>JBBGZY010000415.1:1865000-4265000 GCA_037952925.1 Lithobates clamitans
GTGGCGGCACTGATTGGAAGCACTGTTGGTCACTGATTGGCACTGATAGGTGGCATTGGTTGGCACTGACTGGCAGCACTGATTGTCACTGACAGGTGGCATGGATTGTCTCTGATAGGTGGCATTGGTTGGCACTGACATGTGGAACTGATGGGCACTGACAGGTGGCACTGGTGGGCACTGACAGGTGGCACTGGTGGGCACTGATTGGCACTGACTGGTGGCACTGTTGGGCACTGACATGTGGCACTGATGGGCACTGATAGGTGGCACTGATAGATGGCATTCGTTGGCAATGATAGGTGCCACTGATAGGCACTGATTTAGGAGAGGGAAAGTTTCCTATTGAGCAGTCAGCTAGGCATGTAGGAGCCGCTCAGTGAGTGAAACTGTAATGTAATGTCACTACTTGCAGAGAGGAGCTGTCAGAACTGAGCTGATGTCGGGGGTGGGTGGGACCAAACAGCTAGCCTATCAAACACAAGCCAACGGGATGGGGGCTGGGCAGGCCGCTTCGTGTATGTGGCTCTGCCCTTTCTATCAGCTATCAAACACCAGCCAAAGGAATAGGGGCTGGGCAGGCTGCTCTGTGTATATGGCTCCGCCCTCTTTCTTAAGCAGCCCAATCATTGGCTAGTGTTTAATAACTGATAGAAAGGGGGCGGAGCCACATACACGGAGCGGCCAGCCCAGCCCTCGACATGAGCATGTTTGATAGGTTAGCTGTTTGGTCCCGCCCACCCCCGACATCAGCCCCGAGTTTTGACAGCTCCTATCTGCAAGCAGTGACATTACTTTATAGTTTAAAGCACTAAGTGGCTCTTACATGCCTCCCTGACTGCTCAATTGGAAACTGTCTCACAGGCAGCTCCCTATACAGTCTCTTGCAGCATCTTACAGCAGATCTCCGGACACACATTAGGGTGTACCCAGGCACACCCGGCACACCCTGTGCGCACACCTATGCACAATTTATTAATATAGCACTATAGTTTTTGAGAAGTTATAGAATATTCTTAGCTTTTGGGTAGTTTCACTTATAGCACTGCACATTGTTACCTTTTTTCTTTGATTGTGGTGAATGAATCTCATTGTGTTCAGCTACTTAGAGAAGTAGTTTTTATATTGATGTAGGGATTCATTGCTGCACAGTGACCTTGAGTTTATGTTTTTTGTTGATTATTTGGAAGGATATCTTTTGCCATATGCTTACAGCAGCTAGAATCATCATAACCCATAACTGACATAGCCCTTCTATGGGGGAATGGGTGTGTGAAATGAACGAAAATCTATCCATGGAATAAATGATTTATATTGAGGAGAAACCTCTGGAACATTCCTCAGCAGTGTAGCTACAATGAACATATTTTCAAACCTTCCCCATATTCTTGCAATTCTTATGAGGGTTGAAAAATAGACATCTTTTACTGTCCCCTCCTCTGATTCACTAGACGGCCCTTTCTGGCCTTGTGTACAGGATGCGGAGCCTCTCCTCTCCTCGCAAACATGTTGCTATACTCACCTCATTTGCACTAATTTCGATTTCTTACACTGTGATTTTTTTTTTAAAGATATATTTATTGAATTTTCCAAGCAGAGAAAAAAAACACTTGTACAAATGAGATCCAGTGCACAAATAAATAAAATGCGACAATAACAATTAAATCGGCGTTCCGCCCCCCCCCAAAAAAAAAAATTAAAAGGCAGCAGCTACACATACTGCAGCTTCTGGTTTTTAACAATAGGACACTTACCTGTCCTGGAGTCCGTAGCTGATGTTTCCATCAGCTGTCGGGTGCTGCCGCTGCCAATGCGGGTAAGGGTACCCGGCAGTGTAGCCTTACGGCTTCACGGCCCCGCTCCTCTCTCATACTGGCCTGACGACAGGGAGAGGAGGAGGGAGCCCAGCGGTGATGTCACAGGCCGCGGCCCGGACTCCTGGAAGTGGGAACAGGATACCTGTCAAAGACAGGTATCCTGTCCCCCCTCCCCCCAAGAGAAGACAAATGAGCGGAAGTTCCACTTTTGGGTGGAACTCCGCTTTAAGCACAATGTCTCACATTTCTCATGTTTTCATCAACATAGCAGTCATAAGTAGGACACATTATAAATGAACAATACATACTCCATATCAGATTTATCAAAAATCATACTCCATATCAGGTTTAACAAAATCATAGCTATATACGGCAACAGTAAAGTTATGAATCTAAGGAAGTTAAGGGGATTAGAAAGCCATCTACTTCAGATTTTATGAAACACTTTTGTTTTTTCCAAAGTTCAAAAGTTTTTATAGGGGGGGAATCATTGACAAGTTTTAACCAGTAGGCCAATGTAGGTAAAACTGATCCTTTCCAGGACAATAAAATTGTTTTCTTAACATACAGTAAAAATATAATATGCATGGTAATCTTTTAGCATAAGAAGAAAGCCTACAATTCCTAAGAGGCAGTTCTTGGGATGCAATATATTCAGCAAGCCCAATGTATAGGAGATAAGGGAACCTATTTCTTTCCAAAATCCCTGAACTATAGGACAGGACCAGAAGCAGTGGAGGAAGTTGGTAACCTGGCCACAGCCTGTAAAGCATTCTTCTGAGTTACTCAGGCCAATCTTGTATAGTTGAACATGAGTAAGGTGTGATTGATGGAAAATTTTTAGCTGTATAATTCTATCCTTGGACGAGATAATGGAAATTTTAAAGGTGTCACTAAATTCAGAGGCCTATTTCATCTGTGCAGCGCTTACTAGGATTTGAGTCTGCTACAAGGGCAGAGTAATAAGCATTTAAGCATAGATGAGTTTAGTAGGGTCTGGCTGTCTTAACAGCTTTTCTAAGGGTGGTATTGGATGGGACTAACCGGGGACCCAAGATGGGCATGTACTGCATGGCGAAGCTGATAATAGAAAAATAAATAATTGGAGGGCAAAACAAAATCCATCCGTAATTGCTGGAAAGACCTAAAGCCTTGTGCGGTAAAAATATGTCATAAGTATTTAATCCCTTGGGAGGACCATCTTTGGGGGTCAGGTAAAGAATATAACTCATTAAGAGTAGGATTAAACCACAGGGGGTTATTGGGAGATATTTGCCTGGACTCCGTAGAGATTCAGGTTACAATTGTTTTAAACAGGGAGAGGGAGGTATGTAGCATCATCGTACCTGGACGAGTAGGCACACAACACCTGTAAATAATGTTGTGGAGGGTCTCTAATGAGGAAGTAATTGCTGCGTCAGTGGTAATACAGGTATTGGTTAAAATAGGGTATAGCCAATCATGAATGTGCACCAACTGGGATGCTAAATAGTACAAACAAAAGTACAATAAGTCCCGCTAAATGGGCTGGCAGCCTCAAAATTTCAAGCACCATTCTAGAAGGGTGATGATGCCATAGAAATGCTGTGCAAATAGTGTCCATTTGTTTAACAATTGATTTGGTATCTTGCATGGGGAACTGGCCAGAACCTACAGCAATTTAAGAAGATAAATCATTTTAAGGATATTAACCCTTCCCATTAGGTCCAAAGGTAGGTCCATACACCGCCTAGTTTGGAACTGCAATTGAGACAGCAAAGGACACACATTATTAGTAATATACAGGGATAAGGGTAATTGAACCCTGATACCTAAATATCTAAATGAGGTCACAACTTGTAATCTGGAGTCCAGTTGAATTCTAGGTATGGCTGCTTGGTCCTGAGGGAATAAGTTAGATTTGTCCCAATTCACCCGGAAGCTAGAGTAATCACCAAATGTATCAATTTCCTCAAGATCTCTAATAGTGGAAGAGGTACAAATACGAATAGCAAGGGGTTCAATTGCTAGGGCAAATAAAAGGGGGGGTAGGGGCATCCCTGTCAGGTGCCCCAGTGAATTGGGAAGGCATAAGTGACTTGGGAGTTCACTCTAATTCAGGCCATGGGAGCAGTGTAAAGGAGGCGTATCCAATCATACGAGGGCCAAAGCCATAAAGTTGTAATACATGAAATAGGTAGGACCACTCAACACTATTGAAGGCTTCGCATGTATCCAAAGAAACAATAACATGAGTGGAAGGGCAGTCGTGGGGAAATTGCAAGTTTTGAAATAATCTACGAATATTCATCCTAGTGGAGCAACTAGGTATAAAACCACCTTGACCGCCCTTCACCAGTTTCGCAACCACCGTGCTCAGACAATTTGCTAATACTTTCGCTAAGATTTTTACTATTGAAGGCTTTGCATGTATCCAAAGAAACAATACCAAGAGTGGAAGGGCAGTCGTGGGGAAATTGCAAGTTTTGAAATAATCTACGAATATTCATCCTAGTGGAGCAACTAGGTATAAAACCACCTTGACCGCCCTTCACCAGTTTCGCAACCACCGTGCTCAGACAATTTGCTAATACTTTCGCTAAGATTTTTACTATTGAAGGCTTTGCATGTATCCAAAGAAACAATACCAAGAGTGGAAGGGCAGTCGTGGGGAAATTGCAAGTTTTGAAATAATCTACGAATATTCATCCTAGTGGAGCAACTAGGTATAAAACCACCTTGACCGCCCTTCACCAGTTTCGCAACCACCGTGCTCAGACAATTTGCTAATACTTTCGCTAAGATTTTTACTATTGAAGGCTTTGCATGTATCCAAAGAAACAATAAAAAGAGTGGAAGGGCAGTCGTGGGGAAATTGCAAGTTTTGAAATAATATACGAATATTCATCCTAGTGGAGAAACCAGGTATAAAACCACCTTGACCGCCCTTCACCAGTTTCGCAACCCCCGTGCTCAGACAATTTGCTAATACTTTCGCTAAGATTTTTACATCCACATTAATAAGGGAAGTTGGTCTATAAGAATCACATTTAAGGGTATCTTTATGAGGCTTCAACAGAAGAACAGTGAATGCTTCTCACATAGAAGGTGGGAGAATACTGGCATCTAAGGCTTCATTAAAGGTACGGAGAAGAAAAGGACACAGTAGTTCATGGAATTGGGCTTACCATTCAGCCAGGAACCCATCTAGGCCCAGAGTTTTTTTTTTAATATATATATTTTTTTTTTTTAATTGAAATTGCACAGATACAGGATATTTAAAGTGGATAAATGTACATTATTATATGTCAATAAAGATGAAGATGAAATAACCAGTTGTGTTTTGTTCAGTAGCACCTGTATTAATATGGGGAGTTAATGAAACATTTTTAACATTTTTAACATTAATATAACTTTCTTGCATGGAACGTGGGGAGAGAGCTAACATGAGAGAGTTGGATGACTTGTAGCTGAACACGATTTGGTTGTTAAACATAGGAGACATATAAGATAACATATTCTACATCTGAACGTAAACAAAGCAAGACAGTCATACGTAAAAAGGGGAGTGGGATTAATCAGATGAGGTGATAGCTGGTAGTTGTTGCCTTATAATTTTCATTTTGTCTAGAGAGTCGGTCAGGTCAGCCTTGAGATACCACTTGGTATACTGGAATGGTGCCATCAAAGCCTGAATTTTGAGCAGTGATATAGTATGCTTGGTAAATGGGCGCCATCTCATAAAGAATTGTTTTGTAGGGGTGAAATTTTGCAGTTCAGTGTCAAGTTTCTCTCGATAAAGTATTGTTTTGAGGTCAGCCTTTACTGCCGGGATAGTGGGTGGGCAAGAAGTGGTCCACTTTTTTAAGATGTTCCCACTGGCCGCCAGGAGGCAGAGGTGTGTCCATTGAGAGATGTTTACTCTGGATGTCTCCAGGCCTGGTGGTTTGGGCATGTTTTCACCAAATTACAGTAGCAGAGGTGTCTTTGAGATTAGCAAGTTTGTGATGCTGTGTATAAAGGTGATGATTTGGTCCCAGAAAACAGAGATCGAGGCACAGAGCCAAAAGCGATGGAACAAAGACGGTTTAATGGACCCACATTTTGGGCATACTGCCGGCTGTGAATACGTATTTAAAGGTAGAAATGGGATGAAAGCCCTGTGGATTAATTTAAATTGTGTTTCTCTCCAGATTTCATTGGTGATGCACTCCCGGGTTTTTAAATAGCCTTTTAGAATTTTATCTCCCAAATCGTCTACTGGAAGGTCTTTGCACCAGTTCCTGAAAAGTGATGTGGCTGTTATGGTGTTGATATCTGTGTGTATCGACTTGTAGACCTCTGAAATAGAGTAAGCACGTTTATGAAGCAGACAGTCAATGATAGAGGGTCAAAATCTTTTAGAGGCATCAGGACAACAGGAGGATATGTAAGCAAGCGCCTGGTTGTAATAGAAGAGATGTGTTACAGGTAGTCCGTATTCAGCCATTAACTCTGAAAAGGATTTTGGCTTCATTGTGTCTATATGAAACAAGGAGCTTGCCTTTACCAGGCCCTTGGTGTGCTAAAAGTCATACGCCTTATATTCCATTGCTTGTGGAAACATGGGGTTGCAGTGAAGCCAAAGGTGTTGGGAGACCAAGGAAGGAAGGTGAAGTTTTTTCCTAACCCCTCGCCACGCAATAATAGTGTCTCAGATTAGGATATTATTTTGTAAGGATTTTGTGAGAGATTGAGTTTTACTATGCAGCATGCCAGATAGATGGAAAGAAGAGACCAGATTAGATTCCAAAGTGTAGTTCACATAAACAGAGGATTGCGACAACCAGTCTAACCCATCAGTAATAAGGAGAGCCAGCAAAACTGTAATCTTTGAAGTGTCGTTTATTGGTACAACAGAATGACAATAAAACAAGTCTAACCCATACCTAAGCAAATATGCTAAATTCTAATAATAGGATTCTAGAATTGTTGAGATTTCCTTTGTGGATTGTGTAAGTTGGTGTAACAAGTAATTCTGCGCTGCTTTAAAGAGATAGCAGCTAACACAACAAATTGGATAAATGCAATACAAATAAATACAAATAGTGTATTGCTTGTGTATAAACGTGATTCAACACAAATATCAGACAAAGGGTACTGAACCCCAAAAATTACTAATAAAGAATGCAAAAATATTAAACACTGACTGGTGATAACTGTCTAGAAAAAGTTCAAGTGGAAAGTTGCTCAAAGTCTAGTTCAAAATTCCATATGTAATGTATTCAAAAATTTCATGTGAAAATCACAACGGTGAGCAAGGTGTATCATTGAAGTGAGAAGTACCAGCACCAAAAGCTAGGAGGCTTACCAGAATGTTTTAAGCCACAAGAGCGTATGTTCTGTGAGTCAAACGAGCTTGTGTTGTATAAACAACTAATGAGACTAGAAACTGGAATCCTCAGATGGCTCAAACAGGGACACCCGGCTATCCTCAGGATGCTAGGTTGCTATACTGATGTATCTCATAAGAAGTGGTACCTGGATGTACGTAGATGCAGTAGATGGATTTAAAGTGGGGAGAACAAAAAGTGCCACATAGCATAATTCCGTTTGGGTATACAATAAAATTTAATGAAGTTAGAAAACATACATTTAGCAGGTTAAAAACAGTGCTTTTTCTAAAAACAAATGGCGGCAGTGGAGTCCCTTCTGACGCGTTGCGTCTCCGTGGACATCGTCTGGGAATTACGCTATGTGGCTCTTTTTGTTCTCCCCACTTTACATTCCCACTCACTACTTTACATTGTAGCAAAGTGTCATTTTTTCAGTGTTGTCACATGAAAAGATATAATAAAACATTTACAAAATGTGAGGGGTGTACTCACTTTTGTGAGATACTGTAGATCACTCACAGTAGTTACCTGGATCTTTAAGACCATTCTTTGCCTAGTCTCTTTTAGCCAACATTTGAGCTGTGTTAAAGGATAACTATGTGGTACCATTTATACTCTAGCCAGGAATAAAGAGTCCAAGCTAGGATATAAGTTGTGTTTGCAACAGAAGGAGGAAAAACTACATCTCTTGATGGGCCCTGGCCATATACACTGTTTTAGCACATACAACTCTACCACTGCTTTCAAGGTGCATCCACTGACTCTGACTCTGCATTCCAGATCATTAACCCACATCTTTATTGCTTTTCCCCTTCTCTCTTTTGTGAGGCAGATAGACAAAGAGAAGCAGAATTACTGCCAACAACTACCATAGCTGGGGTCTGTTGAGCTTCAAGGACAAGGGTGTGCTAACTCACCTGGCTTGCAGATTACACCATGTGAGTAATAATGCTACAATGTATTTTGTTCATACGTCTTTTAATATAATGTTCTGCTGTTTTAAGAACCTGTTAAAACTTAGTTAAAGTGTTTGTTAACTGCTTGCCGACCAGAACACGATGATGTACGTTGGCAACAATGGCAGGGCTGTGCAAATGGGCGTACCTGTACGTCCCCTTTAAGACGCTGCTTAGAGGGCTCACGCGCCCACCGCATACTGCCTGAGCGTGCCTGCGGGTCCCATGGACTCGATGTCCACCGGCGGCCCGCGATCGTGACACGGAGCAGCAGAACAGGGAGATGCCTATGTAAACAAGGCATTTCCTTGTTCTGCCTAGCAACAGGAGCAGTGATCTCTGTCATGTTGTAGTGAGCCCATGACCCCCACAGTTAGAATCACTCCCTAGGACACACTTAACCCCTTGATCGCCCTCTAGTGTATAACCCCTTCCCTGCCAGTGTCATTTACACAGTAATCAGTGCATTTTTATATCACTGATCGCTGTCTAAATGTCACTGGTCCCAAAATAGTGTCAAAAGTGTCCGACATGCCTGCTGCAATGTCGTAGTCATAATAAAAATCGCAGATTGCCGCCATTACTAATAAAAAAACATTATAATAAAAATTCCATAAATCTATCCCCTATTTTGTTGCCGCTGTAACTTTTGCGCAAACCAATCAATATATGCTTATTGCGATTTTATTTACCAAAAATATGTAGAAGAATACATACCGGCCTAAACTGAGAAAGAAATTTGTTTTTTTTATATATTTTTGGGAGATGTTAGCAAAAAGTAAAAAATATTGCTTTTTTTAAAAATTGTCGCTCTTTTTTTGTTTATAGGGCAAAAAAAAAAAACCACAGTGGTGATCAAATACCACCGAAATAAAGTTCTATTTGTGGGAAAAAAAAGGACATCAATCTTGTTTGGGTGCAACGTCGCATGACCACGCAATTGTCTGTTAAATTGACGCAGTGCCGTATCGCAAAAAGTGCTCTGGTCAGGAAGGGGGTAAATTCTTCCGTGGCTGAAGTGGTTAAGATACATTTTTTTCTGCTATAGTTCATGCTGATATATAACACTAAGCTCCCCAGTGCATGTCGTTCATAAAAATATGCTGTATATTAGTTTACTTCAGAGCGCCGTTCGGCGCTCAGCTGACTGCCTTCTGGTCTCCTTCCCCGATGCGATAGCTGCAGGGGGAGGTGCTGGGAAACCCCTGCTAATGTAAGCCGAGACAAGGAGAGGAGGGGAGGAGACTGGCAGGCAGTCATGTGAGCAGCTGATTCAAAGAGGATTTATTGGTTTATTATTGTTAGTGGAGGCTCACAGGACGTTCTATATAATTTTACGTGAGCACCAAACGGTGCTCTGAAGTAAGCTATTATACCACATATTTTTATGAATGACATCCACTGGGGAGCTTAGTGTTATATATATCAGCGTGAACTATAGAAGAAAAACACTGTTATATTTAGAGCAGGTTAGATGGATTGGAGAGCTGACAGGCAGAGAGGGGAGGGGGAGGAGGACAAAGAAGGACACAGACACAGGAGAGCAAGCTGTGGATGAAGGAGGCACGTAAACAAACCACGACACTCAGCAGCCCTGATTATTGGATCAGCCAGGTATATCAGGTGATACGGGGGGCCAAATTACACAGCACAAGTACTGTGCTGTATAGCATGCTTTAAAGAAACAGGATCAATATTTTTATTAACAAACTCTTTAATGTCATTTTGTTCTAACTCTTAAGTCCATAAAGGGGCTTGTTTTTAGGGGTGAAAAATGTCAGATGCCAAAGAGATTTCACTAGAAATAGAAAGAGTGTCAAGCTGTGGGTGGAACCCCTCAGCATTTTGCTATGGGTCTCCTTGATTTATAGTTTCACTTCTGATGGGGAAGCTCTTTTTTATTGTAAGCAGAAACTCACCAGCTATCAATATCACATGCAGGTCTTAATGGGGTAATTAGACCACAGGTATCCCATTTTTGCCTCTGATAGTCTTGCTACCTTATTTCAGGGTGACTCTAGCCTTTATTGAACTAAATATCTACAGATAATTCTGCTATCTGCATATGCGGACCTGCCAAGTAACTAAGGATCATCTTGAGATATATATTGTAGATAGAAAATCAACTAATCTGACTTATCATATTTTCAAAAAGTAAATACAAATGGAAATATGTAGTGTCATTGTTTGAAAGGTCATTCATTGCTATTTTAATATTTATGTTGACTAGGATAGAAAGATTACATTTAGGATTACACTTAGGAGTTTATAATTAGGCATGCAGTTAAGTCAGTTATTACAACCTGTGCATTGGGACTATAAGCATGATTTCATAGTCTCATTTTCCGGTGTACAAATTGTCAGATCTATATCGTCTTGGGGCTGTTGCTGGAGTCCCACAACAATTACATCTTTTAAATTTGGGGTTTAAAAACTGTTATATTATAAAATGCTGAATGCAATTGATACATAAGAGTTATAAAATTATGAGCAGAACAATTTCAGGAGGTAAATTGACAAAGCAACCTAAACAAGTATTTTTGCTATGCTTCGTTTAGGGCATTTAGAAATAACCGCGTAGTTCTCTTGCAAATAACAAATCTGTTAAATCCAGTAGAATGCCCATTTTTTTTATTCACCTGAGTTTTTGTCTGAAGATCTGTCTAATCTACTGAAAGTTACTCAATTCATTGAGGTCATTGTGATTCATGAGTACAATTAGTAAATTCACCTTATTTATGAATATGTTTGTTCATCACTGCTAACAGACACATTTCACTAAGATGAAAATAACACAAAGGTGTTTTCGATAAGATAAGGGTATATTCACTTGGAATACCAATTGAGATTAAAAAATACAGTGAATGCAGCTTCATCAAGTTTACCAAGATAAGTGAACATTCACTTGTTCAATTGAAAATCACTTACTACCTTAGTGTGTCAACCCCAATGACTTCAGTGACTAGCTGTTTTAAGTTAATTTTGGTAATGTTGTAGTATTAGCCACAGAATTTACCAGTGTTTCTATTGGAATTATTTTTAGTTTTTTAGTTTTGTTCAAAAAGAACAGTTTTTACTTTTTCTATCCTCCTCTTAAAAGGCACATTTCTCACACATAGTTACATGGTTAGGTTGAAAAAAGGCACAAAGTTCAACCAACACACATTTTCTATTTCTGCCTAAAGTATCTTTTAACTTAATCACACAAATCTCATATAATCTTTAACACATTCATGTTATTTTAAAAGTCTTTTTATATTTGCAGCTTGCATTAAAAAAATATTGAGTAATCCTCCATTTAAGGTCCTTTTTCAGGCACTTCCTGTTATCAGGTTAGAATGCTATGTTTCTGTTTCCCAACTGTACTTATATTTTGTCTCCTTGCCATGCAGACTTCTTATGGAGGATAAAAATTAAAAAGCAAGTAAACCGCGCTAATATGAGTCCGATTAACATTTAGTGAAATAAGTCCAAATGGTGTAATAAATCCTTCTAAGTGATGACAAGGGACAACTGTGTGATGATCTGCTTACCAGAACGCAAGCAAAGTCAAACAGGTGGCTTTAAACCCAGCCTGGGCCTTTCGAAGTACTCCAAGAGGGGTAGAATCCAACAGGCTCATGCAACAGACCGGATCCACATAGGTGTAATAAAAAATATACAAAAAACCATAGCGTGATACTGACAAAAATTGTTATACTAAAGAGAGTGCTCACACAAAATCTTTATAAAGACCAAAAAGAGCACCCTGAATGTACAGCAAATCCAGGGGCGTGAAACCAAAAGGAAAAAGTGACATGCAGCATGCAAAAGGTGATGTCCTTGAATAAGGGACTCCAATTATATCTGGTTACCAGAAATAAACTTAAACAGGCGACCACAGATCCAAATGGGGGGAACACCCGGTGCACAGACACAGGAGGCCGCTTACCAGATGGTAAACATGTGAAGGTATAATCAGCGGCAGGCTTATAGCCTCTGTACAGCCCAGAATGTGGTCTTGACCATAAACTATAGGGGTTCCTGCTCACCAGAAGGACGATTGGAAGAGGCCAGAATCGAAAGTGTGGCGGAGTCACCGCGATCCCGTCCCAGCAGACTCTTTACAAGCTCCAATCATGGGTATTCAAAAAGAAAGCAGCCAATGGTGTAATACCGTAACAGCTTGTGAAGGCTTTAATAGGTCCTTTTGTGGTAAACTCCAGTCTTGGATAGTGGAGGGAAGATTTTACAGGCGGATTCTGGCAGTGGTAAAGTTCATCGAAGATGGATCCGGATGGCTAGCGTAGAGAGCAGATGAACTTGCTTCATAGAAAGGAGAGGAAATGGAGAATGGAATTCCTCTCCTTTCTATGAAGCAAGTTCATTTGCTCTCTACGCTAGCCATCCAGATCCATCTTCGATGAACTTTACCACTGCCAGAATTCCGCCTGTAAAATCTTCCCTCCACTATCCAAGACTGGAGTTTACCACAAAAGGACCTATTAAAGCCTTCACAAGCTGTTACGGTATTACACCATTGGCTGCTTTCTTTTTGAATACCCATGATTGGAGCTTGTAAAGAGTCTGCTGGGACGGGATCGCGGTGACTCCGCCACACTTTCGATTCTGGCCTCTTCCAATCGTCCTTCTGGTGAGCAGGAACCCCTATAGTTTATGGTCAAGACCACATTCTGGGCTGTACAGAGGCTATAAGCCTGCCGCTGATTATACCTTCACATGTTTACCATCTGGTAAGCGGCCTCCTGTGTCTGTGCACTGGGTGTTCCCCCCATTTGGATCTGTGGTCGCCTGTTTAAGTTTATTTCTGGTAACCAGATATAATTGGAGTCCCTTATTCAAGGACATCACCTTTTGCATGCTGCATGTCACTTTTTCCTTTTGGTTTCACGCCCCTGGATTTGCTGTACATTCAGGGTGCTCTTTATGGTCTTTATAAAGCTTTTGTGTGAGCACTCTCTTTAGTATAACAATTTTTGTCAGTATCACGCTATGGTTTTTTGTATATTTTTTATTACACCTATGTGGATCCAGTCTGTTGCATGAGCCTGTTGGATTCTACCCCTCTTGGAGTACTTCGAAAGGCGCAGGCTGGGTTTAAAGCCACCTGTTTGACTTCGCTTGCGTTCTGGTAAGCAGATCATCACACAGTTGTCCCTTGTCATCACTTAGAAGGATTTATTACACCATTTGGACTTATTTCACTAAATGTTAATCGGACTCATATTAGCGCGGTTTACTTGCTTTTTAATTTCTGTTGGTGGACCCCACTTCTAACCGCAGCTTATTGGGCTTTTATTTTATTTCAAATTCATATTTTATTTAGGTGTCATTTTATTTCTATTCACAAGCTTATTTCTTCACTGTCATTTTTTTCCATGCGCAATTTTTTTGTTTTTATTATTCTTATGGAGGATACAAGAGGTTGTTTTAGCACACATTACGCAGGCATGGTCCATTGTTGTTACCATCAGGAAATTCACCCAGAGAAATGCTATGCAGCTATCCCAGGAGTGCATTAATGTAAACTGAACGTGTTTGCAAAGAGACTGCAGGAGATAAGAAGCACAGATATAACAAATGATGCAAAAAAAGGTGAAAATTGGAAAAACATTAGAATTTTTTGTGATAAACAGGGCTTTAGCAAACTGAATTTTATCCAGTCAGCTTTTACATATACTGTGAATTTAGAGAACACTTTTTTTCACTTTCTTTTTGTGTCTGCTCTGCATACCCAACAAGAAGAAGATTGGCTAATGGCTTCTCACTTGATATATAGCACACCTGGCTTACGCTGAGCATTTTATTACAGTGGCTGGCTGTATTAATTACTGGAAATAGAAGGTGGTACATTGTTTCTATATATGAAATTTAAAACAACTGTGAAATTAATGTAAACAATGTAACTGGGTATAATGAGTAGCACAAGGTTGAAGACTTTGTTTGGGGCATAAATGGGGAAATTCTGTTGGCCACTGGACCAGAATTGTTGATGCCTGAGCCAATTTGTGTATCTGTCACAGAAAGGTACATGACTCTGTCAGTGCTGACTGTTGATTGACAGTGCAATCTGTCCACTGCCATGTGCTGTCAATCAATAGTCAGGCGGACCTTTTGGGGAACTAGTCTTTAAGTAATTTCCCAAATATGGGCAACACCATATTTTAGTAACAACATCACCACTTTCCCCAGCCCCTTTGATTAGATTTAGCTTTCAGCTGGGGAATCTCGAAGCCAACAGCTGAATGAGGCCAGGGATAGAACCCTGTGCAGGAAGTTGTCACATTCATTACAGCTACTCAGTACAGACATGCCCCACTCTGAGCTTTAGCGTACCTCCAAACGCCAGTTCCGAGGTGTTCTTAAATACCACCAGTTTCTTAATCTACAAACTGGTGATGAATCTTTAAGAATATGCCACTGTCATAGCAACAGGTTCTGAAAGTGGCAGCAGTAGAAGTAACCATGTAAAATTGTTGCTTGTGCCAGTAATGTTACTGAAACTGGTACAAATGCTTGCCTGATTTAGGTGCAGGTAGTTCTAAAAGAAACTACTGCCAGAAAAGTGCCTTTAAGTCTTTATTGACATTAAGAGACATTACTTACCTTCACTGTGCTGTGTGCTTTGTTCTGCTGTGTCCTCGTTTAGCAGAAAATGTTCTGTTTTAGAAGCTGGTAATACAAAATTATCCATGAATAGAGGATGTGTAGATGATTGAAAGGTTCCCCACCTCCATTCACAGTTCGTGTTTCATTTATAGAAGCTGTAATACTGGCTTATATTATTAGAGGAGCTGAGCAGAAAGATCCTGAGTTCTATTAAAGTGGTTGTAAACCCTTACAACACATTTTTTGCTACAGGTAAGCCTATAATAAGGCTTACCTGTAGCTACCCTGGATATCTCCTAAACCTGAATGGTTTAGGAGATATCCCCTGTATCCCCTGAAGCAAACTGAAGCAATGGCACGTACGCGTGCATGTGCGGGAGTGACATCATCACGGCTCTGGCCAATCACAGTGCCAGAGCCCACGTTATCCGGAAGAAACTCTGGGAGTGATGTCACTGGCTGGAGTGGTGAACGAGGACCACTGCGGGGGCTTCGATCTAAGGTAAGTAATACATAATTAGCTAGTATGCTATGCATACTAGCTCATTATGCCTTTGTCTTGCAGGTTTTTTGCGGAGGGGGGGGTTACAACCACTTTAACCTTCTCTGTACTAAAAGATTATGGCAGTGGGGGTGGGGGGCATCAGAAGACGAAGATTTCTGCTAAACAAGGACAAAGCAACACAACGACACATCTTACTGAAGGCCAGTCATATCCTTTATGTGTTCTTTCTTTTTAAACTAAACTTACGCTTTAATTTCCTGACACATGATTAAGTATGCAAAGTGAACACAGCTTCACTTTATGGACGAACATTAATTTTGCAAAGTGAGCATATACTTTGAACAGTAGACATTCCATCTGTTAGGTGAACATGCTCTATACTATTCCTTTAGTTTATCAACCCCACTACTTTCATTCAAGCAGGGATGAGGTTCAGGTTCACTGATACCATGGGTTTTAGATAAATCCTGGGGCTTCAAGATTTGCAGACCTCACAAATGAATATGTAGATTCAACAGGTAGAATTTAAAAAAAATTATAATTCACTGCATGGTCTTTGACTTTTGGTCAGCAGTCTTATAATTGCCAATATGGAGGCTTTTGGATAAGCCAGTCCACTTACTTTACATGGGGGGGGGGGGCATGGGGCAGCCATACTGTTAGTGCATTAGCGGCTGTAAGGAAAAGATAGGGGTAAGTGGAAAGCATAGACCATTCCAAAGACCATGTTTCCTTCAACCAGGATATTAGTTTTTGTTTTTTTTAATGTTGAACCTCTAAATTTTTTGTACCTGTGTAGCCAATATGTGGCACCAGCAGTACAAATTTGCTGACAGCACTTTTAGTGCATTGCTAGAGGTGACCATACTTGTACCAATATAATCATGCAATTATATTGATCTGTTGATATCATGGCAATATGTTCCAAGTATCAAGGAGTGGGTTATGCAATCCTTTGATCAGAATTTGGCCATAAAATTGAAACAGCTATTGCTGAAACTTAATATTTTTAATATAAGAGACAGAGCTGAATGATTTTTGGATTTTTAAATATCGTTTAAAGAAAGAAACAGAAAAACAGGAGAAATATTTAACATCAACATGGGAACAAGGTGTTTTGCTGGAGGGTGCTTGGTATAGGGTAAGTAGGGTACCCTCCCCATGTTGAGGACATATGGTCTGGCATGGTTCAGGATGAGGGAGCATGCTTGCTGCCCTGCCTTTTCCTGTCCATTCAGGTTTTATGGTCAGATAAAGGGCTAACACACTTTTATATTTAAGAACTTGGCAGCCAGCTTGGTGCTATCCCCCCTTTGTTTTTTCAATGTATTTCAACCTGTTTGCCATTTTTTGCATTCCACTGGATGTGGAACCTTTCTTCTGAAATGATATTTCAAGGATAACAAGTCATATACCGTATATACTCGAGTATAAGTCGAATTTTTCAGCACATTTTTTGTGCTGAAAGTGCCCCCCTCGACTTATACTCGAGTCAAGCACTTTTCTGCAGCAAAAAATTTCATTTTCTGAACTGATTTTGAACTGATTTTTGAAGTTCCTAGCACTAAGTGGCCCCGAGATACAGGGCCCCAAAATCGGTTCGGAAAATGTCATTCTCTGCTGCAGAAAAGTGCTTGACATTTTCTGAACCGACTTTGGGGCCCCGTATCTCAGGGCCACTTGGTGCTAGAAACCCCAAATTTAGTATGCAAACCCAGTGGACCTGGTACCATAACATATCCAAAGCTGGGGTTCCTAGCATCAAGTGGCTCTGAGATACGGGGCCCCAAAACTGATTCGAAAAATGTCATTCTCTGCTGCAGAAAAGTGCTTGACATTTTCTGAACTGATTTTTGGGGCCCTGTATCTCGGGGCCACTTGGTGCTAGAAACCCTAGCTTTGGAAATGTTATGGTGCTAGTTCCACTGGGTTTGCACACCAAATTTGGGGTTCTTAGCACTAAGTGGCCCCAAGATACGGGGCCCCAAATTCGGTCAACTGTGTCTATCTGCAGCAATGTCCTTTCGGGACCCTTTGGGTTCAGAGACCCCAAATTTTGGCTGCAGCTAGGGGGCATCTAAGAACCCTTAACTACCGAGTTTGAAGTTCAGGGGACCTATGGCTGCAAATGGGCACAGTGAGGCATGCAAATGGGCACAGTGATGCTGCAAATGGGCATTGTTGACCCTCTTTTCCACTTAAAGTAGCTGTGCATTTCTCACCCTCGTCTTATACTCGGGTCAATAAGTTTTTCCCATTTTTTTTGTGGTAAATTAGGGCCTTGACTTATACTCGGAACGACTTATACTCGAGTATATAGGGTATATCTGTGTATGTTTGGTATTGATTTAGTAAAACGGTAGCACTCAGAACTGTAGCACTCAGTGCAGCTATGCATGGTAGCTTCTAACTTCAGCTTGTTAAATTAAACTTTGACAAAAAAAACCTGGAAGCTAATTGGTTTCTATGCACAGCTACACCAGATTTTGCACTCTCCAGTTTCCAGTAAATCAACCCCTAATGACAGTGTGAGTTAATTGCTGCATTGTGCAATAATATATTCAAATGTTTCTTTCCACATATGAGTACAATGCAGCAGTTTACTCGCTATAGCAACATTGATACTTGTTATCATTGCATTCTAGTTGACTAATTAACTACTAGATTTAAAAGCCAACCCTAGCCACCTCCACCATTACGAAAAAGCCCAATTGTGGTGAAGCACATTAAAGGGGCATGGCCTAAGATAGGGACTGTGCCAGCTAGATCGAATAAACTTAATGGTATGATCTTTACAGAGTGTGGCTTTGCTCTTTACTTTTTTTATAGATGCACCACGTGCCTAAATTAGCTATTGTTTCTGTTTGCATAATACAGAACTACACTGCAGTAAACCTGTCATAAACCATTGCAATTAAAACTGAACATATGGTTAAAAATGCATAAGCAGAATTTACCTTCAGATAAAGTTGCATAGTTATCATGTAAAATGAGTATATATTCAGTTATAGAGCAGAAGCCATATGCAAATTTTCACATTTCCTGTAAAAGTCTTATTAGTCATACTCCTGCCAGCTGCCAAGCTTGCCTATTAGCCAGTTGGCCAGTAATAACAGAGGTTTACTAGGTGGAGGGTAGTAGTAAGTTGTAAGTTCAAACTTTTATAAGAAAAGTCACATTTTTACACATTACACTATATTCAAATTACCTTCAAAATAATTCACATATTATTATTATTATTACATGTACTTATATAGCGCCTTTATTTACACAGTACTTTACATTAGACTTGTGCATGATGGAAAATTTAGTTTTGTTTAGTTTCCATTCGTAAAATTCATAATTTCGTTATATTCGTTATGTTACATGAATTCATTTTTGGATATGTCGTTATTTCTGTAGAGTATAGATATTTGTTGCGTTTTCGGAAAATGTGTTATTTATGTGCCGTATATACTCGAGTATAAGTCGAGTTTTTCAGCACTTTTTTTGTGCTGAAAGTGCCCCCCTCGACTTATACACGAGTCTAGCACTTTTCTGCAGCAAATTTCATTTTCCGAACTGATTTTGGGGCCTTGTATCTCAGGGCCACTTTGTGCTAGGAACCCCAACTTTGGTGTGCAAACCCAGTTCAACTGGTACCATAACATATCTAAAGCTGGGGTTCCTAGAACTAAGTGGCCCCAAAATGGGTTTGGAAAATGTCATTCTCTGCTGCAGAAAAGTGCTTGACATTTTCTGAACCGATTTTTGGGGCCCTGTATCTCGGGGACACTTGGTGCTAGAAACCCCAGCTTTGGATATTTTATGGTGCTTCAACTGAGTTTGCACACCAAATTTGGGGTTCCTAACACTAAGTGGCCCCGAGATACGGGGCCCCAAAGTCGGTCAACTGTGTCCATCTGAATGTCATTTCGGGACCATTTGGGGTCAGAGACCCCAAATTTTGACTGCAGCTAGGGGGCATCTAGGAACCCTTAACTACCGAGTTTGAAGTTCGAGGGACCTATGGCTGCAAATGGGCACAGTGAGGCATGCAAATGGGCACAGTGAGGCTACAAATGGGCATTGTTGACCCTCTTTTCCACTTATAGTAGCTGTGCATTTCTCACCCTCGTCTTATACTCAGGTCACTAAGTTTTTCCCATTTTTTTGTGGTAAATTAGGGCCTCGACTTATACTCGGAACAACTTATACTCGAGTATATATGGTATGTATATTCATTCGTGACAAAGATTCGTATTTCGGAAAGTCATTTGTTTATTGAATCTATTAACACACACAATGACAATATCTCTTCTCCTCTGCTCAAATACAATACAACACCCTTCTCACTCATTTCTCATTTCTTCTTCGCCAGTAATCCAACCTCCAGCACAAAATGAATCAGCTGATTGGACTGTAAAATTTACTACGAGTTGACCTTTTGTTTCATTATAAAGTAAAAGTGTGGCGCTAAATGTGTGAAAAACAATATACAAGTGCCTACAAAAATAAAAACAGCCTGAAGTGACACTCCAAGGTTCAGAAATAAATATATAATGAAATATAAACCAGTCGACAAACAATGCGACTGGACTAAGACCTCAAATCACACCAATCTACCAAAAGGTGCAACATGAGACCTCATGTATAGATGTAAAGGTACACCAATGTTGGTGAAAATACTTATGAAATTAAATCAAAGTAAATGTGTAGCCATTAATATAGCAAATCACTCACCCATATATAAAGGATGTGAACAAAAATGAGTGTAAAGTTGTATGAACAACAAAAAGCTTATATACTAAAATGCAAGAATGTGTGAACATATATCAAATGTGGAAAAAATATACTGGGCAATAAACAATAAGTGCATAAACAAAAAAAGTTTGTGTTGCTAACACCAAGGAAAGTTCATAGAGATACAGGTAATAGTATTCACAGGTCTCTCATATGTTTCTCAAACTGCTCTGAGTGGTAAGATGATATTCAAATGATTTTCTTCCCAATGGTAATCCCAAACAGTAAGGAAGATGGGGTACTCTTACCAGCAATGGTGGACTCACAAGCCATGAGCGGTGAGTCAAAAGCGCTTAAACTGCCATATAATGGATGACAGTGTGGATCTGGTCTAAATCGACGGGGTGTTCCTGTTGGAATGGAGACCTGGGCATCCGTCGGGATATCTTATTTGTCATCTTACTCCAAGGTGAATGCATACATCTCGACCAGGAGGGCAATATTCAAAATATGGAATAAAAAAGAGAGAGCCTCCACGTGGTGTAAATCCAAAAAATGAGTATAAGGTTTATTGAAAAAAGGATCATCCAATATTAAATATAAAAATATAACAATAGAATTAATTCTAAAATATTAAAGCAGCGTGGTAAAGAGTGGCTAGGATCAGCAAAGAGTCTCTGATCCTAGCCACTTTTTACCACGCTGCTTAATTTTACTCTGCCATAAAGACCCGACTGGTGGAGGGCTGCAGTGATGGTTGACTTTCTACAACTCTCTCCCATCTCCCGACTGCATCTCTGGACCTCAGCCACAGTGATCTTTGGGTTCTTCTTTACCTCTCTCACCAAGGCTCTTCTCCCCGAGCTCAGTTTGGCCGGACGGCCAGCTCTAGGAAGGGTTCTGGTTGTCCCAAACGTCTTCCATTTAAGGATTATGGAGGCCACTATGCTCTTAGGAACCTTAAGTGCAGCAGAATTTTTTTGTAACCTTGGCCAGATCTGTGCCTTGCCACAATTCTGTCTCTGAGCTCTTCAGGCAGTTCCTTTGATGTCATGATTCTCATTTGCTCTGACATGCACTGTGAGCTGTAAGGTCTTATATAAACAGGTGTGTGGCTTTCCTAATCAAGTCCAATCAGTATAATCAAACACAGGTGGACTCAAATGAAGGTGTAGAACCATCTCAAGGATGATCAGAAGAAATGGACAGCACCCGAGTTAAATATATGAGTGTGACAGCAAAGGGTCTGAATACTTAGAACCATGTGATATTTCAGTTTTTCTTTTTTATTAAATCTGCAAAAATGTCAACAATTCTGTGTTTTTCTGTCAATATGGGGTGCTGTGTGTACATTAATGAGGAAAAAAAATTAACGTAAATGATTTTAGCAAATGGCTGCAATATAACAAAGAGTGAAAAATTTAAGGCGGTCTGAATACTTTCCGTCCCCATTGTATATATATATATTGTACATTCACATCAATTCCTTCCCCTTCGAGGAGCTTACAATCTATGTCCCCTAATTCAAATTCATACATACACGTACTAGGACCAATTTAGACAGGGGCCAACTAGCCTACAAACATGTCTTTGGAGTGTGAGAGGAAACTGGAGTACCCAGAGGAAACCCACACAGACACATGTTTTCATTAAATGTAGATATTATCTTTATAAAAGTCTGGTAAACTACATGTATCATTTTGGACTAATGAAAACTGGAGCAATTTGTGGGCTGTTATAACCTTCACTTTAATGTATTCACAAATGGGTTGAGTATATATTAACAATAATTCTAATTATATATTATAGATTGTCTGAACTATGTTTCTTAAAATGGAGAAGAGTTTTCTTATAATCGTCTTCCATTCTTTATTTTTTTTTAGATCATGCCTAATTTGGTAATCCTATAGAAAATGTATTCAGAAAACATAACTGCATCTGTAACTGATTTTCTACTGCTTGGATTTAAGGATCTCCACACATTTCAGATTCTTATTTTTATTCTATTTTTTGTCATTTACATCTTCACATTATCTGGTAATCTTTTGATTATTTTGCTGGTAGCAAGCAATGCTCACCTACAAACTCCAATGTATTTTTTACTTAGCAATCTATCCTTATCCGAAGTTGTTTTTACAACAAATATTGTTCCCAACATGCTACAAAACTTATTATCACAAGATGGATCCATATCTTTCTCAAGATGCCTAACTCAATATTATGTTTTTAGTTCTACAGCCACAGCTGAATGTTTACTTCTTGCAATCATGTCTTATGACCGATATCTAGCAATATGCAGCCCATTGCATTATGCTTCACTTATTAATTTCCAAGTCTGCAGCCAATATGCAGCATGGGCATGGCTAGCTGGTTTTACTATATCAGCGATAACTCTTATCCTGTTATGTGAATCAGATTTTTGTGGCCCCAATATGATAGACAATTTTTTCTGTGATCTCACGCCTCTCATAGAGCTGTCATGTTCAGACACAATCATAATAGAAGTTGAATCATTTTTATTTGCAACACTAGTGACATTACTCCCATTTGTTTTTATTATTGTAACATACATTTTTATACTGTATAATATTATCAAGATCCCATCACCAACAGGTAGAAAGAAGGCTTTTTCCACATGTAGTTCTCATCTTGCTGTTGTGTCAACCTATTATGGAACACTCATCGCCATGTATGTAGCACCATTAAGACAGCAAATATTTAATTTTAGCAAGGCACTATCATTACTTTATACTGTAGTAACCCCACTTTTAAATCCCATTGTATACAGCCTTCGGAATCAGGAAATCCACAATGCATTAACTATACTTTTAAAAAAAATAAAACATGTTGCAAAAACTTTAGTTTAATAACATAACAACTTTTTGATCTTGATACTTAATGACACTGCAGTAATTTTAAAATATAAATATGGGTCTTGGACTATCCTACTGGAAATGCAAGTGCACACTTTAATGTCAATAAGAGTTATTAAATTGCAGTAACATTTGTTTTTATAGCAAGATCTTGGAGCATTTAATATTTGCCATAAATAAATAAACAGTGGGCCTTATTTTCAAAAGGAAATGTGAGTACACCCGTGCATCGATTACTATGCTCCCACAAATCTCACGGATGTGCATGCACACAGAATTTTTTGATAAGTGAGATGTGCTATTGTATGTATGCTACAGCATCTGAGCATATAGCATATAGCTAAATAAAAATTAAAATGTGATTTTTGTAAAGGTTTTGGGTCTACCCAACCTCTAACATTTTTATGTGCATATCACCCAGGAATAAAATGTCATCAGGGGTACATGGCTAACAGTATAATACACTTTAAAGAACCCTAATTTGTAAAAAGCCTCAGGGAAAAGTTTAAAGGGGTATTATGCTGTGCATGCAATAATCCTAGAAAAAATGTTCAAACATTAGCTACAGTAGCATACAAGCTTTTACAATTTTGTGTATGAATTGTATGCATATAGAATCCAATGATAAAAAAAAAAAAATTATACTATGCTTTTTTCTTATGACAGTAGAACGTACAATGTTGTTTGACATGCTATTTAGCCTGGTGTATGCACAGTCTGTTGCTTAGTTGTTTCTTCTTTGTATTTTAATTAATTTTTTAAGTAAAGGTTGCACTGTGCGAACTAAGTTTAACCACTTCAATACAAGGCATTTTCACCCCCTTCCTGCCCAGGCCAATTTCCAGCTTTCAGTGCTGTAGCATTTTGAATGACAATTGCGTGGTCTTGCAACACTGTACCCAAATTACATTTTTATACATTTTTTCCCCACAAATAGAGTTTACTTTTGGTGGTATTTGATCATCTCTGAGGTTTTTATTTTTTGCTCTATAAACAAAAATAAAACACAATGGGGCTTATTTACAAAAGGCAAATCCACTTTGCACTACAAAGTGGATTTGCCTTTAGTAAATCAACCCCAATATTTTTTACTTTTTGCTATAATAAATAACCCATTTTTTTAAAAACAAAAACAACATTTTTCCTCAGTTTAGGCCGATATGTATTCTTCTACATATTTTTGGTAAAGCAAATATTGATTGGTTCGCACAAAAGTTATAGTGCCTACACAATAGGTTATTGATTTATGGCATTTTTATTATTATTATTTTTTTTTTACTAGTAATGGTGGTGATCTGCGATTTTATCATGACTGTGACATTGCGGCAGACAGACCAGACAGTTTTGACACTATTTTGGGACCATTGACATTTTCACAGTGCTATAGATTTGCACTGATTACTGTATAAATGTCACTGGCAGGGAAGGAGTTAACACTAGGGGGCCATCAAGGGGTTAAATGTGTTACCTAGGTAGTGATTCTAACCGTGGAGGGATGGGAGTGACTGGGGGGAGGAGACCGATCGGTATTCCTATATACTAGGAACACACAATCTATCTCCTCTCCCCTGACAGGACGTGGATCTGTGTGTTTACAAACACACAGATCCACATTCCTGCTCTGTCACGATCGATCGCGGGTGCCTGGTGGACATCGCAGGTGCCGGGCACGTGCATTGGCTCCTCTGTGACGCAGTGGCACATGCGTGTCCCCTGTATCGCCAGGAACCTGAGGACGTCATATGACGCCCCCCCCAGGATGGGAGATCCCATCTGCGGACGTCATATCACTATAGGCGGGTATTGAAGTGGTTAAACTGCATGCATTTAACAATAGTTAAACAGGTTCAAGAGGACAGCCACACACAAGCAGGCCTAAAGCCTCGTGCACACGGTACAAAAATCAGGGGGATTGTCGTTTGACAGGCTGTTGTCCAAAATTCTTACTGTTAGTACGTTCATTTAGACAATTGTTTTCCAATTTTCGTACAACAAATGTTGGATGACAGGCTAGTAAATCAAGGAATGACTGGGAAGAGTTCGGTCTTGTAAACTACCATTTGTAATCTAGAATTAACATTCATGACGCAGAAATTGATGAAATGTCAAAATTCTCATCTTCTTTAATGGGATAATAATGAAGCTGCTTTGCATGTAGTTATGCCAAATGTATTTTAAAAGGCATTTGTTTTGTACCATCTGAAAATCGCGAATCAACGTTCACCAAACTTCTACTAACATGAAACTAGCAGAAGGGGCCCAAAGGGTGGCGCTTGAGAAATTATTTTCCTCTTTATACTCTCATAAGTACGTCACTACGTTCGTGTTTGTCAAACGACAATTAGCGTACCGTTAGTATGCCAGACAAGATCCTGGCACACGCCCTTTTGAAAAAAATCAGAAGCTCGGTTTTCCAACAATCGTACCGTGTGTAAGAGGCTTGAGATTCAAGTGGTAAACATTGATTCCTGCTGTAGTTTATTTGATTTGGTAAACCTGTGTATATATCACATGATATTGAATGTACTTAAAACATACATGTAGGCATGTACTTGTTGAATGATTTTTTTCAGCTCATGTAGCAAAACAATAATGTATGTGTTCACAAAAACCTACATTTTTAAAACAGAGAAGAGCTGGGATCCTGGTGAGCACGGCTGATCTTTCAGGTGTGCCAGTTTATGAAGCTGAGATGAGGAGTGGAGGACAAGTTCTTCACTTCTCATCACAGGACACACCCTTCTGTCATTCACTTTTACACAGATGGCCAGTTTACGAAGGTGAGATCTGAAGATCTCACTGGCATCTCTTTAAAATATCTCCATCCCAGATTCTCCAGCTCAGAGGAGGAGAATATGGGTGAGAAGCTGCTGTGATAAGAGGAAGAAGGCTTCTTTCTTCCCAATATCAACAACAGTATGCTTAAAGATTGATATAAATAATAACTATAAATATTTATGTGTGTATATATGTGTTTTATATATATATATATATATATATATATATATAGTATATATATATATTTTATATATATATATATATATATATATATATATATATATATATATATATATATATATATATATATATACACAGTACAAACACACACACACAGTATTGTTATATTGTATTTTCTGTTAGGACTCATTCACATCTGACCAATGCAGAATTGTTGGCAGAATTGCGCATTTTTTGCCACGATTCCAAATTGCTGTAACATTGTGTCAAAATAAGCAATGCGCTTTTGGGTGCCATTCCATATTAATGGCACCCCAAATGCAGTTAGCAGACATGCATTTTGCCAAACATTTTGTCATATGACAAATACACTACCAACGTGCCAAAATGCGCATCGAAAAAATGCACAATACCCCATGCCCAAAAAATGTTCAATTTGGCTTTTTGGGCCATTTTTGTGCGCATTTTGGTAATGATTTTGATGCACTTTTTGCTGCTTTTTTCAACACACATTTTCACTTGTTTTTTAATGCACTTTAGCACATTTTTATGTGCATTTTGGTGCTTTTTTGGCAAATTTTTTACCTGCGTTTGTGTGTGCATTCCAGAAACACATGCAAAATGCATTATTTGCTTGCAGTACCATTAATTGTTAATGGCATCCCAAAAGTGGCTAGCAAATGTGCTGTTTGCCAAAATATGAAAAGCAAATCAAAATGCACGTTAAAAAAGTGTCAAGCTACATGCTAAAAGAAGCTCCAAAATGTGCATTACAAACCACACCAAAATGTGTGTTAAAATAACCTGCGTTATGTATGCTAAAGGGCCAAAATTGTGTTTAACCACTTGCCGACCGCCTAACGCAGGTATACTGCGGCAGAATGGCACGGGCAGGCAAAATCACATACCTGGTACGTGATCTGGCCACCCCCTCGCGATCGCTCCCCACGAATGAGATTCTGTCATTGCTCCTCGGCTCGGTATTTTCCGTTCTGGCGCCGAGCAGAGAAGACATATCGATGTGAGTGCACAACACACACACATACAGTAAAACACATCAGGCACACTTTTCACCCGCCGATCACTCCCCAATCACCCCCCCCCCCGTCACAGTGACACCAAGCAGTTTGTTTTTTTCTGATTACTGCATTGGTGTCAGTTTGTGACAGTTAGTGTGGTAGGGAAGTTAGTGGTAGCCCCCTTTAGGTCTAGGGTACCCCCTAACCCCCCTAATAAAGTTTTAACCCCTTGATCACCCCCCGTCACCAGTGTCACTAAGCGATCATTTTTCTGATTGCTGTATTAGTGTCACTGGTGACGCTAGTTAGGGAGGTAAATATAAAGGGTTCGCCGTCAGCGTTTTATAGCATCAGGGACCCCTATATACAACCTAATAAAGGTTTTAACCCCTTGATTGCCCCCTAGTTAACCCTTTCACCAGTGATCTCCGTATAAGTGTTACAGGTGACGCTGGTTATTTAGTTTATTTTTTATAGTGTCAGCGCACCCGCCGTTTATTACCGAATAAAGGTTTAGCCCCCTGATCGCCCGGCGGTGATATAACTTAGGTTTTAGGGTCAGATAGGGTCTGTGTCACCCCAGGCAGTGTCAGGTTAGCGCCAGTACCGCTAACACTCATGCACGCACCATACACCTTAGTGGTATAGTATCTGAACGGATCAATATCTGATCTGATCTATACTAACGTCCCCAGCAGTTTAGGGTTCCCAAAGATGCCCAGATACCTGCTAGCACCTGTGTTTTGCCCCTCCGCCCGGCCCAGTCCAGCCCTCCCAAGTGCAGTATTGATCGATCACTGTCACTTACAAAACACTAAACGCATAACTGCCGCTTTCGCAGAGTCAGGCCTGATCCCTGCGATTGATAACAGTTTTTTTGGTAGCTGGTTTGGTGAACTGGCAGGCACCAGCCCCAGGCAGCGTCAGGTTAGTGCCAGTAGCGATAACACCCATGCACACAGTATACACCTCCCTTAGGGTATAGTATCTGAACGGATCAATATCTGATCTGATCAGATTTATACTAGCGTCCCCAGCAGTTTAGGGTTTCCAAAAACGCAGTGTTAGCGGGATCAGCCCAGATACCTGCTAGCACCTGCGTTTTGGCCCTCCGCCCAGCCCACCCAAGTGCAGTATCAATCTATCACTGTCACTTACAAAACACTAAACGCATAACTGCAGCATTCGCAGAGTCCGGCCTGATCCCTGCGATCGCTAACAGTTTTTTTGGTAGCGTTTTAGTGAACTGGCAAGCACCAGCGGCCTAGTACACCCCGGTCCTGGTCAAACCATCACTGCAGTAACACTTGGTGACGTGGCGAGTCCCATAAGTGCAGTTCAACCTGGTGAGGTGGCAAGCACAAGTAGTGTCCCGCTGCCACCAAGAAGACAAACACAGGCCAGTCGTGCCCATAATGCCCTTCCTGCTGCATTCGCCAATCCTAATTGGGAACCCACCACTTCTGCAGCACCAGTACTTCCCCCATTCACATCCCCAACCAAATGCAGTCAGCTGCATGAGAGTCATTTTCCTTATGTCCTCTCGAGTACCCCTACCCGACGAACCCCCCCAAAAAAGATGTTGTGTCTGCAGCAAGCGCGGATATAGGCGTGACACCCACTATTATTGTCCCTCCTGTCCTGACAATCCTGGTCTTTGCATTGGTGCATGTTTTGAACGCTACCATACACTAGTTGAGTATTAGGGTAGGGTACAGCATTGCACAGACTAAGTACACTTTCACAGGGTCTCCCAAGATGCCATCGCATTTTGAGAGACCCGAACCTGGAACCGGTTACAGTTATAAAAGTTACAGTTACAAAAAAAAGTGTAAAAAAAAAAAACACAAAAAAAATATATAACATAAAAAAAAAAAAAATAGTTGTCGTTTTATTGTTCTCTCTCTCTCTCTCTATTCTCTCTCTATTGTTCTGCTCTTTTTTACTGTATTCTATTCTGCAATGTTTTATTGTTATTATGTTTTATCATGATTGTTTTTCAGGTATGCAATTTTTTATACTTTACTGTTTACTGTGTTTTATTGTTAACCATTTTTTAGTTTTCAGGTACGCCATTCAGCTGCAGCGCGGATTTATTTATCTTGACAGCAACAGCGTTTGCTCCCACGATATATAAAGCCGTGACTCCAGCGGAGGTGATATATGCCAAAGCATGGGGGCAGCAGGGGCGGAGGAGCGATTTGCTCATAACTTTTGGGGCTGATGCCCCCATGCTTCAGCATATATAAATGGTGCATGTATGCCCATTAGAAGTGAGTGGGTGAAGGAAGGTATTCTAAAGGTGGGCATACCCACCAATCAATCTCTTTTTTTCGTTCAGCCCACAGGCTGCATGAAAAAAAAGATTACAATATATGCCCAACAAGGAACAGCAACGTACTGGTATGTTGCTGGACTTTGAGTGGTTATACCAGAATGATGCCTGCAGGTTTAGGTATCATCTTGGTATCATACTTTTCAGCCAGCGGACGGCTTTCATGTAAAAGCAATCCTAGCGGCTAATTAGCCTCTAGACTGCTTTTACAAATAGTGGGAGGGAATGTCCCCCCCTCCCACCGTCTTTTATGTTTTTCTCTGGCTCTCCTGTCCCAACAGGGAACCTGAAAATGCAGCCGGTGATTCTGCCAGCTGACCATAGAGCTGATCAGAGACCAGAATGGCTCCAATCATCTCTATGGCCTAAGAAACTGGAAGCTACAAGCATTTCATGACTTAGATTTCGCCGGATGTAAACAACGCCATTGGGAAATTGAGAAAGCTATTTATCACACTGATCTTGGTGTGGTCAGATCGAGGGCAGTAATTTTAACAGTAGCCCTTCTCTGTAAATGTATGTAGTTTGTCGCCACTGCATGTTTGTGCGCAATTTTAAAGTATGTCATGTTTGGTATCCATGTACTCGGCCTAAGATCATCTTTTTTATTTCATCAAACATTTGGGCAATATAGTGTGTTTTAGTGTATTAAAATTTAAAAAAGTGTGTTTTTTCCCCAAAAAATGCATTTGAAAAATCGCTGCGCAAATACTATGAAAAAAAAATGAAACACCCACCATTTTAATCTGTAGGGCCTTTGCTTTAAAAAATGTTTGGGGGTTCAAAGTAATTTTCTTGCACAAAATTTTTTTTTTCCATGTAAACAAATAGTGTCAGAAAGGGCTTTGTCTTCAAGTGGTTAGAAGAGTGGGTGATGTGTGACATAAGCTTCTAAATGTTGTGCATAAAATGCCAGGACAGTTCAAAACCCCCCCAAATGACCCCATTTTGGAAAGTAGACACCCCAAGCTATTTTTTTTTTTTTTGCACAAAGTTGTCACTAAATGATATATTGCTCAAACATGCCATGGGAATATGTGAAATTACACCCCAAAATACATTCTGTTGCTTCTCCTGAGTACGGGGATACCACATGTGTGAGACTTTTTGGGAGCCTAGCCGCATACGGGACCCCAAAAACCAAGCACCGCCTTCAGGGTTTCTAAGGGTGTAAATTTTTTATTTCACTCCTCACTGCCTATCACAGTTTTGGAGGCCATGGAATGCCCAGATGCCACAACCCCCCCCCCCAAATGACCCCATTTTGGAAAGTAGACACCCCAAGCTATTTGCTGAGAGGTATGGTGAGTATTTTGCAGACCTCACTTTTTGTCACAAAATTTTGAAAATTGAAAAAAGAAAAAAAAAATACATTTTTCTTTTCTTTCTTCGTTTTCAAAAACAAATGAGAGCTGCAAAATACTCACCATGCCTCTCAGAAAATAGCTTGGGGTGTCTACTTTCCAAAATGGGGTCATTTGGGGGGGGTTTGTGCCATCTTGGTATTTTATGGCCTTGGAAACTGTGATAGGTAGTGAGGGGTGAAATCAAAAATTTACGCCCTTAGAAATCCTGCAGGCGGTGCTTGGTTTTCGGGCCCCCGTACGCGGCTAGGCTCCCAAAAAGTCCCACACATGTGGTATCCCCATACTCAGGAGAAGCAGCTAAATGTATTTTTGGGTGTAATTCCACATATGCCCATGGCCTGTGTGAGCAATATATCATTTAGTGACGACTTTTTGTAATTTTTTTTGTCATTATTCAATCACTTGGGACAAAAAAATTAATATTCAATGGGCTCAACATGCCTCTCAGCAATTTCCTTTGGGTGTCTTCTTTCCAAAATTTGGTCATTTTGGGGGGTTTTGTACTGCCCTGCCATTTTAGCACCTCAAGAAATGAGATAGGCAGTCATAAACTTAAAGGTGTGTAAATTCCAGAAAATGTACCCTAGTTTGTAGACGCTATAACTCTTGTGCAAACCAATAAATATACGCTTATTGACATTTTTTTTACCAAAGACATGTGGCTGAATACATTTTGGACTAAATGTTTGACTAAAATTGAGTTTATTGTATTTTTTTTTTTAATTTTCGGTCTTTTTTTTTTTTTTTGAGCAAAAAATAAAAACCACAGAGGTGATCAAATAGCATCAAAAGAAAGCTCTATTTGTGGGGAATAAAAAGGACACAAATTTCATTTGGGTACAGCATTGCATGACCGCGCAATTAGCAGTTAAAGCGACGCAGTACCAAATTGTAAAAAGTGCTCTGGTCAGGAAGGGGGTGAAGTGGTTAAAAAAGAGGCAAAAAGCACAATAAAAAAACCCACGGCCAAATGGGCGTTAAAAAAATACAGCATGTTAAAAAACAACAAAATGCACATAAATAATGACAAAATTAGCAACAAAAAAGGGCCAAAATACACATTTAAAGAATGTGCCAAAATATGTGTAAAAAAACTGTCAGTTAAAAAAAGTGCCAGTGCTTTTTGAAGAAGTCACATGTTCAGTGACGCAATGCATCAAGGAGGAGCCATGTGTCGTCACTTCTGGACGCGGCCGAGACCCCTCATTTGTGTAGCTGTATTGAGCTATTTTAACTGTAAGTTACTACTTGTTGTTTTTAATAAATTGCACTGGATTACTACACCATGGAGCCCCCCTCTTTTATTGCATGTAATCTGCATTTAATGAGCCTGGAAACTGATCCTTATACGGGTGTCATTTTTTCTTGGATACCTCTGGAAATTAATTGATTGCTGTGGAATTAGTACTCCATCCACATAGAGGCTTGACTTGACCTGTAGGGGTCTCCGTATGAGGTGAGAGGCTGGGGAAAACTAATAGTGCACAGTGGATGGTGGAGACACTTGGATGGATTGGATTTTTGTTTTTTGCACACACACTTTACTTCATGAACTGTTTTTTATGATTGGACACGATTTTTGCACTAATTATCACTTTGGCGCTTTCTGCACTTTATTTTTGAAGAATATTTGCACATTTTCATGAAAGTTATTCATTTTGATGTTATTGAATATTTGCACACTTTTTTTATGAAGATCTTCTTCCTTGAATATTGCACTTTTTATTAGATTATAGTTATTAATATTGTTTATTAGCACTGAGTAAGCACCATATTATTATTCTTTTACATTTAGCCAGTGCTTATTATTTTCATGTAATTACATTACATTTTAACTTTGGTTTCACTTTTAAAACTCAGCTGCTCTGTAATCACACAGGTGTATCAGGAGATCACAGGCAGTCCTCCCCCTTCTACACAGATCTCAGGTGTTCTCAGAGGAAAAACTTCTCCTCTCTTCTCCTTCTGAGAACAAATGTTCTCCGCTTCATAAACAGGGTGCCAGAGGAGAAGATTTTTCTCTGAGGACTGCAATGAGATAAATTATCTCTGTTTGATAAACATACACCAAAGTGTGCTAACATGTGCCAAAATAGACATACAAATACACATGTTGAGGTTGATTTACTAAAACTGAAGAGTGCCAAATCTGGTGCAGCTCTGTATAGAAACCAATCGGTGTCCAGGTTTTAGCCTAGGTTCACACTGAGCTGTGAGAATGAAGCGGTGCAAGTCCAGCTGAACTCCCACAATTTCACTCCTGCATGTCAGTCCCAATTTCAGCTGTGATTTCAGAGACATCTGTGACTTTTTCAAATCGATGTGGCATTGCACCGATTAGGGCGGTGCCATTGATGGCAATTGCTGTCAATTTGACATGCGATTTGACATGTCAAATTGCATGTCAAAACACTCCAGTGTGAACCAGGGCTCATTGGCGAAGCTTATTCGAACAAGCTGAAGTTAGAAGCTGATTTGCTACCATGCACAGCTGCACAATTGTTAGACATGTGCAATCAGTTTCGTAACAAATCAAAATTCGGACAAATTTTGCATCTCTCTTTGGATGCATCCCAATGTCTGAATAAAAAAATAACGAATTTCAACTAATACGAAAGAAATTATAGCGGATATAACAAATTGATTCTACATGATTCAGTAATTCCTTGAAGATCTAATGAAATAAAAGGTCAACTCAAAGTAAATCTTATAGTCCAATCAGCTGATTAATTTTGTGCTGGAGGTTGGATTACTGGCAAAGTGCATTCCAGAGAACTGAGTGAGAAGGGTGTTGTATTGTATTTGAGCAGAGGATAAGAGATATTGTCATTGTGTGTGTTAATAGATTCAATAAACAAACAACTTTCCAAACTACGAATTATTATCACGAATATATATACATACATACATAAATATCGAATTTCAACTAATACGGAAGAAATTATAGCAGATATAACGAATGAATTCGACATGATTCCAGATTCAGTATAACAAATATTGAGGCTCTACAGAAATAACGAATTACCCGAAAATGAATTAACAAAACATAACAAATATAACAGAACGAAATTATGTATTTTACGAATGACAATGAACTGAAACAAAACAAAATTTTCCATGTGCACAAGTCTAGTAATTGTTGAAACATGTCTTAAATATTTAGGCTGGCCATACATTATACAATTTTCTTCTACAATTCTCCTTTAGATTGACCAAAACCATATAATATGGCGTCAAACCTAAACACTTTCAACTTGTATGAAATCAGGTAGGCCCTTGCACTATATAGTTGAAGGTAAATCTAAAGAAAATTGAATAAGAAAATTGTAAAATGTGTAGCCAGCTTTACTTTCATGTGTGTCTAAAGTACAATTCATTTAGCTTTTTTATTAAACAATTAAGCTACATGAATTAAAGACTTTTAGGCCAAGAGAACAATGCTGCAGAAGCACTGCAATGTATTAAAAAGAGGAAACTATGTGAATTACTTTAAAAATGCCTATGCCCCGTGATAATTTAATCTGAAAATTAAAATAAGTTTTGAGCAGCTCAGATCTGCACAGACAGCAGTTTTTATACCTTCTGTCAGCATTCTTAAAGAAGTTCAGATTAACCTTTATAATGTGTATATAATAGTAATAATTTACATAATTTGGCAGTTGATTTGCATAGATTTAAAGGCACCTTATTCTACATGCAGCAAACACAAACAAAATGGCATTGATTGTTCACTTGTTATCTTAGAAAAGATCATTTAAAGAACAATAAGTAGAAACAACAAATACATTCAGTTATTTTACTTATATTGCTTTTAAAGCCCCCAATACTAAACTGTCCATCAAATTATTACAATGTAAGCTTACTTTTATTTTCCTTTGGGAATGTATTGAAAAAAATAAAAATAAAATAACAATCAATATGTATTAAACAGGAGCTCTCCTTAAACCTTAAATATATATTTCCTGCAACATGCTTGCAATCCAAAGGGTTATTATGGTCACCCTGTCTTGTAGTTTTTTGTAGCAATGCAAAAATGCAGATTCTTATGTCATCTTTATCCCCCTAGACTGCAGTTTGGACATTAAATCAGTATTCTCACCTTTATTCCATCAGGAAGAATTTTACCCACTGAGTACTGAAAAACAGGTATGTGTATCATGATAATGGCCAAAATTACAAAAAAAGTAAACAAATATGCATTATAACTGCCTTTTTAGGTATTTGTCTGGTGTGTCACTTACATTGTGTTATGTTAACAACATAAAAGAAAGTGTTAATCATGTTTTTAATTCTTTTTTTTTCCTCATTTATAAAACAATAGGTATCTCTAAAAGTATATGTAAACCCAACCACCTAAATCTCACATAGACATTAACATGTTACTGCAATTGCAAAAGCCATTCCTCCTGAACCATACCAGGCCACATGCCCTCAACATAAAGGGGTGGGAGCTTTGGGCAGGGGGGCCTGTGCCCCCACCCCAAGGCCCCTTGTCCCCATGTTGATGGGGACAAGGGCCTCATTCCCACAACTGTGGCCAGTGGTTGTGGGGGTCTGCGGGCAGAGGGCTTATCGGAATCTGAAAGACACTTTTTATAAAGGGGCCCCCAAATCCCACCCCACCCATGTGACTATCGGGTACATAGTACCCCTACCCTTTCACCAAAAAAGTTTCACAAAGTAATAAAAGCACACACACAGTTTTTGACAATTCCTTTATAAAACAATACTGTCCATCCAAATCCATCATCAATCATGACACCCACCGCCCGCCAGATCCAAAAAAGAAAAAAAAACAAAGACGCTCCCGCGGTCAATGAAGACTGGTCGCCTACTGCAGGCTTCGAAATTTGATATTACTTATATAGGTAAGAGGCGGTGTCACCTGGTGGTCCAGCCCATTGTGATGTCACCGACCCAGCATGCACCTATCCGTGACATCACAAGGGGGCGGGACCACCAGGTGATGTAGTCAGGTGGCCTCGCCCCTTATCTATATAAGAACTGTCAAATGGCGGAGCATGAAGTAGGCAGCCAGCCTTCATCGACGGCAGGAGCCTCTGTTTTCTTTTCTTTTTTGGGTCCAGCGGGCAGCAGACGGCATGATAGACAAAGGATCGGGGGAAACTATTTTTTTATTTTTTAATAAAGGAATTGTCAAAAACTGTGTGTGTTTTTTTGGTGAATGGGATTTTTTTTACCAAAAACATGTAGCAAAATACATATTGACCTAAATTTATGAAGAAATTTTATTTTTTTATTTTTTAATTGAATATGTTTTATAGCAGAAAGTAAAAAAAACATATTTATATATATTTAAATTGTCGGTCTTCTTTGTTTATAGCACAAAACATAAAAATGCAGTGGTGTTTAAATACCACTAAAAGAAAGCACTATTTGTGGGAAAAAAAATGACACAAATTTTATTTGGATACAGTGTCGCACGACTGTGCAATTGTCAGTTAACACAGTGCTGCATCGCAAAAAATGGCCTGATCATGAAGGAGGGTAAATCTTTCAGAGGGCAAGTAGTTAACCATTGAAAAAAAAAAAAACTGGAAACTAATTGGTTTCTATGCAGAGCTGCACTAGCTTTTGCACAGCCCAACAGGCACAGCTTGAACAGAGCACAGTCACAGTCCTGTGTACAATGCAGAGACAGAAATACACTATAATTGTGGGGGGGGGGCAGACACAAGCATGTTGGGTAGACCGAAAGGGTAACAGAGTACGTAAGGCTCATGAGAGAATAAGCACAATTACTGTAGCCTGAACCAAAAGGAGATAAAAGTGTGGGTGGGTGGGTAGTAAAAACAGAGAAGAGAGGAAAAGAGAGGAAAGAGTAGGAAGAAAAAGGGGAGTCAAAAGGAAAGGACAGAAGGGAATTTTTTTGCATTTATTCTCATGTATTCTACTGTTGCTATTAGTCTAGGTTAATTCTTGCGGGTTTGTGAGCTAATAAAAGTCCTGGGTGGCTTAACTCCAACATAAAAATGCATATAAAAACAAAGGAGAAAGCCTTCAAAAAATACGAGGCTGAGGGGTCATCATCAGCATTCCAACTTTACAAAGTATGCAATAAGAAATGTAAGGGTGAAATCAGGGCAGCTAAGATAGAGCACAAAAGGCACATAGAGGAGGAGAGTAAAAAAAATCCAAAGAAGTTCTTTAACCACTTCCGGACCGCCACACGCCGATGTACGTCCAAACTTTGAAGGGGGATATCGTTGTTATGGCAGCAGCTAGCTGCCATAACCCCAGTATCCCCGTTTTAGTGCCGCAGTCCGCTTTCTGATTCACCGCAAGATAACTTTGATCGGTGGCGGGACAAGGCCCCCCTCCTGCCGCAATCCCATGCCCTCCTCCGCTTACCGGAGACGTCGATAGCGGCGGAGGCGACCGCATACGTCTCCCTCCTGTGCCTGGAGATGAGTGAGGCTAAGATGGCGCCCACTCGTCTCCATGACACTGCTGGGCGGAAGCGACGTCAAAACGTCACTTCCGCCCATGCCTCTTAAAGGCATATTTTTTTCAATGTCATTTTTTTTAAATTACTTTTTTTTTTATTATTGCATTTTAGTGTAAATATGAGATTTGAGGTCTTTTTGACCCCAGATTTCAGATTTCATATTTAGGAGGTCCTGTCATGCTTTTTTCTATTACAAGGGATGTTTACATTCCTTGTAATAGGAATAAAAGTGACACAATTTTTATTTTAAACAGTGTAAAAATAAATAAAATAATGTAAAATAAATAATAAAAATAAATTTAAAAAAAAAAAAAAACCCCGTCCCGACGAGCACGCGCGCAGAAACCAACGCATACGCGAGTAGCGCCCGCATATGAAAGCGGTGGTCAAACCACACATGTGAGGTATCGCCACGACCGGTAGAGCGAGAGCAATAATTCTAGCCCTAGACCTCCTCTGTAACGCAAAACATGCAACCTGCAGAATTTTTTAAACGTCGCCTATGGAGATTTTTGAGGGTAAAAGTTTGACGCCATTCCACGAGCAGGCGCAATTTTGAAGCGTGACATGTTGGGTATCAATTTACTTGGCGTAACATTATCTTTCACAATATAAAAAAAAATTGGGCTAACTTTACTGTTGTCTTATTTTTTTGTTCAAAAAAGTGAATTTTTTCCACAAAAAAGTGCGCTTATAAGACCGCTGCGCAAATACGGTGCAAAAAAAGTATTGCAACAACCACCATTTTATTCTCTAGGGTGATAGAACCCCCAAACATTATATATGTTTTTTTTCTAAGTAATTTTCTTGCAAAAAAAACTGTTTTAAACATGTAAACACCTAAAATTCAAAACAAGGCTGGTCCTTAAGTGGTTAAGTATATAAATAGTGAAAGAGGGAGGTCAGATCATATTGGCCCCATAAAGAATGCTGAAAGGAATCTGGTTACAAAGGATGGAGAGATGGCAAAGATATTGAATTTATTTTTCTCCTCAGTCTTCACGAGGGAAACGGGGGGCTTCAGTAACCAAAACTGCAAGGTTTATCCTCATGACAGGTCACAGGAAGCACCCTCATGGCTAACAGAGTATAGAATTGGGAATAGACTTGAAAAACTTAACATTATTAAGTCACCGGGATCAGATGGCTTGCACCCGAGGGTTCTTAAGGAACTCAGTCAAGTAATTGCCAGAACATTGTTCCTAATTTTTACGAACAGTCTACTGACTGGAATGGTACCAGCTGATTGGAGAAAAGCCAATGTAGTACCAATATTTAAAAAAGGACCAAAATATAACCCTGGGAATTACAGACCAGTTAGCTTAATGTCAACAGTTTATAAGCTCTTGTAGGGGATGATAATGGATTATATACAAGATTTTAGTAATGAAAACAATATCATTAGTAGAAATCAGCATGGATTCATGAAGAATCGTTCTTGCTATACCAATCTATTAACCTTCTATGAGGAGGTGAGCTGTCATCTAGATAAAGGAAGGCCCATAGATGTGGTGTGTCTGGATTTTGCAAAAGAATTTGATACAGTTCCCCATAAACATATACTGTACAAACTAAGGTCTGTCTGCATGGACCATAGGGTGAGTACATGGATTGAAAACTGGCTACAGGGGCGAGTTCAGAGGGTAGTGATAAATGGGGAGTACTTGTAATGGTCCGGTGTGGAAAGTGGGGTCACCCAGGGTTCTGTCCTGGGAAAAATCATATTTAATTTATTCATAAACGACTTAGAGGATGGGATAAACAGCTCAATCTCTGTATTCCGTACTGGTGACCCCATAATAGGGATAAAACTTTTCTGCAAAAGGAAAATTAAAAAGACGCGCTGCCATTCACTACAATTTGAAGAGAAGCAGTTTAACCTTAAAGGGTTCTTTATTGTAAGAGCAGTAAGAATGTGGAATTCTCTTCCACAAGCAGTGGTTTCAGCAGGGAGCATAGATAATTTAAAAAAACTGTTAGAAAGGCACCTAAACGACCTTAACATACAGGGATATACAATGCAATACTGACATAAAAGCACACACACAGGTTGGACTTGTCTTTTTTCAACCTCACCAACTATGTAACTATGTAACTATGTGACCCGCATTTGCACAGGCACAGCAGCTCATTCATTTGAATGGGCAGCTGTGCCTGCATTGCACCCAGGAAAGGAAATTCTACATCGTTTTAAAAATGCAGCACCCAGGAAATCACATGGTGCTTTTGTACCATTCGATTACCCCGCGATTCTCGCGCTGCAAACACGCTGCATTTTAAGATGCGTGTGGGTGAAATTAAGAATGAATGGCAGCCCCGCATGATTTTAAAGACTGCAGGTGGTTGTGGGTGCAGAAATAGAAGCGAAAAAAAAAGATAAAATACTGCGCCAACCTCAAATGTGAGCAGCCAACACAACAATAAGACTAATTGCAGAAATAGGAGCAACTACCCACAATAGTGTGAACCCAGCCTTATTGTCTATCGTGTAATACCTTGTTCTGTAAATACACTGAGCAAAATTATAAACGCAACACTTTTGTGTTTGCCCCTATTTATCATGTGCTGAACTTAAAGATCTACGACTTTTTCTATGTACACTAAGGCCTATTTCTATCAAATATTCACAAATCTGTCTAAATCTGAGCACTTCTCCTTTGCCGAGATAATCCATCCACCTCACAGTTGTGGCAAATCAAGATGCTGATTAGACAGCATGATTATTGCACAGGTGTGCCTTATGTCGCGTACACACAAGCGGACTTTACGGCAGACTTTGCCCGGCGGACTGGATTTTGTCAGACATTTCGATCGTGTGTGGGCTCCAGCGGACTTTGTTTTCTCAAAAGTTGGACGGACTTAGATTTGAAACATGTTTTAAATTAATCCGTCAAAATCGAGTCCGGTCGAAAAGTCCGCTCGTCTGTATGCTAGTTCGACGGACAAAAAGCCACGCTAGGGCAGCTATTGGCTACTGGCTATGAACTTCCTTGTTTTAGTCCGGTCGTACCTCATCACGTACGAATTCGACAGACTTTGGTGGATTGTGTGTAGGCAAGTCCGTTCATTCAGAAAGTACGTTGAAAAGTCCGCCGGGCAAAGTCTGCCGTAAAGTCCGACCGTGTGTACGCGGCATTAGGCTGACCACAATAAAAGGCAATAAAAGGCCACTCTAAAATGTGCAGTTTTACTGTATTGGGGGGTTGGGGGGGTCCGAAAACCATGACCACCATTTCCCTCACGCAGTCGCATAGAGTTGATCAGGTTGTTGATTGTGGCCTGTGGAATGTTGGTCCATTCCTCTTCGGTGGCTGTGCGAAGTTGCTAGATATTGGCAGGAACTGGAACACGCTGTCGTATACGCCACACCAGAGTATCCCAAACATGCTCAATGGGTGACATGTCCGGTGAGTATGCTGGCCATGCAAGAACTGGGATGTTTTCAGCTTCCAGGAATTGTGTACAGATCCTTGCAACATGGGGCCGTGCATTACCATGCTGCAACATGAGGTGATAGTCATGGATGAATGGCACAACAATGGGCCTCATGATTTCGTCACGGTATCTCTGTGCATTCAAAATGCCATCAATAAAATGCACCTGTGTTTGTTGTCCATAGCATATGCTTGCCCATACCATAACCCCACCGCCACCATGGGCCACTCGATCCACAATGTTAACATCAGTAAACTGCTCACCCACACAATGTCATACACGCTGTCTGCCATTTGCCCTGTACTGTGAAAACTGTAATTCACCCGTGAAGAGAACACCTCTCCAAAGTGCCAAAAGCCACCAAATGTGAGCATTTGCCCACTCAAGTCGGTTACGACGGACGAACTGCAGTCAGGTCGAGACCCCTATAAGGACAACGAGCATGCAGATGAGCTTCCCTGAGACAGTTTCAAACAGTTTGTGCAGAAATTCTTTAGTTATGCAAACCGATTGTTGCAGAAGCTGTCTAGGTGGCTGGTCTCAAATGATCTTGGAGGTGAAGATGCTGGATGTGGAGGTCCTGGGCTTGTGTGGTTACACGTGGTCTGCGGTTGTGAGGCCGGTTGGATGTACTGCTAAAATCTCTGAAATGCCTTTGGAGACAACTTATGGTAGAGAAATTAACATTCAATTCAAGGGCAACAGCTCTGATGGACATTCCTGCAGTCAGCATGCCAATTGCATGCTCCCTCAAAACTTGCAACATCTGTGGCATTGTGCTGTGTGCTAAAACTGCACATTTTAGCCCCCTTTCACACTGGGGCAGTTTACAGGCGCTATTGAGCTAAAAATAGCGCCTGCAAACCGATCCGAAAACAGCCGCTGCTGAAAGCCCAGAGGGCTTAAATGCACCTATTCCCCAGAAAGAAAAAACACAGATTATATCCCATTTAGTGAATAACAAAATAAGTGTTCTGCTATTGTGCATATATAAAGAGTTAACTGTGGAGTTAACAGACCCCAGTAACTACTGCTCTTAGACCACTTTCACTTAGACTGTTGTGTCATGACCTGGAAAATCTCTTTTTCAGGGTGAGGTTGAGAGTGTCATCATCCCAGAATGGTGTTAAATGATTTTTCAAAGTCCAAGTATGCTATATACACAGCCACTTCTATGTCTAGGTTTTTACTAACTTCCTCATAAAAAGTAGACTTGTTTGAAAACATTAATCTTTTGTGAATTCATGCTGACTATTGCTTATGAAATTGTTTTCTAGCAAAACAATATTCTAATCAGTGGTAGCTGGTGGTTTTTGTTTGGGGTAGTGCAAGAAACTACTTCCTCCCCGCCGCTCGCTGTCTTACCCCATCTAGGTGGCGGACAGCAGCTCCTGTGTCCTCTCCTCCATCACAGCGACTCCTCCCCTCCTCCTAGGCATCCAATAGGATTACCTGTCCTTTCAGCCAATTGGGTGACGGGTCTCAACACCCACTTCCTGATTGACCAGGAGGAGGATCATTCGATATTGTAACACACCTGGGTGGGCTCTGTTCTCATTCTCTGTGCCCCAAGCTCACCCTCTAATCAGGTGCTTAAAGAAAACACCCCCCATTAGAATCCATGCATCCGGCGTCCTGCAAGGGTCCGGATGCATGGATGGGGGGCTGCGCCCATGCGCCCTTAATGGACAGGCCACCCCTGATTCTAATATTGTTTTCTGTCCTTTATCAAACTCTCAAGTATCTTCTCAACTATAGAAGTTAACCTAACTGGTCTGTAGTTACTTTTGATCCCCTTTTAAACATAAGAACCACATTGATCTCTGGGCCAATCTATTTGTTCCAAGCCAGCCAAGAGTCTGTAAAAATAGGAAACAATTACTTCAAAATGACAGAGCTCAACTCTTTGAGGACACATGGGCATAGGCCATTTGGTCCAGGTGCTCTTTTCACCTTTATTTTGTCTAATGCCCCGTACACACGGTCAGATTTTCCGATGGAAAATGTCCGATCGGAGCGTGTTGTCGGAAATTCCGACCATGTGTGGGCTCCATCGGACATTTTCCATCGGATTTTCCGACACACAAAGTTGGAGAGCAGGAGATAAAATTTTCCGACAACAAAATCCGTTGTCGGAAATTCCGATCGTGTGTACACAAATCCGACGGACAAAGTGCCATGCATGCTCAGAATAAATAAAGAGATGAAAGCTAAAATCTTAGGATTTTGTTGTCGGAATGTCCGAACAAAGTCCGACCGTGTGTACGCCCTATAACTGTTTCTAGACAAAATCAATTTTGTTCCATTCTGGTTCATTTGAGTCTGTGACAATACTATCCCCATTTTGGACTTGATCTCCATCATTTTTATTTGTGTATATAGAGCTGAATGAGGTACCATATATACTCGAGTATAAGTCGTTCCGAGTATAAGTCGAGGCCCTGATTTACCACAAAAAAATTGGGAAAAACTTATTGACCCGAGTATAAGATGAGGGTGAGAAATGCACAGCTACTGTAAGTGGAAAAGAGGGTCAACAATGCCCATTTGCATGCCTCACTGTGCCCATTTGCAGCCATAGGTCCCCTGAACTTCAAACTCGGTAGTTAAGGGTTCCTAGATGCCCCCTAGCTGCAGCCAAAATTTGGGGTCTCTGAACCCAAAGGGTCCCGAAATGACATTGCTGCAGATAGACACAGTTGACCAAATTTGGGGCTCCGTATCTCGGGGCCACTTAGTGCTAAGAACCCCAAATTTGGTGTGCAAACCCAGTGGAACTAGCAGCATAAAATTTCCAAAGCTGGGGTTTCTAGCACCAAGTGGCCCCGAGATACAGGGCCCCAAAAATCAGTTCAGAAAATGTCAAGCACTTTTCTGCAGCAGAGAATGACATTTTCCGAACTGAATTTGGGGCCCCGTATCTCGGAGCCACTTAGAGCTAGGAACTTCAGCTTTGGATATGTCATGGTACCAGTTCTACTGGGTTTGCACACCAAATTCGGGGTTCCTAGCACTAAGTGGCCCTGAGATATGGGGCCCCAAACTCGGTTCAGAAAATGTCAAGCACTTTTCTACAGCAGAGAATGACATTTTCCGAACCGATTGTGGGGCCCCGTATCTCGGGGCCACTTAGAGCTAGGAACTTCATCTTTGGATATGTTGTAGTTCTAGTTCCACTGGGTTTGCACACCACATGTGGGGTTCCTAGCATCAAGTGGCCCTGAGATACGGGGCCTCAAAGTCGGTTTGGAAAATGAAATTTTTTGCTGCAGAAAAGTGCTTGACTCGAGTATAAGTCGAGGGGGACACTTTCAGCATAAAAAAACATGTTGAAAAATTCGACTTATACTTGAGTATATACGGTATTTAATATATTTACCATCTTTGTCCACAGACACCAACCCTTTTTACCATGGGATGTGAGCTACATAGTTTCTACTTTTAGACTGTTAAACCTATTTATGTTTTGCATGGTGTTTGAGTGCAGTTTATTTAAAACATATCTGTTTCTATTTTTTGTTCTTTAATGACAATATTACCTCCCAGTCTAGGTCTAGAGGAGCAGCCTTCAGCTCATCATGTTTCCAGATTGTGCTTGTTGTTTACAACCTAAATTTAATGAAATAATGTAAAGGTAACTGATATCCAGATTTTCATCTATATAAACATTTGTAATAAGCTCCATATTGTTTGAGACTATACATTTGTCTTGTAAACAATGTATACAATTCAGCCCCTTTACTGTTACTACTATGTAACTACTACTACTACTACTACTACTACTACTACTACTACTACTACTGCTAATAATAATAATAATAATAATAATAATAACAATAAAGACTTTCTTATAAGTTTTGACTCTGAACTCTTATGCTCTGTACACACGGTCGGATTTTTTCAGACGAAAAATGTGTGATAGGACCTTGTTGTCGGAAATTCCAACCGTGTGTGGGCTCCATCACACATTTTCCATCGGAATTTCCGACACACAAAGTTTGAGAGCTTGCTATAAAATTTTCCAACAACAAAATCCGTTGTCGGAAATTCCGATCGTGTGTACACAAATCCGACTCACAAAGTGCCACGCATGCTCAGAATAAATTAAGAGACAAAAGCTATTGGTTACTGCCCCGTTTATAGTCCCGAAGTACGTGTTTTATGTCACTGCGTTCCGAATGATCAGATTTTCCGACAACTTTGTGCGACCGTGTGTATGCAAGACAAGTTTGAGCCAACATCCGTCGGAAAAAATGTCCGATCAATGTCCGACCGTGTGTACAGGGCATTCATGTATATGCAGCTATACCATAAATACTACTCCTCACTTATAATGAAGCACAACACTCCAGATAGCAAGAATAACTTGCCACAAATTTGTGGCAGTGTTGAATTGTAAGTCTGTTAACTTGCTGCACATTTTTACTGGGAAGCTGTACACTTGAAGAGCACTTGAAGCATAAGTTCTAGTTGACACTTTTCCAATTTGTAGCAAATTTGCATGACAAGTCTCTAGAAAGAGCAAAGTTGCAGTGGTGAGTCTACAGCAAGAGCTCTGCAAGTCTACAGCATGAAAATTCTGCGACAGTGACCCCTGTGGTGGGATGACTATTGCACAACATAACTGAACCAGAACTTGTAGGAGACTTGTAGAATGTTTTCAAAGAAAGTTGATCTAGAGTCATGCAATGTGGACTTGCTGCAATTGTGCAACAAACTTGTGAAGCCTGGCAAGTCTAGCAATTGATTAGCAAGTCATTTTCAAATTTGCAGCACAATTGCTTGCTATCTGGGACTCCAGAAAATTAAAAAAAATGAAAAAATATATAAACAATAATCAAAACCAACTAAAGTCCTTTTAGCATATATAAATCCAATGGCAGTCCAATTGTGCATCCACTTAATAGAACGTTAAGGCACCTATAACAATGCCTGCTCACCTCACAGCAAATGATCAGATGCTCATCTAATTAATCATATCCAACAGATATTCTTTAGTCCTGGCAGAAATCTCCTCACTCCTCTGTTCCAGGGACTCTGGAGTTTCAATCGTTCTTCTCTCACCAGTTCCCCAGTCTATTTTATGAAACATAAAGGCAACAACATAGTGTTCTTCATTTAAACCGTTTTTATTTCTCTTACTACTAAAATGCACTTACAGGATTATAAAAAGCACTCAGAACTCCACCACAGTCATGACGTGACATCTCAGGCCCAGCTCTGCCCTACTAGACGCATTGTGCCCTCCTATTGGGCTTCTTCAGTAGACCTACTGAGATTAATTTAATGAGCGTCTGATCATTTGCTGTGAGGTGAGCAGGCATTGCTATAGGGGTGTGATAAGCACTTGTCACAAGGAATTGGAAGATACTGGGGTTGATTTACTTAAACTGGAGAGTTTAAATCTGGTGCAGCTCTTCATAGAAGCCAATCAGCTTCCAGATTTTTTTTTTGTCAAAGCTTAATTGAACAAGTTGAAGTTAGAAGCTGATTGGCTACCATACACAGCTGCACCGGATTTTGCACTCTCTAGTTTTAGTAAATCAACCCCATTGTGTTCACGAAGCACTGGGTGTTGAATTTTCTATTAAGTGGATGCACAATTGGGCTGTCATTGGATTTATATATGCTAAAAGGACTTTAGTTTGTTTTGATTATTGTTTATACATTTTTTCATTTTTTTCACATTTTTGTGGAGTGTTGTGCTTCACTATAATTGAGATGTATTTAACCTAGGGGGTGAGGTGAAAAACACCTTTGGAGTGTTATAGCAGGCAACACAATAATAATAATAATTTTTTGACACAAGTTATAATTTTTATTTATTTTTTATTGTTATCTTTGACACAAGAGATTCACTATATAGTTGTACACAGTATTGTATTTTATTTGTATTGGGCAGCTCTGTTCGTATAAACACTACCATAAATAGTAACTAAAATTAAATTATTAAGCAATCAGTAAGCAGATATGCTTATATAATATAAATAGTTTACAGGGAAAAAAAACTGCACCACAAAAAACTAACACTGGGACTTCACTTTTAGAAATATAACAAAGCTGAAGCTGTTATATAAAAGAACCACATGATGGCAGCAGAACCTTAGGCAATGTACTAAGGAAAGCATCGGAGGAATTTCTGCTTAAATAACTTTATATGCAGTAGAGAAATACATAGAACATAAATGACTTGTCTTCTGTTTATATATCTTTCAGCCTAGCTGAGCATGGGTTACTAGTAAAAATCATTTCCTCAATGGAATATTTAGAAGAATTTACCTGATGGCTACCTTATGTTTTAAAACCTTATATTGTAAAAATGAAAGGGACGAATAAAGATTCTTGAGATAAGAAATTGATGGTGGAATTTGATTTCCCTATAAAAAGTTTATTGTCGTATTTATGTAAGTAATTAAGCATGGAAAGGTATTCCCTCGTCACATTCTCAATTACTATATGATGCTTTGTTTCTTTAACGTCAGTAATATAGCAAAACACAACCTGATGTGTAATTCATAAGAGAAATAATAAAATAGCTTAGGGACTGAAGTTTAAACAGATTTTTTAGTAATAGTGGGAAAATATTTGGAGGTCTATTTATCAATGATTTCCCCCTGGATTTACAGAACTTACAAGCATCTTTTGGATAAGATTTAATTCTGATGTGTGAATATTGGGTGAAAGATGTATGAATCATGGGTGAAAACATTGATGCATGGACATCATAGTACAGTATTTAGATAATTACAGTAATCAATTATTTGTATTTCTTTTCCTATAAAGTAATTGTATAGAAGGATGTACTAAAATATAACCATTACATTACAGCTACAAGAGCATACAGATTTTACAAGAAAGGGCTGCTCCACCCAAAACTGATATTTCAGCTATGCATAGACACATGTACTGTAGTTTAAATCACAAATATGACCTTATAATTGATTTCAGAGGCAAGATATCTGCAACTGTGTTTGTAGATTCATCCTCTTGAAATCTCTTGTAATTTTATTTGTACCCTAGATAATATAGTGGGTTATACTATATACTGTGATGGAATTAAAACGGGAACATAAACATATTTAAATGTGCTTGGTTTCTAAAGTAATAGCCATGATGTCTGCAACAGTTAAATATGTAACTTTTACAGTTAGGAACCATATATATATAACAAAGCAGATTTATATATATATATAAAATCTGCTTTGTTCAGGGGTCAGTGAATCATCAAGTAACAATCTTCCACTATAGAAAGTATAGAGACAATCAGCGCAAACCAAAATTAAGACTAATGCAAGCTGAACACTAAAAGGATAACACCAACCTCAATAACATTCAATAAACAAAGTAAGTGCAGCGCAAAAAAAAGCCAATTGTGGCTGCAATTCTGCTTTTAAATATTTTTTGGGGGATAAGATATACTTTTTATAATGGGGTGTGTCCATAGTGGAAGATTCAATAAACAAAGTAAGTGCAGCGCAAAAAAAAGTGTTATAATATTCATGAATGAAAGGAATAATGAATAGTCCAATCATAAATTGGCAATCAAACAGTTCATTAAGGATAAGGAAATCACCCTCTTCTGGGGATGCTTGTATAAGGCACTTATCCAGGAGATGTAATGAAAAATAAGATTGTGCTTACCAGATCCAATTGACCCCTTGGTTATAGGGGGTCTAAAACGGCATGAATGGACCCGTGGCAAACTGCTGGGCTGGCTGTCATCTGCAGGTCATCGTCAGGTCACGGATATCGCTGTGGACTGAGAGAGAGCATACAGCACATGATAGCCATCTCTGCAGTATACCAGCATCACATCTGATACCTGAGGTGGTTTCCGTGTTTCAAAGATTTTACCTGACCTGCAGATGACAGCCAGCCCAGCAGTTTGCCACGGGTCCATTCATGCCGTTTTAGACCCCCTATAACCAAGGGGTCAATTGGATCTGGTAAGCACAATCTTATTTTTCATTACATCTCCTGGATAAGTGCCTTATACAAGCATCCCCAGAAGAGGGTGATTTCCTTATCGTTAATGAACTGTTTGATTGCCAATTTATGATTGGGCTATTCATTATTCCTTTCATTCATGAATATTATAACACTTTTTTTTGCGCTGCACTTACTTTGTTTATTGAATCTTCCACTATGGACACACCCCATTATAAAAAGTATATCTTATCCCCCAAAAAATATTTAAAAGCAGAATTGCAGCCACAATTGGCAAGAATAAAATAACAGTTCATGAAAAAAAAAGCCATTTGCAACATTAATTTTCAATCCAGACCTCTCCAAAAGCTCATAGGTACAATATGCCCTCAGTTTGATGGCTAATATCATTCACCCCACTTCATCTGAGCCCAGGCTGTCCTGGAATAGCCCATGTTTGTGACTATACACGGAAAGCATAAGCAGCACAGTGATGAGCTCATCTCCCTGTTACTTTGCCCTCTCCCACTTTTAGCTAGTCCTGGTCAGGACATGAATTGATTGTCTTCTTCTGCTTCTGCTTCCTCTCACATTCCAGTTCTGTTGAAAAGGAACTGTAAGAGACAGATAGCAGATCAAACTCTGGCATTTTCATTGCCTGCATTTAAAAAATGCATGTAATGATGTATTAATGATTGCTGAGCTTCATTGTTTGTGTCTTATATATTTGTCTATAGTTCTGCTTTAATATATTGCAGCTTACCAGTCTTTTTTTAGGCTTTGTTCCCTTTATTTAAACCTGGCAATCTTGTAAATGACACACTTACTGTCCTTGGGTAGCTGCATTTAATCACCCTTCTGTTTCTGTGGAGGGACCATTGTTGCCACCGAACGCTTTTTTTATTTCCATGACATTGTGGTTGGGATATTGGTAGTTTACAGAAGAAAGATAATCTTGTTTGTTTTAGGAAGTGACAGGGACACTGCATTTCTTACAAAATCAACATGTATTTTTGTACTTTATGAGAACATTATTAGCCTAAAAAACTAAAGCTACTCTCACCACTACATCCAAGGACTGGTAAGCTGCCAGATACTGTATTACAGTTTTGTTCTTGGGTTGGGGTTTCTTATAAAATGACATACATTACGTAGCTCCTAATGCTTCTAATTTGAAAGGACTGGCCTTCTTTTAAAATGGAACCCCTCGTTCCTTCTTTCCTCCTCAGATGTACCGTATATAGCTCTATAACAAAATAAGTACTGTTACTTGTTACTACACTAAGGAGTCTATTTATAAATGTTTTCACAAGATTCACACAATTTTTATGCAGGATTCACATTTTTTCTAATCGAATGTAATTTAAAAAATGTGTAAATCTTGTGTGAAAGTTGTATGAATATTTTGTGAAAACATTTACAAATAAATGTTTACATTTTTATCCAACGTCTAAATGCATTTGGTATTTTGAAAAGACAGTCTTAACAAAAAGTATTGGTGCAAAAAAAGCACTTGTGGGTCTAACCAATATTTTTTTAAGAAGGCATGATATAAGTTCCCCTTTAATAGTGTGAACTCCTGTATAGCAAGGTATGTAAAAATGTCCAACACGCAGAGTTTGTATTCCACATAAATAATCCACTCACACTTTTGTTTTTGTCTCCCATTTGTTAGAAAAACATGTGTGCTACTTATAACCACAAGTATTGTCAATTGTCTCATCATTAAACTGTTGCTTCTTCTTAGGAACCACAAAATGGAAGGGTCACTGATTAAAAATTATACGAGGTGTGCACCTTATTTTTTGATAATGCATCATTTTAATTTTTTTTTAAGGTCAAGTTTTATTACATTTTCCAAACTTACAACATACAAGTATGGCAATAAGACACAATGATGTACAGTGATAAGGATTATCAAATTACACACCCCAATATAATAAAGCAAAGATACAACACATGCATATGCCACAAAGTACTAGGCTTAATTCCAGACACATCCAGTGAGTAGAAAATTAAGAATGAAAGAAAAAAGAAAACAAATAACAAAACTAAAAGGAAAAACAAAAGACACTGCTACTGGTAACATGAAAGCAGTTTGAGCATTCTTCACCAGGAAGACACTGAAGCAGAAGTAACATACACAGGAGCAGGCATTATTAAGTAATATCAAATCATAAGGCAGGGGATCCACTTTGAGAATAAGAAATCCACCCCACATACCTCCCTCAAATAGGACATTAGACACAGCTCAACTCAAACTTCAATTTCACCAGAGATTGAAGTCATCCACCCAAACCAAATTTTGGCAAAATTCTTTGGACAGCCCCTAGAGTCTTAGGTCATTTTATACATAGGTAAAGCCATATTTATTATTTCAATCCAGAAATGGAGAGAGTGGGGGGGAGGAGGGTTTTTTTTCCATTTAAGAACTAAAGCTTTTTTAGCATAAAAAAATTGTAATCAAAGCAATATTTTCTGTGAGTTACGCATCTCTTCAAAGTCAACAGTGCCTAACAGGCACCTGGCTTGAGTGCATATATTAGGAATCACTAACTTTTCCCCACAAAATGAGTAATAGCAGACCAAAAGCTCCCAACTCTGGGACATGCCCAAATCATATAAAAAAAAAAAACAAAAACAGAGTGGGCATGCTGGAGAGTCCATTTTTCCCATACCTACTGGGAGTATAATGCATTCTATATAAATATGTAACCTGGATCATTTTATCTGTAGCTGATATGAACATAGGGAGTTGAGTCTCAACAATTTCTGACCAGGCTTCTTCAGTAAGTGAAGGAAAATATTTAAGAGGAGGAAAAAAGCAACATTAAGTAGTATATGGAAATTAATTCAAAATGGTCATCTTTATTTAAAGGTGCTTCAAGTTTAGACGGCTGCAAAGAGAAATCTTGTAACCCAGACTGAGCAGCCAGTGGATGGTGCAACTAGAAATAGGAAAACAAAAAATTAGCCAGAACTCTAAATTCCACCTGTAGGGACATAAAGGATTTAAACGTATGCCTCTGAAAGAGTTGGTGGACATACTTAATATCATATCTTGCCCAGTGACTGACACCAGAGAGTGTGTAAGGTTCCTCCAGCTGTGAATTATGCCACAATGGGGCAACATGGGGAGTTGGCAGTTGGAGTTTGGTTAAACATATGAAAAATCTTATAGGACAATGTAAGGATATCTGCACCCCCACTATGGTAAGGTGTATTTCTATACAGCACATTCATCAGTGGCCAAATGATTGTATAAGGGCTGCCTGCATGTCTACAGAGGCATTATCTAGATTTGGAAAGAGCCACCAATGTATGTGTGTCAATTGGGCTCCTAAATAGTAACACTAGAGATTAGACCACCATGCCAGCCCACCACCCTGTATTGGTAAATGTAAACTTTCCAAAGATATCTTAGGGGAACCAGGACTCCAAAGAAAAGAAGATATTATTGTATTGAGATCCACAAAAATCTTTTGGAAATATATACAGGGGCATATAACAGAATATAAAGAAACCGGGGGAAAAAAAAAAATTTTAAACAGATTAACTCTGCCTAGCAAATTCAAATGCAACTGGTACCAGGTACCAAGACTATCTTTAAAATTGCTATATCAGCTATCAGTAGTAGAGAAATATTATTATCCATATAGGACTCCAGGGGTAATTGTACGTCAATTCCCAAATACAGAAATTTAGGAAAAGACTTACAGGGAAGCCTCCATTGATAGGTCTGTACTGAGGGTCAAATGGAATAATATTAGACTTACTCCAATTCACCTAAAATCCTGAGAAACCACCAAAGTGAGCAATAAAAGCCAAAGTGGTAACTAGGAAGTTTGCAGAGTCTGCCAGATACAATAGCATATCATTAGCATAACATACGTTTTTTTCTTCCAAAGTAATAATCCAACAGCCTCATATAGAGGAGTAAAGCAGCCAGTGGTTCTATAGCCAGGGACAAACAACAGGGGAGACAAAAGGCACCCCCTGTGCCATGCTAAATACAGAATGGTTCAATAATCTGGGTATTGACTCATATACAAGCCATTATACTACAATAACTTAACCCATTGAATAAAATTAGGTCCAAAACCCAGCCACTCAAGGACCGCAAATAAGTAGGGCCAATCAATAGAAAGCTTTATGTGTGTGTCTAAAAACACTATTATTCTAGTATTAAGGTCTATACCCAGGACTTGCAAGTTTGTGAAATAACCAATGAAGATTAATGGTTGTAAAGAGCCCCAGTATAAAACCTGTGTATATATATATAAAAGAATCCGCGCTTAGGTGTAGGCTAGGCTGCAGCTTCCCCTGGGATGCCCCAATGAAGCACCAAAAGTGTGAAAAGATATATAGATATAGATAGGGAATATGTGGCACTGCCTATGAACTGAAAAGTGATATAATAAATCCACCTTCACAGGTAGGTACTGAAAAGTGATATAATAAATCCCCCTTCACAGGTAGGTAGTAAGGTGTAATATCACAATTATTTGGAACAGTGTTCAGTGCTCCAAATCTCCTAAAAGAACCCAGTGTTGCATTAATCAATTATAGATTATTATCTGCATAACTGTCAAATTTAACCAACATTATCTATAACCATTTATAATCATAAATGAAATGTAATCCACCTTACACACATCTGTATAACCACACTCAAAAGTGATCGATGGAAGTCCACCTGGTACAGGTTGGTTTTTAGGATCACACTTTAGAGTGGTGCCTGTGTTTTAGGTGCTTTATCAAGCACTGTGCAAAAAAACTGAAAAAAAAAATATATAGCAAAAAAAAAAATATGTATAATATATATATATATATATATATATATATATATATATATATATATATATATATTTAATAGGAAGTCCAGTAAAAATCATAACATAATTTCCAAGTGACTTGTAATAAGATGACTGTTGTGCTCCCCCTGTTAGATCCCTTCTCACCAGATCCTGGCACCCCTGCAGGGGTAAAACGCTTGTGGTGAGTGTGCGACAGGCTGCTGGACCAATCGTTCCCTCCATGCGTTCTATTCCATGGGAGTAGAAATCAGTAAGTCTGAGCAATATCCCTAGCCTGAGTTTTTCAGAACCTGCAAATCATCATATAAACAGGGAATGGCGGTTGAGGAGAAATCGTTTTTTGCTAGATAAGCTAAAATTGTAATATTCTTATCTCCAAATTCAAACAAACTTTGCCTCTGATTGAGCAGCTTTTTTCTGTCAATAGTAGGTCAAGTTGATGAGAGTGTTCCCTCCACACACAATAGTTTGCAGAGGAGGGAAGCCCTATGAAAGCAGAGTTGATTAATAACTCCTGAAATAGTGCCCTAGAGGGTAGCCTAAACCTCCAAAATCTATATCCTTCCAGGTGGCCTATGTAGAATGTGAGTAACAATGGAGAATGATCAGATATTGCCCTGGGCAGGTGTTGTATCTCCAGAAGTTTAGGGAGCATATCAAAAGTCATAAGGGACATACCCTGTTTCCCCGAAAATAAGACCTAGCGTGAATGTCAGTGATGGCTGCAATATAAGCCCTACCCCCCAAATAAGCCCTACCCTGTTTCCCTGAAAATAAGCCCTACCCTGAAAATAAGACCTACAAGGACTTTAACTAGGGCTTATTTGGGGGGTAGGGCTTATATTGCAGCCATCACCGATAATCACGCTAGGTCTTATTTTCGGGGAAACAGGGTACGAGAAGAGGGAGTGGGCATATGTGGAAGAAAAGCAGGAGTATTCATGAACCCTTAGTTTCCACCCCCAACCCTCCACTAAATTATATATAGCAATACAAGCAGTCGGGGGGAGGTACATCTAATGTTTGCTTTAACCTGTTCACTGCCAGGTCCGTATGTCGTGCGGGCCTGACAGTAGGGAGTTTTACACACATTCCCAGTGGATTGTGTGTAAATCTGATAAGTAGACTCTTGCCTTTCAGGTAGAATCATTCGGGCGACTGCACTGCTGCCCGATTGCTTCCACACCCCACCCCCATAATGGAGCTCCCCTACAAGCTGGCCTGTGCTTTCCTATTTCCAGGCCCTGGATCGACATAGTGGGTGCCTCCAGGTGGAGGGGAGTTCACTGACCAGGACAAACAAACAACGACATGTTTGACATCACTTCATGTTTGACGTCACTTCATGTTTGACGTCTGCCTCTAGGTATCCCTGGCCAGCATATCTGGGAAATAATGTATTGCAATTTGATCTGCATTGAATTACATTCAGTGGAGCACAGGGGAGACATCAGGGGATATCTTGCTAAAGAGAACCTGTCACCAAAAATCATTACAAAGTGGATTTTTGTCATCTATGTGATGAAAAAAAAAGTTAGGTTAAAATAAAAATAATCAAGTTACACCCAAGCACAACAAATACCCCCTACAAATTTTTTTGTGCCCCCCCACCCCGAAATATGCACGAACATATATGCATGAGTCGTGGGCACCTATGCATGAAAATGCAGCTTGAGATACACATGATACATAGTGCTGCATACCCTGTAGTGAAAGCAATATTTCTAGCACCAAACATCCTCTGGAGCATTAAACTGATAACCTATAGGGCTTTTAAAGCATTGCCTATGGAAAATATAGCGTACTGAAGTTTGTCGCCATTTCCCAGGCACACGCAAATTTAAGGTTTGACATGTTGTTTACTCGGGGCAACCCCATCTTTTATATTTTAAATGCTGGATATTTTAAATGCTGGATGCAGGACAGCCCAGTAGCTCAATTGCATATTGAGAAAGTTCTGGCTAGTGGTCCATCCTCAAGACCCAGTAACCCAGTGGATGCTCTTTTGGAAGGTCTCCAAGTCTGCTCTTGCCCCTAGATATTCTGGCACCATGCAATGCAGATGCTGGCGATGGTTGCTTGAACCAACCAGACCTTGGTGTTAAGGACTGAAAAACTGTTTAAAGGCTTCGGTCAGCCGACCACTTTCTCCACCACTCTTCCTCTGACTGAACGAAGCCTCAGCAACACGTTGTCAAGCACCAGGAAATTGTAACCTCCCAGGGTCTAGAAATGCATTGCACAAACCTTTCTTCAAGGTCTCCTGAAGATGTTTCATCCTCTGCTCCCTCTGCAAAGGCAGGATGAGTTCTGCAACCTTACCCTTGTAACGTGGATCAAGAATGGTTGCCAGCCAGTACTGATCCCTCTCCTTGATACCACAAATCCTAGGGTCCTTTCGCAGGCTTTGCAGAATCAGGGAGGCCATGCAGCGTAAGTTTGCAGAGGCATTTGATTCTGAGTCCTCTAGGTCACTAAGGATCACATGATCCGTAACAACCTCCTCCCAGCCACATACAACTCCTTGGTTTCTGGGGACTAAAAACCATCCTTTGAAAACTGCTGCTGAGTGTTATCCTCCACGTCCATGCTGACACAATCCTTCTCCTCCTCCTCTTCTTCCTGTGTGTTTATCGGGCCCACAGAAATGCTATCTGGATAATGGGGGCTTTGAGAGGAAAGTCCTCCTCTTCCTCCCGCTGTTCTGCCTCTAGTGCCCTGTCCATTATTCCACGAAGCGTGTGCTCCAACAGGAAGACTAGAGGGACAGTGTCACTGATGCATGCATTGTCACTGCTAACCATTCTTGTGGCCTCCTCAAATAGTGACAGGACAGTGCCTGCATCCTTGATCAGTAGCCACTGGCATGGCGAAAAGAAGCCAAGCTCCCCTGACCCTGTCCTGGTGCCATACTCGCACAGGTACTCATTGATGGCCCTTTACTGTGTGTGCAGCCACTGTAGCATTGCCAATATTGAGTTCCACCTGGTGGGCATGTCATAAATGAGGCAGTTGGTGGGCAGGTTGCATTCCATTTGAATGTCAGCCAGCCGAGCACTGGCATTGTATGACCGGCAGAAATGACCACAGACTTTTCTGGCCTGCCTCAGGAGATCCTGTAAGCCTGGGTACCTGCTCAAGAAACACTGCACCACCAAATTCAAGACATGTGCCAAACATGGAACATGGGTCAAGTGTCCCTGTCGGAGGGCAGAGAGAAGGTTGGTGCCACTGTCATATACAACCATTCCTGGCTGAAGCTGGCGTGACATCAACCACCTCTGAGCCTGCCCCTGCAGAGCTGACAGAATCTCTGTCCCAGTGTGGCTCCTGTCCCCTAAGCAGACCAACTCAAGCACCACATGTCATCTTTTTGCCTGACTGCTTGCGTAGCTCCTTGAAAGCTTATGGAGCACCGCGGGTTCAGAGGACAAATCTGCAGAAGAGGCCATAGAGGAAGAAGAAGAGGAGGGGTGGAGGAGAGAGCTGTGGCAGAATCACCACTAGAATTTTGGAGGTATCATGGCAGAACAAGCTCCAACAATACTAAACCCTGTCCTGCATCCTTCCCAGCTGCCAGCAGTTACCGTGAAGTGTGCCGTGAAGGAAAGGTAACATCCCTGTCCATCCTGCTTCGTTGGAGTTGTGCCTTCTCCTCCTCTCTTCTCTCAGGCACCCAAGTAGAGTCAGTGACCTCATCATCCCCTTCCTCCTCGTCACTGGAGCAAACTTGCCAGTATGCTGCAGCTGGGGGAACATGACTGCCAGTTTCTTGTCCTTCTTGAGCACCCCCTCTCTCTAGGCTCACGTTACTCCCTTCCTCAACCTGGGAACCAACATACCCGACACTGTGGTCGAATAGTTCTGGGGACTTCTCCGTGCATGATGGTGGGGCTATGGAAGGAGTGACTGTGGACAAGGAGCCGCTTTGGCAGCTGCATTGGAAGGCAAACTACTCTGAGCCTAGGTGACAGAGGAGGATGAGGATGGCTTTGTTATCCACTCCACCAACTCTTCTATATATATATATATATATATATATATATATATATATATTACAATAATAAAGAGACCTGGGGGCGGAGCTTGCAGCCGACGGAGATGGACGCTCACTAGCTGAGCTCCTCAGCACTCAGGGGAAAAACGGCACACACCACCTGTAATCCCGATCAGAACAGGCACAACAAGTACCAGCGGATCCTCAGCACACCCCGGAGATCCGACCGAACATGCCGCGGAGAAATGAGGAGCTCCGTAAGCCGCAGAAGCTTACAGAATATTATCCGCTCGGGCCTAAACAAGATGGCGGCGGAACGAAAGAACGAGGTATGTCCAGTACACCTCAGTATGACCATTTAAAAAGCAATCCAAACAAAAGGATAGCTCCACAAAGAAGCCCACAATCCCCGATCCACACCCCCACTTCAGGGAGCCCAGAAAAGGTGAGGGTGAGGTTGGATGCCTCTGATACAAGCCAGGACATAACACAAGGCCTAGAGTCAGGGGAGGATACCAGAGACCTCCCAGACTCTATTGACTTATTCCCCACTAACAATCAGCCTGTCCTGGACACCACCCTAAGGGACATGTTGGTCTCCCTGAGAAGCTCCTTACATGCTGATATGTTATCATGTGTACACAAATTCGGCGTGGAACTCAGAGAAACTACTGCTAGAGTGGATCACATAGAAAATAAAATGGGAGAATTTGCAGATACCATCAATGATCTTGTGGATGCCCATGATCATAATACTGATGAGCTGGACATTATCAAAGCTAAAATGGCGGACATAGAAGACCGCTCTAGGAGAAACAATATGAAAATAAGAGGGGTCCCCGAATCAATTCAACAAGCAGAACTACGCACATACGCAGCACAATTATTCCAGGCAATAATCCCTGAATTATCAGAACTGGAGATAACAGTGGATAGAATCCACCGCCTACCAAAACCAACACACCTACCAGACAACATACCCAGAGATGTTATACTCAGATTACATTTTTTTCAAACGAAAGAGCGACTAATGTCGGCCGCACGCAACAAAGATCTCTTTCCACCACAATACAAAGATTTACAATTCTTTGCAGACCTTTCCCAATTTACCCTACAAAAAAGGAGAAACCTCAATACAATTTCTAAAACATTGAGAAACCACAAAATAACCTATAAATGGGGATTCCCCACGAAACTGATCATCTCCCGAGATGGCAAGGACCACGTGGTAGATAACCTTGCCAAAGGTTTGCTCTTGCTCCAACACTGGCATATTATTCCAGAAGACATGCCTAAAGAACGTAACACCAAAGGCCCTGATCATATTGCTGACAATTGGAACCTGGTAACTTCTAAGAATGCCCGTAAACACACCTAAAACCACGCAATACAAATACAGGTTATATATATCTGTCCCCTGATGCAGAGGAAATGTCTGCTAAGCTGGACTGAACTTTGTTATAACCCCCTATCACAAGATGAGTGACTTAACGTCACACCCAGGTCGCACAGACCTTTTCGTTGTTGTTCTTTGTTCAATTATACTTTTTTTTTTCTTCTTAGTTATTTACAAGTTATTTCAGCAAGCCGTACAGAAGGACCACTCCCATCGGATCCTCCCGAACCAAAATTCTACCGAAATCTACTCTGACAAGCTAACTACCAAATGTAAGTGTTATGCACACATGCTTTACAATGCATCAAACCCAAAACACAAAAATGCCTATAACGTTTCTATCAGTCAATGCTAGAGGTCTAAATCATCCGGCCAAGCGTAGATCCATGTGGAAGGAAGCACTTCAACATAAAGGAGACATATTCTGTGTACAGGAGACGCATTTTAAAAAACAAGCCCAACCGACATGCAATCATCCTAAATTCCCGCACATATTCTTTGCAAATTCTAACACCAAAAGAAGAGGTGTACTCACGGCAATAAAAGATACAGTAACCTTTCACCTTCACACCGAGATAAGTGATACACAAGGTAGATACCTTGTCCTAATTTGTGACATCAATAATATCACCTATACAGTAGTAAACGTCTATGCCCCCAATACGCATCAATCCCGCTTTCTTCACAAATTACTGAAAAAAATACAGCAAATACAGAAGGGGCACCTAATACTTTGCGGGGACTTTAACCTACCTCCAGACCCTACCATGGACTCTAGTTCAAGTACTAAAAGAAGACCCCAATCACTTCAACACCTTATGAGGACTTTTGATGTATATGATGCATGGAGATGTCTTCATGCCTCAGAAAGAGACTACTCCTTTTTTTCAGCTAGCCATAAGATGTATTCCAGACTAGACCTTTTCTTGATAGATAGATGGTTACTCACCAAAATTAAAGCTTCTCAGATCAATGGCATAACCTGGTCGGATCATGCCTCGGTCTCACTGCTGGTTGAGGATCAATCCACTAGCAATGCCGCCTTCATATGGAGATCTAATCCACACCTATTTCAGGCTGATCCTTCCAGGTCTGCTTTACAAAGAGATCTAGAAGAATTCTTTAAATACAATGCAGGTTCAGTTGAAGATCCTTTTATTACATGGAACACGCATAAAGCATTTATGAGAGGTCTTCTAATTAAAATGGGAGCCAGGGCTAAGAGAAAGAGGGGGCAGCGCATAATGGACATTTCCAAACAAATACAGACATTAGAAGATAAAAACAAAGCCAATATCACCCAAACACAGACAGAAGAGATAACCAGGCTGAGGCATGAATTACGTCTCATACTGCTGGAGGATTTTGAGAAGTCTTCCAGGAGGTTGAAAATGACACATTATGCTACTGGAAATAAGGCAGGGAAATTATTAGCCACCCGCTTACGAGGTCTTAGACATAAAACTAAAATTCCTTGCATTATTCACCCAGTGACTCAAACTAAATTATACCATCCCCAGGCAATAGCAGATGCCTTTAGCGCTTACTACGGGTCTTTATATAACCTTCAAAAAGACCCCCAAGTGATTCAGCCCTCAGCCGATACTATTTCTGAATTTCTCAGCAAAATAGACCTACCCCATCTAACAAACACCCAAATTGAAGCACTGAACTCCCCCTTCACGACACAAGAAATATCTCAAGGGATAGACTCACTACCCAAAAATAAATCCCCCGGTCCTGATGGATTTTCAGGTGAATATTTCCAAACATTTAAAGAAATATTGTCACCTAGACTCACAGAGATATATAACCGAGCTGCCTCCTCTTCCTCATTTCCCTCCGAAATGTTAAAAGCAATGATTGTGGCATTACCGAAGCCAGGGAAGGAACCAAACACCCCACAAAACTTCCGCCCGATTTCTTTACTCAATAATGACCTAAAATTATATGCTAAACTATTAGCCGGTAGAATTGTTAACCTCCTTCCTTCTTTGGTTCACCCGGATCAATCTGGCTTTACCAAAGGACGCCAAACAGCGGATGCAACCAGAAGGTTAATCAATCTTATACATGCAGCCAACAGAACCGGAACGCCTTCTCTGCTCCTCGCTTTGGATGCAGAGAAGGCGTTCGACAGAATCCACTGGAGGTACCTAGAGCAGGTTCTAACCAAATTTGGCTTTAAAGGTCACATATATCATGCTATTATGGCACTTTACACATCCCCATCAGCACAGGTATACATATCTGGTATGCTCTCCACTCCATTTGAAATCACAAATGGGACACGTCAAGGGTGTCCTTTATCCCCATTAATTTTCAACCTCCTAATGGAACCACTAGCAGCATATATTCGCCAACACCCCCAAATCAAAGGGTTAACATTAGGGAATAACATGCATACCATAAGTCTATTCGCAGACGATATTATCTTAATTCTTACAGACGTCACATCTTCCCTGGCTTCGGTTCATGATGCTTTACATTTGTTTAATGCTATATCCTATTATAAAGTAAATGATACCAAATCCTACCTACTAAGTCTGGGGCTTACAGAAAAAGTAAAAAACGAAATTACTTCCAAATTCCCATACAAATGGAAAGAAAAAGGCATTGCATACCTAGGGATTACTCTAACACCTAAAGCCTCAGACTTAGTGAGAGAGAACTATACCCCTTTTTTGGACTCCTTAAAAGGTAAACTAGACAAAATGCAAAAGTTTGAACTGTCCTGGACGGGCAGACTCGCTGCATTCAAAATGCAAATTTTACCACAATTCCTTTATTTATTTAGAACCTTACCAATACCGGTTCCACAGTCCTTCTTTCATCAAGCACAACTGATAGTAGACAAATATTTATGGGCAGGCAAAAAAGCACGCTGTGCCTTTAATAAACTTATAAAATCTAAACAGGCGGGAGGGATAGGACATGTTTCCATTAAAGACTACTATGCAGCTACCATACTTACCCAAGTTAAAACTTGGTTTCCTCAGAGCAACACCACACTATGGTCGGAACTTGAAAGCATACAAATAAAGGGGGGGAACCTATATAACTACCTAATCTCTAGTCCACACCATCACGCCAAACCATCATTACATGCACCTACTATACAGGCTTCTATTGAATCCTGGAAATACTTACTTGCAAATATACCCCAAGAAGATCCACAAATTCTTCTAAAATTTCCAATTACAGCCTTGGAACATATTATCCCTGACTTATCGTTAACAAACTGGTGTAACATCAAATTACTCCTCCTAGAGGACCTTTTTGTGGGTCCTACAATGAAATCATTCAGATCATTACAGATAGAATACTCCATACCAGAATCTGAAAACTACAAATACATCCAAATATCCCACCTAATGGACAACAAGAGTAGTAACTTACTTACACAATTACCTTGGAAACTAGCCCTTTTCTACACAAACACCAAATCAAAACAAAAAGGCACATCCTTAATATATAGATCCTTACAAGACAAACATTCCTTTTGTAAAACAAACAGCATCACAGCATGGGAAAGGGACTTTGGCAGGACCTACACAGAGGAACAGTGGACAAAAGCATTCAGATTTACATATAACTCCACAAGAAGTGCCAACTTATGGGAACTGTATTATAAAATACTACTGCGATGGTATCTTACTCCATACCGAATTTCTAAATTTGCCACTGCAACATCCCCTGATTGTTGGAGGAAATGCGGTCGCAGGGGTACCTTACTAAATATACTGTGGTCATGCCCACACCTGAAAAGGTATTGGTCCCTAGTCTTTAGTACCATAGAACAAATCTCGGGTACCAAGATTAAATATTCTCCAGGTATGGCACTTCTGTCACTAGGAATAGAACTAATACCTGCTCCATTAAGAACTGTGACATCGCATCTATTGCTAGCAGCCAGACTCAACATAGTCAGACATTGGAAAGAAACAAACCCACCATTGATAGCGGAAACCCTTAATATAATGACTACACACAGTGCATATGAGATGCAGTTTGCCCGAAGCCAAGGGAATTACAACCAAGCTTCCAAAATCTGGAACTCCTGGTTAACATGGTATCCAAAAAACTCAGGACTAAATTTTTATGGGAATATTAAATAACTAAACAATTAATAATTTTATAATCCAATATTCAAAGTACTTGATATAAACAACAAACCTATGCTCTACGGATGGTCAATATTAAAAGCTTGCACTGCAGAAGTATTTTAAAAGTTCTGTTAATAATTATTCAGTGGCACTATTCATATGTTGTCCAATATGAGAAATAATGTACTGGTTATATATAAACCTATGTCATAAACGTACGCCAGACACATCCGGGTAAGTCGGGAGTGTGAAAAATTCCCCATATGGGACACAGTCAGATCCCAATAAGGGGTGTCTTGGGGTCTCGAGTAACGCTCTTGAGGTACCTGTATCCTCAAATGGTAAAGAATGACATACAAAAGAAAACGTTTGTACTAACATGAACACTGTAAAACAAAAATGTGACAACTTTTAATGATTACACTGTACTTTATTATATGTTCATTTTCATTCCATGGAAAAATCAATAAAAACTTATTGAAACTAATAAAGAGACCTCTGTGCTACTAAAAAGTGAAAATGTGTAGTGCTGCAAAATCTAGTGGTATACACCAATCTACCAATGGAAAATATAAAGAACAGAGTGATTTCAAGCAAAACAATACATCAATAGTGATTGCTAATGGTACGAAAAAATAATATATTATAAATAGCCTTGTGAAAAAATGTAAGAGCTAAACTCTTAAATGCTGGATAGCCAGATAAGAGGCGGAAGTGTATTAGAAACAGTACACCCCACGGAATGCACTGTAGATAGACTGACTGTATATATATATATATATATATATATATATATATATATATATATATATATATAAATCAAATACACTGCCAGTAACTGAATAACCTGCCTGCTTAATCTAAAACAAGCTTTCTCCCCTTCCACACCAACAACACTACACAGGGCCGCCATGTAGGAAACCTTAAATAGTGTGGGGCGTGGACTTGGCGTGGTCCCCCTGAGCCATGATTGGCCAAAGGCACCCTGACTCTCTGCTCTACCTTGTCAGACACCACCAGCCACATCTCCAGCCACATCATTTTGATTCCAACTTTAAGATCCATAAGGCACATCCAGATATCTGGCTGATGGATACAACCATCTTTAACCCTTGATGTTCTGGATGGTTTAATAACTTTTTGATACACACTCTCTATCAGCCGGACCTGCATTAAGGGGAAAGTACTATTCTACCTCTCCTCTATAGCTACGGTCTATATAGAGTTATACCACTAAGTTATACAATAAGACCAACCCACAATATACGGACCTCTGGCTGATGTAATTCACCTTCTCTGTTGTTTGTGTGCTGCTCTGATGGACATAGCTTTCTTTTTTAATTTTTGAGTTATGTTCTTTGTCTTTATGGGTGGAGCATCAACATTTGGGATATATGCTACAGATCTGGAACCCGCAAGCCCTCTGTCCCTGAAGAAGATCTGTATTTTGTTTTTCGAAAGGCCTTCGACGTTCTGTCTTTCTGACAAAGCTCTGGGCTTTTCCTTGCAGCTGGTTTCCATTTCTGCTCCCAATATTTGCGTTTGTTGCGTATATCCCCATGTTCATATTGCTATATATTATCAATGTGTAATAAATTTTGAATATTTTTTTTACCATCAAACTGTTTGTGGCTTGGTTTAAAGTCCCAATCTGAGGAATTAATTTTTTGACTCTATGTATCAGGGATGTGGTCCACAATCAGTTTAAGCAATTAGTTGCGGTAGAGGGTCTCTTTAAACTTGGCAGCAATGTGACCCCACTCACTGCACTGCCAACAATAGGGATGTCCATGTGTTCCATGGGGGCTTCCCAGACGGGGCCTTTCAACAGAGGTTGACCCTCAGTTCTGATCAATCACGCCAGCCTCTCAAACTTTCCCTTTTGGGCTTTATTAGCTGTGCTGCTGGATTTGATCTGGTGGTTACTGAAGAGGGTCTTTTGGCAGTTAGGGACCTTGAACCTATAGACCCCACAACAAGGTCCTCTGCAGCAAAGTAGCATTTCACCAGCTCAATCAGATCATCCTTTCAGCTTGCCTCCGCCACCTCCACAGCTCAGGAGGTAGAAATCTCAAAAATCGGTCCATCAACGCTCTCTACACTATTTGAGGCACTGTGAGTACATCAGGCTGCAGCCACCTCTTGACTAGGTTGATTAGGTCATACATTTGGGAGATCCATCTGCCTTAAAACTCCAGCTACTGTATGTACTCGCTGCACTCTCATCAAGGTTGTAACTCCCAGACTTTACAAGATCTCAGCTTTTAGTTTATAATAATCTCAGGCATCATCAGTGGAAGTCAAAGTATGCCATTTGGAAGTTCCCTGTTAACAGTGGTGCAACAAGTGAAGCCCAGTGGTCCTTAGTCCAGACTTGCCCCTCTGCAGTTCTCTAAAAAATACATAAGAAGGCCTCCACATCAACTTGGGATTTCATTGTTTTTTTGGCCTGAACCAAAGCAGTCATTTGAGCCTCTGCTGCCTGAACCAAAGCAGTCACTTTATAATCCGTGCTCACCATAGGGGCAGTCAACAGTCCAATGGTTACTTCTGGTGCAGCAGCAGCTTGCTGCTGCTGGGCAACCAGAATTTTTTTTTGTGCAACAGTTTGCTTATAAGCCTGTTGCTGAGCAGCTTTACATTGGAGCAAAGTCCTTATCAAGTCCTTCTCATTGCAAATTCACAATTACACAGTGTCCCTCTCCTTTAAAGCTGTCCCATTAAACACCACTCACACAATGTTCACACAGCTTCTCAATGCAGTTTCAACATCAGTTAAACATCATAACCAGCAAACTTGCCATTCAGTGAGGATCAGTAGAGCTATTGCCCACATCTGGGCACCAATTGTAGGGTTCAGGACAAGGAGTGGTATTCCATGCACCAAATAGGTTTAAGCACTTCCCGCCCATATTTATTGGTCAACGTTTGCAGCAAACAAGAAGATTCCTTCTCAGTACAAAACAAAAAGTCCAGCAGAAACATGTTTTAAGTCTCCTGGCTAGTAAATAGACCCCACTGGGTCTGCTTTAGACTTGCAGTCAGGTTACCTCACAGCCTGCTTGCATCCTTGTATTATTACTATGGGTTGTCTAAATGGCCAATAGAAATGTGTAAAGGATAAGCTATGAAGAAGAAACACAAGCTACTAGAGATGTGAGTATAGAGATGTTTTCTTTTGCAGGGAACTGCTAGATTAACACATTTAATGACATGACAGGTAGAGTTTATTCACATTACATATATTGGGCAGCATTGCCAATACAAGAGAAAGCCAAAATGAATTGCTTATAATAGAATTAGTTAACATCAACATGTTGCATTGAGAGAAAATGGAACATCCTGAAAATAAATGCAGCGAATTGCATTGCAACGAGTTACAATGCATCATAATGCACCAAAACACACATTAAAGAAGAGGTCTGCCCACCCCTGCATAACTTAAAAGCCAGCAGCTGCACATACTGCAGCTGCTGACCTTTAATAACAGGACACTTACCTGTTCTGGAGTCCAGCGATGTTGGCACAGCAGCTAATGTTTCCATCAGATGTCTGGTGCTGCCGCCGCTATTACAGCTAAGGGAACCTGGCTGTGTAGCATTACTGCTTCACTCCGGGTCCCTACTGTGCGTGAGGCACCACTGTGCTCTCCTACTGGGCCGGTAGCGGGGGAAGGAGGAGGGAGGAGGAGGGAGCTAAGCGATGACGTAATTCGCCATGGGCCGGACTCCCGGCAGTGGGGACAGGATCAGGGACGGCCCGTGCATTGTGGGCTTACGGTCGCCGCCCCTGCATCCCTTTCAGGACACCGGATGCGTGGACTCCTATGGCAGCGTGGAAGGGGGTGTTTTTTTTAAGCACCTGATTAGAGCCTGAGGCTCTAATAGGTTTCAAAAAAGGGTGGGCTCCGGGCGCAGAGAGTGCGCCCTGATCCCACCATGTTGTGTGACCATTGCAAATTAATTGTCGCTATTTTTACACCACAGTGCCTCCCCACCAATCAGGAGGCAGGTCAGTGAAACCTGTTTCCCAATTGGCCAAAGGATGCCCGGTGCTTTGGCAAAAGAGACACACAGGGGAGGAAGCTGGAGGACCGGACTCCTCTGCCACCGCTTCTGCCCACACTGAGACACAGGATGACAGGACCCAACAGCCCGGTAAGTGCCGGACCTCCTCCCGCGAGGGGGGTAGTACTGCTGGTGTGCGTGCCCCGCGCCGCCCGGGGGGTAGTACTGCCGGTGTGCATGCCCTGCACCACAAGGGACCCTAAATTAGGACCTACAGTATTTTTTTCAGTGCGACACACAGTGCATTGTGGTAAGCTGTGATATAGGTATGTTGGTTCAGTGCATTGGCATGCCGTTCAAAATAAACAGCACTGCATTGCACTTTATGTACTGCCGTGCATTATGCTAAAGCTCATTTAAACCTGTGGTACTGCAAAGCATATGTCTAAATGGGTCCTGAAACCAGAACACCTAATTGGCATACTTCCATGTTAGTTACCCAAAAAACATTGAGTTACTGGATTAGCCTGACAGCCAAATAACTAGCTTTCTCTCAATAACATCTTCATATAAACATACTGGCTTATCTGATTTGGCATATTATAGATTTTGCCTACAGGTCCAATTGTCAAGTTTGAAACATTAGCTTAAAAATCGATAGTTAGAACTTTCATACCATTTTTCGATTTTTCGACTTAACATGCATTGCAGTAATGTGTTGTGAACTGAATCCTAAGGCCTCAACCACAACAAACAATCCTTACGCCCATGCAAAGGGTTGTTCTGTGCAGAGGCATACTGACAATCAGTGGCGGTGCATCCATAAGGGCGCATGGGCACCACTAGCCTCTCTCCAGCCACCCCCTATATGTAAAATGGATAGATTCATGCATTGCACAAATCTATCCATGGCCGCCGCCACCACCCCTTATTCAGTCGTCCGTCCCCTTTTCAGGCGCCGGGCGCCCGAATTACAGTGGCGGGGGTATTTTTGAAGCACCTGATTAGAGCCATAGGCTCTAATAGGTTTAAAAAAAGGTGGACTCATGGCAAAGAGCATTGCGCTACGAGCCCACCCAGGTGTGTTAGCAAAGAAAATGAATATTTTCTTTGCTAACACTGAACCACCTCTCAGCCAATCAGAGAGCGCAGGTCTAATACCTGTCACCTGATTAGCTGAAGGCACAGACATCCCTATTAGGCGCCTAGTGGAATGGAGGAGGAGATGCACGGGAACCATGGAGGATGCAGGAGCCATCGCCTGCCCATCCCACAGCTCGCTGCTGTCACCCAGGGGTAAGTGCCGGTCTGATGGCAGGCAGGATCATATTATGGGCACAGAAGCTGCATATGGTGGGCACAGAAGCTGCATCTGATGGGCACAAAAGCTGCATATGATGGGCACAGAGCCTGCATATGATGGGCATAGAAGCTGCATATGATGGGCACAGAAGCTGCATATGATGGGCACAGAGGCTGCATATGATGGGCACAGAGGCAAATATGATGTGTATAGAGGTTGCATATGATGGGCACAATGGCTGCATATGAATGGCACAGAGGCTGCATATGATGGGCACAGAAGCTGTATATGGTGGGCACAGAAGCTGCATATGGTGGGCACAGAAGCTGCACATGATGGGCACAATGACTTCATATGATGGGCACAGGGGCTGCATATGATGGGCACAGAAGCTGCATATGGTGGGCACAGAAGCTGCATATGATGGGCACAGAGCCTGCATATGATGGGCATAGAAGCTGCATATGATTGGCACAGAAGCTGCATATGGTTGGCACAGAGGCTGCATATGATGGGCACAGAGGCAAATATGATGTGTACAGAGGTTGCATATGATGGGCACAATGGCTGCATATGAATGGCACAGAGGCTGTATATGATGGGCACAGAGGCTGCATATGATGGGCACAGTGGCTGCATTTTATGGGCACAGTGGCTGCAATTGATGGCACAGTGAGGCAAAAGGTGCCAAATGTGGCATCGGAGGTGGGGGCAGAGACAAATGGGCAGAAGTTCTACTTTTGGGTGGAACTCTGCTTTAAGGAAAGGAAATTTATGTATTTTGGCTCACATCAAAGTATTAGAATAAAAAAAGCACATCAATGAAACACAATGCATTAAAAAAGAATGTCAATGCACATCAACCTAAGTTTAGCAGCTTGCATCAGTATGTGCTAAATATAATGGAAGTGGTGTGAATCCAGCCTTCGAGATTTGATGCATTCAAAGATGTGATCACCACTTATTAAGTAGTAGTTTCAGATTTAAGCTGTTTATTTTGTAAATTAGGCAGGGAAGCTGCATTAGAGAGTTAGATATTCCTTTGAAATTTGAAATATCTGATTAAATAAACAAATATACAAATGAAGTAACCTGCTCATCTTTTAATTTGTTTTTCTTAATGCTTACTGTATGTTAAAAAGTCTCAACTAAATCTGCACGTCCCAAAAAATGCCTTTGGTATTATTAAACATTGATTTTTGTAAGAATGTTTTCTTTCAGGAACATATGCATTAGTTGTTATGGCAACAACATGCAAGTTTTATTATTATAGGATAATTACACCTAATACTTCACTGTAAGTTTCAACAGGTCTCAATCTTCATCCATTTTTTCTTTGTTTGTCTTGAGCTACACACATGTAGTTTGTATAGGGCTTACACGTTGGTAGGACTGTAGTTAACCACTTACCATCCACCTCCTGTAGCTTTACTGCTACAGTGCGGCTGGGCTGCACAGGGTCATGTGTGTGTATATATATATATATATATATATATATATATATATATATATATATATATATATATATATATATATATATATATATATATATATATATATATACATGATTTGCTTTACCAGTTAGGGGGCGCGCATGCGCCACCTCGGCTGTGCTATCATTCACTACAGCATAACCCGATCAGCGAGCCCCGGCCAAATGATTTATAGCTGGAACCCACTAATTGGCTGAGCAAATGACAGAAGAGAGCCCTGTGTAGTAAACAACACAGGGCTCTCTACCGACAGAAACAATGTGCCAGTTTTTTTTTCTCCCTGCAAATTCCAGTTTAAATACCATAGTTTGTAGACGCTGTAACTTTCACACAAATCGATCAATAGAAACTTATTGGTCTTTTTTTTTTACCAAAGACATGTGGCAGAATATATTTCTCCATGTGGCAGATGTGATATTTGCCAGTATGTAGAAAATACATCTCGTTTCCTACTTCCCAACGGGCAGTGGTACTCGATTAAATTTAATGCGACATGCCAGACTCCGGGCATAATCTATCTAGCCCAATGTGTTTGTGGCAGCTTCTATGTCGGCAAAACAAAACGACCATTTTTCAAACGAATTAGAGACCACATAAAACCCATCCTTAAAAAACAAATGAATACAGCCATTGCCAGGCATGTGGGTCTATGCCACAACTTCAATCCCAGAACCATTAAGTTCTGGGCTTTGGAGCACATCCCGCTGGACGAAAGAGGGGGCAGTGTCGATCGGACACTGCTCCAGCTTGAAGCCCGCTGGATCTACACCCTTAAAGCCACTCATTTCCCAGGCCTGAATGAGAGCCTGAGTTACAGGCCTTTCCTAAAAACTTGTAGCTGTCCATGTACGATCCCACGGTGTCATTGTCCATCAGACACCTTATTTTCCTTGTTTAGTACCTCTTTTTCCCCTTCCCCATCCCCCCTCTGTCATTTATATACATGATGACTTGTTCCCATGTCAAATGTACATATTTGGTATATATGTTATCCTTGATTTTAATACTTGATCAATGTACTGTTTTGTGTAACACTGCTATTGTATATGCAATTTTGATTTAATTCAATTGTGTTCTTTTCCTCTATGTAAGCGCGCTGTCCCTCTGATTCACCGATCGGATCGGAAGGTCTGTGGTCTCTTCCTGCCCGATCAGTTGCTCCTTTGGCCCTTCTCTGCCAGATCGTCCCCGGCCCTCTACCCGCACCGGGACCAGAGGGGGCTGCCGCATCCACACGGACGCCCGGGGCACATCCTCGAGATGTGCCCATCTTGCGCCATGCCTCCCCGATGGACCGGTTCCAACATAGGACACTGGTTGTGCCCCTTTCCCCGCCCCTCCAGCCCGTGACGCGGTGTACAGGCGGGAGGAGCCGCCGTGCGCTGCTCTGCGCATGTCTGCTCCCTCTGCGGCCACTGTGTTTCATGGGATGTGTAGTCTGGACGGCTATCCGGTTCCCCGGGCATGCGCACTGGTGCCACTACGTCCGCATTGAGCCAGTGACGTCACACGCCGGCTCGTTGGGGAACAGTATTTAAACCGGCACGTCTGACAGACATGTCTGCCAGCGCCGGAGGATGAAGCCGATACCCCAGCAGTGTGAGTGACTGGTGAGTACACCACACACTGTTCTATATTCACACATCTTGTCTATTACCTATTCCCTATTCACTCTCTGAACCCCCATAGACTTTAGACTGCAAGCGTTCATATTGCTGCCATAGCAGGAAAATTTTGAGACATTATGTCCATCTCATTGGAGTTAAATTACACTATTATGAGACATTTGTAAACTTCTATTATCTGTACACAGATAAATTACAATTTAGTCTATATTATTTAGTTTTGCAATCTCCTCATTTGTAGTAAGATCTTTCTTTTCTTACTCAACTCCTTAGCTTCATTCATTTACTACTGAAGTATTCCCTGTAACTACAATTTTCATTGAAACTGATGATTACCTGCACCCCTGGTTACAGCTCTGATCAATCAACTGAGTAAGTGTTAAATTATTATTATTTTTTAACCCAATCAATTTCTTGCATATATCCTTGCTGACACAAGATATTTACTATCTATACAACAGCTCCATCCTTCTGTTCCCTGTGGTTGCAAATTAGCCTCCCTGCTGCCCTGGTTTGGGTCTGCACGTGCTGGGTTTGACGAGGTTTTGTTGGGTCAATCTAGGGGTAAGCCACAACTGACTTTTCGGAGTGACAGCGCGTGGTTTTTTCAATGTATTCAATGTTGTATTATAAATTTAATACCATCTATGTGTGTATATAAAAAATCTCTTTCTCTCTATTTCCTTAGAATTACTAAAAGTGTTGGATGATATCATTACCAGTTGCATATCCCTTGAAAAAGCGACAATGCGAAACATGTCGGGCTAGTATGCAATAATTATCATCTGTTAAATTTTAATATACACTTTTCATCCCTTCTGACCACCTATGTTTTTATGATTGTGTAAAAAAAGAAAAAGTGTTTATGATACTTTGTACAATCTATACGTTTTCTTTTAATTGATGTAAACAATAAATTGCGTTCTTTTAAAGAAAAAAGATATATTTTTTTGTATGTATAGTCTACTTGCACCATCAAAATCCCTTTAGTTCTCCCTCTGTATTTATAATCTCTGCCCAGGGATGTGGTGTCTATCAACGAGGGTGTTTTTCCCATATTCGGAACCAAAACCATAAACAATATTTTTGCCACAATTTATGAAGACATTTTTTTTTTAATTGGATAAGTTTTATAGCAGAAAGTAAAAAAATATTATTATTTTGTCTTTCGTTTATATCGCAAAAATAAAAAACCCAGTGGTGATTGAATACCACCAAAAGAAAGCTCTATTTGTGTGAAAAAAATTATATACATTTTGTTTGGGTACAACAGCGTATTTACCACTTAAAGTAGCGCAGTGGTGAATAGCAAAAGCCTGGTCATGAAGGGGGTAAAACCTTCCAGAGCTGAAGTGGTTAAAAAGATAACCGTTTTAGTATTTTTTTTTTTTTTTTAACCACTTGCCGACCGCCGCACGACGATGTACGTCGACAAAGCGGCACGGGCAGGCAAAAGGGCTTACCTGTACGTCCCTGCCTGCCCGCGGGTGGGGGGTCCGATCGGACCCCCCCCGGGTGCCTGCGGCGGTCGGCAAATGTCCCCCGGCGATCGGTGGTGAGGGGGAGGCCATCCATTCGTGGCCCCCCCCCTCGCGATCGCTCCCAGCCAATGGGATCATTTCCCTGCCTCTGTATTGTACACAGAGGCAGAGGAAATGATGTCATCTCTCCTCGGCTCGGTATTTTCCGTTCCGGGCCGAGGAGAGAAGACTGTAATGTGAGTGCACCAAACACTACACACACAGTAGAACATGCCAGGCACACATTTCACCCCGATCCCCCCCCCGATCGCCCCCCGATCCCCCCCCATCACCCCCCCCCCCCCTGTCACAAACTGACACCAAGCAGGTTTTTTTTTTTTTTTTTTTTTTTTTTCTGATTACTGTATTGGTGTCAGTTTGTGTCAGTTAGTGTGTTAGGGCAGTGAGTCTTAGGCCCCCTTTAGGTCTAGGGTACCCCCCTAACCCCCCTAATAAAGTTTTAACCCCTTGATCACCCCCTGTCACCAGTGTTGCTAAGCGATCATTTTTCTGATCGCTGTATTAGTGTCGCTGGTGACGGTAGTTAGGGGCGTAAATATTTAGGTTCGCCGTCAGTGTTTTATAGCGACAGGGACCCCCATATACTACCTAATAAATGTTTTAACCCCTTGATTGCCCCCTAGTTAACCCTTTCACCACTGATCACCGTATAACCGTTACGGGTGACGCTGGTTAGTTTGTTTATTTTTTATAGTGTCAGGGCACCCGCCGTTTATTACCGAATAAAGGTTTAGCCCCCTGTACGTCTAGGGTACCCCCCTTACCCCCCTAATAAAGTTTTAACCCCTTGATCACCCCCTGTCGCCAGTGTCGCTAAGCGATCATTTTTCTGATCGCTGTATTAGTGTCGCTGGTGACGGTAGTTAGGGACGTAAATATTTAGGTTCGCCGTCAGTGTTTTATAGCGACAGGGACCCCCATATACTACCTAATAAATGTTTTAACCCCTTGATGGCCCCCTAGTTAACCCTTTCACCACTGATCACCGTATAACCGTTACGGGTGAGGCTGGTTAGTTCGTTTATTTTTTATAGTGTCAGGGCACCCGCCGTTTATTACCGAATAAAGGTTTAGCCCCCCGATCGCCCGGCGGTGATATGCGTCGCCCCAGGCAGCGTCAGATTAGCGCCAGTACCGCTAACACCCACGCACGCAGCATACGCCTCCCTTAGTGGTATAGTATCTGAACGGATCAATATCTGATCCAATCAGATCTATACTAGTGTCCCCAGCAGTTTAGGGTTCCCAAAAACGCAGTGTTAGCGGGATCAGCCCAGATACCCGCTAGCACCTGCATTTTGTCCCTCCGCCCAGCCCACCCAAGTGCAGTATCGATCGATCACTGCCACTTACAAAACACTAAACGCATAACTGCAGCGTTCGCAGAGTCAGGCCTGATCCCTGCGATCGCTAACAGTTTTTTTGGTAGCGTTTTGGTGAACTGGCAAGCACCAGCCCCAGGCAGCGTCAGATTAGCGCCAGTACCGCTAACACCCACGCACGCAGCATACACCTCCCTTAGTGGTATAGTATCTGATCGGATCAATACCTGATCCGATCAGATCTATACTGGCGTCCCCAGCAGTTTAGGGTTCCCACAAACGCAGTGTTAGCGGGATCAGCCCAGATACCTGCTAGCACCTGCGTTTTGCCCCTCCGCCCGGCCCGGCCCAGCCCACCCAAGTGCAGTATCGATCGATCACTGACACTTACAAAACACTAAACGCATAACTGCAGCGTTCGCAGAGTCAGGCCTGATCCCTGCGATCGCTAACAGTTTTTTTGGTAGCGTTTTGGTGAACTGGCAAGCGCCAGCGGCCTAGTACACCCCGGTCGTAGTCAAACCAGCACTGCAGTAACACTTGGTGACGTGGCGAGTCCCATAAGTGCAGTTCAAGCTGGTGAGGTGGCAAGCACAAGTAATGTCCCGCTGCCACCAAAAAGACAAACACAGGCCCGTCATGCCCATAGTGCCCTTCCTGCTGCATTCGCCAATCCTAATTGGGAACCCACCGCTTCTGCAGCGCCCGTACTTCCCCCATTCACATCCCCAACCAAATTCAGTCAGCTGCATGAGAGGCATTTTTATGTCCTCCCGAGTACCCCTACCCAACGAACCCCCCCAAAAAAGATGTTGTGTCTGCAGCAAGCGCGGATATAGGCGTGACGCCCGCTATTATTGTCCCTCCTGTCCGGACAATCCTGGTCTTTGCATTGGTGAATGTTTTGAACGCTACCATTCACTAGTTGCGTATTAGCGTAGGGTACAGCATTGCACAGACTAGGCACACTTTCACAGGGTCTCCCAAGATGCCATCGCATTTTGAGAGACCCGAACCTAGAACCGGTTACAGTTATAAAAGTTAGTTACAAAAAAAAGTGAAAAAAAAAAAAAAAAACACAAACAAAAATATATAAAAAAAAAAAAAATAGTTGGCGTTTTATTGTTCTCTCTCTCTCTATTCTCTCTCTATTGTTCTGCTCTTTTTTACTGTATTCTATTCTGCAATGTTTTATTGTTATTATGTTTTATCATGTTTGCTTTTCAGGTATACAATTTTTTATACCTTACCGTTTACTGTGCTTTATTGTTAACCATTTTTTTGTCTTCAGGTACGCCATTCACGACTTTGAGTGGTTATACCAGAATGATGCCTGCAGGTTTAGGTATCATCTTGGTATCATTCTTTTCAGCCAGCGGTCAGCTTTCATGTAAAAGCAATCCTAGCGGCTAATTAGCCTCTAGACTGCTTTTACAAGCAGTGGGAGGGAATGCCCCCCCCTCCCCCAACGTCTTCCGTGTTTTTCTCTGGCTCTCCTGTCTCAACAGGGAACCTGAGAAAGCAGCCGGTGATTCAGCCAGCTGACCATAGGGCTGATCAGAGACCAGGGTGGCTCCAAACATCTCTATGGCCTAAGAAATCGGAAGCTACGAGCATTTTATGACTTAGATTTCGCCGGATGTAAACAGCGCCATTGGGAAATTGGGAAAGCATTTTATCACACCGATCTTGGCGTGGTCAGATGCTTTGAGGGCAGAGGAGAAATCTAGGGTCTAATAGACCCCAATTTTTGCAAAAAAGAGTACCTGTCACTACCTATTGCTATGATAGGGGATATTTACATTCCCCGAGATAACAATAAAAATGATTTAAAAAAAAAAATGAAAGGAACAGTTTAAAAATAAGATAAAAAAATAATAATAATAATGAAAAAAAAAAAAAAAAAAAAAAAAAAAGCACCCCTGTCCCCCCTGCTCTCGCGCTAAGGCGAACGCAAGCGTCGGTCTGGCGTCAAATGTAAACAGCAATTGCACCATGCATGTGAGGTATCACCGCGAAGGCCAGATCGAGGGCAGTAATTTTAGCAGTAGACCTCCTCTGTAAATCTAAAGTGGTAACCTGTAAAGGCTTTTAAAGGCTTTTAAAAATGTATTTAGTTTGTCGCCACTGCACGTTTGTGCGCAATTTTAAAGCATGTCATGTTTGGTGTCCATGTACTCGGCCTAAGATCATCTTTTTTATTTCACCAAACATTTGGGCAATATAGTGTGTTTTAGTGCATTAAAATGTAAAAAAGTGTGTTTTTCCCCAAAAAATGCGTTTGAAAAATCGCTGCGCAAATACTGTGTGAAAAAAAAAAATGAAACACCCACCATTTTAATCTGTAGGGCATTTGCTTTAAAAAAAAAAATAATGTTTGGGGGTTCAAAGTAATTTTCTTGCAAAAAAAAATTATTTTTTTATGTAAACAATAAGTGTCAGAAAGGGCTTTGTCTTCAAGTGGTTAGAAGAGTGGGTGATGTGTGACATAAGCCTCTAGATGTTGTGCATAAAATGCCAGGACAGTTCAAAACCCCCCCAAATGACCCCATTTTGGAAAGTAGACACCCCAAGCTATTTGCTGAGAGGCATGTTGAGTCCATGGAATAATTTATATTGTGACACAAGTTGCGGGAAAGAGACAATTTTTTATTTTTTTTATTTTTTTTTGCGCAAAGTTGTCACTAAATGATATTTTGCTCAAACATGCCATGGGAATATGTGAAATTACACCCCAAAATACATTCTGTTGCTTCTCCTGAGTATGGGGATACCACATGTGTGGGACTTTTTGGGAGCCTAGCCGCGTACGGGACCCCAAAAACCAAGCACCGCCTTCAGGCTTTCTAAGGCCGTAAATTTTTGATTTCACTCTTCACTGCCTATCACAGTTTCGGAGGCCATGGAATGCCCAGGTGGCAAAAAACCCCCCCAAATGACCCCATTTTGGAAAGTAGACACCCCAAGCTATTTGATGAGAGGTATAGTGAGTATTTTGCAGACCTCAGTTTTTGTCACAAAGTTTTGAAAATTGAAAAAAGAAAAAAAAAATTTTTTTTTCTCGTCTTTCTTTATTTTCAAAAACAAATGAGAGCTGCAAAATACTCACCATGCCTCTCAGCAAATAGCTTGGGGTGTCTACTTTCCAAAATGGGGTCATTTGGGGGGGTTTGTGCCACCTGGGCATTCCATGGCCTCCGAAACTGTGATAGGCAGTGAGGAGTAAAATCAAAAATGTACGCCCTTAGAAATCCTGAAGGCAGTGATTGGTTTTCGGGGCCCCGTACGCGGCTAGGCTCCCAAAAAGTCTCACACATGTGGTATCCCCATACTCAGGAGAAGCAGCTAAATGTATTTTGGGGTGCAATTCCACATATGCCCATGGTCTGTGTGAGCAATATATCATTTAGTGACAACTTTGTGCAAAAAAAAATAAAAAAAATAAAAATTTGTCACTTTCCCGCAACTTGTGTCAAAATATAAAACATTCCATGGACTCAACATGCCTCAAAGCAAATAGCTTGGGGTGTCTACTTTCCAAAATGGGGTCATTTGGGGGGGTTTTATGCCATCTGGGCATTTTATGGCCTTCAAAACTGTGATAGGTAGTGAGGAGTAAAATCAAAAATGTACGCCCTTAGAAATCCTGAAGGCAGTGATTGGTTTTCGGGGCCCCGTACGTGGCTAGGCTCCCAAAAAGTCCCACACATGTGGTATCCCCATACTCAGGAGAAGCAGCTAAATGTATTTTGGGGTGCAATTCCACATATGCCCATGGCCTGTGTGAGCAATATATCATTTAGTGACAACTTTTTGTAATTTTTTTTTTTTTTTTGTCATTATTCAATCACTTGGGACAAAAAAAATGAATATTCAATGGGCTCAACATGCCTCTCAGCAAATTCCTTGGGGTGTCTACTTTCCAAAATGGGGTCATTTGTGGGGGTTTTGTACTGCCCTGCCATTTTAGCACCTCAAGAAACGACATAGGCAGTCATAAATTAAAGGCTGTGTAAATTCCAGAAAATGTACCCTAGTTTGTAGGCGCTATAACTTTTGCGCAAACCAATAAATATACACTTATTGACATTTTTTTTACCAAAGACATGTGGCCGAATACATTTTGGCCTAAATGTATGACTAAAATTGAGTTTATTGGATTTTTTTTAGAACAAAAAGTAGAAAATATCATTTTTTTTCAAAATTTTCGGTCTTTTTCCGTGTATAGCGAAAAAAATAAAAACGGCAGAGGTGATCAAATATCATCAAAAGAAAGCTCTATTTGTGAGAAGAAAAGGACGCAAATTTCGTTTGGGTAGAGCATTGCATGACCGCGCAATTAGCAGTTAAAGCGACGCAGTGCTGAATTGTAAAAAGTGCTCTGGTCAGGAAGGGGGTAAAACCTTCCGGGGCTGAAGTGGTTAAGGTTAAAAATGTAAACCTCTCTCAAATAAAGAAAACAAATTGATTTTAGAACACACACAGATACATTATAATACCCATCTTTTGGTACATATAAAATATTAGGTTGTGACACCCAAAGTTTTCCATAGGCAATGTTACAAAAGCATTTACAGCTCATCAGTTTAGAGTTAACTCTAAATGCTGGCCCTAGAATTATTGCTCCCTCTCCTGGACACCCTGGAGGAACAGGTAACCTCAGAACACATGGATGGGGCAATATATTCCACAAGAAAGTCAATAGCTTACTGTGAAAAGGTACTCAAGCGCCTTGCATAAAAGGGGTTATGCAAAAGTGTTATGTTAAGTGTTTGTTGACTGCTCTGCAACTGACCATCATAGGACCAATAAAGTTCCAAAATTGAAAGGGGAAGTCCAAGGTCAACATTTAAGTCACTAAAATGAATGTGTTGCACTGCCAAAAATAAATGTGAATCAACCATAAATTCAGTACATACAGTGGGTATAGAAAAGAACCCCCCCCCCCCTTAAAAAAAAATCCAATTTTGTTGCTTTGCAATCTGAAGACAGACACAGTCTTTGTTTTACATAACACCGTTATATCAGAAAAAAACAAAAAAATTGGAAAACAGAATTACTGAGTTTGAAAAAGGATCTCCCCTTTGTGTCAGTTTGTTGATGCACATCTAGACAATATTTGCCCACTCTTTTTTGCAGAACTGCTCAAGTTCAGTTAAATTTGATGGTGACCATTTGTGGACTGCAGTCTTCAAGTTATTCCACAGATTTTCAATGGGTTTTAAGTCTGACTAGGCCATGCAAGGACGTTCACCTTTTTCTCCTTCAACCATGGTATTTTGCCCCATCCATTTTTCCTGTATCCTGACAAGTTCTCCAGTCCCTGCTGCAGAGAAACACCCCATAACAGGATATTACCACCTCCATGCTTTACTGTAGGAATGGTGTTTTTTGGATGGTGAGCTGTATTGGATTTCCGCCATACATATAGTTTGGTGTAGAGGCCAAATAATTACATTTTAGTCTTCTCTGACCATAACACATTTTTCCATGATGTCTCAGAATCTTCAAGGTGCGCTTTGGCAAAGCTCAGTCGTGACTGCATGTGGCCTTTCCTGAGGAGTGGCTTTTTTCTTGCAACCCTCCCCACATGCATACAATGACCACTTTGTCAGAAACCATGAAATCAGACCGAGACAGAAGTACAGTTATATCACACTTGTTTAATAATAAAATTAAATAGAACAAATGTAGTCAAAACATGGCCAGAGTTCAGGAACCGGAACAGATAGTCAGACAAGCCAAACGTCAGGGAGCCAGAGATGAGTGTAGTAAAACAACAAGCACGATCTGGAGCCAGAAGGGATGTCAGCCAAGCAAGCCTTTTAACAGGAATGCAGGAGAGCATCTCTGTGATGTTGACTAAGGTGAAGGCAGAGATCCTCTGGGCTGAACGGCTTAAGTAGGCAGGACTGACAAGCAGGATATCATCAACAGCTGAGAACCTGTGGAGAGATAGGAGCTGGCAATTAGCCAACAGCTGAGCTGCCAGCTCAGAGAAGGAAGGGCTGAGCCCAGCCCTGACAGTACCCCCTCCTTAAAGACCCCTCCCCCTCGGAGGACCACCAGGTTTGAGGGGAAAACGTCTATGAAAATCATGGAGAAGCACAGGGGCATGTACGTCCGAGGATGAGACCCAAGAGCGTTCCTCCGGACAGTACCCCTTCCAATGCACCAGGTACTGTACTGTATGCGCCCACGGAACCTATGGGAGTCAACAATAGACTGTACATACTCCTCATGGTTCTCAACCTGTACAGGGTGAGGACATGGCACCGAGGTGGTAAAGCGGTTGCAGACCAAAGGTTTTAATAAGGAGACATAGAATACATTTGAAATACGCATGTTAGAAGGAAGGTCTAATGCGTAAGCCACTGAGTTAATCCTTCAAAGAATACGGAAAGGCCCAATAAACCGAGGTGCGAACTTCAGCGAGGGAACACAAAGTCAGAGGTTGAGAGATGATAGCCAGACCCTGTCCCCAACCTGGTAGGAAGGCGTGGGCAGCATAGAGTCTGTACCTATCATTAGCATGTCGCAAAGCCTCCTGGACTTGTGCCCAAGTAGAACGAAGATCACGGAGATGCTCCTCTAAAGCAGGAATACTATACTATGGAAATCATAGTTCTTTCTAAAACTGAGCTTGTAATTTTTCCTCCTTCCCGGTCCCCCCCCCATGACTTTACCATTAAGATCAACAGCACAAACATTGGTCCCTCCACACATGCCAGGGTGCTGGGTGTAATCCTTGACTCTGACCTCTCCTTTAGCCCCCACATCCAACTTATTCACTCCCGTCTTGACTACTGCAACTCTCTCCTTAATGGCCTACCCTTACGCTGGATATCCCGTTCAGTCTATTATGAATGCTGCTGCTAGACTAATACACCTCACTAATAGATCTGTCACTGCTGCCCCTCTCTGCCAATCCCTTCACTGACTTCCCCTACCCCACCATATAAAATTCAAAATGCCAACCACAACATACAAGGCCATCCACAACATCGCCCCCAGCTACATCACCAACCTCATCTGCAGATATCGCCCAAATCGTCCCCTCCGCTCCTCCCAGGACCTCCTGCTCTCTAGCTCCCTTGTTACCTCCTCTCATGCTCACCTTCAGGATTTCTCCAAAGCCTCGCCCATTCTCTGGAATTCACTGCCCCAGTATATCCGATCACCCCCTGTCCCTTTTGTATTGAACTGTACTGTAATTGTGCTGTCCCCCTCTACATTGTAAAGCGCAGTGTAAACTGTTGGCGCTATATAAATCATGTATAATAATAATAATAATAATAGTTTGCCATAAACGGGGACAATCTGGAAGCAGAAATCAAGGCACTATTGTGAGCAAACTCTGACCATGGTAATAGGTCTGACCAGTTGTTATGATGGTCAGAAATATATCAATGTAGGAATTGCTCCAAGGACTGATTGGCTCCTTCTGCGACCCCATTAGACTGCGGGTTATATGCAGAGGAAAAAGCAAGCTGAATTCCCAAGTGCACAAAGGGCTCACCAGAACCGGGACACAAACTGACTACCCCTGTCCGAGACAATCACCTTGGGTAGCCCATGTAAGCGAAAGATCCCCCAAGCAAAAATGGAAGCCAGTTCCTTAGAAGTGGGCAACTTCTTAAGTGGAATACAATGAGACATTTTTGAGAACCGGTCAACCACCATAAGGATAACTGTGTTGCCCCGGGAGTTGGGTAACTCCACAATGAAATCCATAGACAGGTTGGTCCAGGGCCTCTCTCCATTGGGTATGGGTTGTAGGAGGCCCACCGGAAGATGTCATGGAGTCTTACTCTGGGCACATACGGAACAGGCAGCTACCTAGGCAGTTACATCAGCACGTAGACTAGGACACCAGAATTGTTGGCAAATGGCCCAAAAGAGTTGATTCTTCCCAGAGTTGCCAGCAGCCTTGGGAGAATGGTAAGTCTTGAGCACAGCAGTACGGAGACTCTTTGGGACAAAGCAGCGGTCATAAGGTTTCTCAGGAGAAGTGAGACTGGTGTGAACCATAGCCAGAATACGATCAGGGGGAATCACAGGAACCGGAACCGACTCCAACTTGGAAGTGAAGGAAAATTGTCGTGACAAGGCGTCAGCCCTTACATTCTTAGTACCGGGTAAGAATGAGACAATGTAATTGAAACTTGACAAGAAAAGAGCCCATCACGCCCTTCTGGAAGAGAGGGGTTTAGCCTCAGACAAGAATGTGGGATTCCTATGGTCAGTAAGAATGAGACCTAGCACAGTGGTACCTTCGAGGAGATGTCTCCATTCTTTCAGGGCTAAAATGATCGCCAACAGTTCTCTGTCACCAATCTCGTAATTGCAATCTGCAGGTGACAATTTCTTGGAAAAGTAGCCACAAGGATGCAAAGCGCTCTCAGAGGTAGGACGTTGAGACAGAAGGGCACCAGCTCCAGTCTCAGAAGCATCAACCTCAAAGATAAAAGGTAACGTAGGATCAGGATGTGCCAACACAGGAGCAGAAACAAAGGCAGCCTTAAAACTCTGAAAGGCCTTAATGGACTCCAGAGACCAACTCTCTGGGTTACCGTCCTTTCTGGTCATATGAGTCAGGGGCTTGACCAGAGATGAGAAGTTACGAATAAACTTTCGATAATAGTTGGCAAAGCCCAGGAAAAGCTGCAGAGGATGTAAACCCATGGGTCAGGGCCACTGTAGGACTGCTGAAAGTTTCTCTGGGTCCATCAAAAAACCAGCAGTGGAAATGATAGCCCAGGAATTTAACCTGTTCACGATGGAACTCGCACTTCTCCAATTTACAATAGAGATTGTTCTTTCTTAGTTTCTGAAGCACACAACAGACATCTCTGTGGTGGCTCTCCAGGGACTTGGAAAATATGAGGATATCATCGAGATAAACCACCATACATAACTGCAACAAATCTCGGAGGACATCGTTAATGAATTCCTGGAAAACTGCCGGGGCATTACAAAGGCCAAAAGGCATTAAGAGCTACTCATAAAAAAAAAAAAGAGCTATTTATAATGGCCTGTTCTGGTATTAAACGCAGTTTTCCACTCGTCTCCCTCCTTAATCCTCACAAGATTGTATGCCCCTCTCAAATCAAGCTTTGTGAAAACCATTGCTCCCTTGAGGCAGTCAAATAACTCCATAATAAACAGAATTGAATAGGCATTCTTAATCGTGAAACGATTGAGGCCCCTATAATCAATACAGGGTCTCAGTTCACCACTCTTCTTCTTCATGAAGAAAAAACCAGCACCAGCAGGGGATGAGGATTTGCGGATGAAACCTCGAGAAAGTGTGTCTGCAACATACTCCTCCATGGCCTTATCCTCCAAGACTGACAAAGGGTAAACCCAGCCACAAGGGGGTATGGCAACAGGTTGAAGGTCAATTGGGCAGTCATACGGCCAGTGTGGAGGCAAACTACTGGCTTGACCTTTGTCACACGATCGCACATTCCGACAACAAAATCTTGGATTTATTTCCAATGAATGTTGGCTCAAACTTGTCTTGCATACACAATTGATGCATGCCCTGGGGTACAAAGGCTTCGCCAATTTTACCAGTTTATCCAGCGTTGCCGTCCTCTTTATTTTGTTATGACCCCTAATAAATGTCTATTGTTTTATCACAAATACTTGGCTGTGTTTTAGTTCAAAAAGGACAATTTGTTTGTGAGTAGGCAGGTACATTTCAAAATTACAATGTCAAATTAACAAGGGACACCAACACCAACCAATCTCCTTGAGGTTAAAAAATACAAGATAATAATGGTCTTGTGGTAACTTGACACACAAAACGAAAAAAATATTATGGAGATCACTACACTAAAAAAAAAAAAAAAATCATGAGATCTTGATAAAAAAAAAAAAAAAGTAGGTCACTATAAAAAAACCATAAACATTATTCTGGAGATCTGTCAAAAAAATAAATAAATAAAGATTATTTAGAAGATCACGAGAAATAATAAAGAATTCAGTTTGTCAGAACTCTGTGTGCATGTCAGCAGCAAAACAACTTCATTATTCTAGCATTATAAAGAAGAAGAAAATGCGCTGCATTAAAAGATTCAAAAATTTGCAGCGTGATGAATGTGTTATCCCCATTACGAACGCTAGTTTTACCAGACCGAGCGCTTCCGTCTCGTACTTGATTCAGAGCATGCATGGAATTTTGTGCGCCGGAATCGTCTGCACATGCTCAGAAGTTACGACAATGGATTTTGTTGTCGGAAAATTTGAGATCCAGCCTCTCAAATTTATGTTGTTGGAAATTCTGACACTAAATATCCCATGGAGCCTACACACGGTCAGAATTTACGACAACAAGCTCACATCGAACATTTGTTGTCGGAAATTCTGATCATGTGTACGCGGCATAAGAGGACTCTCAGTCACTGCAATCTGTGAAAAAAACACCAAGTGGATCCTCCACCAGTCACACTAAGCGCTCACCTCCCAGGATGGCCCCAAATAAGCCTAGTGGCACCTTCCCCTTTGGGGTATATATCCGGTACTCTTTAAGCTCCTATCAATGGACCCCTGCTTCCTCAAATGAAGTCTCTCATGGCAACATAAGGGTAAAGAAGGAACTAACATAGTATAGTTCTGTAACCACAATTTATTGATAAAACAAACAATCTTTCACACACTTTTGCGAATGCACTAGCCCTGGTATATACAATGTATACAGATCCGTCCCTGGGGTCAGAAAATCATCTGCAAGCCCTCGGCCCTGCTTCTCTCATGGTTGATTGTTTACCTCCTGGAAAAGAGTTATGACGTTACAAGCTCTGCCCGACATGTTTTGTCACCAACCATGTGACTTTATTAAGGGGTATAGGCCTGTTGTCATAGCACTAGTATATATAGGTATCCTGCACCAATCCGTCGTGGCCATTTTGTTGGTGATTTAACTGGGAATACCCAGCAATAGTCATACACAGGCATCTCAAGCCATTCTATGTATTGCTACCGGTGGCCATTTTAAAGTAGCCCATCGCGGCCAATATGTGAATAGTATCTGTAAATTTAAATTTAGACAAAGTCTAAAAAGGCCACAATTAGTATATATGGGTATCCTCCACCAATCAAATGGTTAATCGCGGTGGCCATACTCTCATGGTCCGTTGTGGCCACAAAAGTATTTAATAGAACTAATGCTGGGCAAGAAACAGCTAATAACATAAGATAAAAACCAAAACTAAACAAGATTGTGTGTAATGTTAACTGGATGGAACGGGTCTCACATAGTGGACCATAACTATATTTAAATAAAGTTAATTGATGTATTGATAGGATATATTGGCATACTAGTATAAATCCTCATCAAGGAGCTCCTGTGGATTGCGCCCCCCAAAAAAATTAAAAGCCAACAGCTACACATACTGCAGCTGCTGGCTTTTAACCACTTAAGGACCGCCTCACGCTGATGTACGTTGGCAAGGGGGCACGGGCAGGCAGAATCACGTACATATACGTGATCTGCCTCCCGCGGGCGGGGGGGGGCGGTCGGACCCCCCCGGTGCCCGAGGAGGTCTGCTTCTGACCAGCGGCGATCAGAGATGAGGGGGAGACCATCCGTTCGTGGCCCCCCCTCGCGATCGCCGCCGGCCAATCAAATCATATCTTTGCTGCTGTATGCTAAACAGCAGCAAAGGAAATTATGTCATCTCTCCTCGGCTCGGTATTTTCTGTTCCGGCACCGAGGAGAGAAGACTTCAATGTGAGTGTAACACTACACACACACACACACACAGTAGAACATGCCAGGCACACAAAACACCCCCCTTTACCCCCTGATCCCCCCCTGATCACCCCCTAATCCCCCCTCCCCGCCCCCTGTCACACTGACACCAAGCTGACTGACACTGACACCAAATAAGATAAAAAAGCAAAAAAAAATAAAGAAAAAAAAAAAAGCACCCCTGTCCCCCCCTGCTCTCGCGCAAAGGCGAACGCAAGCGTCGGTCTGGCGTCAAATGTAAACAGCAATTGCACCATGCATGTGAGGTGTAACCGCGAACATCAGATCGAGGGCAGTAATTCTAGCAGTAGACCTCCTCTGTAAATCTAAAGTGGTAACCTGTAAAGGCTTTTAAAGGCTTTTAAAAATGTATTTAGTTTGTCCCCACTGCACGTTTGTGCGCAATTTTAAAGCATGTCATGTTTGGTATCCATGTACTCGGCCTAAGATCATCTTTTTTATTTCATCAAACATTTGGGCAATATAGTGTGTTTTAGTGCATTAAAATTTGAAAAAGTGTGTTTTTTCCCCAAAAAATGCGTTTGAAAAATCGCTGCGCAAATACTGTGTGAAAAAAAAAATGAAACACCCACCATTTTAATCTGTAGGGCATTTGCTTTAAAAAATATATATAATGTTTGGGGGTTCAAAGTAATTTTCTTGCAAAAAAAAATAATTTTTTCATGTAAACAAAAAGTGTCAGAAAGGGCTTTGTCTTCAAGTGGTTAGAAGAGTGGGTGATGTGTGACATAAGCTTCTAAATGTTGTGCATAAAATGCCAGGACAGTTCAAAACCCCCCAAAATGACCCCATTTTGGAAAGTAGACACCCCAAGCTATTTGCTGAGAGTCATGTCCAGTTCATGGAATATTTTATATTGTGACACAAGTTGCGGGAAAGAGACAAATTTTTTTTTTTTTTTTTGCACAAAGTTGTCACTAAATGATATATTGCTCAAACATGCCATGGGGATATGTGAAATTACACCCCAAAATACATTCTGTTGCTTCTCCTGAGTACGGGAATACCACATGTGTGAGACTTTTGGGAGCCTAGCCGCGTACGGGACCCCGAAAACTAAGCACCGCCCTCAGGCTTTCTAAGGGCGTACATTTTTTATTTCACTCTTCACTGCCTATCACAGTTTCGGAGGCCATGGAATGCCCAGGTGGCACAAACCCCCCCCCAAATGACCCCATTTTGGAAAGTAGACACCCCAAGCTATTTGCTGAGAGGTATAGTGAGTATTTTGCAGACCTCACTTTTTGTCACAAAGTTTTGAAAATTGAAAAAAGAAAAAAAAAATGTTTTTTCTTGTCTTTCTTTATTTTCAAAAACAAATGAGAGCTGCAAAATACTCACCATGCCTCTCAGCAAATAGCTTGGGGTGTCTACTTTCCAAAATGGGGTCATTTGGGGGGGGTTTGTGCCACCTGGGCATTCCATGGCCTCCGAAACTGTGATAGGCAGTGAAGAGTGAAATCAAAAATTTACACCCTTAGAAATCCTGATGGCGGTGATTGGTTTTCAGGTCCCCGTACGCAGCTAGGCTCCCAAAAAGTCCCACACATGTGGTATCCCCATACTCAGGAGAAGCAGCTAAATGTATTTTGGGTGCAATTCCACATATGCCGATTGCCTGTGTGAGCAATATATCATTTAGTGGCAACTTTGTGCAAAAAAAAAAATTGTCACTTTCCCGCAACTTGTGTCAAAATATAAAATATTCCATGGACTCAACATGCCTCTCAGCAAATAGTTTGGGGTGTCTACTTTCCAAAATGGGGTCATTTGGGGGGGGGGTTGTGCCATCTGGGCATTTTATGGCCTTCAAAACTGTGATAGGTAGTGAGGAGTGAAATCAAAAATTTACGCCCTTAGAAATCCTGAAGGCGGTGATTGGTTTTCGGGGGGCCCTGTACGCGGCTAGGCTCCCAAAAAGTCCCACACATGTGGTACCCCCGTACTCAGGAGAAGCAGCTGAATGTATTTTGGGGTGCAATTCCACATAGGCCTATGGCCTGTGTGAGCAATATATCATTTAGTGACAACTTTTTGTAAATATTTTTATTTATTTTTTGTCATTATTCAATCACTTTGGACAAAAAAAATAAATATTCAATGGGTTTAACATGCCTCTCAGTAATTTCCTTGGGGTGTCTACTTTCCAAAATGGGGTCATTTGGGGGGGTTTTGTACTGCCCTGCCATTTTAGCACCTCAAGAAATGACATAGGCAGTCATAAACTAAAAGCTGTGTAAATTCCAGAAAATGTACCCTAGATTGTAGACGCTATAACTTTTGCGCAAACCAATAAATATACGCTTATTGACTTTTTTTTTACCAACGACATGTGGCCGAATACATTTTGGCCTAAATGTATGACTAAAATTGAGTTTATTGGATTTTTTTTTATAACAAACAGTAGAAAATATCATTTTTATTCAAAATTTTCGGTCTTTTTCCGTTTATAGCGCAAAAAAAAAAAACGGCAGAGGTGATCAAATACCATCAAAAGAAAGCTCTATTTGTGGGAAGAAAAGGACTCAAATTTCGTTTGGGTATAGCATTGCATGACCGCGCAATTAGCAGTTAAAGGGACGCAGTGCCAAATTGGAAAAAGTCCTCTGGTCCTTAGGCAGCATAATGGTCCGGGGCTGAAGTGGTTAACAATAGGACACTTACCTGTCCTAGAGTCCAGCGATGTTGGCACCGCAGCTGATGTTTCCTTCAGCTGTCTGGTGCTGCCACCACCATTGCGGGTAAGGGTACCAGGCAGTGTAGTCTTACGGCTTCACGCCGGGAGCCCTACTGCGCATGTGCGAGGCCCCGCTCCTCTCTCCTACTGGCCCGGTGAGGAGGAGGGAGCCCCACAGTGATAGCAGGGCCGTGGCCCGGACTCCCGGAAGTGGGAACAGGATACCTGTCAAAGACAGGTATCCTGTCCCCCCTCCACCCCGAAAGGTGCCAATTGTGGCACCGGAGGGGGGAGAGGAGACAAATGAGCGGAAAATTCCACTTTTGGGTGGAACTTCGCTTTAAAGAGCTATGATTGTTTTATTAATTAGACTCCATTAGGGGTCACTGTTGTCACTATAATTCACTTCATTGTTTGATTTATGTAGTGTGGCAATATAGCACTTAATTTTTGAGGTAACGCTTCACTTGTTTTTTTCACAATTGTTTCTGCTTACTACAGTTGGTGTTAAGCAGCCACCTCTTTTTTTTAAATATCCTTAGTTCAATTTACAGAGTTTATAAAGTAGCACAAAAGTATCTTTCTATATACCTACTAAAAGACATAACTAAACTAGAAGAAACATATAAAATAAATCCTTACGACACAAACATCAACAACATAAGATCTGAGTTATGCTCTGTATTAATAGCAGATCTCGACAAATATCTTAAAAAACTAAAATTAAACTACTATTCTCAGGGTAATAGGGTTAGTAAACTCCTTGCCTCCCAATTACGTCAACTCAGAATAAAAATAAAATTCATAAATTAACACACCATTCTACTGGGAAGATAACTTTCAATCCTCAAGAAATTGCTGATGCCTTCTCAGATTATTGTGAATCTCTGTATAATCTTAAAAATGATAAAAATTTCCCCCAACCTTCCTCTAACAATATATCAGAATTTTTAAACAATGTAAAACTACCAGAAATGGCCTCTAATACATAAGAACCATTCAATTCACCAATATCACTGGAGAAAACCCTAAAAGTCATCAAAGCATTACCGAAGAATAAATCCCCTGTTATTGATCGTCTCTCAGGAGAATATTATAAAGCGTTCCCTAAGTCCCTACCTGACGGATATGTTTAACCAAGTAGCAAAAGAAGGTAAATGCACCAGGGAGCTACTGGAAGCGATAATTATTACAATACCAAAATCAGATAAACATCCCTCATCCCCTTTGAACTATAGACCCATATCACTTCTAAATTCTGACCTTAAAATGTATACAAAATGTTTAGCTAATCGATTAATAACTATTACCCCCTCCCTTGTAGGCTCTGACCAAGTAGGATTTGTCAAAGGGAGACAAGCCCCTGATAGCACCAGACAGATGGCGAACCTAATAAACCATTTAGATAATAATCTAACACCCTCCCTCCTTCTAGCATTGGATGCTAAGCAAGCATTTGACAGAATGCACTGAAAATACCGTAAGGGTCAATTCTGCTCAGTTACTGGACAAACAGTGGGAATTCTGTTTCAGAGCTCTGGAATCATTCAATGCACACACAACACAGAATGATTTCAAAGAATGCTTGCTTTAATGGCAGTAAGGGCTGTACCTTTTATACAAAAAATTCAAAGAAAGTTGCTCAACTTACAGAGAAGGGAGGGAGGAAGGACAAAGTTCATCACATGAGACATAACATTTCAGACATAATTTAAACTAGTATGGATCCATTATCTACATCCATGACGACTGAATTTTTCTGAAGATATAGGTTCATAACCAGTTCTTACCAGACCTTATCTATTCTGTGGTCATTGGGACAAAAAAGACCCTAAAATAATTCTCACCCTTCAAATACATCTCCAAATCATTAACAAAATTTGGCTTCAAGGGCTTTATCCACTCAGCCATAATGGCACTCTATACGCAACCCTCAGTAAAAGTATTCATATCAGGTATAATCTCCAGGAGCTTCAACTTACCGTATTTATTCGCCTATAACACACACTTTTGCTCCTGAAAACCAGGGGAAAATTGTGTGTGCGTGTTATACGCCAATCCTTTTTACTCGGAGTGGAAGGAGGGGACGAGTGCCGCTGGATGACACAGAGCCATGACTCCTGTTTATCTGTCACACACAGTCCCGCCCCCCTGGCCCAGCATTGGACCACTACTCTGTCCATCATATGAGTCGGGCGGGACTGTGAGTGACTGAGCGCCGGATACACAAGAGATCGCGGAGAATTAAATTGGAGAAAGATTTCAATCAAGAGTTTTCCTGGGAACAATGGCAGAAAGCTGTAATGATACCCAGTAAAGCCTGCTGACTTTGCCAAACCCATACACACTATACCTACCTCTTTTGTGTAATTGCAGAATGAAAAAATGTGCTTCAATTTGCACAGTGTGTATTCATATTTTTGGATTATGACACTTCTTACCTGTCCAGTGGGCTGCCAATAGTGTAAGTAAAGGAGGGGCTGGCCAAAGAAACACACATTATTTATGCATTTACCTCTCAATGAAGTGGAGAGGGTTACCTGTCCAAAACATCTCCCCCCTAAAATTTTTACAATGGGCCATCAGAAGGGGTGAGGATGAGGGTGAGGATCTAAAAAGTGGACCTTAGATTTTTTTTATTTAAATACTCCTTCAAATAAATGTTATACTTATGTTGGCCAAGAATGTTTGTGTCTAATCTGCTTGCAATGTTATGGGAAAAAGTCCTAATTCATTTTTTTCTTGTTTCACTCCACAGTTTCCTTCAATGCCACAGGAATGGCAGACTGTGGCTTCCCAATTAGTGGTGGGACTTTCCCAACTACGGAGGGGCAATAGATGGGAAACATGTCCACATAGTCCCACCCCCAACTCAGGGTCATACCATTACAACTACAAAGGGTTTAATAGTATTGTGATGTTGGCGGTGGTGTCGGCGACACATGATTTTCTTTATGTGGACGTGGGGAAGAATGGCTGGATGTCGGATGGTGGAGTCATCTCCCAGACCGAGTTCTACGGACTGCTCCAGAGTGGCGGCTTGGGAATGCCACCTCCAGAAGACAACGTGGCTGGTCTGCCGTTCGTCTTTTTCGCTGATGAAGTGTTTGGGCTGGGTGAACACCTGATGCGGCCATTCCCAATGAGGATCCTCGGCCTGGACCAAAGGGTTTTTAACTACCAGCTGGCCAGAGCCAGAAGAGTGATGGAGATTGGAGAATGCTTTTGGGATAATGGCCGCCGGTTCCACCTATTCCTTACGCCAATCAACATGGCGGAATATAAACGTAACCATATAATCCTTTAATGCTGCATTCTCCACAACTTTTTAAGGGGAAATTCTATGAACTATGTGGCCTCAGTTGGGCCTGAGGCCGGATTTCAAGACCAAACCCTGACGGCGCTTGAAGCTGGCCATCCTGTCTTGCCCCCCCAAAGCGCCCGCGATGTCCGTCATAAATATATGGAGTACTTTGCGGGTAGGGGGGCCATTGATATGCCAGAACATGTTTAACAAACCTTTTTTTAAATAAATTTGTAATTTAAAATGAAATAATATTTTCCTTTGATTTACTGCTTCTGTTTCTTTTAGCTGTCTCCTAGGTTATCCAATATGCTTTTTTTTGCCCATTTTCTGCAATAGTGCAAATGTAATTTCTTTGATACATGAGGTTACAATCTCTTCTTCAGCTAACTATTATGTTGCGGGTCTGCTACACACACCTTGTTTTTGTTGTTAATGTATGTAATACATTAATGCTTAAAATATTCATCATTTTCCGCACCACAAATTTATTTTTTGGAGTTACAAAAATGGCCTGATTGATGCAAATTATAAAGCACTGTGGGTATTATTTACTAAAGGAAAAGCCACTTTGCACTACAAGTGCACTGAAACTACACTGAAAGCGCACTTGTAGTGCAAAGTGGATTTGCCTTTAGTAAATAACCCCCCTTGTCACTGTAAACAACAACTTAAGCAAAAAACTGCTATTGAGCATTGAAAGAAGAAGCCACACATTGTTGAGTAGAACATTGTGCGTTTAGGAAAGGGTTTTTTCACAAACCAACATATTTTTGAAATACAATTTTTTTTGGTGACAGCAGAAATATCCTTTTTTGTGGTAAACAGGCATGTTTACTACAACAATGCACAACTCAGGAACTTACAAAGTTCAACTTTGATAAATTAAAGGCAATATCAGACATTAGTATGTCCAAACTGTGTTGATATTGCCTTCATCAGATGGGGTGAAGTCACCCCTGTGAAAGCCAAATTTTGAAGATGCACACAAATTGAGAGTCAAAATGGGGATTTCCCTCCTGATCCCATGCCTAATGTCAACATGTGCTAGCTCCCATCATGGGGGATCAATGGACGTGTTTCGGGAGTGCAACCCCTTCCTCTCATCTACTTTAGTTGCGAGAAAGGGGTTTCACCCCCAAAACGCGTACATTGATAGCCGTGATGGCAGATAGCACATGTTGACACCCTGTGTGCATCTTCAAAATTTGGCTTTCAAAATTTTGGAGAAAAGTTACAAAAATAGAAAGAATTTGATAAATATTGGTGTGTTTTTGATTCTGCCTAAAACATCAATGATGTTTTTGAGTCTTTTTTCAACATCCTTGATCTCTGTAAATCCTGATTGCACACCGTGATCTCCCCGATGAGGACTTGCACTTGCATTTGTGAAATGTGTTTCTTCAACAACAACATCCACATCACCTAAAAAAAAAAAAACACACCATGTATTATAAATATGCAGGCATCCATCTATTACCTGAAGCTGTGGTCTCAGACACTCACCTGTTGTGGTCACTATTTCACCCACTTCATAAACCTCTCCTTCCTCCACATCCTCTGGTTGTTGTTTTTGGATTTCCCCTTCTTTAGGAGGTTGGGGGTCCCTGGTGACCTCAGACGCCCCGAGTCTTTTCTTCCCTATGTGAATAAAATAAAGGTATACTTAGCAAACAGATATTTGAGGCAAGAAATAGGAATATGAAACAGTGCTTGGAAGTGCCGTCCAACTGTCTGTTTTGGCAGAGTTCAAAGCTGAAGACATGATTTTTTCCCTTTACAAAGCTGGAATACTTACCTTTTTTGTTAAAGTATCACATATGAAGAGATCCCTAGTATCCACTGGAGCACCTGTGTGGGACACCCTAAAAAGTTTGTTCTGGTGTCCCATACTAGTGCTCCTGCATCCATCTTGTGTGTGGCAAGCTATGAGGGTGAATTTAATTTGGATTTTACCCCCTTTAACTCAAACTGACGATTGCGCGGTCGTGCGGCCCTGTACCCAAACAACATTTTCCTACAAATAGCTAGCCCGGGATTACGAAGGGACGTACGGGTACGGCCTTTCACACGCCCGTGCCATTCTGCTGACGTACATCGGCGTGCGGCGGTCGGGAAGCCGTTAAATATGTATAAAATATATATGACAGAGTTTGATAGAGGTTGTTATGCATGAGGAAACCTTCCAGGAGGCTCCATTACTTGTTTGTTTTTTGTTTCATTAGAAATTCCTGGTGGATGAGTAGACCTCGAACGTTTTAATGTCGATCTTCTTGAAGGACGTCTCTAACCTCTACATGGAGAAGGCACCCCGGTGAGGCACCCCTAGGATCTCTTCTCCAGTGTATCATTGGGATCTCCTCATCATTGCCAGGGGGCAATTTTTAAGCCTGTTTGACTCATACAGCATACGCTGTTTTGGGTCCCAACCTTTCGGTAAGCCTCCATTCATATGGGTGGTGGTATTTGCACAAGTTTTATTTTTCACATTAAACCCCTGAGAAGGCCTCCAAGACGGTATATTTTCTCCTGGTCTTCATCATCTACACCTTTGCATTGGGCATTAAAGGCTTGTTTAGACCAGTGTTTCTCAACTCCAGTCCTCAAGGCGCCCCAACAGGTCATGTTTTCAGGCTTTCCATTACTTTACACAGGTGATTTGATCAATTTAACTGCCTTAGTAATTACCACAGCCGTTTCATCTGAGGGAAATCCTGAAAACATGACCTGTTAAGGCGCCTTGAGGACTGGAGTTGAGAAACACTGGTTTAGACCTATATAGCATATGCTATCTTTAGGTCCAATATCCATGGTACGCCTTCATTACTTTGGGGATTGTTTTGACCACTATTTTAACTATATATCCACGTGGTGATTATAATTGTTTCACAATTAAGATGGACTTTTTGATTTATTGACAATGGACATTTATCATTATGAGAACATTATATGTTGACACTAACATTTGTCACCTCACTTTTGTATAATTTACAGCGCTGCACTTATTTTATATATCTTATGGTTTACAGCAAAAATTTTATTTGCAGTGTCAGCGGCTTACACGTTTGAGTTAGCGCAAAGTTATTTTGTTTTTTCTGCATCCAGATGTGTAAACAGCTGTCCTCTCCTTACACTGAATCAAGTTTGCATTTCATTCTAGTTACAAACCCTGCACTAAACTTCTTTTAAGACAAATAGGTATGACCAAATGCAGTTAACCTGCATCTGCAAAAAACATTGTATTTGTGGGCGAATGAACAATGTTTACTATGAACGATTACTGTGCCCATGAACCTGAAACTCGCCATTTTAAACTGTACAACAGTAAAGAAAAGCACATGCAGCAGCACAAACGTAATAAGAAGAATAGGAACACATGACAAAATACTTACTTTTTTGCAGCACTCTCTTGATTCTTCTGTACTGATCCTGCTCCCACAATTTGAGGTCTGACCATTGTTTCCTCAGTTGATCCTTGGATTGATATACCCCAAAATTCTTTGGCAGACTTTTCACAAATTTAGTCATTATCTTGGCCTTTCTCACATTTAGGTTTGGGTACAGTCCATGCTTCCTGTCATAGTCGGCCCTCTTGAAGATGTCCACCGTCTCCACCATCTCTACAAAAGCCATATTTGAGGCCTTAAATCTCCTCCGGCATCGGGACGTTCATGGCTCCGGGCTTTTGTCGTTGCTGCTGCTGTCTTCATGCACCTGTTGTCTGTGCTCTCCCACTGCACCGAAAGACAAGGGGTGGGGAATATACTAGATACCGTAGAAGGTCAGGGGCGGGCGAAGTTTCACGCATGCGCAGTGTATATAAAGCGTAATATGTGTGTGTTGTACGTACGATCTGTGAGCGGAGGAAGGAGTAGCGGAAGCGCTGATCCTGATAATGAAGGTACAATTTTAACTTGGGCGTAAACTGCTTATAGATTGAGGTCTATATTGGGACAAGATTAGGAGAGTTTAGCCTGACATTAGGGTTTGTCTTGTGTTGTGTCTTGCAGAGAAAATGGATCTATTGAATGATCAGGACTTTATCCCCATATTCATTGATATGTACAGGAAGCTGCCCTGTATGTGGCAGGTAAACTACCCCTTTTATACTAATGAAATAAAGAGGAAGGCAGTGCTGGATAAATTGTTGGAATTTGTGAAGCCGCGGATTCCCACGGCAAACATCAACTAGGTCCAGGAATCCATGAGATCAGGAGCAGCAGCAGATGACATTTATGTCCCCAGGCTGTGGTACTATGACAGATGGCATTTTCTGCCAGACCAGAGGGAACCCAGGCCAGCACTCTCCAGTCTTCCTTCAACGCTTCCTTCCACCCCAGCTGAGGCTTCCGACATCCAACCTGGGCCTTCCAGCCAGGAAGATGTGGATGAGCCCAACTTGAGCCAGGTATAGCATTGTTTACCATATTTCTTGTCCAAAAATGAATGATGTTAACTAGATGTTATTATTGATCACTATTTTCTTATTTAACAAAGTGTTTTACATATCAATAGACAATAGTGGCCACAAATGATTGGGACAAGAATGAAAAATGCTGGGGTCAGAATTATAGTCTTTTCTATTTGTTAAACTTCAATTTGCAACAGTCATGAGCTGAAAATTGTGTGTGATTGATGAACCAAAAACTAAAACTATGTCCCTTTTTCATACACAGGAAAGTCTCAGCCAGGAGGAGGCAGTGGAAAGTGGCAGCCATGAGGTGGTGGGGGTTAGTGGCAGCCAGGAGGTGGCCGGGCCCAGTAGCCTGCCCGAATCCCAGGTCGCTCCCCTCCGCCTTCCAAAAAAAAGGCCCAGGAAGAGGAGTAACTTGGAGGAGGCTGCACTTGGGCTATTTCGGAAGGCTACTGCGGCCCTCAGAACCCCCCCCCCACTATTCAAGAGGACTATGCCTGCATGGCAGCCTAAAAAATGTAGGAAATGCAGAGGGCCAACGCCTCTTCTGCGAGGAAGTCATCTTACATGCCCTAAATAAGGGGTTGAGGGGCGAACTCACAAGCCAAAGCCAGGTTTGTGAGTTCGACTATCATCCTCCTCCACCTCCTGCCACAACTCCAACACCAGAGCCACAGCCTGGAAGCAAGCATGTAAGGAAGAAAAGAGAGTGATGGCCTGGGTTCAGTCTGGTCTGGCAAAAGACGCAGGCTGTTGTATCACAGCCTGGGGATCTATATGTCGTCTGCTGCTGTTGCTGATCTCTTGGAGTCCTGGACCGGATTGTGCTCACTATTATATGGACTCCTCATGCTACCTTTTTTGGCTGTAAAATAGTTGATGTGCGCCCTGGGGTACAAAGGCTTCACCAATTTCACAAGTTTATCCAGCTTTGCCTTCCTCTTTATTTGGTTATAACCCATAATAAATGGCTATTTTTTGTTCACAAATACTTGGCTGTGTGTTTTATTTCAAAAAGGACAGTTTGTTTGTGAGTAGGCAGGTACATCTCAAAAAGACAATGTCAAATTAACAAGGGACACCAACACCAAACAAACTCCTTGAGGTTAAAAAATACAAGATAATAATGGTGTTGTGGTAACTTGACACACAAAACAAAAATAAATATTATGGAGATCAGTAGATCTAAAAACTAAAAAAAAACAGGAGATCTTGATAAAAAAAAAGGAGATCTTCATCAAAAAAAAATCACTATAAAAAGAAATTCAAAGCATAATTATGGAGATCAGTTAAAAAAAAATCAAAAATATTATTCATGAGATCACAAGAAATAATAAAGAAATCAGTTTGTGATAACTCTGTGTGATTATCAGCAGAAAAAACATCTTCATTAGTCTAGCATTCTAAAGAAGAAGAGAATGCGCTGCATTAAAAGATTAAAAAATGTGCAGCTTGACGAATGTGCTATCTCCATTACGAACGCTAGTTTTACCAGACCGAGCGCTTCCATCTTGTACTTGATTCAGAGCATGCGTAGAATTTTGTGCGTCGGAATTGTGTACACACGCTCGGAATTTCCGACAACGGATTTTGTTGTCGGAAAATTTGAGGACCAGCTCTCAAATTTTTGTTGTCAGAAATTCCAACAAAAAATGTCAGATGGAGTCTACACACGGTCGGAATTTCCGACAACAAGCTCGCATCGAACATTTGTTGTCGGAAAATCCGATCGTGTGTAGGCAGCATAGGAATTTTGTCCCTATGTAGCAAGAATCTTCCCACGAACATGTTCTTCCTCTTCACTGTTAGTGATGAGCCAAACATACCTGGGTTCATTTCATGACAGGTTCAGTAAACATGACTAAAGTTTGAACAAAAAATAAAAAATTCAGCGCTGAAAAAATATAACAATTCCAAGAGTCACCCTGGGATAGGGAATTCACTGGTGAAATAGTGAATGGTACTGTAAATGTACAATATATAAAATACAATAAAAGTGCTCAGTGCATAAGTGAGTGAACTCATATGGCACAATCACAAAACCAAAGGAATATATATAGTCCATACAGTAATTACACATGAAGTGCTTATCTGATATAGGCCAATCAGCACATTAAAAAGTCTGTGGAGACTCTAATACAAGATATATAGTCTCTTACAGATGACATAGAGATGCAATCATTCTTATGATAAATATACAATGTAGGGAGTGAGTTTTACACACAACACTCTGGGATGTGCATCCAACACCGGGGGAGGGGGATGGGTACTCTTACCCCAATTGTGGACACACGCCAGCGGCAGTGAGTCAATCAAGCATAAAACGATCCTCCAAAGCGAACTCTCCAACCAGAACTCCTGCAGAGAAGATGATGTATACCAGCATAAACATCCCGGTAGGTATTCGTTGTCACCCAAATGCCAGCATAGATCATGGGAAAAAGATAAAACAAAAAGGCCTCCACATAATGCAGATGAATCCAGTATAAAAAATGTATTCAAGTAAAATAGGTAAAAAACGTGCAAAACATCATTCCAGATGTATACATAGCGTGATCACAGACATCAAATAAAAAAAGCGCGGTATGTAGAGCCAAGCAGGATATGTACCCGATGCCCCAGTAGGAGTACGTTAGTACAAAACATGTCGGGTACATAGCCTGCTTGGCTCTACATACCGCGCTTTTTTTATTCCTGGATTCATCTGCGGAGGCCTTTTTGTTTTATCTTTTTCCCATGACCTATGCTGCTGTTTGGAGGGGTGGAAGATGTTTTCAAATGTCACTTTTTTACTGTGCTCTTGTGCACCCCCTAGAGTGTGCATGAAAATTAACTGTCATACCGATTGACTTTCCTAGAGGAAAGGCAGACCTTTCAGTGCTGATTGCCAGCAGCACTAATACCAGTGACACCTAGCAGAAGTTTGATCCAGCATTAGTGTCCTGATTGCCAGCCAGCACCAATGCAAGTGTCATCTGTCACCAGGGTCAGCCACAACATCTAGCACCAGTGTAAACCACAATCAGTGTCCTGAATAACAGCCAGCACCAGTGCAAGTGTCTTTAAGTATCAACTTCAGCCACAATCAGTGTCCTTCCTATTTTGTTTTTTAGTTTTTTTTTTGGTATTATTTTTATTGGTTGAACTAGAAGGTCTTGTGTCTTATTTCAACCTGACTAACTATGTAGCTATGTAACTTCAATAGTCTCATTTGGCAGGACCAACCGCCTGTTTTTACTGCCTCTCAACTGCATGTGAGAACTTAGCTTAAAGCGGAGTTCCACACAAAAATGGAACTTCCCCTTTTCTGAACCCTCCCCCCCTCCGATGTCACATTTGGCACCTTTCAGGGGGGAGGGAGGTGCAGATACCTGTCTAAGACAGGTATTTGCATCCACTTCCGGCATAGACTCCCATGGGAGTCTATGCCTCTTCCTGTCCCTCCGCGCTGTCTCCTGGGAAACACACAGCTCCCAGGAGATAGCAGGGACCAGTTATGATGCGCAGCGCAACTCGCGCATGCGCAGTAGGGAACCGGGAAGTGAAGCCGCAAAGCTTCACTTCCTGATTCCCTCACCCAGGATGGCGGCGGCAGCTGCCGAGAATCGAGCGGGTTCTCGGCGTCGGCTGCCGACATCGCTGGACCCTGGGACAGGTAAGTGGCCATGTATTAAAAGTCAGCAGCTGCAGTATTTGTAGCTGCTGGCTTTTAATATTTTTTTTTTTTGGTTGATGTAGGTGGACTCCCTCTTTAACAGTGTAATCAGGTGCCAGTGCAAGACACAATCAGGGTTCTATTGCCAGCCAGCACAATTCCAGTGTCATCTACTGTAGTACCAGTGTCAGCCACAATTAGTGTCATGATAGCCAGCCAGCACGAGAATTAGTGCCAACAGGTACCCGAGCAAGCCACAATCATTGTCCCATTGCCAACTAGCATGCATTCTATGAATGAAGATACAAAACTTCTGTGTGCAGTTCCCCCCTCAGCCCCCCTAATACCGAAGCCCGATCTCAATTCAACGATGTGCAAGAGAGCAGCAGCTCTTCCAGGTCTCTCCCTTGCCATTGGCTCCCCCTACTGTCAATCACAGCCAGTAAGGAAGGAGTGGGGGTGGGGCTGAACTGCTCTCTCTGTGTCCTTTGGGCACAGAGAGCTGGCTTGGGAGCGAGCATGCATGAGTACCCCTTTTAGCAAATGGCTTGCTATGGCAAGGGGGAGGGGCCCAGAGCGCTGTCAGGGGACCTAAGAAGGGGAGGATCAGGGCTGCTCTTTGCAAAACCATTGCACAGAGCAGGTAAGTATGACAAGTTTGTTATTTATAAAAAAAATCATTTGCAAACAGTTTAAAATGTAAAAAAAAGCTCACCATGCCTCTTTCTAAAGTAACTTAGGGTGTCTTTCCAAAATAGAGTCATTTTATGGAAGAGGGGAATTGTATTGTCCAGGTATTACAGGGCTTCAAGAAATACGACAGTCAGAATTTCAGGGTTGATACACTTCGAAAATATATACTATACTTTGCAATTATAAATTTTACAACACAGTCTAAATAATATACATGTACAGTAGCTCACAAAAGTGAGTACACCCCTTACATTTTTGTAAATATTTTATTATATCTTTTCATGTGACAACAATGAAGAAATTACACTTTGCTACAATGTAAAGTAGTGAGTGTACAGCTTGTATAACAGTGTAAATTTGCTGTCCCCTCAAAATAACTCAACACACAGCCATTAATGTCTAAACTACTGGCAACAAAAGTGAGTACACCCCTAAGTGAAAATGTCCAAATTGGGATCAATTAGCCATTTTCTCTCCCTGGCGTCATGTGACTCGTTAGTGTTACAAGGTCTCAGGTGTGAATGGGGAGCAGGTGTGTTAAATTGGTGTTATCGCTCCCACTCTCTCATACTGGTCACTGGAAGTTCAACATGGCACCTCATGGCAAAGAGAACTCTCTGAGGATCTGAAAAAAAGAATTGTTGCTCTACATAAAGATGGCCTAGGCCAGTGATGGTGAACCTTGGCACCCCAAATGTTTTGGAACTACATTTCCCATGATGCTCAACTACACTGCAGAGAGCATGAGCATCATGAGAAATGTAGTTCCAAAACATCTGGGGTGCCAAGGTTCGCCATCACTGGCCTAGGCTATAAGAAGATTGTCAAGACCCTGGAATTGAGCTGCAGCATGGTGGCCAAGACCATACAGCAGTTTAACCACTTCAGCCCCGGAAGAATTTACCCCCTTCCTGACAAGAGCACTTTTTGCGATTCGGCACTGCGTCCTTTTAACTGACAATTGCGCGGTCGTGCGACATGGCTCCCAAACAAAATTGATGTCTTTTTTTTCCCCATAAATAGAGCTTTCTTATGGTGGTATTTGATCACCTCTGTGGTTTTTATTTTTTGCGCTATAAACAAAAAAATAGCGACAATTTTTGAAAAAACACATTATTTTTTACTTTTTGCTATAATAAATATCCCCCAAAAATATTTAGAAAAACAATTTTTCCCCTCAGTTTAGGCCAATACGTATTCTTCTACATATTTTTGGTAAAAAAAAATCACAATAAGCATGTATTTATTGGTTTGTGCAAAAGTTATAGCATCTACAAAATAGGGGATAGTTTTATGGCATTTTTATTGATATTTTTTTTTACTAGTAATGGCGGCGATCAGCGATTTTTATCATGACTGCGACATTATGGAGGACACATCGGACATTTTTGACACATTTTTGGGACCATTGTCATTTATACAGCAATCAATGCTATACAAATGCACTGATTCCTGTGTCAATGACACTGGCAGTGAAGGGGTTAAACACTAGGGGGCAGTGTAGGGGTTAAGTATGTCCTGGGGAGTGTTTTCAACTGTGGGGGGGAATGGTTATGTGTGACACGTCACTGATCTCTGCTCCCGATTACAGGGAGCAGAGATCAGTGACACTGTCACTAGGTAGAACGGGGTGATGCTTGTTTACATTAGCATCTCCCCGTTCTTCCTCTCCGTGAGGTGATCGCGGGCATCCCCTCGGCGATCGAGTCTGCGGGACCCGCGACCCGACTCATGGAGCTCCCGGTCGGCGCGCGCATGCACGAAATGGCACGCCGGCAAATTTAAAGGGACATACGGGTAAGCCCATTTGCCCAGCCGTGCCATTCTGCCGATGTACATCGGCGTGCGCCGGTCGGGAACCAGTTAACAGGACAGGTTCCACTCAGAACAGGCCTCATCATGGTCGACCAAAGAAGTTGAATGCACGTGCTCAGCGCCATATCCAGAGGTTGTCTTTGAGAAATAGACGTATGAGTGCTGCCAGCATTGCTGCAGAGGTTGAAGGGATGGGGAGTCAGCCTGTCAGTGTTCAGACCATACACCGCACACTGCATCAAATTGGTCTGCATGGCTGTCATCCCAGAAGGAAGGCTCTTCTAAAGATTATGCACAAGAAAGCCCGCAAACACTTTGCTGAAGACAAGCAGACTAAGGACATGGATTACTGTGGTCTGATGAGACCAAGATAAACGTAATTGTTCAGATGGTGTCAAGCGTGTGTGGTGGCAACCAGGTGAGGAGAACAAAGACAAGTGTGTCTTGTCTACAGTCAAGCATGGTGGTGGGAGTGTCATGGTCTGGGGCTGCATGAGTGCTGCCGGCACTGGGGAGCTACAGTTCATTGAGGGAACCATGAATGCCAACATGTACTGTGATATACTGAAGCAGAGCATGATCCCCTCCCTTTGGAGACTGGGCCGCAGGGCAGTATTCCAACATGATAATGACCCCAAACACACCTTCAAAACGACCACTGCCTTGCTAAAGAAGCTGAAGGTAAAGGTGATGGACTGGCCAAGCATGTCTCCAGACCTATACCCTATTGAGCATCTGTGGGGCATCCTCAAATGGAAGGTGGAGGAGCGCAAGGTCTCTAACATGCACCAGCTCCGTGATGTCATCATGGAGGAGTGGAAGAAGACACCAATGGCAACCTGTGACGTTCTGGTGAACTCCATGCCCAAGAGGGTTAAGGCATGCTGGAAAATAATTGTGGCCACACAAAATATTGACACTTTCGACCCAATTTGGACATTTTCACTTAGAAGTATACTCACTTTTGCTGGCAGCGGTTTAGACATAATGGCTGTGTGTTGAGTTATTTTGAGGGTACAGAAAATTGACACTGTTATACAAGCTGTACACTCACTACTTTACACTGTAGCAAAGTGTCATTTCTTTAGTGTTGTCACATGAAAAGGTATAATAAAATATTTACAAAAATGTGAGGGGTGTACTCACTTTTGTGAGATGCTGTATGTGTGTTTTTGTTTTTTGTTTTTTACTAAAGAGATGTAGCTGAATATCTTTTAGCTTGAATGCATGGACAAAGATTATTTATTTTTAACATTTTTTAACAGAAAGTAACGAAAACTTTTTTTTTTAAATTGGACTTTTTCCCTTTAAATAATTAAAAATAGAAAACTAAGTGGCGATTAAACACCAGCTAAAAAAGCTTTATCTGTCTCAAAAAATGATATAAAATTTGTTTGGATACAGTGTTGGTTATTTGTCATTATTAGAATCAAAGCACTGAAAACCGAAAAGAGGCCTGGACAGGAATGAGGTTCAACATGCTGAACCTCAAATAATTAGGGTACTAGTAGTTATAACAGTAAAATAACAATAATACTTTAGGAATGTGTGCACAAAATTAGTTTGGACATGTTTGGATATAAGTGAACAAACTTGCATGTTAATATCCTATTTTTAAAGTGTTGTTTACAGTCATAAATTTATGAGCTATTCTAAAACATTTTGATTCTGGTTGTGTGATGTTTGGTTTGAAAGTGATTGTCAGCTGTGACATTTATTATGCACTTCCAGGAACACACAACTTTTTTCTACCATACAGATTATTATTTATGGAAGTTGAGATTAAATCCACATTTCATATGGGTTGCTCATCCCTAATAAAGATGAGACAATGGAAATTGAATTTAAAAAGCTTGTGTACTACTAATAGTACAAGAGATACAGATAAAAATGCATTACAAGAAGAATAAAGTAGAATATACAAAGAAGCATATTTTTATGCTTTCTAAATATTGAATGCATATAACATCCTCTTGAGCTAAAGACCAACTGAGACTTTTGTATGCAGTTTAAGATATTAAAAAAACCTTACGACCAAATTCCTGCAATGAATTTCAGATGTTGTATAACTTTCTTCAGTAAAATATACATACATTTACCAAAACATCTGTAAAATGTTAGTCTCTTTTCCATGTTGATATGTAAAGTTAGGTACGCCCAAGAACTAACTTTTACTTTCTCATTTTTCTGCTAACGTATTTAAAAAGCCAGCCAAGAATTAATAGTAAGACATGCAATGACAAAAGACTGTTCAATTTGCTATGGGAACTGAAAGTGGCAGATAGTGAACTAATCTAGAGAATATTAAATGATATAAAAAAAGTGAGCTTTATAAACTAATTCTGACTTTGCTGAGATGCCAGTTGTGAATGGTGTAAAGTAATATTAGAGTAAGCAGACTTTTTATTATTTTAAGACTTGCCTGCCAAATATCGGACATACTTGCTAAATTCTGTAAACTGCCAGAAAACCCCTAAAGAAAATAGTCAGTAATTGGATCCAGAAGACAGGCTTAAAATTCTGGTATTATCAAAGCTTTTTATCTTGGTTGATTTCCAGCATTGTTTAAAGATGACTTAAAGATATAGTATTCAAATGTAAAATGTTAAGAAAGACAGAAAGATACATATCCTACACCAACATACACATGCAATATATGCAGTATCTCACGAAAGTGAGTAGACCTCTCACATTTTTGTAAATATTTTATTATATCTTTTCATGTGACAACACTGAAGAAATGACACTTTGCTACAGTGTAAAGTAGTGAGTGTACAGCTTGTAAAACAGTGTAAATTTGCTGTCCCCTCAAAATAACTCAACACACAGCCATTAATGTCTAAACCGCTGGTAACAAAAGTGAGCACACCCCTAAGTGAAAATGTCCAAATTGGGTCAAAAGTGTCAATATTTTATGTGGCCACCATTATTTTCCAGCACTGCCTTAACCCTCCTGGGCATGGAGTTCACCAGGTTGCCACTGGAGTCCCCTTCCACTCCTTCATGATGACATCAAGGAGCTGGTGCATGTTAGAGACCTTGCACTTCTCCACCTTCCATTTGAGAATGTCCCACAGATGCTCAATAGGGTTTCGTCGGTCTGGAGACATGCTTAGCCAGTCCATCACCTTTACCCTCAGCTTCTTTATCAAGGCAGTGGTTGTCTTGGAGGTTTGTTTGGGGTGGTTATCATGTTGGAATACTGCCCTGCGGCCCAGTCTCTAAAGGGAGGGGATCATGCTCTGCTTCAGTATGTCACAGTACATGTTGGTTCCCTCAATGAACTGTAGCTCCCCAGTGCTGGCAACTGTAGCTCCCCAGTGCTATCTTGGTCTCATCAGACCACAGGACATGGTTCCAGTAATCCATGTCCTCCTTAGTCTGCTTGTCTTAAGCAAGCTGTTTGCAGGCTTTCTTGTGCATCATCTTTAGAAGAGGCTTCCTTGTGGGACGACAGCCATACAGACCAATTTGATGCAGTGTGCGGAGTATGGTCTGAGTACTGACAGGCTGACCCCCCCCACCCCTTCAACCTCTGCAGCAATGCTGGTAGCACTCATACGTCTATTTCAACCTCTGGACAGACAACCTCTGGATAGAACGCTGAGCAAATGCACTCAACTTCTTTGGTTGACCATTGCGACGCCTGTTCTGAGTGGAAACTGTCCTGTTAAACTGCTGTATGGTCTCAGTCAACGTGCTGCAGCTCAGTTTCAGGATCTTGGCAATCTTCTTATAGCCTAGGCCATCTTTATGTAGAGCAACAATTCTTTTTTTCAGATCCACAGAGAGTTCTTTTCATGAGGTGCCATGTTGAACTTCCAGTGAGCAGTATGAAAGAGTGAGAGCGATAACACCAAATTTAACACACCTGCTCCCAATTCACACATGAGACCTTGTAACATTAACGAGTCACATGACACTGGGTAGGAAAAATGGCTAATTGGGCCCAATTTGGACATTTTCACTTAGGGGTATACTCACTTTTGTTGCCAGCGGTTTAGACATTAATGGCTGTGTGTTGCGTCATTTTGAGTAGACAGAAAATTTACACTGTTATACAAGCTGTACACTCACTACTTTATATTGTAGCAAAGTGTAATTTATTCAGTGTTGTCACATGAAAAGATATAATAAAATATTTACAAAAATGTGAGGGGTGTACTCACTTTTGTGAGATACTGTATATATATATATGCAGTATCTCACAAAAGTGAGTACACTCCTTTACATATTTAAAATATTTTATTATATCTTTTCATGTGACAACACTGATGAAATGACACTTTGCTACCATGTAAAGTAGTGAGTATACAACTTGTATGACAGTGTAAATTTGCTGTCCCCTCAAAATAACTCAACACACAGCCATTAATGTCTAAACAAAAGTGAGTACACCCCTAAGTGAAAATGTCCAAATTGTGCCCAATTAGCCATTTTCCCTCCCCGGTGTCATATGACTTGTTAGTGTTACAGAGTCTCAGGTGTGAATTTGGAGCAGGTGTGTTAAATTTGGTGTTATCGCTCTCATACTGGTCACTGGAAGTTCCACATGGCACCTCATGGCAAAGAACTATCTGAGGATCTGAAAAAAAGAAATGTTGCTCTACATAAACATGGCCTAGGCTATAAGAAGATTACCAAGACCCTGGAACTGAGCTGCAGCACGGTGACCAAGACCATACAGTGGTTTAAAAGGACAGGTTCAGAACAGGCGTCGCAATGGTCAACCAAAGAGATTGCGTGTACGTGCTCAGCGTCATATCCGGAGGTTGTCGTTGGGAAATAGACGTATGAGTGCTGCCGGCATTGCTGCAGAAGTTGAAGGGGTGGGGGGTCAGCCTGTCAGTGCTCAGACCATACACCGCACACTGCATCAAATTGGTCTACATGGCTGTTGTCCCAGAAGGAAGCCTCTTCTAAAGATGATGCACAAGAAAGCCCGCAAACAATTTGATGAAGACAAGCAGACTAAAGACATGGATTACTGGAATCATATCCTGTGGCCTGATGAGACCAAGACAAACTTATTTGGTTCAGATGGTGTCAAGCGTGTGTGGCGGAAACCAGGTGAGGAGTACAAAGACAAGTATGTCTTGCCTACAGTCAGGCATGGTGGGCGTGTCATAGTCGGTGGCTGCATGAGTGCTGTTGCACTGGGGAGCTTTAGTTCATTGAGGGAACCATGAATGCCAACATGCACTGTGACACACTGAAGCAGAGCATGATCCCCTCCCTTCAGAGACTGGGCCACATGTCTCTGAAGGGACCCCAAACACATCTCCAAGATGATAACTGCCTTACTAAAGAAGCTGATGGTAAATGTGATGGACTGGCCAAGTATATTCTCCAGACCTAAACACTAGCGAACATCTGTGGGGCATACTCAAACGGAAGATGTAGGAGTGCAAGGTCTCTAACATCCATCGGCTCCATGATGTTGTCATGGAGGAGTGGAAGAGGACTCCAGTGGCAACCTGTGAAGCTCTGGTGAACTCCATGCCCAAGAGGGTTAAAGCAGTGCTGGAAAATAATTGTGGCCACACAAAATATTGACAGTTTGGGCCCAATTTGGACATTTTCACTTAGGGGTGTACTCACTTTTGTTGCCAGTGGTTTAGACATTAATGGCTGTGTGTTGAGTTATTTTGTGGGGAAAGCAAACTTACACTGTTATACAAGAGGTACACTCACTACTTTACACTGTAGCCAAGTGTCATTTCTTCAGTGCTGTCACATGAAAATATATAATAAAATATTTACAAAAATGTAAGGAGTGTACTCACTTTTGTCAGATACTGTATATATACATTATTGGGATGCCTGCTTTTACACGCACATGAACTTTAATGGTATCCCAGTCTTAGTCCATAGGGTTCAATATTGAGTTGGACAACCTAGCTATAACAGCTTTAACTCTTCTGGGAAGGCTGTCCACAAGGTTTAGGAATGTGTCTATGCGAATGTTTGACCATTCTTCCAGAAGCGCATTTGTGAGGTCTGGCAGTGATGTGGACGAGAAGGCCTGGCTCACATTCTCCGCTATAATTCATCCCAAAGGTGTTCTATCAGGTTGAGGTCAGGACTCCGTGCAGGCCAGTCAAGTTCCTCCACCCACCAAAAAACTTGCTCACCCATGTCTTTATGGACATTGTATTATGCACTGGTCCAAATCATTTGGTGGAGGGGGGATTATGGTGTGGGGTTGTTTTTCAGGGGTTGGGCTTGGCCCCTTAGTTCCAGTGAAGAGAAGACATTTTGGACAATTTCATGCTCCCAACTTTGTGGGAACAGTTTAGGGATGGCCCCTTCCTATTTCAACATGACTGTGCACCAGTGCACAAACAAGGTCCATAAAGACATGGATGAGCGAGTTTGGGGTGGAGGAACTTGACTGGCAAACTTCTGAACCCTGTACTTTGTATGCAGGGCACTCCTGAACCCTGCAATTTGTATGCAGCACACTCCTGAACTGTACACTCTGTATATAGCACACTCCTGCAAGTTATTGCCCCTTTTAGACCCTGCCACTCCTATTGCAATTAGGCCACCATTTGATGCTGTTGGGGGGGGGGGGTGCGGAGGGTGTTTTAGCAGGAGGCATGGTTGCATTCCTGCACCTATTCTCTGACAAGAAAAGCCCTATTGGTAAGTAAAATGGTAAGAATAATGCCTCCTTACATTTTGGGTAAGTGTTAAAGTGCTGCTTTACATGGTGGTCAGTATTGAAGTGCCTCTTAACTTAGTTGTCGGTAAAGAATTACTTCCCTTTTACTGTTGGTCCTATTTTGTGGTCAGTGGGAGCTAAATAGATCATTGGTATCAGTGGTTATTTACCTGAAAGACAGTTTCTGCTGTTTCTGTGCTGATGGCTTTGGCTTAACTGAGTAAAGTCCAGCTTTGGAACCATGCAGGCACTCTGGCGTAGGCAATTACTATCTCCAGCATTGCCTATGAGCCATAAGGGTATCTCTAAACCTGAGCCCTCCCAGCTGGTGATCCAAAGCAAATAAGTCTAGTGTTAGGGCCTAGCAATGCCAATGATGGTTAATCAGAACTCATTCTTCTTATTTACTAATAATACTGCTCACTAATATGACAGCAATATAAGTGAAGATATTATATGTGCATCACCTATATGCTAATATCTTGGGATTTGTTATGGACTGTTTAAAACCATTTTAACCTTTCTGTCTATATTTTTAGTACATTGTGTATGGGTTTAAAATAATAAAACCAGAGTTGATATTTTAATCAGCATCCATTAAGAATTCAGCTCACATTCTTCTTGACATCTGTCAGTCAAAAAGATGTTTTCTACTGTTGGAAATCTTGAAAATTTGAACATTTTCATGTGAATTAAAGAACATGACTTTACTCATACAACATACTAAAAATAGCTCTGTTTTTAGTTTTTAAGCGTTGAATGAATATGGTATTTTATGCAGGGGTTTGGATGAGCATGCTATCTCAGCAAGCATTCAATGTTTTCATGTTTCAAAGGATTTTGTTTTCAATTAACTTGCAAACACCTATGGTAGTTTATTTCTAATTTAATGTTAATAAGCGATTAAAATCAAATGTAAACCCAATACCTGGAAGAAGTATACAAATAAATGGTCAAAAGAATATCATATGTTTTTCATTAATGACAGTCCCGTTAATTTGTAGTATACACAAGTAGTGGTATTAAAACCCAAAAGGGGAATTTCCACTTGTTTGCATCCTCCTTCCCTCCACTGCCACACTTGGGGGGTGGGTATCTGGTTTTGACAGGTACCCGCTTCCACTTCCAATCACTACCCACTCACCAATCTTAGCAGTCCTCCTCTTTATATATCACAAGTCGGTCCACCAAAATCAAAAAGCCCAGGAACTAAGCTGAAAATGTTTTAACCTTTTCCCCAGCCTGGGCCCACTGCAAAAAAACTAACTATATGCATTTCAACCTGCTTCTACAGTGATGATGTTACCACTACATTACTAGGTAATATTCACATTTACAAAGGCATTTGGTGACACGAAATTGATTGGCTATTGAGAAATATGTTTGGATGAAAGTTTCTAAGCCCAGAGCAGCTTTAAAGTATCCATATCAAAATCGAGTTGGAGAAAATATGTAGATCAGGAGTACTACATCAAGTATTTGTCCATTTGGTCAGAGACCTTAACTTCTGTTTACTCATGGACCAAAACCTGGGTAACTCTTCACTTGGTTTTGGCAATGGAAAGTAGTAGATACTTTGTATGCCTTTCCAAGCTTAGCAGCTTATCAGCTGTGATAACATGGAACATTCGATGAAGCTGGATCTTGAGACGGCCAGACAGCTTCATATTCAAAGTATATTTTGTATTTAGGGTGGGGAGAAAACCTGGTCCCAACTACTTTGCTTGGTATACAAAACGCTTCTGGCCAGAGTTTCCAAACTACAAAGCACACTCACTATATGTGATAAAAAGTCCCCTTTTGTCCATATCCTTGCAAAGGCACAATGTTTGATTTTAGCAGGTAGCATGAACGACTACGTGAGCACTTTGTAATTCGTTTTGGTCACCAGTGTGTTATGAGAGGTAGAATTAATAATATCCACGATGTAAGGGCAGTCTTTATCCCTCATTCATACAAATCTATTGATGCTATTTACAGAGGCTCATTTCTGTGTGCAAACTAGTATTTGCTGTCTAGATAGCATCAATAGATTTGTGTGAATCAGGGATATTAGATCTGGCAAATGGGGATCTAATCAACGTCTCTGCTCAAAAGCAATCAGAAGAAGAATTGTATGTGACATGTCCAGGGGCGTAACTAGAAATAGCAGGGCTCCATAGCAAAATGTTGTATGGGGCCCCCCTGCAAACAGCCCCCCCCCCCACAGCTGCCCTAGTGTCAATGCAGCGTGACCTGTGCCACATACAGCGTGACCTGTGCCCAATGCAGTGTGACCTATGCCCAATGCAGCGTGACCTGTGCCCAATACAGCGTGACCTGTGCCCCATACAGCGTGACCTGTGCCCCATACAGCGTGACCTGTGCCCAATACAGCCTGGTCTGCCTGTGCCCCATACAGCCCCACCTATGCAGAGGAAGAGGCAAGCCACCCGGATCAGCAGAGAGCGGGATTGCCCGCTGTAATAGCTTTCATTTGAATTTCCTGTCTTCCCGGGGCTCATCGTCACATAGCCCCACCTCAAGGCCCAATGCCTTTGATGACGTCACATGTCCCGCATTGGATCGGCGTTCTGTCTATCAAAGGCACCGGGCCAAAAGGTGAAGCTATGTGACGTGAGCCCCGGGAACACTGGAAGTTCTAATGAAAGCTCTTACATCGGGCAATTCAGCTCTCTGCTGATGCGGACAGCTCGCCTCTTCCTTTCCTCTCTCTTCCCCTGGCTGGGAGACTGTGCCGGCAGTGCTCTTATCCTCACTGGGCCCCACTCGGCAGCGAGCCCCATAGCACCCGCATGGGTCACTATGGTGGTAGTTACGCCCCTGACATGTCTGAAAACTACTCATATGAGAACCTTCATGGTAGCATGCAATTAAGTGATTCGGGTGAGCTGAGCAACTTGGTAATATTTGGTTAAGCTGGAAAGGCCTAAATCACCTGTTATTTACTATGTGTAAGCAGAGATTGCTGATGCCTAGTTTTTTGTTCCAAATGATAAATATTCAGTTAAAATACTTTTGTCAGACAGTTTCAAATATTTGTGGGTGGTGATGCCACTGGCTCTACTGAATACACCATCAGACAGGACTTGTAAAAGGTGAACAAATAAGCACATGGAAGGTAAACTTGGCCAGCTTAGGCAACTTGCCCAGTTTTTTCACCATGTAATTTATTGGGAAAAGCTTATCCCACCCTTTAAAACCGGCCTTAATAAAAAAAAAAGATCCCTGATCAACTGCCATGAGATTTGCTCCACGAAGTCTGATCCGGTTCTTGTTTGGTGGTGAATGGAGGATAGGTAGGAGCTATAGGCAGTGCTGACAGAAGTAGTGGCATTTAAGGTCCAATTAATCTCTTTCTTTATATTTCTTAGCATCTTCTGGTGGCATTAGTTAGTGATGATCTATGTAATATGGCCATGGATGGAATGCAACAGTTTGGTGTACTATTTGGAGAACACCAAGCTACATAAAATCTGAAAAGACGTGGGAAAGTTAGGAGAGGAGATAAGTATATGGATAACTGGACAAGTTCAAGCCACTTGCCCAGTCAGCAGACATAATAATTCATTAGGCTCATTGGTTATACTTAAATTGATAATGAAGAAGTTTATATTTTTTGAGAGGATTATATCTATATCAGATATTTTGCTGTATCATACTTGTATTAGGATTTTTTTCATGTACTAGTCTGCTAGAATTTTTTCTATAGGGTACCTTTTCACTCTATGCAGGCTCCTGAGTCTTGACTAGAATCTTATGGGTAGAAGAACATTAGGGGGTTGTTATGGATAATGTTGTCCCTCTATTAATATGGTGTGGAAGAGTATTGACATATATGCTTTTTATTTTCTGATGTATTCAATGTTTAAATAAAACAACACATAATAGTGAGAAAATAGTGGAGAAAAGATCTGTGGTGCTTAAATCACTATTTCTGATCTATTCAACATAATGCTGTATGAGTGAGGGCACCTGCCTTGAAGAATTATGGCTAACAAATCCTCTTAAAACATATATAAGGTTGTTTTTAGTCACCTTTTTCACTTAAAACAAATCTTGTATTTCATTGTAAATTTTCCTGCAATGCATACATTTACTTACGGGCAGTCCTCTAGGTACAAACATATGACTTACTTACAACTTATACTTACAAACAGAGGGAGACAACAGAAATTGAGACGAAATCTACCCCTAAGATAGGAAATTCACTTCTGTGAGAGTTATGGGAAAAAGGTGTCTCCGCTGAAGATTTATTACGAATCTTTGTTTCCATGACAACCCAAAATTTTCAAAATCCAATTGTCACAGGGACAGAAAGTGAGGTGAAATCTTCTGAACAGGGGCACAGATAGCAAAATAAACTTTGCAGGGGCGTTAACTCTTCCCAATGCTATCCAAAAAACGTAAAAATTATTTTTTTGGCTGGAGTTACTCTTAAAAAATTTACCTGTTCCAACTTGCATACAAATTCAACTTAAAGGTTAAGTTCACCTTTGTACACTTTTTTTTTTTTCTAAATTCCAGCTCCCCTTTGCACCAATATAGCATTCATATACTTTTATACTTTTTTTTCAAAAGTACAAAGCTTTCCATTAAATCTACAGTCACTTACTTTTCTTGTCCTAATCCACGTTTCCAGACGTTTACATTAGTAATGTCTTCTTCCTGATCAGACTTTAGGTCATGACACATGAAGGAGTTGACCAGCTGGCCTCATTAGCACACAACCTGCATCATCCACCCTCCCATTCCCAGGTGCATGTTTTCCAAATAAAATGCAATCAATTAGTGATCATCATTCTCACTAAATACACAATATATAGTCAGATTGCATAGAGTAAGGCCATTTTTATACACCTAAAATTACTTGTTGCGCTTTCAGTGCCATTAATTTTTAACGGCCCACCAAACACCGAGGAAAACACACATTTTGCTATGCGAAAAAACAAGGCGCAAAATGCACAGTAAAAAACACAACCCACATAACGCACAAAATGTCCCATTAACCACATGTAGTGCAGCCAATTAGAAATCAACAGGCTGCCCTATGCGTGTGACAGGAAAAATGAGACACCGAGCCAAGGTTCACACTGACAGCCTCGACTTCGGGGGCGATTTCAGAGACATCTGTGCGGGTTGCTGCACAGATGTCAATGGAAATCACACCCTGAAATCGCCAAAAGTAGTACAGAAGCTACTTTTGGGAAGTGGCATCACACTGTTTCGGACAGTGCCTTTGCCATCAATTGCCACTGATTTGTCATGCAATTTGACAGTTCATGTCATATCGCATGCCAAATCGCATCGATGTGAACCAGGACAAAATGTGCGCTCCCATTATGCTAGATATGTATGGGGCCTAAAAGTGAAATTGGTGTGATAACACAAGAACAATAAGGGTCCATTCACATCTGTGCATTTCCTTGCATTTCAGAAATGTGCTGCACCAAAAAATAGTAAAAATGCACCAAGTTCGACTCTAAAAAAAAGTTCTGAAACTTCTTTGGGGCAATTGCTGTGGATGGGCTGCCCAATGTGTGATGAGTGAAAATGCTCCAAAACGCCTCCCCCTCGATAAAAAAGAAAAATGCATGTGGGAATGCGAGTTCCCCCTATGCAGAGTTGTGAATGGGGCTTGACAGCTGAGTGTTTCTGTCAACTCCCTCCTTGTATAAATATGTCCATACACTATGCAATCTGATTGTGTATTTAGTGAGAAGGGTGATCACTGATTAATTGCATTTCATTTAAAAAATGTGCAGCTGGAAGTGGGTGGGTGGGTGGATGATGCAGAGTGTGTGCTAATGAGGTCAGCTGGTCAACTCCTTCCTGTGTCGTGACCTAAAGTCTAATCAGGAAGAAGACATTAGTAATGGAAAAGTCTGGAAACGTGGATTAGGACAAGAGAAGTAAGTGACTGTAGATTTAATGCAAAGCTTTGATATTTTTGCAAATAAAAGTACATGAATGGTATATTGGTGCATAGGGGAGCTGAAATTTAGAAAAAAAAAGTGTACAAAGGTGAACTTACCCTTTAACAACAAACCTAATCTTGTTTGTAACCTGGGGACTGCTTGTAATTCACCACTCTATGCCATTATTCTTCCCCTTCACACAGCACATGAAATGGCAGCTTGCTGCTGAGGTTTTTCATACATTGCCTTGAAAAAGTATTCATATGCCTTGAAATTTTCCATATTTTGTCATGTTGCAACCAAAAACGTAAATTTATTTCATTGGGATTTTATGTGATAGACAAACACAAAGTGGCACATAATTGTGCAGTGGAAGGAAAATTATAAATTGTTTTCAATTTTTTTACAAATAATTATCTGAAAAGTGTATTTGTATTCAGCCCCCTTTAGGCTGATACCCCCAATTAAAATCTAGTGGGACCAATTGCCTTCAGAAGCCACCTAATTAGAAAATAGAGTCCACCTGTGTATCTCAATATAAATACAGCTGTTCTGTGAAACCCTCAGAAATTTGTTAGAGAACCTTAGTGAACAAACAGCATTCTGAAGGCCAAGGAACACACCAGACAGGTCAGGGTTGTGGAGAAGTTTAAAGCAGGGTTAGGTTATAAAAAAGAATCCCAAGCTTTGAACATCGCACAGAGCACTGTTCAACCCATCATACGAAAATGGAAAGAGTGTGGCACAACTGCAAACCTACCAAGACATGGCCGTCCACCTAAACTGACAGGCCAGGCAATGAGAGCAATAATCAGAGAAGCAGCCAAGAGGTTCATGGTAATGCTGGAGAAGCTGCAGAGATTCACAGCTCAGGTGGGAGAATCTGTCCACAGGACACCTATTAGTTGTGCACTCCACAAATCTTCTCCACAAGAAGAAAGCCATTGTTGAAAGCCATAAGAAGTCCTGTTTGCAGTTTACAAGAAGCCATGTGGGGGACACAGCAAAAATGTAACTTTTTGGCCTAAAATCAAAACGCTATGTGTGTGGCGAAAAACTAACACTGCACATCACCCTGAACACACCATCCCCACCGTGAAACATTGCGGTGGCAGCACCATGTTGTGGGGATGCTTTTCTTCAGCAGGGACATGGAAGCTGGTCAGAGTTGATGGGAAGATGGATGGAGCCAAATACAGGGCAATCTTAGAAGAAAATCTGTAATGCCGCGTACACGCGACTGGTTTTGCCGTCGGAATAAACTCCGAAGGTTTCACCGATGGAACTCCGACGGAATTCCGCTCAAGCAGTCTTGCATACACACGGTCACAAGTCCGACCATCCAGAACGAGGTGACATACTGTACAACACGTACCACGGGACTAGAAAAAGGAAGTTCAATAGCCAGTAGCCAATAGCTTCCGTCTCGTACTTGCTTCAGAGCATGCGTCGTTTTTGGTCCGTCAGAACAGCATACAGACGAGCGGTTTTCCCGATAGGAATTGGTTCCGTCGGAAATATTTAGAACATGTTCCATTTCTAGGTCCATCAGAATTTTCTAAAAAAAAAGTCAGATGAGGCATACACACGATCGGAATAGACGATGAAAAGCTTCCGTCGGACTTTTTCTGTCGGACATTCCGCTCGCGGCTTTAGAGTCTGCAAAAGACTCGAAACTGGGGAGGAGGTTCACCTTTCAGCAGGACAACGACCCTAAACATACAGCCAGAGATACAATGGAATAGTTTAGATCAAAGCATATCCATGTGTTAGAATGGCCCAGTCAAAGTCCAGACCTAAATCCAATTGAGAATCTGTGGCAAAACTTGAAAACTGCTGTTCACGGACGCTCTCCATCCAAGCTGACAGAGCTTAACCCTTTCATAACTAAGCCTATTTTTTAAATTTGGTGTTTACAAGTTAAAATCCGTATTTTTTGCTAGAAAATTACTTAGAGCACCCAAACATTATATATATTTTTTTAGCAGAGAATCTAGAGAATAAAATGGCGATTGTTGCAATATTTTATATCACACAGTATTTGTGCAGCGGTGTTTTAAACGCAACTTTTTGGGAAAAGGGACACTTTCATGAATTAAAAAAACAAACAAACAGTAAAGTTACTCCATTTTTTTTGTATAATGTGAAAGATAATGTTACGCCAAGTAAATAGATACCAAACATATCATGCTTTATAATTGCATGCACTCGAGGAATGGCGACAAACTACGGTACCTAAAAATCTCCATAGGCGACGCTTTAAATTTTTTTTACGGTTACCAGGTTAGAGTTACAGAGGAGGTCTAGTGCTAGAATTATTGCTCTCACTCTGAAGATCGCGGCGATACCTCACATTTCCTTGCTGCGCGAGCTCGTGGGGACGGGGGCGCTTTAAAAAATTTTTTTTCTTATTTATGGTATGGATTTTTGGGGGAACCACAGGCCATTTTTTTAAAAAATTTGGTGCGGGGTTCATCTTAAAATCCATACCAGACCTAAAGGGTCTGGTATAGATTTTGAGGGGGACCCCACGCCATTTATTTTTTTAAATTTTGGCCGGGGTTCCCCTGTGGGAAAATCCCATGCCGTTTTTATCCATGAACTTTTATGTGTATTGTCGGACTGACAATTCATTAATTATTATTAAACTAGTGTGATTAACTGTACATCGGTCTCGGTCTGATTCATGGTTTCTGACAGTAGGCGAAGGCCATGAATTCAGAAGATGCAGTCAGTCCACTTGTTGGTAATATTTTTTATAGATGGATGGATGACCAGGATCACAGCATGGATCGTTTTGTCTTGGCGTTACAAATGCTCCTGAGTCGCACGGCTCACCTGGAATCTTCCACTATGGCGGCTCCAGTACAACCTGTGTTGCAGGCCGTCCCTGCTGCTGCTCTAGTCTCTGTGCAGGCACCCACCTCAAGTATTACCTCTATAAGAGGTATGTCTGGTTCCACCCCCTTCCCTAGCGATTTGGGGGTGATCCAGTTCAATGCAGAGGGTTTCTCAACCAAGTTGAGATATAATTTGAGGTGCTGCCCCAGGCGTTTCCCACGGACAGAAGCAAAGTAGGGTTTGTGATATCTTTGCTTTCTGAGTGAGCCTTGGCCTGGGCTAACCCTCTATGGGAGACGCAAAAACCTTTTGTCTTGAGTTACCCAGAGTTTGTGGCCTCCTTCAAAAGGATATTTGACGTTCCCCCCATGCCCCGCTTCTGCTGCTTGCTTGGAACAATGAGGCCCTCGTGGCTGCTTTTTTTTCATGGTCTCTCGGATTTTCTCAAGGATGAGATAGCACCCCGAGATATACCCACTGAGCTGGAGAGGTTGATCACATTTGCCATCCTCATTGACTCCAGACTCAGAGAAAGACTCTTGTAAGGAGCGCTGGCGCAAGCCTCCTGTACATTTGTCTCCGAGCTTTGCAGTTCCACCCTTGTCTCCCTCACCTCCCATTCCTCCTGGTACCGAGTTGGTCTGTGAAGATGAACCCATGCACTTGGGCTTCACGTGTCTCTCTGCGGATGAGAGAGCCCTTAGGAGGAGGGAGAGATTGTGCCTTTATTGTGGCCAGGCTGGTCACTTTTTAAAGTCTTGTCCTACCCGTCCAGGGAACACCCGAACCTTGAGGTCCTGTCATAGACAGACCTTAGGTGGCATTATTTCATCTCCAGTTTCCCAGAAAAATAAACCCCTGGTTTCCGTTACCCTGTCTTGGGCTGAGTCATCCATCGAGATACTGGCTCTAATCGACTCTGGAGCTGCAGGCCTGTTCATTGATGCTGCCTTTGTATTGAAGCACTCGATTCCGCTGCAGCTGCGTGACACTCCACTTGCCAATAAGGCTCTTGATGGGAGACCTCTACAGCCTGCCCATGTGACTCATGAGACTGTTCCACTGTGCATGGCCGTAGGGGCCCTTCACCATGAAATAATCCAATTCCAAGTTATTTCCTCACCTACAGTAAGTTTCCGCTGGTTATTGGTTATCCTTGGTTACAGAGGCACAACCCTCCTTTTGATTGGCTCCATGCTGAGGTTCTGTCCTGGTCGCCACAGTGCAGTGAGAGATGCTACCAGAAGGTAGCCAAGGTCCTGTGCACCTCTTCACTCTCCTCCCTGCTGGAGGAGTACCGCAATTTTAGCAATGTCTTTGACAAAGGGCAAGCCGGTACTTTGCCTCCACACCGATCATATGATTGCGCAATTGACCTTCAACCTGGTGCCATATCCCCTCATGACTGGGTTTACCCTTTGTTGGTCTTGGAGGATAAAGCCATGGAGGAGTATGTTGCAGACGCACTTTCTCGTGGTTTCATCCGCAAATCCTCCTCTCCTGCTGGTGCTGGTTTCTTTTTTGTGAAGAAGAAGAGTGGTGAACTGAGACCTTGTATCGATTATAGGGGTCTCAATTATTTCACGATTAAGAATGCCTATCCAATTCCGTTGATTACTAAGTTATTTGACCGCCTCAAGGGAGTAACAGTTTTCACAAAGCTTGATTTGAGAGGAGCATACAGTCTCGTCAGGATTAAGGAGGGCGACGAGTGGAAAACTGCGTTTAATACCAGATCAGGTCATTATGAGTATCTCGTAATGCCTTTTGGCCTTTGTAACGCTCCGGCAGTTTTCCAGGAGTTCATTAACGATGTCCTCCGAGATTTGTTGCAGTTATGTGTGGTGGTTTTTCTCAACGTTATCCTCATATTTTCCTTGGAGAGCCACCACACAGATGTCTGTCATGTGCTTCAGAGAACAATCTCTATTGTAAATTGGAAAAATGTGAATTCCAATGTGAACAGGTGAAATTCCTGGGCTATGTCATTTCCACTGCTGGTTTTTCGATGGACTCAGAGAAACTTTCAGCGGTCCTACAGTGACCTCGACCTGTGGGTTTACATCCTCTGCAGTGTTTTTTTGGCTTTGCCAACTATTATCGGAAGTTTATTTGTAACTTCTTGTCTCTGGTCAAGCCCCTGACTGATTTGACCAGGAAAGACGGCAACCCACAGAGTTGGTCTCCGGAGTCCATTGAGGCCTTTGAAAGTCTCAAGGCTGCCTTTGTTTCTGCTCCTGTGTTGGCACACCCTGATTCTTCCTTGGCTTTTAGACTGGAGTTGGCGCCCTTCTGTCTCAACGTCCTAACTCTGAGTGCGCTATGCATCCATGTGGCTACTTTTCCAAGAAATTGCCACCGGCAGAGTGCAATTACGAGATTGGTGATAGAGAGCTGTTGGCGATTATTTTAGCCCTGAAAGAATGGAGACATCTCCTTGAAGGTACCACTGTGCCGGTTCTCATTTTTACTGACCATAAGAATCTCACATTCTTGTCTGAGGCTAAGCGCCTCTCTCCCAGAAGGGCGCGATGGGCTCTTTTCTTGTCGAGTTTTAATTACATTGTCTCATTCTTACCCGGTACTAAGAATGTAAGGGCTGACCCCTTGTCACGACAATTTTCCTCCACTTCAAAGATGGAGTCGGTTCTGGTTCCTGTGATTCCTCCTGATCGTATTCTGGCTACGGTATGCACCAGTCTTACTTCTCCTTTGGGTGACAAAATTCTTGCTGCTCAGGTCGATGCTCCTCCTGAGAAACCTTGTGACCGCTGCTTTGTTCCAGAGAGTCTCCATACTGCCGTGCTCCAGACTTACCATTCTCCCAAGGCTGCTGGCCACCCTGGGAAGAGTCAACTCTTTTGGGCCATTTCCCAACAATTCTGGTTGCCTAGTCTACGCGCTGATGCAACCGCCTTCGTAGCTGCCTTTTCCGTGTGTGCTCAGAGTAAGACTCCACGACACCTTCCAGTGGGCCTCCTACAACCAATGCCCAATGGAGAAAGGACCCGTCTGTATGGATTTCATTATGGAGTTACCCAACTCCCAGGGCAACACAGTTATCCTTATGGTGGTTGACCAGTTCTCGAAAATGTTGCATTGTATTCCACTCAAGAAGTTGCCTACTTCTAAGGAACTGGTTTCTATTTTTGCTCGGGAGATCTTCCGCTTACAGGGGCTACCCAAGGTGATTGTCTCAGACAGGGGTAGTCAGTTTGTGTCCCGGTTCTGGCGAGCCTTTTGTGCATAGTTGGGTATCCAGCTTGCTTTCTCCTCTGCATATCACCCGCAATCTAATGGGGCCGCAGAACGAGCCAATTAGTCCTTGTAGCAATTCCTACATTGCTATATTTCTGACCATCATAACAACTGGTCAGACCTCTTACCGTGGGCAGAGTTTGCTCACAATAGTGCCTTGAATTCAGCTTCCCGTTTGTCCCCGTTTATGGCAAACTATGGTTTCCAACCTTCTGTGTTGCCGGCCTCGTTTGTTCCACAGAGTATTCCTGCATTAGAGGAGCATTTCCGTGGTCTTCTTTCCACTTCTTTCCACTTGGGCACAAGTACAGGAGGCTTTGCGACATGCTAACGATAGGTACAGACTCCATTATGACCACAGACGTCTGCCTGCGCCTTCCTACCAGGTTGGGGACAGAGTCTGGCTGGAAGCAGTCATGAATAAATTAGTCATTAATTCATTACAGAACATCACAGGTAGCAGCAAATCAGGTATTACTATGAAGGGATATACTATTGTGGGATAATTGTTAACACTTTCACCACCCTTCTCTCCAGCACAAGTCATCTCCATCCTGTCTCTATATATATATATGACCTGTATTTATAATGTCAACTACTTCCTCTTATCCCATCCATCCCATCTATCGCTTCCTTCCTCTGTGTATGACATGTACATGAATGATGCGCTGTATCAAGTGCACCATTACCAAGCGCCATGTTTTGAAGTCTCCTCCACCAAAAACAAATATTCCAATTTTGCATGGAGATGTGTAGGCTGAATTAAATTTTTCCCAAAGAGATTTGATCCATGGTCTCAGCTCCACCCATCTTTTGCCACCATGATTGATTTTATGGAAAATGTAGAAGGAGGAGTGAGATTCTCTTGTAGGAGGGCAGAGCACAGAACCCAGGTGGGTAGGTCTGTCTAGCATCTCCTTCTATATTTGAAATATTGGTCTGAGGTGGAATGACTGTTTAGAGGAATTTAGACTGTAATAACCAATGTTAACCACCTCAATACCAGCATGTTTCTCTATTTCCAAAAAATTGTGGCAAAAAATAAATCGCATTGTGGCTTTCCTTTCCAAAAAGGGGTCATTTGGGGGTATTTTTACTGTCCTGACATTTTCATGTTAAGATAAAGTTAGGCAACCATTTTCTTATTCAAAATTTTAAGTCCTTTTTAATGTTATAGAGATAAAAAAATAGTGATTAAATACCAGCAAAAGAATGATCTATCTGTGTTGCATGACCAAGTAATTGTTGTTACTAAGGTATTGTTATTGTTTATTGAAACATGTCAACATATGTTTTTACAAGATGACAATCCAGAAGCACAATTAGGAAACAGGAACAAAGCATTGTCACTCCATAACAGGAAGTGCCTAAACATTAAAGTGGTTGTAAACCCAGCAGGTTGATGTCTCCAGCCACCCGCGATCATTCCCGAGAGAGGCAAAATGGTGGTCTGCCTATGTAAACAAGGCAGATCGCCATTTTGACAGGGAAGCAGGAACACGGATCTCGGTCTTCACCCAGTCAGAGCAACTGCCACAGAGTTAGCAAGCACCCCTTAGGAACACATTCAACCCTTTGATCACCCCTAATGTTAACCCCTTCCCTGCCAGTGTCATTAGTACAGTAACAGTGCATATTTTTAGCACTGATCACTGTAACAATGTTACTGGTCCCTAAAAAAGTGTCAAAAGTGTCAGTTAGGTGTCTGATATGTCCGCTGCAATGTAGCAGTCCCACTAAAAATCACTGATCGCCGCCTTATTATTAAAAAAAATGCCATAAAATATCCCATAGTTTGTAGACACGATAACTTTGGTGCAAACCAATCAATATATGCTTATTGGGATTTTTTTTACCAAAAATATGTAGCAGAGTATATATTGCCCTAAATTGATGAAGAAATTAGATTTTTTACATTTTTTTATTGGATGTGTTTTATAGCAGAAAGTAAAAAAAAAATATATATATTTTTTTAATTGTCGCTCTTTTTTTGTTTATAGCACAAAAAATAAAAAATGCAGAGGTGAACAAATACCACCAAAAGAAAGATCTATTTGTGGGAAAAAAAGGACATCATTTTTATTTGGGTACAGCGTCACACGGCCGTGCAATTTTCAGTTAAATAATGCAGTGTTGTATCGCAAAAAATGACCTAGTCATTAGGGGGGGGGGGTAAAACCTTCCGGGGCTGAAGTGGTTAACCTTCATGGCAGGATCACCAGAACTTTTTTTATGAAAACTTGACTTTAGCTGAAATTATGAAAATATGTTTTTTAAATTATATTAACATCTTAAAGTATCTATAAACCCTCACCTTGTAAAAAAAAGACATTTGGTTTAAAATAGAAATGAAAGGCAAAACATTTGTGTATAGATAAAAAAAAAAATCATTATAAACACATTTTTCCCATTTATTTATAAATGATCAAATTCCCTTTGTTCTCAGTTGCATAAGAACTGGGCTGGAGAAACAGCACCACACTGATCTTCCGAGTGAAAAGTTGTGCAGTGGGGCTGTGTCATGACAAGTCTGATCATTAGAAGAGAGCAGGCTGAGCTCTCAGCACAGCTATAGAACTGCCCATGGTGTGTTTGCTTACATAGTGTGGTCAGTTTAAATAAGAGAACAGAGGGACTGACAGGAACACCAAGTATTTCACACAAAGGAAGCAATACAAAGAGAACAGGATACTTTTTCATACAAGTAATTGATACAGCAAGCACATATCAGGAATATGAAATGTTGCTTTTACATACTCTTTAAAGCCTATGTGGAATTTTAGTAATTGAGTTTACATATACTTTACTGCGTTCCACTTTTGCAGTCAAATTTGACAAAACCCCACTATATATTCATGTGCTCCTATTCACACAACATGCCTAAAAAATGTTTTTAGAAATATTTCTCATGTTTTAGATGTTTCTCAGAACAAGGTATAATGGTTGATGGCAGGTTTTTTTGAAAAAGTTAAAGTAAATCTATCTCAAGGTCTGCCCTTGTTAACATAAAATGCAAGAGGCTAGTTTCTACATTTGTAACCATTTGTTAGGACAGACAGTTTTTAAATCCAGTTACAATTATTAATTAAGGTTTGCTTACACAGTACAGACAGGGTTTATTATGGCAAATACAGCTTCCCAGCCCCTCACAAAAAAAAAATATATCTATATATAGTAACAGTTTTCCTTGCTGGAGGGTCCAGAAAAGAGCATCTAAAAAGGTAAGCTGCAATTTTTAAATATTTAAGTATTGTGTGAATGTGGGGACATGTAACAAAAGGAAAGTAAGTGTTATCACAATTTGTCTGCAAAAAGACGAAAAACACTTTAAGTACTGGAACAAGGATAATGATGACAGCCATGGAGCTTTATCACCATATATATCAATTTTCTTTGCCTGTTTCATGCTTGAAACAATAGCACACTCAGCCTTACCCTGCACAGCATTGATATTGAAGACTGCCACTGTCACAGTGCCATTGTCTCTTTTTTGTCTTCATTTGAGCTATTTATGCAATATGATTTTTCTGCTGTTTTATAGTTCACTAACTCTATGTTGCATACAATAAAAGAGAGTTTTGTAAATGGGTATTAAGAATTAAATAGACACATCCTTATTTCAATGAAACTTTCAGTGTGAAATTGGATGGAAATTATGTTGTATTCACTTTTTATAATACATAGCATTGGTCCTTATCCTTTTTAAACAGATACACTTTTCATTTTAGGCATTTAAAGATTCTTGCTTGCATTTCAGTAAATGTTGCCACCTCATTTATTAGGTTATAGCAGTTTTCTAAGAATGATGGACAGTAATTAAAACTTAACTGGTAATAACCTCCTCACTCTTGACATTTCTTCAGGGTTTTTGTTCACCATTATCTACATATAGATTAAAATTGTAATTGGACCACAGAAAGGGTAAAAGAAATAAGCCCAGTTTGTTTGCTTGTGACTGACACTTTGGAATTTTATTTAATTTGAGAAAATTGAGTTCAACCATAGAACACCAGAAAAAGTCGAGTTGTCTTGAATGATATATAAAAAAGAGGAAAACATTACAGCAATTTAAAAACTCTTAAATAGGAGGTGTATATCGCAGGCCAAGAAAAAAAAAAATTCATTTTAAGACAGAAGTAACGAAGTTCAAAGTTCAAAATTCAAAGTTGTATTGCATCAATGGCTAACTCACCACAGTTTATACCTGTGCTGTATATGTACATAGGTTGTCACCACAGATGAAGTTAACAATATGTTTTTAACCACTTCAGCCCCGGAATAATTTACCCCATTCCTGACCAGAGCACTTTTTGCTATACGGCACTGCGTTGCTTTGACTGACAATTTCGCGGTCATGCGACGTTGTACCCAAACAAAATTGATGTCCTTTTTTCCCACAAATAGAGCTTTCTTTTGGTGGTATTTGATCACCTCTGTGGTTTTTATTTTTCTGTCTATAAACAAAAAAAGAAACAAATTTCTTTCACAGTTTAGGCCGATATGTATTCTTTTACATATTTTTGGTAAAAAAAATCTCAATAAGCGTATATTGATTGGTTTGCGCAAAAGTTATAGCGTCTACAAAATAGGGGATAGATTTATGGCATTTTTATTATTATTTTTTTTTTTTAGTAGTAATAGCGGTGATCTGTGATTTTTATTGTGACTGCGACATTGCGGTGGACACATCGGACACTTTTGACACTATTTTGGGACCAGTGACAATTATACAGTGATCAGTGCTATAAAAATGCACTGATTACTGTGTAAATGACACTGGCAGGGAAGGGGTTAAACACTAGGGAGCGATCAAGGGGTTACATGTTTACTAGGGAGTGATTCTAACTGTGGGGGGATGGACTCACTACAACATGACAGAGATCACTGCTCCCGATGACAGGGAGCAGTAGATCTCTGTCATGTTGCTAGGAACAGGAAAATGCTTTGTTTACATATGCATCTCCCAGTTCTGCCACTCTGTGTCAAGGTCGCAGGCCCCACGGGCACGCTCACGGAGCATTCGCGCCCCGCGGGCAGTGAGCACGCACCCACTAAGCCGCATCTTAAAGGGGACGTACAGGTACGCCCATTTGCCCAGCCATGCCATTGTACCGACGTACATCGTCATGCGCTGGTCGGCAAACTGTTAAAAAGTCCCAGGAAACGATGTGTATGTGTTTTCTAAACTGTATATTGTATTACTATGTGTGAAAGGGTTTCTGAACAACTTTGTATGAATTTACAAAGCTCCATTAAAACACATATATCTATATGATATTTATAATTGTGTTCAGACAATCTTGTGATTCACCCACTCCTGCCACAAGTCATAGTCGGTCTATTTCTGTTTCCCGTTTTGTTCCTTCCTGCATCACAATGAATGAACAGATGACAAAGCAGCTAAAAGGCCTGAAACTGTGGTGCTTTCAGTCACAGGACTGGCTAACAGTATTAGAAATCTTTTGGAAAGTAAAACAATCAGATACAGCACTTTAAGTGTTTTTTAAACTTTTTGCTTGAGTTTTATTTAACCATTTCTGTAATGGAGCATTATTTTATGTGTCTCTGTGCTTTCCTTCATTCACCAAGCAGTACAGTTAGAACTGGCTGACAGTTTCTGATTTCTTTGTCAATTCTCAAATCCTCAACAAATGGCTTTTTGAAGTTTAGCAAGAAATAATTTCCTCTTGGTGTTTTTATACACCCTATTCATGTAAAAGCAGAACAAGTCCTCCCAAACCATTCGATTAGAATCTGTGGATGTTGCTATGTTCTTTTATTCTGCTGCAGCATACACTTTGTCTTGTTCCCCGTTTGCCTATCTAGAAGTGCTTTTGATATAGGATGGTGGTAGGATGCAAAAAGCTTTTGAAGAGTCCCAAAGCACGAAGTGGTCAGATAAACCTATTGTTAATAAATATCTGACTGTAATCTGGTAAGAGACTTGTCTTTACTTAGGGCCAGATCTTTATGTTAAAGATTCCCCTTGCTTTTGGCAGACCAAGAATAAGACCTAGTGTTCAGATAGGTGTATTTCCATAGTTCTATCCATCCCACTTCAGGATTAAGTTGTTTAAATGTTCTAGAATAGGAATAGATTGATTGATTGGGACCCCAACATCTGTCCATCATTAGGTCTAACAGTCAATGGAAATCCCCTATATACATAAAACATACTCATTAAGGTAATTGTTCAGTTCTGAGATTGTGGCTTTGATTATATGTAGAGCTATGGTAGGTGGCTTGTACATACCCAGTTTTACCAATGAGAGAGAGTAATTTTTGGCATATACAAATATAAATTGACCCTCAGGATCACATTCAATATAAAAGCATACCAACAACATGGATTGGTGCACCAGCAGACACACCCCTTTAGAGTATACAGTATGATAAGAGTGGCTAGTCCACTGAATCCATGTATTCTTTATATAGGTAAGGTTTTTGTACACCGTTTGAGTTTCCTGTAGGCAAATAATGTTGGCCATCACCTGTTGAATTAAATAAAGACCTGGATGACATTCCAGGTCAACCCAGCCATTATTATATCTGCTGGGCCACTGAAAGCCATGAACTGAGAAAAAAAATTCTAAAATATTAACCAATTTAAATTAATAGAAAACTTCCACTCTCACCATACACCAAAAAATCTAACCAGCAGTGGCACCACAAAGTATTAACCAACCTTGCAAAACTGTGTAAAAATAAATTGTACTGCTCTTCGTCATTACCCTATATAAATATATCCTATATAAATCAATTAATTGTGTATGTAAAATCAAACATCATTAACCACTTCCCGCCCAGCCTATAGCAAAATGATGGGCAGGCGGTGGTTCAGTTATCCTGACTGGACGTTATATGACGTCCTTCAGGATAACTGCCAGCGCGTGCCCGTGGGGGCGTGCAGCGCGGCGATCAGTGGTGCGTCAGTCTGACACACCGCTACACCGATCTCGGTAAAGAGGACCTGACGGAGGCTCTTTACCATGCGATCAGCTGTGTTCAATCACGGTTGATCTTGATGTAAATGGGAAGAGCCATTTATCAGCTTTTCCTCACTGGCGTCTGACAGATGCGAAAAGAGGAGAGCGGATCAGCAGCTCTCCTGACAGGGGAGTCTGTGCTTATTATTAATCGGCGCAACCCCCCGTGCTGATGCCTGGCCAGGACCACCGGGGATGCCGCCAGGACCACCAGGGATGGCCACAACACAGGACCACCATGTATGCCACCCTAGACCACCAGGGATATGCCAATCAGTGCCCAGGCAGCTGCCAATCAGTGCCCATTAAAAATGCCTGCCAGTGCCATCAGTGATGCCTTTCAGTGCAATGTATCAGTGCCAGCCATCAGTGCCCATCAGTGCCGCCTATCAGTGCCTATCAGTGCCACCTATCAGTGCCACCCATAAGTACCCATCAGTGCAGCCTTTCAGTGCCCAGTGTCGCCTATCAGTGCCCACCAGTGCCACCTATGAGTGCCTACCAGTACCGCCTATGAATTTTGCATACCAGTGCCACCCATCACTGCCGCTGATTAGTGCCCATCAGTGCCACCTATCAGTGCCCATTGTCAGTGCCCCTCAGTGCCACCTCATCAGTGCCATCTCATTGGTGCCACCTCATCGGTGCCGCCTTATCAGTGCTCGTCAGTGCAGCTTATAAGCGCCCATCAGTGAAAGAGAAAACTTACTTTTTAAAAAAAAAAATTATAACAGAAACAAAGGAAAACTTTTTTTTTCAAAACTTTCAGTCTTTTTTTATTTGTTTAGCAAAATATAAAAACCACAGAGGTGATAAAATACCACCATAAGAAAGCCATATTGTGGGAACAAAATGATAAAAATTTTGTTTGGGTACAGTGTAGCATGACCGCGCAATTGCCATTTAAAAAGTGACAGCCCTGAAAGCTGAAAATTGGCTTGGGCAGGAAGGGGGTTAAGTGCCTGGTATTGAAGTGGTTAAAGTCCAAAAGTTTTTCTTTAAGATGAACATACAAGGTTACAATGATGAGATAGCGTTTACTCTATCACCTCCAACTCCCATGGAAAAACTCTCACTTTCAATGTTAGACTTTAATGTTATAAAAGATCAAATGTGCAGGGACCCTTTAAAACAGCTAGGAACAGCTCTATGGGAAGAATAAAATACACTTTCTCAGAGAGATCAGAAATCCCAATGAATTAACCCAGAATAAATAAAAGAAAAAAAAGTTCAATCTGTATAGCTGAACCGCTTGCCGACCAGCCGCCGCAGTTGTACTGCAGCAACATGGCTCGGCTGTGTGAATCGCCATCATGTTACGCTGCTTCCTTATTTGAGAACGCGATTGCTTGGGGCACATGGAGAACCGGTATCTGTGTGTAAACACACAGTTTCCGGTTCTCTGAGGGGAGAACTGACAGATCGTCTGTTCATACAGAGAAAAAAAAAAAAAAATAATAAAAATGCCATAAAACTATCCCCTATTTCGTAGACACTATAACTTTTGCGCAAACCAATCAATATATGCTTATTGCGAATTTTTTTTACCAAAAATATGTAGAAGAATACATATCGGCCTAAACTGAGGAAAAAAATTGTTTTTATATATATCTTTGAGGGGTATTTATTATAGCAAAAAGTAAATAATATTGCGTTTTTTTCAAAATTGTCGCTTTTTTTTGTTAGTAGAAACCACAGAGGTGATCATATACCACCAAAAGAAAGCTCTATTTGTGGGAAAAAAGGACGTCAATTTTTAGTTAAAGTGACGCAGTGCCAAATAGCAAAAAGTGCTCTGGTCAGGAAGGGGATAAAATCTTCCGGGGCTGAAGTGGTTAAAATTAACCAATATTTATCAAAAACACACTCACAAAGTAACATATTAAGAACAGCTCATCTTAGATTAGTAACTTCAGAGCAGAGTACTCAGTAGTTCACCAATTGTGCTGCTGCTGGAAATACAATCTCTCCTCTCCTCTCTGGACACAGCCAGCTCTTAAGCCTCATACACATGATCCAATTGTTGGCAGGGAATTGTGTGATGACAGACTGTTGGCCTAAAATCTGACCGTTAGTACGCTCCTCCAGGCAATTGTTGTCCAACTTTTGTTGGATGACAGACCAGTAAATTTTCAGCAGACAACGTTGCTGAGGCATGACCATCTCTCTTCTGCATGCAACACACATGGCGGAACATTCGGGAGGGACAACTTGGCGGATTCTGCAGATTACAGGCAGCCCCGAGGTGGTGGAGATCATAGGAGGCACAAAGCAACCCCCATGAGCAAGGGTGAGATGGTGGAGATGGTGCGTATTCTAGAGAAGCATGATTATGACTGCAAGCTGCACAATTACAAAAGGACCAACAGCCGAAAGGAGATCATTTTGGAGAAGGTCATCGCTGTTTTACAGAGTGATTTTTCGGTGTAACGATCAAAGGACCAAATCAGAAAACAATGGTCTGATCTCAAACACTGTTAAACAAGACCAGATTGAGTACATACATCAGATCATAAAAAAAGTAAGCAATATTTGGATCTAATCAATATGTATATGTGTAAATTAGCTGTCTGTATATGTTCTTTCTCCAAGTAGCTGTAGAGAATTATATATAAGGTTTTCTAAAATCTTTGTATGACTTGGAATCCTAAAGAGGAAGGTAAATATAAAGCAAATATGAACATTCTTATTTGGTCATGTTTTTGGACATTTCTTTATTTTTTTAACACATTTTTTATCTTCTTTCAACAGGGAGGCACACCAAAAAACGAGGCTCCAGCCAAGCCACTACAAGGGATGAAGGGAGGCTACCCTCGCTCGGGCCCCAACAGGGGAAGCAACAAGGCCATCTTGCCCCCAAAAACGTAAGTGACAACTTCAAGCACACTCATTTATCCACCGACAGGGGTGTTTTTAGGTGGGCAAAAGGCAATGGGCTTAGGTCAGAACTTAAGGTAAAAAAAACAGTTTCTGGTTGCTGCCTACCTCATCAGTGCCCATTAATGCAGCCTTGCCAGTGTAAACATGGGTAGAAGAGAGGCCCCAGGGATCACAGTCACACAGAGTCACGCCTGCTAGGATGATCATCATATATCCCCTTTCCCATAGGAGACAAGAGGTGTGGGGGTCAACTGCTGGACTTATTAAATGTTGGCACTTGTCCAGTGTTTGCCCTCTGTAAAATGACATCACCATCACCAGAGTGCAGCATGGTGAAGTCAACAAGTCAGGAGAAAACATTGACATCAGACCAAGTACAAGGTTGGTCAACTAATGTAGCAAAATGGATGTTAGAAACAGATGGGACTTGGGGTGGCTTAATGAATGGTGTATTGTTTCTTTTTAGAGGAAAGGGAGTATGGTGAGCTCACCCAGGATGTTTGTTTGGAGGCATGGGATCTGACTCCTGGACCCAGCACAGACCTTGCCATTGTGGACGTCAAATCCCCTGATGCGAGTCACACTGAGGGCCAAAGCGACCCAGAAGAGGAAGAAAGTATTAGGGAGCCTCTTATTTGTGCAAGTAAGTATTGTTGGAATTTGGCTTCAAATGTTTATACATGTCGAGTGTTTAGATGTCCAGACAAAACACTCACTCCACATATTAGCAAAGTATGTAGTGCATTAACATTATCATGAAGAAGGAAGAGGTGGAAGAGCTGGCAGTGTTGCTAGGTACCCAAGTTTGGAAACCCAGGCACCAGGGCCAAGATTACAGAGCAGTGTGTACATTCCTAGTAGTGTAGGTGTCTGAAGAGAAAGAAGGTTGCAAGCAACGATAGACTGGGTAGGTAAGTATTTCCTGAATTTGACTAGTAACCTGACCATAACTCACTATGTAGGGTCTCAGCCACTTGACCATCATTCCCTTAATACTTTTTTCTCTTCTTACTAGGTCATGATCCTCCACGATGCACTAATGGCAGAACGGGTGCAGATATGTATTGTTTGAACGATCTGGAGCAAATCAAGGAGGCTGCCATTGCTTTACAGTGAAGAATCAGAGATTTTGTGGACATGCTTGCCAAATTTTAATTTCCTCTTGCCTGTTTTTTGTTCCACTTGTTGGCTCCTTTTTGCCCTTTTAATATTTACCATGTTTTTTGGACTTTGAAATGTGACAGTTTAGGGACAGAACTCAGTGTTTCTCCACTCCACTCGTCTAGGTGCACCACCAGGTCATATTTTCTGTATTTTCCTCTAAAAATGACTGTGCGAATTACTAACAGTGAACATGACAACATCACCTGTGCCAAATTCTACAAGTATAGAAAACGTGACCTGGGTTTGCATCTTGAGGAGGAGAGTTGGGAAACACTGCCCTAACTAATGTGAAGTGTAATGTTTCTGTGTTTTTAAGAGTATAAAAACCAAAATTTAAAGGTGTCCCCAAATTGTGTCTTAACGTTCTTCTTTCCCTCATGATCCCATGCCTAAAATGTGTGTATTTCCATACATCTAGTTTTCCAAAAAGCCCCAAAACACACAGTGTGTCAACATGTGCTATCTGCCATCACTGGGTATTAAGGATGCGTTTTGGGGGTGCAACCTGTTCCTCATAACTAAAGAAGCTCAGAGGAAGGGGTTGCACCCTTGAAACACGTCCATTGATACTCCGTAATGGGAGATAGTATATTGACACACTGTGTGTTTTGTGGGTTTAGGAAAAAAGATGTTTGTACCTACACACATTTGCGGCATGGGATCATAAGAGAAATGTAATTGTTATGCCTCTACGTGTATATGGCTTCAAATTTTGGCTTTTAGAGGGGTGAGATCACCCCATATAAGGAAGGCAACATCCACACAGTCTTGGGACACTAATGTCTCATTTGGCCTTCACTTTACCAAAATTGAACTTTGTAAGTTCCCGAGTTTGGGATGTTTATCTAATGTTTTTGAACATATCTGTTTAGCCCAAAAAAAAGGTGAAATAATGCAAAACATACATGTTATACAACAAGATGTCGGTTTGTTTTAAAACCTTAAAACGCACATGTGAATGTGCTTTGAGTAAAATGTTTTTTTACTAAACAATGTGTGGCTTATTATTTCAATGCTCAATACCAGTGTATTTGTTAAGTTGTTGTAGTTACAGTGACAATGTGCTCTTAAGTGTAATTTTTAGTCCTCAAAAATATTATAAAGGTTGAAAAGGCATAACTTCATGTATTAGATCCATTAAGAACAAAAACATTGTGTGTGTGTGTAGCAGACCCACAGCACACCATAATAGTTAACTGAAGAAGAGATTGTCACCTCATGTAGCAAATAAGGTACAGTTGCACTATTGGAGCAAGTGGCCAAAATAAAGCCTATTTGTGTACATATTAGACAGATAGAAACACAGACAACAGTAGTTTAAATGAAATCTGAGTTTATGATCTTGAAATGATATTAGGCATAATCAGCTACAATTTGCTGCCCCTATGTATTTTGGCCAACATCTGACCCAGTTGTGGGCCTCGCGTCCCACACAGTGATGCATTCAAATGCTCTATGTTCATTTTATCCTGAGAAACCCTCGGTTTCCTCATGTTCTTTGTCCTGCTCTTCTCTCTTCTTTAGAAATTGATAAAAAGCAGGAGTAGAGATGGCGCTGCCCTGGTGGAGTTAAAAGGGTTTATTTCCCATGGTGAACAATTCTTCTGTGTATTGCGTGATATACATATAAAACTTGAACTTTACTTCTGAATGGTAAACTTTAAACCGTAAATGAAAAATTTTCTATATATGTCAAAAATAATGACGTGAAATTTTGGTTTAAACCCTGTGACTTGTGCTAGATTATTAAATACCTCTTTATAATAAAAGTGAAGTTATAAAATAAAGTGCTTCAATTATTTCAACAAAGTGCATTAGTGCGGAAAATCATGCTGTTAATGCAATAAAGTGACTGGTGCTTAATCATAGAAAAAATCATACAGGATATCTAACATAAAAGGTGACTGGTGTGTTTTTAACCAGTGTTATTGGATAGGAAAAATTCCATTGGTTGTGAAAAAAAAATTTCTTTTAGAAGTGATTTTAAAATGTTCAATCTCTAGGAACAAATTTCTGTAGGAAAACTTCTTATCCAGGTGCTGGCTCTTTATACTCTGATACTGCTTGCACTCACCGGATTTTTCTTCCCCCTGCAGGGGTGCAGGCAGTCACAGTATCTGCCACTGTGTAGCAACCTTAGATGCCTCCGGACTGTGCTTTACATGTTGTTTTGGCATGTTACATATGAAAGAAAGGAGGGATGCCCATAGCGTGAAACCGCATAGGAACTTTTATTGAAGTTAATAAAGTATTGTACTCACATTTGCAAAGATAAAAACAAGCATAAGAAAGATATCAAGGACAGCTTAGCTAGAGGTGCTGCAAGACGTCCGTATTCCCGCCCTATGCGCGTTTCGTCATTAGACTTCTACTGGGGCGTGAAGTGGCAAAAGATTTTTTAGGCGTAGCTTTTTGATCCCATGATCCTGAACTGGCTATCCCTGAATGTTCAGGGTATGAACTCCCACGAAAAACGAAGGTCTTTAACCACTTCCTTCCCATAAATGCCATAAACCTATTCCCTATTTTGTAGACGCTATAACATTTGCGCAAACCAATCAATATACGCTTATTGTGATTTTTTTTTACCTAAAATATGTAAAAGAATACATATCAGCCTAAACTGAGGAATATATATTTTTTTTTTAATTGGAATATTTCTTATAGCAAAAATTTAAAAATATTGTGTTTTTTTCAAACTTGTCACTCTTCTTTTGTTTGTAGTGCAAGAAATAAAAACCGCAGAGGTGATAAAGAAAGCTCACATCTGCTCCCTGTTGAAGACCCACCAGAAGAGCACCCTTCTCTTGGCGGGTGACTCTAATGTGACGCTGAACCCCTCTCTTGATAAATACCCTTTGGAACACAAACCCCCTTCTCCTGCTGCTAAAAAATTATTACATTCCCTGGTAGATGTCTGGAGAGAGCTTCACTCCTTGGGCAAAGACTACACTTATTATTCACATTATTCACATCTTCACCATTCTCACTCCAGAATTGAACACATGTTCGTGCTGCAGAAACGTCTTCCTCTAATTATTTCCGCCTCTATCTTAGTTGCCCCATGGTCGGACCATGACCCTATCCTGACTGCCACTCCCTGCTTAGTAAACAACAACATTCCCCCTGGGTAATGAATTATTCCCTTTTATCGTTTAAGGCAAACTTAAGTGACATCCACAAAGTATCTGTGGAATATTTTTGTCTCAACCCTCGTGACACTATGGGAAGCACATAAGGCAGTCCTCAGGGGCCATGTAATCCAAATAGCATTGAAATGAAAAAAAGAGCGATTGTTGGCTTGACGCTCTTTGGAACAGCGCCTAGAGGCATCGTCAAGCGAACAAACCTAACATGATGCTGGCCAACAAATTATGCACTTTTTCCCCCAAAATACGCCCCCATTACTCTGTGCACCCTCCATAATATCCTTACTGGTAACCCTCTCCGGGTCTTGGACATCATCGTCTCACCAACCTTTACTCTGCCCCCAACCAGTCTTCCACCCAGGGCCTTGACACCTTTCTGACTGGCTTATCTTTACCTTCCCTATCTGAAACTCACACGTCCCTAATGGACCGTGACATACAGGTCTCCAAAGTTTTACAGTGTATCAAAGATTCTTGGTGGGCAAGTGACCAGACCTAGATGGCTTTACAGAGCTATACTACAGGAAACTGGCAGATGTCATTGCCCCGTATTTAACGGCCATGTATAATTTGGTTAAAGATGGTCAACCCTTTACACCAAATCTGCTGACCACCAATATTGTAATGATCCCCAAACCGGACAAGAATCACTCTTCTTGGGCAAATTTCAGGCCAATATCACTAATTAACGTAGATATGAAACATAGATGTTAAAATATATTGACAAAAATCCTGGCCAATCGTTTGAATTCCTTTCACCCACAGACTGATAAAAAAGGACCAGGGGGGTTTGTCCCAAGGAGACAGGTGGGTGACGCTATAAGAAGGCTCCTCCAAATCCAACACATAGCTCATAGTAGGTCCTTAGAGACCATGTTCTTGTCTCTGGACATCAACAAGGCCTTTGACACCTTGTCATGGCCATACTTTAATCAGGTACTCCATCATTATAATCTATAACTCTCCCCAGGCCAAAATCAAATACTATGGCTTTGAGTCGCCTCTTTTCCCCATTAAGAGAGGAACCCAACAAGGGTGCCCACTGTCCCCAATTTTTTTTAAATCTGGCACTAGAACCCTTGGCGGAGGCGATCCAAACCCATCCAGACATAACAGGGGTAGTGAGTACCCCACACAAAATATTGTTGTTCGGGGACAATATCTTACTGTCCATAACTAAACCTGGAATCGCCCTCACTAATTTACTTTCTCTCTTAAACACCTTTGCGACATTCTCTGGCCTATCCGGCAACCCTGCCAAATCTCAAGCTATGTGAATCATTCTCCCACCCTCAGAGCTGGCATCCCTACAAACTGCATTCTCCTTTCAGTGGTTGACATCATTGCCCTACCTGGGGATTAGGCTTACTCCATCATATGCAGGACTTTATCATGCCAATTTTCCTCCAATGTTTGGGAAGCTAGCGGCTATGCTCTCCTCCTGGTCCCATCTTCCGTTGTCCTGGTTCGTTAGAATAGCGACTGTACGTATGACCTACCTCCCAAAACTGCTATATCTTTTTCAGGTTCTGCCAGTCCAGATCTCTTCCCATATTCTGCGCATACACCAGCGCAAGATCCTGCAGTTTGTCTGGGACTCCACAAGACACAGAATTAATAAACAGGTTTTGTATGCCCGTATGATCAATGGTGGCCTCTCGGTTCCTAACTTACAAGCTTGTTATACTGCAGCGGCATAGCCCCACTATCTCACCTCCATGAGCAACATCAAATGCCATTATGGGCCACTATTGACTTAATGGACTCTCACCCGACACCGATAGCCTTCCTCCCCTGGCTGCCACAAACACACCACCCGAACACGATTGGGCCATGTCTGGCACACTCCCTACGGCTGTGGGGCTCGGTCAAATACTAGGCGGGCCTGATTTCTCCTCATCTTCCCCTACTTTGTCTCCTTCACTGTCCATTATTCCTACAAGAACGCGTTAACCCTCAACAGTTCTCTTGGTGGACTGAGAATGGTTTTACAGATATTGACTCCTTATTCACCCCTACTAGGATAGTTTCATTTGCAGCACTATGTTCCTCACATGATATTCCCCTCCGAGAGCACTACAGCTACGTACAGCTTCAACACTTTCTCCAACATCTAATAAAGTTTTGTCCCACCACTTATACTTTAACCCCTTTTGAAAGCCTTTACAGATCAAGTCCCCAATCTTCTGGTCTAATTTCTTTAATCTATGCAGCCATAATTGGTTCCAAAAAAAACACCATTGAAACCCTATCACCTCCAGTGGGAGGCAGAGCTTGGAAAACAGCTGGACCCCGAAGACTGGCAGATCATGACTATTGCACTGTCCAAATTCTCCAGGAATGTTCTCTTCTTGGAAAATGCTTATAACATATTTTACAGATAGTATTACACCCCAGATTGGCAGTTTTATTCCATACTATTACCCCTTATATTTCCGTGGGTGCTCTTAAGAGGGCACAATAGCGCACATCTGGTGGACATGTCCGAAGGTGTGCAGATTCTGGGTCAGGGTCTATACAGTCCTTCACAATCGAATCCACACTAATCTAAAGAGGGATCTCTGAGAGGCGCTTCTGTGGAAGCCAATCGCAGAACTGCTTCGTCCGGAACACCAGTTGGCGTTGCACCTCTTCACTGCAAATAAAATGACCATAGCAAGGGCTTGGAAGACACTGACTCTCAGTTTTGAAGCTGTTAAAAATTGTGTAAATGACATCATGGTAAATGAAAAATTGACAGCCATATTATCAGACACCCATGATTAGGGATGAGCCGAACACCCCCCTGTTCGGTTCGCACCAGAACATGCGAACAGGAAAAAAATTCGTTTGAACACGCGAACACCGTTAAAGTCTATGGGACACGAACATGAATAATCAAAAGTGCTAATTTTAAAGGCTAATATGCAAGTTATTGTCATTAAAAGTGTTTGGGGACCTGGGTCCTGCCCCAGGGGACATGAATCAATGCAAAAAAAAGTTTTAAAAACGGCAGTTTTTTCAGGAGCAGTGATTTTAATAATGCTTAAAGTCAAACAATAAAAGTGTAATATCCCTTTAAATTTCATACCTGGGGGGTGTCTATAGTATGCCTGTAAAGGGGCGCATGTTTCCCGTGTTTAGAACAGTCTGACAGCAAAATGACATTTTGAAGGAAAAAACACATTTAAAACTACCGCGGCTATTGCATTGCCGACAATACACATAGAAGTTCATTGATAAAAGCGGCATGGGAATTCCCCACAGGGCAACCCCGAACCAAAATTAAAAAAAAAAAATGATGTGGGAGTCCCCCTAAATTCCATACAAGGCCCTTCAGGTCTGGTATGGATATTAAGGGGAACCCCAGCCAAAATTAAAAAAAAAAATTGACGTGGGGTTCCCCCTAAATTCCATACCAGACCCTTCAGGTCTGGTATGGATTTTAAGGGGAACCCCGCGCCAAAAAAAAAAAAAAAAAACGGCGTGGGGTCCCCCCAAAAATCCATACCAGACCCTTATCCGAGCACGCAACCTGGCAGGCCGCAGGAAAAGAGGGGGGGACGAGAGTGCGCCCCCCCCCCATCCTGAACCGTACCAGGCCACATGCCCTCAACATTGGGAGGGTGCTTTGGGGTAGCCCCCCAAAACACCTTGTCCCCATGTTGATGAAGACAAGAGCGGGAGCCTCCCCCCTCATGCCATGGGTGCGGAGCGGCCCGAGGAGAAGAAGATAGAAGACGCCGCGGAGGAGATGCTGGACGAGAACGCCGGAGGAAGAACCAGAAGGGCCAGAAGAACCAGAAGATGAAGGAAGATAGAAGAAAGAAGAAGCATTTAAATAAAGGAATTGTCAAAAACTGTCTCTTGTCATTTTTAACATTTTTGACAGTTTTTTAGTGAAATGGTAGGGGTAAGTACCCCCTTACCATTTCACACAGGGGGGGGGCCGGGATCTGGGGGTCCCCTTGTTAAAGGGGGCTTCCAGATTCCGATAAGCCCCCCGCCCGCAGACCCCCACAACCACCGGCCAGGGTTGTGGGGATGAGGCCCTTGTCTTCATCAACATGGGGACAAGGTGTTTTGGGGGGCTACCCCAAAGCACCCTCCCAATGTTGAGGGCATGTGGCCTGGTACGGTTCAGGAGGGGGGGGGCCGCACTCTCGTCCCCCCCTCTTTTCCTGCGGCCTGCCAGGTTGCGTGCTCGGATAAGGGTCTGGTATGGATTTTTGGGGGGACCCCACGCCGTTTTTTTTTTTTTTTTTGGCGCGGGGTTCCCCTTAAAATCCATACCAGACCTGAAGGGTCTGGTATGGAATTTAGGGGGAACCCCAAGTCAATTTTTTTTTTTAATTTTGGCTGGGGTTTCCCTTAATATCCATACCAGACCTGAAGGGCCTTGTATGGAATTTAGGGGGACCCCCACATCATTTTTTTTTTGGTTCGGGGTTGCCCTGTGGGGAATTCCCATGCCGTTTTTATCAATGAACTTCTATGTGTATTGTCGGCAATGCAATAGCCGTGGGTAGTTTTAAATGTGTTTTTTTCTTCAAAATGTCATTTTGCTGTCAGACTGTTCTAAACACAGGAAACATGCGCCCCTTTACAGGCATACTATAGACACCCCCCAGGTACGAAATTTAAAGGGATATTACACTTTTATTGTTTGACTTTAAGCATTAATACAATCACTGCTCCTGAAAAAACGTCCGTTTTTAAAACTTTTTTTTGCATTGATCCATGTCCCCTGGGGCAGGACCCAGGTCCCCAAACACTTTTTATGACAATAACTTGCATATAAGCCTTTAAAATGAGCACTTTTGATTTCTCCCATAGACTTTTAAAGGGTGTTCCGCGGCATTCGAATTTGCCGCGAACACCCCAAATTGTTCGCTGTTCGGCGAACTTGCGAACAGCCAATGTTCGAGTAGAACATGAGTTCGACTCGAACTCGAAGCTCATCCCTACCCATGATAAGTTCCTCCGGGTTTGGCAACCTTGGGGGGTTCATAACCATCCTTCTAGATTCGACCCAACGCTCCTTTCACTCTAGTATGTCTTTGCCCCCCCACCCCGCAGACCACCCTCCCTCCTCACCCCCTTTTCTCACTTTCTTTTTCTGTTCTACACCCCTATTCTACCACTTGTCCTCTCCTCCTCCTTTCCTCCTTTTTTCCCCCCACTCCTCTTTGTACTTCTCAGATTCACCAGGCTCAGTCCTGGATGTGATGGTTACATGGTTAAAAGCATTTCTATCTTCTTTGTTTTTTGACATATTAATATATTATCCTTTAAGAAAGTATAGGTTCTGTATATTCCTCCTGATAATCACTTCACTTATGATTCTGTAAGACTGTTATTACTTAAATCGGGTGCAGCGTCTTGTCAAATCCCAAGGTCCCATGAGATGACAATAACCCAGTGCTGGTTACAGTGGTGTATTTAGGTTTTGTGCTGCCCTAGGCCTGACTTAACTCACGCCCCCTCATTTAAATATGACCCACCCCTTCCTGTTAAGGCCACACCCCTTCCTATTTAAGACACACCCTGTAAACCACACCCCTTCCTCTTTCAATTGATGGGCACAGTGGCGGCATTTATTGGGAACAGTGGTGGCATTTGATAGCACAGTGGCAGCAATTGATGGGCACAGTGGCTGCATTTTATGGGCACAGTGGCTGCGTTTGATGGGCACAGTGGCAGCAATTAATGGGCACAGTAGCAGCAATTAATGGGCACAGTGGCTGCGTTTGATGGGCACAGTGGCTGCATTTGATGGCATAGTGGTGGCAATTGATGGTCACAGTGGCCGCGTTTGATGGCACAGTGGCTGCATTTTATGGGCACAATGGCTACGTTTGATGGGCACAGTGGTGCGTTTGATGGGCACAGTGGCTGCATTTGATGGCACAGTGGTGGCAATTGATGGGCATAGTGGCTGTGTTTGGGGGCACAGTAGCTGCGTTTGGGGGCACAGTAGCTGCATTTGGGGGCACAGTAGATGCATTTGGGGGCACAGTGGATGTGTTTGAGGGCACAGTGGCTGCGTTTGAGGGCACAGTGGCTGCATTTGGGGGCACAGTGGATGCGTTTGGGGGCACAGTGGCAGGGTTTGATGGGCACAGTGGCTGCATTTGGGGGCACAGTGGCTGCGTTTGGGGGCACAGTGGATGCGTTTGGGGGCACAGTGGCTGCGTTTGATGGCACAGTGGTGACAATTAATGGGCACAGTGGCTGCGTTTGATGGGCACAATGGCTACGTTTGATGTGCACAGTGGTACATTTGATGGGCACAGTGGCTGCGTTTGATGGCACAGTGGTGGCAATTGATGGTCACAGTGGCCGCGTTTGATGGCACAGTGGTGGCAATTGATGGGCACAGTGGCCGCGTTTGATGGCACAGTGGTGGCAATTGATGGGCACAGTGGCCGCGTTTGATGGCACAGTGGTAGCAATTGATGGGCACAGTGGCTGCGTTTGATGGTACAGTGGTGGCAATTGTTGGGCACAGTGGCTGCGTTTGATGGCACAGTGGTGGCAATTGATGGGCACAGTGGCTGCGTTTGATGGTACAGTGGTGGCAATTGATGGTCACAGTGGCCGCATTTGATGTGCACAGTGGTGGCAATTGATGGGCACAGTGGCTGTGTTTGATGGCACAGTGGTGACAATTGATGGGCATAGTGGTGCGTTTGATGTGCACAGTGGCAGCTATTGATGGGCACAGTGGCTGCATTTGGGGGCACAGTAGCTGCATTTGGGGGCACAGTGGATGCGTTTGGGGGCTGCCTGGGTTACAGTAGTTTTTAAATCAATTACCTGAGGGTTCCCGCCATCGTCGTCCTCCTCTCTCTCACTCCTCCTCCTCTTCTGGTAACCAGATAGACACGTCCCAACTCCCAGGGCTGGACTGCAGAGGTGGGTAGGCGGAGCATTAGGCTCCGGCTCCATCAGTCAAGCTGACAGAGTCAGTCAACGTCCGTATTATGGGGGCGGCAGTCGCTCCCTCCCTCGGCCAAAGTACATGCCCATACTGTGCCAGTATATAACAAGGCAAGCCGGCCGCGGGAGGCTGTATCAGAGCGGGAGCTGGCCGCGGGAGGCTGAATCTATTCGGAATGTGGGGAGGACAGGTTGGGGGGGTTTTTGCACGGGGGCAGCAAAAATCCCGCCCCCCCAGCAAAGTGCCACCCTAGGCCTAGGCCTTGTCGGCCTAGGCCAAGACACAGCACTGTAACCAGATAGACACGTCCCGACTCCCAGGGCTGGACTGCAGAGGTGGGTAGGCGGAGCATTAGGCTCCGGCTCCATCAGTCAAGCTGACAGAGTCAGTCAACGTGCGTACTATGGGGGCGGCAGTCGCTCCCTTCCTCGGCCAAAGTACATGCCCATACTGTGCCAGTATATAACAAGGCAAGCCGGCCGCGGGAGGCTGTATCAGAGCGGGAGCTGGCCGCGGGAGGCTGAATCTATTCGGAACGTGTGGAGGACAGGTTGGGGGGTTTTTGCACGGGGGGCAGCAAAAAACTCGCCCCCCCCCGCAAAGTGCCGCCCTAGGCCTAGGCCTTGTCGGCCTAGGCCAAGACACAGCACTGGCTGGTTATACATATTCGCCCTAGGCCTTCAGGGGCCTGAACAATTCACTGCGACTTGGATTATCCCTTTTTTAAGTTTTCTGTATTTTTTTTTTGTTCCATGCTATGATCATCAATACTACTGTATTGTTATGTTCTACTGAACTTTAACAAAACCCTTTACAGCTGGATGTTCATCTTAAAGAAAGGTGGACTATTGGATTTTAGATGATGTTTGACTTCACATGCACTATTTTTTGTTCAATGAGTTCAAGATTTCTCTGACAGTTTGGATTTATTCACACATACATTGGATTTATTTATACAGGTTAATATTGTAGCGACATACACTTTTTTTTACATAAAACATTAACTAACCCAGTAACTGATAGAAACAAGGTAGCAATACCTAACATAATTGGTAACCAGGTCAAGAGACCAATAAAAGTTAATAGGGCAATACCTGCAAATGCTAAGTGTATTTATTTATGTAGCTTTAAAAGTATTTTTACCCAATCCCAAAGTGACTGAGCCATTATATGTAATCAGGTGTGATTCTGAGATGCCATAGAACTTTTGGCTAGGGTGCAATGTGGCAACATTTGGTACTGTAGAAAGCTCTAGTTAGCCTAGGAGAAGCCATGCCTCCTTGCAGTAGAGGATACACATATCAAAATACAAATAGGAGAGAACAGTGATATTCACGAGTGACTCCCCCCTCCCCCTTCCCCCCCATCTATAAGGCAGTCCCAAGACCATTTTTCCCAGGGAACCGCAGCCCAGATGTTGGCAAACAGTTTAGTGTGCAAAATGACAGTGCAGTCAGTTGCCACATATAGTCAGACCCCCTCCCCCAAGGAAGAAACCATGGGAAGAGTTGAGTCAATATCAACTGTAAGAATGGAAAAACTGTGCAATAATAACCCCTCGAGGTAGCAAATAATGTGTTTCAGTCCACCACAAAGTTGTGTTGACTGGGGCTGCAATGTTAATGGCTGGGTGAGATAAGTCCACTCTAGGTCCCCAGGAGGGGCAGGAAGCATATCCATCCACACAAATCATTCATCTTAGGGTAAAAAGAAAGGTTTGAATGTACAGTATATCAGAAATGAGAAACAAAAACTGTGTGCCAATAGCTCACTAGTGTTTATAAACTGTAGGGCTCAGTTGGTTAAGCAAAAACAGCATCCCAGGTGACTGCTGACTCACCTAGACAGGTGTGGTTCAAGTAGCTCATATAAGCATAAAAAACTAGTTGGGGATAGGAGCCCTGAAGGAGGTTATGCTAGGACCATGAGCCTTGTCACAGGATCTTTATTCATGTGGTGTCATCACCAACATGTTTCACCCTATCGCTTGAGCATCCTCAGGGACAACACCACGTGAGTGACACTCTGATGTCACGGATGACCCAGCCCTCATATTTGCACATGCTCAATGCACCCGACTGAGGACAACGGGTTCCATCTTGGATAAGGCACCGTGCTGCTGAATCTACAGTGTCCAGACCAGATGCTGGATTTTGCTTAAGAACCTGAGTGAGACCTGAGCATTTAAAGCTGCCTTACTTTCAGTCCTGAGAGCCACATATACAAGAAAACTGTCTTCTTCCCACGCAATCCAGGAAATGGGTCTGTCTACAACCAATGGTCTGGTAATTGGACCTTTCAGTCCCCAATATGTTTACAGCGCTGGTGCACTTTATATCAACTATATATATGTATATATATATATATATATATATATATATATATATATATATATACAGTGCCTTGAAAAAGTTTTCATACCTCTTGAAGGTTTTCACATTTTGTGAAGTGGAAGGAGGATGATAAATTGTTTTTTAACATTTTTTACAAATAAATATGTGAAAAGTGTGGCATGCATTCGTATTCAGCCCCACTGATTCAATACTTTGTAGAACCACCTTTTGCTGCAATTACAGCTTCAAGTCTTTTTACGTATGACTCTATCAGCTTTGCACATCTACAAAGTGAAGTTTTTGCCCATTCTTCTTTTCAAAATAGCTCTGTCAGATTAGATAGAGAGCATCTGTGAACAACAATTTTCAAGTATTAACACAGATTCCCAAAAGGATTTAGGTCTGGACTTTGACTGGGCCGCAGCGCATTATAGTGTGAACCCGGGCTCAATCTAAACTATTCCATTATAGCTCTGGCTGTATGTTTAGGGTAGTTGTTCTGCTGGAAGGTGAACCTCCGCCCCAGTCTCAAGTCTTTTACAGACTCTAACAGGTTTTCTTCTAAGATTGCCCTGTATTGGGCTCCATCCATCTTCCCATTGACTCTGACCACCTTCCCTGTCCCTGCTGAAGAAAAGCATTCCCACAACATGATGCTGCTACCACCATGTTTCTCGGTGAGGATGGTGTGTTCAGAGTGATCTGCAGTGTTAGTTTTCCGCCCCACAAAGCGTTTTGCTTTTATGCCAAAAAGTTCAATTTTGGTCTCATCTGACCAGAGCACCTTCTTCCACGTTTGCTGTGTCCCACACATGGGTTCTCGCAAACTGAAAACGGGACTTCTTATGGCTTTCTTTCAACAATGGCTTTCTTCTTGCCACTCTTCCATAAAGGCCAGTATTGTGGTTGCATGACTAATAGTTGTCCTGCAGCTCCCCCAGAGTTACCATGGGCCCCTTGGCTGCTTCTCTGATTAAAGCTCTCCTTGCCCAGCCTGTCAGTTTAGGTGGATGGCCATGTCTTGGTAGCTTTGCAGTTGTGCCATACTCTTTCCATTTGTGGATGATGGATTAAACAGTGCTCCGTGAGATGTTCAAAGCTTGGTATATTTTTTTTTTATAACCTAACCCTGTTTTAAACTTTTCCACAACTTAATCCCTGACCTGTCTGGTTGATCTTTGGCCTTTATGATGCTGTTTGTTCACTAAGGTTCTCTAAAAAACCTCTGAGGGCTTCACAGCATAGCTGTATTTATACTGAGATTGAATTACACACAGGTGGACTCTATTTACTAATTAAGTGACTTCTGAAGGCAATTGGTTCCACTAGATTTTAGTTAGGGGTATCAGAGTAAAGAGGGCTGAATACAAATGCACGCCCCACTTTTCAGGTATTTATTTGTAAAAAAAATTGAAAAACATTTATCATTTTCCTTTCACTTCACAATTATGTGCCACTTTGTGTGGGTCTATCGCAGAAAATCCCAATAACATACTGTACATCTACGTTTTTGGTTGTAACATGACAAAATGTGGAAAATGTCAAGGGGTATGAATACTTTTTCAAGACACTGTAAATATCTGGGAATGATCCTATGTATACCAGTCCTCTTTGCTTTACATAAGCACCATATGGAAATCCCTTGCAGCAACAAGGTGCTTACTTCTAGAGACTCTATTGACATCTATTTGAGCCTTTAGATCTGTTTATCTATCTAGTCACATTACCAACTTCTACTTTGAACTAACCAGAGGAACTTTTACACCTCTCAATAAGTGAATATACTCAAATTCATCTGGTAACTTTACTTTGCCACTTTTGAGCCGATTATGGGTATTACAGTTTAATTACCTGTGCATATTTTTGTGTTATACTGGCACTTAGTTCCTATATACCGGCAGTTCAGTTAGATTTATTATGGTATGTGTGTGACTTGTGTATGCATGTGCAACATGTGGCTGCAGCTGCGCCATCCAGGACAACATTGTCTTTTTTTACATAACTTAGGGGAAGGTGGTGGGGGAATTTTTTACCCAGGCGTTTGTATTTGCATAATGAATTTTGAATAAAGATCCTGTGACAAAGCTTTGTGGTCCTAGCGTAACCTCCTTGACTGCTGAGGCACAATGGGCTTAGGTCCCACTTAACTTAACACCAAGGGATAAAATCCCCCACCACCCTTGCCCTTCACTCCATTAAATGAGACACTTACAACCATTAGGTTGGAAAGGGCAAGGCCACAGCTTTATTAAATTCCAACACATAACATGTGAACATATTTACCAATACCAGTCACAGTCGTACTGTGAGCACTTAACCAAAAGAGGGAATGGTGAACATATTTAACCAGTACCAGTCACAGTCGTACTGTGAGCACTTAACCAAATTAGGGAAGTGGGGCCTGTCCTTACCATATGTGCTGGGCAGACAGCCTATTTCCAATTTTCTATCAAGGGCATAGCCCATTACAGCAACTTTAACTGCTGGCAAGGTCAAGAAAACCGCAGCAAGCTGTGACATACCAAACATAGGAAAAAAGGGGGCGGGAGGGTGGTCAGCTCTTCCAACGACTCTTCCGAAAGACCCAGAATTCCCTTGGGCACACGATTTCCTGAGCTCAGGCCCATCCCAATGTCCCAACCAATCGTTCCCCTTGTTACACACCTAGCCATGCCCCCATCAGTCAAGGCTCTCTTTCCCTAGGGGGCTCAAGAGGCCTTCATGACTGCTGAGGCGCAATGGGCTTAGGTCCCACTTAACTTAACACCAAGGGATAAAATCCCCCACCACCCTTGCCCTTCACTCCATTAAATAAGACACTTACAACCATTAGGTTGGAAAGGGCAAGGCCACAGCTTTATTAAATTCCAACACATAACATGTGAACATATTTAACCAGTACCAGTCACAGTCGTACTGTGAGCACTTAACCAAAAGAGGGAATGGTGAACATATTTAACCAGTACCAGTCACAGTCGTACTGTGAGCACTTAACCAAATTAGGGAAGTGGGGCCTGTCCTTACCATAAGTGCTGGACAGACAACCTATTTCCAATTTTCCATCAAGGACATAGCCCATTACAGCAACTTTAACTGCTGGCAAGGTCAAGAAAACCGCCAAACGCCCGTCAGTTAATAACTGACAAGCTCCCCACCGCAGCCAGCACCTGTTCCACAAGATTGAATATATCAAACCTAATGCCATGAAGGTGAACGCCATCCGGTCTCAACAGATCATCATTATTACCCTCCAGATCCTTGTGACTGATGACGAACCCCCCTATTTGCCGAACAAACTTAGCGACCTGAGCGTTCACTTTCGGACGGAAGCGTTCTGGCCGGGCGGGGGGCCAGGTAATTCCCTTGCCCACAGCAGGCGAGGCACAATTTCCGAACAGATGGGCACCAAATTGGTGTAAACTGCATAGCATTGAGCAATGTCCCAATAAATGATGGAATCTCCCATGATCCAGAAGAGAAGCGTCTCAAACGGGGGAAACAAAAGGACGGCAACAGGGAAAGGATTCCGGAGAGAATAGGGAGGGAAACCGGACACCGGGAGTCGGGGGAGTAAGTCGCACACCTCCAACCCCGCAGGACCCCACGGGTCAGAAACGCTTTTGTGATATCTGCCCACCCAAGAAGCTGAAAACCAAGAAGGACAAAGAAGGCATGGTCAACAAAACCGTGGCAACCTGAAGAACCTCTTGTAGTAAATAAACAAGGTAAGAAATAAAACCACGCATATTACCTATGAAGACGAGATGGAAAACTGACCACCCGATGCCTGAACCCATTTTGTCCCACACCCGGCAGTACGACGCCCACGTCCAAAGGGAAGGCGACACTCAGAGGACTGGCAAACCTCAAAAACGAGGTTCCGCAAGTAGGCCGGACAGGTGTGGCCCTCCGGGGAAGCTGACGGGGCGAGGGTGCGGAAATGATGGAGCTGTGAAAGAGAGGGAACATCGGCAATATCATTAGCAGTTCAAGGGACATGCCTAGCTCTAAGAAAACGTTAAACTGCAGGCACTTTAAAACCTAAAAAACGCAGCAACCACATGACCAGAGGGGATCTGGCAGACTGTTGATTGACCACTTGCACCACGCTCATATTATCGGACCAGAAAAAACCCACCTATCGATTGTGCAACCGCTAACCCCACAGCTCAATGGTGACAGTAATCAGAAAACGCTCCAGCCGTGTAAGGTTGCGCAAAAGATCCATGCCGTCCCATGAGGCTGGCCAACAATCAGCAGACCACTCCCCTTGGAAAAAACACCAAACCACAGAAACCTGCTGCATCGGTGTATAGCTCCAGCTGTGAGTTCATTACCTCCCCCAGCAACCGACATGACTGGCCGTTGTAGGACTGGAGGAAGGACAGCCACGTCCCCAAGTCATGGGCTTGGTGATACGGATATAATGGTGGGGGACAGCCACTCTCAGACGTCTACAGAAAGCCAGTCCCATGCGGGTGACGCGGAAGGTAAAGACCAATTGACCCAGCAAAGATTGAAGTTGTTCCAACTGCAGATTTCTTTTTTTTTTAATTATTTCTCCCCTATTGCCAAGCAAACCAGGGAGAGTAGCCTGGCCAGCTGGAAAACCATCTCCACGGTGTTGATTTCAATACCCACGAAGGCCATAACCATCACAGGGCCCTCGAGCTTGTCGGCTGACAGTGGGATGGCACTCAGAGCTGTCAGCTGGGCCTGCGAAGAGGAAGTTATCCAAATAGTATAACACGGACTGCAAACCAGCCGCCTGGACAACTACCCATTCAAGAAAACTACTGGAGAGTCCAAAGAAATACCAAGAAATTGCACAGCCCATGGGGGGGTCCATGTCAAAAAATAGCTTCCCTGAAAGTAGCATCCCAACAGATGGAAGTAACAAGAAATAGCTCAGCCCATGGAATTAGGTGCCATGGTCGGCACATTCGAAGGAGTAAAGGGGATCCAAAAGCCACGGTCTAAACCGTCCCTCAAGATCAAGGCTTCACTATGAAGGAGGGGGTACCGGTCTAGCCAGGGAAGCATCTCTGAGATGATCACCGGGGTCCTCTGGTTTAGAAATGTCAGGCTTGGCCCCTGGCCAGGAAAGAGGCTGTTTTTCCCTTGTGGAAGCACCAGCTGGCTGGGTGAGCACCCCGGCAAAATGAGCACTCGTGCTTAAAACGACACGCGGTGTACCACTTGCCGTGACTCTCAATGAACAACCAGCAGAGGCCTTTTTGGAGGCATCCGGCGCTCCAGAGGGAACACCGGCTGGAGGCTGAATGGACGAAGGCCTGTGGGGGCAAATAAGCCATAACCACAGGCTACCGTCCTGGCAATCAAAGCGGAACTCCTTCCTTGATGTCATTTTTTTTTTTTTTTGCGAAACTGGGTGTCGTAATGGAACCAACACTGGCCCCCCGTACACTTTGTAGGTACCCCAAATGAGATCAAGATAGCAAGAAAGTGATGCAGCGAACTCCAGAAAACACTCGTAAAGCACTCCGGCGTAAGCACAGAACCCTTGCAGCCAGTTCCCGGATGTCCGAGGAAGCTGCTTGAATTGTTCGTACTGGGCCGCCACGTCAACCTGACGGGATTTGTTGATCGTCTTACGGAGAAATCCATAAATTCACAACGCCAGATTTGATCCTTGACGTCTTCCGAAAGGAAGAAACGAGGAAATCTGGAAACCGCACACCGGTCTGATGATAAGTGCTTTTATTAATAAAAGCTGGATCACAGAAGTATACAAAGAACTACAGCAGAAGTGTAGAGATCAGCTGACGCCTTTTGCACTCATGACGAGTGCTTACTCATAGCTGGCATACATGGAAATAAAAAACATATATAAAGCTAATGTTGGAGACCCATGTGAACATATAATTGTGTGAGTGATTAATGTCAGCTGGAAGCCGGTTATACCAATTCACAGCACCCGCTGTTAAACAAATGAGCTTTATGAAAGGTGCGTGCCAGTAGGCGAAACCACCCACAAAGCGCCACTTGTGGAAGAGGCCGATCTGCAGGACAGACCCGATACACCCAATGTGAGGCAGGACTGATTTTATGACCGTGACAATGTGTTCGTCCGGCGGACCCAATACGGCAGCGTCACCCGACCTACCACAAATCAAATCACGATCATACTCACTGAGTCGTGGGTATGCAGCTGAAGAAGAAGGGCGACCAACCGCAGGTCCAGGAGGAACACCCGGTACAGGGTCGTCCATGGGAGGAGCAGGACGTCATCGCCTTGAAGGAAGCCGACGACTCGTGAAGTTAAAGGATGCTGGTGGAAGGATAGGTCCAGAGGGGGCGGTCCGGCCCCTGACCCTGAGGAGCCAAGGATGGCAGCCGAGCAGCATCTGGAGCAGCCGGAGACCCCAGATGGAGGGCTTGCAGCGGGCACAGCCCACATCCCCGGCGTGGCGTGCGCGCATCTCCCGCCCTGTCGGGCGCAGGAAGATGGAGTCACGCAGCGGGCAGGTGCAAGGTCGCATCGGCCGGCCCCCAATGGGAATCTCCCGCCCTGCCGGGCGCGGGGAGATGTTGGGGCGAGGCTGTGGCAGCGGGCGTCTGGAAGGAAGCTCCAGCCCAGCCGGGCGCAGGGAGCTGCTGATGGTCAGATAACAGTGATGAGGGGATGTGAGCAGGCGACCGTCGGTCATCTCCCGCCCGGCCGGGCGCAGGGAGATGTGAGGACGCAAGGCGTGAGAGGCATGTCCAGCAGTACCATCCCCCACCCTGCCATGTGCAGGGGGATGTGGGAAGGCGGGGGTCAGTGGCAGTGGGTGAGTGGCATGCGCAGCTCTAACATCCCCCCACCCGGCCGGGTGCAGGGGGATGCGGTAAGGTGGGGGTCAGCTGCGGGGGGGTGAGTGGCATGCATATCTCTGCCGTTCCCCACCTGGCCGGGTGCAGGGGGACGCGGTAAGGCGGGGGTTAACTGCAGGAGGTGAGGGGTATGTACATCCCTGACATCCCCCACCCAGCCGGGTGCAAGGGGATGTGGTAAGGCGGGGGTTAACTTCAGGGGGTGAGGGGTATGTCCATCCCTGACATCCCCCACCCAGCCAGGTGCAGGGGGACGTGGATGTTCAGTGGACCTGCAGAAGGAAAGTGTAGCATATCCACACTTGAATCTCCCGCCCTGCAGGGCGCATAGAGAGACGCTGGAAGTGACACGCCAGCAGATCCAAGCAGTGGAGGAAGGAGGACGTGCGGCCCGAGCGCCGGCGGAGCGGGGGGGACGGGACCAGGGACAGCTGTAAAATGCCCCACAGGCGGCGATCAGCGGCGGGAAAGCCGCTGTTCCCGCCCGTGCAGCTGAGCACAGCAGTAGACATGCTCCCTGTCCATTTGAAGTTCAGAGACTACTGTACAAGAAAACCAGTGCTTTCTTTTGAACCTCTTTAGGGATTTTTTCTCTAAAATAATTTTACACTTAAACAAAAATATGTATGGTTTTATGTGTAAAATTGTGCTACCCATGTTTACCATATACAAAAAAATAAAATAAAAATAATATGCTTTTGGAGGGTTTAATAACCGCTTGCCGACCATCCGGCGTTATACTGTGGCAGGTTGGCACGGCTGCGCGAATCGCCATAGGTGTACGTCGGCAGCTTTAAGAGCTCTAGGGGGGCCCGCACTCAACGCCGGAGCCGATGTGCGTGGCCAGCGGCTGCGATTTCCGCCAGCAGCCAGCGGTCGCTCCTCAGAGAGCCAGAATAGGGATCTGTCAATGTAAACAGACAGATCCCCATTCTGTCAGGGAAGTCTAGGGAGATCTGCTGTTCCTAGTAATCAGGAACAGTGATCTCTTTCTAATCCCTGTCAGTACACTCCTCCCCCCACAGTTAGAATCCCCTCCCTAGGGAACACTTAACCCCTTGATTGCCCCTTAGTGTTAACCCCTTCCCTGCCATCGACATTTATACAGTAATCAGTGGCTATTTTTAGCTCTGATCGTTGGATAGATGTCAATGGTCCCAAAAAAGTGTTGAAAGTGTCTGATCTGTCCACCGCAATGTCGCAGTCCCGCTAAAAATCACTGATCCCCGCCATTACTAGTAAAAAAAATGAATAATAAAAATGCCATTAATATATCCAATATTTTGTAGACGCTATAACTTTTGCGCAAACCAATCAATATACGCTTATTGCAATGTTTTCCTTTTTTTTACCAAAATATGTAGAAAAATACATATTGGCCTAAACTGATGAAGAAATTTGGATATTCATTATAGCAAAAATTAAAAAATGTTTTTTTTTCTATAAAAAGTGGCACTTTTTTTTGTTTATAGCACAAACAATAAAAACCGCAGAGGTGATCAATTACCACCAAAAGAAAGCTCTTTTGTGGGAAAAAGGACATACTTTTTTTTGTGTACAACGTCGCATGACCGTTAGTTGTCAGTTAAGTTGTCAGTTAAAGCGACGCAGTGCCGTATTGCAAAAAATGGCCTGGTCATTAACCACTTGACGACCGCCTCACGCCGATGTACGTCGGCAAAGTGGCACGGACAGGCAAAATCACGTACAGGGTACGTGATTTGCCTTCCGCGGGTGGGGGGTCCGATCGGACCCCCCCCCGGTGCCCGAGGCGGTCGTCTTTTGTCCAGCGGCGATCGGTGATGAGGGGGAGACCATCCGTTCGTGGCCCCCCCCTCGCGATCGCCGCCGGCCAATGAGAACACTCCTTTGCTGCTGTATGCTAAACAGCAGCAAAGGAAGTGATGTCATCTCCCCTCGGCTCGGTATTTTCCGTTCCGGCCCGAGGAGAGAAGACATCTATGTGAGTGCACCAACACACACACACACAGTAGAACATGCCAGGCACACAAAACACCCCGATCCCCCCCCCGATCGCCCCCCGATCCCCCCCCAATCACCCCCCCCCCCTGTCACAAACTGACACCAGCAGTTTTTTTTTTTTTTTTTTTCTGATTACTGCATAGTGTCAGTTTGTGACAGTTACTGCGTTGGGACAGTGAGTATTACCCCCCTTTAGGTCTAGGGTACCCCCCTAACCCCCCCTAATAAAGTTTTAACCCCTTGATCACCCCCTGTCACCAGTGTCGCTAAGCGATCATTTTTCTGATCGCTGTATTAGTGTCGCTGGTGACGCTAGTTAGTGAGGTAAATATTTAGGTTCGCCGTCAGCGTTTTATAGCGTCAGGGACCCCCATATACTACCTAATAAATGTTTTAACCCCTTGATTGCCCCCTAGTTAACCCTTTCACCACTGATCACCGTATAACTGTTACGGGTGACGCTGGTTAGTTCGTTTATTTTTTATAGTGTCAGGGCACCCACCGTTTATTACCGAATAAAGGTTTAGCCCCCCGATCGCCCGGCGGTGATATGCGTCGCCCCAGGCAGCGTCAGATTAGCACCAGTACCGCTAACACCCACGCACGCAGCATGCGCCTCCCTTAGTGGTATAGTATCTGATCGGATCAATATCTGATCTGATCAGATCTATACTAGTGTCCCCAGCAGTTTAGGGTTCCCAAAAACGCAGTGTTAGCGGGATCAGCCCAGATACCTGCTAGCACCTGCGTTTTGTCCCTCCGCTCAGCCCACCCAAGTGCAGTATCGATCGATCACTGTCACTTACAAGGCACTAAACGCATAACTGCAGCGTTCGCAGAGTCAGGCCTGATCCCTGCGATCGCTAACAGTTTTTTTGGTAGCATTTTGGTGAACTGGCAAGCACCAGCCCCAGGCGTCAGGTTAGCGCCAGTACCGCTAACACCCACGCACGCACCATACACCTCCCTTAGTGGTATAGTATCTGAACGGATCAATATCTGATCCGATCAGATCTATACTAGCGTCCCCAGCAGTTTAGGGTTCCCAAAAACGCAGTGTTAGCGGAATCAGCCCAGATACCTGCTAGCACCTGCGTTTTGCCCCTCCGCCCGGCCCAGCCCAGCCCACCCAAGTGCAGTATCGATCGATCACTGACACTTACAAAACACTAAACGCATAACTGCAGCGTTCGCAGAGTCAGGCCTGATCCCTGCGATCGCTAACAGTTTTTTTTGTAGCGTTTTGGTGAACTGGCAAGCACCAGCCCCAGGCAGCGTCAGATTAGCGCCAGTACCGCTAACACCCACGCACGCAGCATACGCCTCCCTTAGTGGTATAGTATCTGATCGCATCAATATCTGATCCGATCAGATCTATACTAGCGTCACCAGCAGTTTAGGGTTCCCAAAAACGCAGTGTTAGCGGGATCAGCCCAGATACCTGCTAGCACCTGCGTTTTGCCCCTCCGCCCGGCCCAGCCCACCCAAGTGCAGTATCGATCGATCACTGTCACTTACAAAACTCTAAACGCATAACTGCAGCGTTCGCAGAGTCAGGCCTGATCCCTGCGATCGCTAACAGTTTTTTGGTAGCGTTTTGGTGAACTGGCAAGCGCCAGCGGCCTAGTACACCCCGGTCGTAGTCAAACCAGCACTGCAGTAACACGTGGTGACGTGGCGAGTCCCATAAGTGCAGTTGAAGCTGGTGAGGTGGCAAGCACAAGTAGTGTCCCGCTGCCACCAAAAAGACAAACACAGGCCCGTCGTGCCCATAGTGCCCTTCCTGCTGCACTCGCCAATCCTAATTGGGAACCCACCGCTTCTGCAGCGCCCGTACTTCCCCCATTCACATCCCCAACCAAATGCAGTCGGCTGCATGAGAGGCATTTTTATGTCCTCCCGAGTACCCCTACCCAACGAACCCCCCCAAAAAAGATGTTGTGTCTGCAGCAAGCGCGGATATAGGCGTGACACCCGCTATTATTGTCCCTCCTGTCCTGACAATCCTGGTCTTTGCATTGGTGAATGTTTTGAACGCTACCATTCACTAGTTGAGTATTAGCGTAGGGTACAGCATTGCACAGACTAGGCACACTTTCACAGGGTCTCCCAAGATGCCATCGCATTTTGAGAGACCCGAACCTGGAACCGGTTACCGTTATAAAAGTTAGTTACAAAAAAAGTGTAAAAAAAAAAAAAAATATGAAATAAAAAAAAATAGTTGTTGTTTTATTGTTCTCTCTCTCTCTATTCTCTCTCTCTATTGTTCTGCTCTTTTTTACTGTATTCTATTCTGCAATGTTTTATTGTTATTGTTATTGTTATTATGTTTTATCATGTTTGTTTTATAGGTGTGTAATTATTTACACTTTACTGTGCTTTATTGTTAACCATTGTTAACCATTTTTTTGTCTTCAGGTACGCCATTCACGACTTTGAGTGGTTATACCAGAATGATGCCTGCAGGTTTAGGTATCATCTTGGTATGATTCTTTTCAGCCAGCGGTCGGCTTTCATGTAAAAGCAATCCTAGCGGCTAATTAGCCTCTAGACTGCTTTTACAAGCCGTGGGAGGGAATGCCCCCCCCCACCGTCTTCCGTGTTTTTCTCTGGCTCTCCTGTCTCAACAGGGAACCTGAGAATGCAGCCGGTGATTCAGCCAGCTGACCATAGAGCTGATCAGAGACCAGAGTGGCTCCAAACATCTCTATGGCCTAAGAAACCGGAAGCTACGAGTATTTCATGACTTAGATTTCGCCGGATGTAAATAGCGCCATTGGGAAATTGGGGAAGCATTTTATCACACCGATCTTGGTGTGGTCAGATGCTTTGAGGGCAGAGGAGAGATCTAGGGTCTAATAGACCACAATTTTTTCAAAAAAGAGTACCTGTCACTACCTATTGCTATCATAGGGGATATTTACATTCCCCGAGATAACAATAAAAATGATTAAAAAAAAAATATGAAAGGAACAGTTTAAAAGTAAGATTAAAAAAGCAAAAAAATAATAAAGAAAAAAAAACAAAAAAAAAAAAACACCCCTGTCGCCCCCTGCTCTCGCGCTAAGGCGAACGCAAGCGGCGGTCTGTCGTCAAACGTAAACAGCAATTGCACCATGCATGTGAGGTATCACCGCGAAGGCCAGATCGAGTGCAGTAATTTTTCCAGTAGACCTCCTCTGTAAATCTAAAGTGGTAACCTGTAAAGGCTTTTGAAGGCTTTTAAACATGTATTTATTTTGTTGCCACTGCACGTTTGTGCGCAATTTTAAAGCATGTCATGTTTGGTATCCATGTACTCGGCCTAAGATCATCTTTTTTATTTCATCAAACATTTGGGCAATATAGCGTGTTTTAGTGCATTAAAATTAAAAAAAGTGTGTTTTTTCCCCAAAAAATGCGTTTGAAAAATCGCTGCGCAATTACTGTGTGAAAAAAAAAAATGAAACACCCACCATTTTAATCTGTAGGGCATTTGCTTTAAAAAAATATATAATGTTTGGGGGTTCAAAGTAATTTTTTTGCAAAAAAAAAAACTTTTTCATGTAAACAATAAGTGTCAGAAAGGGCTTTGTCTTCAAGTGGTTAGAAGAGTGGGTGATGTGTGACATAAGCTTCTAAATGTTGTGCATAAAATGCCAGGACAGTTCAAAACCCCCCCAAATGACCCCATTTTGGAAAGTAGACACCCCAAGCTATTTGCTGAGAGGCATGTCGAGTCCATGGAATATTTTATATTGCGACACAAGTTGCGGGAAAGAGACAAATTTTTTTTTTTTTTTTTTTTTTTTTGCACAAAGTTGTCACTAAATGATATATTGCTCAAACATGCCATGGAAATATGTGAAATTACACCCCAAAATACATTCTGCTGCTTCTCCTGAGTACGGGGATACCACATGTGTGAGACTTTTTGGGAGCCTAGCCGCGTACGGGACCCCGAAAACCAAGCACCGCCTTCAGGCTTTCTAAGGGCGTGAATTTTTGATTTCACTCTTCACTGCCTATCACAGTTTCGGAGGCCATGGAATGCCCAGGTGGCACAAAACCCCCCCAAATGACCCCATTTTGGAAAGTAGACACCCCAAGCTATTTGCTGAGAGGTATAGTGAGTATTTTGCAGACCTCACTTTTTGTCACAAAGTTTTGAAAATTGAAAAAAGAAAAAAAAAATGTTTTTTCTTGTCTTTCTTCATTTTCAAAAACAAATGAGAGCTGCAAAATACTCACCATGCCTTTCAGCAAATAACTTGGGGTGTCTACTTTCCAAAATGGGGTCATTTGGGGGGGTTTTGTGCCACCTGGGCATTCCATGGCCTCCGAAACTGTGATAGGCAGTAAAGAGTGAAATCAAAAATTTTCACCCTTAGAAATCCTGAAGGCAGTGATTGTTTTTCGGGGTCCAGTACGGGGCTAGGCTCCCAAAAAGTCCCACACATGTGGTATCCCCATACTCAGGAGAAGCAGCTAAATGTATTTTGGGGTGCAATTCCACATATGCCCATGGCCTGTGTGAGCAATATATCATTTAGTGACAACTTTATGAAAAAAAAAAAAAAAAAAAAAAAAAAGTGTCACTTTCCCGCAACTTGTGTCAAAATATAAAATATTCCATGGACTCAATATGCCTCTCAGCAAATAGCTTGGGGTGTCTACTTTCCAAAATGGGGTCATTTTGGGGGGTTTTGTGCCACCTGGGCATTCCATGGCCTCCGAAACTGTGATAGGCAGTGAAGAGTGAAAGCAAAAATTTACACCCTTAGAAATCCTGAAGGCGGTGATTGGTTTTCGGGGCCCCGTACGCGGCTAGGCTCCCAAAAAGTCCCACACATGTGGTATCCCCATACTCAGGAGAAGCAGCTAAATGTATTTTGGGGTGCAATTCCACATAGGCCCATGGCCTGTGTGAGCAATATATCATTTAGTGACGACTTTTTGTAAATATTTTTTTTTTTTTTGTCATTTTTCAATCACTTGGGACAAAAAAAATAAATATTCAATGGGTTCAACATGCCTCTCAGCAATTTCCTTGGGGTGTCTACTTTCCAAAATGGGGTCATTTGGGGGGGGTTTGTACTGCCCTGCCATTTTAGCACCTCAAGAAATGACATAGGCAGTCATAAACTAAAAGCTGTGTAAATTCCAGAAAATGTACCCTAGTTTGTAGACGCTATAACTTTTGCGCAAACCAATAAATATACGCTTATTGACATTTTTTTTACCAAAGACATGTGGCCGAATACATTTTGGCCTAAATGTATGACTAAAATTTAGTTTATTGGATTTTTTTTATAACAAAAAGTAGAAAATATCATTTTTTTTCAAAATTTTCGGTCTTTTTCCGTTTATAGCGCAAAAAATAAAAACCGCAGAGGTGATCAAATACCATCAAAAGAAAGCTCTATTTGTGGGAAGAAAAGGACGCAAATTTCGTTTGGGTACAGCATTGCATGACCGCGCAATTAGCAGTTAAAGCGACACAGTGCCAAATTGGAAAAAGACCTCTGGTCCTTAGGCAGCATAATGGTCCGGGGCTCAAGTGGTTAAGAGGGTAAAAGTTTCCAGTCCTTAAGTGGTTAATATGTTACATTGCTACAACACATACACACACCTTTAATAAGAAACATATCAATAAAATATACAGTGTTATCTCTCTTTAAGCTCCCACTGTATTGGTTGCATTATTTGCCCTTTTCCCCATTCTCTGCTCCATTATAAATACTTTAGATGTGAAGTACTGAATTTATTCTGATTTTATTTTCAACATTAAATTTAAATGGTAACTCTGCTTTTATGAAAAAAAATAGCTAAAAAAATAATAATAATATAGCATATATAATTGCTTACAAATTATATTGTAATTGAATGTTATTAACCACTTCAATACCAGGCACTTGTACACCTTCCTGCCCAAGCCAATTTTCAGCTTTCTGCACTGTCGCTGTTTAAATGACAATTGTGCGGTCATGCTACACTGTACCCAAACAGAATTTTTATCATTTTATTCCCATAAATAGAGCCTTCTTTTGGTGGTATTTGCGGTTTTTATTTTTTGCTAAACAAATAAAAAAGGACCTAAAATTTTGAAAAAAATAAAAGTTTTGCTTTTGTTTGTTCTAAAAATTTTGTAAATAAGTACATTTTCTCCTTCACTGATGGGCACTGATAAGGCGGCACTGACGGGCACCGATAAGGCGCCACCGATGAGGTGGCACCAATGAGTGGGCACTGACAGGCACCAACGATGGGCACTGATATGCGGCACTGATGGGCACTGGTAGGCGGCACTGATGGGTGGCACTAATATGCAGCACTGATGAGCATTGATAGGCGGCACTGCTGGGCACTGATGGGCATTGATACGTGGCACTGATGGGCACTGATGGGCACTGATACACGGCACTGATAGGCATCCCTGGTGGCACTGGCAGTGGTAGGCATTGTGAGTGGGCACTGATTAGCAAGTGCCTGGGCATTGATTGGCAGCTGCCTTGGCACAGATTTGCATTTTACCTGGTGGTCCAGTATGGATGGCCATACTGGTGGTCCTGGGCGGCATGATGGTAGTCCTGGGTGGGATCCGAGGGGGGGCTGCGCTGATAAACAATCAGCACAGACCCCCCCTGTCAGGAGAGACGCCAATCGGCTCTCCTCTACTCGCGTCTGTCAGTTGCGAGTGAGGAAAAGCAGATCACGGCTCTTCCTGTTCACAACGTGATCAACCGTGATTGGACACGGCTAATCACGTGGTAAAGAGCCTCCGTTGGACTGATCGGGCTGACACACTGCACCACCGATCGCTGTGATGCGCGCCCCCACGAGCGCGACAGCTGTTATCCTGCAGGGCGTCATATGATGCCCAGTCAGGTTAACTGAACCACTGCCCGACCGTCATTCTGCTATAGGCCAGACGGGAAGTGGTTAAAAGTACCTTTTCTTTAAATCTGTAATTTTCTGTAAATGCAATACAACATGGCAACCTGGAGATGTTCTGTTCATAGATGGTGTAAATAATGCCCTCCAGAAATGTCATTTATATACATGTCAAATTTTGGGCATCCCCTACAATAAAAATGTAATTTTTGGTGAGAAACTCCCAAAGGGAAAAAATCACGTCTAAATGGATGCAAAACTGATAAGGTGTTAGATAAAATGAATTACAAGCCATTGTCCGAAGTCAAGACAAACTCTAAAGGGGAATTTGATAATGGGGAAAAAAAAGTAGGGAATGATCCACAACATTTCTTTTATATCTTTTTTTTCTGTATATGTTGTTTGCTGATAAGACTATTAAATTAAAGTTGTGATTGTGTGGCGTATGCTGATTGTACGGGATGGCTCCCTCTGAGGCATTTGCTTACCTCTTCCACTCTCCCCCTTCTCCCCCTTTCCTTACCCCTCACTTTTTTGTTTTTTTGTTTTTTTTCTCACGTAATAAGATAATAATATACACAAAGCACAAGCACGTGAACATTTCTGAAGTATTATAATATATTCATAATGAGGGGAGGGTTTATCCCCCCTCTCCCCCTCCCCTTTATTTATTTATTTATTTTCACTCACATTTAATAGGTAATAATGGAGGTAATGGAGATCACAAGCACTTGATATTTTTGAATTATTATATAATCAACTAATAAATAGTGTAAGTTTCCCCATCACCCCCTCCCCCCTCCCCCCCTTTTTTTTACTCTCCTTTTCACATAATAAGTTAATAACATACACAAAGCATAAGCACTTGAAAATTTTTGAATTATTTTATAATGCATTCATAAATGAGGGGAGGGTTTACCACCCCCTATCACCCTCCCCTTTTTTTTCACACATAACAGGTCAATAATATATATAGAGCACTAATATTTGAATAATTTAAATATGTTTTGTAACACTTTTATAAAATTGGAGTTTTTGTTTTTACTTTCTTTCACGTGTAATAAGTTAATGACACATATAGAGCACAGAAGGTCTTCTCCCCTTCGTTCAAATTTTTTTTTCTCTCTCCTTTAACACGTATTAAGTCAACAATGTATAAAGAGTACAATATTGGAAGATCTTAAATTATTTTTATAGCACTCTTATTAAAATGTTTTTTTTTCTATTTTCTTCTCTTTTTTTAGGGTATGGGGGAGGGGGTGTAGAGGGAGCCATCCCTGTTGTTGGCGTGTATATATAAACCAGGATATTGAATATTGTCCTCTGTCTTGGGGAGATGAGCCATGTAAATGTTTATTGTAATAAGAGAAAAATGTTTAATAAAGAATGAATTATTAAAAAAAAAATGGATGCAAACCCTGCCACTTTCCTCATTAGAACCCTGCAAGTGCAAAAGTTGATAGATAGTTTTAAATCACTTCCATTCAGATTCATTTTACACATGGACACAGACAAACGAACAGCTATTTCTTTTGAATAACAAAAGGTAGAAATGTGCAATAAAGTTTGTTAAAATTCTTGCAATGTACATAAATCACCCAGAGAGGATTTTCATTTTAAAAAAAAGTGGAGTTACTCTTTAAACAATGGTATGAAGTAGGATAATACCTGTAACTGGATCCTCAGTACTTTCTTTAACCATCTTTAAAGGGGTTGTAAAGCTTTGTGTTTTTTCACCTAAATGCATCCTATGCATTAAGGTGAAAAAAACACCTTGCACTCTCCGGCTCCTTCGAGCCCCCATTTTACTTACCTGAGCCCCGAATCTCCGTGGGCACGATCCTGCGTTGCTTTCCCCCAGCTCCTGTGGACTCTTCATTGGATGATTGGTAGCAGCGCAGCCATTGGCTCCCGCTGCTGTCAATCAAATCAATTGGGGGGGTGGGGCCTAGCAATACACTTGGCGGCTAAGGCCGCTGACTGTATCACACGGGAGTGTGCCCGCAAGTTAACCCCTTTGGGAGAGCGCTTCCCAGAGGGGGTTAGCTCTTGCGGGGAGGACCCGAGACAGCCCCTGAGTGACCCCAGAAGACGAGGATCGGGGCCACTCTGTGCAAAACGAACTGCACAGTGGAGGTAAGTATGACATGTTTGTTATTTAAAAAGAAAAAAAAACAAAAAACAATACAACCCCTTTAAATATGTAATTGAACCTGAAGGTATATATAAACCTTAGTTCAAATCCAAAAGCTGCGATGACATCATCTAAAAGCAAGGCTATTTTGTTACTGTACAGTATATGTGGATGTTAGAAAATGTGTGACTGCTGGTTGAAAAGTGTATGGATCTTGAGTAAAAACATTGATAAATAGCCCCTATAGGGTTTTTTTTTCCTAGTTAACATAAAATACACCCTCTGAATGTAGTCTGTGTATCTTCCATGTGTTTTTGGGGGTTCCCTTCAGATACTATCACATATTCTAAGTTATATTAGGATTTATTGATTCATGTTTTTATTGTATGTATTAATTTTGTTTAGAGATAGATTAGCATTTTTTGTAATATGTGATTATTTTACATTAGTTGTTTCAGCAAAAGCTTTAATAACTCCGTAGTTCATGCACCAGTCTATCAAAGGAAAACTCTCAATCTTTAGAGATATAACTACCCCTCCAGGTGTAATGTATAGACAGGTAAGGGGCGCATAACTCTACCCTCATTCTCACATCACCTCCTGAGTTATTATTACTGGGTGGTTAAAGAATTAGGCACTGGAGCTTGATGGGGAGCGGCCCATATTTAGGGAACTGTTCTTCAAGCACCAACCCAAAGGGGATTTCAATTATACAGCACAGCTGTCTCATATTTGAAAATATTAGCCTAAATGCTTAATTTGCTATGACTTTATTTCTATTGTGACCATAGTGTATTAAGAACTGTAAAAAAATTCTGCCCCCCCAAAAAAAGAAAAAAAAACCCAGCTTTTTGTGCATTACAAGGGCTGCTTTTATGATTCCAAATTCTGTTTACTATTAAAAGAAAGTTTGACCATATATACATGGAGGAGAAATGACCCAAACTAAATGTAATTATAAGAGGATTGTAACGAATAGGAGGACTGATATGTATAGTGACACAGAGAAGCCCCAGGGGGTAATTAAAGTACATAAACAAACAGTCAAACACAGAACAATGCCTTCCTTCCAGACCATGGAACCGTCTGGAGGGGGTTAGCCTTAAAACAGGGCAGCAGATCCCCCCACTGTATAATAGAATCAAAGGGAAATACTTCAGTATTCCAAGTTTCATGACAATACTCCCCCCTGGAAAACAGTCCAACAGCCACAGTGGGACCCCGAACGGGTCAACTCGAGGATGTTGGAAAAGTAGTCTTAAGGTTCCAACAGTATGAATCGGTCAATTTCCCAGAGTCTGTGTCTCTTGGGGGGATATGGACCTGAATCCAAAGTAACACCACATCAAGGCTCCTCAGGCATACAGCTCACAAAGAGCACTGTTCCCCCAAATGCCAGGGCCCATGATCGGTCGGCAAGAGGCTAGCATTCAGTCACCTCCAAAAGCCTCTGTCCTGGCTCAGTCTGTCACATTTCTCCCTTGTCGGCAGATGACTAACACAAGAGGAGACCCCAGACGGATTTACTCCGAAGTTAGTCCATAGTTCCAGTCCCCTAATGCCTGTACCCACACAGTACCCCAAACAAATTGTTCCATACAGAGCATTACTTACCCAGCCAACCTCTGCCTCTCTCAGAGAACATGCCCGCCACTGGGGACAGGCCTGGACTGGCCCTTCTCCCTGGAGTCTTTTCAGCCGCTGGAGAGAAGACAGGGTGACTGGGCTCACTCCGTCATGCTGTTGGGAATCTGGGCCGACTGCCCAGCATCCCTGGAGTATACAAGTGGGGACTGAAGTCCCATCCACTTTTAGTAGGTGAAAATCCCACAGCACTTGTAAAGCATGGCTGACATTCTCCTGTCTCAGTGTCGCACCATTTTCTGGGGTTGTGTCAGTGGAGACCAAAGTCCCATCCACTACCACAGGAACTCCCTCTTCTGTTAGTTGACGGCAGAGGCCAGCAGCACTCTGCCCGGTTGCCAGTTCTTCTGCTGGGGACTCCACACCCTCCGCTCTGGCTAACCGTTGTGGCAGGAGGCTGGCTTTCTCCACTCCCAAACCGTGTAACTGCCATTGGGGAGGTGAGCCGGCTGCTTCCTTTTCCATTCCCTCATCTGGATGTTGGGACGATATGTCTGTGGTACTGTCTCCCAGGTGCACGGATCTTTGCTGGGGAGGAAAGACCGTTTCCTCCACCCTGGCCAACTGTTGGGGAGGGACGATGAATACCTCCTCTCCCTTCTCCCCCTGTATCCTGATCTGCTGCTGGGAAGTGACCACCTCCTTCTCACCCTGAGCCTCCGGAACTGCCACAGATGTGGGGCAGAGGTCTTGGAACCTCTGTCCAGTGACCAGCGCTTCAGCTGGGGAAGTTCCTTGTGACTCCACAGATACTGCTGTTGGTGCTGGGCAGAGCACAGTGAAGTTTGGCCCTAATAACAGCTCTTCTTCTGCTGGAGGCTCACCAGGTTGTTCTTCCTCAGCAGAAAAGTCTATCAAATCCTGTCTCTGCAACTGGTGTCTGGGGATAAAGGTTCACCATCTCCTGTCCATGGAACCCAGAAGATGCTATCGGTGCTGGGCAGAGGTTAGCAGAGCTCTGCCCTGTTGTCAGCACTTCAGCTTTGGGGATAGCGATCTCCACATTTCCACTGCCAATTCTCTGGCATTCTGCTGGACAGGCACACTCCTCCATCCAAGATCATCCAATGCAGAAACAGGTTCATCAAGGTCAGTCAGCACTTGCTCCATCCGCCATAAGACCTCCGCGTCCATAGCTGCGGGGTCAGGTTGGCAAAGCATGCTGTTACTCTGCCACATTGTCGACTCTTCAGCCAGGATTTCAGAGTTGTCAACTGGTATTTCCTGATAGTCCCAGGCAAAGGGAGCCCCACCCTGCTGCTGAGCAGAGTCTAGCAGCTGTCTGTAGGCGATCTCCAGCTCCCATTCCTGAACAGCCAGGAACTCCAAATCTTCCTGTGTCCAGTGCACTTCCGAGACATTCAGTCTTCGCTCTCTGTGCTCCATTATTTCCTCCAAACGCCACTCCCGATCACTCCCAAAGTCAGGGTCCCTGGACAGCCTCCAGTACAACAATCCGAGGCCATCATAGTTAAAGCCTTCCATGGGGCTGTCATCCGCTGTCCACGGGCACACTTGGGCTACATACCACTGGAGGGCTCTGTAGCTCTCGTCCAACTGCATTTCTGCCCGGATCAGCCTGCTTAACTCAGCTGTCCACTCCTGGTTCGGCTGTTCCCCCAATAACAGCGTTCGCACTTCATACTGCGACCAGTACCTTACATGGACGGAGGGGAGAAGTTTTCCCTGGTTTCGCTGCTCACGGGCTAGCGCTATCTTCCAGAGTTTGCAGCGGATAGAATCAAACCATCCCAGCTGGACCTGCTCTGATACTGATCCTCTATGCTGTATCTGCATCTCTCGCAACCTCCTTCTGAATTCCTCTTCCATAGTGGCTGGTATCTGTACCTCTCCTCTCCTACTATCTGGACCTTGGATCCAGGTGATGGTTTGGATGTGTTCACGGCAAGGAAGCACAATCCCACTGGTCCCTCCTAGCTCTCGAGTAAGTCTTTCAGTGTGGCTCTCCTGCAGGCTGGTTTGGAGTGTCCTAGTAACTGGAGAGCAAATCCCACGGCTGCCAACCAATGTAACGAGCCCCTTCTCGCTTGATTCCACTCTCCCGAAACTCCTCTGCAGTTATAGAATCAGATTGCAGATCGCAACATCTGATGGTTCGGTCATCCAATGCTCCGGGATTCGAACTACAGCTATGTGCCGATTGAATCCAGTTGTGATAGCTCAGAACAAACACCAGGCAAGCTGTATGTAAGTTCAAACAGGAATCTCACTTTTATTGCACTTTTATACACAGCAGTTTTAACACCCCACCCCCAACAACCACTTTCCTATTGGTCAATTGTAAAGTACACTTTAGTCTTCAATTAAGGTCCTCTTGGCCATGCAAATGAGGACTTGAAACAGGGTCAGCAGGGATTGGTCCGATAGCTTGAATAGGAGGACTAAAATGTGTAATGACACAGAGAAGCCTCAGGGGGTAATAAAAGTACATAAACAGTCAAACACAGAACAATGCCTTCCTTCTAGACCAGTGGTTCTCAACCTGTTAGGGCCGTGACCCCTCGATAAAATTTCCCAAGTTGTGGGGACCCCTAACAGTAAAATTTTCATAGCGTGGGTTGTCAGCACCCAAGGCAAATCAAGTAATTTGCGCCCCTAACCCACGGACATTTAGCGCTCCCTGAGTCCCTTCCACTCGTATAGTATTTAAACCCCTTATGGTACATTTTAGGATGTACTACTCTCTCTTTGTTCTCCTTTCTTTCCCTTTTATCTCTCTCTATCCTAATGTCATGTTTTTTTCCCCCATCCCTCTCTCTAGCCGTCTTTCTTGTTCTTTCTCTTATTCTTTCTCTCCCTTTTTCTTTTTTCTTCCCCCTCTTTTCCTCTCCCTTCCATGTATTCTCTATTTGTATTCCTTCTCTTACTCCTTGGTGGGGAGTGGGGGTAATGGGATGAGTGGCAGTGCTGGCGGGGAGTTGGGATGAGTGGCAGTGCTGGTGGGGGGTGGAAACAGTGGCAGTGCTGGGGGGAGTTCTGATCAGCCAACCTAGGTGCTCTTCATCAAGGTCATCTGCTAATCTGAGAACTGTAGTGGGGACTTTTAATGGCAACTCTAAACACAGGTAGTGTTACTCACTGTGTCTCCGGATTCACTTTGTCTCTAGCTCTGTGGTGTCCCGCAGCAGTGACACCTATGCCGAAATCAGGAGATAGGGTCTCCTCCAGCCCACCCCCCCACTTCACATTCCTCACCAGTCAGCTGATCTGTAGTCTCTGCCCCCAAGCCATGCCGTGAACTGAATGGGTGGCTGCGAAGAGGCTGAGTGGGCGGCCTCCAGGAACAGCCCAGCTGGGCGGCCACAGGCTCCAGGGACAGCCCTGCTGAGCAGGCGGTAAGAAGGCTGGGAGAGCGGTGCAGGCTTCAGGAACAGCCCAAGATTCGGTGACCCCTGGCAAATTGTAATTTGACCCCCGAGGGGGTCCCGACCCCCAGGTTGAGAACCACTGTTCTAGACCATGGAGCCGTCTGGAGGGGGTTAGCCTTAAAACAGGGCAGCAGATCCCCCCCACTGTATAATAGAATCAAAGGGAAATACTTCAGGATTCCAAGCTTCATGACAAGGATTCATTATGAATTCAACAAATGACAAAACTATACAACACCTCAAACCTATACAAGCAATAGGAAAAAACACTTGACACAGTTAACCAAGCTGAACTACATAACTATCTAACTATACTAAACTATGTACAAACTGGGAGACAATATCAATTAAGGTTGGGTCATGTAGGAGATGGAAGAGAGAGCATGTAAGACAGGCCAGGAAGGGGGCCAAATGTGGATCTGGTACAAAGTGAACAGGTGGAGGCAGTAGGACCAAGTTACCAAATACATGCAGTAGAAACAAGATTATAGGTTCAAAGCAGCTGGGTCGGGGAAACAGGTTCAAGGCAGCAGGGTAGACTTATGCACAACAGTAAATTGTGTTTAGTTTAGTTTTGTTTTCATTCGTAAAATACATAACTTCGTTCTGTTATATTCGTTTTGTTCCGCTAATTCGTTTTCGGATAATTCGTTATTTCTGTAGAGTGTCGATATTCGTTATACTGAATCTCGAATCATGTCGAATTCATTTGTTATATGCGCTATAATTTTTTTCATAGTAGTTGAAATTCGATATTTATGTATGTATATACAGTAGGGATGGAAAGTATTCAGACCCCCTTAAATTTTTCACTCTTTGTTATATTGCAGCCATTTGCTAAAATCATTCAAGTTCATTTTTTTCCTCATTAATGGACACACAGCACCCCATATTGACAGAAAAACTGAATTGTTGATATTTTTGCAGATTTATTAAAAAAGAAAAACTGAAATATCACATGGTCCTAAGTATTCAGACCCTTTGCTCAGTATTTAGTAGAAGCACCCTTTCTAATACAGCCATGAGTCTTTTTGGGAAAGATGCAACAAGTTTTTCACACCTGGATTTGGGGATCCTCTGCCATTCCTCCTTGCAGATCCTCTACAGTTCTGTCAGGTTGGATGGTAAACATTGGTGGACAGCCATTTTTAGGTCTCTCCAGAGATGCTCAATTAGGTTTAAGTCAAGGCTCTGGCTGGGCCATTCAAGAACAGTCACAGAGTTGTTGTGAAGCCACTCCTTCGTTATTTTAGCTGTGTGCTTAGGGTCATTGTCTTGTTGGAAGGTAGACCTTCTGAGGTCCTGAGCACTCTGGAGAAGGTTTTTGTCCAGGATATCCCTGTACTTGGCTGCATTCATCTTTCTCTCAATTGCAACCAGTCATCCTGTCCCTGCAGCTGAAAAACACCCCCACAGCATGATGCTGCCACCACCATGCTTCACTGTTGGGACTGTATTGGACAGGTGATGAGCAGTGCCTGGTTCTCTCCACACATACGGCTTAATATTAAGGCCAAAAAGTTCTATCTTGGTCTCATCAGACCAGAGAATCTTATTTCTCACCATCTTGGAGTCCTTCTGGTGTTTTTTAGCAAACTCCATGCTGGCTTTCATGTGTCTGGCACTGAGAAGAGGCTTCCGTCGGGCCACTCTGCCATAAAGCTGCGACTGGTGGAGGGCTGCAGTGATGGTTGACTTTCTACAACTTTCTCCCATCTCCCGACTGTATCTCTGGAGCTCAACCACAGTGATCTTTGGGTTCTTCTTTACCTCTCTCACCAAGGCTCTTCTCCCCCGATAGCTCAGTTTGGCCGGACGGCCAGCTTTAGGAAGGGTTCTGGTCGTCCCACACATCTTCCATTTAAGGATTATGGAGGCCATTGTGCTCTTAGGAACCTTAAGTGCAGCAGAAATTTTTTGTAACCTTAGCCAGATCTGTGCCTTGCCACAATTCTGTCTCTGGCAGTTCCTTTGACCTCATGATTCTCATTTGCTCTGACATGCACTGTGAGCTGTAAGGTCTTACAGTATATAGACAGGTGTGTGGCTTTCCTAATCAATTGCAATCAGCATAATCAAACACAGCTGGACTCAAATGAAGGCGTAGAACTATCTCAAGGATGATCAGAAGAAATTGACATCCCCTGAGTTAAATATATCAGTGTCACAGCAAAGGGTCTGAATACTTAGAACCATGTGAAATTTCAGTTTTTCTGTTTTAATAAATCTGAAAAAATGTCAACAATTTCCAAGCCTGTCCATTTTTCAGGCAGGCCCAATCGGACCACCCATTGTTCTCTATGGAGGGACTGATGTAAATGGACATGTGTCCGTTTACACCCGCCTGCATCCAATCCAGTCCAGTCCGCTAAAAAACATTCCATTCCCCATCCAGCTAGCAGATCGGATGGAAATGGACAGGCGGTGCGGGGAGTGGGTTTGCTGGGGGGGGTCGGATCGGGTGGAGGGGGGTAATCAGTGCTGGGGGGAGAAGGGGGTGAAGGGGATAAGAGGGGAGAGTGGGAGGAGTAGTTCTAAGTGGGGGGAGAAGGGGGTGAAGGGGATAAGAGGGGAGAGTGGGAGGAGTAGTTCTAAGTGGAAAGGGGCCTAAGGCCTTGTTCACACAGGGCATACACAGTGTACCTTTACAGGGATGCTCAGGTGTTCAAGTGCAGGGCTGATCCTGGCCAGGGTGCAGAGGTGGGGGCGCTGAAGCGCCAGAGTGCTCCCCTCCCTCCTCCTCTCCTTGTCCGTAGGTGGTTCTCTCCACCGGACACCGCCACTGCCGCCGCTGTGCCCATCCCCCCTCCCTCCTCCTGTCAGAGGAGAAGAGCAAAACAGCCAGAGACCGGAGCGGCTGTCTCTGTGTGCAGAGAGAGACCAGCCGTGGCCGCGCAGTGACGTCACGGGGGGAGCGGTCCGAGCCCGAGCCCGACGTGTTCCACTTCTCCTCCTGTGTGTAACTCCGAGTCCTGCCTGCTGCCCAAGCCTAACACGCTCTTTTCTCCACCCAGGCAGCGCGGCTGCACACCATCTATACTAATGTAGGGTGGTGATTTGTCCTGGGGGGTCTAAACTAATCTAGGGGGAGGTGATTTGTCCTGGGGGTCTGTACTAATGTGGGGGGGTGGTTTGTCCTGGGGGTGTCTATACTAATGTAGGGGGTTGATTTGTCCGGGGGGGTCTGTACTATTGTAGGGGGGATGATTTGTCCTGGGGGTCTGTACTAATGTAGGGGGGGTGGTTTGTCCTGGGGGGTCTATACTAATGTGGGGGGGGTAATTTGTCCTGGGGGTCTGTACTAATGCAGGGGGGTGTTTTGTCCTGGGGTCTATACTAATGTAGGGGGGTGATTTGTCCTGGGGGGTCTAAACTAATGTGTGGGTGGTGATTTGTCCTGGGGGGTCTGTACTAACGTAGGGGGGTGGTTTGTCCTGGGGGGTCTAAACTAATGGGGGGGTGGTTTGTCCTGGGGGTCTGTACTAATGGAGGGGGGTGGTTTGTGTTGGAGGGGTCTGTACTAATGGAGGGGTATGGTTTGTCCTGGGGAGTCTATATTAATGTAGAGGGGGTGGTTTGTCCTGGGGGGTCTGAACTAATGGAGGGGGGTGATTTGTCCTGGGGGGTCTAAACTAATGGGGGGGGTGGTTTGTCCTGGGGGGTCTGTACTAATGGAGGGGGTGGTTTGTCTTGGGGGGTCTGTACTAATGGAGGGGGTGGTTTGTCCTGGGGAGTCTATACTAATGTAGAGGGGGTGGTTTGTCCTGGGGGGTCTGTACTAATGGAGGGGGGTGGTTTGTCCTGGGTGGTCTGTACTAATGTAGGGGCTGTGGTTTGTCTGGGGGGGGGGGTCTGTACTAATGGAAAGGGGCAGGGGATTTTTCACAGGGGTCTGTACTAATGGAGGGAGGTGGTTTGTCCTGGGGGGTGTGTACTAATGAAAGGGGGCAGGTGGTTTGTCGTGGGGGTCTATACTAATGGAGGAGGGTGGTTTGTCCTGGGGGGTCTGTACTAATGGAGGGGGGGTTTGTTCTGGGGGTCTGTACTAATGTAGGGGGGTGGTTTGTTCTGGGGGGGTCTGTACTAATGGAGGGGGGTGGTTTGTCCTGAGGGGGGTCTGTACTAATGTAAGGGGGGTGGTTTGTCCTGGGATGGTCTGTACTAATGGAGGGGGTAGGTTTGTTCTGAGGGGGATCTGTACTAATGGAGGGGGTGGCTTGTCCTGGGGGAGTCTGTACTGATGGAGGGGGGTGGTTTGTTCTGGGGGGGTTCTGTGCTAATGGAGGGAGGGTGGTTCTGTACTAATGGAGGGGGTGGTTTGTCCTGAGGGGGGTCTGTACTAATGGAGGGGGGGTGGTTTGTCCTGAGGGGGGTCTATTCTGATAAAGGGGGGTGTTTTGTCCTGGGGGGTCTATGCTGAGGGAGGTGTTTATACTTAGTGGGGGGTCTGCACTGATGGAGGGGGGTCTATACTTAGTGGAGGGAGGTCTGTACTGAGGGGCGACTATAGTTGGTGGAGGGGGTGATACCATGTTTTACCGCACTGGGTGACACCAACCTTAGTGACACCAATGCAGCCGCGGGCTCTTGTTTCCCCTCTCCCTCTCCTCCTCATGCGCGCTGCTGTACTAGTGAGCTGCGCACTATGTTTCTTCCCCCGCGTTCATATCAGCAAGGGAAGAAAAAAAAGGAGCAAAGAAGAGGATTGTGGGACATGTAGTCCCAAGGACTGGCAGCCCCACTGTAACACAGAAACTGAAGCCCACACAGCATGCTCAGCTGAATGGGAGAGAGAGAACCAGGAACCCGGGAAAGCTTTTAGGGAAGTGGGGAGGACATTGTTAAGGGAACATCATCAGAGAGAGAACCCCACTGACCTGCGCCACATGAGGGAAAGCCACACAGCCTGGCGCCATCCCTGGTGGAGAAAGGAATGGAGTCATTGCCAGAATATAGATCTGGGCTCTACCCAACGGAGTCATTACGGGCAATTCAGAGTGAGCTGACTCCTGATCAGAGGAACCGTTGTTGCTGTATCGCTGGGTCAGGTGAGAGGGCCAATCGGCCATTATTTACTAATGTGCATAGTGCATGTGCATTCTCTGACCATCTCCTATATTATATCTCCAGTCTCTGACCATCTCCTGTACTATGTCTGCAGTCTATGACCATCTCCTGTATTATATCTCCAGTCTCTGACCATCTCCTGTAATATGTCCGCATTCTTTGGCCATCTCCTGTAATATGTCCGCATTCTCTGACCATCTCTTGTAACATGTCTGCAGTCTTTGACCATCTCTTGTAACATGTCTGCAGTTTAACCACCTTCTGTATGTATCACGTCTGCAGTCTCTGACCATCTCCTGTAGTATGTCTGCAGTCTCTGAACATCTCTTGTAACACGTCTGCAGTCTGACCATCTCTTGTATCATGTCTGCAGTCTCTGACCATCTCTTGTAACATGTCTGCAGTCTCTGACCATCTCTTGTAACATGTTTGCAGTCTCTGACCATCTCTTGTATCATGTCTGCAGTCTCTGACCATCTCTTGTATTATGTCTGCAGTCTCTGATCATCTCCTGTAGTATGTCTGCAGTTTCTGACCATCTCCTGTAGTATGTCTGCAGTCTCTGACCATCTCCTGTACTATGTCTGCAGTCTCTAACCATCTCTTGTATCATGTCTGCAGTCTCTGACCATTTCCTGTATTATGTCTGCAGTCTCTGACCATCTCCTGCAGTATGTCTGCAGTCTCTGACCATCTCCTGTACTATGTTTGCAGTCTCTGACCATCTCCTGTATTATATCTCAAGTCTCTGACCATCTCCTGTACTATGTCTGCAGTCTCTGATCATCTCTTGTATCATGTCTGCAGTCTCTGACCATCTCTTGTACTATGTCTGCAGTCTCTGACCATCTCTTGTATTATGTCTGCAGTCTCTGACCATCTCCTGTAGTATGTCTGCAGTCTCTGACCATCTCCTGTTTTATGCCTGCCCTCTCTGACCATCTCCAGTAGTATGTCTGCAGTCTTTGACCATCTCCTGTACCATGTCTGCAGTCTCTGACCATCTCCTGTACCATGTCTGCAGTCTCTGACCATCTCCTGTACCATGTCTGCAGTCTCTGACCATCTCCAGTAGTATGTCTGCAGTCTTTGACCATCTCCTGTACCATGTCTGCAGTCTCTGACCATCTCCTGTACCATGTCTGCAGTCTCTGACCATCTCCTGTACCATGTCTGCAGTCTCTGACCATCTCTCCTGTACCATGTCTGCAGTCTCTGACCATCTCCTGTACCATGCCTGCAGTCTCTGACCATCTCCTGTACCATGTCTGCAGTCTCTGACCATCTCCTGTACCATGTCTGCAGTCTCTGACCATCTCCTGTAGTATGTCTGCAGTCTCTGATCATCTCTTGTATCATGTCTGCAGTCTCTGACCATCTCTTGTACTATGTCTGCAGTCTCTGACCATCTCCTGTACTATGTCTGCAGTCTATGACCATCTCCTGTATTATATCTCCAGTCTCTGACCATCTCCTGTAATATGTCCGCATTCTTTGGCCATCTCCTGTAATATGTCCGCATTCACTGACCATCACTTGTAACATGTCTGCAGTCTTTGACCATCTCTTGTAACATGTCTGCAGTTTGACCACCTTCTGTATGTATCACGTCTGCAGTCTCTGACCATCTCCTGTAGTATGTCTGCAGTCTCTGAACATCTCTTGTAACACGTCTGCAGTCTGACCATCTCTTGTATCATGTCTGCAGTCTCTGACCATCTCTTGTAACATGTCTGCAGTCTCTGACCATCTCTTGTAACATGTTTGCAGTCTCTGACCATCTCTTGTATCATGTCTGCAGTCTCTGACCATCTCTTGTATTATGTCTGCAGTCTCTGATCATCTCCTGTAGTATGTCTGCAGTTTCTGACCATCTCCTGTAGTATGTCTGCAGTCTCTGACCATCTCCTGTACTATGTCTGCAGTCTCTAACCATCTCTTGTATCATGTCTGCAGTCTCTGACCATTTCCTGTATTATGTCTGCAGTCTCTGACCATCTCCTGCAGTATGTCTGCAGTCTCTGACCATCTCCTGTACTATGTTTGCAGTCTCTGACCATCTCCTCTATTATATCTCCAGTCTCTGACCATCTCCTGTAGTATGTCTGCAGTCTCTGATCATCTCTTGTATCATGTCTGCAGTCTCTGACCATCTCTTGTACTATGTCTGCAGTCTCTGACCATCTCTTGTATTATGTCTGCAGTCTCTGACCATCTCCTGTAGTATGTCTGCAGTCTCTGACCATCTCCTGTTTTATGCCTGCCCTCTCTGACCATCTCCAGTAGTATGTCTGCAGTCTTTGACCATCTCCTGTACCATGTCTGCAGTCTCTGACCATCTCCTGTACCATGTCTGCAGTCTCTGACCATCTCCTGTACCATGTCTGCAGTCTCTGACCATCTCCAGTAGTATGTCTGCAGTCTTTGACCATCTCCTGTGCCATGTCTGCAGTCTCTGACCATCTCCTGTACCATGTCTGCAGTCTCTGACCATCTCCTGTACCATGTCTGCAGTCTCTGACCATCTCTCCTGTACCATGTCTGCAGTCTCTGACCATCTCCTGTACCATGCCTGCAGTCTCTGACCATCTCCTGTACCATGTCTGCAGTCTCTGACCATCTCCTGTACCATGTCTGCAGTCTCTGACCATCTCCTGTAGTATGTCTGCAGTCTCTGACCATCTCTTGTATTATGTCTGCAGTCTCTGATCATCTCCTGTAGTATGTCTGCAGTTTCTGACCATCTCCTGTAGTATGTCTGCAGTCTCTGACCATCTCCTGTACTATGTCTGCAGTCTCTAACCATCTCTTGTATCATGTCTGCAGTCTCTGACCATCTCCTGTATTATGTCTGCAGTCTCTGACCATCTCCTGCAGTATGTCTGCAGTCTCTGACCATCTCCTGTACTATGTTTGCAGTCTCTGACCATCTCCTGTATTATATCTCAAGTCTCTGACCATCTCCTGTACTATGTCTGCAGTCTCTGACCATCTCCTCTATTATATCTCCAGTCTCTGACCATCTCCTGTAGTATGTCTGCAGTCTCTGATCATCTCTTGTATCATGTCTGCAGTCTCTGACCATCTCTTGTACTATGTCTGCAGTCTCTGACCATCTCTTGTATTATGTCTGCAGTCTCTGACCATCTCCTGTAGTATGTCTGCAGTCTCTGACCATCTCCTGTTTTATGCCTGCCCTCTCTGACCATCTCCAGTAGTATGTCTGCAGTCTTTGACCATCTCCTGTACCATGTCTGCAGTCTCTGACCATCTCCTGTACCATGTCTGCAGTCTCTGACCATCTCCTGTACCATGTCTGCAGTCTCTGACCATCTCCAGTAGTATGTCTGCAGTCTTTGACCATCTGTACCATGTCTGCAGTCTCTGACCATCTCCTGTACCATGTCTGCAGTCTCTGACCATCTCCTGTACCATGTCTGCAGTCTCTGACCATCTCTCCTGTACCATGTCTGCAGTCTCTGACCATCTCCTGTACCATGCCTGCAGTCTCTGACCATCTCCTGTACCATGTCTGCAGTCTCTGACCATCTCCTGTACCATGTCTGCAGTCTCTGACCATCTCCTGTAGTATGTCTGCAGTCTCTGAACATCTCCTGTAGTATGTCTACAGTCTCTGAACATCTCCTGTAGTATGTCTACAGTCTCTGAACATCTCCTGTAGTATGTCTGCAGTCTCTGAACATCTCCTGTAGTATGTCTGCAGTCTCTGACCGTCTCCTGTAGTATGTCTGCAGTCTCTGACCATCTCTTCTAACATGTTTGCAGTCTCTGACCATCTCTTGTATCATGTCTCCTGACTGTCTCCTGTAGTATGTCTGCAGTCTCTGACCGTCTCCTGTAGTATGTCTGCAGTCTCTGACCGTCTCCTGTAGTATGTCTGCAGTCTCTGACCATCTCCTATATTATATCTCCAGTCTCTGACCATCTCCTGTACTATGTATGCAGTCTCTGACCATCTCCTGTATTATATCTCCAGTCTCTGACCATCTCCTGTAATATGTCTGCATTCTCTGACCATCTCCTGTAATATGTCCGCATTCTCTGACCATCTCTTGTAACATGTCTGCAGTCTTTGACCATCTCTTGTAACATGTCTGCAGTTTGACCATCTTCTGTATCACGTCTGCAGTCTCTGACCATCTCCTGTAGTATGTCTGCAGTCTCTGACCATCTCTTGTAACACGTCTGCAGTCTGACCATCTCTTGTATCATGTCTGCAGTCTCTGACCATCTCTTGTAAAATGTCTGCAATCTCTGACCATCTCTTGTAACATGTTTGCAGTCTCTGACCATCTCTTGTATTATGTCTGCAGTCTCTGATCATCTCCTGTAGTATGCCTGCAGTTTCTGACCATCTCCTGTAGTATGTATGCAGTCTCTAACCATCTCTTGTATCATGTCTGCAGTCTCTGACCATCTCCTGTATTATGTCTGCAGTCTCTGACCATCTCCTGCAGTATATCTGCAGTCTCTGACCATCTCCTGTACTATGTTTGCAGTCTCTGACCATCTCCTGTATTATATCTCCAGTCTCTGACCATCTCCTGTACTATGTCTGCAGTCTCTGACCATCTCCTGTATTATATATCCAGTCTCTGACCATCTCCTGTAGTATGTCTGCAGTCTCTGATCATCTCTTGTATCATGTCTGCAGTCTCTGACCATCTCTTGTACTATGTCTGCAGTCTCTGACCATCTCTTGTATTATGTCTGCAGTCTCTGACCATCTCCTGTTTTATTCCTGCCCTCTCTGACCATCTCCAGTAGTATTTCTGCAGTCTTTGACCATCTCCTGTACCATGCCTGCAGTCTCTGACCATCTCCTGTACCATGTCTGCAGTCTCTGACCATCTCCTGTACCATGTCTGCAGTCTCTGAACATCTCCTGTAGTATGTGCAGTCTCTGAACATCTCCTGTAGTATGTCTGCATTCTCTGACCGTCTCCTGTAGTATGTCTACAGTCTCTGACTGTCTCCTGTAGTATATCTGCAGTCTCTGACTGTCTCCTGTAGTATGTCTGCAGACTCTGACCGTCTCCTGTAGTATGTCTGCAGTCTCTGACCATCTCCTATATTATATCTCCAGTCTCTGACCATCTCCTGTACTATGTCTGCAGTCTCTTACCATCTCCTGTATTATATCTCCAGTCTCTGACCATCTCCTGTAATATGTCCGCATTCTCTGACCATCTCCTGTAATATGTCCGCATTCTCTGACCATCTCTTGTAACATGTCTGCAGTCTCTGACCATCTCCTGTAGTATGTCTGCAGTCTCTGACCATCTCTTGTAACACGTCTGCAGTCTGACCATCTCTTGTATCATGTCTGCAGTCTCTGACCATCTCTTGTAACATGTCTGCAGTCTCTGACCATTTCTTGTATCATGTCTGCAGTCTCTGACCATCTCTTGTATTATGTCTGCAGTCTCTGACCATCTCCTGTATTATGTCTGCAGTCTCTGACCATCTCCTGCAGTATGTCTGCAGTCTCTGACCATCTCCTGTACTATGTTTGCAGTCTCTGACCATCTCCTGTATTATATCTCCAGTCTCTGACCATCTCCTGTACTATGTCTGCAGTCTCTGACCATCTCCTGTATTATACCTCCATTCTCTGACCATCTCCTGTAGTATGTCTGCAGTCTCTGATCATCTCTTGTATCATGTCTGCAGTCTGTGACCATCTCTTGTACTATGTCTGCAGTCTCTGACCATCTCCTGTATTATGTCTGCAGTCTCTGACCGTCTCCTGTAGTATGTCTGCAGTCTCTGACTATCTCCTGTTTTATGCCTGCCCTCTCTGACCATCTCCAGTAGTATGTCTGCAGTCTTTGACCATCTCCTGTACCATGTCTGCAGTCTCTGACCATCTCCTCTACCATGTCTGCAGTCTCTGACCATCTCCTGTACCATGTCTGCAGTCTCTGACCATCTCCTGTACCATGTCTGCAGTCTCTGACCATCTCCTGTACCATGCCTGCAGTCTCTGACCATCTCCTGTACCATGTCTGCAGTCTCTGGCCATCTCCTGTACCATGTCTGCAGTCTCTGACCATCTCCTGTAGTATGTCTACAGTCTCTGAACATCTCCTGTAGTATGTCTGCAGTCTCTGAACATCTCCTGTAGTATGTCTGCAGTCTCTGACCGTCTCCTGTAGTATGTCTGCAGTCTCTGACTGTCTCCTGTAGTATGTCTGCAGTCTCTGACCGTCTCCTGTAGTATGTCTGCAGACATACTACAGTCTCCTGTAGTATGTCTGCAGTCTCTGACCGTCTCCTGTAGTATGTCTGCAGTCTCTGACCATCTCCTATATTATATCTCCAGTCTCTGACCATCTCCTGTACTATGTCTGCAGTCTCTTACCATCTCCTGTATTATATCTCCAGTCTCTGACCATCTCCTGTAATATGTCCGCATTCTCTGACCATCTCCTGTAATATGTCCGCATTCTCTGACCATCTCTTGTAACATGTCTGCAGTTTTTGACCATCTCTTGTAACATGTCTGCAGTCTCTGACCATCTCCTGTAGTATGTCTGCAGTCTCTGACCATCTCTTGTAACACGTCTGCAGTCTGCCATCTCTTGTATCATGTCTGCAGTCTCTGACCATCTCTTGTAACATGTCTGCAGTCTCTGACCATCTCTTGTAACATGTTTGCAGTCTCTGACCATCTCTTGTATCATGTCTGCAGTCTCTGACCATCTCTTGTATTATGTCTGCAGTCTCTGATCATCTCCTGTAGTATGTCTGCAGTTTCTGACCATCTCCTGTAGTATGTCTGCAGTCTCTGACCATCTCCTGTACTATGTCTGCAGTCTCTAACCATCTCTTGTATCATGTCTGCAGTCTCTGACCATCTCCTGTATTATGTCTGCAGTCTCTGACCATCTCCTGCAGTATGTCTGCAGTCTCTGACCATCTCCTGTACTATGTTTGCAGTCTCTGACCATCTCCTGTATTATATCTCCAGTCTCTGACCATCTCCTGTACTATGTCTGCAGTCTCTGACCATCTCCTGTATTATATCTCCAGTCTCTGACCATCTCCTGTAGTATGTCTGCAGTCTCTGATCATCTCTTGTATCATGTCTGCAGTCTCTGACCATCTCTTGTACTATGTCTGCAGTCTCTGACCATCTCCTGTATTATGTCTGCAGTCTCTGACTGTCTCCTGTAGTATGTCTGCAGTCTCTGACCATCTCCTGTTTTATGCCTGCCCTCTCTGACCATCTCCTGTATCATGTCTGCAGTCTCTGACCATATCCTGTACCATGTCTGCAGTCTCTGACCATCTCCTGTACCATGTCTGCAGTCTCTGACCATCTCCTGTATCATGTCTGCAGTCTCTGACCATATCCTGTACCATGTCTGCAGTCTCTGACCATCTCCTGTACCATGCCTGCAGTCTCTGACCATCTCCTGTATTATATCTTTAGTCTCTGACCATCTCCTGTACTATGTCTGCAGTCTCTGAACATCTCCTGTAGTATGTCTGCAGTCTCTGACCGCCTCCTGTAGTATGTCTGCACTCTCTGACTGTCTCCTGTAGTATGTCTGCAGTCTATGACCGTCTCCTGTAGTATGTCTGCAGACTCTGACCATCTCCTGTAGTATGTCTGCAGTCTCTGACCGTCTCCTGTAGTATGTCTGCAGTCTCTGACCATCTCCTATATTATATCTCCAGTCTCTGACCATCTCCTGTACTATAAAATAGTGCTAAAATCTTGTGAGCCACAAATGGGTTAATGCCTTCAGTGTGAATAAATGAACCTAATTCAGCTGCACACACTAACCACGTTCCATACCGTGTCTTTGCCAAAAATAAATAAATATATGTGTATGCGCTAAAGGCTATAAATACGTGAACAAAGAATAAAATAAATCTATACAATATTAAAAATTATTATAAATTATAAACAGTGTCACACACCTGTGAAGAAAGTGACTATAATCCACAATTGAATATATGAAAAATGGTAACATGCACCATGCAAGAAAATGTGAGCAAAAAAAAAAAAAATCCTTTAAATGATTAAAAAAAATATATATATATATATATAAGCGCTACTTGATAAAGTGTCCGAAACCAATTCATACAAATGAATATATCTCAGTCCAAGCCATTCATAAGAGTATATAAATCAAAGTGCACAATAGTGTCCAAACAAATAGCAGGCAATCCTCATGCTGTTTTTTTTTTTTTTTTTTTTGAAAAAGTGCTAAATATTCCTCATGCTCTTCTTATGAGATGTTTACATTAAGGCATGCTGCAGTGCTCTCCAGTGACCCCCAATGGATAATGCGCTCACCTTAGAGCGTGTGACACAGTAGCTAAACAGTGTCAAAACACGCATTAGAGCCACTCCAGGGCTCACACAGGGTATGCTGGTGATGATCTGTATCTCGCTCAAATGGTGACATATATGAAAGAAAGGAGACTCATAGCATAATACCGCCAGGAATTTATTTGAAAAGCCCTAAAAACAATCCCTCCAGGAGGGTACTCACAATGCTTGGGTGCGTCAGTGCACCATCCTATCCAAAACATGCAATACAGATGAATCCTGTGGCGTGCGGTGCAGTGTTCAATCCTCTGCCTGTCTGTGTGTAGAAAGCTCCGTCCTGCCCCTCCCCTACGCGTCTTCGGCACAGGGTATACGTGCCTTCATCTGGGGGATCTAGATGGTATACGTGCCTTCATCTGGGGGATCTAGATCCCCCAGATGAAGGCACGTATACCCTGTGCCGAAGACGCGTAGGGGAGGGGCAGGACGGAGCTTTCTACACACAGACAGGCAGAGGATTGAACACTGCACCGCACGCCACAGGATTCATCTGTATTGCATGTTTTGGATAGGATGGTGCACTGACGCACCCAAGCATTGTGAGTACCCTCCTGGAGGGATTGTTTTTAGGGCTTTTCAAATAAATTCCTGGCGGTATTATGCTATGAGTCTCCTTTCTTTCATATATGTCACCATTTGAGCGAGATACAGATCATCACCAGCATACCCTGTGTGAGCCCTGGAGTGGCTCTAATGCGTGTTTTGACACTGTTTAGCTACTGTGTCACACGCTCTAAGGTGAGCGCATTATCCATTGGGGGTCACTGGAGAGCACTGCAGCATGCCTTAATGTAAACATCTCATAAGAAGAGCATGAGGAATATTTAGCACTTTTTCAAAAAAAAAAAAAAAAAAAACAGCATGAGGATTGCCTGCTATTTGTTTGGACACTATTGTGCACTTTGATTTATATACTCTTATGAATGGCTTGGACTGAGATATATTCATTTGTATGAATTGGTTTCGGACACTTTATCAAGTAGCACTTATATATATATATATATATTTTTTAATCATTTAAAGGATTTTTTTTTTTTTGCTCACATTTTCTTGCATGGTGCATGTTACCATTTTTCATATATTCAATTGTGGATTATAGTCACTTTCTTCACAGGTGTGTGACACTGTTTATAATCTCCTGTACTATGTCTGCAGTCTCTTACCATCTCCTGTATTATATCTCCAGTCTCTGACCATCTCCTGTAATATGTCCGCATTCTCTGACCATCTCCTGTAATATGTCCGCATTCTCTGACCATCTCTTGTAACATGTCTGCAGTCTTTGACCATCTCTTGTAACATGTCTGCAGTCTCTGACCATCTCCTGTAGTATGTCTGCAGTCTCTGACCATCTCTTGTAACACGTCTGCAGTCTGACCATCTCTTGTATCATGTCTGCAGTCTCTGACCATCTCTTGTAACAAGTCTGCAGTCTCTGACCATCTCTTGTAAAATGTTTGCAGTCTCTGACCATCTCTTGTATCATGTCTGCAGTCTCTGACCATCTCTTGTATTATGTCTGCAGTCTCTGATCATCTCCTGTAGTATGTCTGCAGTTTCTGACCATCTCCTGTAGTATGTCTGCAGTCTCTGACCATCTCCTGTACTATGTCTGCAGTCTTTAACCATCTCTTGTATCATGTCTGCAGTCTCTGACCATCTCCTGTATTATGTCTGCAGTCTCTGACCATCTCCTGCAGTATGTCTGCAGTCTCTGACCATCTCCTGTACTATGTTTGCAGTCTCTGACCATCTCCTGTATTATATCTCCAGTCTCTGACCATCTCCTGTACTATGTCTGCAGTCTCTGACCATCTCCTGTATTATATCTCCAGTCTCTGACCATCTCCTGTAGTATGTCTGCAGTCTCTGATCATCTCTTGTATCATGTCTGCAGTCTCTGACCATCTCTTGTACTATGTCTGCAGTCTCTGACCATCTCCTGTATTATGTCTGCAGTCTCTGACCGTCTCCTGTAGTATGTCTGCAGTCTCTGACCATATCCTGTTTTAGGCCTGCCCTCTCTGACCATCTCCTGTATCATGTCTGCAGTCTCTGACCATATCCTGTACCATGTCTGCAGTCTGTGACCATCTCCTGTACCATGCCTGCAGTCTCTGACCATCTCCTGTACTATGTCTACAGTCTCTGAACATCTCCTGTAGTATGTCTGCAGTCTCTGAACATCTCCTGTAGTATGTCTGCAGTCTCTGACCGTCTCCTGTAGTATGTCTGCAGTCTCTGACTGTCTCCTGTAGTATGTCTGCAGTCTCTGACTGTCTCCTGTAGTATGTCTGCAGTTTCTGACCATCTCCTGTAGTATGTCTGCAGTCTCTGACCATCTCCTGTACTATGTCTGCAGTCTCTAACCATCTCTTGTATCATGTCTGCAGTCTCTGACCATCTCCTGTATTATGTCTGCAGTCTCTGACCATCTCCTGCAGTATGTCTGCAGTCTCTGACCGTCTCCTGTAGTATGTCTGCAGTCTCTGACCATCTCCTGTTTTATGCCTGCCCTCTCTGACCATCTCCTGTATCATGTCTGCAGTCTCTGGCCATATCCTGTACCATGTCTGCAGTCTGTGACCATCTCCTGTACCATGCCTGCAGTCTCTGACCATCTCCTGTACTATGTCTACAGTCTCTGAACATCTCCTGTAGTATGTCTGCAGTCTCTGAACATCTCCTGTAGTATGTCTGCAGTCTCTGACCGTCTCCTGTAGTATGTCTGCAGTCTCTGACTGTCTCCTGTAGTATGTCTGCAGTCTCTGACCGTCTCCTGTAGTATGTCTGCAGTCTCTGACCATCTCCTATATTATATCTCCAGTCTCTAACCATCTCCTGTACTATGTCTGCAGTCTCCTGTATTATATCTCCAGTCTCTGACCATCTCCTGTAATATGTCCGCATTCTCTGACCATCTCCTGTAATATGTCCGCATTCTCTGACCATCTCTTGTAACATGTCTGCAGTCTTTGACCATCCCTTGTAACATGTCTGCAGTTTGACCATCTTCTGTATCACGTCTGCAGTCTGACCATCTCTTGTATCATGTCTGCAGTCTCTGACCATCTCTTGTAACATGTCTGCAGTCTCTGACCATCTCTTGTAACATGTTTGCAGTCTCTGACCATCTCTTGTATCATGTCTGCAGTCTCTGACCATCTCTTGTATTATGTCTGCAGTCTCTGATCATCTCCTGTAGTATGTCTGCAGTTTCTGACCATCTCCTGTAGTATGTCTGCAGTCTCTGACCATCTCCTGTTTTAGGCCTGCCCTCTCTGACCATCTCCTGTATCATGTCTGCAGTCTCTGACCATATCCTGTACCATGTCTGCAGTCTGTGACCATCTCCTGTACCATGCCTGCAGTCTCTGACCATCTCCTGTACTATGTCTACAGTCTCTGAACATCTCCTGTAGTATGTCTGCAGTCTCTGAACATCTCCTGTAGTATGTCTGCAGTCTCTGACCGTCTCCTGTAGTATGTCTGCAGTCTCTGACTGTCTCCTGTAGTATGTCTGCAGTCTCTGACTGTCTCCTGTAGTATGTCTGCAGTTTCTGACCATCTCCTGTAGTATGTCTGCAGTCTCTGACCATCTCCTGTACTATGTCTGCAGTCTCTAACCATCTCTTGTATCATGTCTGCAGTCTCTGACCATCTCCTGTATTATGTCTGCAGTCTCTGACCATCTCCTGCAGTATGTCTGCAGTCTCTGACCGTCTCCTGTAGTATGTCTGCAGTCTCTGACCATCTCCTGTTTTATGCCTGCCCTCTCTGACCATCTCCTGTATCATGTCTGCAGTCTCTGGCCATATCCTGTACCATGTCTGCAGTCTGTGACCATCTCCTGTACCATGCCTGCAGTCTCTGACCATCTCCTGTACTATGTCTACAGTCTCTGAACATCTCCTGTAGTATGTCTGCAGTCTCTGAACATCTCCTGTAGTATGTCTGCAGTCTCTGACCGTCTCCTGTAGTATGTCTGCAGTCTCTGACTGTCTCCTGTAGTATGTCTGCAGTCTCTGACCGTCTCCTGTAGTATGTCTGCAGTCTCTGACCATCTCCTATATTATATCTCCAGTCTCTAACCATCTCCTGTACTATGTCTGCAGTCTCCTGTATTATATCTCCAGTCTCTGACCATCTCCTGTAATATGTCCGCATTCTCTGACCATCTCCTGTAATATGTCCGCATTCTCTGACCATCTCTTGTAACATGTCTGCAGTCTTTGACCATCCCTTGTAACATGTCTGCAGTTTGACCATCTTCTGTATCACGTCTGCAGTCTGACCATCTCTTGTATCATGTCTGCAGTCTCTGACCATCTCTTGTAACATGTCTGCAGTCTCTGACCATCTCTTGTAACATGTTTGCAGTCTCTGACCATCTCTTGTATCATGTCTGCAGTCTCTGACCATCTCTTGTATTATGTCTGCAGTCTCTGATCATCTCCTGTAGTATGTCTGCAGTTTCTGACCATCTCCTGTAGTATGTCTGCAGTCTCTGACCATCTCCTGTACTATGTCTGCAGTCTCTAATCATCTCTTGTATCATGTCTGCAGTCTCTGACCATCTCCTGTATTATGTCTGCAGTCTCTGACCATCTCCTGCAGTATGTCTGCAGTCTCTGACCATCTCCTGTACTATGTTTGCAGTCTCTGACCATCTCCTGTATTATATCTCCAGTCTCTGACCATCTCCTGTACTATGTCTGCAGTCTCTGACCATCTCCTGTGTTATATCTCCAGTCTCTGACCACCTCCTGTAGTATGTCTGCAGTCTCTGATCATCTCTTGTATCATGTCTGCAGTTTCTGACCATCTCTTGTACTATGTCTGCAGTCTCTGACCATCTCTTGTATTATGTCTGCAGTCTCTGACCATCTCCTGTAGTATGTCTGCAGTCTCTGACCATCTCCTGTTTTATGCCTGCCCTCTCTGACCATCTCCAGTAGTATGTCTGCAGTCTTTGACCATCTCCTGTACCATGTCTGCAGTCTCTGACCATCTCCTGTACCATGTCTGCAGTCTCTGACCATCTCCTGTACCATGTCTGCAGTCTCTGACCATCTCCTGTACCATGTCTGCAGTCTCTGACCATCTCCTGTACCATATCTGCAGTCTCTGACCATCTCCTGTACCATGTCTGCAGTCTCTGACCATCTCTTGTAACATGTCTGCAGTCTCTGACCATCTCTTGTAACATGTCTGCAGTCTCTGACCATCTTCTGTATTATGTCTGAAGTGTGACCATCTCCTGTACTATGATTGCGGTCTCTGACCATCTCTTGTACTATGTCTGAGGGCTCTTTCTAACAGATTCCCTAACAGAAGCCCTCTGTGTGTGCATCAGAGAGACTCCCCTCCAGGTCACATTAGTGTACTCTCTTCCTGAATTTTCTTTATTGTAAAAAGATCATGGGAGGATCCCAGGGTAACGAAGAGTTCTTAGGGGAACATCTCTGTGTTTGAGTCATTGCCATAGAAACATTTGTAAAGGGGAGGAGTTGGTAAGATGACCACGCCCACGTGGGGGCGTCAGAAATATTTCTGCACCCAGGCGTTTGTGACCCTAGGATCGGCCCTGTTCAGGTGTTCCGTGCACCTCTGTGCAGGCCGTCCCATTGATGTAATTTCAGATGTAGTACCTGAATGAACAGAGCCATTGCTCCCAATTTTACATCCATGTAGGTCCGCATGCATGTCCCTGAGCTCACACTGTCTGGTTTGGGGTCGTGTACCCACAGGACAAACTAACAAATCCAACCCCCATAGTAAGTGGGAGCGAGAGCTTGGAACCTCCTTCACAGAAGAACAATGGTTAGCCACCCTAAACATCCCATTTAAGGCCTCTAAATCCGCTAACCTTTGGGAAATTTCCTACAAGATCACTTTCTGCTGGTATTGAACTCCCCCCCATAATACATAAAATAGACTCCTTTCTATTGCCTCTCTGCTGGAGAGGATGTGGATCCCATGGCACATTCCTACACATATTTTGGTCCTGCAACATCCTATCTGGTTATTGGTCTGATATCTTTCGAATGATCCAGAAAGTCACCCACATTCAAGTCAATCCCTAGCCAGAATTAGCCATCCTTATCTTGAGTATTGACAAATCCCCCTCCCCCCAAATCAGATGCATAGTTATCCATATACTGTATCTGCCAGACTGGTCATCACCCACAATTGGTTCTCTAATTCCTGCAATTCCTGCTCTGAAGTAATAGCTCTCACTCAGTTGAATAGTATTTATGAATGCATGTTTGCCTCAAGCTCAGCAAAGTTGTCCAAATTGGTGTACTTGTTATAAAGAAGTGTACTCTACTAACAATTAATATGGCTTGTGTAAGAGATTATAATTCCTTCTAAGTTAACATGCTTCCAATAGGTCTACTGTTGATCTGTTTTCCTACTGAACATATTATCTATGGCTCTCCTGCTATAATCTTCTATTGAAGTGTAATAGCATTGTTGGCAACAGCTGATATGTTTTCTTTGTATTGTATTTGTTTTGTACTTTCCATGACCATTGTATAACAGATGTACTATACTTCCATACTGCCTGACCAACCCTTGCTTCAGCCACCATACCATTTCCAATTAATAGAGACCACACCAAGTTGGAGTAAATTTTGGCCGTAGCAGCCCCTTTATTAATCAATACATTTAAATGAACATAACCATAAACATCTGATATTCGCGTTGGTCTTTGCAGGCACTCCACATACTATCTGTTTAATAATAATAATAACAATAATAACAACAAGGCACTGCGGTATCTTTTATATATGATAATAGGCCTCTAGCCGACATACTGGCTCGGAGACAACCAACTGACTGCAGTGCACCCGTTAACCAAATTCCAGCTAAACCACCGTTAGCTGGAATACCACCATTGGGAACCATACCACCGATGGGTCCCGAACTCTCCTTATCCGAAATTTCTTCATTCACCCGCAAAGACCAACACCCGCCACAGTGCCCAAGGGGACAACCTTACCCTTGGGTGCCCCTCCAACCCCAACGCTCTCTAGATGCCACCGGCAAACCCAGGGCCCACATATTAATCCCCCAGCATAGCGGTAAACTCCGTCACCCCGGAAGCATCTCCCAGTATTCACTTCCATCTCTAAATGCCCGCTGACCATCCTCACCATTCCTAACCCAACATCAGCTGACATCCCCATTAACTGTATGGGTAGCTATTGCCATCCCCAATCTCCAATCTTCCGAGCAATGATGTTGGACCCCACAATCAGCATCCCCAGGAAAGCCCTGCGGATGTGCCTAAATCCATCATCATAACCCTTGTTATGTCCCACATAGACTTTAGGTCCACATGATTGCCGCCGACGTGTTACCAACAACGCCCGGCACCCCCCTCCATTCGTGCCACGTTATGCCCTCCCGGCACCATCCTGCTCCCCATCATGCCCAGCACTCTTACCTATGGAGCACCGGCTATCATCTAGAAATGCCTCATTGTGTCACCTCACACCCACTGTCAGCTTCACTTGTCCCCCTCAACCCATATGAGGGCCCTCTCTCCAGCTCAGGCCTTGTGTTCCCCCTAAAATAGAAGAGAAAAAACCCCACCGGCCACAACCACAGACATGCAAAAAACAGGCATACCCCCCAACAAATCGTGTAAGCGTGCAACAGGTGGGGACGACCATACCACTGGAACCTACTAGGTTCTCCTTGAAAATTCACTTAACTGGCTCTGAACCCGACCCACACCTGGCCGCCTACATACTGATGAAATAGTAGGAAAATGTATTTTCCCCACACCTAGTGCCCTTAAACCTTTCAGCCAAACTGCCTTGAAATCTGGACATAGGGGACCAGTCCTAATGTCGCCACAGTGACCCCGCACCTTCGGGCTCACCGTTAATAAACCATTATTTCCCCTTCTGAGCCTTACCCACCCTTGTACCTCTCAGAAGAGCAGACCCGCTCACCGATTCTACCAGCCCTAAGAGGAATGCCAGAGAGAAAGCCATTATGAACAAGGAAACTTCCTCGACCGATAAAAAACCTGACAAACCCAATGGGCTAAAAACATTCCACCAAATCTAAAACGACACAGTGCGCCCCATATCCCGGCGCTTACGAGAGAGCCGATACCCTTTCAGTGCTTATCCTAAAACTTGTAATGAAGTACCAGCAATCATGCAATTTAAAGAAAAAACACCCAACCCACCAACTCAGGGTCCGCGAAACCCAGTACAGAACCTGCAACCCTCCCTCGGGCCCTCCTGTTCCAACTCTGCTTGATGCCCAACGACAGGCATTACTGCCAAACCCCACAGGACGCAGCCCAAGTCCCATGCCTTACCACCTTTCTGAGCCCTCCGGAACCGACCCCCAAGCAATAACCCCCCCGTCATACTGGACAGTGAACCCCTTAATTGCTCCAGTGCCAGCACCCCACTCCCGGAATCCATCCCCACCATAAGCTAGACCAAGCTTTTGCTATGACGTTCTCACCCCCGAGAGGTGGACAGCACCACTAAGCCAATGACTGCAGAGCTCTACATGACGGAGCAGCCTGACCCCCGGCTGAGACGATGCCGCAACCGTATGGTGACCCGTATCACGCTTATGATGCCCCCTTGGAAGTGCCTGACAGCACCCCAACCTACTCACCCTTCCCTCCACGGCCAGCACCACCGGAAACAATGTCATTGACATACATTATGTATCCCACCGGCCTACTTCACGAGGGCAGAGGGGAACCCTAATCTATCGGCTTAGGTAGAGCCCGTCGCATACCTGTAAAACGCTTTATCCCCATCACCAACATCTCTCTGAACACCCCCAATGAGCCTTTTATTACAAACCATTAAATTCCACATTCACCACAAACAATTTTAATGCAGATAATACAGTCAATGCATAACAACTAACCCACCTCAGCTTGTGCCCTATCTAAGGTCTATGTAGGCTTCTATACTTGCGATTGTATAACTAACTACTTGGGTACTTACCAGACACTTATTTGATACCCCGATGTTACCACCGCGATTGTATACTTAACTACTTACGTACTTACCAGATACTTACTTGATACCCTGATGTCACCACCGTAATGTCCCAACCCACAGTTTTTCACGGTTAGGAAGGGACACCCATACCTCCGATGGGCCCAGCCAACATTTTTCCACGTTTAGGAAGGGACACCCATACCTCCGATGGGCCCAACCAACATTTTTCCACGGTTAGGAAGGGACACCCAGACCTCCGATGGGCCCAACCAACATTTTTCCATGTTTAGGAAGGGACACTCATACCACCGATGGGCCCAACCAACATTTTTCGACAGTTAGGAAGGGGCAACCATACCTCCGATAGGCCCAACCAACATTTTTCCACGGTTAGGAAGGGACACCCATACCGCCAATGGGCCCAACCAACATTTTTTCAAGGTTAGTAAGGGACACCCATACCTCAGATTGGTCCAACCCACCATATTCCTTAGTTCGGAAGGGTCACCCATACCTCAGATGGGCCCAAACCCACTGTTTTCCATGGTTAGGAAGGAACACCCATGCCTCAGATGGGCCCAACCCCACTATTTTCCCCAGTTAGGAAGGGGCCCCCATACCTCAGACGGGCCCCAACCCACCGTATTTCCCAAGTTAGAAAGGAAAAACTCCATACCTCGAATGGGCCCCACCCACTATTGTCCAAAGTTAGGAAGGGACACCCAGATGGGCCCACCCCCAGTTCCCCCCCAGGCCAGAAGTGACCCCCATATCTCAGATGGGTCCAACCCCCATATTCTCCAGTTAGGAAGGAACACCTAAACTCAGATGGGCCCAACCCACCGTTTTCCCCCAGGTAAGAAGGGACACCCATACCTCAGATGGAAAAAGGAAGGGTGTGGAGGCGCCAACTGTGGTAGCGTGTTTATGCAAAAATGAAAGTTAGTGTAACAATTACACTTACTGGTTCACAGGGTGGAGGTGTTCCTTTGAGATGTGAAGTGTCCTGGGATGTGCTGTTATCTTGTTTCCGGCTCGGATTTCATTCCTTCAGGCGTCTGGGTGTGGAGTCTGTAAACAGGCTGAACCGCTGCATCCAGTGCATGGAAAGCTCCACGCTGACCACTCTGGAGCGCGGAAGCGGAAATGACATCACTGATGCACGGCAAACATCCAGGCTGGTGTTGGGGATGATACAGGGATAGTACAGGCTACGCGCTCGGGGCTCACAGCTCCTTCTACTGGCCTTTTACATACCTCAAATGGGCCCAACCCACTATTTTCCACAGGTAGGACAGGACACCCATACCTCCGAATAGGCCCAGCCCTCCATTTTTCCATGCGGCCCCCGCCCCTGTCCCGGGGTAGATGCTCACCGCCCCCCTTTTTTTTTTAAAAATAACAGAAACCGATTTGGGCCCGCGCCTAATACAGGAAGCCCGTAACTATTCAGGGAAAAAATTCCATAAGCTCCATCTGTACCACCTCATCCCCTGGACATTGTGCTCCACTCTCGCTTTGCCCCAGCTGTCTTGCAACGTGTCCACGGCCTCAGGGAGAACAGGTCCCCAGACCCACCTTCCACAGCTGTCCCCCAGACCCTACGGGCCCTTCACCAACACCTACTTTTCCCATTGTGTTCGGGGCAGCTAAACTAATGGCCACCTGTGCCCTAGCAGCCTCCCCCCGCTGTCCCAGCCATGTCCACCCCATCTGCGGAAACCAAGCTGCTGACGGGCCGATTTGCACCTTCCCCTAACCATGAAACCTCTGTCACTCCCGTATCGACCCTGGCAGCAGCGCGATCGCGGGCTGAAAGAACCCGGAGGAACCCCCGTGGGCAAACATGACCGCGTGTCCCTCCCCTCTTGCTGTGGTCTAGGCCCACCTCTACTGAAACACCTCTGTTACCCGCAGCCTGCTAAGAAATAGAAAATTGTAACTGGACTTACCCGGCTGCCTAGGAAGAGTGCCACCAGCCGAAGGTCCCGCCTCCATCGCCGCTGATCATCTCTGCGGCTCTTCTTCCTCTTCTGTGCGCCCCCTTGAACGTTGCTCTGACCTTCTGTCCTCCAGCGATCGTCAGGCCTCCTGGGGAAGCATCCCAGGATGCTGAGGATCCGTGCGGCGGCTGGCCCCACCTCCTCGCACCGGATCCGGCCACGGAATGTTCGTTGCCATGCCCAGTCCCGTCTGGGTGGGGCGGGCACCTCAGTCCCCCAGCCTGTCTCCTTCTGCTGTGCACCCTCTGCGCCTGGTGCGTTGAGAGCCACCGGCCGTGGCAGTGGAGGCCCGGCGGCCGGCTCCGAACATCATTTACCCCACCGAAACTCCGCCCTGCTGGGGGGGAGCCCGTGTGTTCCTCTTGCTGCGGGATGGCCACAAACGGCCTTGGTGCACCCCGAGCACCCACCTGCCACTCTCCGACTGTGGAGCAGGGGTTTCTCGGTCCCCAAGCCTGTCCCCCGCTGCTGTGCAGCCTTTTTTTTTGTCCTCCCCTGGTGTCCAGAGAGCCACCGGCAGTGGAAGTGTAGACCCGGCGGCCGTTGCTAGGCGTATCTTCCCCGCTGAGGCTCCGCCCCCCACCATCCGAACGTCAAGAGCAGAGCCCATGCGTTCCGTGAGCACAGGCCCTGAGGACTGTTTAGTAGGAAGTGGATGGAAGGCGCGTGATCAGACGCTTACATCAAGAAATGTACAGACATATAGTCATATAAATATAAAATCATACAAATACTACATAATATTAAAAAAAAGGAAAAACAGGTAACAAAATACTAGGAAGTTAAAATTGGGGTGTGCCCATATTGAGGCAGGTATTTAAGAAAGGCTGATGCGTTTCGAGGAAAACCTCTTCATCAGAGCCAGGAGAACTGGAGCACAGTCTGTATGGGCCGGTAGGCCGACATGTGTACATGGGGAGAGGTGGTGTTGCTAGTAGGAGGATGTATCCTGTGATGGACAATTGATTATTCCAAGTTCCATACCCAGGTGTTCTATGGATGTAAATAGATTGTATTTTCTTTTTGCGGTGCTGTTAGGCTGTCAGATGTGCCTGTCTCAGGAGAAGTGTGTAGACACAGCTGCAAACTGTAAAGATCCTTTGGAGTGGAGAGCCTTGTGATCCTGGCAGCAGAAGGGGGGGAGGAGGAGGTGTCCTTGAGGCAGCTGATGCCTGGATAGAAAGCGTCTTGCTGCCTAGGGATAGGAAAGGTCGCAACTCAGTCCTGGGACCCCCCAGCCCCCGCCTGTGGGGGGCATTGTAGGCCCGGCGGCCATTGCTAGGCGCATCTCCCCACTGAGTCTCCGCCTCCCGCCTTCGCACCGTCCACTTGCTACTTAGGCCTCGGGCCTGAGGGCAGCAAATCACCCCCAGCCCCATGCCTGCCGTGACCCCCCAAACCGCGAGCGCCGAGATCGAGGGTGATCCCGGATGGGCCCGACCGGCCATCCGGCATGCAGCCTGCTCTGTGTTAGGAGGCCTGAGAAAGGGGCTCCGGCAGCACCGAACTACAAGCACCTGGGGACGCCCCTGGACCGGAACCTACAGCCACTCACCCCTCACCATCCCCCTCCCTGAAGGCATACCTCCAGCTCCCCGTGCTGCCATGCCCCTCCAAAGCTGCCCTGCAGTACAAGCTTCTCCACACTGCCCCAAGCTTGTTCCTGTACGCTAATGCTGGGGGGGGGGGGGGGGGGGGGCAGCTCCTCTTTTTACTCTCCTGTCCCCTCCTCCCACATATCCTTCAATCAGGTAAGACCTCACACTTCTGTCTGTACCCTGTTAACTCTGACATGACAGCCCTCTGCTATTTCTTCATTTTATTTCTTTTTCGCTCAGGGCTTTACTTTATCCTGCATTGTATTAATATCGATGTAAAACTTCAATAAAAACGCATTGAAAAGAAAAGTGATTGTGTGCTATACTTTTTTTCAATGTCAATGAATCAACACTAATACTTCTTGTGATAATAGGTTACAGATTTAAAGCGTACCTATAGTACAATTAGGGAGAGGAAAAGAGGAGGGAAGAACCCCCAAAAAAGATGGTCCGCTCCAGAACAAGCTAGTGTAAACCTAAATAACTTTATTCGTGTCACAATAGATACAGAACAACTGTCCAAAAACCATATGTTAAAAAATAGGACAAGGGTCCTATATTGCACAGGTGGCCACCACAAACATTCCATATTCAACTATCGCTCATGCTCTCGCACACATATGAGTCATTATAAAGGAGACCCGGGTCTGGTCGAAATTTCATAAAGTTCCTGAATAGGGTTTAAAAAGGTCTATCCTCAGTAAAGTGCCAATGCTGGTGATTGATGAAATTCCATCCACATATAATTAAAGAAACCAACTATAGGTACATATGTCAGAGCAACATAGGGAAATGGGAAGTCCCGGTATTATCAGCTAGGTAGCGGCAAACCAAAGGGCAAGTTCACATCTTATGCAAGAAAGACAGACGGTGAATAGCCATAGACCGTGTACCTCCTATGTGATGGAGTACTACTTAGCTCACCGTTCGACGTCTTCAGTGGAGGAATGGTGAAGCCCGAAGGAACTGATGGTAGCCGCGCTGGTGTAGTATAGGGGAGAGTTCATGCGGTGTGTTTGTCTGTTGCAGGTATGAGCTGTCGTTTCCGGATCTTCCCCGAGGGGATGTATGGTGAGTCACAGGGTTCAGACGCTCCGCGCTTGATCAATCAGATGGTTGAAAGGAGCGCTCGGTCTCAGTGTCCACCAAGACTCAGCCCAATATCCGGGAGTCAATCGGGATGTTTCCATGTTACACGGTCTATGGCTATCCTGAGATCTCCCTGTCCACCCCAACTTCCCACCCTGCGATCTCCCCGTCCCACCCTGCAATCTCCCTGTCCCATCCTGCGATCTCCCCGTCCCAGCCTGCGATCTCCCCGTCCCATCCTGCAATCTCCCCGTCCCAGCCTGCGATCTCCCCGTACCAGCCTGCGATCTCCCCGTCCCATCCTGCAATCTCCCCGTCCCAGCCTGCGATCTCCCCGTCCCATCCTGCGATCTCCCCGTCCCAGCCTGCGATCTCCCCGTCCCATCCTGCGATCTCCCCGTCCCACCCTGCGATCTCCCCGTCCCATCCTGCGATCTCCCCGTCCCACCCTGCGATCTCCCCGTCCCACCCTGCGATCTCCCCGTCCCATCCTGCGATCTCCCTGTCCACCCCAACCTCCGATCCTGCAATCTCCTCATCCAATCCTGCGATCTCCCCGTCCCACCCTGCGATCTCCTCGTCCCACCCTGCGATCTCCCCGTCCCACCCTGCGATCTCCCCGTCCCACCCTGCGATCTCCCCGTCCCATCCTGCTATCTCCCCGTCCCACCCTGCAATCTCCCCGTCCCACCCTGCAATCTCCCCGTCCCACCCTGCGATCTCCCCGTCCCATCCTGCGATCTCCCTGTCCACCCCAACCTCCGATCCTGCAATCTCCTCATCCAATCCTGCGATCTCCCCGTCCCACCCTGCGATCTCCTCGTCCCACCCTGCGATCTCCCTGTCCCACCCTGCGATCTCCCCGTCCCACCCTGCGATCTCCCCGTCCCATCCTGCGATCTCCCCATCCCACCCTGCTATCTCCCCGTCCCACCCTGCGATCTCCCCGTCCCATCCTGCGATCTCCCCGTCCCATCCTGCGATCTCCCCGTCCCATCCTGCGATCTCCCCGTCCCATCCTGCGATCTCTCCGTCCCACCCTGCGATCTCCCCGTCCCACCCTGCGATCTCCCCGTCCCACCCTGCGATCTCCCCGTCCCATCTTGCGATCTCCTCGTCCCACCCTGCGATCTCCCCGTCCCACCCTGCAATCTCCCTTTCCCACCCTGCGATCTCCCTGTCCACCCCAACCTCCCATCCTGCGATCTCCTCGTCCAATCCTGCGATCTCCCCGTCCCACCCTGCGATCTCCCCGTCCCACCCTGCAATCTCCCTGTCCCACCCTGCGATCTCCCTGTCCACCCCAACCTCCCATCCTGCGATCTCCTCGTCCAATCCTGCGATCTCCCCGTCCCACCCTGCAATCTCCCTGTCCCACCCTGCGATCTCCCTGTCCACCCCAACCTCCCATCCTGCGATCTCCTCGTCCCATCCTGCGATCTCCCCGTCCCACCCTGCGATCTCCCCGTCCCACCCTGCGATCTCCCCGTCCCATCCTGCGATCTCCCCGTCCACTACCCTTCCCACCCTGCGATCTCCCCGTCCCACCCTGCGATCTCCCCGTCCCACCCTGCGATCTCCCCGTCTCACCCTGCGATCTACCCGACCCATCCTGCGATCTCCCCGTCCCATCCTGCGATCTCCCTGTCCACCCCAACTTCCCATCCTGCGATCTCCCCGTCCCATCCTGCGATCTCCCCGTCCCATCCTGCGATCTCCCTGTCCACCCCAACTTCCCATCCTGCGATCTCCCCGTCCCATCCTGCGATCTCCCCGTCCCATCCTGCGATCTCCCCGTCCCATCCTGCGATCTCCCCGTCCCATCCTGCGATCTCCTCGTCCCATCCTGCGATCTCCCCGTCCCATCCTGCGATCTCCTCGTCCCACCCTGCGATCTCCCCGTTCCACCCTGCGATCTCCCCGTCCCACCCTGCAATCTCCCTGTCCCACCCTGCGATCTCCCTGTCCACCCCAACCTCCCATCCTGCAATCTCCTCGTCCAATCCTGCGATCTCCCCGTCCCACCCTGCGATCTCCACGTCCCACCCTGCGATCTCCCCGTCCCATCCTGCGATCTCCCCGTCCCACCCTGCGATCTCCCCGTCCCACCCTGCGATCTCCCCGCCCCATCCTGCGATCTCCCCGTCCACCACCCTTCCCACCCTGCAATCTCCCCGTCCCACCCTGCGATCTCCCCGTCCCACCCTGCGATCTCCCCGTCTCACCCTGCGATCTCCCCGACCCATCCTGCGATCTCCCCGTCCCATCCTGCGATTTCCCTGTCCACCCCAACTTCCCATCCTGCGATCTCCCCGTCCCATCCTGCGATCTCCCCGTCCCATCCTGCGATCTCCCTGTCCACCCCAACTTCCCATCCTGCGATCTCCCCGTCCCATCCTGCGATCTCCCCGTCCCATCCTGCGATCTCCCTGTCCACCCCAACTTCCCATCCTGCGATCTCCCCGTCCCATCCTGCGATCTCCCTGTCCACCCCAACTTCCCATCCTGCGTTCTCCCCGTCCCATCCTGCGATCTCCCCGTCCCATCCTGCGATCTCCCTGTCCACCCCAACTTCCCATCCTGCGATCTCCCCATCCAATCCTGCGATCTCCCCGTCCCATCCTGCGATCTCCCTGTCCACCCCAACTTCCCATCCTGCGATCTCCCCATCCAATCCTGCGATCTCCCCGTCCCATCCTGCGATCTCCCTGTCCACCCCAACTTCCCATCCTGCGATCTCCCCGTCCAATCCTGCAATCTCCCCGAATATCCGCAGTTTAAGACTCTCAGGTGGCATCATCTGTTTCTACAAAGCAAAGAGGAAGTGAAGGGGTGTCCAAAAAGAGATTTGCCCCTTTGTTTAAAAAACATACTGCAGCTCTGCTGAGCAAAAAAGCTGCTCCAAAGCGGAAAAGAGAGTCAATAGAAACTAATGCTGGCCATACACTATACAGAAAATCGGCCGAACCCATTTTCGAAAAAAGAACGTTCGGTAATGACCGCAAACGATCACGCCATCAGGTAAGTAAAGATTTTCGAACGTTAAATCGTTTATGAACAGCAATGTATCGTTTTTTCGTTCGTTTTTTTCATTTATAAAAGGAAGTGTCAAAATGTGTTTGACCTCTGTACTGTGGCTTCCTGTGTTTGACGAGGAGCAACATACGTTCGTGCGTACGTCGGAACGAACCCTCTACCTACAATATGGATGTGGATGAAAGGACCATTGGCATAGTCATGCTTGGAGTGATGGCTATACAACAAGCAGAGGAACCCATAATCAAAAGGCGAAGGTTATGGAGTAAAGAGTGGCTGAAGAACCGGGATGACTTCTCCCATATGAAATTGGTTCGAGAGCTCAAGGAAAACAATCCAGATGACTATCGGAACTATCTGAGGATGCCTGATGAGTCCTTTCAGCTCTTATTGAGTAAAGTGTCACCCCTTATTACCAAAAAAGACACCGTCTTAAGACCAAGCATCCCAGCAGAGCAGAGACTGGTAGCAACACTTCGCTTTCTGGCAACTGGCCGAAGTTATGAAGATTTAAAGTTCACTACCGGAATCTCTGCCCAGTCACTTGGCCGCATCATACCAGAGACCTGCCAAGCCATTATAAAGATCATGCAAGAGGAATACCTAAAGGTAATGACACACTGCTTTTATTTTGAACTCTCAAACACTGTACAGCTTGCTTTGTTTAACTTTGATTTTAGAAGCTCTAAACATATCAGTAAACTCAAACTAGTTCATAACATGTCAAACTGACAAACATAACATATTTAAACCCAAATGTATGTTATTCACAAAGATGTGTACTGATAATCATGTCCCCAGTTGCTTTGTTGACGATCCTGCTGTGGGAATGGTATGTGCCATTGATGCATTTGTGGAGGTACTTGCAATGATTGTGGCTGTGTGGTTTGCAATGATTGTGGGTGTGTGGTTTGCAATGATTGTGGGTGTGTGGTTTGCAATGATTGTGGGTGTGTGGTTTTGTGCTCAGCTAAGTGTGTATTTGTGGTCAGCTCCCCCCTTAACCCTTTATTAAGAAGTTGAATGAGTAATGGTTCCAGTAATTGTTTTTGGTCTTCTGACATCCTGCGCATTTTCTTTGCTGCAAATGCACCCAGGTCATCACATTCATCCTTCTTCTGATTTAACGCTGCAGATGCTTGTAGTAGAAAGTTGCCTGTTGCATCTTGCTTTGTCTTTCTCTTTTTGGTAATGCTTACTGGTGGTGATGTGACAGTTTGTGTTTCACTGCCAAATAGATCCTGTATAATAAAGCCAATTGTTATAATTTTTGGACAATTAAGCCTTCAAAATTTTTTAAACATTTATTTTTATCTTTGCACAGCTGCCATCATCTGTGGAGGAGTGGAAATTAACTGCCAAACAATTTGAAGACTATTGGAATTTTCCAAACTGTGGTGGTGCCATAGACGGCAAACATGTTCGGATAATACCCCCAGCAAACTCTGGCTCATTCTTCTACAATTATAAAGGCTACTTTAGTATTGTGTTAATGGCAATTGTCAATGCCAAGTATGAATTTATTTTTGTTGACATAGGGAAAAATGGCAGAAATTCGGATGGGGGAATAATAGAGAAGACCTCTTTTTTCCAGCACTTAAAAAATGGACTTCTACATCTCCCATCACAAGAGGATACAGTTGAAGGTCTCAACTTCTCATTTGTAGCCGATGACGCGTTTGCATTATCTGAGCATATTTTAAAACCTTTTGCCCTCAAAAACCTGACACCTGAGCAAAAAATTTTTAATTATAGGTTATCTCGTGCTCGACGAGTAGTTGAAAACGCGTTCGGTATTATGGCCAACCGTTTTAGAATATTTCACACAGCAATAAATGTAGCCCCCCCAAAAATTGACACAATAGTCCATAGTTGCTGTGTGTTACACAATTTCTTACGGCGTACTAGCTCCATGTACATGCCCCAATCCCAGTTGGACCGGGAAGATACTTTGTCTGGGGATGTCACGCCTGGTGAGTGGCGTAATGACACCGAAGGCTTATTAAACCTAGGCCGTGCCCCACCTCGTCTCTCCAGTCAAGTCGCTCGCCAGAGTCGCATTGATTATATGCACTATTTTCTGGGTCCTGGAGCAGTCGATTGGCAAAACAATGTCTAAATGCTATGTCAATTTGAGTGGCTGCATTTATATATTATTTCATTAATAAATACAGATGTCATGTAAGATTTTTCTTTCAATAAAAAACATTAACAAGTTACATGTGCTTTGATTTTTGTATGTATTCTCTTCAATTTTTAGTTTCAGATGTGTATAATAAAACATAATATTCTGACTTTACCTGACTGTCTGTCATTTCGTCAAATGTTCCATCTTCTTCATCTCCTGAAATATTCTCACTGATACTGTCTAAACTTGACACAGAGGGTCGTGCTTCCTCCTGGTCAGTCAGAAAACGTAGACTCTCAAAATACCACAGGCGTGGCACATATACTTCATCTGCACCTGCACCAGATCTTTTGGATTCATTAATTTTATTTAATTCTTTTTTGAAGATAGTACGCAGATTGGCTATTTTTTTGGTCACATAGGATATATCTGCTTTTGCATACACAACAGTGCATAGTTCCACTAATTTAGTATACACTTCTTTACGTTTTTGCCGATCTGAGTAGTCTTTGGAGCGCACTTTCCATAGACATGTAAGGTCTCGGTACATTTCAATGAATTGTGGCAGGAAATGTGGTGATGTAAATTTGTCCACCATTGCTCCTGTATTAATAAAAAATGCAGCATTGTTCAGTTGCCAAACTACACCTAACAATTAATACCCTAGAACTATTGTACTGGTCTGCTTACCTTCACTTCTTCAAAATCTTCTGTGTATTGGCCAGTGTAATCCTTTTGTCTGGTCAGTGGCAAGACAACGTTCTGTTCGGTGTGTGTGTTAAGCACCATACACATGATCGGACCTTGTACAAACTTTCCCGTTGTTTTTTTTGGAAAAAGGGCCTTGTCTCTCTGAAGTGCATGCAGACGGTCTGACGTTTAGGCAACAAACACGAACGTAGTCACGTTACAACGTACGGATGACACTTCCAAAGAAGACGTAAAATTCTTCGGCGTCAACGCTTCGGGCTCCCTCTGCTAATTTCAAATTATTATACATTTGGTCAGTGCAGATTCGTGCGTTATCTTGCGTTTACGACCGTTTGTAAAATTGTATGACAACCAGCCATGTTACACAATCCTAGGAGAGAGTGTGTTGTTTATGGGCTTGCAGTTCTTGCTGTGACTCTAGCCCGGTCCAGGAATAGTCAGAGTAGTAGGATGAGGATTATTTGGGCCAAAACTTGGCTACTTAATCGTGACCAATTTAGCCATATGCCCTTGCTGCGTGAGCTGCAGGAGAATAATCCAAATGATTCTCTGAATTATCTCCGGATGACGGACTCCTGCTTTCAGCAACTATTGTCCTTGCTGTCCCCCTATATCATGAAGCAGGACACCTGCATGAGGGCTGCTATTCCAGCAGAGCAAAAGCTCATAGCTACCTTACGTTATTTGGCGACAGGGAGGGGTCCCCAGGATATCAAGTTTACCACTTGGATCTCTCACAAGGCTCTGGGAGAGGTTATTCCTGAGACATGTAGTGCTATTATCCAAGTCTTGCAGAAGGACTATATTCGTGTAATTTTTTTGGATTTAATATCACCTTCGTGTTTTTCAAAATTATTTTATAAATTTATTATTCCATCCTTCCCATTTTTGTAATATGCTGTGAATGAATGCCCTCTTTGTCCTCATGCATGCTGTAACTTTTTGGTGGCCTACATGCATATTTTCCTTCACTAACCTCACCAGCATGCTACCCTTGGCCCACACACACCTAGCCTAGTAACTTAAAACTGTTTTTTTTAGGCTTCATTTTTATGTTTACCACAAACACCCTCTAAAATGTGTCCCAATATTATTCCTGTCCTTTAAATTAATGCAGAGTGCAAGATTCCCTTTTTGGTTGTGCAAATACTTATCCCCCCCCCCTAAAAAAACAACCAAAAAACAGTCAACCGATATAACTACTCTATCTGCTGATTTAGCAAAACACATACATAGTATACCTTATTTTTTTTGGTAAGATTGCTGACTAAATTCTCCAAAGCATGTAGTGCAAGGGCCTGCAAGATTACCTTCAAAAGGTCAAAATGATACGTTCGTTAGGATGAATTTAGCATTATGAGGGGCTCACACCATCCCTGTGCTGTGCTGACTTCCTGTGTTTATAACTTTATCCTAACGAAGAATCCTAATTAACGAACATTGTTATTATTTTGTCCGATGTATGTCAAAATGTGTATAGATTTGAACAATGTGCCTTCTGATTGACGGATTTGCCCACTTCTTACCTGGCCACTGGCCTGACAATGTTCTAAAGATGGATGGTCAGGCAAAATAATAAATAATTTTTCATGCATTTAGCTCTCATGGAAGTGTAGAGGTTTACTTGTCAAAACCAGCTACCAATTCAACTCCCCCCCCCCTTAAAGTTTAGGAATGTGCCACCAGAGGGGGTGAGGGAGCATATAATTAGAATGTAGCCTTTTTTGGATGTTGGGATGAATGGACGCCACTCTGACGGAGATGTGATGATACGTACTGAATTTTAGGATTGTATACAAAAAGGGACCTTAATTTTTCTAAATGCTCTGCACAATATTGAGGTACTAAATTTTGTCTTTGGGGCAGATGAGGCTACATTGCCTCAGGAAAAAGTGATGAGCCTTTTTCCCGACCAGCTCAATAGGCTGTGATGCCAGCTATGGAAAGTGCATGTGCTGGTTTGGGCTCCCAGAATGCCCGTCTTGTCAGTGAACAATATATGGACTACTTTTTTACTTGCTGATTAATTATTTTACTTCTGAATAAAATGATATTTTCAAGGAACTACTGTTGTCTGTTTACTAGCTTTGCAAATAGGCTTGATCTTTTTAATTTTTGCCACTAGTGCAAACCAACCTGATGTGCAACATGAGGTGACAATCTCACTTTGAGCTAACTATTATATTGTGCTGTGTCTCAGCTACACACATTTTAGAGTACACTGTCAATGTAACCACAGCAACTTAACAAATATACTGGTATTGAGCATTGAAATAAAAAACCACACATTGTTTTTTTTCTAAAATGTTTTTATCTGTGCACATTCCTGTGCGTTTTTTTATTTTGACAAACAGAACTTGGATAACAAACACGAATTTACAAAGTTCAACATGAACAAAATATGTCAATTTTAATTTTCTGGATTTCTTATAAACAATTTTATTACAAAATTGTTGCGTAAAAATCTTAATGTTAATTATTTTTTTGTTTTTTTTATTATTATTTTTTGATATTTTGTGTGTAATTATTTATTGATAATTTGTTTTATCATTATTTTTTTGAATTTTTTTCTTGATTTTTTTTTTTGACAACATTTTTTAGAAAAATTTATATAAAATTTAGGTTTTCATTATTTTTTTTACATTTTTTTTTCATTATTTTTTTATTTTTTTTTGGTCATTCTTTTTTTATAAATTTTTTTTTAATTTTTTTTTTTTTAATTTTTTTTTCAGTATTTTTTTATAATTTTTTGGGTCAGTATTTTTTTATAAAATTTTTGTTCATTATTTTTCACAATTTTTACAAAAATAGTTTTTTTTTTTTTTAACAAACATAAACCAACAATAATTTGGACATAATCATGCAGCAGGAAATGAAGAACATGATAGATGTTTATGGACGTCAAAAGTGTTTAGATTCTACCCAAAACATCTATCATGTCCTTCATTTCCTGCTGCATTGTGTTGAGACGATTTCTCATGGCATCTATTTCGCCATTCCATTGCATGATCTGCGCTATGAGCCTTTGGGCGCTGTCCGATGTAAAATGGTCGGGTGGCTCTTCCACAACCAGAACATCACCTAAAAAGTTAGAAAAAACATGTATTTAGAAATATGCAGGCATACATAGATTACCTGAAGCTGGGGTGTCAGACACTCACCTGGTGAGGTACACGCTCCCACTTCCCCCACCTCTCTTTCATCAACATGTGTGACGCTGGTGCTGGGTTCAGGTTGGGGGTCCCGGCGAGGTTGGGGGTCCTGTTGACCCTGTTGTCTGCGTCTTTGATTCCCTATGAACAATTAAAAAAAGGTATACTTAGCACACAGATATTTATGGCCCGAAATAGGAATACGAAACATTGCTTTCAAGTGGTGTACAATTGTCTGTTTATGAAGAGAACCAAGTTGAAGACATGAAACCGAGCCCTTTCTTTGATGGCCGTCTCCATCCGGCCTACCCTACCGCATTTGGTTCGCACGCAATATATATGCTTGTTGGTTGTTAACCATTTTATTGCTCTCTCTATGTATTTAATATTGTGAACTAAAAATTTTGGAATTTTACATTCTTTTCTCTTATTCACCTGGAATACTTTAGCACCGCTATAATCCCCTGTCCCTTTACTCATTGGTTATGAATAAAAAGACCTTTGAGCCCAAATTCAATACTTACCTTTTTGGACCAAGTTTTTATGGTGTCCCACACTAGTGCTCCTGAGTCCAGATGTGTAACCAGCTGCTGAGTGTCCTCTCCTTACATTCCACTGAATCTATTTATCAATTAATTAAAATTTCAAAGACATCTAGACAACAATGTCTTTTAAATTCGTTCAATCACATAAATGATCATGACCAAAACAGTCATAAGCCTATATCAGTTTAAAAAAGTCGTATTTATTGTCAAACGATCACTGTTGGTCCTTACGAACGTTATTTCATACCCGCGAACGTTATTTAACACCTACGAACATTCAGTATAACAGTCAAGAAAAGCACATGGAGAAGCAGGCAAGTGAAGAATCATAAATGGGACACACAAGTACTTACTTTTTCGAAGTTCCTTCCTTATTTTGAGGTACTGGTCTGACTCCCTGTTTTTCAGGTCAGACCAGCGCTTCCTCAGTTGGTCCTTCTTTCTATGGACCCCAAACTTCCGCTCCAGAGCCTTCACCACATCATTAAGTATTTTGTCCTTGACAAAATTTGGATGGGCATATGGGCCATGTTTCCCATCATAATCTTGTTTTTTTAAGATTCCAACCATCTCCACCATCTCGTCAAATGACATGTTGGTGGCCTTGCATCTCCTCCTGGATCCTGACACATGTGTCTCCGCCATGTTGCTCCTCACTACGCACCGAAGAGAAAAGGGGCGGGCAATATTAAAGAAAAAGAACGTCAGGGGCGGAGTTTCAGGCATGCGCCGTCTATGTCAAGTTAACACGCGGTACGAACGAATGCGTCCTGCCGTTCGGGTAGCGGAGTTTTCACGCATAGGTAGTGTATATCAATCGAACGAGCGTGTGATGTAAGATTACATTCTGTTTGTGTGCGAGACAAAGGCAATCCGAGAGTCCCCGCGAAAAGAAGCTGGTTCTAAATTCTGTCGCTCCCGTTCGTAATTTATAATGACATTTTTTTAGGTAGAAATGTCATTTTGCTCTATGACTGTTTTAAACAGGGGAAACATGCGCCCCTTTACAGGCATACTATAGACACCCCCCCCTAGGTAATAAATTTAAAGGAATATTACACTTTTATTGTTTGACTTTATTCATTATTAAAATCACTGTTAATGAAAAAATGTGTGTTTGGTAAACTTTTCTGTCCATTCATACATGTCTCCTGGGGCAGGACCCAGGTCACCAAACACTTTTTAGGGCAATACCATGAATATAAGCCTTTCAAATTACCACTTATAATTATTCATGTTCAACTCCCTTAGACTTTAACGGTGTTCACGTGTTAAAATCAATTTTTGGCCTGTTCAAATGTTCTGTTGCAAAACTAACAGGGGGCTGTTGGTCTCATCCCTAATGGCAATTAGCTTGCATATTATGTCTTAAAATTATCACTTTGGAATTCTACCATAGACTTTTATAGGTTGCCAAATGAGAAAATGTTGTATGGGGCACACTGCAAACAGCCCCCCCCCCACAGCTGCCCTACTGTCAATGCAGCGTGACCTGTGACCAATACAGCGTGACCTGTGCCACATACAGCATGACCTGTGCCCAATACAGCCTGGTCTGCCTGTGCACCATACAGCCCCACCTATGCTGAGGAAGAGGCAAGCTACTAGGATCAGCAGAGAGCGGGATTGGCCACTGTACTAGCTTTCATTAGAATTATCCCGTCTTCCCGGGGCTCATCACATAGCCCCACCTCTTGGCCCGACGCCTTTGATGACGTCACATGTCCCGCATTGGATCGGCGTTCTATCAAATGCACTGGCCCAAAAGGTGGATCTATGTGACGTGAGCCCCGGGAACATTGGAAGTCCTAATGAAAGCTCTTACATCGGGCAATTCAGCTCTGCTGATACGGACAGCTCGCCTCTTCCTCTCCTCTCTCTTCCCCTGGCTGGGAGACTGTGCCGGCGGGGCTCTTATCCTCACTGGGCCCCACTCGGGTCAATATGGTGGTAGTTACGACCCTAAATGCATAGTAATTTTTGGGGGTATAAAAAGGGAGTCCCATATCAATAGACAGCAGTGGCCAAAAAGGATTAGGACAAGAATGAGAAATGCTGGAGTCAGAATGATCTTCTTTCCTATTTGGACACATTACAAATTATACAGTCATGACATGAAAATTGTTGATGAATGATGTCCAAAAATTAAAATGATGTTGGTTTTACACACACAGGAACTTTAGAGCCAAGAAGAGCCTGGGCCCAGCAGCCAGACAACAACTGAGTGCAGGATCCCTCCCCTGCGTCCTCCCAAAAAAAGGGCCAGGAAGAGCCAACATCTGGATGAGGCCACAGCTGAGTTCTTAACTAGGGCTACTTCTCTGATAAACACAGCACCCGATAGTGCTGAAGGGTTTGCCAGTTTTAATGCTAGTAAGCTCCGTGAGCTTGACGCAGATCAAAGGGAGCTATGTGAGGCTCTAATCATCCAGCTCTTCAGCAAGGCCAGGAAACAAGAGCTAACCACTAAATCTCATGTGTGTCATTTGAACAACACTCCTCCACAACAAACCTACCCACCACAGCAAGCCCACCCACCTGAGCAGCATGGTGGTCAGTGGCAAAATCAGCCCCAAGGATCCACAACAAGGCCACTGGTGTGGGGAGTTTAGGGGCTAATAATTTAGCAGGTTGAATTTTTGGATTTCAGTATGATTTAATAAGCTAGATTTTTTCGTTTGATGTGTATCGTTTGCTCTTTTTCTTTTGAAATTATATATTTAAATTGTGAGGACAGAGAACATGTCTAATAATTTTGTAAGTTTATTTATGTTGTGAATGCACAATAAGCAAAATGGCCTTAAAAAAACCAAAAAAAGGATTGATATCACTAGAACACAAATCCTAACTAAAATATGTTTGTCTGTACTCTGTCAGTATAACCAGCAAAGCAGATTTATTCTTAAGCCATTAAAAATTCGTGATGGTCCTTGCTTCCGACCATGCGTGTTTGTACTTTGGACTAAAGTCCGATGGTATTTTGGGCACACACGATCGGAGTTTTGTTGACAGAAAGTTTGTCCGTTCGTAGCCAACAAAAGTCCGAATTTTAAAAAAATTGTCCGATGGAGCGTACACACGGTCAGATGTTGCTCCAGAACTGCTAATTTACATGTTTGTTGTCAAAAAGTCCGATCGTGTGTATAGTTTATATAGTTGGTGTTAACGATTGGTCATGACGTTTGGACGCGAACGTATTTGACACGAATATTTCCCTTCCGGGTTAAATTATTTTCAAACATGCGCAGTAGCAACCATTCGTTTTTTCACGGACGAAGAACGCATTAAACTTGCAATTTATCGTACGTTCGGCATAAAATTTCCAAACTTGCCGTTCGTTTTTTTTCCACAAAAACGTCACAAACGATCATCGATTTGTGCCCATTAACTTGCCGAAAAACGAACAAAGTGTCTATATGAACGATTTTTCGGCCGATTTTCTGTATAGTGTATGGCCAGCATTAGTATGTAGCAGAAACCAGCAGTGAGGATTAGGACATTTTAGACTGATCTTGTTTTGGTGAATTCAGTTCTGCTTGAGTGTAGCTTTTTTGCATTCTTTAGGTTAATAGAATGTTGGGTTATTTATAATTTATATTCTGCATATGCTGCAGCCTCAGTAAGTTATTTTGTTTCTTAAAAAGTAAATATGTTTATTATTTTCACTAAACACTACTTGGAGTTGTTACTGTTGTTTTTTTTAAGAGATTTTGTTTTAAATAAATTTATTTTCTTGTTGAATCTTATAATATTGGGTGTTTTTTTTCACAAAGCTCATCTTTCTATTGACTTTGTGCCGGTTCACACTGGTGCGATGCGAGAACACTGCGAATCCACTGCGTGTTCCCGCATTGCATGTCAGTTCACACTGCCATATGCGAATCGCTGGGGAGTGTCAATACATTGTTAACGACACCCCCAGTTCAGCTTGCATATCGCACTGCGAACTGACAGTTCGGACATGAATCGGATCGCATATGTGTGAACACACATGCGATCCGATTCTGGTCTGAACAGAAAAAAGGGTCCTGTGCGTGTTTGCACCGAATGCGGTGCGATATCAGCCATACTATCTCTATGGCTGGTATCGCACCACACAGACATCGCATGTAATGTGAACGGCAGTGCGCTGCGAATTACATGCAATGTCTGTGCGATGTTTGGCATCGCACCAGTGTGAACCGGCACTTCAGGTTCACTATTAATATCCTGCAAAATCCAAGGTAGCAGAAGCAACAAGAGAGAAAAATAATTATTTAAATGGTGTATATCTTTGGTTATGACCTGACAGCTATGACCTGGTTTGTATAGCTGAATGTTTAATATACATCCATCATGCTGTGCTAATTGGCATGCCATTAAAATGGGTAGCTATATTATATAGGATTTAACAGAAATTTAATTTATAGCACTTAATATTATAGTGATGTAAACATGTCTCCAATATGATTGACCACACCTCTTAAACCACAACCAAACGGCCACGCCCTTTTTTTGCTGGCCACGCCCACTTCTCGGCATGGTGCGCTGCGCTCTCCACACCTCGGATCTTCTAAGTGTCCCTCATTGTCAAGTTCAAAAGTTGGGAGGTATGCCCTCCCTCTGTGTCTTCTCTATAGTACAATTATTTTGTATGTTTATTTACAATGGATAGAGTGGGGAAGGTTTAGAATGGGGGTCAAGAATAGATCAACTGTGATCCACAATCACAGCCATGTTTGGACATTGAAGGTTTTAGATTAATTTACTGGGCCTTGATCAGCCTAAAGTTGAAAACCACTGCTCTACAGTATAGGAAACTGTACGAGAGAATATCAACATTCAAAAATGAATATGAGTGTGTGTTTTGCTGCCTGGAGTTCTACTTTACCCATACAGTTTTATAAAGGATATGGCTACATCTGCATTCAGTCCTCTGTGGCTCAACGTGTCCTTTGTAAAGTAGTCTGTCTTTATACTTAATAGAAAACTTATTACTGACATTTAAAGTTACCTTTTCATCTTCAAATGCCATGTCTATGCATTTACAGTTATTTCCTGTTGTTCTTTCTGGTCAAATCCAATCTATGTAAAGTTAGCCAGGTCAACCAATAATATATCAAGGGTCCCCTGATTTTTTGAAACAACATAATATCCCAAAAATTAGGTTTACTTTTCGCACACCTCAATGTTTCAATCATTCTGTCTACCTGCTTTATATTGTACTTTTGTCTTCACATTTATTTTAATGTACAAAACCCCCTATACCTTAATGTACAGTACATCAATTTCTACACATATACTGTAAACACATATATACACAGCTACAGTACAGGTATTTCATATATGTGTTTGTCTGTGCTGTGTTGAGATATTATATATGATTGAGCCAATAGATACAGTTAACATCAGTTTTTAACCACTTCAGTACTGAGCATTTATACCACCTTCCTGTCCTTTGAATGGCAATTGTGCGGTCATGAAACACTGTACCCAAATTAAATTTTTATAATTTTTTTTAGATAGATAGAGCTTTCTTTTGGTGGTATTTTATCACCACTGGGTTTTTTTATTTTTTGCTAAAGACCGAAAATGTTGAAAAAAAAAATGTTTTTCCTAGTTTCCATTATGCACTGATGCACTGATGGGCACTGATGAGGAGGCACTAATGGACACTGGCAAGGAGGCACTGATAAGGCTGTACTGATTGGTGGCACTAATAGGCGGCACTGATAGGCAACATTGATCGGCTGCGCTGATGGGCACTGATTAAGTAGCACTGATAAGGCAGCACAGATAAGGCGGCACTGAAGAGGAAGTACTGATGAGGAAGCACTGAGGGCAGCACTGATATGAGGTATTGATGGGCACTGATGAGGAGGCACTGATAGGCAGCACTGATGAGCACTGATGGGCAATGATAGGCGACAGTGATGGGCACTGATTGGCTGCACTGGTAATCAATGTAAACAATGTGCTGACAGGTTTGCTGGTTAACAGCTCTCCTTTCCTCACACAGGCGCAGCGTGTGAGGAAAGGACTGCTGATAACCAGCAAGTCTATTTACATGTGATCAGCAGTGATTGGACACAGTTGATCACATAGTAATGGGCTGCTGTGATTGGCCCTTTACCACGATCTGTGACCAGCTGTGTCCTAAGGACACAGTGGCCACAGAGTGTGCAAGTGATCACCCCACGAGGCGCACGGGAGGCGGGGTTCTGGGAGGACATCCATGGAAGCCCTCCCAGAACTGGAAGCCTGCGCTAAAGCCAGTAGTAGTAGAAGTAGTTAACTTAATTGAAGAAGCTGAAGTTAGAAGCTGAATTGTTACTATGCATAGCTATATCAGTTTCTGCGTGCACCAGTTTTAGTACATCTCCCACAGTGTTTAGCCAGATTTTAAATTCTTGTATAAATACAATGCTAAAATATGCTTATTCTATCCTTATCCAAAATGATTTATATGCCTACTAAATTTAACCGCTTCAATACAGGGTACTTATACACAGGGCTTTTTTTCTCAGAGAATAGGTGCAGGAACTCTCCCCTTATGAGTCACCCTTCATCTCTGCCCCCGTACCCACCTCCGAGCACTGTCTTTTGGCTCCACCCCCTACCCACCTCCAAGTACCGCTCCTTTTAGAGAGTACAGAACCAAGTATCATTTTGTGCTACTAAATTGTATGGAATTTGATAGACCCCACCCAAGCAGCAACAGACCTCACCACAGCAACAATAAATCCCCCCACACACAACAACAGACCTCCCCCCAGCAACAATGGACCCCCCGCAACAATAGATCCCCACAAAAAAATAGATCCCTAGTGACAATAGATCCCTCAGCAGTCAGCATCAACTGACCCTCCAGCACACCTTGCCATAGAATACATTCAGTGCTGGAGGTGCCGGAACTGCATTCCCCGCGTTCCCGCTGAAAAAAAGCCCTGCGTTATACACATTCCTGCCAAGACCAATTTTCAGCTTTCAGCGCTATCACACTTTGAATGACAATTGCGCAGTCATGCTACGCTATACCCAAACAACATTTTTATCATTTTTTTCCCACGAATAGAGCTTTCTTTTGGTGGTATTTGATCACCACTAGGGTTTTTATTTTTTGCACTACAAATAAAAAAAGACTGAAAATTTTGAAAATAAAAAGTTTTTTTAGTTTCTGTTACAAAACTTTGTAAATAAGTATGTTTTCTCCTTCACTGATGGACACTGATGAGGCTGCACTGACAGGCACTGATGAGGCAGTACTGATTGGCACTGATGAGGTGGCACTGATGGGCACTGATGATGAGGCACTTATATGCAGCACTGATAGGCGGCACTGATAAGCAGCACTGACAGGGACTGATAGGTGGCACTGATATGCAGCACTGATGGGCACTGATAGGTAGCACTGATGGGCACTCATAGGTGGCACTGATGGGCACTCATAGCTGGCACTGATGGGCACTCATAGCTGGCACTGGGCACTGTTAGGTGGCACCTAAGCAAGCATTCATGCAAACAAAAATGATTATTAAAGTGGTTGTAAACCCTTACAGACCACTTTTTGCTACAGGTAAGCCTATAATAAGGCTTACCTGTAGCTACCCAGGATATCTCCTAAACCTGCACGGTTTAGGAGATATCCTCTGTCCCCTGCATGTGCCGATGTCATCAGCACATGCGCACTGAAGCAAACTGAAGCAACGGCACGTATGTGCCGTTGCTTCAGTGAGAGTGCCATTACCGGCTCCCATGCGGGTGTGACGTCATCGTGGCTCCGGCAAATCACAGTGCCGGAGCCGCGATACCCGTAAGTGACCCCCGGCCGGTGCTGTGTACAGGCACCGCAGCGAGGGCTTCGATCCCAGGAGATTATTACATAATGAGCTAGTATGCTATGCATACTAGCTCATTATGCCTTTGTCTTGCAGGTGTTAGTTTTTTTTGTTTCAAAGTGGGTTTACAACCACTTTAATGCTAGTTTATTCCTCACATAACAGTGAGTAGGGATTAGCAAAAATAATTTTTTGTGAAATTCAATATAATTGAGGTCAATAGGGAAGGGAAAATATAATCAATTTTTGGATGTTTTTAAGAGTGTATTGGGTTTTAAATGGCTCCTGAGGGTTGGGGAAGCTATTTTCAATTATCCCTGCCCTGTTCTGCCAAAAAAAGGTACATTGCAATAATTGCCTGTTGTTGCCTACGTATTGTCGTGACTGCCTGCTTTTTTCATTGGCATTGTAAAGATTTCCTGCTTGTTGCCTGTGTATTGTCACAATTGCCTGTTTATTGTCCATGTATTGTCATGATTTCCTGTTTGTTGGCCTTGTATTTTCATAATTACCAATTACTTCCCTGTATATTGTCATAATTACTCAAAATATTGTAAAACTACTAGGAAAAAAATTGAGTTGAAACTGTCACTGACATGGCTTTATTGATGTTAAAGTGATACTAAACCCACATTTCTATTTTTAATTCTTGTTCAGGAAGTACAGTCTTACATATAATGTATAGTCTGCTTCCATTATTGCCATATTTTCTATAATTACAGGTGGTCCCCAAACCACTGCTCCGCCATCCCGTTTGTGGGTGTCTCTTTTGCTTAGCCGCCTACAAAAAAAGACACTTGTATGCTCCCTCCTCCCTGCTCCTGACACACAACTGCAGGAGCCAATCGCTTACCTCTCCCCTACAACCAGGAAGTTTAAGGGAACAGAGGGGGTCCTGGAGGACCCAGCTATAATAACAAGGTATGCAGGTTAGTGTTTGGGGGTTGTAATTGTACTGAGATTTTAGTACTACTAACCACTTCCCGCCCGGCCTATAGCAAAATGAAGGCCGGGCGGTGGTTCAGTTATCCTGACTGGGTGTCATATGATGTCCAACAGGATAGCAGCAGGATAAGCCGCGATCATGCGCCTGTGGGGGCGCACAACTCTGCAATCGGTGGTGCAGAGTGTCAGTTTGACACACCGCTACACTGATCTCTGTAAAGAGCCTCTGACGGAGGCTCTTTACCACGGGATCAGCCGTGTCCAATCACGGCTGATCACAGTGTAAACAGGAAGAGCCATTTATCGTATTTTCCTCACTCGCGTCTGACAGACACGAGTAAAGGAGAGCCGATCAGTGTCTCTCCTGACGGGGGGGTCTGCACTAATTGTTTGTCAGCGCAGCCCCCCCCCCCCACAGTTGCGCACACTGGACCACCAGGGATACCGCCAGGACCACCAGGGATGTCCACCACACATTGATGAGCAGGTATGCCCCCCATGGCCACCAGAGATGCCACACAGTGCCCTAAAAGTTGCCAATCAGTGCCCAAAAATGGTGCCAGTCATTGCCCACTATGAATGCCTGCCAGATGTCTCCTCATCAGTGATGCCCAGCAGTGCCACCCATCAGTGTCCATCAGTGCCACCCATCAGTGTCCATCAGTGCCCATCAGTGCCCATTGGTGCCCACCTATCAGTGCCCATCAGTGCTCATCCTTGACACCTATCAGTGCCACCCATAATTACCCATCAGTGTAGCCTTTCAGTGCCCATCAGTGTCGCCTATCAGTGCCCATCAGTGCCGCCTATGAGTGCCCAGTGCCACCTTTGAGTGCCCATCAATGCCGCCTATTAATGCCCATCAGTGCTCCATACCAGTGCCACCTATCGGTGCCAATCAGTGCCCATCATCAGTGCCCATCAGTGCCACTTCATTAGTGCCACTTCGTTGGTTCCAACCTCATCAGTGCCCATCAGTACCACCTTATCAGTGCCTATCAGTGCAGCTTCATCAGTGCCCATCAGTGAAGGAGAAAATGTACTTATTTTATTTGTTGCTCAAAAAAAACAGCAGTGGGGGGCGTGGCCTGACCTCGGGAGAAGATGGCAGCTTAATTCTTTTGCTCCCGCTGACAGAGAGGACAATCTGACTACAACAGAGGTTTCATACCCACCTGAGCACCTGGAAAACATGGGGACTTCTTCCCGCAGCTCCTCCGCATCCAGATCCAGGTCCCCCCGAGAACTGACTGGCAGGATTAGCCAGAATATCCCAGAAATGTTCCGGTCTCATTCTGGCAACATGGCGCCCACATAAGGCTCTCCTCAGACAGCAGGCCCGGAGGCAGAGACCATCTCTTCCCCAGATAATGGAGCGGTAATTCTCACACCGCACTCACAACTCAGCCTCCAGGATCTCCATTCTGTGGCAATGGATATAAAAAACACCCTCACGGCAGCTCTAACAGCCGCAATCACGGATCTCAAGATTGACATACAAGTGATTGTGGGCAGGGTCCAAGAGGTAGAGAAGACGACTACAACCCACTCCACTGTGCTACGCCATACGTGTCAGGTCCTGGATACCCACACCCTACAGCTACGGGACCTAAACCGTCACATGGAAGATTTGGACAACCGCGGCAGGCGCCATAATCTGCGTGTGCGAGGCCTGCCGGAATCAATTGAGGCAGACCGGCCACAGGCAGAAGTGTCCTGCTTCTTTAACAGCCTCCTGGATAAACCCCCCACTACTCCCATAGGTATGGAACGCATCCACCGTGCCCTACGTCCACGGGGGAGAGATATGGACCCTCCTAGGGATGTAATTTGCCATATCATTGACTACCAACTGAAAGAAGAGCTCCTGCGTAAGGCCCGCACCGCTACACAGATATCACATAATGGCGCGGACATTCGCCTTTTCCAAGACCTCTCTACAATAACACTGCAACGTTGCAGAGAATTACGCCCCCTGTTGGAAGTGCTGCGTGCCAAGGGAATTCCATACAGGTGGAAATTCCCCTTCTGCCTGTCAGCCTCATTGCAGGGACGCTCCGCACTACTCAGAGTGCCAGAGGATCTGCGCTATTTCTGCGACACGCTGGACATACCTTTCACAGAAGTACCCGAGTGGTACGCGGAATTCCGTCCTCCGGCTCCCAGAAAGATCCCGCCTGACAAAGAACCAATGGAAACTCAACCACACCGCTACAGGAGGCAACGCTCCCCATCCGAAGCCAGACTCCGTCCACAAGCTTCAGGCACGGATAGCGGCCCCAGCCCGCTGAACACCCCGCAACCCAGGAGAGCACGTCGAGACCGCTGAGCAGCAACAACAGATCTCGCAATACTCGGAGAAACTATCTCTTCATTACCCTTCATTTCACTGGTTTCCTTAGATTGTTTTCATAGTTTTCCCTGGTTTATGGCATGCTTCGTTTATCCTATACGTCATCAGCAAGTCACCCCTAAGCCCTAGGCTTTTAAGCCTGCCTATTCCCTTCTACACCGGACACCACAACAAGGACGGTAAGAGCGACACAAAACTAAGCGTTGATGACATACAAGAACAAAAGCTGCGGATCAACACTCTCTACACCACAGGAGGTAATAAAAACGTTGACAAGATATGATATGTCTGTTTCCATTGCACAGGTCATCTCTAACGAACTTGAGCACGCTATTCACGTATCCTTCCTGGTCCTAAAACCTTACTCCCCCTTGCATTAGAATGGGGGTAGGGGAGGCGGTTATATACTCTTATCTATATACCCTGTTATTGCTTTCTTGATGTCTTAAAACTTTTATTTACTTTCGTTTTTCTTTTTTTTTTACTATCACTGCTCTAAACTTGAATGTACAGTGACGGTGGGGGTGATGATCCGTGGGATTGTATAAAAAGGCATTACACAATACATTAACACGCATATGCAGACTGCAACCGACGTTCCGATCAGACATGTCCGCTTAGGGCACTACAGGCATTATCCAATTCTACACGGTTAATGCCCAACACACAGCTCTCTATTTGAGAGATTGTACATCACATTGATCCACTTACTTCAATCACTAATCCGGCTATCCCACTTCCTGTTTAACAATAAGGGAGGCTCGACCCCTACGGATCATCACCACCTATGGTACTACGTAGCGTATTTCAGAGTAAAGAATTAATTGCTGGGGTCCTACTATTGAAATTCAGAATCGCTGAATTTACTATTATACCGATAGTTGATTACCCAATTTAATATACACCCACATGCGCCGGGGGCTGGTCTAGGCGCTACACAGTGCCCGCATTCACCGCTACCCTACTGAAACGCTAATGGGAATACATCCTTATGTTACAACTGGATCATCCCCTGTTTCTCTAGAGCTTCATAAACAAGGCCCAATTATACTGGAGATCCTCACCCCAGGACAATACTCTCCATTGGGAACTGAAGGGCTCAATGTACACACCATACCAGTTTTACCCCACCTGATTAGGGCGTCTCTTTCCTTTCTAATGAGAGCTTCACCTCTTTTGACAAGAGCGACCCCCCAGACGCCTCTCTTACTTTAAGTAGCGACTCTTTAACGAACCAAAGCATGTGTTTAATGCTACGAAAGGCAGACATTAAAAATTGACGCCCCCACCACAGATCTAAGACAAATGCTACAGCAACATCTGCCAGCATCTAATATCCCCATGGTAACTAAGAAGACTGAGCTCCAACCAGCCTATAAATCTACCGGTCGAAACTAACTACCCATGTGCAGCCCCGGGCACACTTGATAGGTAGATCTTGTACCCACATGCCTCAAAGCTCCGGATCCTACCTCCCCAATAATTAATCGGTCCACAAGCTCACTCTGCCACAGATACCGTTCACACCCTATTGACCCACGGCAAGATAGGACATAGGGCCCTGACTTACTTATCCCACGAACAGGGTAGTAGCTACTTCAGCCCATAAAGGATAAGCCAAAGTTGACAGCATGACCAGTATGGGATATCACTGTATTGAGTTTTGTATAGCATAGTTTATTAGTCACTAGTCATTCTTAAGGATTGTTTATGATTCTCTATTACACCTTGTTACCAAACACTCTGTATTGCCTACAAGATAATATTCAGTTGAACACTTGCCTAGAAGGCACCCTGACTATAGTTTCACACATTAGGGGTACACTGAATAAACACACAGAATACCCTTTTACTCCAAATTACAGGCTCTTCCCTCTACGTAGATTACTTTCCTCCCTCTTAACACCATCCATGCAGACCCATGTGATATATACACCAATCACCTAATCATACAATCCCCAGGTTGCACCTCAACACTAGTTTAATACCATTTTCAACCTCCTCATCTAGCTCACATCTCCTCCCTGTTTAGCGGACATACCTAAATACAGGTATATACTTTCTACGGATAAGCGAGCAGGCTCTCGCTAATCACCAGAAACGATCACACACTCACACGAGCTCTCCTAATATCTCCACCCACAGACGCACCAGACTGAAATACAAATGTATCGTATTCTCCGAACCCCCATCCCCGCTCTCTACCTCTAAACATCACTAACACCCCCTTCCATAAGACACGGACTCTCTGCTATACCGTTTCAATTTCCTTAGTCAAGCTCTCCTCCTCCTCCTCCGACAAGTACTCATAGTACTACACAAACCACCTATCTTCCTTTGCCAGCACCTCCAAACTTCAACCACTCCCTCAATATGCCGCAAACGCCACGCACCAAAAACAAAACAATCAAAGTAATATCCCTAAACATACGGGGCCTTAAAATCCCCGAAAGACGTTCTCAGTTACTACTTTCCTTACAAAAAAACAAAGCGGACATTGTCTTTCTTCAAGAGACCCATTTTAGAACAGGCTCCACCCCAAAACTCTCCAACTATCACTTTCCAACCTTCATTCATGCAACTAATAACTCCACAAAATCCAAAGGAGTCTCTATCCTATTTGCTAAAAATTGCCCGTTTCACATTAAAGAAACTTGCATAGACACAGAAGCACGATACCTTTTTGTCAAAGGTACGCTACATGGAAAACTAATCACCCTCGCCAACATATACGCACCTAACACGAAACAAGTCCCCCTTTTCAGGTCCACCTTACAAAAACTCACTGTGTTCCAAGAAGGCCTTCTTGTCCTAGGAGGAGACTTCAACGTTCCTCTGAATCCCTTACATGATACCTCGACTGGCTCCTCAACCCTGCCATATAGCTCGTTACGTGCAATTAAATCACAACTAAAGGAACTGTCATTACATGATTCTTGGCGTACACTTCACCCCAACGAGAAAGATTTCACATTTTATTCGACTCCTCATAACCAATACTCTAGACTAGATTATTTATTCCTCTCACAAAGGAACCTACCGATGTTAATCACAGCCACAATTGACCCCATGTATCTTTCGGATCACCACCCAATATCCCTGACATTAGTATTCACAAACACTAATCCCCGACCCCAAATTTGGCGTCTGGACCCCTCGCTTCTCACAAATACCGCCACAATGTCTGCCATACAAGAACGCCTCTTGCTTTACTTCAAGGAAAATGACTCCCCTGATATCTCACCTATGATGCGATGGGAAGCACATAAAAGTACCATACGGGGAGAACTAATAGCACTCTCGCCTAAACGTAGGAAGGAAAGACAGGAACACATAACTACACTGACTTCCCGTATACAAACACTGGAAAGAGCACACAAAACCTCCCAAGCATTGACATCCCTCCCAGAACTGCTCCAAGCCAGGACTGACCTCTTAGAGGCTCTAAACAAGCAAACTAAATGATATTATATACTCTCCCCAAAAATATTCTATGAATACGGCAATAAGTCTGGCAAAATCTTAGCAAGAGCTCTCCGAGCCAAAAAAAGCAAACACAACGATCCACTCGATAATAGACGCTGCAGGGAAAAAAATTGTATCCAATGACCAAATAGCCGCGCAATTTGTACGCTATTACACTCACATACACACCTCCAACCTACAGAGGGCAGACAACCAAAGAACAAAAGCCATCCACGACTTCCTCACGAAATACAGTCCCGTACCCATATCTACTGAAGCAGCTAACGATCTGGAACAACTCATATCACCAGCTGAAATGGATATGGTTCTCAAACAATTGAAAACCGGCAAAAGCCCCGGACCTAACGGTCTGACGACCGGATATTACAAAACATTTACTGACACCCTCAAACCACATTTCCTGACTGCATTCAACTCCCTATCCTCTGACAATCCCCCACCTAGAGACTTACTGACAGCACACATAGCTGTAATACCTAAGCCCAATAAAGATGCATCTAAGGTGTCGAACTACCGCCCAATATCATTACTGAATGTCGATCTCAAAATATACGCCAAGATCTTAGCTAATCGTCTTTTGCCCCTTCTGCCTAACCTCATCTCACTAGACCAAGTGGGTTTTATACCTGGCAGAGAGGCTAGAGACAATATAATCAAGGCGATCAATATTCACAAATGGTTAACTTCCATTCAACAGCAAGGTTTCTTTTTGTCTCTGGATGTGGAGAAGGCATTCGACAGGGTGGCGTGGGACTATATGTCTGCAGTACTCAAAATGATCGGTATACGAGACCGTATGTTGAAATTTATAATGGCCCTCTATGCCTCTCCTACCGCACAGGTCCGTGTCAATGGCCACCTGTCGAATGCCTTTTCCATGTCAAACGGGACACGCCAGGGATGCCCGCTTTCACCGTTAATATTTTTCCTTACATTAGAACCACTCCTTCAACGCATACGATCTAATCCAGACATCAAAGGAGTCTCCCTCTCAGATACTACATATAAGCTATCTGCCTTCGCAGACGACATCCTCTTGTTCCTGACTGATTCCCACATTACATTGCCCAATCTACTTAAGGATTTTGACACATTTAACTCCCTAACCAACCTACAAATCAACTTCACAAAATCCGAAGCCCTAAACATTTCCTTAAAGAAGGAGACCCTTGAATCCTGTCAATCTAATTTCCCCTTCAAGTGGACCCGAGATGACCTTTACCTCAAAAACTATATACCGATCGTCCAACAAATTCAAAAATACCTTAAGTCCTGGTCAACAGGACTCTTTTCTTGGTTTGGGAGGGCATCAATAATTAAAATGAACATTCTCCCAAGAATACTATATGTCTTGCAAACAGTCCCCATAAGATTACTGCAAGCCTTCTTTGCATCGTATCGCAGGGCATGCAGCAAATTCATATGGGGCAAGAACCGCCCTAGACTCAGCTTTGATAGACTTTCTTTACCCAAATTAGGAGGCATAGCTCTCCCAGACATTGCCAAATATCACAGGGAATGCCAATTGTCAAGAATAGTTGACTGGAATGTCCTTTCCCACACTAAAGCCTGGACGCAAATTGAAAATGAATTTTCATCGATCCCAAATAAACAATTACCTTGGATTCCCTCAAAACAGATACCTCTGGTGTGCACACAACATCCCTTGATCTCCTCCACACTTAACTCATTTAAGACAATGTGCCAAAAACATCACATTTCTTCTACCCCAGGCCCCATGACACCAATCCGAAATAACCCAGATTTCCCACCGGGTCTATTCACTACATTCCTTGAGGGATACTGGCCCTATCTATTACTAATTTACCCACACATACGTCCGGAAGACCCTTTCCGCTATGGACATACATTCAAATACGTCACTTTCTTAACCACCCCCACAAGAACACTGAATACTCCAGACAACTCACACCTTTTGAAGTATTGTGTTCCAAGACGGAACCACAGAGACGTGTGATCTCAGAAATATACGCTCTCCTTTTCTCTGAACACAATCCAAAATCCAATATAGCCACTAGTGGATGGGAAAGAGAATTATCATTAGACCTGTCAGACCAAGAATGGGAAAACATATACTCCTATATCCACAAAGGTTCAATTAACGTGTCAACACAAGAAAATGGATTCAAGATCTTCTTTCCCCTTCTATCCCTTCCACCTGTTGGAGATGCTCAGAGGGAGAAGGCTCCATGGTCCATTTATGGTGGTCCTGTCCACTCATCCAACCCTATTGGAAAGAAGTCCAACGTATTACCACTAAAATTACCACCTATCAGATTGAATTCACCCCTGCCCAAATGTTGCTACATCACTCCTCAATCCCAAAAAAAGACTACCATCGCTCTCTTGCCTTACACATGATAAACGTGGCAAAAATTTGCATTCCAACTCTCTGGAAGTCCTCCAAGCCCCCTACTATAGCTGACTGGCTCAAACGAATAACTAAAGTAGCCGAAATGGAGGAACTGATTTACCAAGCTAAAGATACGCCCTCCAAATTCAGGACTATTTGGTCGTGCTTGCAACATTTCCAAACGACAGATGAATATGTGGATCTATAGTCCTAAGATCTTACACTGACATTTGAGACCTAGTCGAAGGAGGACTCGCTATAGTCTATTCTGCCCTTCTAACTCATTTACTCTCTCCCCCCCTTATACCTTACCCTGCTTTTCGACCCTCCCCCTCCTAAATAGGACTCTACTTGATGATAACTTGATGATAACAAAGACATAATCATTACCACACACCCACTCTACACCTTCTTCTTAAACCTACTATTTCCAAATCTGTGATCCCCATGCCCCTCGATACAGAAATTCCACCCTTCCTGACCAACTAATCATAGGATTGCTAATGGTCTGGTGACCGCAATCCTAACACACATTAACATATCCAGAGACAACAGACAATGAACAGTAATATTACATACACAGATATCTCCAGGACCCCAAACAAATAAATACTAATTGAGCTCATGATTGATCAAGCCTACACATATCCTTGATCATACCTGAAGGCCTCTTATCATTACCTACACCATTCAAAAGGTGCCTTCTTGAGAAACACGATAACTCACAATAACCCTGACAGATTCAGTAACACAAAGCATTAGGATACCGTACAAAACATACGAAGACCTAACAGGGTCCTAACAACAAAACATACTCACTGAATCGATTCTAGGCATAGACATCCCTGTTTGAATGTTTAATACTTGTTTATGATTACTTACGGTTATATCATACTTCTGTTCATTAATAGAAAAGTTAAACATACATAGTATTGAATAGGTGCTCATTGTACCGCATATTCTACACCAAAACACTATACTATTTCTTATGTACCATCATTATGTAACGCTAATGTATAACATGACTTTTATTGACAATAAACATTATTCTGGAAAAAAAAAAAAAAACAGCAGTGATCAAATACCACCAAAAGAAAGCTCTATTTAACAAAATCATACAAAATTTGTTTGGGTACACCTGACATTTCGGCTTGGCTCCCCTGGTCTCTGGTCCCGCTTCCTGCAGGGGTAAGTGCGGGACTGGTGGGGCAGACAGACGAGTGAGCCACAAGGGCGGGGTTGGCAGGGGGACCAACCGGGGGTGGCGCGTGGTTTGTTTGCCGCCCCCCCCACCCAAAATGGAGCACCAACCACCACTGCATGGTATGATACAAAAGGCACTATAATCCACAAGAATCTCCAATATTTTCTAATGTGGAAGACAAAACCTCCTTATGTAAGTCTCATTTCAAACTAGTCAAAAAGTCAACTGAGATATAGCAGCTACTTCTATGCTAGAAATGCCTCTGTTCACAGTTGAGGTGTTTATACCAAATATCAGTTTAAGCACCTGGCATCTTGCACATTAATATACTAAGACAGCTGTTTGAAGGTAATGTGTAGAATACACATGAAGGCTTGATAGAAAAATGTCATTTACCTAACAATAAATTCTAGAAATCCCCTTAAATTAGGCATGAAGTAAATGGTGAAGGCACTGATGCAATTGTTTTGCATAAAGAGCTTTTTGCTAGAGAAATATATATATATATATATATATATATATATATATATACACACACACACAATATACTGTATGTACAATATATATATATATATATATATATATATATATATATATATATATATATATATATATACACACACACATGTATTTATTTTGTTGTGTATATGCGTTTGTATTCCATCTAAGTTCCATGATATATTTTCATAATTGAAATCTGTATTACTATTTTTATTGGTATTAAATATCTAAACCAATGTACAGACTCACATACTCACTAGTGTAAATGTTGTTTCAGTTATTTGTTATATTCATTAAAATGCCAATAAGTCAATCAGCATATGTCAACATTGTAGCTGTGACAAAATATTGTAAAATGTAAGCAGGCCTGAAAATGTTTCTGTAATTGTACAATTACCTGCTTTTAGAACTGTGACAGCTATTCTGAAAATATAAGAGTATATTATTTGTATGTAAATGCTGTTTTTAAAAAACAATAAATATACAGTACATTGCCACAAACAAAATTGACAATGAGCAACTTTAGGTCAATTCAAGAAACAAAACACAGCAGGAAAAAAGTAAAGGTATTTCTCCCCAGGAAACAAGGAATCCATCTCCTCTTTATCCCAAACATGAAAAAAAAGGTTTTCTCACTGCAAGAGTTAAGTGCTCGTTTAGAGTGAGGGGGCATGGAAAAGTACATTTAATTGCCCGATCCTCGGCAACCAGGCATCACAGTGTTTTCTCTCTCGTGCTTCTACAATCTATGGGCCTGACATCATCAAGACCGATACAGGATCCATACTTTTTTCTGGAGTTGGGCTGTAAAGCAATTGATACAGGAATTGTGATAAGAAAAATGAGGGGAATAACTGCGCTACGGTGAAATACATAAACAATAACAATTATAGACGCGATTCATCTATGTAACATAAACACAGTGAAATTAAATAAGAAAAAAGGGGGGTTGAATCGCGCTAGAACAGATTAGTGATCATACACATCATCACCAAACCAAATATTTAGAACTAAGTGAAGAGTCCCCCTTTAGTGTATACATAATATACAAAACACATGTCAAATGAAAAATCAATCCAAAAATAAAATGTTCAACGTGATAATAAAAAGTCCATGTATAAAAAATAAATCACCCAAGTAATATAAAAGTATCTTAAAAAAGTTCCAAAAAACATAAATTCTTGCTGTGAGAAGAAAAAAGCGTGCTTGCTCCACCACCGTGAAATTAGACTGGCCGCTTACCAGAAACTCATGATCCCCCGTTACAGAGGATCAGAGAAAGCTGTTTGTTAATACTGCTTCGAACCACGACCAATGGATCAGAGACCTTATACCAAGATGGGACATCAAAGACTGCAGGGTCAGGCTAAAGATGTTCACACTGACAGGTACTCAGACATCAGCCCACAGCATATGGTCATAAAAGGAAAAAAAGGCTCCATATAGTGTAAAATCATTGACTTTATTGGATAAGTAAAAGGTTAAACTCACATGTTAGTAGACAATAGTAGGCATGTAGTGTAGTCTGGAGCACCGGCCGGAAGCTCACAGACAGCCCGTCCTACTGGAAACAACAGCAGCAATGGGAGGTGACGAGAACACGTCGCTCTGCCCTATGCAGCGTTTCGTGATAGAGTCACATCATCCAGGGGCCCCTGTATTTTGGCCTGGCCAGCATTGGACAGCACTGGATGGCCCCATGGCTAGGTTCACACTGCTCCAATAGGATTGTGATCCAACTTTTAGTGCAATTATGTATTGCTACTTGGATGCAACTTTGATAAGGTGACAATTAACACAGTGAAGAGAATAACAGCAGCCTTCTCACTAATTGGATGATTGCATATTTTTGGCCATCTGTGATACACGGCTTTGGAATTTCCGCCTTGATGACCCATCCTGATGATCTTTGGAGGTTTGTTGGTTGAAGTGCATTCTGCCAGTTCCAGCCTTCCGGACATCCCTCTATAGCCCGGGTGGGGCTTACTGCTTTACTGACTCCATGTCATAGACAGGGGAGTCCACCTTATCCGGTAAGAGTACCCATCCTTTTCTGCTCATTGATATTAAGTACCATTGACGTTGCCTTTCATCTACGGACTAACACCATCCCTGCCAGTCCTCCCAGGACCTCTATCATCCACTTCGGTATTCTTAGTGTGTTGACACAAGTGGACATTTATTATCTCACTTCTTTTTGAATAAGATTTCATGATTTATTAATCACATGATTCACCACCAGGGTTATTACTTATGGACTTGATATGTTGTTATATATTCACTTTATTTTCATAGCGCTGCATTTTTTCCTTTTTTATTATTATTGTACAAGATTTATATTGCGCCAACAGTTTATGTAGCACTTTACAACTTTAGGGTAGACAGTACAAATACAATACATTTTAATACAGTAGGAACCAGAGGGCCCCGCTCCTTAGAGCTTACAATCTAAGAGGGAGGGTCAAGAGATACAAGAGGTAATAACTGTGGGTGATATGCTGATTGAGAAGATAAATGTACAGTTGTTAGGTGGGGGCCAGATAGGCTTCTCTGAAGAGATGAGTTTTCAGGGATTGTCTGAAAGTGGATAAAGTAGGAGAAAATCGGACGGATTGGGGTAGAGCATTCCAGAGGATGGAAGAGACTCTGGAGAAGTCCTGAAGGTGAGCATGGGATGAGGTGACAAGGGAGTTTGAGAGCAGGAGGTCTTAGGAGGAGCGAACGATTAGGTTGGTATTTTGTGACTAGGTTAGAGATGTAGCTGGGGGCCAGGTTTTGGATGGCTTTGTAAGTTATAGTTAGTATCTTGAATTTAATTCGGTGACTGAGTGGCAGCCAATGGAGGGATTGGCATAGGGGTGTAGCAGACGCTGAGCGGTTTGTGAGGTGGATGAACCTGGCAGCAGCGTTCATGATGGACTGAGGAGGGATTTGCAATAGTCGAGGCGGGAGATGACCAGGGAGTGGATTAGAAGCTTTGTGGTGACATTGGTTAGGAAGGGGCGTATCTTGGAGATGTTGCGGAGATTGAGGCGGCAAGTTTTGGATAGTGATAGAATGTTGGGTCGAAAGGTTAGTTCAGAGTCCAGGATTACACCTAGGACCTTGGCGTGGGGAGATGGGTTGATAGTTGAGCCATTGATATTGACAGAGAAATCAGGGGAAGTGGCACCTGAGGGAGGAAATATCATGAGCTCGGTTTTGGATAGGTTGAGTTTGAGGAAGTGATGTGACATCCAGGCTGATATGTCTGCTAGTAAGTTGGTAATACGTGAGGAGACAGATGGAGAGAGCTGGGGGGTGGAGAGATAGATTTGGGTGTCATCAGCGTAGAGATGATATTTAAAGCCGTAGGAGGCAATCAACTGACCCAAGGAGGTGGTGTAGATTAAAAGGAGAGGTCCAAGAACAGAACCTTGGGGAACCCCAACAGAGAAAGGAAGAGGAGAGGAGGAAGTAGAGTTGTAAGTGACACTGAAGGAGCGGTGGAATAGGTAGGATGAGAACCAGCGAAAAGTACAGTCACGGAGACCAAAAGAGTGGAGTTTTTTGAGGAGGAGTGGGTGATCCACTGTGTCAAAGGCAGCAGAGAGATCCAGGAGAAGTAGTACAGAATAGTGTCCAAAACCGGACTGAAGGGGATCAAGAAGTTTATTCATGGTCAGATGGTCGCTTAGTCGGTTGTAGACCAGCCTTTCAAGAAGTTTGGAGGAGAAGGAGAGTAAGGAGATGGGACGTAAGTTGTTGAGATTGATGGGGTCCAGTGAGGGATATTAGTGTCTCCTCATCAGTGCCACCTAATCAGTGCCCTTCAGTGACACCTTATCAGTGCCCATAAGTGCCGCCACATCAGTGCAGCCTATCAGTGCCCATCAGTGCTGCCTCATTAGTGCACATTAGTGAAGGAGAAAAACTATTTATTTACAAATTTTCTAACAGAAAAACGTTTTTATATTGTGTAGTATAGTATAGTATAGTATTTTTTATACAGTATCTGCTATATCTCAGTTGACTTTTTGACTAGTTTCTAAGCTTGGAATGAGACTTAAAGAGGAGTTCCACCCAGGGGGTCCATTAAAAAAAAAAAAAAAAAGTCAGTAGCTACAAATACTGCAGCTGCTGACTTTTAATTGGACACTTACCTGTCCCTGGGTCCAGCGATGCGGGGGATCGAAGCCCTTCTCGTCCCCCCTCCGCTCGTCGGCGCAGGCATTTCAACTGTGGGCGCCGGGCTGTGGCTTCACAGCCTGGCACCCACTGCGCATGCGCGAGCGGCGCCGCGCGCCGTGATTGGCCGCTCAATCACCTGGGACCTGTAATGGGTCCCAGATGATTGACAGGAGGGAGGGAGCAGAGCCGAGCCCTTCCTGTGCCGAGAGGGAAGTGATGTCACCAGCCTAGGCAAAGGAAGAGGCAGACTACGAGGGACCACCTAGCAACAGGCATTTAGAGGTAAGTAAAAAAAAAAAAATATCCAAATGTTTTTTTTTGTTTTTTAGAATTTTTCAGGTATTTTTGTTTTTTTGGGTGGAACCCCACTTTAAATTAGGAGGTTGTATCTTCCACATTAAAAAATATTGGAGATTCTTATGGATTATAGCTCCTTTGTATCATTCCATGGCTTTTTGTTTTGTGATATCGACCACTATTTAAGCTGAACTTAACCACTTCCTGACTTGGCAATTTTTTGCGATACGGCACTGTGTCGCTGTAGCTGGCAATTGCGTGGTCATGAGACGCTGTACCCAAACAAAATTGACATCAATAAATTTGTTTTGTTCCGTTATCTTTTGTATTAGCCGTTAATTCGTATTTCGAAATTCGAGTCCGAAATGCAATTTGGATTCGTACGAAATACGAATTTTCGTTAGGTTTGTTAACTTTCTGTAACAATTACAAATGTTCGTTATGATGAATTTAAAAAGCAAAAAATACCTTTCTCAATATGGCAGTCGTCAGACTCATTATGCTCATTATGAGGGGCTCCCACCATCCCTGTGCTGTGCTGACTTCCTCCTGGGGCTGTACCCCTGCTGTGCTCATTATGAGGGGTTCCCACCATCCCTGTGCTGACTTCCTCCTGGGGCTGTACCCGTGCTGTGCTCATTATGAGGGGCTCCCACAATCCCTGTGCTGTGCTGCCTTCCTGGGTTTGTACCCCTGCTGTGCTCATTATGAGGGGGATTTCACCATCCCTGTGCTGTGATGACTTCCTGGGTTTGTACCCCTGCTGTGCTCATTATGAGGGGCTCCCACCATCCCTGTGCTGTGCTGACTTCCTGGGTTTGTACCCATGCTGTGCTCATTATGAGGGGGCTCCCACCATCCCTGTGCTGTGCTGACTTACTGGGATTGTACCCCTGCTGTGCTCATTATGAGGGGGCTCCCACCATCCCTGTGCTGTGATGACTTCCTGGGTTTGTACCCCTGCTGTGCTCATTATGAGGGGCTCCCACCATCCCTGTGCTGTGCTGACTTATTGGGTTTGTACCACTGCTGTGCTCATTATGAGGGGCTCCCACCATCCCTGTGCTGTGCTGACTTCCTCCTGGGGCTGTACCCCTGCTGTGCTCATTATGAGGGGCTTCCACCATCCCTTCTGTGCTGACTTCCTGGGTTTTTAACTTCATCATAACGAATAATCGTAATTATTATGACAATAATAAAACTATATTAATGAACATTATTATTTTGTTTGATTCTGAATCTACCATCGACTACCAGTACCAGTCTCCCACTCCCATATTTAAAAAGGTAATTTTTCCAACCCTCACTCAGCAGCAGAAGAAAACCTCTGATTGGTCAACAAAACACCAGTCACGTTTCCGTTGCAACAGAATTTGGATCTGAAATTTGTCAACAAAATTTTGTGTTTCATATACAATTCGGAAGCATAGAAATTCGTATTTCAGATGCTTCCGAATGAACAAATTTTCGGAATTTTTTTTCGAATTTTCGATTTGTACGAAACAAACTGCACATGTTAGTGATTTTTATCAGGACTGCGATATGGCGGCGGACAAATTGGACACTTTTGACACATTTTTGGGACCAGTGACATTTATACAGCGATCAGTGCTATAAAAATGCACTGATTACTGTATAAATGTTACTGGCAGGGAAGGGGTTAACACTAGGGGGCGATCAAGGGGTTAACTGTGTTCCCTAAGTGTGTTCTAACTGTGGGACTGACTAGGGGAGGAGAGAGATCGTTGGTCCTACTTAGTAAGAACACACACTCCCTCTCCTCTCCCCTGAGAGAACTGGGATTTGTGCCTCCTAAAGTGTCTTAAAGAGCCGACGTACAGCTACGATGGCTCACCCAGGGGAGCCATCCTGCCACAGTGTAACTGTGGCGGCTGGTCGGGAACCGGTTAAAGAGAATTCCAACTTCAAAAAACTGTTTCTGTCCCTAGTAGGGATAAGCAAAATTGAGTTTTCACTTTACTGAACGCAAAGGGATTTGTTTAAGTAGTACAAAAATCTCAGTACATTTAAAACCCCCAAACACTAACCTGCTTACCTTGTTCCCTTGAACTTCCTGGTTGTAGGGGAGAGGTAAGCGATTGGCTCTTGCAGCTGTGTGTCAGAAGCTGGGATAAGGGAGCATACATGAACAAGTGAAAAAAAATGATAAATATTTCATTTAGGTACAGCGTTGCATGACCGCACACTTGTCATTCAAAGTTTGACAGCGCTGAAAGCTGAAAACGGTGTCTTAGGAAAAAGGGTTAATCCTACAAACAAAACAGCGCTAGCAAGCTGCCTAATAATATATAAATGTAAATTGTGAAACGATCATCTACAAAAAAGGAATTATTATTTAACAATCCAATCAAAATTATATATACAATGGGTGTAAGATATGTATCCAGTGAAAACAGTCCAACAAAAGGATGATATATATAGCAAACAAGTCAAGTGAACGTCCTTGCTCAGATATGAATGTGCTGTATATCCCACAGTGAAAGAAACAACAAAAGTTGGTACTCCCAGCCGATTCATAAACAGATGGAGTTCCTAATATCCCACAGTGAAAGAAACAGCAAAGGTTGGTACTCCCAGCTGATTCATAAACAGGTGAAATGCCTACTCACCAAATGGAGTCAACCCTCATTACCATATAGCAAGAGGGGTCAAAAGCACTTTGTGGTCTTAAAGACCCGTGGAAACAGGAACCGGCCCCCAGATGGTAACTGATGATCCGTGGTCCCAAGGAACAGCCCATAGAGGGATCCTCTGCTCCCCAACACTCTGCGAGGTCCAATTAATGATCAGATCTGAGTGATCACAGGCTCCACTCATGGACGCCAGCAGATAATTCCCTTCCAGTCTCCGTGCTCCAGATGGACAAATGGCATTTAAAAAGAAAAGAAAAATCGGCTCCACATAGAGTAAACCAGCATGGTTTATTGAAAAACTTTAAAAATGTTTAAAAACAGGTCTCAGCAAAAATGATAGTAACAACAGCTTGCTATAATCACTGATGGGACATTAAAGAGGAGGTCCACTTAAACAAAAAATATTAAAAGCCAGCAGCTACAAATACTGCAGCTGCTGACTTTTAATAAATGGACACTTACCTGTCCCAGGGTCCAGCGATGTCGGCAGCTGAAGCCGATCGATCGCTCGTCTCTCGGCTGCCCCCACCACCATCCTCGGTCAGGGAATCAGGAAGTGAAGCGTTGCGGCTTCACTGCCTGGTTCCCTACTGAGCATGCGCGAGTCGCGCTGCGCGTCTACACTGGTCCCTGTTGTGTTGTGGGAACTGTGTATTTCCCAGAACACAACGGGGGTGGGCGGGCATTTGCGGCTAGCTGCGGCTAGCTATTTCCGGAAGTGGGTGCAGATACCTGTATTATACAGGTATCTGCACCCCCCTCCCCCCTGAATGGTGCCAATTGAGGCACCGGAGGGGGGAGGAATCCAATAAGCGGAAGTTCCACTTTAGGGTGGAACTCCACTTTAAGGTCCCCACAAATTCTCCAAACAGTGATAAGCTTACTGTATAGCATTTAAAACATGCTGTAAAGCATCTAAAGCTTGCTCCAACACACTATGTGTCCTAGCTGAAAGCTGAACATTGGCCTGGTCAGGAAGGGGGTAAAGTGCCCCGTATTGAAGCAGTTAAAATGAAGGCAAAGGTCCCAAGGTCCCTCAAAATACATAGCTAAACCCTTGCAGAGGGTCTGAGTGCCTTTTTTTTTTAAAACAAAGAAGTTGTCTCTGACATGTCATTTGCCAGCTATGTTAAAACACTTTTCCTTATTATATATCAGCACGTTCTGTACATCACAGAGATGCCCCCTTCACAGGCAGGATTACAACATCCCCAGGCATGTTATTTAAAGAACAAGTACAGCCAAAGCTTGTTGGGCTGTACTTCTCCTGTGCATCACAGGAGTGCAGTTAGTTCTGCATGCCCGTGACATGCAGAACTGTAATTTTTATTAATTTTTATCACATAAAGGATACATTAAAGAAAAACATAGTACATGAGGAACTGCAATGTACATTTATCTATTCACCAGTATCAAGTATATTTTTCACCATAGACTTTTCAATCACAATCTACATGTGTTACATGTAGATACAACTGACATTCCCCCTATTCAAATCTGCTACTCCAGACAAAGTTGTTAAACTCCTTTCTATCGCCCACCTAACCACTTGTCCCCTGGACCCTATTCCCTCTCAAATGCTACGGTCACCCTCTGACCCCATCTTACACTCTCTAACCCACATCTTCAATCTCTCCTTCACCTCTGGTGTCTTTCCCGATGCTCTAAAACAGGGGTCTCAAACTGGCGGCCCTCCAGCTGTTGCAAAACTACAAGTCCCATCATGCCTCTGCCTGTGGGAGTCATGCTTGTAACTGTCAGCCCTGCAATGCCTCATGGGACTTGTAGTTTTGCAACAGCTGGAGGGCCGCTGGTTTGAGACCCCTGCTCTAAAACATGCACTGGTCACTCCCATACTCAAAAAGCCATCCTTGGACCCTACAAATCTTAACAACCTACGCCCTATCTCCTTGCTCCCCTTTTCCTCTAAACTACTTGAACGCCTGGTTTACAACCAACTGAGTGATTACTTCATTAAAAACAACCTTCTTGATCCCCTTCAATCAGGATTTCGCCCTCAACACTCCACAGAAACTGCTCTTTTAAAACTCACAAATGACCTACTAACTGCAAAAACCAACGAACACTATTCTGTACTCCTACTTCTGGATCTTTCAGCTGCCTTCAACACGGTTGACCACCCCCTCCTCCTCGAAAAACTTTACTCCCTCGGTCTCCGTGACTGTACTCTTCAGTGGCTCTCATCCTACCTATCCCAATGCACCTTCAGTGTCACTTACAATTCTACTTCCTCCACTCCTCTTCCCTTCTCTGTCTGGGTCCCCCAAGGTTCTGTTCTTGGACCTCTTTTATTTTCAATCTACACCTCTTCCCTGGGTCAGCTGATAGCCTCTCACGGCTTTCAATATCATTTCTATGCTGATGACACACAAATCTATCTCTCCACCCCTCAACTCACTCCATCAGTCTCCTCACGCATCACTAACTTACTAACTGACATATCTGTATGGATGTCACACCACTTCCTCAAACTCAACTTGTCCAAAACCGAGCTTATAATATTTCCTCCCCCACGTGCCTCTTCCCCTGACTTCTCTGTGAAGAGCAATGGCAAAACCATCCACCCGTCCCCACATGTCAGGGTGCTAGGTGTTATCCTGGATTCTGAACTCTCCTTTCAGCCCCATATTCAATCACTTTGCAAAGCTTGCCGCCTCAACCTCCGCAACATCTCAAAACTACGTCCCTTTCTAACCAGTGAAACCACAAAGCTCCTGATTCACTCCCTGGTTATCTCTTGCCTTGACTACTGCAACTCACTCCTCATTGGCTTACCTTTAAATAGACTATCCCCCCTTCAGTCCATCATGAATGCGGCTGCCAGACTCATTCACCTTACTAGGGATGAGCCGAACACCCCCCGGTTCGGTTCGCACCAGAACCTGCGAACGGACCGAAAATTTGCACGAATGTTAGAAACCCATTGACGTCTGTGGGACTCGAACGTTCAAAATCAAAAGTGCTCATTTTAAAGGCTAATTTGCATGGTATTGTCCTAAAAAGGGTTTGGGGACCCGGGTCCTGCCCCAGGGGACATGTATCAATGCAAAAAAAACTTTTAAAAACGGCCGTTTTTTCGGGAGCAGTGATTTTAATGATGCTTAAAGTAAAAAAAAAAAAAGTGAAATATTCCTTTAAATATCGTACCTGGGGGGTGTCTATAGTATGCCTGTAAAGTGGCGCGTGTTTCCCATGTTTAGAACAGTTCCTGCACAAAATGTCATTTTTAAAGGAAAAAATCTGATTTAAAACTGCTTGCGGGTTTAATGTAATGTCGGGTCCTGGCAATATGGATGAAAATCAGTGAGACAAACGGCATGGGTACCCCCCAGTCCATTACTAGGCCCTTTGGGTCTTGTATGGATATTAAGGGGAACCCCGCACCCAAATTAAAATAAGGAAAGGTGTGGGGCCACCAGGCCCTATATACTCTGAACAGCAGTATACAGGCGGTGCAAACAAGACAGGGACTGTAGGTTTGTTGTTAAGTAGAATCTGTTTGTAATTTTGAACGGGTACATTTTTAACATGTTTAGCTCCAGCAAAAAATCTTTTTTAAGCTTTTTGGAAAACATAGGGAAGGGTTATCACCCCTGTGACATTTGTTTTGCTGTCTGTCCTCCTCTTCAGAAGATTTCACCTCACTTTTTGTCCCAATGACAAATGTTTTTTGAAAATTTGGGGTTTTTTGTGGTACAAGGATTTGAAAGGATCAGTGGAAAGGAGAAATGTTTTTCCCATATTAACTCTTACAGGAGAGAATTTCCCTTCCTAGGGGTAGATTTCATCTCACTTCCTGTTGTCTCCTTCCGTTTGCAAGTAGGAGTCGTTTGTAAGTTAGATGTTTGAAAGTAGGGGCCTGCCCTATATACTCAGCAGAAATTTGGGCCTTAGGTGTTGTTGTGGCCACAACACTGTAAGCCCTCACAGGGCCCTGCTGTGAAATATTAGATCAAGAATTGTAATTACATGCCCCTGTTGAGCAGGGGCAGAAAAATTGGGCCTTTGGTGGTGGTGGTGGTGCTGGTGCCACAACACTGTAAGTCCTCACTCGCTCTAGGTGGGCGCAGAAATGGGCCCTGCTGTGAAATATTAGATCAAGAATTGTAATTACATGCCCCTGTTGAACAAGGGCAGGAAAATTGGGCCTTTGGTGGTGGTGCTGGTGCCACAACACTGTAAATCCTCACTCTCTCTTGGTGGGTGCAGAAATGGGCCCTGCTGTGAAATATTAGATCAAGAATTGTAATTACATGCCCATGTTGAACAAGGGCAGAAAAATTGGGCCTTTGGTGGTGGTGGTGGTGCTGGTGCCACAACACTGTAAGTCCTCACTCGCTCTTGGTGGGTGCAGAAATGGGCCCTGCTGTGAAATATTAGATCAAAAATTGTAATTACATGCCCCTGTTGAACAGGGGCTGAAAAATTAGGCCTTAGGGTGCTGGTGCCACAACACTGCAACCCCTCACAGACACTCTAGTTGGAACGCAGGAACAAGCCCTGCTGCAAAGTATTGCATCAAAAATTGTAATTACACGCCCCTGTTAAACAGGGGCTGAAAAATTGGGCCTTAGGCACTGGTGCTGGTGCCACAACACTGCAACCCCTCACAGATACTCTAGTTGGAATGCAGAAATGAGCCCTGTTGCAAAGTATTGCATCAAAAATTGTAATTACACGCCCCTGTTATACAAGGGCTGAAAAATTGGGCCTTAGGCACTGGTGCTGGTGCCACAACACTGCAAGCCCTCACAGACACTCTAGTTGTAACGCAGAAACGAGCCCTGCTGCAAAGTATTGCATCAAAAATTGTAATTACATGCCCCTGTTAAACAGGGGCTGAAAAATTGGGCCTCAGGGAATTGGGCCTCAGGTGGTGGCGCCCAGAACCAAAAATGTTCTTACAAGCTATCAGCGTGATCATTGAGGAGGAAGAGGATAATTACTCAGAGATAGTCACTCAGCATCAGCATAGGCAGTCATTGAAGGGATCTGAGATTTCAAAAAAAATTCTTCGGTTACATCAGCATCAGGTGCTTGGTAGCTGGTGGTGATCCAAGACTGATTCATTTTTATGAAGGTCAGTGGATCGACCGAGGCGGTGGACAGATGCACCCTGTGATCGGTTACAAAGCCTCCAGCAGCACTGAATGTGCGTTCTGAAAGAACGCTGGATGCAGGACAGGCCAGTAGCTCAATTGCATACTGTGCAAGCTCTGGCCAGTGATCCATCCTCAAGACCCAGTAACCCAGAGGATTTTCGGTGGGAAAGGTGTCCAAGATCTTGCCCCTAGGTATTCCTGCACCATGTAAAACAGACGCTGGCGATGGTTGCTGGAACCGACCATACCTTGGGGCTGCGGACCAAAAAATTGTCTGAACGCATCGGTCAGACGGCCACCTTCTCCACCGCTCCTTCTTTGACTGACCGAAGCCTCAGCAACACGTTGTCCAGAAACAGGATTTGTAACCTCCCAGTCTCTGGGAACGCATTGCACAGACCTTTCTGCAAGGCCTCCCGAAGATGTTTCATCCTCTGCTCCCTCTGCGATGGCAAGATAAGGTCCGCAACCTTACCCTTGTAACGTGGATCAAGGAGTGTTGCCAGCCAGTATTGGTCCTTCTCCTTGATACCACGAATACGAGGATCCTTACGCAGGCTTTGCAGGATCAGGGAGGCCTTGCAGCGTAGGTTTGCTGAGGCATTCGGTCCGGAGTCCTCTGGGTCACTAAGGACGGCATGGTCCGCAGCCACCTCCTCCCAGCCACGTACAAGTCCATGTGTTTCTTGGGACTGATCCCTTAAAGACTGCTGCTGATGCTGAGTGCCAGGCTCCACCTCCATACTGACACAATCTTCCTCCTCCTCCTCCTCGTCCTCTTCCTGTGTGATCGGCGGGCACGCAGGAACACTGTCTGGATAAAGGGGGCCTTGAGAGCTAAGGAAGTCCTCCTCTTCCTGCCTCTGTTCTGCCTCAAGTGCCCTGTCCATTATTCCACGCAGCGTATACTCCAACAGGTGGACAAGGGGGACAGTGTCACTGATGCATGCACTGTCACTGCTCACCATCCTCGTGGCCTCCTCAAATGGTGACAGGACAGTGCATGCATCCCTGATCATGGCCCACTGGCGTGGGGAAAAAAAACTAGCTCCCCTGACCCTGTCCTGGTGCCATAGTTGCACAGGTACTCATTGATGGCCCTCTGCTGCATGTGCAGCCGCTGCAGCATGGCCAATGTTGAATTCCAGCTGGTGGGCATGTCACAGATTAGGCAGTTCTTGGGCAGGTTAAACTCCTTTTGGAGGTCCGCCAGCCGAGCACTGGCATTATATGAACGGCGGAAATGCACACAGACTTTCCTGGCCTGCCTCAGGACATCCTGTAAGCCCGGGTACCTGCCCAAGAACCGCTGCACCACCAAGTTAAGGACGTGAGCCAAACAGGGCACATGGGTCATTTGTCCCTGTCGGAGGGCAGAGAGGAGGTTGGTGCCATTGTCGCAAACCACCATTCCTGACTTAAGTTGGCATGGCGTCAACCACCTCTGAACCTGCCCCTGCAGAGCTGACAGAACCTCTGCCCAAGTGTGGCTCCTGTCCCCCAAGCACACCAGCTCAAGCACCGCATGGCATCTTTTGGCCTGCGTACTTGTGTAGCCCCTTGAATGGCTACGGAGCACCGCTGGTTCCGAGGACAAAGCACAGGAAGAGGCCATGGAGGAAGAAGAAGAGGAGGGGGTGGAGGAGAGAGGTGTGTCACAATCATTAGCATTTTGGAGGCGTGGTGGCGGAACAACCACCAACACTACTGCACCTTGTCCTGCATCCTTCCCAGCTGCCAGCAGAGTCACCCAATGCGCCATGAAACTTAGGTAACGTCCCTGTCCATGCCTGCTGGACCATGAGTCAGCGGTAATATGCACCTTACCACTGACCGCCCTGTCCAGCGAGGCATGGACATTGCCTTCCACATGCCGGTAGAGAACCGGAATCGCCTTCCATGAGAAAAAGTGGCGTTTGGGTACCTGCCACTGAGGAACCGCACATTCCACAAACTCACGGAAGGGGGCAGAGTCTACCAACTGAAAAGGCAGCAGTTGAAGTGCTAGCAAATTCATCTTCTTTCAGCGGTGCAGCAGCTGGGGCAGGGAAATTTGCCTGGTACAATCTGACGTTGGTGTACCAAAAGCAGATTGCCCACAAGTACTTGGCTGTGACACATCTAATTCTACACCTTCATTCCTCTCAGTGCAGGTCTCAGAGAGGACTGAAGGTATAGTGGGGTTGGAGATCTCAGCTGATGAGGAGCAAGGAGAGGTCCTCTTTGTTCTTTGGTGTAGGTCTTTTAGATACACTTGCCAACGAACTGCTTGGCAGGTCAACATATGTCTGGTCAAGCTTGTGGTACCCAAGCGGGAGATATTTTGGCCACGCGAGATACGCATGAGACATATGTTGCAAATAGCAGCGGTGTGAGCTGATGCACTCGTCTCAAAAAAGGCCCACACCAAAGAACTTTCTGAATAACGCGCAGAGACTGCAGCGCCCTGCACATGTGGAGCTTTGGGGTGTGATGCAGTCAATGTGCTGCCCTTAGGCTGGCCCCCGGAGGGGATGTTGGTGATGTGCCGCCTCCTCCTCCTTCTCCTCCTATCAGGCACCCACGTTGAGTCAGTGACCTCATCATCCCCTCCCTCCTCATCACTGGAGCAAACCTGGCAGTATGCTGCAGCAGGGGGAGCATTACTGCCAGATTGCTGTCCTTCTTGGGCACCCCCTCTGTCCGTGCTCATGTTACTGCCTTCATCGAGCTCAGTATCATCATCAGAGCCTTCCAAACGCTGGGCATCCTCCTTGAGCATGTACCCAGCACTGTGGTCAAACAGTTCGTCAGGAGGACATGGTGGGGCTAGGGAAGGAGTCACTGATGACATTGAGCCGAGGGAAGAGGCCGCTGCTTTGCCAGACAAAGTACCCTGGGCATGGGTGAGAGAGGATGAGGAGGATGAAAATGGCTTGGTCATCCACTCGACCAAGTGTTCCGCATGTTGCGGCTCAACACGGCCAGCTGCCGAAAAAAAGACCAAGCTTGTCCCACGGCCACTTGCTGATGAGGATGCACCGTCTCCACGACCAGCACTAGACACAGAGCCTGCTTGCCCTCTCTTATTGGCTTGTGACTGTCTACCTCTCCTTCTTGGCCTTCCAGACATACTAATGGCCTGTAGCTGCACTAAGCTGGGATATATATATATATATATATATATATATATATATATATATATATATATTGATACTGCAGCTAGCAAAATCAACTGCCTGCCTGTAGTATGAGAACACCACCAACCTTCTACAGGTAGCTTTAGCTAAACACTGTGCAGAGTTCGCAAAAAAATAACTTGCAGGTTTAGCTGAACACTGTGAGCAGGACGCACCGCACTAACTTGTAATTTTAGCTGAACACTGTGAGCAGGACGCACTGCACTAACTTGTAGCTTTAGATGAACACTGTGCAGAGGTCTCACTACACTAACTTGTAGTTTTAGCTGAACACTGTGAGCAGGACGCACACCACTAACTTGTAGTTTTAGCTGAACACTGTGAGCAGGACGCACCGCACTAACTTGTAGTTTTAGCTGAACACTGTGAGCAGGATGCACTGCACTAACTTGTAACTTTAGATGAACACTGTGCAGAGGTCTCACTACACTAACTTGTAGTTTTAGCTGAACACTGTGAGCAGGATGCACCCCACTAACTTGTAGTTTTAGCTGAACACTGTGAGCAGGACGCACCGCACTAACTTGTAGTTTTAGCTGAACACTGTGAGCAGGACGCACTGCACTAACTTGTAGCTTTAGATGAACACTGTGCAGAGGTCTCACTACACTAACTTGTAGTTTTAGCTGAACACTGTGAGCAGGACGCACCGCACTAACGTGTAGTTTTAGCTGAACACTGTGAGCAGGACGCACTGCACTAACTTGTAGTTTTAGCTGAACACTGTGAGCAGGACGCACCGCACTAACTTGTAGTTTTAGCTGAACACTGTGAGCAGGACGCACTGCACTAACTTGTAGCTTTAGATGAACACTGTGCAGAGGTCTCACTACACTAACTTGTAGTTTTAGCTAAACACTGTGAGCAGGATGCACTGCACTAACTTGTAGTTTTAGCTGAACACTGTGAGCAGGACGCACTGCACTAACTTGTAGTTTTAGTTGAACACTGTGAGCAGGACGCACCGCACCAACTTGTAGTTTTAGCTGAACACTGTGAGCATTACGCACTGCACTAACTTGTAGCTTTAGATGAACACTGTGCAGAGGTCTCACTACACTAACTTGTAGTTTTAGCTGAACACTGTGAGCAGGACGCACTGCACTAACTTGTAGCTTTAGATGAACACTGTGAGCAGGACGCACCGCACTAACTTGTAGTTTTAGCTGAACACTGTAAGCAGGACGCACTGCACTAACTTGTAGCTTTAGATGAACACTGTGCATAGGTCTCACTACACTAACTTGTAGTTTTAGCTGAACACTGTGAGCAGGACGCAACGCACTAACTTGTAGTTTTAGCTGAACACTGTGAGCAGGACGCACCGCACTAACTTGTAGTTTTAGCTGAACACTGTGAGCAGGACGCACCGCACTAACTTGTAGTTTTAGCTGAACACTGTGAGCAGGACGCACTGCACTAACTTGTAGCTTTAGATGAACACTGTGCAGAGGTCTCACTACACTAACTTGTAGTTTTAGCTAAACACTGTGAGCAGGATGCACTGCACTAACTTGTAGTTTTAGCTGAACACTGTGAGCAGGACGCACTGCACTAACTTGTAGTTTTAGTTGAACACTGTGAGCAGGACGCACCGCACCAACTTGTAGTTTTAGCTGAACACTGTGAGCATTACGCACTGCACTAACTTGTAGCTTTAGATGAACACTGTGCAGAGGTCTCACTACACTAACTTGTAGTTTTAGCTGAACACTGTGAGCAGGACGCACTGCACTAACTTGTAGCTTTAGATGAACACTGTGAGCAGGACGCACCGCACTAACTTGTAGTTTTAGCTGAACACTGTAAGCAGGACGCACTGCACTAACTTGTAGCTTTAGATGAACACTGTGCATAGGTCTCACTACACTAACTTGTAGTTTTAGCTGAACACTGTGAGCAGGACGCAACGCACTAACTTGTAGTTTTAGCTGAACACTGTGAGCAGGACGCACCGCACTAACTTGTAGTTTTAGCTGAACACTGTGAGCAGGACGCACTGCACTAACTTGTAGTTTTAGCTGAACACTGTGAGCAGGATGCACTGCACTAACTTGTAGCTTTAGATGAACACTGTGCAGAGGTCTCACTACACTAACTTGTAGTTTTAGCTGAACACTGTGAGCAGGACACACCCCACTAACTTGTAGTTTTACCTGAACACTGTGAGCAGGACGCACCGCACTAACTTGTAGTTTTAGCTGAACACTGTGAGCAGGACGCACTGCACTAACTTGTAGCTTTAGATGAACACTGTGCATAGGTCTCATTACACTAACTTGTAGTTTTAGCTGAACACTGTGAGCAGGACGCACCGCACTAACTTGTAGTTTTAGCTGAACACTGTGAGCAGGACGCACCGCACTAACTTGTAGCTTTAGCTGAACACTGTGAGCAGGATGCACTGCACTAACTTGTAGTTTTAGATGAACACTGTGCAGAGGTCTCACTACACTAACTTGTAGTTTTAGCTGAACACTGTGAGCAGGACGCACCGCACTAACTTGTAGTTTTAGCTGAACACTGTGAGCAGGACGCACCGCACTAACTTGTAGTTTTAGCTGAACACTGTGAGCAGGACGCACCGCACTAACTGTAAATAGTCTAGCTGCCTGACTGTGGTACTAATAGGATCAAAAGAACACCAGCAATTTTCTTCAGGTAGCTGTAAATACTGTAACAAGACAAGCCTGCCTGTCAGTAAGAAGATAACAGGAACGGATCTAGCTAAACTACATACAGTGTATATATATATATATATATATATATATATATGCAACACCTGGGATGCATATATATATACACAATACACTGTAAGTGCAGCTAACTCTCTGATTTTCTTGCCTAATCTAGCTAACTCAAATGAAATGACACTGTCTCTCTGTCTATCTATCTCTCTTTCAATGCCGGAAAACACACTACACAGGACCGCCGTGCAGGCGGCCTTATATAGTGTGGGGCGTGTTCTAAACCCCCTGAGCCATAATTGGCCAAAGCCACCCTGGCTTTGGCCAATTACAGCTCTCTCTACTGACGGCGCTGTGATTGGCCAAGCTTGCGGGTCATAGTGCATGCTTGGCCAATCATCAGCCAGCAATGCACTGCGATGCCGCAGTGAATTATGGGCCGTGACGCGCCACACGAATTTGGCGCGAACGGCCCATATCGTTCGCAATTCGGTGAACGGGCGAACAGACGATGTTCGAGTCGAACATGGGTTCGACTCGAACACGAAGCTCATCCCTACACCTTACAAACCGCTCAGTGTCTGCTACCCCTCTCTGCCAATCCCTCTATTGGCTACCACTCACCCATCAAATTAAATTCAAAATACTAACAATAAGTTACAAAGCCATCCACAACTGTGCCCCCAGCTACATCACTAACCTAGTCTCAAAATACCAACCTAAACGCCATCTCCATTCCTCCCAAGATCTCCTGCTCTCTAGCTCCCTCATCACCTCCTCCCATATCCGCCTCCAGGACTTCTCCCGAGCCTCGCCCATCCTCTGGAATTCCTTACCCCAATCTGTCAGACTGTCCCCAAATTTATCCACTTTTAGGCGATCCCTGAAAACTTTCCTCTTCAGAGAAACCTATCCTGCCTCCATCTAACAACTGCACTATTTTCTCCATTAGCTCACCCCCCACAGCTATTACCCTTTTGTATAACTTGACCCTCCCTCCTAGATTGTAAGCTCTAACGAGCAGGGCCCTCTGATTCCTCATGTATTAAATTGTATTGTACTTGTACTGTCTGCCCTAATGTTGTAAAGCGCAACGTAAACTGTCGGCGCTATATAAATCCTGTATAATAATAATATAATAATAATAAATAATGTGTTTATAGCAGGATGATCTTTTAATCAATTCCCATTGTGAATGGAAATATTTCACAGTTATAAACTAAACAGCCTTAACCAACTAAACACTTGCACCTATTGCAATAAGTAGTAGATACTTAGAACTATGTAATTCTTATCCCTCAGACATCATAGACAGATAAAAATTTTAGTCCTCATCCCAACCTATTAGACTCATCACTTTATCCGCACTTCAGGAGTTCATCCCACATTCAGGAAGTTCACAGGTATCTATAAGTTCAGTCCATTCTCCCCATATTTTCGTAAATTTACCAGCACACCTTCTAGCTTCATATGTGAGTTTATACATCGGTAATACCTGATTAATCAGGTTTTTCCATTGGTTATAAGAAATTGATGTGGAGTATATCCATTGCAAAACTACCGTTTTTCTGGCATAGTATAATAGGAAACGTAGGAATCGTTTTTGATATGAGCTTAATTCCACATCCTCGAAAATTGCCAGTATACACCACTTTGGACTGCAAATATTGGGTAAATTAAAGTTAGTTGCAATAAAGTGAATTACTTGTGACCAAAACGGTCGTATTTTTTCGCAGCTCCAGAGCATGTGGAGTAGATCACCTGTGTTCTTATGACATTTATGGCAGATGGGACTGGTTAATTTCCGCATAAGGAAGAGCCGCAGAAGAGTGTAATAAATTCCATGGAAGATGCGCAATTGTATCCTGTGACACGTTTTTAGCAGACAGCGGGCTAAAGCTCGCTGACAGCTCACTTCAAAGAGCCTGTCCAGGCTGGGGAAAGATCGCTACCATATGGTCGGGATCCACCCACATGCCTGGACTGGCACCCGGCTCAACCTTTCAGCAATCCACTGAGAGCCTGAGCCACCCACTCCTGCCCCCTCCACAGCCCAGCACTCCAGTGACAGTCACCAGCTCTCTGCTCAGGGAGCCATGAGAATGGGAGGCAGCGTTTGATCACTCTGATCTCGGCCTTACAGATGGCAGGGGAAAGATGCAGCATCGAACTTATGCTACATCCACCTAGGTAAGCATGATTCTAAAAAAAAAAGCAATTCTCATACTTTTAAACAAATTGAAATGTTTAATGTTTTACTTATAAGTGTAACTCCACTTTTTTTTTTTTTTTAAGACTTTATTTAGGGAATGCAGATTATACATAAAATTCAACAATACAATAAATACAATAGTTTGTATTACACTTGTTTCTGTTAGTATTTTTCACACACAAAAAATAAAAGAAATTCAAGTATATATTTGTTTAACATAGTATAATAGGAAACGTAGGAATCGTTTTTGATATGATTGAAGGTAATTTCTTGGTATTTGCTACATAGTGAGGATTTGTGTGCAAAGAAGAGGATTCGGGTCTTTTGGTCCTCTGTAAATGTGATGTTTAGGTCTCTCTCCCACTTTCCTAAGTATGAGGGATCCTGTTGGGACATATGGGTCAGTAAAATGTTGTAAGAATGAGAGAGAGATTTCCGAATTGGCTCCTCGCCCATGCACAACTCCTCAAAGGGTGTAGGTTGTCTGCAGAAACCCCTGACCTCTGGAAGGGATCTGAGGAAGTGTGACAATTGTAGGATCTTCCATCTGCCCAATATGGAGGTGTTAAAACTGGGGTATATGTTAGATGGGTCATTCCAACCTGTAGGCTCACAAAGAGAGGAGGCTCTAACTAGACTCCGATCCGAGTGTATCCGAAAGGACCTATCGGAGAGGCCTGGGTTGAAATCCAGATGTCCAATTATGGGTGTCATTGGGGAAGGAAAATTGGGCGTCTCCGCCACTCTGGAGTATCTACGGAGTTCCTCCAACGTGGTATCAATCAATGGGTGGGAAGGTAAAGATCTGGAAGAGTGAGTTCCACTCCAGGGTAGACCCTCAATGGGAAACGGAATTGTTTCCTGTTCTAATCCAATCCACAGCTTATGTGATGAGTGCCTGCACCAGTCTACAATTCTGTTCATGTGGACTGCTGTGTAATAAAGAGCTGGGTCAGGGAGACCAACGCCTCCTCTCAGGTTTGGTCTTTGTAATAGGGATCTCTTGAGCCTCGGTGGTTTGCCCTGCCAGACATATCTGACAAATATTGAGCGTAACTTACGGAAGAAGTCCTGTGGTATCTTAACAGGCAATGCCTGGAGAAGGTAGAGCAGTCTCGGCATGATGTTCATTTTTAACACATTGCATCTACCGAACCAGGAGACCGCCATTAACAGGCAATGCCTGGAGAAGGTAGAGCAGTCTCGGCATGATGTTCATTTTTAACACATTGCATCTACCGAACCAGGAGACCGCCAGGCCCCTCCATCTATCTAGATCTGAGGAGAACACACTCAGGAGAGGTTGAAAGTTGAGTTGATAAATGAGGTGCAGATCAGAGGGGATTTTTGTGCCTAGATATTTGATGGCCTGAGAAGACCACCGGAAGGGGAAATTGCCGCTAATGGAGGCCTGGGCACTAGGGGTAAGAGTGATGTTTAGCGCCTCTGACTTTTGGAGGTTAATTTTGAAATCCGATAATTCCCCGTATTTACGTATTGCCAATAGTAAGTTTGGTAGAGACGTATGAGGGTCTGAGATGTAGAATAACAGGTCGTCCGCATACGCGGCAATTTTATGGTGATAAGTGCTCATCTCAAGTCCCCTAATGTTCGGGTTAAGCCTTATATGTTGTAATAAGGGCTCTAGTGAAATTATAAAAAGGAGTGGGGAAAGAGGACATCCCTGCCTCGTACCGTTGCTTATCTTAAAGGTGCTAGAAGTAATCCCATTTACCCTCACTGTTGCTGTGGGAGAAGAATATATGGCAGAAATCCAGGATAACATGGGAGCCGGCATGCCAAGGCGTCGCAGGGTAGCCAATAGAAAAGTCCAGTTTACCCTGTCAAACACCTTTTCGGCGTCCGTAGATAACAGAATGAATGGGGTGTTGAGGCGTTTAGCCCTAGCCACTACATTTATCGTCCTGATGGTATTATCTCGAGCCTCCCTGTGACGGATAAAGCCTGTTTGGTCTAGGGGGATTATGCGTTGGAGAACTGCACCTATTCTCTCAGCCAGGATTTTTGTGAATAGCTTCAGGTCGCAAATAAGAAGGGAGATAGGCCTGTAACTCGCACACATCAGAGGGTCTTTGTCAGGCTTAGGGATGACAGATATACTGGCTTGAAGGATATCTGTAGGTATGGCGTGATTATCCAATATAGCATTGAAAGCAGTAACGAAGTGAGCTGCCAGTTGAGTTTGGAAGGTCTTATAATAGGTGATGGTGAAACCATCGGGGCCTGGCGCTTTCCCCGTCGGGGTGTTGACTAAAGCCTCTGTGAGCTCATCTGGGGTAATAGGCTGTGAGAGCAAGTCTATCTCCACTTCGTTGAGGGAAGGTAGTTTCGCCGCTGCGAGGTACGCCTCTATAGAGTCTACACTATTTTGGTTCCGTTCCCCCAAGGGAGAGGAATGTAAATTGTACAGGGCTTCATAGAATAGCTTGAAAGACTCAGCCATTTCTGCAGAATCGTGAACCTTGGATCCTGTGGAAGAAGATAAGGCGGTGATGTAGGAAAGATTGCGTTGGGTCCGTATGGCGTTTGCGAGTGTTCTGCTGCACTTATCTCCGAACTCGTAAAAGGTTCTGCGTATCCTCAAGAGGTTATTCTTAGCGTGAAACAGAGAATGCTCTCTGATTTGTTCTCGGAGCTTGGTTACTTCTGCCTCTGTGGCCCTGTCTGGATGGTGTTTGTGACGTTTTTCACAATTGTGTGATTTTACGAGTAAGTCAGATAGCGTTTTTTCTCTGGCTACTTTGAGTCTGTGGCCATGTTTGATAAATATTCCTCTTATATAGCATTTATGCGCTGACCAGATAGTTAGCGGGTTGGGGACCGATTGTTTGTTACTCTCGAAAAAGAGATTCAGTTCTCGCAAAATGTCTGTTCTCACCTCAGGAGTTTAGGGATACAATACGCCCGAAAGTGGGCCTCCTGTAAAAACACGATCTGGGGTCTCTGCCTCCAAAGATCTGAAAGGCAACTAGAACGCTTCTCAGGAGCATTTAGGCCCTTCACATTCCATGATACGAACTTCAGAGACATGTCTGATAGAACAGGGTCGGGTCGCCAGACCTCGCCAGGGACCAAAGCAGTTAGCGATATGGGTGAGAGGGGGGGAGGGGGAAAACAGATTAGAGTAAAAGAGTTGCAGAGAGAGGGTGGGGAGGGCCACAGATAGGGTCAAGAGAAGAAGAAGAAGAAGAGAAGAATAGTAGGACAGAAAAGGAGAAGTAAGAACAATCTAAGTTTCCAATCGGAGAGTTACTGCTTAATTGGGCAGCTAGGGCCTAGTGGGGGAAGAGGTAGGGCACTTCAGAGGTCGGGCTCCCGGAACGCGAGTCCCCCCAGCCCATTTCTCATTAGGTGCGGTCCTGTCAGGAACCGCATTAGTACATTAGGCTTCATTGAAAAGAGATGGCTCTTTAGTTACACATAACATATAACCCTTAGACATTCAATTTAACATAACACTTTTTAACTTTATAACCGGCTAAAATAAGACGTTAAATAGTGCCTCAGTTGAAAGGACTATGTCAATTTCTGATCTCTCGTTATTAGCTCTGTTTGCTAAATGAATCGCTAATCCCACCTGCCTAAGCCAGATGAGAGCGATCCATAACCCCTTACCCGAGTCCCCATATCTGAGAGAATTAATTTCCGTCTGGAACAATCTTAGGGTCCCGAGGTAGGATAGTTGGTAAGAAGGAGGAGTGGATGAGGGAGGGGGTGGGGAGAGGGAAGAGGAGGGTGACTGGGGGGGGGCGGGGAGAGAAGAGGGGTGGAGAGAGAGGGGAAGTAGGGGACCATTAGTGATATAATAACATCTCTAGAGAGAGATTCATCTTTGGTTATTGTGAAAATTTCCACTCCTGATACCAGCTAGCCCCTCTTTATCCCTTCTTAGAAGTTTAACTCACTTCAGTGGTAAGCATCAAGGTTATTAAACAGTGTAAACTACTTATACCTATTTCTGTGTCTTGTAATGTGGTACAGACTTAAAAACAGAAACAACTGAGTGATTGCTAAACAATTATCAATAAGTTCCGTTATCTCTAGGTTCTAACAATAAAGACGGACATAACGGTGTCTTCTTAAGGATGATCCCACCCGTGGGACCCGCTTACCAGTCTGTGTACTTTTCCTCTGTTCCTGGTCAGAAAAAAAAAAATAAATTCCCAACTAACCAGGATACTGGAAACTTTACTTGTCTCCAGGCCAGAGAGGTATTAGGCAGTCAATCCAGGTGAGCATCCGAAAGGGGACAACAATAGAGAAGTAAGTAGCCAAGTTCAGGCTTTAGGGCGACTTATCTCTGCAAATTCAAGGTTCGTTGTCCTGAGGGGCCAGCGGCCTTCTTCGCTGTGATCTGTTGTTGCGTCGCGATCTTTGAAGTCTGCTCGAAGGGTTCCCTGCCGTTATGTTAGTAGTGGGTGTCAGGACGAACGCCAGCCAGTTAGGTAGTGACATCGATGGTAGCCCGAGGGTATTGAGAAAGGTGGGAACCTCTCTAGGGTGTCGCAGGGTGTATGTGCGACCTCCCTTCCTTGCGATTAGATGAAAAGGATGACCCCACTTGTAGGTGATTCCTTGTTCATTGAACTTTTCTAGCAGGGGCTTCATGCAACGACGCATCTGTAGGGTCCTGCGGGAAACATCCGGCAGGAGAGATATCTGGGCTCCATCAAAGTCAATATGCCCTCTACGCCAGGCTCTTTGGAGAATGTCCTCTTTGATAGAATAATTATGTAGACAACATAGGACATCTCTAGGTCTATCCTCCGTCGCGTTTCTGGGGCCAAGGGTTCTGTGGACCCTGTCTATGGCGATAGGCGTTTCCGTTGGGCGCTCTAGGCAGTCATTGAATAGAGCAGTCACAGTCATCTTTAGGTCCGCTTGCTGAGTCGCTTCTGGCAAACCACGGATTCTTATGTTACGCCTACGGCTGCGGTTTTCCTGGTCATCTAGCAACAAATGTAGCTGTGGGATTTGGTCTACCATCTCTTCTTTGGTGTAATTTAGTTCTGTAAGGCCCTGGCGCAGGGTTGAAGTGTCCTCCTCGATGGAAGTGACTCTTGAGGTGACCTCCGTTACAGATTGCCTAATTCCAGTGATCTCTCCTCTTAGCGCTGCCTCCATTCTGAGTGCTACTGAGTCCAGGTCATCTCTTGTGGGCAGCTTTTGTAATAAAGCCCATAGTGTCTGCTCTCCAGTAAGCACAGATGCGGGCATGTGTGAAGGCAGGGACAGTGAGGCAGAGCTCATGGAAGCTTGCTGCAAGATGGGCAGCGGTGCACCAGGAGTTAAGCTCCGTGGCTGGGAGCGTTGGATGTCCTGTGAGTCCCACTGCGGTGTGCAGCTGGGTTCTCCACCTAGACTTGTGAGTGATGCGAGGGATAGTGAACGGGGGAGGCAGGGGGAAAGGTCACTACTCGGGGAGAACGGGAGCATATCATTACCCTGGACCTGTCTCCCTCCTCATCCTCCTGCCGGCGCATCATGCTCTTCTCCCTCGCCTGTGTTCGGCGCCATCTTAGAATAGTCCGGTGTAGAGGCTGCCGGCTGTTTCGGTACAAGGTATCTCTCCATCTTTATCCACACTTCCTTAACACAGCTGGGCTGACTTCTCCAACCGAGTGGGTATGCTGAGAAGCCGAAATATGTGATATTTCTGTACGGATGGCCTGAGAACGAGCCGCGACCCGGGGGCCCTCTGCAAAACACGGCTTCACTCCTCCACGCCCCCCGTAACTCCACTTTTGTTGAGAAAAAAACATTCCCCTCTGGGTGATCTATGTACATTGCAAGGATTATAACAACCTTTGTTGTAGATTCCCACCTTTTGTTATTCTGAAGAAATCCATGTGTGTTTGTGCCTCTGTACAAGCACACTAATGTCTAATGGGATTGGTTTCATAATTAACTGTCAGGTGTGCAACTGCAGAGCACTAATGAGGAAATATGCTGGGCCTGCATCCCTTTAGACGTGCTCCTATTGGGAGTATCTCTCCAAAAATCAAATTTTATACCGGTGACCCCGCCCCCCTCTGACGCACAGTGACTTGACGGGGCTTCCCAGTGACGTCACGGGGAATGCCACAGGGAAGTCCTGTCATGTCCCGTGCATCAGAGGGGGGTGGGGTCGCCGGGTGGCCCCGCCCCCCGTTATTCAAGAACCGTCAGACGAGGAGACGCCGTCACACAGCGGGAGCCTCCCTCCATGCCAGCATGGATGCGGAGCGGCCCGGAGAAGAAAATGAAGAAGAGAAGAAGATGAAGAAGATGAAGAGAAGAGCGGGAGCCTCCCCCCATGCCATGGGTGCGGAGCGGCCCGAGGAGAAGAAGACGCCGCGGAGGAGATGCTGGACAAGAACGTCGGAGGAAGAACCAGAAGAACCAGAAGAAGAAGAAGATGAAGGAAGAAAGCAGAAAGAAGAAGCATTTAAATAAAGGAATTGTCAAAAATTGTCTCTTGTCATTTTTAACATTTTTGACATTTTTTTAGTGAAATGGTAGGGGTAAGTACCCCCTTACCATTTCACACAGGGGGGGCCGGGATCTGGGGGTCCCCTTGTTAAAGGGGGCTTCCAGATTCCGATAAGCCCCCCGCCCGCAGACCCCCACAACCACCGGCCAGGGTTGTGGGGATGAGGCCCTTGTCCTCATCAACATGGGGACAAGGTGTTTTGGGGGGCTACCCCAAAGCACCCTCCCAATATTGAGGGCATGTGGCCTGGTATGGTTCAGGAGGGGGGGCGCACTCTCGTCCCCCCTCTTTTCCTGCAGCCTGCCAGGTTGCGTGCTCGGATAAGGGTCTGGTATGGATTGTTGGGGGGACCCTACGCCATTTTTTTTTTTTTTTGGCGCTGGGTTCCCCTTAAAATCCATACCAGACCTGAAGGGCCTGGTATGGAATTTAGGGGGACCCCCACGTCATTTTTTTTAAATTTTGGTTCGGGGTTCCCCTGTGGGGAATTCCCATGCCGTTTTTATCAATGAACTTCTATGTGTATTGTCGGGCGGCAATGCAATAACCGCGAGTAGTTTTAAATGTTTTTTTTCCTTCGAAATGTCATTTTGCTGTCAGACTGTTCTAAACACGGGAAACATGCGCCCCTTTACAGGCATACTATAGACACCCCCCAGCTACGAAATTTAAAGGGATATTACACTTTTATTTTTTGACTTTAAGCATTATTAAAATCACTGCTCCTGAAAAAACGGCCGTTTTTAAAACTTTTTTGCATTGATCCATGTCCCCTGGGGCAGGATCCAGGTCCCCAAACACTTTTTATGACAATAACTTGCATATAAGCCTTTAAAATTAGCACTTTTGATTTCTCCCATAGACTTTTAAAGGGTGTTCAGCGGCATTCGAATTTGCCGCGAACACCCCAAATTGTTCGCTGTCCGGCGAACTTGCAAACAGCCAATGTTCGAGTCGAACATGAGTTTGACTCGAACTTGAAGCTCATCCCTAATAGTCATGTATATAAGTTATAAAGGAAAATGACTCCAAGTGAAAATTATCGCTATACTACATGATATGGACATGTGAAAAATCAGTGCTAAAATTCATATATATTGAATACAATGAATTTACAAGAAAAAACATTCAATTCATAACAATAAACTTAAGAAAAAGTGCAAAGAGTAGTGTTCAGGTTCAGTTCAACCCAAAGGGAAAAATTGAAGATTTGAAATTGCATGAAAAAATTAAAATCGCAAGGTAAAAAACGTATATCCACAGTTCATTCAATGCATCCCATGTGAGTGGGGGGAGAAATAGAAGAACGTGAGGAGACTTCCAGCCACCAGTGGATCCAGGGGGTGATAAAAGATGTACCCTTACCGGACAAGTTGGACCTCCTATATAGCAAGGTCATATGGGCATGCAGTTATGGCCCTCTGCAGGGACAGATGGATATCGGATCAACCGGCATGCACCGCATACAGCAGGGAATACTTTTGGTACTTCAGCGTTGAAAGAGGTGCTCGCCCATCACAGGAATCATGGATGAAAAGGAAGGGGGGGGGAGAATAGACTCCGATGGTGTAGTAAATTTGGGGAATTTTATTGCCTCAATAAACCAAGGGTCATGTTGCAAAGATGACAGGAAAATCGAAGATAAAAATCGTTAAAAAGCCGGCATAAAATAAGAACTCTCTTTCAACGCTGAAGTACCGGAAGTATTCCCTGCTGTATGCGGTGCATGCCGGTTGATCCGATATACATCTGTCCCTGCAGAGGGCCATATCTGCATGCCCATATGACCTTGCTATATAGGAGGTCCAGCTTGTCCAGTAAGGGTACATCTTTTATCACCCCCTGGATCCACTGGTGGCTGGAAGTCTCCTCACGTTCTTCTATTTCTCCCCCCACTCACATGGGATGCATTGAATGAACTGTGGATATGCATTTTTTACCTGTGAGATTTTAATTTCTTCATGCAATTTCAAACATTCAATTTTTCCCTTTGGGTTGGACTGAACCTGAACATATTTACCACCACTATCCCCTTCGCTCTCTACCTGTCACTGGCTGTTAAGGATAATTTCTGCTTTACACCTGAGAGCCTCCAAGCAACCAGTGATGTAATAGTTTCCCATCAAGTCCCCTCTTTCATTATGATCGACAACAGATAGTGGGCAGAATCTATAGCCAATAGCAGTCTGTGTATTGGCTAAGGATCTGCCCACTGCCTGCTGTCAATTACATGGAAAGTGGAGTTGATGGGGAACTGGTGTCTGTGAATCCCCATCAGGCTCCACCCAGCCAGATACAAAACTCCCTGCCACTGCACTGTCTGTGTGACAGCTGCAGCAGCAGGAGGAAGAGCAGCTGCATGTCCTTATGACTTTTGCCATGTGCAGGCACATCAGAAGTTTAAAGAGTTTCTAAGACACTCACCACAAATTCATATTTCACAATTCAATATTTCATTGCAATCAATGAATTTTTGGGTTTCATTGCATTTATTTGGACAATAAGATTTAAGTACTGAGCACCATGGACCCAATGTTATAATGTCATTGCGTGTACTTTGACCAGGCAAGGTAATGACTCCTGCAAAACAAAGGGTCGTAAGATTGGCTCCCCTACCAAATCAGGGTTTGTTTTTCTTGTATAGTTTGATTTTTTAAGGCTTTAATTTTTAATATGATCTAAAATTTAGATGTTCGCTATATATTCTGTTCCTTTTCATACACCTTTAATATAGAACATTTATGCTAGCTTCATTTTATTGCCTCTATATGTAAAAGCATCTTCTTGGAAAATGAAATTGTACATGCAATTGTTTGGTGACAGCATTTTAAAGTTAATTAAGCAAAATTGATTAAAGATTATTTTTTGTGTATTCTGTCCAGCCAAATTATAGGTTAACCTTCATTTTTTGAAAGAAAAAAGTTGCAATACAATGCTAACACCTTCAATAGACTTCATAGCATTTGGGCTCTGGGTGATTTGCTTGATCTTTAAGAATAAGTTAGGTTTTTTTTTGTTTTTTTTTGCCTTTATACAGCTGATGCCTTCTTTGCTGAATATAATGGTCTTTTCTACTAAAATTAATTTCCCTTTTTCTGTGTATGATTCTTTGCACTGTTATCTACGTCTTATAGAAAACTGTTTAGCTATTTTCATACATATTTTTTTTTTAATTATACTAGCTCTGTTTTGTTATAAAATGCATATCTGATGACATATTACATTATAACATTACATATTATTTATTTTATATAAAGGTAAAGATGCAAAACTACGCACTACATGCACACTGATTAACCTATGAGGAATACATTAAGGGGATTTACCAACCTCACAAAATACAATAGAACATATTTTTGAGCAAAAGCAAATACTGTATATGCCTACCAGCTTGTTTTAAAAATTTAAGCTTATTAGTAAAAAAAATAAAACTTTGTTTAACTTTAATACAGTTTAAGATAATCCATTACACATAGATTTAGTAAGCTTTTTATTATGCTTTTGAATGGGACGGCAACAAAATTGCCATATGATTCTTTTCTGTGCCATCTCTTTCTTCAAAAACTATAGACAGAAGTGACTGAAAATATTTTCCCTAAATTTTCTTGGGGTCATTAAAAAAACAAAACTCTTATTTTAAAAACATACCTTATCATAAATTGCATAATTTTCGTTCCTTTTCAAAACTTTGGCAACTCCCCTTAAAACCCGTACCCCTGATCACTCATCCAAACAATGGTTAGTCATCCACCTCATTCATCTTTTAAATCTAAACTCTGGGCAACTAAACAATTATCCCTTACAGTGAGGCTATGTCTACACTGAAAGGGCTAATGGCTCATTTTTTTCTAGGAGAACAAACAAGCAAACAAAAAAAATATTTTCTTACCCAACCTTCTGCCCCTCCCCACAGTTATGCCGCGTACACATGATCGCACATTCCGACAACAAAATCCATGTTTTTTTTCCAATGGATGTTGGCTCAAACTTGTCTTGCATACACACGGTCACACAAATCTTGTTGGAAATTCCGAACGTCAAGAACGCGGTGATGTACAACACGTATGACGGCACTAGAAAAGGGAAGTTTAATAGCCAGTGCTCCACCCTTTGGTCTCCTTCTGCTAATCTCGTGTTAGTAGAAGTTCGGTGAGAGACGATTCACGCTTTTCAGCCTCGTGCTTTTCCGATTGTTACTGCTCTTCAGTTTGTGCTTGTGGCTTCGTATCTGGTTTTCAGTGCGTGTAGTCAGTTCGCATTTTTTTTTTTCAGTGCGTATTTTTATAGTACGTATTTCATTGTTAATGCGTTCCTGTCCATTCATTTCTGATTTTCAGCTCACTCTTCTCAGGCCTTTCTGATTTTCAGTGCATTCTGTTAGTTTGTTCTGACCAGCCGACCGTTTTGAAGCCATGTTGCGGATATGTACTCATCGTAGAGTTTGTGCTGTGCAGGGGCTTAGTGTTGGAGTTCTTACTTTGACCCAAGTCCAGTCCATGAACAGGGCGGGGAGGAGTTCATGGACCAAGATTTGGTTACTCCAGCGTGACCAATTCTCTCATATGCCGTTACGGGAGATCTGTGAGAATTATCCTGATGATTTCAGGAATTATCTGGACGGACGGACCCCATTTTTCACCATCTGTTGGCTTTGCTGTCCCCTTATATTACCAAGCAGGACACCTGCATGTGGCAAGCCATCACTCCCGAGCAGAGGCTAGTCGCCACGTTGCGGTACTTGGCGACAGGGAGAAGTCTGCAGGACATCAGGTTCTCAAAAGGCATCTCCCTCCAGGATCTGGGGATCATTATTCAAGAGACCTGTTCTGCCATCATTGAGGTCCTGCAGAAGGACTATATTAGGGTAAGTTTTATCCTTTAACATCACATTCTATTTGTTTAATGGTTGCTAATGTATTGTATTTCTTTCATCATTCCCTAATTACCATGATTGTGATATGCTGTGAATGTCCTCTTTGTCCTCAGGCATGCTTGAATTTTTTAAACTTACTTTTTTGTCCTTCATGCATATTTGCCTTCACTAACCTCCCCAGCATGGTATCCTGGGCCCATACACACCTAGCCTAGTCACTTAACAATGTATTTAGTCAGCTCCATAGTAGTGCTTTACCCTAAACACCCCCTAAAATATGTACAAATGTTATTTGTGTCCTTAAATTCATGCAGAGTGCCAGAGGTTTTTTTTTTGGGTCACAAAATCAATTGGAACCCTCCCTCCCCCCCAAGTGCTAAGTCAACCGATACCAATCTTCTATCTGCTGACTTTGCCAAACCCATACACACTATACCTACCTCTTTTGTGGTCAGATTTATGGATGCATTCCCCAAAAGCATGTAGTGAAAGGGCCTGCCAGAATACTTTCAAATGGTACTGTTTAAAGTTTTGCTGTCCTATTATCTTGATAGGTAATTGCGGAATGTAAAAAATTGTTTCAATTTTTACAGTGTGTATTTATATTTTTGTATTATGACACTTCTTACCTGTCCAGTGGGCTGCCAATAGTGTAAGTAAGGAGGGGCTGGCCAAAGTAAAACACATTATTTATGCATTCAGCTCTCAATGAAGTGGAGAGGGTTACCAGTCCCAAACATACGCCCCCCTCAATTTTTTTTTTACAATGGGCCATCAGAGAGGGTGAGGAATCTGATAAGTGGACCTTATATTTTTGTCTTTAAATACTCCTTAAAATAAATGTTATACTGATGTTGACCAAGAATGTTTGTGTCTAATCTGCTTGTAATGTTTATGTGCAAAATTACTAAGTTCTTTTTTCTTGTTTGACTCCACAGTTTCCTTCAACGCCACAGGAATGGCAGACTTAGACTGTGGCTTTGCAATTTGCCCAGTGGTGGGACTTTCCCAACTGCGGAGGGGCAATTGATGGGAAACATGTCCACATCATGCCACCCCCCAACTCGGGGTCATACTATTATAATTACAAGGGGTTTAATAGTATTGTGATGTTGGCAGTAGTGTCGGCGACATATGAGTTTCTCTATGTGGACGGATGGTGGAATCATCACCAAGACAGAGTTCTACACACGGCTGCGGAATGGTGGCTTGGGATTGCCACCTGCTGAAGAGAACGTGGAAGGACTCCCGTTTGTCTTTGTCGCTGATGAAGCGTTTGGGCTGGGTGATCACCTGATGCGGCTGTTCCCGATAAGGACCCTCACCCAGGACCAGAGGGTTTTTAACTACCGGCTGGCCAGCGCCAAAAAAGTGGTTGAGAATGCTTTCGGGATAATGGCCAGCTGGTTCCGCCTATTCCTTACGGCAATCAACACGGCGGAATATAAACTTAACCATATAATCCTTGCATGCTGCATTCTCCACAACTATTTCAGGAGAAATTCAATTAATAATTTCGCCTCAGTTGGGCCTGAGACTGGACTTAACGAACAAACCCTGACGGTGCTTGAAGCTGGTCATCCTGGCTTGCCCCCCCAAAGCGCCCGCTTTATGGAGTATATGGAGTACTTTGCGGGTAGGGGGGCCATTGATATGGCAGAAAATCTTTCCTAAACATTTAAAAATAAAATTTTTTTAGTTAACCAGTTGCCGACCGCTGCACGCCGATGTACGTCGGCACAATGGCACTTGCAGGCATAAGGGCTTACCTGTACGTCCCTGCCTGCCCGCTGGCAGGGGGGCTCGATTTGACCCCCCCCGTTGCCTGCGGCGGTCAGATTCATGTCAGGAGCGATCCGAGGTGAGGGGGAGGCCACTGATTCATGGCCATCCCCTCACGATCGCTCCTGGCGAATGACAGGCTTACTCTGCTGCTATAATGTAAATAGCGGCAGAGGAAGTGATGTCATCGCTCCACGGGAAGCCTTTTCGTTCCGGCTCCCGAGGAGAGAAGACATCCAAGTAAGTGCACCAAACACAACACTTATGCCCCGTACACACGGTCGGATTTTCCGATGGAAAATGTCCGATCGGAGCGTGTTGTCGGAAATTCCGACCGTTTGTGGGCTCCATCGGACATTTACCATCGGATTTTCCGTCACACAAAGTTGGAGAGCAGGAGATAAAATTTTCCGACAACAAAATCCGTTGTCGGAAATTCCGATCGTGTGTACACAAATCCGACGGACAAAGTGCCACGCATGCTCAGAATAAATAAAGAGATGAAAGCTATTGGCCACTGCCCCGTTTATAGTCCCGACGTACGTGTTTTACGTCACCGCTTTCAGAATGATCGGATTTTCCGACAACTTTGTGTGACTGTGTGTATGCAAGACAAGTTTGAGCCAACATCCGTCGGAAAAAATCCTAGGATTTTGTTGTCGGAATGTCCGAACAAAGTCCGACCGTGTGTACGCCCTATTACAGTAGAACACTGTAGGCACACATTTCACCCCCGATCACCCCCCGATCACCCCCCGATCACCCCCTGTACCCCCTGTCACAGTGACACCAAAAGCAGTTTTTTTTTCTGCTTATTGCATTGGTGTCATTTTGTGGCAGTTATAAGTGGTAGGGAAGTTAGTGTTAGGCCCCTTTAGGTCTAGGGTACCCCCCTATTTGTAAAAGAAACCCTCACAAAAGAGAAATGGGGGAACACTTGTACCCCCTGGTACATAGGGACTTTAAAGGCGAGCAGTCACGATATTGTTATAAAAACATATTTATTTAGAAAAATTGCTTAAAAAAGCAATGCTAAAAAACATAATGATAATCTGTACAAGACATTGATATACATCACAATTTACATATATTTTGTTTTCTATACATTCCAAACTGAATCCTATTTTTTCCATAAACCTAACATGTTTCAGGACGAAGTCCCTTCTTCAGAGGCGTTTTATAGGAGAAAGAGATGGATGTATTATGAAAAACAGGCAAAGACAGATTTACCATAGGCCCCTCATTCAATATGACCATCGCAGCATATCAAGGGCATCCAGTATACATACCAATATACTGGATGCCCTCGATATACTGCGATGGTTTAAAGGTGTATGTGATATAGTAGTGTGTATACATAAATATATTTTTTCTTTACAAATCTGGAGTAGACCTCTGCCGCCTAATGTCCATCAAAAAGATGATGGATCCCATCTGCACCCAGGGAAGCCCACACAAAGGTCCCATAGAAGGACGACCACCACAGCGAAACCGAGGGAAACCCTAAAGGGTTGATAAAATTGCTCAAGTTGTAAAAAATGCTCAATAAAGTGGGATTATATAAAGAAGAATGAGAAATAAAAAGTAAAAAATAAGTAAAATAAAAAATTACGGTACCCACAAATGAGCAACACTAAACACATAACTGCAGCGTTCGCAGAGTCAGGCCTTATCCCTGCAATCGCTAACAGTTTTTTGGTAGCGTTTTGATACAGTCGCTAACAGTCAGGAGCTTTTTTGCCTGTGAGTCTCACTAGTGTACCACTAAATTTAGAGCCCAAAATGGCAAATCGAAGGTACAGTACACTACTGAAGAGGCCTTCACGTTTCTGATGACAGATAGTCATGACAGATAGTGAAAAGGAAGTCACTCATCTGTCAGATTCAGGCTCAGAATACGAACCAGTAGACAGCAGCAGCTCTATGACAGATAGCTCTGACGACGGAGTTGTGGTCCCTGCCAAGGTCAGGCGTACCAGACCCCAATCTTCTTCTTCTGCTATTGAGGTGCAAGAACCGCAGGGCTCTCGTATGGAGCAGAGCAGTACTAGCGCCGCTATTCCTTCTGGTGAACTGGCAAGCACCAGCGGCCTAGTACACCCTGGGCGTACATCCAGCACTGCAGTAACACTTGGTGACGTGGCGAGTCCCATAGGTGCAGTTCAAGCTGGCGAGGTGGCAAGCACAAATAGTGTCCCGCTGCCACCAAGAAGACGAACACAGGCCCGTCGTGCCCATAGTGCCCTTCCTGCTGCATTCGCCAATCCTAATTGGGAACCCACCACTTCTGCAGCACCTGTACTTCCCCCATTCACTGGCCAACCTGGCATTCAGGTGGAAACAGTTGATTTTACGCCACTTGATTTTAATTCTGTTTTTCACCGAAGATCTCTATAGATCTATTGTGGACCAAAGCAATTTGTACGCTGGTCAGCACATCGCCACTGTACCCCAGTCCTCTCTTGCCAGAGATTGGAGACCAGTTACGGTTTCCGAATTTAAGCTCTTTCTGGGCCTTTCCCTCAACATGGGCATAACTAAAAAGAGTGGGTTGCGGTCATATTTGTCCACTGACCCAATTCACCAAATGCCCTTGTTCTCTGCCTCCATGACCAGGGCACGATACGAGCAGATATTGCGGTTCATGCACTTCAACAACAATGAACTCTGTCATCCTCGTGGAGACCCTGGATACAATCGGCTCTACAAAATTTGGCCCCTCGTAAACCACTTCAACCAACGTTTTGCAGACTTGTTTACTCCCCATCAAGTTGTCTGCGTTGATGAGTCCCTGATTAAGTTTTCTGTCTGCTTGTCATTCAAACAGTACCTTCCCAGCAAGCGTGCCAGTTGCGGGGTTAAGATGTATAAGCTCTGTGACAGGGCCACAGGCTATACATGTAGTTTTAAGGTTTACGAGGGAAAAGATAGCCACATAGAGCCGACAAACTGCCCTGACTATATAGGAAGCGCTGGCAAGATTGTGTGGGACTTGGTGTCACCCTTATTCGGAAAAGGGTACCACTTATATGTGGACAATTATTACACGAGCGTGCCACTTTTTAGTCACCTTTTTGATCATCATATTGGAGCATGTGGCACCGTGCGACCTAATCGCCGGGTCTTTCCCAAGCAGCTTGTAGATTCCCGTCTTAGGCTGGGGGAGAGAGCCTGCTTGCAGTGTAATAATTTTCTCACTGTGAAGTGGAGGGATAATAAGAATGTTTTTGTTCTTACCTCCCTTCATGCAGACACGACGGTCCAAATTCCTACGGCGACTGGTGTTGTGGAGAAACCCCTCTGTGTCCACGAATATAACCAAAATATGGGAGGGGTGGACCTCAACGACTAGTTGTTGGTGTCATACCTAGTTGCCCGTAAGGCCAGACGCTGGTATAAAAAAGTGCCTGTATACTTATTTCAATTGGCTTTGCTGAACGCTCAAGTGCTATACTGAGCTTCAGGATGGACTGGATCCTTCCTTAAATTCCAGGAAGAGATTGTCAGAGCCCTTCTGTTTCCAGACGGTGCTCCACCTCACCTTACCAATCCAAATGCAGTAAGCCGGCTGCATGAGAGGCATTTTCCTTATGTCCTCCCGCGTACCCCTACCCAACGAGCCCCTCAAAGAAAATGTTGTGTCTGCAGAAAATGCGGATATAGGCGTGACACCTGCTATCATTGTCCCTCCTGTCCTGACAATCCTAGTCTTTGCATTGGTGAATGTTTTGAACGCTAGCATACACTAGTTGAGTTTTAGCGTAGGGTACAGCATTGCTCAGACTAGGCACACTTTCACAGGGTCTCCCAAGATGCCATCGCATTTTGAGAGACCCAAACCTGGAACAGTTACAAAAGTTACAGTTATAAAAAAAAATGTAAAAAAAAAATACACAAAAAAAATATAAAATAAAAAAAACAGTTGTCGTTTTATTGTTCTCTCTCTCTCTATTCTCTCTCTATTGTTCTGCTCTTTTTTACTGTATTCTATTCTGCAATGTTTTATTGTTGTTATGTTTTATCATGTTTGATTTCCAGGTATGTAATTTTTTTATACTTTACTGTTTACTGTGTTTTATTGTTAACCATTTTTTTGTTTTCAGGTACTCCATTCAGCTGCAGCGCGGACTTATTTATCTTGACAGCAACAGCGTTTGCTCCCACGATACATAAAGCCGTGACTCCACCGCTGTTGGAGGTGGTTTCACCACCACAGTTACATAGCTCAGCATAAATGCCGAAGCATGGGGGCAGCAGGGGCGGAGGAGCGATTTGCTCCTACCTTTTGCGGGTGGATGCCCCCATGCTTCGGCATATATATATATTTTAGGCACAGGTTGCATTAAAAAATGTTTTATTTTTTACTATTTTTTTTGTATTTGCTTTGCAGGTATGGTAAGTCTTACTGTTATACTGTAATGTTACTTTGTTTTATTGTTAACCATCATTTGCTTAGCAGGTACACCATTCAGTTGCAGCGCGGATTTATTTATCTTGACAGCAACAGCGTTTGCTCCCACGATACATAAAGCCATGACTCCAGCGCTGTCGGAGGTGATTTCACCACCACAGTTAAAAAAAGAGCATATATGCCGAAAGAATGGGGGCAGCAGGGGCGGAGGAGCGATTTGCTCCTAACTTTTAGGGCGGATGCCTCCATGCTTCGACATATATAAATGGTGCATGTATGCCCATCATTAGAAGTGGGTCAATCTCTTTTTTTCGTTCAGCCCACAGGCTGCATGAAAAAAAAGATTACAATATATGCCCAACAAGGACCAGCAACGTACTGGTATGTTGCTGAACTTTGAGTGGTTATACCAGAGTGATGCCTGCAGGTTTAGGTATCATCTTAGTATCATTCTTTTCAGCCAGCGGTCGGCTTTCATGTAAAAGCAATCCTAGCGACTAATTAGCCTCTAGACTGCTTTTACAAGCAGTGGGAGGGAATGTCGTCCCCCCTCACCATCCTCCATGTTTTTCTCTGGATCTCCTGTCCCAACAGGGAACCTGAGACTGCAGCTGGTGATTCGGCCAGCTGACCATAGAGCTGATCAGAGACCAGAATGGCTCCATCTCTATGGCCTAAGAAACCGAAAGCTACGAGCATTTCATGACTTAGATTTCGCCGGATGTAAACAGCGCCATTGGGAAATTGGGAAAGCATTTTATGACACCGATCCTGGTGTGGTCAGATGCTTTGAGGGCAGAGGAGAGATCTAGGGTCTAATAGACCCCAATTTTTTCAAAAAAGAGTACCTGTCACTACCTACTGCTATCATGGGGGATATTTACATTCCCTGAGATAACAATAAAAATGATAAAAAAAAAATGAAAGAAACAGTTTAAAAATAAGATAAAAAAAAAAAATAATAAAAAAAAAAAAAAAAAAAAAAAAGCACCCCTGTTCCCCCCTGCTCTCACGCAAAGGCGAACGCAAGCGTCGGTCTGGCGTCAAATGTAAACAGCAATTGCACCATGCATGTGAGGTATCACCGCAAAGGTCAGCTCGAGGGAATTCATTTTAGCAGTACACCTCCTCTGTAAATCTAAAGTGGTAACCTGTAAAGGCTTTCAAAGGCTTTTAAAAATGTATGTAGTATGTCGCCACTGCACATTTGTGCGCCATTTTAAAGCATGTCGTGTTTGGTATCCATGTACTCGGCCTGAGATCATACTTTTTATTTCATCAAACATTTGGGCAATATAGTGTGTTTTAGTGCATTAAAATTAAAAAAAGTGTGTTTTTTCCCTAAAAAATGCGTTTGAAAAATCACTACGCAAATACTGTGTATAAAAAAAAATGAAACACCCACCATTTTAATCTGTAGGGCTGTTGCTTTAAAAAATATATAATGTTTGGGGGTTTCAAGTAATTTTCTTGAAAAAAAAAAAATATTTTTTCATGTAAACAAAAAGTGTCAGAAAGGGCTTTGTCCTCAAGTGGTTAGAAGAGTGGGTGATGTGTGACATAAGCTTCTAAATGTTGTGCATAAAATGCCAGGACAGTTCAAAACCCCCTCAAATGACCCCATTTTGGAAATTAGACACCCCAAGCTATTTGCTGAGAGGCATGTTGAGTCCATGGAATATTTTATATTGTGACACAAGTTGCAGGAAAAAGGCATTTTTTTTTTTTTTTGCACAAAGTTGTCACTAAATGAAAGTGACAAAAGTGAGTTGTGAAATCAAAAATTTACACCCTTAGAAACCCCCAAAGGTGGTGCTTGGTTTTCGGGGCCCCGTACGTGGCTAGTCTCCCAAGAAGTGGTATCCCCATACTCAGGAGAAGCAGCAGAATGTATTTTAAGGTGTAATTCCACATATGAACATGGCATGTTTGAGCAATATATAATTTAGTGACAACTTTGTGCAAAAAAAAAAAAAGTTTGTCATTTACGCAACTTGTGGCAAAATATAAAATATTCCATGGACTCAACATGCCTCTCAGCAAATAGCTTGGGGTGTCTACTTTCTTAAATGGGGTCATTTGGGGGGGGGTGCCATCTTAGAATTTTATGGCCTTCAAAACTGTGATAGGTAGTGAGGAGTAAAATAAAAAATGTATGCCCTTAGAAATGCTGAAGGCGGTGATTGGTTTTTGGGGGCCCCGTACGTGGCTAGGCTCCCAAAAAGTCCCACACATGTGGTATCCCCATACTCAGGAAAAGCAGCAAAATGTATGCAATTTCACATATAACCATGGCATGTGTGAGCAATATATCATTTAGTGACAACTTTTTGTAAAATATTTTTTTTTTGTCATTATTCAATCACTTGGGACAAAAAAATTAAATATTCAATGGGCTAAACATGCCTCTCAGCAAGTTTCTTGGGGTGTCTACTTTCCAAAATTTGGAGGGGGGGTTGTACTGCCCTGCCATTTTAGCACCTCAAGAAATGAGATACGCAGTCATAAACTAAAAGTTGTGTAAATTCCAGAAAATGTACCCTAGTTTGTAGACGCTATAACTTTTGCGAAAACCAATAAATATTCGCTTATTGACTTTTTTTTTTACCAAAGACATGTGGCCGAATACATTTTGGCCTAAATGTATGACTAAAATTGAGTTTGGATTTTTTTTATAACAAAATTTGAAAATATTTTCCGTTTATAGCGCAAAAAATAAAAACCGCATAGGTGATCAAATACCATCAAAAGAATTTGTGGGAAGAAAAGGACGCAAATTTAGTTTGCGTACAACATTGCATGACCGCGCAATTAGCAGTTAAAGCGACGCAGTGCAAAATTGTAAAAAGTGCTCTGGTCAGGAAGGGGGTAAAACCATCCGGGGCTGAAGTGGTTAACCACTTAAGGACTAGCCTTGTTTTGGATTTTGGGTGTTTACATGTTTAAAACATTTTTTTTTTGCTAGAAAATTACTTATAACCCCAAACATTCTATATTTTTTTTCTAACACCCTAGAGAATAAAACGGCGGTCATTGCAATACTTTTTTTCACACCGTATTTGCGCAGCGGTCTTACAAGCGCACTTTTTTTGTAAAAAATTCACTTTTTCAAATAAAAAAATAAGACAACAGTAAAGTTAGCCCGATTTTTTTAAGCCCAATATTTTTATATTGTGAAAGATAATGTTACGCTGAGTAAATTGATACCCAACATGTCACGCTTCAAAATTGCGCCGCTCGTGGAATGGCGTAAAACTTTTACCCTCAAAAATCTCCATAGGTGACGTTTAAAAAATTCTACAGGTTGCACGTTTTGTGTTACATAGGAGGTCTAGAGCTAGAATTATTGCTCTCTCTCTAACGATCGCGGCGATACCTCACATGTGTGGTTTGACCACCGTTTTCATATGCGGGCGCTACTCACGTATGCCAATAAAAGAATAAAAAATGCTGCGCCAACTCAAAAGATAATGCAAATAAAGGCAGCCAACACAACAATCAGACTAATTGTAAGAATATGTAAAACGGTAAAGTTTGGCACTCATAAAATGTAAAAAAACTGTACTCGTGATTATAAAGTCACAGTAGGTGACAATACCATAGATCCAAAAAAATTAAAAGAATTAAAGGTGTGCACCTTAAAAAATACTTGATGACAAGAATTGAATGATAAAGTTGCTGTGAGTGACAATATCAAAAAGAGTGTGACCCCCAAGGGGGGTAAGAAAACCCCAAATAATATTGAACTACTGGGATGATAATGAAAACCAAGGTTATGAGTAACCTCCAATAATAAGTCACATGAAAAACCACATCAAATATATTATATGTTGTGATGTGCTGGTAAAAGAAAAACAATCTTAGAAATAAGCTAGATATAACCTCTAGTAGTGAATATTAACGTAGGTGTGTAGTGCTAGAAAGGTGTGGTCACAATATTAAATAAAATAAACTAATAATGAAATGGGGGACACCCAGTTGAATCAAACTAAATAACACCGTGAAACAAACCGGTATAGATATGGTTGGGAAGCACTCAACTACAATGTGTAACCATCAAACCCATCTATTGGAGTAGAAAATGCATAACATGAACTTGTGACAAAATAAATGAAATGCCCATGTGTGAGATCTATGCTCATTCAGATGCCACTATAACACTGTGGGTACTCCGAGTCTTCATAGGTGTGTAAACAGGACTATAGGGAACATCTCAGCATACAGAGTGATATCTTCTCCAGACATGAAATCAGGCAGGTAGAAATATATAATGCCCTTACCGGAAAAGGTGGACTTACAGGCCGTCGGCGGTGAGTCAAACAGGTTTGTACCATAAAGACGGTGAGGTGGATCCCGTTTCAGGCATACGAGTATACTTGGCTTGGAGGTACGGCAGAACTCAAAGACTGATGTATCCCCAAAAAGCTAAGTTGGACCCGAAATGGCCTGTTGGACTGACTATAATCATCAAATAGATTCCACTGGATCCCTGATAGTCCTCATGATAAAGCAAGGAGAAAGGAAAAAAACTTCCACATAGTGTAAATCCAATAAAAGAAGTAGGGATTTATTGGTATAAAAGTAATAAAGTTATATCCAACAAATGGTACAACATTGGGCGGTAAAAATTAGGTTCACCGGACCTTTAAAAGCGCAGTAGGTGATGGCTAAGGTAATACAAACGAACCCAACGCGTTTCGTCATCTAAGACTTCGGCTAGAAATAGTAATATGAAACATTGCTTGGAAGTGTCGTACAATTGTCTTTTTTGGCAGAGTTCCAAGCTGAAGACATTATTTTTTCCCTTTATAAAGCTGGAATACTTACCTTTTTTGTACAATTTTCACACATGGAAACACCCCTAGTATCCACTGGAGCACCTGGGTGGGGCACCCTAAAAAGGGTGTTCTGGTATCCCACACTAGTGCTCCTGAGTCTAGATGTGTAAACAGCTGTCCTCTCCTTACATTGAATCAAGTTTGCATTTTATTCTAGTTACAAACCCATCTAGACAACAATGTAATCAACTTCTTTTAATACAAATAGGCCTGAACGAATGTAGGTAACCTGCATCTGTCAAAAACATTGTATTAGTGGGCGAAGGAACAATGTTTACTACGAACGATTACTGTGCTCATGAACCTGAAACTTGCTATTTTAAACTGTACAACATTAAAGAAAAGCACATGGAGCAGCATGCAAGTAATAATAATAGGAACACACGACAACTACTTACTTTTTTGAAGAACTCTCTTGATCTTTGTGTAATGATCATGCTCCCTCATTTTCAGGTCTGACCATCATTTCCTCAATTGATCCTTGGATCGTCATATCCCAAAAGTCCTGTGCAGACTTTTCACAACTTTAGTCATGATCTTGGCCTTTCTTACATTTGGGTTTGGGTAAGGTCCATGCTTCACATCATAGTCAGCCCTCTTCAAGATGTCCACCATCTCCACCATTTCTATAAAGGACAGCTGGGCAAATGGGCATACCCGTACGTCCATTTGAATTTGCCGCCGTGCCATCGCGTGCACGCCGCCGGCGGTGCGCGCGCCGTCCAGGAGCTCCATGAGTCAGGTCGCGGGTCCCGCGGACTCGATCGCCGCGGGGATACCTGTGATCGCCTCACGGAGAGGACGAACGGGGAGATTCTGATGTAAACAGCATCTCCCCGTTCTGCCTAGTGGCAGTGTCACTGATCTCTGCTCCCTGTCATCAGGAGCAGAGATCAGTGACGTGACACAGCTAGCCCATCCCCCCTACAGTTAGCATCACTCCCCAGTACTGACTTAACCCCTCCCCGCCCCCTAGTGGTGACCCCTTCACTGCCAGTGTCATTTACACAGGAATCAGTGCATTTTTATAGCACTGATTGCTGTATAAATGACAATGGTTCCAAAAATGTGTCAAAAACGTCCGATGTGTCCGCCATAATGTCGCAGTCATGATAAAAATCGCTGATCGCCGCCATTACTAGTAAAAAAAAATTATTAATAAAAATGCCATAAAACTATCCCCCTATTTTGTAAACGCTATAACTTTTGCGTAAAATCAATAAACGCTTATTGTGATTTTTTTTTAACCAAAAATATGTAGAAGAATACGGATCGGCCTAAACTGAGGAAAAAAATGTATTTTTATATATTTTTGGGGGATATTTATTATAGCAAATTGTAAAAAATAATGCGTTTTTTTCAAAATTGTTGCTCTTAATTTGTTTATAGGGCAAAAAATAAAAATCGCAGAGGTGATCAAATACTACCAAAAGAAAGCTCTATTTGTGTGGAAAAAAGGACGTCAATTTTGTTTGGGAGCTACATCACACGACCGCGCAATTGTCAATTAAAGTGACGCAGTGCCGAATTGCAAAAAGTGCTCTGGTCAGGAAGCGGGTAAAATCTTCCGGGGCTGAAGCGGTTAAAGCCTTAAATCTCCTCCAGGATCGGGACATTCATGGCTCCAGCCTTTCGTCATTGCTGCTGCTGTCTGTAATGCTTCAGGCAGTGAACTATGTTGGATTGTGTCGATCACAGCTATGGAAGTCTATGAATACTATATTCTTAACAGTTAACTTTAACCTTAACAGCTATCACATAGGAAGACTCAGATAAGTTTGGAAATACAATTGGTTTTATTTAGATTGGTGATACATAGCCACGACAGGGAGCTTCAGAGGCAACTCAAGCTAAGTAGCACTACACAGGAATAAAGTTTATAGGAAACGTAAAGATACTTGCAGTAAGTGGATTACTGGAGATGGGGTCACCCAGTGGCTTCTTGGGAGATGTACTGGTCTCCTATGTGGAAAGGAACAGGTAAGGTTTTCTTCGGGCAAAGTAATTAGACTGTGGGTAGGGCAGAGGAGAGTCACTGACTACTAGAGAGGAAGGGGCTCTGTCCGGCCCAACAAGTGGAAGTTGGAGGGGCTCTGTCCGGCCCAAAAGTGAGATGATAGTCGGAGCTCTGACCGGCCCAATAGAGAGAGATCGAACAAGCACGAACGTTTAAGTAGGGACAAGAGGAGGAACCAGGTGATGTCGTTGTGACATCATCAATCTGCGACGGAGCTTGTGGAGATATCAGAGCTCCCAGTGGAAGGATAAGAATATTGCAAGAGAAATGTTGGAGCCTCCAGAGAAGGAATAAAGACATTACAGGAGAGATGTCGGAGCCTCCAGTGGAGGGATAAGGACATTACACTATCTGCATGCACTTGCTCTTTCTCCGCCATGTGCTCTCCCACTGTGCCGAAAGACAAGGGATGGGAATAGCCTGGAAAGATCGTCAGGGGCGGGCGGAGTTTCACGCATGCGCAGTGTTTATAAAGCGTAACACGCGTGCGTCGTGCATACGATCTGTGAGCGGAGGAAGGAGTAGCGGAAGCACCGAATGTAATAACGAAGGTACAATTTGAAATCGGTGCATCAGTGGCCTATAATGCTTATAGATTGAGGCCTATATTGGGACAAGATTAGAAGAGATTAGCCTGACATTAGGGTTTGTCTTGTGTTGTGTCTTGCAGAGAAAATGCATCCATTCAATGAAAGGAAATTATTAGCAAAATTCATTGATATGTTCAGGGAGCTGCCCTGTCTGTGGCAGGTAAACCACACGTTTTTTAATAAGCTAAGAGGAAGGCAGCGCTGGAGAAACTGCTTGAATTTGTGAAGCCGATGATCCCCAAGGCAGGCATCACCTATCTGAAGGCCAAAATTGGTGGCATGAGCAATACTTATCTTAGGGAGCCAAAGAAGGTCCAGAATTCCCAGAGATCAGTAGCAGCAAATGATGTTTATTTACCCAGGCTGAGGTACTATGACAGACTGCATTTTCTGTCAGACCCGACTGAACCCAGGCCAGCACTCTCCACTCTTCCTTCAAGGCTTCCTCCCACCTCAGCTGAATCTTCCAATGTCCAACCTGGGCCTTCCACCCAGGAAGATGTGGAGGAGCCAAGCTTGAGTCAGACAGAGCATTGTTCAACATATTTCTTGCTGTAAAATTAATGATGTTAACTAGATGTTATTATTGATCACTAATTGCTAAATTTAGCAAAGTGGTATACATATCAATAGACAGTAGTGGCCAAAAAGGATTGGGACAAGAATGAAAAATGCTGGGCTCAGAATGATAGTCTTTTCTACTTTCACCAGTTTATCCAGCATTGCCTTCCTCTTTATTTTGTTATGACCCATAATAATTGGCTTTTTTTTTGTCAAAATACTTAATACCTATGTGTTTTACTTCAAAAAGGACAGTTTGTTTTTGAGTAGGCAGGTACATTTCAAAAATACAATGTCAAATAAACAAGGGACCCCAACCAACCTCCTTGATGTTAAAAAATACAAGATAATAATGGTGTTGTGATAACTTGACACACAAAACGAAAAAAAAAAATATATGGAGATCACTAGAAAAAAATAAATAAAACACGAGATCTTGATTAAAAAAAAATCACTATAAAAATTAATACAAATCATCATTATGGAGATCTGACTAAAAAAATAACTAATATTATTCAGGAAATCACAAGAAATAATAAATAAATTATTTTTTAAGAATGTGTGAATATGAGCAGCAGAACAACTTCATTATTTCAGCATTCTAAAGAAGAAGAGAATGTGCCGCATTAAAAGATTACAAAATTTGCAACGTGACAAATGTGCTATCTCCATTACAAATGCTACTTTTACCAGACCAACTGCTTCCGTGTCATAATTGATTCAGAGCATGCGTAGAACTTTGTGCGTCGGAATTGTGTACACATGATCGGAATTTACGAGAACAGATTTTGTTGTTGGAAAATTTGAGATCCAGATCTCAAATTTTGTTTGTCGGAAATTCCGACAGAAAATGTCCGTTGGAGCCTACACATGGTCGGAATTTCCGACAACAAGCTCCCATCGAACATTTGTTGACAGAAAATCCGATCGTGTGTACCTGGCATTAGACCAGTCCCTGAAGCTTCCACTCCCCACGCTCTAGCAGTCTAGGTTCCTGACAACATCAAGACCAAAGCATAGTCCATAGCCCTGCATTGGACGTGATGACGCCAAGAGACAGTCCACTGACAGTGTTGGGGAGTGTCATCTGCTGGGGGAGCGGAGAATCAAGGAATTAAAACTGTTTCTCCTCTCCCCCCAACAGAATGAGCTGTTAACCCATGCAGTGCAGATACCACCCCACTGCAATGGATATTTTCTTAGTTGCTTGAAGTTGGGCCTTAAACCTCAATCGCTTGCTCCACTTCCAAATCTTGTTGTCACATGTCAACTCCACTGCTTTCTACTCAGTTTTCATTCTTATATCTTTTCCATAAAACTATTTACTATTACTACCCAAAGGGGCTTAAAATCTAAGGTGACTATCAGTCATATAAAAATTTTAGGGCTTTAAACCTCAATCACTTGATCCATTTCCAAACCTTGGCCAAATGTCACTCAAGCTTCTAACATATCCCTCTGATTATTTTTATGAACACCCATCACATGTCAGTTGTCCTCCAAAATTCAGTGTCTCGTCAGTTGTCCTCTTCATTAGTCTCCTACATTTTGACTACTCATCCTCCCAACCCCATGTATGCTTTCTCCTCAGTTTTCATTCTTATATCTATACCATAAAACTATTTACTGCCATAGGAGCTTAAACTTCACGGTGCCTATTAGTCATAAAAATTTCAGGTTTAACTCTGTTTTGTGTTGTGAAAGTAAAGCTGCTTAAAATTGGTGAGAACATTTAACCCTCTACTGTGTGTTCTTGGTAGGATTTGAAATAAAGATATGAAATTGTAAGTCTTTAGAGCCCTGGGCTAGGGCTTTACTTTTCATAGAGTTGTGATTGGTCCTGGGGATTGATAGGGGGCAGAGCTTTAACCATATGTATCATATGTATGCTGCCATGAAGGCACTAGAAAAGTGAAATTCAGTTATACGTTTATAAGGTGCATATGGGTCTAGAAACAATTTTTATTCAATATTCACATGCTTGTTAAAACGTACATTTTTGACATTACGGGCTGTGTCACACTGAGATCCATTGATTTCAATGAGCTAGCAAACACGTGGGAATGCACCAAAGCTGTTTCAAGCACTACTTTTAAAATCACGCTGCACCAAACCACGTGGTTTGGTGGCGATAATGCATGCGCATTACCTGGATGTATTTAGGGTGCCATTAACAATAAATGTTATAAAGGAATAAACTTGAGGGCCACTATGTGTAATTTTTTTTTTAAATATATAAAACCATCAACCTACGGTGAATATAGTCAAAATAAACTCAGCGAAGAAAATATAAAAAATAAAATATAAAAAATATCCTCAGAAAATATCCTGAGGAAGTCACGTGACCAGTGATGCAACGCATCGGATGGAGCCTTGTGACGTAATTTCCGGTGACGTTTTACAGAAGTGCGGTGAGGAGGCGAGTGTCACTACTTCCATTGCTTCTTACTGCAATTTTTATTCTTATTTGATGTAAGCGGTTTCTTTTACTTAATAAATTTACTTTTTATTTGGCAATATTGCACTATGGCTGTTCTTTGTTTTCTTTGAGCGCCATTTAGACAAGAAGTGCCATTTCTTGGAGTGAGCTGTTTCCTCTACATATGGAGTTTCCCAAGATGTTTTAATACCATGATCTGGACGTAGTTCTTCATCTTCGCTTGGGACCTGGATGTCTTTACAGATCCATCAGCAGGATTCCTTATCTGACTATCTGATGAGCCTTGTTTGACCTTTGGGTCATTTTTGGAGGTGAGCGGCCAATTCATAAATTTAACAGTCGATGTTTGGATTGATGTGTTGGCTGTTTTTCCTTCTATCAAGTCACTCTATTTATCTCTATATGAACTGACTCCTACCATTGGGCTTTAGTTGGACTTTTATTTACATTTATTTATTTGTATGTTTTGGATAGCTATCATGTTCATTCTTTAAGTATATTAATTCATGTCACGTTATTGAATAAGTGCACCACTCTAATAGGGCGTACACACGGTCGGACTTTGTTCGGGCATTCCGACAACAAAATCCTAGGATTTTTTCCGACGGATGTTGGCTCAAACTTGTTTTGTCTACACACGGTCGCACAAAGTTGTCGGAAAATCCGATTGTTCTAAACGCGGTGACGTAAAACACGTACGTCGGGACTATAAACGGGGCAGTGGCCAATAGCTTTCATCTCTTTATTTATTCTGAGCATTCGTGGCACTTTGTCCGTCGGATTTGTGTACACACGATCGGAATTTCCAAAAACGGATTTTGTTGTCGGAAAATTTTATCTCCTGCTCTCCAACTTTGTGTGTCGGAAAATCCGATGGAAAATGTCCGATGGAGCCCACACACGGTCGGAATTTCCGACAACACGCTCCGATCGGACATTTTCCATCGGAAAATCCGACCGTGTGTACGGGGCATTATTCTTTCCTTTTACATTAACAATAAATGGCACCTGCACATGTCTAACAAGAGCAGCGCTGCATGTCACTGTGCGGAACGAAAAACACATGTTTCTGTGTGCAAACATTGTGAACGGACATTAAAGCATTTGTTACCCCAACATTTCATATTTCTGATATTTGCCTGCTGTACCATGTACTTGTATGAGAAGGTCTCCTGTTCTATTTGTATTGCTTACTTTGTGTGAAATCCCTGGCATTACTGCCAGTCCCTCTGCTTTCCTATTAAGAACTGACCACACTAGGCAGGAGAGCACAGCATTGTCAGTTCTTCAGCTATGCTGGGAACTCAGCCTGCTCTCCTCCAATGATCAGACTTATCCTGACATGCCCCCACTGCACAGCCTTTCACTGGGAAGATCTATGTGCTGATGTTTCTTCTCCCATCAGCTCTTATGCAGCTGAGAACAGAGGGAAGCTACTCATTTAAAAAAAGGGAACAAAGGTATTTTTAATGTATTTTTATATGTGTACAAAAATTTTTTGCCTTGTATTTCTATTTTAAACTTAAAGCCGAGTTCCACCCAAAAGTGGAACTTCCGCTCATTGTCTCCCCCCCCCCCTTCATTACCACATTTGGCACCTTTCGGGGGTGAGGGGGGACAGGATACCTGTCTTAAACAGGTGTCCCGTTCCCACTTCCGGGGAGCCACAGCTCCTCCCCCTGTCGCCGGGCCAGTAGGAGAGAGAAGCGTAGCCTTGCGCATGCGCAGTAGGGTTCCCGGCGTGAAGCCATAACGCTACACTGCCGGGTTCCCTTACCCACAATGGCGGCGGCAGCACCCGACAGCTGATGGAAATGGCTGCGGTGCCGACATCGCTGGACTCCAGGACAGGTAAGTGTCCCATTATTAAAAGTCAGCATCAGCAGTAGGTGTAGCTGCTGGCTTTTAATTTTGGCAGTGGTGGGCAGACCCCGCTTTCATGGGTTGTTTCACAAGGTGATCATTGACAATCACTTTAAACTTACTAAACTCGGAGACTTGTAGAAACAAATACGTTAGTTGCAAACTCAAAATAAATTGGAGGCAGAAAATAAAAAAATGTTAAAACACAGAAGTCACTGAGTGCAGGTAACACCTGGGATAACATAAGGACTGGTAAAAGGAGCACTTTTACAACCAAGCCTATAGTGGTAAGGATGGATCCAAGCAAAATAGGATTCCCAGGCTGCTATTGATGAAGAAAGATAGGTACAAATATAGACAATAACAGAAAGGGTCAGAACTGAGGCTGAAGAATACACACGTGGGATAGAGAATTGCTATGAGAAGTGAGGTGAACAGAGACTGAGATGAAACAAAAACTTTCTAAACTGAACAAATGTTTTAGTTACATAGCCTACATAAATATTGTGTTTGTTTGACTATTAGATTTAATAAGGTTATAAAAGTTCATTTTTACATTTTTTATTTCTTAGAAGACGATTTTTATGACTCCCTATGCATTTATGTACAGTGAATACAGTTTACACACGCTGACTGATTACTTGGGATTTTCACAGAAAAATAGAAACAAGAATGTGATATAAAATACAAATGTTTTGTGAAAGAAGGTGTTCTTTTCATGTTATGTATTTGTTTTTCTGAAAAGTTTTTATCTTTTTCACTTTATATGGGTAAGTCCTGTCATGCTTTTAGTGTGTTGTTTGCATCTATTTGCTTGATGATATCATACATATAATACATATACAGTGGGGCAAAAAAGTATTTAGTCAGCCACCAATTGTGCAAGTTCTCCCACTTAAATAGATGAGAGAGGTCTGTAATTGTCATCATAGGTATACCTCAACTATGAGAGACAAAATGTGGAAACAAATCCAGACAATCACATTGTCTGATTTTTGAAAGAATTTATTTGCAAATTATGGTGGAAAATAAGTATTTGGTCACCTACAAACAAGCAAGATTTCTGGCTCTCACAGACCTATATCTTATTCTTTAAGAGGCTCCTCTGTCCTCCACTCATTACCTGTATTAATGGCACCTGTTTGAACTTGTTATCAGTATAAGACACCTGTCCACAACCTCAAACAGTCACACTCCAAACTCCATTATGGTGAAGACCAAAGAGCTGTCGAAGGACACCAGAAACAAAATTGTAGACCTGCACCAGGCTGGGAAGACTGAATCTGCAATAGGCAAGCAGCTTGGTGTGAAGAAATCAACTGTGGGAGCAATAATTAGAAAATGGAAGACATACAAGACCACTGATAATCTCCCTCGATCTGGGGCTCCACGCAAGATCTCACCCTGTGGGGTCAAAATGATTACAAGAATGGTGAGCAAAAATCCCAGAACCACGCAGAGGGGCCTAGTGAATAACCTGCAGAGAGCTGGGACCAACATAACAAAGGCTACCATCAGTAACACACTACGCCGCTAGGGACTCAGATCCTGCAGTGCCAGACGTGTCCCCCTGCTTAAGCCAGTACATGTCCAGGCCCATCTGAGGTTTGCTAGAGAGTATTTGGATGATCCAGAAGAGGATTGGGAGAATGTCATATGGTCAGATGAAACCAAAGTAGAACTGTTTGATAGAAACACAACTTATTGTGTTTGGAGGAGAGAGAATGCTGATTTACAACCAAAGAACACCATACCTACTGTGAAGCATGGGGGTGGCAACATCATGCTTTGGGGCTGTTTCTCTGCAAAGGGAACAGGACGACTGATCCATGTACATTAAAGAATGAATGGGGCCATGTATCGTGAGATTTTAAGTGCAAACCTCCTCCCATCAGCAAGGGCATTGAAGATGAAATGAAGCTGGGTCTTTCAGCATGACAATGATCCCAAACACACCACCCGGGCAACGAAGGAGTAGCTTCGTAAGAAGCATTTCAAGGTCCTGGAGTGGCCTAGCCAGTCTCCAGATCTCAACCCCATAGAAAACCTTTGGAGGGAGTTGAAAGTCCGTGTTGCCCAGCGACAGCCCCAAAACATCACTGCTCTAGAGGAGATCTGCATGGAGGAATGGGCCAACATACCAGCAACAGTGTGTGACAACCTTGTGAAGAATTACAGAAAACGTTTGACCTCTGTCATTGCCAACAAAGGATATATAACAAAGTATTGAGATGAACTTTTGATATTGACCAAATACCGTATTTATCGGTGTATAACACGCACTTTTTTCTCCTTAACATTAGGGGAAAATTGTGGGTGCGATCCCCGCCGATCTCCGCTGATTGTGAGCTGAGCGGAGCGAGCACTGCTGACATACACAAAGCCGAGTGTACTCGGCTAGTCTCGGCTAGTCTCGGCTAGTCTCGGCTCTGCTCACAGTCATGTCCAGTCCCGCCATTGGACCTGTGTTATGTCCATCATAGGGGCGGGACTGGGCGGGACTGCAAGAGGAGCCAAAACTAGCCGAGTATACTCGGCTTTGTGTATGTCAGCGCCGGCTCACGATCAGCTCTTGATGTTCTGAGATTTTCTGAGTCTCCTCAGCACCTGCGCACTACAGGGCAGACACAGCCGATGATCGGCGCCAATTTTAAATACCTGTAGTTGCAATGACACAAGGCTGCAAAGGCTGCAATGACACAGGGCTGCAAAGGCTGCAATGACACAAGGCTGCAAAGGCTGCAATGACACAGGGCTGCAAAGGCTGCAATGACACAGGGCTGCAAAGGCTGCAAAGACACTGGGCAAGGCTGCAGATGGACACTGATAAGGCTGCATTGATGGGCATTTAAATGTAAGTTTTTTTCCTTAAACTTCCCTCCTAAAAGTTTTTTTCCTTAAAATTCCCTCCTAAACTTGGGGTGCGTGTTATATGCCGGCGTGACGCCGATAAATACGGTACTTATTTTCCACCATAATTTGCAAATAAATACTTTCAAACATCAGACAATGTGATTGTCTGGATTTGTTTCCACATTTTGTCTCTCATAGTTGAGGTATACCAATGATGACAATTACAGGCCTCTCTCGTCTTTTTAAGTGGGAGAACTTGCACAATTGGTGGCTGACTAAATACTTTTTTGCCCCACTGTAATAAAACCTGACTCTTGTATCAGAGTTGTACCAGAAATGTGTACTGCAAGTAAATGTAAAATAGTAATGATATTAGCCTTAATTGTAGCTTTCTTCCTGGATCTCAGATAAAAAGCATTTTTTTAAATATTCAACAATTTTATAATCTTGATGTCTGCCCATGCACTAAAGGTATCATTTACATAAGTCCAAGAATTTCCTGACACTTTAAAACAACAGGCATGCAGTACCTTCAAAAAGTTGGTCCAAAAATAGTTTTTGTTGAGGTGTCTAACGTTTCTTGCTACTTCAGTTTCCATCAATTAATGGCTTTGCTTTGTCAACAAATCCATTCATTGTTTAAGCCTAGTGTTAAATGATCACATAAGGTTTGGTGATCTCGTGCCCTCAGTTTCCCTTCTCTGTGTGTAAACAGTGGGCTCTGTGTTTAATAGAACTTATTAAAAAGACCTCCCATTGATAGTACTCAAGGCAGAGTTGTGTCAATGGAACATTTTATGAGTGGCCTGGGTTAAAACAATTGATAATGTGTTTATTGTTTTCAGCACCATCCTGTTTCAGTGACAACTGCACTCTTCATTTTTTTACAGATGACAAAGGAAAGGGAAATGAGGGAAAATTCTTCTTAAATTGGTTCTAAAGACTGAAGGTTTAAGAAACCTTCTCTGTGCAGCGTCTCCCCCCCCAATCCTTACCTGTGCTCTCTCTGATCCAGCAATGTTCACAATAGCCTCAGCTGTCCCGGGACTCTCCCTCCTCTTTCGCTGAGACATCAGCGGGAGACCATTGGCTCCCACTGCTGTCAATCACAGCCAGTGAGCCAATTAAGAGAAAGTGGGGGTGGGGCCAACTTTATGTGTTTTAAGGGAGCATAGAGCAGCGGCTCTGGAGCGAGCATTCAAAGTACCCCCCAGGGCAAGCGGCTTTCTCTGGGGGGCACTGCTTGAGGGGAAGGAGCCATAAGTACCGGCGGGGGACCCGAAAAGAAGAGGATCAGAGCTCCCCTGGGCTGCCAACACCACTGATTTCAATGCCAGTTATGATGCATTAAGAAGTGACAAGAAACTCCAGTTAAGATAATTATAAAGGAATCCTGGGACCTCCTTCCAAACACCATGCATTTTAGCCTTGAATAACCCAGGTTACAGTTTCTCTTCATCTACTTTCCACATGATTCAAAATTAAAGAAAATATTTTTGGCTGGAGTTGGGTTTGAGGGTAACATGCCAATCTATTTGTTAACAGGTGCTCAGTTTACCTAGCCCAGAGTTGTCATATATCTACATTAACATGTATTTTATGTTATGTGAGGATATGTGAGAATAGGTGTTTAATAACCTGTGAGAGTTCTGTGAGTTCTGAGAGTAATGTCTGCATTTAGAAGTCTTAAATCTGAAGAAGACAATATCGGTAGCGTAAGAGGCCCAAAGGAGTTTTCAAAATCCTTTGGTTTGTGTTTTTTTGGTAAAGTTCCCCTAAGGTCTTGGTCATAGCTTAAAGAGGAGTTCCACCCAGTGGGGCCATTAAAAAAAAAAAAATTAAAAGTCAGCAGCTACAAATACTGCAGCTGCTGACTTTTAATTGGACACTCACCTGTCCCTGGGTCCAGCGGTGCGGGGGATCGAAGCCCCGCTCGTCCCCCCCCTCCGCTCGTCGGCGCCGGCATTTCAACTGTGGGCGCCGGGCTGTGGCTTCACAGCCTGGCACCCACTGCGCATGCGCGAGCGGCGCCGAGCGCCGTGATTGGCCGCTCAATCACCTGGGACCTGCACAGGGTCCCAGATGAATGACAGGAGGGAGGGAGAAGAGCCGAGCCCTTCCTGTGCCAGGGGGAAGTGATGTCACCAGCCCAGGCAGACGAAGGGGCAGACTACGAGGGACCACCTAGCAACAGGCATTTAGAGGTAAGTAAAAAAAAAAAAATATCCAAATGTTTTTTTGTTTTTTTTTTTAGAATTTTTTACATATGTTTGTTTTTTTGGGTGGAACCCCACTTTAAGGACAGTAAGTAGTAGTACCATCTTAATGCACAGCAGCGACCCTTGTGTGGGGAGCTCTGTGAGGTAGTGTTTGTTGCTCAGGGGCGGTGCCACCTCTCTGGTACTTGTGTCCAGGCAGAGGCAATGATTACTCCTTTTAACATCTACACGGCCATATACAGTAGTACTTTGACCTGCTTGGTGGTAGGTACCCTGTGAGCACCAGTGGGGCCCTAGATTTTACTCTCCATAAGCTACCATTACAATGTTGTTTTTCTATTTGATAGAAATTGTTGTATATATAAAGAAACGTGATTTTTCGCTAACCATACAAATAAAAAAAAATTGTGCTGCTGCTCGTGTTAGTCCATAAATACAAAAAACCAGCGCGCATCATATCTTAGTGTGTATTAAATATAAGTGATCCCGATAGTTATGACTACTATTGGTATACCACACTTAAAGCCATTTCAATACGGCCAAAACTCATGAAAAACGTTATTACTATACACATATATTTTAAAAATCGTGAAATTAACTTAATTATTAACTTATTCCCCCTCTCCCCTTTTTTCACCTTGCTATTCACTTGTGGTCTGTTGGCACTTCTACCCCATCAATTTTTTCATATATTCTGATGTCGCATGGTGATTAATTGGCAGCAGGGCATTTGCTATTTTCCAGTTTAACTCTATTTCACTCACTTATTCTTTGATCACTTTTTTCTTTTCTTTTCTTTTCACTCTTTCCTCACATGCTTTCCCCTTCCCCTTCTCCTCCCTTCCCTCTTCGTTCCTCCCCCCTCCCCTCCCCCTCCTTCCTCTCTTCTTCCCCTTCCCCTTTTCATTCTTTAGCAATGCCCTCCTGCATACCCATGGACTCATAATCCAGTAATCGTATAGAACTTCATGGTTGGTAAACTTCCCAACCACATGGATGAACCAACTGACCCTTCGTTATTTTTTATTTTTTTATTTTTAGCACTAACGTGAACCCATCTGGGTTGGATTGCCTTTTTCGCCCCTTCCCTTCCCTCCCTCTCCTATATGGGGGGCTGGTAAGCGTGATCTCTCGTAAGATACATTCAGTCCACCGCCCGCCCCCTGGGGAGTTGGTCTGACATGGGGGAGATAGGGGAGCGGAGGAGAAATTGCATCACCTCAAACATTTTGCAATGTTAGAAATGACATTGTAACATCATAAATCCTGTGATAGGTAACTATACAATTTATTCAGTTACACTACAGGGTATGCATGTATGGTTTTGGTACTGTGGAAATCTGATGTTATGTTTGATATATGTTACCTTTTTTATAGTGGACAACCATCCTCTGAAGAAGACCCGGGAAGGGTCGAAACGCGTCAGAATTTTTACATACAATCTTTGTTGTTCCACATATACTGTATTGCTTACTGTCCTTACTTATAGGCATTTATTGTTATCCAACCTCAAGGATTCACTATTGGGGCAATTTCGGCTGCCCCCGCATACATTGTGTCTTGCATTGGTTTTTATTGTAGGCTTTTGTCCGTTGCAATTGTACGCCATATTCAGTTCATGTCCTGACTCTAACAGTCAGTATTTATTCTAGTGAATTTTCCTTTTAATGTTATTTATATTTTTTGTACCAATAAAATTCAATTTTTTCAACCATCTATATTGCACCTTATTGGCTGCTTAAAAGCCCCGATAGGGGGTTTTCATACTTTTTTATGCACTTTATGGGGTGTGCGGCCTATCCGTCTACACTCATGTGAGTGCTTTTTGCTGTAAGGTTTTACTTTGTTTCGGTTATAAAATTGTGTTTTCTCCTTTACTGATGGGCACTGATGAGGCGGCACTGATGGGCACTGATGAGTTGGCACTGATAAGGTGGCACTGATGGGCACTGATGAGGAGGCACTGATATGTAGAATTGATGGGCACTGATAGGAGGCACTGATATGCAGCACTGAAGTGCACTGATATACGGCACTGATGTGCACTGATAGGCGGCACTCATGGGCACTGATAGGTAGCACTGATGGGCACTGACAGGCAGCTGTGATGGGCACTGACAGGCGGCTGTTGGGCACTGACAGGTGGCACTGATTGGCACTGGTAGGCGGTACTGATTGGCACTGACAGCTGGCACTGACAGGTGGCACTGAGGCTCCATACCATGATTGGAGATGCAGTGTGTCAAACTGACACACAGCACCTCTGATCGCCCCGTGGGCGCGTGCTGCCATGTTATCCTGCTGGACGTCATATGATGCCCAGTCAGGATAACAGAACCCCTGCCCAGCTGTCATTCTGCTATAAGCCAGGCAGGAAGTGGTTAAAGTGCATTTATGATAAAAATGTGAAATCATATGTTCATCTCCTCATTATATTTTATGTTTCTAACCTACTCCTATTACTTGGAATGATCTGATGAAGTTTGTAAACTTCCCACTCATTTACTTCCTTGAATTTTGTGACACATATTCAATATGCCCTATTAGTAGGCACTGCTGTGTCACGCATTTCACAGATCCTGCCTTCCAAACTACAGAGGTGAGTCTCAGGTTGCAGGCAGCAAGGTACTATGGTATATGTAGTCCTTAGAACCGGAAAGTAAAAAGCAGGGGTGAGGCTTCAAAGCATGCAGGGAATCCAGGAAGTTGTGGAAAGGGATGAACAGTGACAGGCAACACTCACAACATGAAAGGAGATTCTTCAAGTAAGCTTATATTGGTTTGTCAAAAATAACTATTGTTGGGGCCGTGGCCAGCCCGGATAGCAGATGGACACCTAATTCCACAGCTCTGAGCCAGGGGACAGAATCCAACGCCATTGGCTGCCAAAAACGATCCTAACCTACCCATCCATGTTCCTCACAGTCAGGGGACTAAAAGGATGGCATCCAGAAAGAGATTTACCGACCACATACCACAAAAACTCACTGAATTTGCCTACAAGTCGGCGGGATGGAAGATCCAAGATGGCGCCGGCCAGGCCGCGCCGTCCACAGCATACACGGACCTGCCGGACGATGAGACAGAAGATCCTCCAGACACAGGTACCGTGGACAGCCTCCCCCATGCCCCAGAAGGTGACCCCAACCTAGGCAGCCCAGCAAAGGCAAAGATGGGGCTGGACACGATGCCGCAGCGGTCGCGGTACTCGCAAAATTGAGGCCCAGGCTCCTACCCCCTACTCACTAGACCAGGCCCTACATTCCTCTATGTCCTCCTTCCCCACCTCAGGGCAGCCGGTCATGGATACAACGCTCAAGGATATGCTCATATCCCTGCAGACCTCCCTCATGACAGATCTATCATCCCTCTTTCACAAGATCACCACTGACATCCACACACTGGATGAGAGAGTAACAAATGCTGAGAGAGGAATACATGCCTGCACCTCCACAGTGAATGACACCATTGAAGCTTTTGAAGCTGTTAGAGAGGAACAGACATGGATGCGCACCAAGCTGGCCGACTTAGAAGACAGATCTCGCAGGAACAACGTTAAGTTGAGGGGGGTCCCTGAGTCCATATTACCCGCAGATCTGCCACGCTATGCAAAAGAACTGATGCACTTAGTTCTCCCTGAGGCCTCCCCGAGAGACGTCATTGTGGATAGAATCCATAGAATTGCTAAACCATCCCATCTAGCTGCCTCAGACCCCAGAGATGACCTGATGAGGGTTCACTTTTACCACATCAAAGAAAAAATGCTCATGGGACTCAGGGCTAAATCGCCACTACCAGCGCCATACACGGGAATTCAACTCTTCCCTGATCTCTCAAAATACACCCTCCAAATGAGGCGCCAATTGAACCCGATCACCAAAAGCCTACAAAATCACAAGCTGCAATACAAATGGCGATACCCCGCCACCATTCTCATTGTCCGCAATGGTCAAACCCACGCAATAGGGGAACTAGAAAAAGGTCTGAAGCTACTCCACACCTGGGGTATAAACCCAGAACCGCCTAATCCTGCTCAGCATAACAGAAATGCATCCTCTCCCCGCAGACAACTAGATCAAAACATCAAATGAACACCTACAGAATTCACGAAGCCGATAACAGCAATAATAGCTCCCCTGTGCTATGGCTATCCATTATTCTTGTCTTCTGCTACCCGCGGTAGTGACTCTTTGTACCCCCATACAGAGGTCCTTCAGGTGCTCAGCACCCCCTCTAATTTGTTTTCTATTTTTTGTTATCTCTTTCTCAAAGTTTTTCTTCTTGCAACGATATAACCGCCACCTATCATCCAGCAAGCTAACTCAACAGTTCACAACACAGAGCTTTTGCAAAATTTTCATTGTTCCTTAAAGGTATACATGATCTCTATTTGGTTATAACTGCCTTGCTACCTAACGTATTTAAGAATGTTTATATGGATTATCCCTGCGCTACCTTGGAAACAGCGGTGTGTACGGACAGCTGCAAGCACAGAGTGGGATCAAACAAAGCCCATGAATAGTGCAAAACAAAAGTGGAAAGTGCTGCGCTAATCCAGTGTGATATGTTTGTGTAACAGTGTTTATTTAAGAAAATTAAATCAACAAATGAAAGAATGGGGTGTACAGGTGCTATGTCTGTGTGCACAGTATCCTGTATTTATACACTAAATCTGAGTGAAAAAACCCAATCCTATATGCTGTTGAACCTGTAGAAGGGATGCAAAAGTGCTCTGTGTGTAGGGAACCAATGCGAATAGTTCTCATACACATCTAGTAACTTGTGCAAATAAACCCTTAAAGTGCTGTCGTGCCTGTGCAAAAAGGGGTATTAGAATAGAAAAGTGAAAAAAGGTATGTGGGTACTGTGTTTGTATGCACAGTATCCTGTGAAGAAAGTATATAGATATATAACATAATTCCTTATGAAATGGAGTGTACGGGTGCTACGTCTGTGTGCACAGTATCCTGTATATACACTAAATCTGAGTGGAAAGAACAGAAGACAAAAAACAAATCCTATATTACGTTGAACCTATGAAAAGGATGCGACAGTGCACTGTGTGTGGGGAACCAATGCAAATGGTTCTCATACACACCTAATAACTTGTGCAAATACACTCTTAAAGTGCTGTCGTGCCTGTGCAAGGAGAAAATTCCGGATGAAAGCGAAAAAAAAAAAAAAAAAAAGGTATGCGGGTACTGTGTTTGTATGCACAGTATCCTGTGGAAAAAGTATATAAATATATAACACGATTCTTTATGTCAGATTTTTTCTCTATAAGGGTTGTGACAGCACAGTAGGTGCAAAACAAATGAAAAAACCTTAAGGTGCTGTTATATCTCTGCAGCCCATAGAGATAGAATAATCATATACATATAGTAACAGCAATCAGGATAATAAATAATATCCACATAACATGTGCAAACTTCACTCTGTGGGCGATATAAAAGTGCAAACTTATGCAGAAACCATGATTCGTAAAAGACTTTGTGCAGCCTGTATAAGATAATGTGCAAAAACTTATAAATGTGACAAACAGGTGGGGGGTGTTTCTCTATAACACACAGATAATTAGTAATAATCCAAATAATTATTGCAACATGTAGTCCAGAACCAAGTCTTTTAGGATATAATAAAAATGCCGGTGCAAGCTTCAAATGCAATGTTTTGTGATCCCTTTGGCAATCCAATTGTGCAGCTAAAAAATCGGGTGGGGTGCCGAAAGAGAGAGGGTGTATATATCCTTTTCGTGCTCAAACACACACAAGTGAAGGGTGGCCCCTTACCTTGCGGCAAAAGGACAACCGCATAGAAGGTATATGGAGGAGATGGTCTCTCTTTGGGGTCCCTGGACCGGAGCCGGTGGTCCCTGTGTCTCAATCCCTCAGTACCAGCATCAACAGTAGCAGAGTCAACAAAAGGGAGAATAAGAAGGGTACCAGATAGTGTAGTATTTCAAACCAATCGCTGTTTTTATTAAAGTTAAAAGCATGTACTCACATGCAGTAGATGCATAACACATAAAAATCCTACGAGCGGCGAGCTCGTCAATCCAAAGCTGTATCAGTGCCTATCCCGTCCCTACGCGTGACGTCACCCAATCCCCTGATGAAGTCACGTGATTGGGTGACGTCACGCGTAGGGACGGGATAGGCACTGATACAGCTTTAGATTGACGAGCTCGCCGCTCGTAGGATTTTTATGTGTTATGCATCTACTGCCTGTGAGTACATGCTTTTAACTTTAATAAAAATAGCGATTGGTTTGAAATACTACACTATCTGGTACCCTTCTTATTCTCCCTTATGTTGACTCTGCTACTGTTGATGCTGGTACTGAGGGATTGAGACACAGGGACCACCGGCTCCGGTCCAGGGACCCCAAAGAGAGACCATCTCCTCCATATACCTTCTATGCGGTTGTCCTTTTGCCGCAAGGTAAGGGGCCACCCTTCACCTGTGTGTGTTTGAGCACGAAAAGGATATATACACCCTCTCTCTTTCGGCACCCCACCCGATTTTTTAGCTGCACAATTGGATTGCCAAAGGCATCACAAAACATTGCATTTGAAGCTTGCACCAGCATCTTTATTATATCCTAAAAGACCTGGTTCTGGACTACATGTTGCAATAATTATTTGGATTATTACTAATTGTCTGTGTGTTATAGAGAAACACCCCCCACCTGTTTGTCACATTTATACGTTTTTGCACACTATATTATACAGGCTGCACAAAGTCTTTTACGAATCATGGTTTCTGCATAAGTTTGCACTTTTATATCGCCCACAGAGTGAAGTTTGCACATGTTATGTGAATATTATTTATTATCCTGATTGCTGTTACTATATGTATATGATTATTCTATCTCTATGGGCTGCAGAGATATAACAGCACCTTAAGGTTTTTTCATTTGTTTTGCACCTACTGTGCTGTCACAACCCTTATAGAGAAAAAATCTGACATAAAGAATCGTGTTATATATTTATATACTTTTTCCACAGGATACTGTGCATACAAACACAGTACCCGCATACCTTTTTTTTTTTTTTTTTTCGCTTTCATCCGGAATTTTCTCCTTGCACAGGCACGACAGCACTTTAAGAGTGTATTTGCACAAGTTATTAGGTGTGTATGAGAACCATTTGTATTTGGTTCCCCACACACAGTGCACTGTCGCATCCTTTTCATAGGTTCAACGTAATATAGGATTTGTTTTTTGTCTTCTGTTCTTTCCACTCAGATTTAGTGTATATACAGGATACTGTGCACACAGACGTAGCACCCGTACACTCCATTTCATAAGGAATTGTGTTATATATCTATATACTTTCTTCACAGGATACTGTGCATACAAACACAGTACCCGCATACCTTTTTTCACTTTTCTATTCTAATACCCCTTTTTGCACAGGCACGACAGCACTTTAAGGGTTTATTTGCACAAGTTACTAGATGTGTATGAGAACTATTCGCATTGGTTCCCTACACACAGAGCACTTTTGCATCCCTTCTACAGGTTCAACAGCATATAGGATTGGGTTTTTTTCACTCAGATTCAGTGTATAAATACAGGATACTGTGCACACAGACATAAGGGCCATCCTTCAATTGTGTGTGTTTGAGCACGAAAAGGATATATACACCCTCTCCCTTTCGGCACCCCACCCGATTTTTTAGCTGCACAATTGGATTGCCAAAGGGATCACAAAACATTGCATTTGAAGCTTGCACCGGCATTTTTATTATATCCTAAAAGACCTGGTTCTGGACTACATGTTGCAATAATTATTTGGATTATTACTAATTATCTGTGTGTTATAGAGAAACACCCCCCACCTGTTTGTCACATTTAAAAGTTTTTGCACACTATCTTATACAGGCTGCACAAAGTCTTTTACGAATTATGGTTTCTGCATAAGTTTGCACTTTTATATCGCCCACAGAGTGAAGTTTGCACATGTTATGTGGATATTATTTATTATCCTTATTGCTGTTACTATATGTATATGATTATTCTATCTCTATGGGCTGCAGAGATATAACAGCACCTTAAGGTTTTTTCATTTGTTTTGCACCTACTGTGCTGTCACAACCCTTACAGAGAAAAAATCTGACATAAAGAATCGTGTTATATATTTATATACTTTTTCCACAGGATACTGTGCATACAAACACAGTACCCGCATACCTTTTTTTTTTTTTCGCTTTCATCCGGAATTTTCTCCTTGCACAGGCACGACAGCACTTTAAGAGTGTATTTGCACAAGTTATTAGGTGTGTATGAGAACCATTTGCATTGGTTCCCCACACACAGTGCACTGTCGCATCCTTTTCATAGGTTTGTTTTTTGTCTTCTGTTCTTTCCACTCAGATTTAGTGTATATACAGGATACTGTGCACACAGACGTAGCACCCGTACACTCCATTTCATAAGGAATTGTGTTATATATCTATATACTTTCTTCACAGGATACTGTGCATACAAACACAGTACCCGCATACCTTTTTTCACTTTTCTATTCTAATACCCCTTTTTGCACAGGCACGACAGCACTTTAAGGGTTTATTTGCACAAGTTACTAGATGTGTATGAGAACTATTCGCATTGGTTCCCTACACACAGAGCACTTTTGCATCCCTTCTACAGGTTCAACAGCATATAGGATTGGGTTTTTTTCACTCAGATTTAGTGTATAAATACAGGATACTGTGCACACAGACATAGCACCTGTACACCCCATTTTTTCATTTGTTGATTTAATTTTCTTAAATAAACACTGTTACACAAACATATCACACTGGATTAGCGCAGCACTTTCCACTTTTGTTTTACCTAACGTATTGCTCTATTTGCAGTCTACTAGTCCATCCTCGCCTCGGCCCTCTGGCCAGTCAGAAGCAACGCTCATCGCTCCTCCACACGGAACTCAGCTGAACTGACTCTCGGACTTCCATAACGCATCCCACCCATCACATCGCCTGAAAAAACAAAAAAAACAGCTACTCACGAGATCGTCTAACTGTAAGTGTTACAAAAAGCATATACCAAACTCACACTCATAAGATGCCGTTTAACATCCTTTCACTCAACGTCAATGGGCTTAATCATCCAGCTAAATGCCACTCACTATGGAAAACCGTCAAGGATCTCCAGAGTGACATCCTTTGTGTCCAAGAAACCCACCTACTAGCCCCCAACACTCTTCTGTGTAAGAACCGCCACATTCCAAACGTATTCCACGCAACTCACTCTACTAAGACCAGAGGAGTCATGATTGCCATCAAAGATACCATAGACTTCCAACTACTAGAAATAGTCCCAGCCCCGAAGGTCGTTTCATCATCCTAATCTGTACCATTAATAGAACAACCTACACCATTATCAACCTATATGCTCCGAATTCTCATCAAATGAGATTCCTACGCAGAATTATCCGCACATTAAAACCCATCCAAAAAGGCCACACAATTGTGTGTGGGGACTTCAACCTGGTCCCAGATGTGTCCCTGGACTCCACCTCTTCAGCGAAGAGAGGCGAATCACCTCTAAAAGCGTTTATACAATCCCATGAACTGTATGATGTCTGGCGCTGTCACCATGGCGCCGAACGTGACTTCACCTTTTTTTCCCCCAGACATCGCTCCTACTCCAGAATTGATTTGTTTTTGTCTGATAAGCATATTTTACAAAAAATATCTAAGTCTGTAATCCACACCACGGCATGTTCGGACCACGCCCCCACCTCAATTACAATCCAAGATCACAACCTTCAACACAATACATTCCTATGGAGACTAAACAACTCCATAATTCAAAATACCAAATACACCCCAGAAATATCAGAACACATTTCAGAATTCTTTTCATTGAATAAGGGATCGGTACCCGACCCTGCCGTGGTGTGGAGCGCACATAAAGCGTATATGAGGGGAATGCTCATTAAATTGTGCTCTCATTATAAGCGACAGAGGACGCAGCGCATAGATGCATTAACAGCCCAAATAGCGGACCTAGAAAAGAAACACAAATGTGACCCTCAAAACCCACACACAAACCAACTACTGTCCCTCAGACAGGAACTGAAAACCCTTCTCCTTCATTCCTATGAATTCCTTCAAAGGAAATTTAAAGCATCTTCCTACTCTACCTCCAACAAAGCAGGAAAGACATTAGCCCAACGACTCAAAGGAAGACAAAATAAAACCAGAATAACGCTACTTAAACACCCCCACACTAACACCCCACTGACCAACCCCCAAGACCTTGCTGATGCTTTCAGCACCTACTATGAAGACCTATACAACTTAAAACAAGATCACCAAACCCCCCAACCCACACAAGACGACATTAACAACTTTCTCACTAAAATCAACCTACCCAAATTATCTACCGACCAACTGACCACCCTGAATGCACCATTCACCGACCAGGAAATCAAAGCTATTATTGATTCATTGCCTAGTGGCAAAGCACCAGGTCCAGATGGGATAACAGGGGAATACTACAAATTATTCTCCAATCAACTAACCCCACACCTTACTTAACTCTTTAATCACGCTGCCTCCTCTGCTAGCTTCTCAAAAGAATACTTAAAAGCGATAGTAATAACTATACCAAAACCGGGGAAACAGTCGGATGCCCCCCAAAATTTTCGCCCGATCTCCTTACTCAACTTAGACCTAAAAATTTACTCCAAAACCATAGCCAACAGACTAAATGAGATTATGCCAACTATCATACACCAAGATCAGACTGGTTTTACCAAAGGCAGACAATACTCAGATGCCACCAGAAGAATGCTTGACCTCATACACCATGCTGAATCCACTGGAATGCCTTCTCTGCTTCTTTCCCTAGATGCAGAGAAGGCGTTCGATAGAGTTCACTGGACCTACCTAGAAGCAGTCCTACACAAATTTGGATTCCAGGGACAGATCCTAACAGCCATCCTGGCATTATATTCCAACCCTGAAGCTCAAGCGTCTACAGAGGGCATGCTCTCACGCCCATTCCCCATCACAAATGGCACACGCCAGGGCTGCCCCCTCTCCCCTCTAATATTTAACATGCTTATGGAACCCCTGGCTGAATACGTACGCTCCCACCCTAACATCTCAGGTATGCGTATCGGCCTCTCACACCACAAAATCAGTTTGTTCGCGGATGATGTAATTCTAATCCTTACAGATCGGACTGTTTCCCTGGCAGAAGTACAAAAACTGCTCACATGGTTTAGCTTGATCTCTTATTACAAGGTTAATGTGACCAAATCATTCATACTAGACATAAACATAAACACCACCATGAAACACCTCCTACAACTACAATACCCATTTAAATGGGCAGAAACCGACATATCATACTTGGGCATTCAACTCCCGAGGGAAACTAAGAAAATATACTTGAGCAACTACATACCACTCTTACAACAAATTCAATCCACTTCACAACAAATAGCAAAGCATGAACTCTCATGGTCGGGCAGACTTGCAGCATTTAAGATGATATGCCTCCCCCAAATACTTTATCATTTTAGAACCCTATCTATACCTCTGCCAACTACCTTCTTCAAATCTCTCAAAACTATTTTCAACAAATACCTATGGAATGGGAAAAAACCGAGGAGTGCCCAACACAACTTAGTAAAACACAAACTAGTCGGCGGAACAGGATCTATAGACTTCGAGGACTATTACTTAGCAACAATCCTAGCTCAACTACCTTCCTGGTTCCAAACACACCCCACTACACTTTGGGGACAAATTGAAAACTCCTCACTAACGCAACCCAATTTGAGAACTTGGATACTTAGTATTCCACTGGGCACCATAATACCAAAAGCATTTCTCCCGACCATGAGAGCATCGGCACTCGCAAAAAAAATCAGTAACCTTACTGACTTCCACACCCGCCACATCTCCAAGTTACATACCCTTGGAATCCCTAACTCACACATTACCAGAAATCTCTCTATCACCTTGGACCACCAAAGGCATACATTTCATACAAGATCTAATACATAACAACCACATTAAATCATTCGCACAACTTCAATCCGAATTCAATCTAACTACGTCCGACAACTTCACCTACATCCGCATACACCACTACCTAAATACTCTACCCCTCCCCCTCTAAAATATATACCCTAAAAACCTGGGAATATCTCACCAACACAGCCACTAAAACCAGAGGTATATCTTACTTCTACAACACTCCTTCCTTAAACTAAAACCCCACCAAAGTTGGGAAAACGACCTAGCCCATGCTTATACGGATGACCAATGGCAACTTGCCCTCAAAACTATGTACACGGCCACTAAATGCGCGGCCCTATGGGAACTCACACAGAAAATTACACTACGTTGGTATCTCACCCCAGCCAGAATTACAATCTTTAATCCAAGAATCCCCAATATATGCTGGAGATGCCATTCTTCTCCTAGCGACATACTTCATGTACTCTGGACTTGCACTAAAATCCACAATTACTGGGAAAAAATTTTTAGTTTAATCTCGAACATAACCCACATTAAAATTCATCCCTCCCCAGCACTGGCGATACTTAACCTAACTATAGAATCAATCCCATACTCATTCAGGCCAGTGGTTACCCATATCCTCTTGGCAGCAAGACTCAACATAACCAGACATTGGAAGTCTGACAATCTCCTGACAATAGCCCAAGTCATTGACTTAGTAGCCCTTCACTATAGCTACGAGATCACAACAGCTACGTATACTGGCCAGGCGATGAAAATACACAAGAACTGGCAACCATGGACTAACTGGACTACTCACTGCGCAACCCACACACCTAAACACTGATACATAGTTCTTCTTCTTGACCGAGCAATACCTTTACATAGGCAAGAGAAACAAGATGTATGCAACGGCTAGTTCTAACTAGCACATATTTATCAATGTAAACTCATGATAAACAGGGCCTCTTCACTCCTGTGGCACTAAAGTTCCCATTTGGGGTGCGACATTAGTGAAGAGGACTAAAACTATCCAATTACGAATAATAATTCCGGAAATCTAGAATCTACAATAGATATATGTTTAATAAAAGTTACATTGCAATACATATTGAACTCACAAGTTGAACCGTATACCTTGTATTGACTAACCAGAATGTCGTTGTACGACATACAATGTCCAATTGTACAATGTAATCTGTATGAAAATTTCAATAAAAATATGGAATAAAAAAAAAAAACTATTGTTTATATTGTTATTACAATGTTCTAAATTGAAAGTGTGTGCTGTGACCATGGATTCCCTTCCAATATTAATAGGGAGAAAGCCCTGGAAAACTGTGTGTATGCATATAAATTAATTAATTCATGGAAATGTATCAGTTGAGACCATTTTTTTGTATTTTAACAAAGACCACTGAGGGCACTTTTGCCAGAAGTGTTATCTTATTAAAATTATAAACTTGGATGAAAAAGTAGCTGTTGCTAAGTAAGAGAATGGCTTTCTGCCATGTAGTGGATTACAGTAGAAAAAAAAATAAAAAAATTGGGAAAAGAAACTTAAATAAATATCTGTTTCTAAAATGCTACAGAATAACAGCAGTCCACTAGCCCCAATCTAGGGATAAGTCATGGTCACCCATAATTCTCTTTGGCTGTTGCCTGTCCCAAGACTGATGAATGTATTGGGATATCCAAAAAAACGAAGCTTTGTCAATATGTGATGCTAACTGAGTTCAGGGGTACATATTTTAAGCACACACTAATCTTTTTATTTCTTTTTTTTCTGTTTTATTTGCATATTTAGTCAAATTGGAAGTTAAATAAAACATGTACACAGTCTGGAAAGCTATATCACACATCTTGTTGCATTATGGTGATACATTATTGAAGTTTCTTATACACCAGTGCGTGTTCTGAACGGCACAGTGGGCATCCCACAAGAGCATGTACACGTATATAAGTATAAGACTTTGAGAGTGTTTGGGGAGTCAGTTGAAGGAACACTGTGCAAAGTTACAGCTATTTTTCAAAGTATTCTACAATTCTACAACATCCTTACCTAACCTATACTTTCCAACTGTCTCAGGATTCTACAGCACTGTCTCTAAATTTAAAATAAATCCCAAGGTCTTTTGGACCCACACCATGTCCCAGTAATGAGTACTGGAATACTCATTTTAACATGTTTCTAAAAGGCCAGAACTCTGACCAGTAAGGCGCCTATTAAGGTGAGTGACAAATTCTTCTACCCTCACTTTCTGCTTCTGGTCATGTGACAAAGACATCACATGAGAAAGGCATTCTGATATGTAATGCCCCGTACACACGGTCGGATTTTCCGACTGAAAATGTGCGATCAGAGCGTGTTGTCGGAAATTCCGACCATGTGTGGGCTCCATCGGACATTTTCCATCGGATTTTCTGACACAAAGTTTGAGAGCAGGCTATAAAATTTTCCGACAACAAAATCCGATCGCGTCAATTCCGACCGTGTGTGGACAATTCCGACGCACAAAGTGCCACGCATGCTCAGAAGAAATTCTGAGACGGAACAGCTCGGTCTGGTAAAATTAGCGTTCGGAATGGATAGAGCACTTTCGTCACGCTGCAATGTAAAAAATGGTTTAATACAGCGCACTATCTTCTTCTTTATAATGTGAGAAGAATGAAGTAGTTTTGCTGCTCATATTCACACAGACTTCTCACAAACTTCTTTCTTTATTATTTATTGTGATTCCCTCAATATATTTTGATTTGTCACATCTGACCAAATTTCTTTTTGTTGTTTTATTTATTTATTTATTTTTTGTCAAGGCTGTTTTTTTTTTTTTTGGGTTTGTATTTTTTTCAAGGCTGATCTTTGTTTGATTTTTTTTTAGTTTTACTCCATAATATTTTTGTGTGTGTTTTGTGTGTCAAGTTACCACAGCACCATTGATATCTTGTATTATTTAATCTCAAGGAGATTGTTTGGTGTTGGTGTCCCTTGTTAATTTCACATTGTACTTTAGAAATGTACCTGAATCCTCACAAACAAACTGTCCTTTTTGAAGGAAAACACACATAGGCGAGTATAATTGAAACAAAAATTCCTTTATTAAGGGCTCAGAACCAAACAAAGAGGGAGGCAACGCTGGAGAAACATCATAAATTGGCGAAGCCTTGGACCCCCAGGGCAGACATCAATTAATTTCCTGCAAAATTGGTGGCCTGAGGAGTCCATATCTAAGGGAGTGCAGTCTGGTCCAGAAGTCCCAGAGATCATGAAAGCAGCAGATGACATCTATGTCCCCAGGCTGTGGTACTACAAGAGGCTGCATCTTTTGCCAGACCAGACTGAACCCAGGGTCATCACTCTCTGGTCTTCGTTCCACGCTTCCTTCACAGCTGTGGCTCTGGTGTTGGAGATGTGGCAGGAGGAGGAGTAGTAGGACCTGGAGGAGGAGGAGGACTATGTGTGAGGTTACAAATGTGGGTAGCACATGTTATTTGGCCCCTCAACCCCTTATTGAGAGCTTCCAAAATTAAGGACTCACACAGGAGTCGTTGACCCTCCTCCATCTGCATCATTTTGCAGGCAGTTATGCCAGCAAAGTCCTCCTCCACACTGTGGGGGCTTCTCAGGGCCTCTGTAGCCTTCCAAAAGAGGTCTATGGCAGCCTCCTCCAGGTTACTTCTCTTCCTGCCACTTTGTCTTTGAAGGTGTAGGGGAGGGACCTGGATATCAGGCAGCCTGCTTGGCCTGGCCACCTCCTGGCTGAGACTTCCCTGTGTATGAAAAAGGGACATGGTTTTAGTTTTTGCATCATCAATCACAATCATAAATTAGTACTTCAAACTAACATCTAGTTAAAATCATTGATTGGACAACCATGAAGATTTAGAGGAATGCTCTACCTGGCTCAAGCTGGGCTCCTCCACATGTTGCTGCCTGGAAGGCCCAGGTTGGACTTCAGAAGCCTCAGCTGGGGGGGAAGGAAGATTGGATAGTGCTGGCCTGGGTTCAGTCTGACCTGCCAGAAAATACAGTCTGTCATAGTACCACAGCCTGGGGACATAAATGTCATCTGCAGCTCTTGATCTCTGGGAATCCTGGACCTTCTTGTGCTCCCTTAGATAAGTGCTCCTCAGGCCACCAATTAGGATCTTCAAATAGGTGATGTCTGCCGCGGGGATCACCGACTTCACAAATTCCAACAAATTATCCAGTGCTGCCTTCCTCTTTGTTTGGTTCTTATATTCAGGGTGGTTTATCTCCTATAGACAGGGCAGCTCCCTGAACATATCAATGAAGATTGGCATAAAGTCCTTATCTTTCAAGATATCCATTTTCACTGCAAGACACAACACAAGACAAACCCTAATGTCAGCCTAATGTCAGTCTTCTAAACTTGTGCAAATACAGGCCTCAATCTAGAAGCAGTATAGGCCCAATGTTAAATCTTACCTTCGCAATCACGATCGGCGCCTCCGTTACTCCTTCCTCCGCTCACAGTTCGTATGTACTACGCACGCGTGTTACGCTTTATAGACACTGCGCATGTGTGAAACTCCGCCCGCCCCTGACATTCTTTCTAGTCTATTCCTCGCCCCTTCTCGTTCGTCACAGTGGGGAAGAGCACATGGCGGAGTCAGAGCAGGTGTCTGATAATTACACCAACGAGGAGGAGGAAAGCCCGGAGCCTGAAACGTCCCAATCCAGAAGGAGACGATTTAAGGCATCAAATATGTCCTTTGGGGAGATGTTGGAGATGGTCGACATCCTGAAGAAGGCCAACTATGACGGGAAGTGTGGACCTTACCCAAACCCCAATGTCCAAAAGGCCAAGATCATGGCGAAAGTGGTCAAAAGTCTGCACTGGAATTTCGGGGTACGTTGATCGAAAGATCAGCTCAGGAAGCGATGGTCAGAGCTAAAATTAAGAGAGCACGAGCAGTACAGAAAGATCCAGAGAGTGCTGCAAAAAAGTAAGTAGTTGTGCTGTGTTCCTATTCTTTTTATGTTTATTACGTTCATGCTGCTCCATGTGCTTTTCTTAACTGTTATCCAGTTTAAAATGTCAACTTTCATGTTCATGGGCACATTATTCGTTCATTTCAAACATTTTTCTTTCGGCCTATAAAACACCATTGTTTTGGCCATATGCATTTGGCCACATTTTTTTAGGGCCTACTTGTGTGAAACTAATTTGGTTGTGTAGATGGGTTTGTAACTAGAATGAAATGCAAACTAGATTCTGTGTAAGAAGAGGACACTCAGCAGCTGTTTACACATCTGGACACTGGAGCACTAGTGTGGGACCCCAGAACACCCTTTTTATTAGGGGGCCCACACAGGTACTCCAGTGTATACTATAGGGGTGTCTCCATCTGTGAAGCTTGTACAAAACAGATAAGTATTGAAGCTTCACAAAGGACAAGAAAAATGCAACATCTTGGAACTCTGCCAAAACAGACAATTGTACCCCACTTCCAAGCAATGTTTCATATTTATAGTTCTGCCATCAAATATCTGTGTGCTAAGTAGACCTGTTTTTTTTACATAGGGGAGAAAAGACTAGGAGGACACCCCTCATCCGAGGAGACCAGAGACCCCCCCACCTCTGGAAGAAGGGAAAATCCACCCAGAACAAGCAGAGCTGGAGGAGGAAGACGTGGTGGAAATTGGCACCACAACAGGTGAGTGTCTGCGACTACAGGCTTAGGTAAGAGATGGATGGCGGCATATTTATAATACATGGTGTTTTTTGGTTTCTATCTTTTTAGGTGATCATGATGTTGTGGATCCAGATCCTTTCACCTCGGAAAGTGCACAGATCCTGATCGGGGAGATCATGGAGTGTAATTTTTGCAAATTACACACATGTTGTTAGGCAACCTGGAATATGACCTTTATTATTACCATGTGCATAATCCTGGGACACAGATTTTATGCATCCTAGCTCTTTAGAAATGTAATTTTTGCTGAAGCATGTTTTATGCATGTTACAGATGCGCCACTTTACAGGCACATTAAAAAGAACCTTAAAGTAATTTTTCATTTTTATTGTTGCACTTTAAGCATAATTAAAATCACTGCTCCTGAAAAAATGCCCAGGGCAGTACTCAGACCCCTATACCCCTTTTATGGCCAATTACTTGCAAATAAGCCTTCAGAATGGGTACTTTTGATTTCTCCTGTTCAGCACTAGGGATGAGCTTCGAGTTCGAGTCGAACTCATGTTCTACTCGAACATTGGCTGTTCGCAAGTTCGCCGAACAGCGAACAATTTGGGGTGTTCGCGGCAAATTCGAATGCCGCGGAACACCCTTTAAAAGTCTATGGGAGAAATCAAAAGTGCTAATTTTAAAGGCTTATATGCAAGTTATTGTCATAAAAAGTGTTTGGGGACCCGGGTCCTGCCCCAGGGGACATGGATCAATGCAAAAAAAAGTTTTAAAAACGGCCGTTTTTTCAGGAGCAGTGATTTTATTAATGCTTAAAGTCAAACAATAAAAGTGTAATATCCCTTTAAATTTCGTACCTGGGGGGTGTCTATAGTGTGCCTGTAAAGGGGCGCATGTTTCCTGTGTTTAGAACAGTCTGACAGCAAAATGACATTTGGAAGGAAAAAACTCATTTAAAACTACCCGCGGCTATTGCATTGCCGACAATACACATAGAAGTTCATTGATAAAAACGGCATGGTAATTCCCCACAGGGGAACCCCGAACCAAAAAAAAAAAAAAAAAAATGATGTGGGGGTCCCCCTAAATTCCATACAAGGCCCTTCAGGTCTGGTATGGATATTAAGGGGAACCCCAGCCAAAATTTAAAAAAAAAATTGACGTGGGGTTCCCCCTAAATTCCATACCAGACCCTTCAGGTCTGGTATGGATTTTAAGGGGAACCCCGCGCCAAAAAAAAAAAAAAAAAAAGGCGTGGGGTCCCCCTAAAAATCCATACCAGACCCTTATCCGAGCACGCAACCTGGCAGGCCGCAGGAAAAGAGGGGGGGACGAGAGTGCGGCCCCCCCCCCCTCCTGAACCGTACCAGGCCACATGCCCTCAACATTGGGAGGGTGCTTTGGGGTAGCCCCCCAAAACACCTTGTCCCCATGTTGATGAGGACAAGGGCCTCATCCTCACAACCGTGGCCGGTGGTTGTGAGGGTCTGCGGGCGGGGGGCTTATCGGAATCTGGAAGCCCCCTTTAACAAGGGGACCCCCAGATCCCGGCCCCCCCCCCTGTGTGAAATGGTAAGGGGGTACTTACCCCTACCATTTCACTAAAAAACTGTCAAAAATGTTAAAAATGACAAGAGACAGTTTTTGACAATTCCTTTATTTAAATGCTTCTTCTTTCTTCTTTCTTCCTTCATCTTCTTCTGGTTCTTCTGGCTCTTCTGGTTCTTCCTCCGGCGTTCTCGTCCAGCATCTTCTCCGCGGCGTCTTCTATCTTCTTCTCCTCGGGCCGCTCCGCACCCATGGCATGGGGGGGAGGCTCCCGCTCTTCTCTTCATCTTCTTCTCTTCTTCATCTTCTTCTTCTTCTTCCTTCTTCTCTTCTTCTCTTCTTCTCTTCTTCCTGTCTTCTCCGGGCCGCTCCGCAATCCATGCTGTGGCATGGTGGGAGGCTCCCGCTGTGTGACGGCGTCTCTTCGTCTGACGGTTCTTAAATAACGGGGGGCGGGGCCATCCGGTGACCCCGCCCCCCTCTGACGCACGGTGACTTGAGGGACTTCCCTGTGACGTCACGGGGAATGCCACAGGAAAGTCCCGTCATGTCACCGTGCGTCAGAGGGGGGCGGGGTCACCGGGTGGCCCCGCCCCCCGTTATTTAAGAACCGTCAGACGAAGAGACGCCGTCACACAGCGGGAGCCTCCCTCCATGCCACAGCATGGATTGCGGAGCGGCCCGGAGAAGACAGGAAGAAGAGAAGAAGAGAAGAAGGAAGAAGAAGAAGAAGAAGAAGATGAAGAAGAAGATGAAGAAGAGAAGAAGATGAAGAGAAGAGCGGGAGCCTCCCCTCAATGCCATGGGTGCGGAGCGGCCCGAGGAGAAGAAGATAGAAGACGCCGTGGAGGAGATGCTGGACGAGAACGCCGGAGGAAGAACCAGAAGAGCCAGAAGAACCAGAAGAAGAAGAAGATGAAGGAAGAAAGAAGAAGCATTTAAATAAAGGAATTGTCAAAAACTGTCTCTTGTCATTTTTAACATTTTTGACAGTTTTTTAGTGAAATGGTAGGGGTAAGTACCCCCTTACCATTTCACACAGGGGGGGGGCCGGGATCTGGGGGTCCCCTTGTTAAAGGGGGCTTCCAGATTCCGATAAGCCCCCCGCCCGCAGACCCTCACAACCACCGGCCACGGTTGTGAGGATGAGGCCCTTGTCCTCATCAACATGGGGACAAGGTGTTTTGGGGGGCTACCCCAAAGCACCCTCCCAATGTTGAGGGCATGTGGCCTGGTACGGTTCAGGAGGGGGGGGGGGCCGCACTCTCGTCCCCCCCTCTTTTCCTGCGGCCTGCCAGGTTGCGTGCTCGGATAAGGGTCTGGTATGGATTTTTAGGGGGACCCCACGCCTTTTTTTTTTTTTTTTTTTGGCGCGGGGTTCCCCTTAAAATCCATACCAGACCTGAAGGGTCTGGTATGGAATTTAGGGGGAACCCCACGTCAATTTTTTTTTTAAATTTTGGCTGGGGTTCCCCTTAATATCCATACCAGACCTGAAGGGCCTTGTATGGAATTTAGGGGGACCCCCACATCATTTTTTTTTTTTTTTTTTTTGGTTCGGGGTTCCCCTGTGGGGAATTCCCATGCCGTTTTTATCAATGAACTTCTATGTGTATTGTCGGCAATGCAATAGCCGCGGTAGTTTTAAATGTGTTTTTTCCTTCCAAATGTCACTTTGCTGTCAGACTGTTCTAAACACGGGAAACATGCGCCCCTTTACAGGCATACTATAGACACCCCCCAGGTATGAAATTTAAAGGGATATTACACTTTTATTGTTTGACTTTAAGCATTATTAAAATCACTGCTCCTGAAAAAACGGCCGTTTTTAAAACTTTTTTTTGCATTGATTCATGTCCCCTGGGGGAGGACCCGGGTCCCCAAACACTTTTTATGACAATAACTTGCATATTAGCCTTTAAAATTAGCACTTTTGATTATTCATGTTCGTGTCCCATAGACTTTAACGGCGTTCGCGTGTTCGAACGAATTTTTTTCCTGTTCGCATGTTCTGGTGCGAACCGAACAGGGGGGTGTTCGGCTCATCCCTATTCAGCACCCATAGACTTCAATGGGGTTCGCCGTTCAGGCTAGAACATTTCCCCTATTCGGGAGTTCTGCTGCGAACCGAACTGAGGGGTGTTTGGCCCATCCTTACTTCTGGGTTCTACTTGGCTCGCCAGGCAGCAATGGCATCATTCCTGCACATGGACATGGGAGTTTCATTATCCTGAAAAAAGCTATACATGCATAGTTTAGTGTACACAAACTTTGACATGCAGAGAGAAGTGTTTAAAAAGGAAGGGACCTACAGAGTCTCTTCTGTCATAAAAATTATATTTGTAAGGTTTTTGTTTTGTTTTTTTTAGGTTTAATTCTGCTTTAAGAAGTACACAGCATACATAGTTACATAGTAGGCGAGGTTGAAAAAAGACACAAGTCCATTAGGTCCAACCTATGTGTGTGATTTTATGTCAGTATTATATTGTATATCCCTGTATGTTGTGGTCGTTCAGGTGCTTTTCTAATAGTTTTTTTGAAATTATCGATGCTGAAACCACTGCCTGTGGAAGGGAATGCTACATCCTAACTGCTCTTGCAGTAAAGAACCCTCTATGCAGTTTAAGGTTAAACCGCTTTTCTTCTAATTTTAGTGAATGGCTGCATGTCCTATTAAATTCCCTTACGCGGAAAAGTTTTATCCCTATTGTGGGGTCACCAGTATGGTATTTGTACATTGAAATCATATCCCCTCTCAAGTGTCTCTTCTCCAGAGAGAAAAAGTTCAGTGCTCGTAGCCTTTTCTCAAAACTAATGTCCTCCAGACCCTTTATTAGTTTTGTTGCCCTTCTCTGGACTCTCTTCAGTTCCAGGGCATCCTGAGGACTGGTGCCCAGAACTGGACAGCGTACTCCAGGTGCGGCAGCTCCAGAGTCTTGTAGAGTGGGAGAATTATCATTTTATCTCTGGATTTAATCCCCTTTTTAATGCATGTCAATATTCTTTTTGCTTTGCTTGCAGCAGCTTGGCAATGCATGCCATTGCTAAACCTGTCATCTACTAGGATCCCCAGGCAGTAGTGTATTTAGGTTTTGTGCTGCCCTAGGTCTGACTAAACTCATGCACCCCCTAATTTAAATATGACCCACCCCTTCCTGTCAAGATCACACACCTTGCTGTTTAACCACTTGCCGACCGCCTAACGCATATATACGTGAACAAAATGGCACGGGCAGGCAAAATCACGTACCTGATACGTGATGCCTTCCCGATCGGACCCCCCCCGGTGCCATAGGCGGTTGGCTCTTGTTCGCGGGCGATGAGAGGTGAGGGGGAGGCCATCCATTAATGGCCGCCCCCTCCCGATCGCTCCCAGCGAATGAAATGCTTCCTCTCCCTCTGTAATGTAAACAGAGGGAGAGGAAGTGATGTCATCCCTCCTCGAGCCGGTCTTTTCGATCCGTCGCCGAGGAGAGAAGACAACCAAGTAAGTTGCACCAACACTACACGTTCAGTAGAACACGCAGGCACACTTTTCACCCCCCTTCACCCCCCGATCACCCCCCTGTACCCCCTGTCACACTGACACCAATAGCAGTTTTTTTTTTTTGCATTGGTGTCAGTTTTTGACAGTTATAAGTGTTAGGGCAGTTAGGTTAGCCCCCTTTCGGTCTAAGCTACCCCCCTTTAGGTCCAGGGTACCCCCCCCTAATAAAGGTTAACCCCATGATCACCCCCCGTCACCAGTGTCGCTAAGCGATCGTTTTTCTGATCGCTGTATTAGTGACACAGGTGACGCTAGTTAGGGAGGTAAGTATATAGGTTCGCTGTCAGTGTTTTATAGCGACAGGGACCCCCATATACTACCTGCTAAAGGTTTTAACCCCCTGATTGCCCCCTAGTTAACCCTTTTACCAGCGATCACCGTATAAGTGTTACGGGTGACTCTGGTTAGCTAGTTTGTTTTTTGTAGTTTATTATAGTTTATTATAGTTTATTATAGTTTTAGGGCACCTGCCGTTTATTACCTTATAGAGGTTTTAACCCCTAAGGTCGGCGTCGCCCCAGGCAGCGTCAGGTTAGCGCCAGTATCGCTAAAACCCACGCACGCAGCATACACCTCCCTTAGTGCTATAGTATCTGAATGGATCGATATCTGATCCGATCAGATCTATACTCCCCAGCAGTTTAGGGTTCCCAAAAATGCAGTGTTAGCGGGATCAGCCCAGATATCTGCTAGCACCTGCGTTTTGCTCCTCGGCCCAGCCCAGCCCGCCCAAGTGCAGTATCGACCGATAACTGTCACTTACAAAACACTAAGCACACATAACTGCAGCGTTCGCAGAGACAGGCCTGATCCCTGTGATCGCTAACAGTTTTTTGGTAGAGTTTTGAATCAGTCGCTAACAGTCAGGAGCTTTTTTGCCTGTGAGTCTCACTAGTGTACGCCTAAATTTAGAGCCCAAAATGGCAAATCGAAGGTACACTAGTGAAGAGGCCTACACTTTTCTGAGCATGACAGATAGTGAAGAGGAAGTCACTCATCTGTCAGATTCAGGCTCAGAATACGATCCTGTAGAGGACAGCGGCTCCATGACAGATAGCTCTGACAACGGAGTTGTGGTCCCTGCCAAGGTCAGGCGTACCAGACCCCGAACTTCTTCTGTCCTTGAAGTGCAAGAACCACAGGGCTCTCATATGGAGCAGAGAAGTACTAGTGCGCTATTCTTTCTGGTGAACTGGCAAGCACCAGCGGCCTAGTACACCCTGGTCGTACATCCAGCACTGCAGTATCACGTGGTGACGTGGCGAGTCCCATAAGTGCAGTTCAAGCTGGTGAGGTGGCAAGCACTAGTAGTGTCCCGCTGCCACCAAGAAGACAAAGACAGGCCCGTCGTGCCCATAGTGCCCTTCCTGCTGCATTCGCCAATCCGAATTGGGTACCCACCACTTCTGCAGCACCCGTACTTCCCCCATTCACTGGCCAACCCGGAATTCAGGTGGAAATAGTTGACTTTATGCCACTGGATTTTTATTCGCTGTTTTTCACCGAAGATCTCTATAGATCTATTGTGGACCAAAGCAATTTATACGCTGGTCAACACATCGCCACTATTCCCCAGTCCTCCCTTGCCAGAGATTGGAAACCAATTACGGTTTCTGAATTTAAGATCTTTCTGGGCCTTTCCCTCCTCATGGGCTTGAATAAAAAGAGTGAGTTGCGGTCATATTGGTCCACTGACCCAATTTACCATTCGCCCTTGTTCTCTGCTTCCATGGCCAGGGCACGATACGAGCAGATTTTGCGGTTCATGCACTTCAACGACAATGAACTCTGTCGTCCTTGTGGAGACCCTGGATACGATCGGCTCTACAAAATTCGGCCCCTCGTAAACCACTTCAACCAACATTTTGCAGACTTGTTTACTCCCCATCAAGTTGTCTGCAATGATAAGTCCCTGATTACATTTTCTGTCCGCTTGTCATTCAAACAGTACCTTCCCAGCAAGCGTGCCAGATACGGGGTCAAGATGTATAAGCTCTGTGACAGGGCCACAGGCTATACATATAGTTTTATGGTTTACGAGGGCAAAGATAGTCACGTAGAGCCGACAAACTGCCCTAACTACATAGGAAGCGCTGGCAAGATAGTGTGGGACTTGGTGTCACCCTTATTCGGAAAGGGGTACCACTTGTACGTGGACAATTATTACACGAGCGTGCCACTTTTTAGCCACCTTTTTGATCATCAGATTGGAGCATGTGGCACCGTCCTAATCGCCGGGGCTTTCCCCAGCGGCTTGTAGATTCCCGTCTTAGGCTGGGGGAGAGAGCCTACTTCAAGTGTAATAACTTGCTTGCTATGAAGTGGAGGGACAATAAGAACGTTTTCGTTCTTACCTCCCTTCATGCAGACACGACGGTCCAAATTCCTACGGCGACTGGTGTTGTGGAGAAACCCCTCTGTGTCCATGAATATAACCTTAATATGGGAGGGGTGGACCTCAACGACCAGTTATTGACGCTGTACCTAATTGCCCGTAAGGCCAGACGCTGGTACAAAAAAGTGTCTGTTTATTTATTTCAATTGGCTTTGCTGAACGCTCATGTGCTATACAGAGCTTCAGGACAGACTGGATCCTTCCTTAAATTCCAGGAAGAGAATCGTCAGAGCCCTTCTGTATCCAGACGGTGCTCCACCTCACCATCAACAACCAAATGCAGTAAGCCGGCTGCATGAGAGGCATTTTCTTTATGCCCTCCTGAGTACCCCTACCCAACGAACCCGCCAAAAAAGATGTCGTGTCTGCAGCAAGCGCGGATTTAGACGTGACACCCGGTATTATTGTCCCCTCTGTCCTGGCAATCCTGGTCTTTGCATTGGTGAATGTTTTGAACGCTACCATACACTAGTGGAGTATTAGTGTAGGGTACAGCACTGCACAGACTAGGACACACTTTCACAGGGTCTCCCAAGATGCTGTCGCATTTTGAGAGACCCAAACCTGGTACCAGTTAAAAAAGTTAAAGTTACAAAAAAAGTGTAAAAAAAACAAAAAAAACAAAAAAAAGTAAAAAAAAAGAAAAAAACACAAAAAAATATATAAAATAAAAAACCCAAAAATAGTTGTTGTTTTATTGTTCTCTCTCTATTCTCTCCCTATTGTTCTGCATTCTATACTGCAATGTTTTATTGTTATGTTTTTATCACGTTTGCTTTATAGGTATGCAATTTTTTTATACTTTGTTTTTTTATTGTTAACCACTTTTTTGTTTTCAGGTACGCCATTCAGCTGCAGAGCGGATTTACTCATCTTGACAGCAACAGCGTTTGCTCTCACGATACATAAAGCCGTGACTCCAGCGCTGTCGGAGGTGATTTCACCACCACAGTTACATACTTCAGCATATATGCCGAAGCGTGGGGGCAGCAGTGGGTGGAGGAGCGATTTGCTCCTGCCTTTTGCGGGAGGATGCCCCCATGCTTCGGCATATATATATTTTAGGTAGGCACAGGTTGCATTAAATGTTTTATTTTTTACTATGTTTTTTTTGTATTTGCTTTGCAGGTATGGTAAGTATTACTGTTATACTGTAATGTTACTTTGTTTTTTGTTAACCATCATTTGCTTAGCAGGTACGCCATTCAGTTGCAGCGCGGATTTATTTATCTTGACAGCAACAGCGTTTGCTCCCACGATACATAAAGCCGTGATTCCAGCGCTGTCGGAGGTGATTTCACCACCACAGTTACATACTTCAGCATATATGCCGAAGTGTGGGGGCAGCAGTGGGTGGAGGAGCGATTTGCTCCTAACTTTTGCGGGAGGATGCCCCCATGCTTCGGCATATAAATATACGATGCATGTATGCCCATCATTAGAAGTGGGTGGATGAAGGGAGGTATTCTAATGGTGGGCATACCCACTGATCAATATCTTTTTTTCGTTCAGCCCACAGGCTGCATGAAAAAAAAGTTTACAATGTATGCCCAACAAGGACCAGCAACGTACTGGTATGTTGCTGGAATTTGAATGGTTATACCAGAATGATGCCTGCAGGTTTAGGTATCATCTTGGTATCATTCTTTTCAGCCAGCGGTCGGCTTTCATGTAAAAGCAATCCTAGCAGCTAATTAGCCTCTAGACTGCTTTTACAAGCAGTGGGAGGGAATGCCCCCCCACCATCTTCCATGTTTTTCTCTGGCTCTCCTGTCCCAACAGGGAACCTGAGAATGCAGCCGGTGATTCAGCCAGCTGACCATAGAGCTGATCAGAGACCAGAATGGCTCCAAACATCTCTATGGCCTAAGAAACCGGAAGCTACGAGCATTTCATGACTTAGATTTTTCCGGATGTAAACAGCGCCATTGGGAAATTGTGAAAGCATTTTATCACACCAATCTTAGTGTGGTCAGATGCTTTGAGGGCAGAGGAGAGATCTAGGGTCTAATAGACCCCAATTTTTTCAAAAAAGAGTACCTGTCACTACCTATTACTATCATAGGGGATATTTACATTCCCTGAGATAACAATAAAAATGATTAAAAAAAAAAATTAAAATGAAAGGAACAGTTTAAAAATAAGATAAAAAAGCAAAAAAAAAAAAGAAAAAAAAAAGAAAAAAAAAAACGCACCCCTGTCCCCCCCTGCTCTCGCACAAAGGCGAACACAAGCATCGGTCTGGCGTCAAATGTAAACAGCAATTGCACCATGCATGTGAGGTATCACCGTGAATGTCAGATCGAGGGCAGTAATTTTAGCAGTAGACCTCCTTTGTAAATCTAAAGTGGTAACCTGTAAAGGCTTTTAAAGGCTTTTAAAAATGTATTTAGTTTGTTGCCACTGCACGTTTGTGCGCAATTTTAAAGCATGTCATGTTTGGTATCCATGTACTCGGCCTAAGATCATCTTTTTTATCTTATCAAACATTTGGGCGATATAGTGTGTTTTAGTGCATTACAATTTTAAAAAGTGTGTTTTTTTCCCAAAAAATGCATTTGAAAAATCGCTGCGCAAATACTGTGTGAAAAAAAATGAAACACCCACCATTTTAATCTGTAGGGTATTTGCTTTAAAAAAATATATAATGTTTGGGGGTTCAAAGTAATTTTCTTGCAAAAAAAAATAATTTTTTCATGTAAACAAAAAGTGTCAGAAAGGGCTTTGTCTTCAAGTGGTTAGAAGAGTGGGTGATGTGTGACATAAGCTTCTAATGCCGCGTACACACGGTCGGACTTTTCGTCTACAAAAGTCCGACGGACACCGACGGACAAAATACGGCTGACAATCCGATCGTGTGTGGGCTTCCCCGGACTTTCAGCGGACTTTTCCAGCCGCAAATCTGACGGACTTTAGATTTGAAACATGCTTCAAATCTTTACGTCGTAACTACGCCGGACCCAGAAATCCGCTCGTCTGTATGCTAGTCCGATGGACAAAAACCCACGCTAGGGCAGCTATTGGCTACTGCCTAACAACTTCCCTATTTTAGACCAGTGTACGTCATCACGTACGAATCCGTCGGACTTTTGTGTAATCGTATGTAGGCAAGTCCGTTCGTTAGAAAGTCTGCCGCAAGTCTGCCAAAAGTCCGCCAAAAGTTCATCGAAAGTCTGTCGGACGGCTGTCGGACTTTTGTAGAGGAAAAGTCAGACTGTGTGTACGCGGCATAAATGTTGTGCATAAAATGCCAGGACAGTTCAAACCCCCCCCAAATGACCCCATTTTGGAAAGTAGACACCCCAAGCTATTTGCTGAGAGTCATATCGAGTCCATGGAATATTTTATATTGTGACACAAGTTGCGGGAAAAAGACCATTTTTTTTTTTTTTGCACAAAGTTGTCACTAAATGATATATTGCTCAAACATGCCATGGGAATATGTGAAATTACACCCCAAAATACACTCTGTTGCTTCTCCTGAGTACGGGGATACCACATGTGTGAGACTTTTTAGGAGCCTAGCCGCGTACGGGACCCCAAAAACCAAGCATCACCTTCAGGCTTTCTAAGGGCGTAAATTTTTGATTTCACTCTTCACTGCCTATCACAGTTTCGGAGGCCATGGTATACCCAGATGGCACAAACCCCCCAAATGACCCCATTTTGGAAAATAGACACCCAAAGCTATTTGCTGAGAGGTATAGTGAGTATTTTGCAGACCTCACTTTTTGTCACAAACTTTTGAAAATTGAAAAAAGAAAAAAAGAAAAGTTTTTCTTGTCTTTCTGTATTTTCAAAAACAAATGAGAGCTGCAAAACACTCACCATGCCTCTCAGCAAATAGCTTGGGGTGTCTACTTTCCAAAATGGGGTCATTTTGGGGGGTTTTGTGCTATCTTGGCATTTTATGGCCTTCAAAACAGTGATGGGTAGTGAGGAGTGAAATCAAAAATTTACGCCCTTAGAAACCCTGAAGACGGTGATTGGATTTTGGGGCCCCGTATGAAGCTAGGCTCCCAAAAAGTGCCACTCATGTGGTATCCCCGTACTCAGGAGAAGCAGCAGAATGTATTTTGGGGTGTAATTCCACATATGCCCATGGCATGTTTGAGCAATATATCATTTAGTGACAACTTTGTGCAAAAAAAAAATTGTTACTTTCCCGCAACTTGTGTCAAAATATAAAATATTCCATGGACTCAACATGCCTCTCAGCAAATAGCTTGGGGTGTCTACTTTCCAAAATGGGGTCATTTGGGGGGGTTTTGTGCCATCTGGGCATTTGTTGGCCTTCAAAAATGTGATAGGTAGTGAGGAGTGAAATCACAACTTTACGCGCTTAGAAATCCTGAAGGCGGTGCTGGGTTTTCGGGGCCTCGTACGCGGCTAGGCTCCCAAAAAGTCCCACACATGTGGTATCCCCGTACTGAGGAGAATCAGCAGAATGTATTTTGGGGTGCAATTCCACATATACCCATGGCCTGTGTGAGCAATATATCATTTAGTGACAACTTTGTGCAAAAAAAAAAAAATTGTCACTCTCCCGCAACTTGTGTCAAAAAATAAAATATTCCATGGACTCAACATGCCTCTCTGCAAATAGCTTGGGGTGTCTACTTTCCAAAATGGGGTCATTTGGGGGGGTTTTGTGCCATCTTGGCATTTTATGGCCTTCAAAACTGTGATAGGTAGTGAGGAGTGAAATCAAAAATGTATGCCCTTAGAAATCCTGAAGGCGGTGCTTGGTTTTCGGGGCCCCGTACGCGGCTAGGCTCCCAAAAAGTCCCACACATGTGGTATTCCCGTACTCAGGAGAAGCAGCAGAATGTATTTTGGGGTGCAATTCCACATATGCCCATGGCCTGTGTGAGCAATATATCATTTAGTGACAACTTTTTGTAATTTTTTTTTTTTTTTGTCATTATTCAATCACTTGGGACAAAAAAAATAAATATTCAATGGGTTCAACATGCCTTTCAGCAATTTCCTTGGGGTGTCTATTTTCCAAAATGGGGTCATTTGGGGGGGTTTGTACTGCCCTGCCATTTTAGCACATCAAGAAATTACATAGGCAGTCATAAACTAAAAGCTGTGTAAATTCCAGAAAATGTACCCTAGTTTGTAGACGCTATAACTTTTGCGCAAACCAATAAATATACGCTTATTGACATTTTTTTTTTACCAAAGGATATGGTTGGTTAGAAGTCTTGCCAAGCATCTATTGTCTACAGAGTCAGTAATATCAACAGTTTTAATTGATTAAGATAGTGTTACTGATTGTACAAGTTCAGAAAAAAAAGCAATGACAAAATTCTAACTAATAATAAGAGACTCTCTAGGTTCAAGTTTAAAATATAATTTCCAGCTGCCCTACTGTATTCATTGCTTTGTACTGCTTGTGTAAAAAACCCACAATACTTAAAGGAAAAAGTTTAATGCATTTTAGCTATTTATAATGGAAGGGCTGCTGTGTTCTTTTTGTGCGTCACAAGTTCTCCACTAGGTGTCCTTCTTGATCTGCATAGGGTCGGATACAGTGAGCTCTAACATGCCTTTTCGATACAAGGGCTCATTCATCATGTTGAGTTCTACTGGTCTTTTCACAGACAATGAAGGGAAACCAGTCTTTTCAGGAGAGCCACTTTGTTGTTTACACAAAAGAGTTTGGCTGTTAACACATGTAAGGTAATGGGATCCCCTACAGGCTCCTAACAGGGCCTAACACATGAATTTGGCTGATGGATTACCCACACCATTCATTAAATTATGTTGCAGGCAATAGGCAACCTGTTTAATCTGCCTATATGAAGGGCCTGGCATGTAGCTGTTGACACTTTTGTGCACTTTTTGGCTTACTGATTCTGTAAGTACAGTACATCAAATCAAAAGCATGTAAGGCTATGAATCCTGCAATGATATACCTTTAATTGATTGGTTTTCTCTCAAGTGGCTACAAGTATAATGAACAACTCTACTGGAGAACCTTTAAATGATTTACTGTAGAACACAATATCGTTATGTTAGAAACTTCCTCCATATACCTACCAGTGACCTGTAAGTTATGTTTTAGATAGGAAGAAAGAGAGATCATGATGTATTTTAGAGCATTAAACATTGAAATATAATTTTAACTTTCTGATTAACACACTCGTCTAAAGAAAAAACATGGATAGTGGAAACTACAAATATTTGCAACAGATAACATAAGAAGAAATGAAGAGTAAATGTTTTATTCTATATTTTTCTGGCTGCTGTGGTAATTCAAAACTATAAATGTGTTGTTGTAGACCCCTTACAAGTATATACTTAAAATAAGAAAAAAAAGTGTAACTGTTTATGACTGCATATAGTTTAAGTCATATTTTTATTTTATAATATCTTTATTTAATTTTAATTTTGTTAAAAAAATATTTGAAGTACCTTTTTATAATTGATGGCCTGACCCATGCCGGCCAGATCATTAGAAAAACTACTTTTCCCAGCAGAATTCCAGGCAATGCTGAGAAAAATGCAAATGGTTGTAAAATAAAGTGTAAAATAAATGGTAAGAGATAATCATAGAATTTAATTAATTATATGCATTTGATGTGTATGGATCACATGGGGGAATTGTAGAAGCCCACACAATGTGTTAATTTTGGCATATTATATAAATGACTTTATTTTCAGGAAATAAGCCTGTGTGTGGCATTCTGATAGTGTGAGGGTATGTGGAAAAACTCATCACATGTTCCTCCCAGCTGCTGATTCCAGTGAGCAACCTACTCTAACTCAGTTTGAACAGCACTGATGTGCTGGAAAGCTATTGACACTAATGCCCCGTACACACGATCCAAGATTTTTCAGACGGAATTCCGCTCAAGCTTGGCTTGCATACACATGGTCACACAAAAGTTCACTGAACTTTCGACCGTCAAGGACGCGGTGACGTACAACACTACAGCGAGCCGAGAAAATGAAGTTTAATGCTTCCAAGCATGCGTCGAATTGTTTCTGAGCATGCGTAGGAATTTTGCACGTCGGAATTGGTACAGACAATCGGAATTTCCAATCGAAACCTTTTCTGACTGAAAAATTGAGAACCTGCTCTCAATCTTTCGCTGGCGGGAATTCAGCCAGCAAAAGTCTGATGGAGCATACACACGGTCGTATTTTCCGACCAAAAGCTTTCGTGTGTACGCGGCATAACACTGTGAGGCCACAGTGTCCACATTAAAAAATAGATTTAATTTGCCTACCTAAAATATTTAACATTTTTCATATTAGTTTTAATACATATCCTTTGAATTTGCATTTTATTGTTTAAACAAATTTTTATAATCTTTTATCGTTTTCTTCCCTAAGAATGCTATTTCCTACGGTTTAGACAGTAAGTGTACACAAAAAGAAATAAATTGACAGCTAGATGAGAGGTTTGCCATTACCATGTCATAGCTGTTATTGTGACCATATGATCAGGAGCCCTGCTGATAATGTCTGAGCTTCAGTCAAACTAAAGGGACAGTCCGTTCTGACCGCTAACAGCATGCACCTCTGTGTGTTGCTAGCTGTCAAATGTGTAAGATAGATTAACATTTCACTTTTTTGAGTCTAGAATCATACTAATATGCAAGTGGCCACCTTCAGGGCTTGATTAATTGGAGATTAGTAAGTGAAACAGGACTTTTTTTTTCCAGGGGACCACTTCTGATTTTTTGCATGAGGTATCGGTCATGTTAAGGAAACGCCAACCTAAATACGTATATTTGGAGGGAATTATGTGATGTCTGTATTTTGTGCTGGGTCTCCTGAGTCCATATTTTGCATATGCAGTATGCAAAATCAGCAATAATACAGGAAATCCTGAGGAATGCATTTGACTTCTTTTGCTTACACATAAAACACTGTATTGTTCTTTAAGTTATTGTAAAGCTTTGTTTTTAATTTTTTTAAATAACAAACAGGTTATACTTACCTGCTTTGTGCAATGGTTTTGCACAGAGCAGCCCTGATCCTCCTTTTCTCAGGTTCACAACCAGCCCTTCTGGTTCCTCCCCCCTGCCAGGTGCCTCCATAGGTGCCTCTGCTTGCTATGGGGGCACCCGTGCATGCATGCCCAATGGCTTCTGCTGCTGTATCTGAGCCAGTGAGGAGGGAGAGAGCCGAGAGAGCTTTGGATCTTGTGCACATCACTGGATCAAGATTGGCCTCAGGTATTTATTTGAGGTACAAAAAAGATAAAAGAAGAGGGTGCACCAGCCTTGTGCATTATCCCAAGATAATTTATTAAAAAATGTGGCAAAAGATCCTAAAACTGACAGCCTCCAAGAAATGGGGGGGAGGGGGGACCTCAGAATCGCTGCTGGCTGACATGTTTCAAGTACCTTCTTTTTCAGAGCCTCAATATTGTATTTGAGGGACTGGGGGGAGCTGCATTCAGAAGGTTTTTCACCTTAATGCCTAGAATGCTGTAAGGTAAAAAAACCTTCTGCCTTTACAACCACTTTAACCACTTACCGACCAGCCACCGCCGATATACGGTGGTAGGTCGGCTCTATTTTGCAAATTGCCGTTGTTCCTTTAAGAGCTATAACACCTGCAGAGTGTTGCCAGAGTTAATGCACATGGCCAGCGGCTGCAATGTCCTCAGAGAGGTAGAACGGGGATCTGTCAATGTAAACAAACAGATCCACGTTCTGTCAGGGGAGTAGAGAGAGATTGTCTGTTCCTAGTGATTAGGAACAGCGATCTCTCTGTACTCCCTGACAGTACACTCCCCCCACAGTTAGAAACACCTCCCTAGGGTCACTTAACCCCTTGATTGCCCCCTAGTGTTAACCCCTTCACGGCCAGTGTAATTTTTGTAGTAATCAGTGTAATTTTATAGCACTGATTGCTGTATAAATGACACTGGTCCAAAAAAGTGTCAAAAGTGTCCGATCTGTCCTCTGCAATTTTGCAGTCCCGCTAAAGATTGCTGATCACTGTCATTACTAGTATAAATAAATAAATAATAAAAATATATAACTTTTGCTCAAACCAATCAATATACACTTATTGCGATTTTTTTTTTACCAAAAATATGTAGTAAAATACATATTGGCCTAAACTGATGAAGAAATTTGTTTTTTTAAATTTTTTTTTTGGATATTTATTATAGCAAAAAGTAAAAAATAAGTATAAGTAATTTTTTTTTTTTTTAATTGTCGCTCTTTTTTTGTTTATAGCGCAAAAAATAAAAAACGCAGAGGTGATCAAATACCACCAAAAGAAAGCTCTATTTGTGGGGAAAAAAAGGACATCAATTTTCTTTGGGTACAGTGTCGCACGACCGCGCAATTGTCAGTTAAAGTGACGCAATGCCGTATCGCAAAAAATGGCCTGGTCATTAAGTGGGTAAGTCCTTCTGGGGCTGAAATGGTTAAAGTGTATATATGGGCAAAATGTTTTCTTTATTAGTTTACAATAGAGTAGGAAAGGATTAGAACCCCTGTCAAGTAGTTATTGCTTTACAGTGTACATTTGCTATTTGTCCTGGTGGACAAGGAGACGTGAAATTATAGGAAATCCAACATTTTAGAAATGTCACCAAAACAGGAGGTGAGGAGAAATCTTCCACTGGGAACATCTGTTTGGGTGATAGCTGTTGAAGAGTGAAATTTGTATAGTTCTCCTCTCACTTCCTGTTGCATCTATAGGAAATAAAGGGAACTCTTCAGAAGGAGACAGATACAGCAAAAATGATGAGGTTTAAAACCTTCTCTGACATTAATATTATTTTACTGTTGTCTATGTTCTCTGTTTTTTTTAGATTTGAATGTAAAAATATTTTAGGAAGACGGTAGTACTCCTTTATTAGATGAATAGTAATACTGACTGTGCAACGCCATCTTTTCACCTGCTACAAACTAAGATCATCTTAAACCTAGCCTTTTTACCCTAATGAAAATGCTTTGGTAATCAGGTGTTAACAAAAATGTCGTACCTTTTTAACACAAAACTTTTTCTTCAAAAATTTCTAGGCATTAATAATTCTTGAAATATTTCCCTCTTTTATAAATTAAGCATTAATATTATATGTTATGCTAACGGTTTAATTGTCATTTGTAACATGCTGTATTAATACTTTTTGAACTGTGTGCAAAATTAAGAGAAACTGCAGGGTATTACTGAGGACAGAGGATTCTTCCTTGTGGTAGGTCTCATAAAGCGGACTTTCCGGCGGACTAGGTCCAACTGTCTTTCTGACAGACTTTCCAAACCAACGGACTTGGCCACACACGATAGGACTAAGTCCGTTCATAAGTCCGTTTGGTTTGAACATGATGACGTAAACGGGACTAAAAAAGGAAGTTCAATAGCCAGTAGTCAATAGCTTCCCTTGCGTCGTATTTGGTCCGTCGGACCAGCACACAGATGAACAGTTTTCCCAATTTTAGTCCGTCGGACTTTGAATCAGTCGGACAGATTTGAAACATGTTCTATTTCTATGTCCATCGGATTTTTATCCCGAAAAGCTATCGGACTAGCCCACACATTATCGGATTGTCCGTCGGACTAATCCCATCGGACCTAGTGCGCCGGAAAGTCCGCTCGTGTGTACGCGGCATTACTGTATGTTTTAAAAGAAAGCAAGGAAAGACATTTAGTATTGCAGAAGCAGATTTAGAACACAAAGATAATTATCAGTTTGTTACAAAGCTAATAGAACCCATGTCCCTGTTGTCAAATGAGCTTCCAGTCTTATGTCTCTACTACATTCAAACAAGAACATGCTAGGGTCAATTTTGTCTACAAACCAAAATCTACCAGTATGTTTTGGAAGTAAACACATGCATAGATAAAATGTTGAAGCTACCATACAATTAATACACTTCATGGGATTGGATTAAAAGGTCTGATACTGCGAGAGGACCAGGGCTTTTTTTCTCAGAGAATAGGTGCAGGAACTCAATCATGCCCGCCACACACACATACCTGCCAAATGGCATCAAATAGTAGCTCTTCCCTTTCCATACATACAACTCCTCCCTCCACTGCCCTCATCTTCTCCCCCCTCCTTAAAAGCTCCACCATCTGTCATATTTCTTACCTTTGTTGCAATATTAAGATGAAGCACCTATCCAGATGTAGTACCTCTCAGCATACTATACTATACGACAGTCACTTGCAAGGGAGATCATGCAGTAGGAGCATCAACAACTGGTCACCAGGGAAAAAATGGAGACCACAGAGGGTTCAGCCTACCACGCACCCTCTCCTGCCCAGGACTGCACTGAACCCTGGGCACCTGTTCTGTATCTCCCTTGTCCCTGTCCGGCACTCAGTGGGATCTGCGCAGGGGATCTGACCTGTGGAAGCTACTGGGAGATAAGCTATCACTTGTAAATGCAGAAGCTGGAGTTCAGTGTTATCAAGTGATAGTGGTGAGCAGGGAGCAGAAGACCTGAGCCAGAGGTGGTGGAACTGAGTTCCCCCTAGTTCCTGCTGAAAAAAAGCCCTGAAGAGGACTATACGCGCTGAGTAAAAGTCCTGGCTTGACTGTAAATCTCTGCCTGTAGTACATATTCAGCTGCCTAAATTATATAGTTTCAAGTGTTTAAGTTCCAAAATCAGATGGTACTGGAGTTTCTACTGGATATGAATTAGAGATGTGTTTTGAGTATACTATCTTGTGTTTCCTTTGTGTATACTATCTCAAAGGCACGGGAATTTAGCTGATATTGTTTTTGCAAATTTTTTATTAGGTTAATGAACAAAATGAATACCTGCTCAACCCTAATATTCCATTCTCTCAAGAAGAGAAACACTGCTGAAATTAAGGATTCCCTTTGATTCAAAAGCCAATAAAACAGTACATCTTGCACCTAGTTCTGAGTTCCAATCCTTTATTAGAAATAAACAACCTACTAATGACACAAAGCTTGCTAATATGTTTCAGCCGCAGGTTTCGCTTGCAGACTATATGATGTCTGTATAAATTCAACAACCAGTGCTTAGAAAATATCAATTGCAGGGGCGTAACTACCACCATAGCGACCCATGCGGGTGCTATGGGGCCCGCAGCCAAGTGGGGCCCAGTGAGGATTAGAGCACCGCCGGCACAGTCTCCCAGCCAGGGGAAGAGAAAGGAGAGGAAGAGGCTAACTGTGACCTGTGCCCAATGCAGCGTGACCTGTGCCCAATACAGCGTTGCCTGTGCCCAATACAGCCTGGTCTGCCTGTGCCCCATACAGCCTCACCTGTGCAGAGGAAGAGGCAAGCCACCCGGATCAGCAGAGAGCTGAATTGCCCAATGTAATAGCTTTTATTAGAACTTCCAGTGTTCCCGGGGCTCACATCACATAGCTCCACCTCTTGGCCCGGCGCCTTTGATAGACAGAACGCCAATCCAATGCGGGACGTGTGATGTCATCAAAGGCGTCAGGCCAAGAGGTGGGGCTATGTGACGATGAGCCCCGGGAAGACGGGAAATTCAAATGAAAGCTATTACAGCGGCAATCCCGCTCTCTGCTGATCCGGGTGGCTTGCTTCTTCCTCTGCACAGGTGAGGCTGTATGGGGCACAGGCATACTAAGGTTGTATTGGGCACAGGCAACGCTGTATTGGGCACAGGTCATGCTGTATGGGGCACAGGTCACGCTGTATGGGGCACAGGTCACACTGCATTGGGCACAGGTCACGCTGCATTGGACACAGGTCACGTTATTTCTGGGCACAGGTCACGCTGGATGGGGCACAGGTCATGCTGTATGGGGCACAGGTCACGCTGCATTGGGCACAGGTCATGCTGCATTGGGCACAGGTCACGCTGCATGGGGCACAGGTCACGCTGCATGGGGCACAGGTCACATTGTATGGGACACAGATCACGCTGCATTGGGCACAGGTCATGCTGCATTGGGCACAGGTCATGCTGTATGGGGCACAGGTCATGCTGTATGGGGCACAGGTCATGCTGCATGGGGCACAGTTTACGCTGCATTGGGCACAGGTCATGCTGCATTGGGCACAGGTCATGCTGTATGGGGCACAGGTCATGCTGCATTGGGCACAGGTCACGCTGCAATGGGCACAGGTCACGCTGCATGGGGCACAGGTCGATCTGACATTTCGACAACAAAATCCTGCATTTATTTCCGACGGATGCTGGCTCAAACTTGTCTTGCATACACACGGTCGCACAAATGTTGTCGGAAATTCAGATCGCCAAGAACGCGCTGACGTACAACACGTACGACGGGACTAGAAAAAGGAAGTTCAATACCAAGTGCGCCACCCTTTGGGCTCCTTGTGCTAATCTCGTGTTAGTAGAAGTTTGGTGAGAGACGATTCACGCTTTTCAGCCTTGTGCTTTTCAGTCCGTTACTGCTCTTCAGTTTGTGTTTGTGGGTTTGTATCTGTTTTTCAGTGCGTGTAGTCAGTTCATATCTGTTTTTCAGTGCGTTCTTCTCAGGCCTTTCTGATTTTCAGTGCGTTCTGTTAGTTCATTCTGACCAGCCGACCGTTTTGAAGCCATGTTGCAGGTGCGTACTCATCGTAGAGTTCATGCTATGTGGGGGCTTGGTTTTCTTACTTTGACCCAAGCTCAGTCCATGAACAGGGGGAGGAGGAGTTCATGGACCAAAATTTGGTTGCTCCAACGTGACCAATTCTCGCACATGCCTTTGTTGCGATAGATCCAGGAGAAAAATCCTGATGATTTCAGGAATTATTTCCGGATGACGGACCCCGTTTTTCACTGTCTGTTGGCTTTGCTGTCCCCTTATATTACGAAGCAGGACACCTACATCCGGCAAGCCATCACTCCTGAACAGAGGCTAGTCGCCACGTTGCGGTACTTGGCAACAGGAAGAAGTCTGCAGGACATCAAGTTCTCGACAGGCATTTCCCCCCAGGCTCTGGGAATCATTATTCCAGAGACCTGTTCTGCCATCATTCAGGTCCTGCAGAAGGACTATATTAAGGTAAGTTTTATCCTTTAACATCACATTCTATGTATTTAATGTTTGCTAATGGATTGTATTTCTTTCATCATTCCCTAATTACCATGATTGTAATATGCTGTGAATGTCCGCTTTATCCTCATGCATGCTGGAAGTTTTTAAAGTTCCTTTTTTGTCCTTCATGCATATTTGCCTTCACTAACCTCCCAGCATGCTATCCTGGGCCCATACACACCTAGCCTAGTCACTTAACAATGTATTTTGTCAGCTCCATTGTAGTGCTTACCCTAAACACCCCCAAAAATGTGTTTAAATGTTATTGTTGTCCTTAAATTCAGGCATAGTGCTAGAGGCTTTTTTTGGGGTCCCAAACCCCTCCCCCCCCAACCACTAAGTCAACTGATACCAATCCTCTATCTGCTGACTTTGCCAAACCCATACACAATATACCTACCTCTTTTGTGGTCAGATTTATGGATGGATTCACCAAAGCATGTAGTTTAAAGTTTTGTTCTCCTATTATCTTGATAGGTAATTGCAGAATGTAAAAATGTGCTTCAATTAGTACAGTGTATATTCATATTTTTGTATTATGACACTTCTTACCTGTCCAGTGGGCTGCCAATAGTGTAAGTAAGGAGGGGCTGGCCAAAGTAACACACATTATGTATGCATTCAGCTCTCAATAAAGTGGAGATGGTTACCTGTCCAAAACATAACCCCCCCCCCTAAATTTTTTAAAATGGGCCATCAGAGGGGGTGAGGAAGCTGATAAGTGGACCTTATATTTTTTTAATTTAAATACTACTTAAAATCAATGTTATACTGATGTTGGCCGAGAATGTTTGATGTTTGTGTCTAATCTGCTTGCAATGTTTTTTTTTTTTTTCTGGTTATATGTTTCAAATAATTTTTATTGTCATAAATGAAATAATAACAGTACACCATGACATAAAAGAAAACCGATATAATAAGAACATGAAATCATATAGTTTTCAAAATAGAGTATTTAAAAATCAACATCTAATCATTACTTAATGGTAGCCCATTAGTACATGTAGTATTCAGTGAATGTATGTAGTATATTAAATGATTGTAAGATATATATAAGAGATTCTGAACAGTTTGAAGAATCCGTAAATTAACTTTTGGAGGGTCTTCATGTTTGGAATAGGTAGATCTAAAAGAGTATACCCACTTCCCAAGCACCCCTAATGGGATCATGCTGTGCGAGGGATGTGGCTGTGAAATCATCTCATGTGGAGTCAATACTGTTGATCTACTCCGAGATATATTCTTGTCCTCCATGCTTTGTATTTGATTACATATATTTCATTTCCATCAATGCATTGGGATTTTCATGTTAAGTTAAATAAAAGGGGGGGAGGGGGGATACGATGGCAGAAAGTCTAGGATTTGGTCTCAAAGGTAAGGGTTGAGAAATTGTCGGATAGCAACCATGTGTTGTCAACTAGTGGGAAATCAGGTAATTGTTCTGTAGGATGTAGAAAAGGGGGGAGTTGAAGATAGTGTGTGTAGTTGAGTGTGTGGGCAGGTAAGGCGGAAAAGTCCCCTGTACCAATAACAGGTTAGTGTAAATAATGCTTTATAAACCAGTTATTGTGGGCTGTGGTTAGGATGTGTGGAGAAGCTCCTTATATTTCGAGGAGTCTTAGAAGTGTAGCCAACAGGCCCATGTCGTTCGGTATATCGTCGGGTTTTCCTTAGATTGGTGTATTAAGTCTTCCATCTCTGATATCTTCTCTATCCGCTTAAATCAGTCTGCTAGTGTGGGTGGAAGTGTGTTCCTCCAGTATACTGGTATGCATTGTTTAGCAGCATTTATTAGATGGAGCACGAGAGATTTTTTATAGGCGGAACGAGGAATCAATGTGTGATGCATTAAATATTGAGCTCGCGTGAAGTCTAAGTTATACGTCGTAATGTAAGATATTGCCTTGTGAACTTTATCCCACAATGATTTTATATGCGTGCAATCCCACCAGATATGGAGTAGGGAACCCACTTCAGAGTTACATCTCCAGCACATTGGTGAAACTGATGGATGATATAAGTGAATGTTGTCGGGTGTACGGTACCATCTTGAATATATTTTGTAATTGTTTTCTTGTGCTGAGTTGTTGATGGAGCCTTTATGAATATGTTCATAAATGCGTTCCCAATCTTCTGAAGGTAGATCTATCTGGAGTTCACGCTCCCATTTCTGGTTGATTGAGCTAGATTTAGGATCGTGGGCACTAAAGAGAAGCGAGTATACCGAGGAGATGAGATGTCTTTGAGGTTCTGTACTGGAGCACAGAGTCTCAAAGGGAGTTTGGTCCCTATACCATTGTGTGATAGGTCCAGCACTATTCAAAAAGTGTCTAATTTGCTGAAATTTATAGAAAGGGATGTTATATTCTGGAAGGTGGGATGATAGAGAGTTAAATGGGAAGATGGCATTGTTATGAAAAAATTGATAGGCTTTAGGCGAATGTGGAGTGCTTTCGGGAGTCGGGTGAAGAAGCAATAAGCCAGGTGGAAAGGCCGGGTTATCATTAATAGGTGTCATCGGGCCTGGTGAGGGATTCCATTTGAGTGTGTGGGATATTGTTCTGAATATGTGAAGTGTGGGACCTGTTAGTGGGTGTGCCGAGCGTTCTTTAGGAGTTGACTTAGCGTCAATCCATGGCAGGTGGGAGAGAGGTATCTGTGCAAAAGAATCTTCAATAGTAATCCAATCTTTAGATTGTTTATGGACGTGCCAGTCAATTATTCTAGCGAGATGGCATGTTGAATAGTATTTATGGATGTCAGGGAGGCTTAAGCCGCCTTTCAGTTTGGGGAGATTCATTCGGTCCCAGCTTAATCTGGGGGATTTGTAGGCCCAAATGAAATTCCTGCAAATTCTGTTATAAGTCACAAAAAATGATGCAGGGAGTTTAATTGGTATGGTTTGTAATACGTATAATATCCGGGGTAAGATATTTATCTTTAGGGTGGCAATTCATCCAAACCAGGAGAATTGCCCCGAGGTCCATTTGTGAAGATCCTTTTGGACATTTCTTAGTATTGTCAGATAGTTCTTGACATATAGCTCTGCTAGGCTAGATGGGAGATGGATACTTAAGTAAGTGAGGGCTTGGGGTTCCCAGCTGAAAGGAAAATTGTTCTTGCATTGGTTTACTACCGTCGAAGGGAGGGAAATATTAAGTGCTTTAGAGTTCGTGAAATTAATTTGCAAGTTAGAGAGTTTATGGAAAAGGGTAAAGTCTTGAAGCAGATTGGGTAAGGAGATTAAAGGGTCTGAGAGGAAGAGGAGGACGTCGTCCGCATGTGCCGCGACTTTTAGTTTTTGTTACCGATCTCTATGCCTTTGATGTTGGAATTAGTCCTAAGTTTGCATAGAATGGGTTCCAGGGTTAGTACAAATATGAGAGGCGATAAAGGGCACCCCTGATTTGTGCCATTCGAAACGGAGAAGGCTTTCGACAGGCGTCCACTGACCCTTACTCTAGCCGAGGGGTATGCATAGAGTGTGGCAATCAGTTGTATAAAGTGAGCAGGGAACCCCATGGTCTGCAGTGTTGCGAACATGTAGTCCCAAGCCACTCTGTTGAATGCCTTCTCCGTGTCAAGAGATAGAAAGAAACCTGGCTTAGAGGATGTTGATAGCCAATGATGGATGTTGATTGCTTTTAGGGTGTTATCCCTGGCTTGTCTACCAGCAATAAATGCTACCTGATCGAGGGAAATCAATTTAGGGAGGAGAGGGAGTATGCGGTTAGCAAGTATTTTGGCGTATAGTTTTATATCTATGTTGAGGAGGGAAATGGGTCTATAGTTAGAAACTTTTCATCTTTGCCAGGTTTCGGTATTAACGTGATATGGGCTTCTAGTAGCTCTTTGTGTGCTTGTGGGGAAGAACATAGTGAATTAAATGTCTTGGTGAAATATGGGGTAAGTGTTTCGTGAAAAGTTTTGTAATAACTTACGGTCAGCCCGTCTGGTCCTGGGCTTTTACCCGTTTTAAGTTGTTTCAGGGCCAAGGTAGTTTCCTCAACACTGATAGGATTGTCTAAGCCCATCGTGTCCTCTAGGGTGAGAAGCAATATTGTGAAAAGAAATGCCTAATGGCCTCTTGTCTGTCCGAGGTAGGGCCTGTCGTGGTCGTGGGGGGTAGATTATAAAGTTTGGAAAAGTATTGTACAAATTGAGTAGAAATATCTTCTGGGGTTACAAAGCTGTTGCCATTTGGATCTGTAATTTTGTGTATGGTGTTCATTGCCTGTTTGTGTTGTAGTGCTCTGGCTGACATTTTCCCCGACTTATTGCCAAACTCATAGAATAGTTTCTGTGTTAAAATGTATTTACGTTTCAGTGTTTTGCCCAATTCTTCCTTGAGTCCCTCTCTTGCTTCTAAAAGTTCTGTGAGCGATTTAGTAGCCAAGGATAATTTATGGGTCTTTTCCAGGGAGTGGATTTTAGCAGATAGGTCGGGAATACGTTTTCGTTTTAGTTTGGCTCTGGTGGCAGCAAAGGAGATGAATTCTCCTCTCATTACGCACTTATGTGCAGCCCAGACAGTAGGTGGTGAGGATTCCTCGGAGGTATTTTCTGAGAAATATTGCGTGAGGCGGGTAGCAATTTTTTGTGTGATTTCAAGGTCTGTTAAAAGAGAATTATCAAGATGCCAGATCGAATTTGTGATACGAGTCGTTGGTATATTTAGGGTGACTCGGTTAAATTGATGATAGGCAACTCCTATCCTCATATTGATTAGTGGTTCCAAATTAATAATAACTACTGCAGTAGGGAACAGACACAAAAGATACGCTCAGCATCTTTCCAAATAACTGTTCTGCTTTATTATGACGCAATTGAAGGTTTTTTTGCACATGATTATGTAGGTATCACATTAATATTACAATTGTACGTTTATGGTAACAAGGGGCATTACATAGGCAGGCTTATTCTAATCAGGACTCAAAAGAATGTAAACATTTACTGAAAACATTATTAGTGCTGTGTGCACAGTGAGGGCAATGTGCAATACATACAAAATACAATACAATTATATACAGAACTTACAAATTTCCATTACAGTCTCCCCTCTTTTGATCAATATTTTGATCACTAACCATACCTGCTATCACCTTTAACCTGGAACCTCCACACGCTTAGGTAGAGGTAGTCCTGGCCAAAGAGGCAAAAAAAACTCCATTGTGGAGAAAATAATAGCTGAGCAACTTTTTCATTACAAAATGACTTTTCATTGTGAAAAACAAATGATTGATAAGACATATTTACAGAGTACTGGCTGTACACTCCTGCGGCCAGAATGGCCTTCTAGCTGAATTGTGGGCTTGCTGACTTATCAGCATATGTAAACACAGACAATTCTACATAAAATGGAAAACGTACAAAAGACAAAATATGACTTCAACATGGCTAACTACTTTTCAAATATATATATCCCTTACAATTAAAGTAATTGAATCAAAAAGTACCCTAGACTGTGATCACAAGAGGGAAACAAATCAAACACAGAGATTTCTTTAATTTAGTCATTTTTGCAGTGTCTGGTGTGGATCCAGGTGACTTTTTCTTCACGTTTTGCAAAAACTGTACATGAAATAGATGCTGTATTGAGTCTCCAAACTTTTCCTTATATATAAATGTCTCTTAACAATCCACAAGTCACCTGGCTTTAGTTTTAGATCCTTCCAAACTTTTAGGATCTGGAATTGGGGAGAAAACACATAAATGAGTTTGTCTTAAAAGATCAGCAACATTCTCTGTGAGATCCGAATGGAGGACTTCAGCTGCTGAGACAAAATATAAGCAAGTGAGTAACACACTCCCAAACAAAATCCCATAGGGAGAGAGTCCAACATCCCCCTTAGGGGCTTGATAAAATATAAGAAAAACATTCAGGCAAAAGTTTTCTAGTTTCTTACTCTACTTTGTCCGATACATTGTAGACAGTAGGGGGTGTAAAAATAAAACCTCAAAACTTCTATTAAGGACTCTCCTATAAAAATGATTTCCTCTGTTACTCCCTGTACTCCCTGGCACTCTGTACTTACAAGCAACTTCTGATAACACTTCTGATAACACTTTTTTTTACTGTGGCCTTTGCAGTAGCATTTGCCACTGGACATCCAAACAGACAAAATGCATACTCGTAAGATCCTAACTTGGGCATCTGGATATATCTTTTTTGTAATCTCTGGGAGGGATGTTCAGCTTTTGGTAACACCTTTGGTAACAGGTAAAACAAGACGTGGTAAAAAGTGCAAAACAAGCAAGATAAATATTTTTAGAAAAAGTGCAAAAAACGCATATGTGCAAATAAGTGTATAACATGTATCTATAAACCACAGAAGAACAAGATATATTAGAAATTGTGCAACAAACGCATCAGTGCAAATGAGTGTGTGGCATATATTCATAAACCACAAATGAAAATGCCATAAATAGTAACCACAAATATTGTAGTGTAAAGTCCAGACACAGTCCAAAACACATCCAACACATGTGCCAGTGACAGCTCTAACGTGCAATATACAGTGATCCTTTGGACTTCAAGTGTGCAATAAATAACCAGTGGGGTGCCAAAAGAGAGAGAGTGTGTATCCTCTTCGTGCTTGAACACACACACAGGTGGGTAATGGCCCCTTACCTTGCGGCAATGGGACAACCGCATAGAAAACAAATGAAGGAGATGGTCTCTCTTTGGGGTCCCTGGACCGGAGACGGTGGTCCCTGTGCTTTAGTCCCTCAGTATCAGCATCAATAACAGCAGAGCCAACATAAGGAAGAACAGAAGAGTACCAGATAGTGTAGTATTTTGAACAAATCAATGTTTTTATTAAATTTAAAAGCATGTACTCACATGAAGTAAATACACATCCTGTATATCTCCTACGAGCGGCGAGCTCGTCAATCCGAATCTCTGTCAGTGCCCAAACAGGGCCCATTCGGTGTCTGCAGCTGTCCACGTATACCATTTTTTCCAAGGTACCGCAGGAATAAATCCTCTTATTGTTTACTATCACTATTCATTCATGCATTCCTGCAGCAACCATGGAGGTGTTTTCATGCATGGAAAAGAGGAAAGTTAATCTAGAAGAGGTTTTTAATACCACCAACACTCATACCATTAAGAATGTGGGACGGGATAGGCACTGACAGAGATTCGGATTGACGAGCTTGCCGCTTGTAGTAGATATACAGGATGTGTATTTACTTCATGTGAGTACATGCTTTTAAATTTAATAAAGACATTGATTTGTTTAAAATACTACACTATCTGGTACCCTTCTGTTCTTCCTTATGTTGGCTCTGCTGTTATTGATGCTGATACTGAGGGACTAAAGCACAGGGACCACCGGCTCCGGTCCAGGGACCCCAAAGAGAGACCATCTCCTTCATTTGTTTTCTATGCGGTTGTCCCATTGCCGCAAGGTAAGGGGCCATTACCCACCTGTGTGTGTGTTCAAGCACGAAGAGGATACACACTCTCTCTCTTTCGGCACCCCACTGGTTATTTATTGCACACTTGAAGTCCAATGGATCACTGTATATTGCACGTTAGACCTGTCACTGGCACATATGTTGGATGTGTTTTGGACTGTGTCTGGACTTTACACTACAATATTTGTGGTTACTATTTATGGCATTTTCATTTGTGGTTTATGAATATATGCCACACACTCATTTGCACTGATGCGTTTGTTGCACAATTTCTAATATATCTTGTTCTTCTGTGGTTTATAGATACATGTTATACACTTATTTGCACAGATGCGTTTTTTGCACTTTTTCTAAAAATATTTATCTTGCTTGTTTTGCACTTTTTACTTATTTATTGTGTTACACATGTTATTTAGGTATCATATATACATGTGGTAGATTTATTATATGTTTCTTGTCTAAATACGAATGTCCGTTGTACACATATTTATGATTATATTTTATTGTGGACTGAACAGGGGCACATTAGCACTTTAAGCTTTACTTTGCACATGTCACAATGATATTATGTGTGTATGAGGCTGGTTCCCTACATACACTGTGCTGTCACAGTTTTCACATAAGGTTAATTCGATATAGGTTAGCTATCGATACACTATACACTGTTGGAATTCATCACAGGACACTGTGCATACAAGCGCATTACCCGTATACCTCATTTATTTGATTTACATTTTTATAAGCTATCACATTTTCTCATTCTTTTGGATTAGCGCAGCACCCATTCCTTTAAGCTTTATTCCGAGTCAATGGCCTCAGGCATGCCTCTAATTCTGAGGTTATGGTGGCGGCCACGATTATCAAGGTCTTCGACGTGGCGTTGTACCTCCCTCAGTTGTATGCGTTGTATGTTGAGTATGTGTGTCAATCTTCCTTGTCGCCTTATGAAGCCCAGTATCATGTTGTGCTGTTGTCTGTTTGACCTCATGCACCCTGTCAGTCAGCGTGTGGATGTCAAGTCTCAATTTAGCAATGGCAGCTGACAGGGTATCTTTAATGTCGTCGGCGATGGTCCTCAAGTCGTGTATGTTGAGGTATGGTTGCTGGGGGCCGGCATGGTTGTCTCATAGCGGCGGAGGTGAAGTCTGTGGTGTGGGTAAAGGTCCCGTTATTAGAGGAGCCGAGGTTTGTGAGGGTCCGTGGCGGGAGGTCGCCAATTGCTATGCTGTGTCCTGAACATTTCGGGTATATTTTGGTTAATAACGCCGTTTTGTTCACGGGGAGAGTGGGACCTCGATGCTGAGGACTGCCGGGAAGCTATCCCCATCTCGGCATGTGAAATTAGAGAGTAGGTACCTCCGGTAATGATGTCGGGAGATTGGTAACGGCAGGAGCTATTCTTCTTGCTTGGCCAAATCACGCCCCCATCTGCTTGCAATGTTATGTACAAAAGTACTCCATTTTTTTTCTTGCTTCACTCCACAGTTTCCTTGAACGCCACAGGAATGGCAGACTGTGGCTTCCCAATTTGCCCAGCGGTGGGACTTTCCCAACTGCGCAGGGGCAATTGATGGGAAACACGTCCACATCGTTCCACCCCCCAACTTGGGGTCATACTATTATAATTACAAGGGGTTTAATAGTTTAGTGATGTTGGCGGTGGTGTCGGCGACATACAAGTTTTTGTATGTGGACGTGGGGAAGAATGGCCGGATGTCGGATGGTGGAGTCATTGTCCAGACCGGGTTCTATGGATGGCTCCAGAGTGGTGGCTTGGGATTACCACTTGGGAAGACAACGTGGCTGGTCTACCGTCCATCTGATGAAGCGTTTGGGCTTGGTGAACACCTGATGCGGCCATTCCCCATGAGGACCTTTACCCCAGACCAGAGGGTTTTTAACTGCCGTCTGGCCAGAGCCAGAAGAGTGGTGCAGAATGCTTTCGGGATAATGGCCAGCTGGTTCTTCCTATTCCTGACGCCAATCAACATGGCGTAATATAAACCAAACCATATAATACTTGCATGCTGCATTCTACACAACTTTCTAAGGAGAAATGCTATGTACTATGTGGCCTCAGTTAGGCCTGAGGCCGGATTTCAAGAACAAACAACCCTGATGGCACTTGAAGCTGGCCGTCCTGGCTTGCCCCCCAAAGCACCCGCGAGGTCCGTCAAAAATATATGGAATACTTTGAGGGTAGGGGGGCCATTGATATGCCAGTAAATGTTTGAGAGACATTTTTAAAATAATTTTTTTTAAAACTGAAATAATATTTCATTTGATTTACTGCTTGTGTTTCTTTTAGCTGTCTCCTAGGTTCTCCAATGGGCTTTTCTGTTTGGCCATTTTCTTCAATAGTGCAAACGTAATTAATTTGATACATGAGGTGACAATCTCTTCTTCAGCTAACTATTATGTTTTGGGTCTGCTACACACACACCTTGTTTTTGTTTTAATGTACAGTATGTAATGCATTATTGCTAAAAAAACACATCCTTTTCAGCATCATGAATTATTAATTTTTTTGAGTCCCCAAAATGGCCTGATTGGGGCAAATTTAGAGCACTATGGGGGTTATTTACTAAAGGCAAATCCACTTTTGCGCTTGAAAGTGCACTGAAACTGCACTGAAAGTGCACTTGTAGTGCAAAGTGGATTTGACTTTATTAAATAACCCCCATTGTCACTATAAACACCAACTTACTCCAAAAACTGGTATTGAGCATTGAAAGAAGAAGCCACACATTGAGTAGAAAACATTTTACTCAATGCACATTCACATGTGCGTTAGAAAAGGGTTTTTGAACAAACCAACATATTTGTTGTATAACATTTTTAGGTTTACCAGTACAAATAGACTTTTTTTGGGTTAAACAGGCATGTTTAAAACCATAAAACATACACAACTCATGAACTTACAAAGTTCAACTTTGACAAAGTGAAGGCAATATCAGACATTAGTATGTCCAAACTGTGTTGCTATTGGCTTCATCAGATGGGGTGATGTCACCCCTGTAAAAGCCAAATTTTGAAGATGCACACAAATTGGGAGTCAAAAAGTTTAGCCTGACATTAGGGTTTGTCTTGTGTTGTGTCTTGCAGATAAAATGGATCAATTGAACGATCACAACTTCCTCCCCTAATTCTGTGGCAGACAAAACACTCATTTTATACTAATAGAATAAAGAGGCAGGCAGCGCTGGCTCAACTGTTGAAATTTGTGAAGCTGTAGATCCCCACGGCAAACATCAACTATTTGAAATGCAAAATTGGTGGCCTGGGGAGCACATATAATATGGAGCGCAAGAAGGTCCAGGATTCCCAGAGATCAGGAGCAGCAGCAGATGACATTTATGTCCCCAGACTGTGGTACTACGACAGACTGCAATTTCTGTCAGACCAGACTGAAATCAGGCCATCACTCTCAACCCTTCCTTCCATGCTTCCTTGCAGCCCAGCTAAGGCTTCCGACGTCCAACCTGGGCTTTCCACCCAGGAAGAAGTGGAGGAGCCCAGTATGAGTCAGGTATAGCATTGTTCAACATATTTCTCAAAATTGTGTGTGATTGATGAATAATAAACTAAAACTCAATAGTCCCATTTTCAGACACAGGAAAGCCTAAGCCAGGAGGAGGCTGTTTAAAGTGGCAGCCTGGAGGTGGCGGGGAAAGTGGCAGCCAGGAGGTGGCCAGGCCCAGTAGCCTGACTGAATCGCAGGTTCCTCCCCTCCCCCTTCCAACAAAAAGGACCAGGAGGAGGAGGAATGTGCAGGAGTCAGTGCTTTCTTTGATTCAGGAGCCTACTGCAGCCCCCAGAACCACCTCCGATATTCAAGAGGCCTATGCCTCCATGGCTACCAGCAAAATGCAGGAAATGGTGGACCAACGCCTCATTTGTGAGGAAGTGATGTATCTGGCCCTAAATAAGGGGTTGAGGGGCAAACTTACAAGCAAAACCCACCTGTGTGAGTTGGACTCCCCTCCACCCCCTGCCACAACTCCAACACCTGAGCCACAGTCTGGAAGCAAGCGTGGAAGCAAGCATGGAAGGAAGACAAGAGTGTGATGGCCTGGGTTCAGTCTGGTCTGACAAAAGACGCAGGCTGTTGTATGACAAAAGCCTGGGGACATATGTAATTTGCTGATGTTCCTGATCTCTCTGAGTCCTGGACTGGATTGTGCTCCCTATTAAATGGAGTCCTCAGGATACCAATTTTGCCTGTCAAATAATTGATGTGTGCCCTGGGGTACAAAAGCTTTGCCAATTTCACCAGTTTATCCAGCATTGCCTTCCTCTTTATTTTGTTATGACCCCTAATAAATGTCTATTTTTTTATCACAAATACTTGGATATGTGTTTTAGTTCAAAAAGGACAGTTTGTTTGTGAGTAGGCAGGTACATTTCACAAATACTATGTCAAATTAACAAGGGACACCAACACCAACCAATCTCCTTGAGGTTAAAAAATATAAGATAATAATGGTATTGTGGTAACTTGACACACAAAACAAAAAAAATATTATGGAGATCACTATTAAAAAAAAAATCAGGAGATCTTGATAAAAAAATTAAAAAAAAGTATATCACAATAAAAAAAAGTATAAACATTTTTCTGGAGATCTGGCAAAAAAATAAAATAATAAAGATTATTCATGAGATCACGAGAAATAATAAAGAAATCAGTTTGTCAGAACTGTGCGAATATCAGCAGCAAAACAACTTCATTATTTTAGCATTAAAAAGAAGAAGAGAATGCGCTGCATTAAAAGATTAAAAACTTTGCAGCATGACGAATGTGCTATCTCCATTGCGAACGCTAGTTTTACCAGACCAAGCGCTTCCGTACTTGATTCAGAGCATGCGTGGAATGTTTTTTATCGGAATTGTCTACACACGCTCGGAACTTATGACAACGGATGTTGTTGGCGGAAAATTTGAGAACCAGCTCTCAAATTTTGTTTGTCACAAATTCCGACAAAAAATGTCAGATGGAGCCTACACATGGTCAGAATTTTTGACAATAAGCTCACATCAAACATTTGTGTTGGAAATTCCAACCGTGTGTACGTGGCATTAGTCTTTTAATATCTACCCGTACCCTCTGGATCATCAATCATGCTTGATATAAATCCACCACCAATTCTTCCTTCCAGAATAATCCTCTTCATTTGCATTCACTTTTAAAAGCTCCAAAAACAAACTAACAAAATATAATGTAATATGTTTTAAAATAAATGGCCTTTAGAGTACACAGATGTGCTCACATTTCCATTATGTGCTTAGTGCCTCACTAAACCAGTGACATGCATGTGTGTCCTCATGCAACTGTTGAATTTTTTCAATATCTACTCTTATTCCCTGTACACACGATCAGACATTCCGACAACAAAATCCATGGATTTTTTCCGACGGATGTTGGCTCAAACTTGTCTTGCATACACACAGTCACACAAATCTTGTCGGAAATTCTGAACGTCAAGAACGCGGCGTCAGAGACTATTTGCGCTTTTCCAAACATTATTGCACTTCATTTTGTGCTTGTTAGTTCGTATCTGGTTTTCAGTGCCTGCCCCCAGAAAGCACATGCGAGGTCCGTATAAAATATATGGAGTACTTTGCGGGTAGGGGGGCCATTGATATGCCAGAAAATGTTTAATAAAAATTTTAACAAAAAACTTTATATTTAAACTGAAATAATATTTCCTTTGATTTGCTGCTTGTGTTCCTTTTAACTGTCTCCTAGGTTCTCCAATGGGCTTTTATTTTTTTACATTTTCTTCAATAGTGCAAACGTGATTTATTTAATACATGAGGTGACAATCTCTTCTTCAGCAAAATATTATTATGTTGTGGGTCTGCTACACACACACACCTTGTTTTTGTTGTTATGTATGTAATGCATTACTGTTAAAAATATACATCATTTTCAGCACCATGAATGAATTTTGGGGAGTCAGGAAAATGGCATGATTGTGGCAAATTATAAAGCACTGTGGGAGTTATTTAATAAAGGAAAATCCACTTTGCACTACAAGTGCACTGCAAAAGTGCACTTGAAAGTGCACTTGTAGTGCAAAGTGATTTTTCCTTTAGGAAATAACCTCAATAAACATCAATGATGTTTTTGAGTCCTTATCAATATTATTGATGTCTTCCTTGATCTTTTGTAAATCACGATTGCACACCATCATCTCCCCGATGAGGAGGTGTGCACTTGCACTTGTGAAATGAGTTTCTTCTTCTACAACATCCACATTACCTAAAATAAAAAAAAAACACACCATGTATTAAAAATATGCAGGCATCCATCTATTACCCGAAGCTGTGGTCTCAGACACTCACCTGTTGTGGTCACTATTTCACCAACTTCATAAACTTCTCCCTCCACATCCTCTGGTTGTGTTGGTGGTCTTTCCCCTTCTTTAGGAGGTTTTGGGTCCCTGGTATCCTCAGATGTCCCGGGTCTTTTCTCCCCTATGTGAAAAAAAGGTATACGTAGCACACAGAAATTTTAGGGCAAAAATAGTAATATGAAACATTGCTTTGAAGTGTCGTACAATTGTCTGTTTTGGCAGAGTTCCAAGCTGAAGACATTATTTTTTCCCTTTATAAAGCTGGAATACTTACCTTTTTTGTACAATTTTCACACATGGAGACACCCCTAGTACCCACTGGAGCACCTGTGTGGGACACCCTAAAAAGTTTGTTCTGGTGTCCCACACTAGTGCTCCTGCGTCCAGATGTGTAAACAGATGCTGAGTGTCCTTTCCTTACACTGAATCAAGTTTGCATTTCATTCTAGTACAAACCCATCTAGAAAACAATGTCATAAACTTCTTTTAATACAAATAGGCCTGAACAAATGTAGTTAACCTGTATCTGCCCCAATACTGTGCCCACGAACCTGAAAGATGCCATTTTAAACTGTACAACAGTAAAGAAAAGCACATGGAGCAGCATGCAAGTAATAATAATAATAGGAACACACGACAACTACTTACTTTTTTTAAGAACTCTCTTGATCCTTCTGTACTGATCCTGCTCCCTCAATTTTAGGTCTGACCAGCGTCTTCTCAGTTGATCCTTGGATCGTCGTACCCCAAAATTCTGGTGCAGACTTTTCACAACTTTAGCCATGATCTTGGTCTTTCTCACATTAGGGTTTAAGTAAGGTCCATACTTCTCATCACAGTCGGCCCTCTTCAAGATGTCCACCATCTCCACCATCTCTACAAAGGACATATTTGAGGCCTAAAATCTCCTTGGGATTGGGATGTTCGTGGCTCCGTGCTTTCGGCGTTGCTGCTCTCCTCTGCATGCACTTGCTTTGTCTCCACCATGTGCTCTCCCCACTGCTCCGAAAGACAAGGGGCGGGGAATAGACTAGAAAGAACTTCAGGGGACGGGCTTAGTTTCACGCATGCGCAATGTATATAAAGCGTAACACGCATGCATCATACGTACGATCTGTGAGAGGAGCACAGAGTATTGGAAGCGCCGATCATTAGAACAAAGGTACAATTTGAACTTGGGGCATCAGTGGTCTATACTGCTTATAGATTGAGGCCTATATTGGGACAAGATTAGAAGAGTTTAGCCTGACATTAGGGTTTGTCTTGTGTTGTGTCTTGCAGAGAAAATGGATCCATTCAATGATAGGGAATTTCTAGCAATATTCATTGACATGTTCAGGGACTGCCCTGTCTGTGGCAGGTGAACCACCCATTTTTTATTAAGCTAAGAAAGAGGAAGGCAGTGCTGGAGAAACTGCTTGAATTTGTGAAGCCGATGATCCCCATGGCAGACATCACCTATTTGAAGACCAAAATTGGTGGCATGAGGAGTACTTATCTTAGGGAGCGAAAGAAGGTCCAGAATTCCCAGAGATCAGGAGCAGCAGATGACGTTTATGTACCCAGGCTGTGGTACTATGGCAGACTGCATTTTCTGTCAGACCAGAGTGAACCCAGGCCAGCACTCTCCACTCTTCCTTCAAGGCTTACTTCCACCTCAGCTGAGGCTTCCGATTTCCAACCTGGGCCTTCCAGGCAGGAAGATGTGGAGGAGCCCAGGTTGAGTCAGGTATAGCATCGTTCAACATATTTCTGGTCATAAAATTAATGATGTTAACTAGACGTTATTATTAATCACTAATTGCTGATTTAACAAAGTGGTTTACATATCAATAGACAGTAGTGACCAAAAAGGATTGGGACAACAATAAAAAATGCTGGGGTCAGAATGATAGTCTTTTCTTTGTGTTAACATTCAATTTGCAACAGTCATGAGCTCTAAATTGTGTGTGATTGATGACCAAAAAACTATGTATTTTTTTCATACACAGGAAAGCCTCAGCCAGGAGGTGGCGGGGGTACGTGGCAGCCAGGAGGTCGACCATCGTCCTCCTCCTCCACCTCCTGCCACAACTCCAACACCAGAGCCACAGCCTGGAAGGAAGCATCTAAGAAAGACAAGAGTGTGATGGCCTGGGTTCAGTCTGGTCTGGCAAAAGATGCAGGCTGTTGTATGACCATGATGTGTGCCCTGGGGTACAAATGCTTTGCACATTTAACCAGTTTATTCAGCGTTGCCTTCCTCTTTATTTTGTTATGACCCCCAATAAATGGCTATTTTTTTGTTAAAATACTTGCCTATGTGTTTTACTTCAAAAAGGACGGTTTGTTTGTGAGTAGGCAGGTACATTTCCTAAATACAATGTCAAATTAACAAGGGACACCAACCAACCTCCTTAAGGTTAAAAAATACAAGATAATAATGGTGTTGTGGTAACTTGACACACAAAACGAAAAAAAAAATATGGAGATAACTAGAAAAAATACATAAAACAGGAGATCTTGATAAAAAAAAAAACACTATAAAAAAAAAACAAAATATTATTATGGAGATCTGACAAAAAAAAGAACTAATATTATTCAGGAGATCACGAGAAATAATAAAGAAATAATTATTTCAGAACTCTGTGTGAATATCAGCAGCAAAACAACATTATTTTAGCATTCTAAAGAAGAAAAAGATTTTAAAAATTTAAATCTAAAGCTAAAGATTTTAAAAATTCTAGCGTGACGAATGTGCTATCTCCATTATGAACGCTAGTTTTACCAGACCAAGCACTTCCGTCACGTACTTGATTCTGAGCATGTGTGGAACTTTGTGCATCGGAATTGTGTACACACGATCGGAATTTATGAGGATGGATTTTGTTGTCAGAAAATTTGAGATCCAGATCTCAAATTTTGTGTGACGGAAATTCCGATGGAAAATGTCCAATGGAGGCTACACACGGACGGAATTTTTGACAACAAGCTCCTATTGAACATTTTCCATTGGAAAATCCGACCATGTGTATATCACTCTCCCCACTCTCCCTTGCAGGCAACACAGATTGCAGTTTCCAGAAAAAAACAAAAATACTAAAATAGTGTAATACCATTTTAAGAAAGCTATTGTCAAAAAGTAATATTACACTTACATTCTTGCATGTAATTAAAGTGCAATGTATACAGTGGGGCAAAAAAGTATTTAGTTAGCCACCAATTGTGCAAGTTCTCCCACTTAAAAAGATGAGAGAGGCCTGTAATTGTCATCATAGGTATACCTCAACTATGAGAGACAAAATGTGGAAACAAATCCAGACAATCACATTGTCTGATTTTTAACCACTTGCCGACCGCCTCACGCCGATATACGTCGGCAGAATGGCACGGGCAGGCAGAATCACGTACCCGTACGTAATCTGCCTCCCGCGGGCGGGGGGTCCAATTGGACCTCTCCCCGGTGCCCGAGGCGGTCGGCTTGTGACTAGGAGCGATTAAAGGTGAGGGGGAGACCATCTGTTCGTGGCCCCCCCCTTGCGATCGCTCCCAGCCAATGAGAATCTTCCTTTACTGCTATATGCTAAACAGCAGCAAAGGAAATGATGTCATCTCTCCTCGGCTCGGTATTTTCCGTTCCGGCGCCGAGGAGAGAAGACATCACTGTGAGTGTAAAACACAAACACACTCAGTAGAACATGCCAGGCACACATTACACCCCCGATCTCCCCCCCGATCACCCCCCCGATCACATCCCAATCACCCCTCCCCCCCCTGTCACACTGACACCAAGCAGTTTTTTTTTTTTTTCTGATTACAACATGGTGTAAGTTTGTGGTAGGGCAGTTAGGGTTAGCCCCCTTTAGGTCTAGGATACCCCCCTAACCCCCCCTAATAAAGTTTTAACCCCTTGATCACCCCCGTCGCCAGTGTCACTAAGCAATCATTTTTCTGATCGCTGTATTAGTGTCGCTGGCGACGCTAGTTAGGGAGCTAAATATTTAGGTTCGTCGTCAGCGTTTTATAGCGACAGGGACCCCCATATACTATCTAATAAATCTTTTAACCCCTTGATTGCCCCCTAGTTAACCCTTTCACCACTGATCACCGTATAGCTTAGCATCAATATTTAAAAAGGGCCCAAAATACATCCCTGGGAATTACAGACCAGTTAGCCTTACATCAATAGTATGTAAACTCTTGGAGGGGATGATAAGGGACTATATACAAGATTTTAGTAATAAGAACGGTATCATTAGCAGTATCAGCATGGATTCATGAAGAATCGTTCTTGCCAAACCAATCTATTAACCTTCTATGAGGAGGTGAGTTGCCATCTAGATAAAGGAAGGCCCGTAGACGTGGTGTATCTGGATTTTGCAAAAGCATTTGACACAGTTCCCCATAAATGGTCACTGTACAAAATAAGGTCCTTAGGCATGGACCATAGGGTGAGTACATGGATTGAAAACTGGCTACAAGGGCGAGTTCAGAGGGTGGTGATAAATGGGGAGTACTCAGAATGGTCAGGGGTGGGTAGTGGGGTTCCCCAGGGTTCTGTGCTGGGACCAATCCTATTTAATTTGTTTATAAACGACCTGGAGGATGGGATAAACAGTTCAATCTCTGTATTTGCAGACGATACTAAGCTAAGCAGGGCAATAACTTCTCCGCAGGATGTGGAAACCTTGCAAAAAGACCTGAACAAATTAATGGGGTGGGCGACTACATGGCAAATGAGGTTCAATGTAGAAAAATGTAAAATAATGCATTTGGGTGGCAAAAATATGAATGCAATCTATACACTGGGGGGAGAACCTCTGGGGTAATCTAGGATGGAAAAGGACCTGGGGGTCCTAGTAGATGATAGGCTCAGCAATGGCATGCAATGCCAAGCTGCTGCTAACAGGGCAAACAGAATATTGGCATGCATTAAAAGGGGGATCAATGCCAGAGATAAAACGATAATTCTCCCACTCTACGAGACTCTGGTCCGGCCCCACCTGGAGTATGCTGTCCAGTTCTGGGCACCAGTCCTCAGGAAGGATGTACTGGAAATGGAGCGAGTGCAAAGAAGGGCAACAAAGCTAATAAAGGGTCTGGAGGATCTTAGTTATGAGGAAAGGTTGCGAGCACTGAACTTATTCTCTCTGGAGAAGAGACGCTTGAGAGGGGATATGATTTCAATTTACAAATACTGTACTGGTGACCCCACAATAGGGATAAAACTTTTTCGCAGAAGAGAGTTTAATAAGACTCGTGGCCACTCATTACAATTAGAAGAAAAGAGGTTTAACCTTAAACTACGTAGAGGGTTCTTTACTGTAAGAGTGGCAAGGATGTGGAATTCCCTTCCACAGGCGGTGGTCTCAGCGGGGAGCATTGATAGCTTCAAGAAACTATTAGATAATCACCTGAATGACCGCAACATACAGGGATATACAATGTAATACTGACACATAATCACACACATAGGTTGGACTTGATGGACTTGTGTCTTTTTTCAACCTCACCTACTATGTAACTATGTAACTGTTACGGGTGACGCTTGTTAGTTCATTTATTTTTTATAGTGTCAGGGCACCTGCCGTTTATTACCTAATAAAGGTTTAGCCCCCTGATCGCCCGGCGGTGATATGCGTTGCCCCAGGCAGCGTCAGATTAGCGCCAGTACCGCTAACATCCACGCACGCAGCATACGCCTCCCTTAGTGGTATAGTATCTGAACGGATCAATATCTGATCCGATCAGATCTATACTAGCGTCCCCAGCAGTTTAGGGTTCCCAAAACGCAGTGTTAGCGGGATCAGCCCAGATACCTGCTAGCACCTGCGTTTTGCCCCTCCGTCCGGCCCAGCCCAGCCCACCCAAGTGCAGTATCGATCGATCACTGTCACTTACAAAACACTAAACACATAACTGCAGCGTTCGCAGAGTCAGGCCTGATCCCTGCGATCGCTAACAGTTTTATTGGTAGCGTTTTGGTGAACTGGCAAACACTAGCCCCAAGCAGTGTCAGGTTAGCGCCAGTACCGTTAACACCCACATACGCACCGTACACCTCCCTTAATGGTATAGTATCTGAACGGATCAATATCTGATCCGATCAGATCTATACTAGCATCCCCAGCAGTTTAGGGTTCCCAAAAACGCAGCGTTTGCGGGATCAGCCCAGATACCTGCTAGCACCTGCGTTTTGCCCCTCCGCCCGGCCCAGCTCAGCCCACCCAAGTGCAGTATCGATCGATCACTGTCACTTACAAAACACTAAACGCATAACTGCAGAGTTCGCAGAGTCAGGCCTGATCTCTGCGATCGCTAACAGTTTTTTTTGGTAGCGTTTTGGTGAACTGGCAAGCACCAGCGGCCTAGTACACCCCGGTCGTAGTCAAACCAGCACTGCAGTAACACTTGGTGATGTGGCGTGTCCCATAAGTGCAGTTCAAGCTGGTGAGGTGGCAAGCACAAGTAGTGTCCCGCTGCCACCAAGAAGAAGACAAACAGGCCCGTCGTGCCCATAATGCCCTTCCTGCTGCATTTGCCAATCCTAATTGGGAACCCACCGCTTCTGTAGCACCCGTACTTCCCCCATTCACACCCCCAACCAAATGCAGTCGGCTCCATGAGAGGCATTTTTATGTCCTCCCGAGTACCCCTAACCAACGAACCCCCCCAAAAAAGATGTTGTGTCTGCAGCAAGCGCGGATATAGGCGTGACACCTGCTATTATTGTCCCTCCTGTCCTGACAATCCTGGTCTTTGCATTGGTGAATGTTTTGAACGCTACCATTCACTAGTTGAGTATTAGCGTAGGGTACAGCATTGCACAGACTAGGCAAACTTTCATAGGGTCTCCCAAGATGCCATCGCATTTTGAGAGACCCGAACCTGGAACCGGTTACAGTTATAAAAGTTAGTTACAAAAAAAAAACAAAAAAGTGTAAAAAAAAAACACAAACAAAAATATAAAATAAAATAAAAAGTTGTCGTTTTATTGTTCTCTCTCTCTCTATTCTCTCTCTATTGTTCTGCTCTTTTTTACTGTATTCTATTCTGCAATGTTTTATTGTTATTATGTTTTATCATGTTTGCTTTTCAGGTATGCAATTTTTTATACTTTACCGTTTACTGTGCTTTATTGTTAACCATTTTTTTGTCTTCAGGTACGCCATTCACGACTTTGAGTGGTTATACCAGAATGATGCCTGCAGGTTTAGGTATCATCTTGGTATCATTCTTTTCAGCCAGCGGTCGGCTTTCATGAAAAAGCAATCCGAGCGGCTAATTAGCCTCTAGACTGCTTTTACAAGCAGTGGGAGGGAATGCCCCCCCTCCCCCACCGTCTTCCGTGTTTTTCTCTGCCTCTCCTGTCTCAACAGGGAACCTGAGAATGCAGCCGGTGATTCAGCCAGCTGACCATAGAGCTGATCAGAGACCAGAGTGGCTCCAAACATCTCTATGGCCTAAGAAACCGGAAGCTACGAGCATTTTATGACTTAGATTTCGCCGGATGTAAACAGCGCCATTGGGAAATTGGGGAAGCATTTTATCACACCGATCTTGGTGTGGTCAGATGCTTTGAGGGCAGAGGAGAAATCTAGGGTCTAATAGACCCCAATTTTTTTCAAAAAAGAGTACCTGTCATTACCTATTGCTATCATAGGGGATATTTACATTCCCTGAGATAACAATAAAAATGATTTTAAAAAAAATTAAAGGAACAGATTAAAAATAAGATAAAAAAGCAAAAAAATAATAAAGAAAAAAAAAAGCACCCCTGTCCCCCCCCTGCTCTCGCGCTAAGGCGAACACAAGCGTCGATCTGGCGTCAAATGTAAACAGCAATTGCACCATGCATGTGAGGTATCACCGCGAAGGTCAGATCGAGGGCAGTAATTTTAGCAGTAGACCTCCTCTGTAAATCTAAAGTGGTAACCTGTAAAGGCTTTTAAAGGCTTTTAAAAATGTATTTATTTTGTTGCCACTGCACGTTTGTGCGCAATTTTAAAGCATGTCATGTTTGGTATCCATGTACTCGGCCTAAGATCATCTTTTTTATTTCATCAAACATTTGGGCAATATAGTGTGTTTTAGTGCATTAAAATTTTAAAAAGTGTGTTTTTTCCCCAAAAAATGCGTTTGAAAAATCGCTGCGCAAATACTGTGTGAAAAAAAAAATGAAACACCCACCATTTTAATCTGTGGGGCATTCGCTTTAAAAAAAATATATAATGTTTGGGGGTTTAAAGTAATTTTCTTGCAAAAAAAAAAAAAATTTTTCATGTAAACTAAAAGTGTCAGAAAGGGCTTTGTCTTCAAGTGGTTAGAAGAGTGGGTGATGTGTGACATAAGCTTCTAAATGTTGTGCAAAAATGCCAGGACAGTTCAAACGCCCCCAAATGACCCCATTTTGGAAAGTAGACACCCCAAGCTATTTGCTGAGAGGCATGTCGAGTCCATGGAATATTTTACATTGTGACACAAGTTGCGGGAAAGAGACGATTTTTTTTTTTGCACAAAGTTGTCACTAAATGATATATTGCTCAAACATGCCATGGGAATATGTGAAATTGCACCCCAAAATATATTTTGTTGCTTCTCTTGAGTATGGGGATACCACATGTGTGAGACTTTTTTGGAGCCTAGCCTCGTACGGGACCCCGAAAACCAAGCACCGCCTTCAGGCTTTCTAAGGGCGTAAATTTTTGATTTCACTCTTCACTGCCTATCACAGTTTCGGAGGCCATGGAATGCCCAGGTGGCACAAACCCCCCCAAATGACCCCATTTTGAAAAGTAGACAACCCAAGCTATTTGCTGAGAGGCATGTCGAGTCCATGGATTATTTTACAATGTGACACAAGTTGCGGGAAAGAGACGATTTTTTTTTTTGCACAAAGCTGTCACTAAATGATATATTGCTCAAACATGCCATGGTAATATGTGAAATTGCACCCCAAAATACATTTTGTTGCTTCTCTTGAGTATGGGGATACCACATGTGTGAGACTTTTTTGGAGCCTAGCCTCGTATGGGACCCCGAAAACCAAGCACCGCCTTCAGGCTTTCTAAGGGCGTAAATTTTTGATTTCACTCTTCACTGCCTATCACAGTTTCGGAGGCCATGGAATGCCCAGGTGGCACAAACCCCCCCCCAAATGACCCCATTTTGAAAAGTAGACAACCCAAGCTATTTGCTGAGAGGTATAGTGAGTATTTTGCAGACCTCACTTTTTGTCACAAAGTTTTGAAAATTGAAAAAAGAAAAAAAAATTAGTTTTTTCTTGTCTTTCTTCATTTTCAAAAACAAATGAGAGCTGCAAAATACTCACCATGCCTCTCAGCAAATAGCTTGGGGTGTCTACTTTCCAAAATGGGGTCATTTGGGGGGGTTATGCCACCTGGGCAATTCCATGGCCTCCCAAACTGTGATAGGCAGTGAAGAGTGAAATCAAAAATTTACACCCTTAGAAATCCTGAAGGCGGTGATTGGATTTGGGGGCCCGTATGCGGCTAGGCTCCTAAAAAGTCCCACACATGTGGTATCCCCATACTCAGGAGAAGCAGCTAAATGTATTTTGTGGTGCAATTCCACATATGCCCATGGCCTGTGTGAGCAATATATCATTTAGTGACAACTTTGTGCAAAAAAAAAAAAAAATTGTCACTTTCCCGCATTTTGTGTCAAAATATAAAATATTCCATGGACTCAACATGCCTCAAAGCAAATAGCTTGGGGTGTCTACTTTCCAAAATGGGGTCATTTGGGGGGGGGGGGGTTATGCCATCTGGGTATTTTGTGGCCTTCAAAACTGTGATAGGTAGTGAGGAGTAAAATCAAAAATTTAGGCCCTTAGAAATCCTGAAGGCAGTGATTGGTTTTCAGGGTCACGTACGCTGCTAGGCTCCCAAAAAGTCCCACACATGTGGTATCCCCGTACTCAGGAGAAGCAGATGAATATATTTTGGGGTGCAATTCCACATATGCCCATGGCCTGTGTGAGCAATATATCATTTAGTGACAACTTTTTGTAATTTTTTTTTTTGTCATTATTCAATCACTTGGGACAAAAAAAAATAATATTCAATGGGCTCAACATGCCTCTCAGCAATTTCCGTGGGGTGTCTTCTTTCCAAAATGGGGTCATTTGTGGGGGTTTTGTACTGCCCTGCCATTTTAGCACCTCAAGAAATGACATAGGCAGTCATAAATTAAAGGCTGTGTAAATTCCAGAAAATGCACCCTAGTTTGTAGGCGCTATAACTTTTGTGCAAACCAATAAATATACACTTATTGACATTTTTTTACCAAAGACATGTGGCCGAATACATTTTGGCCTAAATGTATGACTAAAATTGAGTTTATTGGATTTTTTTTATAACAAAAAGTAGAAAATATCATTTTTTTTCAAAATTTTCGGTCTTTTTCCGTTTATAGCGCAAAAAATAAAAACGGCAGAGGTGATCAAATACCATCAAAAGAAAGCTCTATTTGTGGGAAGAAAAGGACGCAAATTTAATTTGGGTACAGCATTGCATGACCGCGCAATTAGCAGTTAAAGCGATGCAGTGCAAAATTGTAAAAAGTGCTCTGGTCATTAAGGGGATAAATCCTTCCGGGGCTGAAGTGGTTAAAAGAATTTAATTGCAAATTATGGTGGAAAATACGTATTTGGTCACCTACAAACAAGCAAGATTTCTGGCTCACACAGACCTGTATCTTCTTCTTTAAGAGGCTCCTCTGTCCTCCACTCATTACCTGTATTAATGGCACCTGTTTGAACTTGTTATCAGTATAAAAGACACCTGTCCACAACCTCAAACAGTCACACTCCAAACTTCACTATGGTGAAGACCAAAGAGCTGTCGAAGGACACCAGAAACAAAATTGTAGACCTGCACCAGGCTGGGACGACTGAATCTACAATAGGCAAGCAGCTTGGTGTGAGGAAATCAACTATGGGAGCAATAATTAGAAAATGGAAGACATACAAGACCACTGATAATCTCCCTTGATCTGGGGCTCCACACAAGACCTCACCCCGTGGGGTCAAAATGATCACAAGAACAGTGAGCAAAAATCCCAGAATCACACGGGGGGACCTAGTGAATGACCTGCAGAGAGCTGGGACCAATGTAACAAAGGCTACCATCAGTAATACACTACGCCGTCCGGGACACAGATCCTGCAGTGCCAGACGTGTCCTCCTGCTTCAGCCAGTACATGTCTGGGCCCATCTGAGGTTTGCTAGAGAGCAGTTGGATGATCCAAAAGAGGATTGGGAGAATGTCATTTGGTCAGATGAAGCCAAAGTAGAACAGTTTGGTAGAAACACAACTTGTCATGTTTGGAGGAGAGAGAATGCTGAGTTGCAACCAAAGAACACCATACCTACTGTGAAGCATTGGGGTGGCAACATCATGCTTTGGGGCTTTTTCTCTGCAAAGGGAACAGGACGACTGATTCGTGTACATGAAAGAATGAAAGGGGCCATGTATTGTGAGATTTTGAGTGCAAACCACCTCCCATCAGAAAGGGCATTGAAGATGAAACGTGGCTGGGTCTTTCAGCATGACAATGATCCCAAACATACTGCCCGGGCAACAAAGGAGTGGCTTCATAAGAAGCATTTCAAGGTCCTGGAGTGGCCTACCCAGTCTCCAGATCTCAACCACATAGAAAACCTTTGGAGGGAGTTGAAAGTCCGTGTTGCCTAGCGACAGCCGCAAAACATTACTGCTCTAGAGGAGATCTGCATGGAGGAATGGGCCAACATACCACCAACAGTGTGTGACAACCTTGTAAAGACTTATGCCACGTACACGCGGTCGGACTTTTCGGCTACAAAAGTCCGACAGCCTGTCCGACAGACTTTCGACGGACTTTTGCGGACTTTTGGCGGACTTGCGGCAGACTTTCTAATGAACGGACTTGCCTACATACGATCACACAAAATTCCGACGGATTCGTACGTGATGACATACACCAGACTAAAATAAGGAAGTTGATAGCCAGTAGCCAATAGCTGCCCTAGCGTGGGTTTTTGCCCGTCGGACTAGCACAGAGACGAGCGGATTTACGGCGTAAAGATTTGAAGCATGTTTCAAATCTAAAGTCCGTCAGATTTGCAGCTAGAAAAGTCCGCTGGAAGTCCGCTGAAAGTCCGGGGAAGCCCACACGTGATCGGATTGTCAGCCGTATTTTGTCCGTCGGCGTCCGTCGGACTTTTGTAGACGAAAAGTCTGACCGTGTGTACGCGGCATTACAGAAAACGTTTGACCTCTGTCATTGCCAACAAAGTATATATAACAAAGTATTGAGATGAACTTTTGATATTGACCAAATACTTATTTTCCACCATAATTTGCAAATAAATTCTTTCAAAAATCAGACAATGTGATTGTCTGGATTTGTTTGCACATTTTGTCTCTCATAGTTGAGGTATACCTATGATGACAATTATAGTCCTCTCTCATCTTTTTAAGTGGGAGAACTTGCACAATTGGTGGTTGACTAAATACTTTCTTGCCCCACTGTATGTCTTCCTGCTAGGAAACAGAGTTATTCCAGCAGATGAGGTTTTTTATTGCTTTAGGGGATTTTTTAGTCCTAGTGCACTGATATCTTGGGGAAATGGCATCTGTATACCTATATCTAATAAAGGATTGTTGCTGAAAGTCCATATTACAGCCATAATTGCTGTACAACTACCCTTTTAATTAAATGGCATAACTTTAGATGTTTGTTGTAGGAAAACAACATAAAACATTATACAAAAAGCTAGAGAACATTGGACATGTTACTGGATTATGCTTTTTACTACAGTTGTAAGATGAGTATTGGACTTACCATTATACTATAAATATACCTTTAGATTTTCTATAAATGTACCAGGGATTCAAGGTAACACTTAACCAGTTCCGGACCAGCCGCCGCAGTTATACTGAGGCAGGTTGGCCTGGCTGGGCGAAGTGTCGTAGCTATACATCACACGTGCGTGCGCCCCCTAGGCAGCCGCGCCGATTGGATTCACTTCAGAACCGATCAATCTCCAGGCCCAGGCCAATGGTTTCTGGACTGGACCTGGTGATCGGTCCTGGGGAATGAAATCCTTCCCCTGCATGTGTAAGTGTAAACACAGCAGGGGAAATGATGTTATCTCTCCTCATGGAAGTCTTTTCGTTCCAGAGAGAGGAGAGAAGACATCTCAGGAGTAAGTGTACCAACACTACACTGACACCAGTTCACGTAGGTACAATTGTCACCCCTCGATCTCCCCCCCATTTAACCCCTTCACCCCCTGTCACTGTCACCCAGCGCAGTGTTCATATTTTTTTTGATCACTGTACTGGTGTCATTAGTGACAAAAATCAGTGTTAGGGTACTTAGTGGTAGGCCCAGAAAGGTCTAGGGACCCCCCTAATAAAGGTTTAACCCCTCTGTATTAGTGCCACGGGTGAAGCTGGTTAGCTAGTTTTTTTTTATTATAGCGCCAGGGCACCCGCCGTATATTACCTAAATAAAGGTTTAACCCCCTGATTACCCGGCAGGTGATATCAGTTAGGTTTTAGTGTCAGATAGGGTCTACGTTGCCCCAAGCAACATCAGATTAGTGCCAGTAGCGCTAACACCCACGCACACCCCATACACCTCCCTTAGTAGTATAGTGTCTGAACAGATCAATATATGATCTGATCAGATCTATACTAGTTTCCCCAGCAGTTTAGGGTTCCCAAAAACACAGTGTTAGCGGGATCAGCCCAGATACCTGCTAGCACCTGCGTTTAGCCCCTACGCCCAGCCCAGCCCACCCAAGTGCAGTATCAATTGATCACTGTCACTTACAAAATGCAAAACACATAACTGCAGCATTTGCAGAGACAGGCCTCATCCCTGAGACTGCTAACAGTTTTTTTTGCAGCGTTCGAAGCAGTCGCTGACAGTCAGGAGCTCTTTTTCATGTGAGTCTCACTACTGTACCAGTAAATTTAGAGACTAAAATGTCAAATCGAAGGTACAATAGTGAAGAGGCCTACACGTTTCTGAGCATGACAGATACTGAAAAGAATTCACCCATTTGTCACATTCAGGCTCAGAATACGAACCGATAGACAGCAGCGACACCCTGACAGATAGCTCTGACAACGGAGTAGTGGTCCCTGCCAAGGTCAGGCATACCCGACCCCGTTCTCCTGCTGTCGTTGAGGTGCAAGAACCGCAGGGCTCTCGTATGGAGCAGAGAGCCAGTACTAGTGCCGTTCATCCTTCTGGTGAACTGGCAAGGACCGGCGGCCTAGTACATCCTGGTCATACATCCAGCACTGAGGTAACACTTGGTGACGTGGCGAGTCCTATAAGTGCAGTTCAAGCTGGTGAGGTGGCTAGCACAGTAGTGTCCCACAGTCACCAAAAAGAAGACAAAGACAGACCCGTCAAGCCCATAGTGCCCTTCCTGCTGCATTTGCCAATCCTAATTGGGAGCCCACCACTTTTGCAGCACCTGTACTTCCCCCATTCACTGGCCAACCTGGAATTCAGGTGGAAACAGTTGATTTTATGCCACTTGATTTTTATTCGTTTTTCACGGAAGATCTCTATAGATCTATTGTGGACCAAAGCAATTTGTATGCTGGTCAACTCATTGTCACTAATCCCCAGTTGACCCTTGCCTGAGATTGGAGACATATTACGGTCTCCAAATTTAAGACCTTCCTGGGCCTATCCCTCCACATGGGCATAACTAAAAAGAGTGAGTTGCGGTCATATTGGTCCACTGACCCAATTCACCATATGCCCGTGTTCTCCGCCTCCATGACCAGGACATGATACAAGCAGATCTTGCGGTTCATGCAGTTCAATGATAATGAACTCTGTCGTCCTCGAACTCTGTCATCCTCGACAAAATTCGGACCCTCGTAAACCACTTCAACCAACAGTTTGCAGACTTGTTTACTCCCGATCAAGTTTTCTGCATTGATAAGTCCCTGATTAAGTTTTCTAGCTGCTTGTCTATCAAACAGTATCTTCCCAGCAAGCGTCCATATAATGGGTCAAGATGTATAAGCTCTGTGACAGGGCAACAGGCTATACATATATTTTTATGGCTTACGAGGGAAAAGATAGTCACATAGAGCCAGAGAACTACCCAGACTACATAGGGAGCGCTGGTAAGATTGTGTCAGACTTGGTGTCACCTTTATTCAGAAAGGGGTACCACTTGTACGTGGACAATTATTACACGAGCGTGCCACTTTTTAGTCACTTTTTTTTTTTTTCAAAAAGATTTTATTTAGATTTACAAAGCATAAAACATAGTACACAACCTTTTGTAAGACATTTTACAGAGGAGAAGAAAAAAAAGGAATTTAAGTATTTAAGTACATACTTATGTTTGTCTAGGGGATATACACATATACACCAGGATGGGAGGGCTGACATAAAATAAACAGATCATAACATTCCAATATCTGACTACTAAGAGGAGATACCTGGATGGATCTGTTTATAGGAAATCCCTAGGATTTGCTAGATAAAAACAAAAACAATGGAAAATGAAACTAGAAGGGGGGGGGGAAATAGAGTAAGGCATAGTGGGGGGGGGGGGTGCATGGCTGAGGCATAGACAATTGTGGAGGTAAGCTTTACAATATTGAATAGCTAGTGATAAATGAATGAACAAGGGCAAAACTGATGATCTGAGCTAAAGTCCATTAGATGTGAGATGTCCTGTGGATGGGGAGGTTGCCTCTTTTGTGATTGGAGGGGAAGACTCGTAGTATGAAAACGAGAAATGGCTGAAATTGGCTAGTTCCTCCTGAGAGAGAGTTGAGAGCATGAATGAATGCCATTTGGAGTAAAAGGGGCTTTAGATTTTTCCTGTTTGAAATCCATGTTTAGACGGTCCTTGATTAGGAGATGAAGGAGCTCTCGTTTGATTTGGGTGATATTGGGGCTGTGAGAGGAAGTCCAATGTTTCAAGATGGTTCTGCTTGCAATTAGAAGAGAAATCAGAGTCCAGTCTTTGTGGGATGGGTTATCCATTGAGATTCCCGCGAGTCTCGTAGTTGTAGTTTGGGACCAAGGCAGCAATTTGGGGTCCCAGTGACCAAAGATGAGGAGTAGCGGGTCTTTTGGTAGTTTTAGTAAGGTACAATATGGAAATAAGTACAGCGCTGCACCAAACAATATTGGAGGTTACTTCGAAGATGTAGGATAGTACCTGGTCCCAGAAGGTAGAGATATAGGAGCAGTTCCAGAAGCGATGGGTCAGAGATGGCTTTGGTAGGTTACAGAGGGGCAAAAGGCTTTGCTCTGATCTGATTTTGAGGATAAGAAAGGTATGTATGCTCGGTGAACTATTTTCAGTTGCGTTTCTCTCCAAATTTCATTGGGTGTCAATTTTTGCACCGTTAAGGCCTTGTAGAATTTTTTCCACTAGGTTCGGGTTAGGGAATTCTTTGCACCAGTTGTCGACAGAGGAGGATGTGAGAGGAAGAGAGGTCTTAAGTAGAAGAGGTTTGTAGATGTCCCAGATTTTGTAGGAGCCATCCAGGATCATTTGGTCCGTGATGTTCAGCTGAAACCTTTTGCTATCCTCTTTACATGCGTCCTTTAAAAAGCTGATGCATTGGCTATAGTGGAAGGCATGCGTAGTGAGAAGGTTTCCGCTATGTTTCTGCTATGTTGGCAAAGGGTAAAAGCTGCCCCGTCGCTGTATTACATAAGGAGGAGAATTTTGTTAGGCCTTTTTGTTCCCAGACGGTGAAGGGTTTGTGTTCCAAGCCCGGGGGGAAGACAGGATTTCCCTGAATTGGAAGGTGGCTTGACATAAAAAGAGATAACTTAAGCTGTTTCCTGGCTTCTCTCCATGCTATTGCTGTATTTCTTAAAAAACTGAAGAAAAAGAGGAAGTAGCTACGCAGCTAGCAATGCAAAGCTTTCCCTTTCTAACTGTGGGTGACCTACTGGTGATAAAATGTATCGATATTGAAGACATTGATCGTATTATCAAACATTGCCCCAAACCTTCCACATCAGCTTACGGGGCAATAGCTTATTTAAAGAAAGCTTGTAAGGGTAGAAATTATACACAGGAAGATATAAGGATCATTATAGACAGTTTGGTGGGAATGACCTCTCCTTGGGATTGGACTAAAGTGCCCACTATAGATGTCCTAGAGGCACCCACTACCAAGGCAGAGGCTTATTTACTAAACACTGTTGAAGGAAGGAACCTTATGTGGGAAGAGCTAGAGAAGGAAATAAAAAGAGTTTTCATTAATAAATCATCAGAGTCAGTGTTGGAACTTTGGAAAAGATTTCAGAAGGTCTGGACACAAGATGCCGGACTTAATACTCAAGATGGAATGCACAGTCTTTTAATACAGACTTATCTTAGCAACCTGACCCCTAAATATGCACTCATTGTGAGACAGCAGATTTCAGATTGGGCTACAAAGAGTATGAATGACTTTCAAAAAAAATTGACTAAAAAAGAGGCCGCAAGGTGTTTTGACATCCCCAAGCAAACACCAGCACCGATACATTACCAGGATAATTTCCCAGGAAATCAAAGGGGAAACTTTTATAAGAAAAGGGGACAGGATAGAGGGGGTTATAGAGGTGGATATAGGGAAAGAGGACAGCGACAGCCACAAAGAGGGGACTTCCAGCAGAGGCAACCCCAGACAGGGTGTTTTAATGCCCCTGGTATGACAGAGAGTGTACAAATTCAGGGCCACCCGCTGCACCTACTCCCCCTCAGGCACCACCCCGAGTACAGCAGCAGCATGGTGTTAAGTACCCCATTTCTTGGAAACAACAGCAGTCACAATGAAGCTGCCCGGAAGGTAGTATCCCGGCATTTCCACTTGTCTCTCATTCTTATCATGAACAGCCTATAATTTCATTGCTTATAGACGGGCATGAGGTAGCATTCGTGCCCGATTCAGGAGCGACATGCAGTACCATTAGCAAGGATTTTTATAGGGGAGAGGTTGTGGATGCTGAGCCTTCAATGGGAATAAATGGGATACTCACCAAAACTTTTAAAACACCCCGCTTTCACTAAGCACCCATACTGGTGATGATTGTAATCTGCAACATTGCTTCAGAATTATTCCTGATTGTCCCGTGAGTCTCTTGGGAAGGGACTTGCTGGGAAAATTGGGCGTTACAATGAAAATGACTGCAAAAGGAGGATTATATGTAAAATCTGACAGGGTTCACCTTTTTACATCGCTCTCACACCCAGAAGAGGAAGATGTCAAATTGAGTGAGGAGGGAGTATGGGCAGTGAATCCTCTTGATGTAGGGTTAATTTCCTGTACGCCCTATAAAGCCACTTTGAAACCAGGAGCTTCACCTGTGTATCATAAACAGTACCCCATATCCAGAGAAAAAGAAGAGGGTATAGAGCCCATTGTGGAGGATTTCTTGAAGAAAGGTATTTTAAGAGAAATCATTTCTCCTTACAACACTCCTATCAATCCTGTTAAAAAGCCGGATGGCAGTTACAGGTTTGTACAGGACCTTAGGGCCATAAACAACTTAGTGGTACCAATTGCCCCAATAGTGCCTGATGTGCCATCATTGCTCACCTCCATGCCATCCGATGCTGAGTATTTTTCTGTAATTGACCTTTCAAATGCATTTTTTTCAATTCCTGTGGACGAGGAAACACAGCCACTCTTTGCCTTCCGATTTAAAAATCGGACGCTGACCTGGTGTAGATTGCCCCAGGGCTATATAGACTCACCTGTTGTCTATTCTATTGTCCTCCAAACCACTCTTAGAGCTTGGACACCTGAACATGGTTCAGTCTTGCTGCAGTATGCAGATGATCTGCTACTCTGCAGCTTGACAAGGGAGGCCGCCCTGGAGGATGGGAGAGATCTTTTGAAATGTCTTTTTGAAAGTGGTCATAAAGTGTCAAAGAAAAAGTTGTAATGGTGTCAGAAAACAGTTGAATATCTAGGGTTTGATTCATCTCCATCCTAGCACCTGACGTCCTTTCCAGTTTCCATCTCCGCCCCTGGGAGTTCCGGACTAGCAGGATCTCAAAGCCCTTCTAGACCCTCTGTAACCGGGGGTCATGGGGTTCTGGTAAGTGGCCAGGCTCTTACTATTGGTGGTGGTCCCACACATCCAAGGTTCCATGCGGTTGAAAGACCCGGAATTGCTATTCACTGTTTTTGTTTTTTTCCTTATGGACTATTCCTTCAACTATTCACATTTATTTCCTACTATATTTATTACACATGGACTTATTTTGAAATTTGCTTGCACTAATTGTGATATATTACTGCACTGATGGTTTATGTATTCACTAATACCTGTTGTATCTAGTTTTTTTGGTGCGGCATTTTTTGGCCACACATTCACTAATTGTTTAGCGCGAGTCACCAATTTTTCTTGCTTATGTTGTGTGTTTGTGTCACATTTAGGACATCGCAGCTTTTTTTTATCATATTTTATACACCTTTGAAGCCCAATAATTCCCCCCCCCCTTTTTTTTTCTGAATATCTAGGGTTTGTTCTCACAAAAGGAGAAAGAAGAGTCAGTCATAAAAGAGTTACGGCTCTGATGGGTCTGCCCCGCCCACTCAACAGGAAGGACATGCTCACCTTCCTAGGTATGATTGGTTACTGCCGCCAATGGATATCTGACTGCTCTTACTATGACAATCTCCTGAGACAGGCCACAGGTTCAGATATGCCAGACTGTGTTAAATGGACAGATGAAATGTGTAATGCTTTTGTGTATTTGAAAAATGCTATGGTAACAGCTCCAGGACTCGGCCTTCCTAAATATAATGTGATGTTTTATTTGTATGCCAGGGAAAATTGTACAACGATGGCAGGTGTCCTCGCTCAGGAGCATGGAGGCAGGCTTCGCCCTGTTGCTTTTTTTTCAAAGGTGGTACCAGTACCAGTTTAGGGCATGCCCGCATGTTTCAGAGCTTTAGCATCTTGTGCTATGTTGGTTGAAATGGCTACAACTTTCACTTTGGGCCATGATACTACTTTGTATACTACTCATAATGTGTCTACATTACTGAGAAATATACATACGCAACATATGTCCGCCCGAAGGTTGAGCGGCTATGAGGTGATACTGTTGTCAAATCCAAAATTGCATATTAAATATGCTTCCCCTAATGCAGGCCCAGCTCCAATTTTAAATGCCCTGCTAGAATTAAAAGGATGAAGTGGTGCCACAACATGACTGCACCAACCTCATCCACCAAGATATGCAGTTGTGCAACTTCCAGATGTCATATTTGAGGCCAAACCTATCCCATATCAATCAGCACAAGCTGCAGAATTGATTTCTCTCACCAGGGCATGCCAAATGTTTGAGGGTCAAAATGTAAACATTTACACTGACTCCAAATATGGGTATGGCGTGGTATATGATTTTGGCGTCATATGGAGTAGGAGTGGCTTTATTGCAGCTGATGGAAAAAGCATCTCCCATTCCTCTCTGGTAGTGTCATTGTTAAAAGCCATTCAGTTGCCTAGAACTCTTGCCATAATACATTGCAGAGCACATACAGGCCAACAAACAGAGGTAGCTAGAGGAAATGCCCTAACTGATTCAGCAGCCAGACAAGCAGCTATCTCTCAACCAGCTCAAATCCAAATGCCAATGTTAGAGCCTGAACTACCTTGTTTTGACCATGTACTGTCTGACCTACAAGATTATGCCTCAGAGGCTGACATGAGAGATTGGGAAAAGGTAGGTGCACAAATAGATCCAAAAATAGGAATTTTGTGCAAAGAGGGGAAGGTATGTATTCCAATGGCAAGTGCGTCACTTTTTATTGCCCAGTATCATGGAATAGGTCACAGAGGCTGGAAGGCAACTTGTGAATTACTAGGCAAGGATTTTTACATTTCAGATCTCCCCTGGTTGACAAAGGATTACGTGTCCAGGTGCATTACTTGCATTAGGAACAACCCAAACATTCCAAACAAAGCGAAACACGAACATTTGATATATCCCAGTACACCTTTCACCCACCTACAAGTTGATTTCACACACATGCCCAAGTTAGGGAAAAGACAGGAATATCTTTTGGTAGTCGTGGACATGTTTTCGAGATGGGTCGAAATTTTTGTAACTACAAAGGAAGACGCACAAACAGTAGTGAAAATTTTCACACAGGAAATTATTCCTCGATGGGGATGCCCACTTCGGATAAACTCAGACAGAGGTCCTGCATTCACCTCAAAAGTATGTCAGGACTTGGTACATTCACTCCAAATAGAATGGAAGTTTCACATTCCATATCATCCCGAAAGTTCAGGGATAGTGGAAAGGGTAAATAGGACCCAGAAAGATAAAATAAGGAAAGCCACAGGAGAACTTTTGTCCATTGGAAGAGAGTTCTCCCAGTGGTTTTGGCTGAGATAAGAAGTACTCCCTCCAAAACTACAGGCTACTCTCCTTTTGAAGTGTTTATGGGTCGTCCCTTCCCACTCCCTGGGCCAGAGCACCTCTTATGATAGAGCAGGGGGATTTGGATCTAGTACAGTCAGAGTATGTGAGGAAACTAATTAAAACTTTGGATACAGTTGAGATAAATGTTGCTCGCACCTCTCCTTTTTCTTCACAGGAACCTACCCACCCTTTTAAAGTAGGAGACACGGTGGTGGTCCAGCAGTTGAACAGAAGCAAGAAACGGGAATATCCTTTTGGACCTCCTACTACGGTGATTGCAGTGACCAGAACGGCTATCCTGGTGGAGAATTGCCAATCCTGGATCCATGCCAGCCGGGTGAAAAAGGTTGCCCAAAGCCCCAAGAGTAGGAAGGAGATCTTAAACACAGGAGGCCCTCAAGCAGAAGTACAAGCAGATGAAGGAGGAGTTCCTGGAAAAACAGGTCCGGCCAGAGAAGATGACCTCGCTTATTCCACCACAGACTTCTGGCAAGGCATTCTGCCTCCTGTTCCTGATCAACCTGATGGTGTTCCCACCCATTTGGATCATCACTAACTGTATCTACCACCCTGAAGATTTGGGTGCCATTAAAAGTATTTGTGGAAACACACATACACAGGAGAACGTTACAGTGATACAAGTTAGAAATAAGAGAGACATTAAAGATAATTTTGCTGATAAAATGCTTTTGTTAAAATTTAAATATGCTTATGCTCGGAAATCAGGATTTTAAAAATGTTGGATCTGTAGTAAACTGCACCCTAGCACTGTTAGGATACCCTTAATGGCTATACCTTTAAATATTACTCCCCTGTTGAGAGAAGAGATTCTCCTCGACCTTTTGAATGTCAGCAGAAGAACTAATGACACCATTTCCTTTCACATCATCAATAGAAGTCATAATCCTACTTGGTGTTTCAATTTAGGGAATTCTACTAGAAATTCTCATACCTGTAGTCAGTCGGTTTTGAACATTTCTAATTGCTGTGCCCCTAGTGGGAAGTCTTGTTCTTTATATCAAACACACCACGATGAGGTCAGAGTACGGGCTGATTTTAAAAAGATTCTTGCCTCTGAAGATGATAGTAGTAAACCTGTACAGCATTTGTTTCAGGTTTTAGCAACAGTTACAGCAGTAGATCAAGAGACTGCTGTGAATATGCCCTTCTCGTTTGGTAACCACACTTATGTTTGTTGTGGAAAGACTTGTTATCCCTGGATTCCACAAGAGGTCCAGGGCTGGTGTTATCTGGCCTCACTGGTGCCCATAATGGGGGTGATAGGTGATAGTGATGGGAGTCATTTACTTGAAGCTAGTATACATCCAAGGTATCCATTAAAACATCGTAATAAGAGAGAGTTACAGTAGGTGACCGCGATATTGTGTCAATCTCGCCGCACTTCTCGGCGAGATTTGACACCTACGAGCCCCGTCGCAGAAGCCAGCGCCGAGATGGCTCGCTCATCGGGAAAGGAAAACTTTGTTTTCCTTCCGCGATGAGTGACAGGCAGCGCTGACAGCTGTCTAGTATGAATCCTGAGGCGGGAACACCGCGCCAAATTTTCAATGAAAAAAACGGCGTGGGTTCCCCCCTCGGAGGCATACCAGGCCCTTAGGTCTGGCATGGATTGTAAGGGGAACCCCCTATGCCGAAAAATCGGCGTGGGGGTCCCCCCCAAATCCATACCAGACCCTTATCCGAGCACACAGCCCGGCCGGCCAGGAAAGGGGGTGGGGACGAGCGAGCGCCCCCCCCCCCCTCCTGAGCCGTACCAGGCCGCATGCCCTCAACATGGGGGGGGTGGGTGCCATGGGGGAGGGGGGCGCCCTGCGGCCCCCCCCACCCCAAAGCACCTTGTCCCCATGTTGATGAGGACAAGGGCCTCTTCCCGACAACCCTGGCCGTTGGTTGTCGGGGTCTGCGGGCGGGGGGCTTATCGGAATCCGGGAGCCCCCCTTAATAAGGGGGCCCCCAGATCCCGGCCCCCCACCCTGTGTGAATGAGTTTGGGGTACATAGTACCCCTACCCATTCACCTAGGGAAAAGTGTCAATATAAAAAAAAAAACACACTACACAGGTTTTAAGAGTAATTTATTAGTCAGCTCCGGGGTCTTCTTCCGACTTCGGGGGGTCTCCTTCCACATTCTCCCGGTGTTCGGCCTCTTCTCCCGGGCCCCGCCGCTATCTTCTTCCAGCTCTATTGCCAGCGAGGGGCCCGGTCTGCTGCCGCTGTCTCGCCGCCGCTGTCCCGGTGTTCGGCCTCTTCTCCCGGTGTTCGGCCTCTTCTCCCGGGCCCCGCCGCTATCTTCTTCCAGCTCTATTGCCAGCGAGGGGCCCGGTCTCTGCTGCCGCTGTCTCGTCGCCGCTGTCTCGCCGCCGCTGTCTCGCCGCCGCTGTCTCGTTGCTTCTTCTCTTCTTTTCTTCTTCCACGATGTTGACACGACGCTCTCTCCGGCTCGAATGCTGTGTGCGAGCTGCGGAGCCATTTATATAGGCGGTGACCCCGCCCCCTTACGACGTCATGGTCCCAGCATGCGCAGGGACTCTGGGGCCACGCCCCCTTATGACGCCAGAGTCCCTGCGCATGCTGGGACCATGACGTCGTAAGGGGGCGGGGTCACCGCCTATATAAATGGCTCCGCAGCTCGCACACAGCATTCGAGCCGGAGAGAGCGTCGTGTCAACATCGTGGAAGAAGAAAAGAAGAGAAGAAGCGACGAGACAGCGGCGGCGAGACAGCGGCGGCGAGACAGCGGCGACGAGACAGCGGCAGCAGAGAACGGGCCCCTCGCTGGCAATAGATCTGGAAGAAGATAGCGGCGGGGCCCGGGAGAAGAGGCCGAACACCGGGAGAAGAGGCCGAACACCGGGACAGCGGCGGCGAGACAGCGGCAGCAGACCGGGCCCCTCGCTGGCAATAGAGCTGGAAGAAGATAGCGGCGGGGCCCGGGAGAAGAGGCCGAACACCGGGAGAATGTGGAAGGAGACCCCCCGAAGTCGGAAGAAGACCCCGGAGCTGACTAATAAATTACTCTTAAAACCTGTGTAGTGTGTTTTTTTTTTTATATTGACACTTTTCCCTAGGTGAATGGGTAGGGGTACTATGTACCCCAAACTCATTCACACAGGGTGGGGGGCCGGGATCTGGGGGCCCCCTTATTAAGGGGGGCTCCCGGATTCCGATAAGCCCCCCGCCCGCAGACCCCGACAACCAACGGCCAGGGTTGTCGGGAAGAGGCCCTTGTCCTCATCAACATGGGGACAAGGTGCTTTGGGGTGGGGGGGGCCGCAGGGCGCCCCCCTCCCCCATGGCACCCACCCCCCCATGTTGAGGGCATGCGGCCTGGTACAGCTCAGGAGGGGGGGGGCGCTCGCTCGTCCCCACCTCCTTTCCTGGCCGGCCGGGCTGTGTGCTCAGATAAGGGTCTGGTATGGATTTGGGGGGGACCCCCACGCCGATTTTTTGGGGGAACCCACGCCGGTTTTTTCATTGAAAATTTGGCGCGGTGTTCCCGCCTCAGGATTCATACTAGACAGCTGTCAGCGCTGCCTGTCACTCATCGCGGAAGGAAAACAAAGTTTTCCTTTCCCGATGAGCGAGCCAGCGCGACATGCACAGTACCCTGTCGCCGAGAACCGCGCTGGAAACACAATCTCGCGGTCAGGTACTGTATTCCTTGAGAAGGATATGGCCTGGGCATGGTTCCCTTCCTGGACAGGATGGGGAATAGATTTGATGAAAAGGTTAAATAATTACTCAGAAATTATTGATGAGATGATGGAAAAGAATTCTGATGACATTTCTAAACTTAATGTTGAAACTAGGGCTATTAGAAAACAACTAGAATTGCATGACTTAGCCATTGAAAGCATTAGTTCAGCCCTTACAGGATTATGTGAAATGACTGAGGATTATGAATGTTGTACTTGGGTACACAATACCAGTATAGAGGTACCAGAATATTATGATGTGATAGCTCAGCATAGAAAAGAGGTGGCCAAGCTGCAACAAGAGGCTCGCAACATAGCCCAGACCTGGAGTCCTTTTGGAAATGTTGATTTTGGATTTGGAAGGATATTCTCTTGGATAAGGGATATTGCTATAATTTTAATCATTATTGTGTGCTTTTTCCTTTTCCTTTATCTTGTGTACAAACCTATTATGTGCCTTATTAATAGAGCCACTCGTATTTCAGATCCCTCATCTCCCAATAAAACTTATCTCAGTATGTATCATCAGAAGCAAGCTGAGAATACCACCATGATAAGGAAGTGAGATCATACATATATGATCAAAGACGGGATTGTAGGGATATATTAGCTTGCTGTCCTTTATTTTAGCTATAAAAATCTATAAAATGTGTATCCATTTTAGAATAATATGTATATGTGACTTCTATCAAAAGTTATTGTCAAATTCTTGTAAATGGCATGATTTCCCCGAAATGACACATGAAGTTTTTTTCTTGTTGACAGTTTCTGTATGAAGAAATCATGTCCTATTTTTGGTAAAGTTTCATCTGATATGTACGTAATGTCTGTAATTTTAGTATATATTAATGAAAGGGTTGAACTTTTTTGTGATGTCATTTTGGTTATATAAGTGACCGTTTATGGAAGTAAAAGCAGAACATCCCGAATGCATTGACTATTTGTGTCATTATTTTCTTATCGGAATGATCTCCAGGCCTGATTGGGTTTGAAAGAACACTCTAGGAAAGATATTTCAGACGAGGGTTCACTTGCTCCTAGAACATCGTTCCCCCCCCCAACACCCTTATGGAGGCGGAATTCATCCGAGAGAAGGCCTGCCGCCATCAGATGGGTCTATATGAGCCCAGGTCCTGGGGGTCTTTGCCTTTCTTGGATAGTAATTTTATAATGGCCTGGTTCCCCGACTGTAAGTATGTACCACCTGACCAAATACCATTGTATACTTGGTAGAGAGTGGGTTCTAAGAGAGTTTGTAGGGTTTTGTAAAATTCACTAGTGAATCCGTCAGGACCCGGGGCCTTGGAGAGGGTTAAGTTACGGATGGTGGTCGATATTTTGGGTAGGGAAATGGGAGCATTAAGGGCTTCTAAGTTGTGATGGAGAAATTTTGGGCATGTTCATTTTCTCGATGTTTGTTTATCTATGGGGTCTGGGGCATAAAGTGTTGAGTAAAATTTAAGCATGACCTTGTTGATTTGCTGTGGGGTGGAGTGGACGTTTCCCTTGGTGTCTCGAAGAGATGTGATATGGGTTGGGCGAAATGGACCTTTGCAGAGTCTGGCTAAAAGTTTGCCTGCTTTATTTCCGAACTTGTGGAGGGTTGCGTCTAGGTGGGCCTTTTTGGTTAGTTCAAGGATGTTTGCCCAGGTATCGAAGTCTCTTTTCGCTGCCTGCCATTCATTTCTGGTGTCTGGGGAGTCTTTGGTGTACAAAGAGCATTGTGCCTGGTGTAGGCGTTCGCTGGCTGCTTTGTATTTTAAAGTGTTTCTTTTAAAGGAGGTGGCATAGGAAATGATTTGACCCCTGAAGTATGCTTTGCCAGCATCCCAGAAGAGGTTTGGATCATCTATGTGGGGGCGTTGGTCAAAGAGTATTCAGACCATGATTTGGACATGAACTGCTGGAAGTCAGTATTGCTATGTAAGTAGGAAGGAAATCGCCAAATTTTTGGGTGTGGGGGTAAGTCAAGATTGTCGAGTGTCACCTCTATGGGGGCATGGTCGGAGACTGTGCAGGGGAGGTTTTTGTGTATCAGCAGGAAAACACCCGCTTTGCGTCCAACCGCATCCGAGCCTAAGACAGTGCCTACCCAAAGCTTCTTCATGCGATGAAAGTCTGGGGTTAGTAAGTGAGATTCCTGAAGTAAGGCTATGTCAGTTTTGATTCATTTGAGATGTCGGAGAATTTTCATCCTCTTGTGGGGCGATCTAAAACCTTTTACATTCCAGGAGACTTCATTCCAGAGATTTTCATATTGGGGGGGGGGGTCGTGGTAGGGATATAGGCCGATATACTAGATTTGTCACTGTGTGAGTTGTGTGATAAAGTCACAGCTGTATCAGAAAGTAGGATATTGTTGTCCTGATGGGAATGTGGAGGAGAGAGGTGTGGAGGTTTGCATGAGCCCCAGAGGAAAGGGAGAGGGGGGGGATATGTCAGGGGGGGAAACCTGAAAATAAACCAAAACATTCAAACATGTGAACTTCTCTTTTTTCCGCATGGAGTCACTGTGTAGGTCAACTCCCAGGACAGGACCCTATTGATACGACCTTAGAGAGCCCAAGGCTGGGTAGAGGGTTCTTGTGTGGGCTCCTTCGGGCCGTGTATAGGGAGAGGATGAGTTTAGCCGTACACAGTGAGGCCAGTAAGGATTGTAGAACATATTAAGAGACATTTGTAAAAGAAGATAGTTGATAACTTAACAACGTAACATAGTAACATAGGACATGTTGGTGTACCCACCGAAGCCTATATAAAATAGTGATATTTGGCAGATATAGGTGGTGAGGCAAGAGGAGGGAGAAAAATAAAAAATAAAAGAAGTAATGAGAGATCGATAATCGTATTAGTGCATGAGCATAGACAGAGACAAGTCCTGAAGTGTTGCAGTATGAGCTATCTCAATAGAATGGTTATCCAAGAACGAAGACTGTGAGTCCTTTTTCAGTGAGGGGGGAAGTGATGCTGATCCGGGACTGATGATCTGAAACGTTTGGGGGAGTCTTTGCGTGGGCTCCTTTGGTCCAGGGAGCGATTGATAGGAGCAGCTTTGGATGGGGTGTGCAGGTGAGGGTTTGGATGTAGAGATCACAAATAGGCTTCCGCTTCAGAGGGGTCTTGGAAGGATAGCTGATCGCCGCTTGGTGTCTTGAGACAGAGGGTGGCCGGGAAGGCCAGTGTGAATTTAATTTGTTGTTTAAAGAGTTCTGTGCAGACCTGCTGGAAGGCTTTTCGCTTCTTAGAAACCTCAATGGAGTAGTCGGCAAATATCAGAACCCTTATGCCATCAATTTGGAGTGAGCGGGTTTGTCTGTACTTTTGGAGGATAAGGGCCTTGTCAGAGTAATTTAGGTATTTAGCAATTATAGGCCGAGGGTTCTTGCGCTCTGTGTTGTAGGACCCCATACTGTGGGCACGTTCCACTGTGCAAGAGCCTGGGAGGCCTAGCACTTCCCGGGATGCGTTGTGAGCAAAATTCAGATAAAACAGGTGCTTGTAGGGATTCAGGTATACCCACGAATCGCAGGTTGCTCCTTCTGGATCTGTTTTCCAAATCGTTGAGTTTTTGGATAATATATTGATTTGTCTTGTCCTGTGCTTGTTCTGTGGCCTGGGCCTGGTACATCTCCTCTTCCATGCTGGATAGGCGGTGTTCTAGCTTGTTCAGCCTAGTGGTGTGGTCTCCTAGCTGGGCCTTTATTTGTTTCATCCCCGCGTTTACTGCCTTTTCCACTGAGGCAGAGATCATAGGGCACAGGAGGGCTGCTACAGCCTGCACTATGCGCTTTGTGCTGTGATCCCCATTATGCTGTGGAGCGGAGGCTTGTGGGGGGAAGGCCTGAGAGAGGGAGGCTTGTAGAGAGGAGACATTGGGAGGTTGTGGCTGAGCAGAGGAGGCATGTAGGGAGTTATGAGTGGCTGTGCTGCCTCTTACCTTGATCTCCGCCATCTGTGCACCTGTGTGAGGCTCCGTGTGGGGCCTCGATTTGTGGCTGGGCCGGCGGCGCCGTTTGGGCCGTTTGAGTGCGGGAGACGGTTTTCTCCACAAACCGGTCCATAGGCTGGGGGATGTCACCTGGAGGTAGCTGAGGGTGGATGAGGAGGCTCTAGGCAGAGTTTATAGGCAGTTTTGATCCGTAGTGCAGAAGCCAGGGCTTTTTTTCAGGGGGAACTTGGTGGAACTCAGTTCTACCACCTCTGGCTCAGACCCTCTGCTCCCTGTCCACCACTATCACTTGTAAACACAAAAGTCTGGATTCTGTGTTTACAAGTGACAGCTCTGCACTGTGTGTGTAATGCAATCCTGGTATTTAAAGACCTTTAAGACCCCCAATACTGTTCATTAAATATGACTGTCTACACCCACTATTTGATGTGATTTGGAGGGTGTGTGTAGGGGAGCAGTTTGGGGGGACATGGTTGAGTTCCAGCACCTATTGTTTGGGAGAAGGAGCCCTGGCGGGAGCTGAGGAGAGGAGCCGGAACCGGAAGTCACTAGTCACCTTTTTGATTATGGAATTGGCGCATGTGGCTTCCCCCAACGGATTGTAGAATCCCGACTTAGATGGGGGGAGAGAACCTGCTTGAAGTGTAATAATTTGTTAGCAGTGACGTGGAGGGATTCATGGAATGTTTTTGTTCTGTCCTCCCTTCATGCAGATACGACAGTCCAAATTCCTACAGCGACTGGTGTTGTGGATAAACCCCTCTGTGTCCACGAATACAACCTTAACATGGGAGGTGTGGACCCCAACGACCAGTTGTTGGCGCCGTACCTAATTGCCCGTAAGGCCAGACGCTGGTACAAAAAAGTGTCTGTATACTTATTTCAATTTGGCTCTGCTGAACACTTTTGTGCTATACAAAGCTTCAGGACGAACTGGATCCTTCCTAAAATTCCAGGAAGAGATCGTCACAGCTCTTCTGTTTCCAGACGTTGCTATGGCCCACCTTCCCAATGCAAATGCAGTGAGCCAGCTGCATGAGAGGCATTTTCTGTATGTCCTCCCTACCTAAAGAACACCCCAAAGAAGATGTCGTGTCCGCAGAAAACGTGGATTTAGGTGTGACATCCATCTTTATTGTCCCTCCTGTCCTGACCAACCTGGTCTCTGCATCAGTGACGCTACCACACACTAGTGGAGTATTAGCGTAGGGTACAGCACTACACAGTCCTAAAGCACACTAACGCAGGGTGTCGAAAAATTAGATCACCATCACATTTTGAGAGACCCTAATCTGATACATTCACAGTTTACAGTTTTTATAAAAAATGAAAAAAGAAATGGTATGTCCTACTGTTACTTTGTTTTATTGTTAACCATCATTTTCTTACTGTAGACATGTGCACACTGAAAAATTTCGTTTCGGAATTTCGTTTTCGTCCGAAAAATAAATTTATTTAGTTACTCCCGAAATTCGTTTTTATTTATTTCGTTTTTCATTAAAAATTGCATTTGTCTGAAAATCCAAATGAATTAAGGTCGAAACTGTCATTGAAGGCTTATGGTGTCTGTCGAATGTTCAAAGAAGATTCGACGGAGCAGCTGAACTGTATGTGTACATTTCCGGTCAAATTTTCCACCTACAAGCTAGTTGTAATAGAGTTCTAATGTTGTATGACTAGTAATAATTATATTTATTAATTATTTTACTAGTCAACCAACCTTAGAATTTTTCTATAGCCTATGGGCGGATGCATTTGACCAGACATGTACGATTGCAGCATCGTACAGTTTAGCTGCTCCGTTAAATCTTCTTAGAACTTTCGACAGACACCATAAGCCAAAGATTCAACGTTTGTATGTTTTTCATTGCTTTGTCGAATCTTTGTTGTTCATGTTGAATGGTCTACTCTACCCCAACAGTCAGCCAACTTTCACATTCGTTTCTCAATCTCCAAGTGCAATGGCGGGCGCGGCATCTGACATTGTGTCAGATATTGATATGGCATTATAAAATAGAATCTATAATAATAAATCCCCCCCACAACACGGGCAGCCTCTGAGGCTATCACAACACTAGCAACACTAGTATCACTATCAAGTTCACAACACTAACACAATAGCAGAAAAAGTTATGAAAAACTTAAGTTGAACTGTAGCTTGCTTCACTATTGTTCTGCTGCTGTGCTTATGCTTATTTGTTAAATAATTCAGGTTCTCTGACAAACGGACCAGCTAAGATTGACTGTCTTCTGAAATGATTCAGTGTGTGTGTCTCTCTCTGCTAGCAAATCGTAAGTGAAAGTAAGTTGGCTGTACGTGTGTACTTAGTTCTAGCTATTTAACTGCCCCTCCTCTTTGGTTACAATCAGCCAATAACATTTATCATCATCATTATTTTTATTTTACTTCCCCCACCCGATTCCAGCAGCGATCTTTTCTCTCTATGTCGAATCTTTTCTCTCTATTTTGAATCTTTTCTCTCTATGTCGAATCTTTTCTCTCTATGTAGAATAATAGAGTTAAGGTTAGGCACATTCGACCACAGGTTCGATAGACACAGATTGTTATTGTCAGTATCATGTCGAATCTCCTATCAATATCGAACTGTTGTGGCAACGAAAACGAAAATAAAGCATTTGTGTATGTCGGATCTTTCTGTTTTTGTATTCTGCACTTTCGGTATCGTATGTTAAAACGATAACGAAAATACCTGAAATTCGGACGAAAATGCATTTGGGCGAAAACGAATGCACATGTCTATTTCTTAGCAGGTACGCCATTCAGCTAGAGCACGGGTTTATTTATTCTGACAGCAACAGCGTTTGCTCCCACGATATGTAAATTCCAGTGCTGTCAGAGGTGATTTTACCTCCACAGTTAAAAAAAAGAGCATATATGCTGAAGCATGGGGGCAGGGGCGGAGGAGAGATTTGCTCCTAAACATTAGGAGTGGTTTGCCCCCATTCCTTCGGCATATATTTTTTAGGCACAGATTGCGTTAAAAAAATGTTTTATTTTTACTATGTTTTATTGTATTTGCTTTACAGATATGGTATGTCTTACTGTTATACTGTAATGGTACCTTGTTTTATTGTTAACCATCATTTGCTTAGCAGGTACGCCATTCAGCTGCAGCATTGATTTATTTATCTCGACTCCAGCACTGTAGAGGTGATTTCACCACCACAGTTAAAAAAAAAAATGGTGCATGTATGCCCATCGTTAGAAGTGGGTGGATGAAGGGCAGTATTCCAATGGTGGGCGTACCCACCAATCAATCTCTTTTTTTTTTCATTCAGCCCACAGGCTGCATGAAAAAAAGAACATTACAAAGTATGCCCAACAAGGATCAGCGACGTATTTGTATGTTGCTGGAATTTGAGTCGTTATACCAGAATGATGCCTGCAGGTTTAGGTATCATCTTGGTATCACTCTTTTCAGGCAGCGGTCGGCTTTTATGTAAAAGCAATTCTAGCGGCTAATTAGCCTCTAGACTGCTTTTTCAAGCAGTGGGAGGGAACGTCCCCCCCATTGGCTCCCCTGTCCCAACAGGGAACCCGAGAATGCCACTGATGGTTCCGCTAGCTGACCATAGAGCTGATCAGAGACCAGAATGGCTCCAATCATCTCTATGGCGTAAGAAACCAGAAGCTACAAGCATTTCATGACTTCGGTTTCGCTGGATATAAACGCCGCCATTGGGAAATTGGGCAAGCATTTTATCACACTAATTTTGGTGTTGTCAGATGCTTTGAGGGCAGAGGAGAGATCTAGGTTCTAATAGACCCCAACTTTTTTTAAAAAGAGTTCCTGTCACTAACTATTGCTATTATAGGAGACATTTACATTCCCTGAGATAACAATAAAAATGATAGGAACAGTTTAAAAATAAAATAAAAAAGCAAAATAAATAATAAAAAAAAAACCCTGTCCCCACGTGCTTACATGCAAAGGCGAACGCGAACGCGTCGGTCTGGTGTCATATGTAAACTGCAACTGCACCATGCATGTGAGGTATTACCCCGAAGGTCAGATCGAGGGCAGTAATTTTAGCAGTAGACCTCCTCTGTAAATCTAAAGTGGTAACCTGTAAAGGCTTTTAAAGGCTTTTAAAAATGTATGTAGTTTGTCACCGCTGCACGTTTGTGCGCAATTTTAAAGCATGTCGTGTTTGGTATCCATGTACTCGGTATAGGATCATCTTTTTTATTTCATCAAAGTCATTGAAAAAAACGGCATGGGATTCCCCCACAGTCCATTGCCAGACCCTTTGGATCTAGTATGATTATTAAGGGGAACCCCAAACCAAAATTTAAAAAAAAATTACGTGGGGGTCCCCCCAAATTCCATACCAGTCCCTTCAGGTCTGGTATGGATATTAAGGGGAACCCCCAAACCAAATCTGAGCACGCAGGAAAAGATGGTGGGACGAGAGAGCAGCCCCCCTTCTGAACCATACCAGGCCACATGCCCTCAACATGGGGAGGGCGCTTTGGGGTAGCCCCCCAAAGCACCTTGTCCCCATGTTGATGGGGACAAGGGCCTCATCCCAGCAATGCTTGTGGGGGTCTGCGGGCAGGGGGGCTTATTGGAATATGGAAGCCCCTTTAACAAGGGGACCCCCAGATCCTTGCATTCCCCCTGTGTGTAATTGTAACGGGGTACAAATGTATCCCTACCATTTCACAAAAAAAGTGTCAAAATGGTAAAAATGACATGACATGGCTTGGGGACAATTCCTTTTATTAAAAAATAAAAAAAATGAAACTCCCACAAAGTCTTCTTCTTCTCTTGCTCCGCTGACGGACCAAAAAAGAAAAAAAAAGCCCCCCACCCACAGACCCCCACAACCACCGGGCAAGGGCTACACCAAAGCACCCTCCCCATGTTGAGGGCATGTGTCCTGGTACGGTTCAGGAGGGGGGGCACTCTCTCGTCCCCCCTCTTTTTCTGCAGCCTACCAGGTTGCGTGCTCAGATAAGGGTCTGGTATGGATTTTTGGGGGACCCCCACGCCATTTTTTTTTAAATTGGCGCAGGGTTCCCTTTAAAATGCATGGATTTGAAGGGGGACCCCCACGCCATTTTTTAAAATTTTGGCACGGGGTTCCCCTTAATATCCATACCAGACCTGAAGGGCCTGGTATGGAATTTGGGGGGACCCCCCACGCAATTTTTGTTTTAAAATTTTGGTTTGGGGTTCCCCTTAATATTCATACCAGACCCAAAGGGCCTGGTAATGGACTGTGGGGGAATCCCATGCTGTTTTTTTCAATGACTTTTATGTGTATTGCCGGGACCGACAATTTATTATAGTAATATACGAGTAGTTTTAACCACTTCCCACCCGGCCTATAGCAAAATGACGGTTATCCTGAATGGGCGTCATATGACGGAGGCTCTTTACCATGTGATCAGCCGTGTCCAATCAATCATTGATAGGCTTTTCCTCACTCACGTCTGACAGACGCAAGTAGAGGAGAGCCGATCGGCGGCTCTCCTGACAGGGGGGGGTCTGCGCTGATTGTTTATCAGCTCAGCCCCCCCTCGGATGCCCACACTGGACCACCAGGGAAGCCCCCATGGCCATCCACATGTGCCCAATGTGCCCCATCTGTGCCAATCAGTGCCCATAAATGGGCACTGACTGTCACCGGACAGTAATAGATGAATTGAGTAATGCCCAGCAATGCCACCCATCAGTGTCATCAGTGCCACCCATCAGTGTCCATCAGTGCCACCTATCAGTGCCCATCCATGCCCATCAGTGCCCACCTATCAGTGCCCAACCATGCCACCTATCAGTGCCACCCATAAGTACCCACCAGTGCCACCCATAGGTACCCATCAGTGCCTCCTACGAGTGCCCATCAGTGCCGCCTATAAGTGCCCATCAGTGCCACCTATGAGTGCCCATCAGTGCCGCATACCAGTGCCACTTATCAGTGCCCAATCAGTGTCACCTATCAGTGCCCACCAGTGCCGCCTATCAGTTCCCATCATCAGTGCCCATCAGTGCCACCTCATTGGTGCCACCTCATCAGTGCCCATCGGTGCTGCCTTATCAGTGCCCATCAGTGCAGCCATATCAGTGCCCATCGTTGAAGAAGAAAACGTACTTATTTACAAAAAAATGTAACAGAAACAAAGAAAAACTTTTTTTTTCTCAAAATTTTTGGTCTTTTTTTATTTGTTGCACAAAAAATAAAAATTGCAGAGGTGATCAAATACCACCAAAAGAAAGCTATATTTGTGAGAACAGAATGATAAAAATTTAGTTTGGGTACAGTGTAGCATGACCGCTGAAAGCTGAAAAATGGTCTGGGCGGGAAGGTGTCTAAGTGCCTGGTATTGAAGTGGTTAAATGACTTTTTTTCCTTTAGAAATTTCATTTTGCTCTCTGACTGTTCTAAACATGGGAAACACATGCCACTTTACAGGCATACTATAGACACCCCCCAGGTACGAAATTTAAAGGAATATTTCACTTTTATTGTTTCACTTTAAGTATTATTAAAATCACTGCTCCTGAAAAAACGTCAGTTTTTAAAACTTTTTTTTGCATTGATACATGTCCCCTGGGGCAGGACCCAGGTCCCCAAACACTTTTTATGACAATAACTTGCATATAAGCCTTTAAAATGAGCACTTTTGATTATTCATGTTCGTGTCCCATAGACTTTAATGGTGTTTGCGTGTTCGAACAAATTTTTTTGCCTGTTCGCATGTTCTGCTGCGAACCGAACCGGGGGGTGTTCGGCTCATCCCTAGACATAAGCTTCTAAATGTTGTGCACAAAATGCCAAGACAGTTCAACCCCCCCCCCCCCCCCAAATAACCCCTTTTGGAAAGGAGACATCCCATATCATTTAGTGACATCTTTGTGCAAAAAAAAAAAAGTTTGTTATTTTCCTGCAACTTGTGGCAATATATAAAATATTCCATGGACTCAACAATGCCTCTCAGCAAATAGCTTGGGGTATCTACTTTCAAAATGGGGTCATTTGGGGGGGGGGTTGTGCTATCTGGGCATTTTATGGCCTTCGAAACTCTGATGAGTAGTGAGAAGTGAAATCAAATATTTATGCCCTTAGAAATTTTGGGGTCCTGTATGTGGCTAGGCTCCCAAAAAGTCTCACACATGTGGTATCCCCATACTATCCCCATACCATAATCCCCATAATCAGCAGAAAATACATTTTGGGGTGTAGTTCCACATATAACCATGGCATGTGTGAGCAATATATAATTTAGTGACAACTTTGGGGGGGGGTTTGTACTGCCCTGCCATTTTAGCACCTCAAGAAATGAGATAGGCAGTCATAAACTAAAAGTTGTGTAAATTCCAGAAAATGTACCATAGTTGGTAGACGCTATAACTTTTGCGCAAACCAATAAATATATGCTTATTTACATTTTTTTACCAAATACATGTGGCCGAATAAATTTTATATCGCAAAAAATAAAAAAAGCAGAAGCAATCAAATGCCATCAAAACGAAACTCTATTTGTGGGAAAAAAAGGATGCAAACTTCGTATGGGTACAACATTGCATGACCGTGCAATTACCAGTTAAAGCAGAGCAGTGTCAAATTGTAAAAAGTGCTCTGGTCATCGAGCAACCTAATTTTCCGGGTCGAAGTGGTTAAATAATATGACGGACAAAAGTCTCAGAAGTTTTCTATTGTTGTCTGGAGGACTGGTTCAGCTAAGAAGATTTCCTCTCCATTTCCATCTTGGTGATTGTTGCTACCAAAACAGGAAAATAGGGGAAATCTCCTGAGTGAGGTTCCTTAGATTTGTTGTGATATTCTTTTATAGAGATTAAAGTGGAGGGTGTCTCTGACAACCTCCTTCTTGTGGGTTTAAGGCACTAGCTAACCTTTAGGCTGGGTTCACGCTATTGCAAATTAGATGCAGGTTCCCCTCATCCAATTCACAATAGTAGGAGATTTTGACCGGCTCTCTATGCAGCTGGTTCACATATCTCCGTTGTGGCTCCAGTGCGAGTTTGCATATTTTGGTCCATTTTAGGTCCGAATTCAGCCAAAAATTTGGGCTGAAATCAGACCTGAAATGGTGAACGGGGATGCACCGGACCCCTGCTGTGAGCCACATGCAAAGTACTGTGAACCCAGCCTTACAGAGAATGAAAAAGGCTCTGCAGAAGCCCTGTATATGAGCATAGAAGGGGGAGATAAGGGAGCTAGAGATCAGGAGGCCTTGGGAAGAGCAAAGAGGATAGTTTGGTCGATATTTTGAGATGAAATTTGTGTGCTATTTAAGTTGTTGTTAATGTTATTAATTTTAGTTGTTGGGCTCTCTGAAACCAGTGGATGGATCGGTAGCGTGAGGTGACAGACACAGCTTTTAATAAGCTGTATAAGTCTGGCAACAGCATTCATGATAGACTGAAATGCAGATGAGATTCCCCAGGGCGCAGAGTCTGAGAGCCAGCAGGTGTTCACCAGAGCCTCTAGTGGTGAGGATGAACTGCGCTGCAAATGGCTTTAAGTCACGGCCCCCAGGGTCTCCCAGCTCACGCTCACGGAAGGCTACTGGAATGTAGATAGGAAGCAGCAGTCCAGGACACAAGGGATAGTGAGGAGATAAGCCAAAGGTTGGGGCAACTTGCAGACAAGGATAGACAGAAAACACGCCAAAGGCCAGGGTATCAAGCAGGCAGGGATAATCAAAGAACAAGCCAAGAACGGTAAACAGAATCAGACATAGAGCACGTGGCAAGGCACAGACAGGAAGCCAAACACACAATATTGATCAAAAAGGCTTGGCTTGCAGTGCACAGGTTAATATAGTGTTTCCTGATAGGGGCTGGGGTGGAGCCATGCTTGAGGGAAGATTACTTAAGCATACAGGTGAACAGCGACCGGTCTCTAAGCTGACACAAGAGAGAGGTAAGCAGACAGACATGAATATTAATTGCGTATTCATGACAGTACGCCCCCTCTTACAAAGTCTCCCCCGCTTGCGTCCAGGCTTTAGTTGTTGGGCTCTCTGAAACCAGTGGATGGATCGGTAGCGTGAGGTGACAGACACAGCTTTTAATAAGCTGTATAAGTCTGGCAACAGCATTCATGATAGACTGAAATGCAGATGAGATTCCCCAGGGCGCAGAGTCTAAGAGCCAGCTGGTGTTCACCAGAGCCTCTAGTGGTGAGGATGAACTGCACTGCAAATGGCTCCAAGTCGCGGCCCCCAGGGTCTCCCAGCTCACGCTCACGGAAGGCTACTGGAAGGTAGTCAGCTAACAGCAGTCCAGGACAACAAGGGATAGTGAGGAGATAAGCCAAAGGTTGGGGCAACTTGCAGACAAGGATAGACAGAAAACACGCCAAAGGCCAGGGTATCAAGCAGGCAGGGATAGTCAAAGAACAAGCCAAGGACGGTAAACAGAATCAGACATAGAGCACACGAATATTAATTGCGTATTCATGACAGTACGACCCCTCTTACAAAGTCTCCCCCGCTTGCGTCCAGGCTTGGAGGAAAACCTCAGATGAAACCTTCTCAAAAGACGAAGCGCAAAGACATCACATGCAGGGATCCAAGATCTCTCCTCAGGACCAAACACTTTCCAATGTACGAGGTACTGAAGAATGCCTTTACAGAGCTGGGAATCTAGAACTTGACTAACCTTGTACTTTAGATTATTCTCACCGAGGTAGGGAGAGGACGAGAGGACTTATTAAGGACTAAAGGTATTTTAGGAATGTGCAAGGGCATGAGAAGACTGGATAGCTGAAACACAAGCAGAATGCAGAGAGCCCTGAAAAAAAGACTAAAAGCCCCACCTGGCTGAATGAGGCAATCTATCCAAAGGATGGATTGAGCCTCTTAGACAGGTTTGAATGGACATAGTAGTAGTGTTAGTAGTAGTAGGTTGAGGCCAGGTTAGAGAAGGTCCTGAATAAGAAAAAGCAGGAGGCTCAATGGGCATGGGCTGGACTGGCATAACTGGTGCAGAGGCCGACTGAATAGCATCGCCAGGTGTAGCAACTACCTGAATCGCATCACAAGGCATAGCGACTGTGGAACTTGCGTACAAGTTAGCCTGGCTGTGCATCCAAGGGAGTTCAGAGACAAGCAAAAGGTAAAAGGTTATGCAAACTGGAGCGAATGATCGGCTCAGGTGGGTTCTTAATCCAGAGTGTCAAATGACCTAGAGAGTGCATCAGCCCGACTATTGCAGGACATATTCCACAAATCGCTATATGCAGCTGGAAGAGCAGAAGATGAGATGGTTGCAACAGGAAGTTTCTCTTTTGGGGCAACCTTGAGTAGGCAGGATGAGGAACAGGAGGAACCCCAAGCCAGGATTTGTCCAGCAGTCCAGTCAACATGTGGAGAATGGAGCCATAACCTAGTAAGACCCAAAACGATAGGTATTAAGACCTTAGGTAAGATAAGGAAGGATATCCACTTCTGGTGGAGGGTCCCTACTGACATCTTAATAGGGAGGGTCTGGAAGCAGATAGGGCCCCCTGGGAGAACAGTGCCATCAATCGCCAAGACCACCAATGGCATGGTGAGGGGCAAAAGGGTAAGTTTCATGGAAGATGCAGTTCTCCAGTCCATGAAATTGGTTTCGGTATCCTGATATGCCAAGACCAAGTGAGAGGAAGCGACAACATGAAGGAACATGGAAAGAAGACAAGAAGATGAAGGTGACATTTCTGGGTCCAATACTCCACCTTCCAGATGTATTAGACCCGAGCGGTATTCCGGATGAAGAGAGCAAGTGTCACGAAAATTACCTTTGGCCCCACAATAGAGGCACAGGCCGAGAGTTCTGCACCTAGCATATTCCTTGGGAGATAGCTGTCAAGACTGGGCTCAGCCCTTCCTTCTCTGAGCTGGCCGCTCAGCTGTTGGCTAATTGCCAGCTCCTATCTCTTCACAGTTACTCAGCTGTTGATGATATCCTGCTCGTCAGTCTTGCCTACTTAAGCCGTCCAGTCCAGAGGTTCTCTGCTTTCGCCTTGTTCAATATCATAGAAACTATCTCCTGCGATCCTGTTCAAGACTTGCTTTGCTGACATTCCTCCTGGCTCCAGATCCTGCTTGCTGTTCCACTACATTGATCCCTGACTTTTGGCTTGGCTGACTATCCGTTCCGGTTACTGAACTTTAGCTATGTTTTGACGTTTGTTCTTTTTACTTTTATTATTAAACAAGTGTGATTTAACTGTACTTCTGTCTCGGCCCGGTTTCATGGTTTCTGACAATAGCCTGGTCCGGCCCAGCTGCATAAGGTTCCTCAGCTGGCAGGAGGTGCACCTCCGGTCAAAGAGAGGGGAGCTCAGGCTGCCTAAGGGCCGGGGAGTGCTGGCGTCTTTTTTTCCAGGGTCCTCTCCTGAAAGCGAATATCGATCTGGAGACACAAGTCCAGATCAGTAGGGATGATTCTTCCCGCTAATTCATCCTTCACTCTATCAGAGAGGCCATGTAAAAAGGTTGCTAACTAAGGCCTCATTATTCCAGCTCAGCTCAGCAGTCAAAGTACGAAAATGAAGAGCGTACTGTCCCACAGAAGCGGACTTGTAAAACTGTCCCACAGAAACGGAGACGTAAAAGGGCACTGGCCTCTGAAGAGACATGACCCGGTTCCTCAAAGATATTCAGAAAAAGTTTTAAGAAGTCAGACAGGCTAGAAACCACTGGATCATTCAGATCCCACAGAGGGGCATCCCAGACTAAGGCCTCCCCGGACAGGAGGGATGTACTATAGGCTACCTGCGCCTGATCGGACAGGAAGTTTTGGGGCTGGAGTTCAAAATCAATTGTGCACTGGCTAAGGAACCCCCTGCAGGCCTTGGGGTCCTTGGAGTAACAGGATGGAGCAGGTAAATGCAAAGAATTTGTGGATGCGGCTGTGACCGGAATAGGTGCGGCAGCAGATAGCGGTTGAGGATGTTGAACCGGGGGTCCTAAGGAGGCCTGAAGCTGTTCAAAGCTGGAGTCCAAATACTGAAGGAATCGCATCACCTGAGTCTGATTAGATTCCTGGGTCTCAAGTCTGCGGACTATGCCCTGTAACAAATCATCTGCGGGTAGCGGTACATTAGCCGGGTCCATGGCTGATCAAACTGTCAAGTCACCTGAGTCCAGGTGACAGATGCACTCCGTTGAGGTCAGGAGTGCACCGCTAAGGCAGTAGACCTTACAGCTGATTGCCCCGGATGAGGCTCTCGTGGGTTCAGGAAAGCAGGTCCTCTGGAGCACACGGCAAGACACAAACACACAATTGATGAGCAAGGCTTGTGCACAGGTTAATATAGTGTTTCCTGAAAGGGGCTGGGATGGAGCCATGCTTGAGGGAAGATTACTTAAGCATACAGGTGAACAGGGACCGTCGGCCCTTCAGGTCTGGTATGGATTTTAAGGGGAACCCTGCACCAAAATTTAAAAAAAAATGGCATAGGGTCCCCCCAAAATCCATAACAGACCCTTATCTGAGCATGCAACCTGGCAGGCCGCAGGAAAAGAGGGTGGGACGAGAGAGCGCCCCCCCTCCTGAACCGTACCAGGCCACAATCCCTCAACATGGGGACGGTGCTTTGTGGTCTGACCCCAAAGCACCTTGTTCTCATGTTGATGGGGACAAGGGCCTCATCCCCACAACCCTTGCCCGGTGGTTGTGGGGCGGGGGGGCCTATTGGAATCTGGAAGCCCCCTTTAACAAGGGGACCCCCAGATCCCAGGCCTCCCACAGGGGCTCTGTGGTGTCAGAGGGTGGCGGGGTCACCTGTTTATGTCACAGGGTGGCCCCGCCCTCAGTTATATAAAACCTGTCACAGCGAAGACGCGTCACTCGGCGGGAGCCTCCCATGGAGGTGGAACGGTTGCAGCTTTTTTTTTTTCTTCTTCGGTCCGTCGGGCGGCGTGAACTTGCATCAAGGGACATTTTTATTTTTGACACTGCCAGAATCAGGGTTAACGGCCGCCTGTCGAACGCCTTCTCAAATTCGAATGGCACCCGCCAGGGATGCCCCCTATCCCCCTTAATTTTCATACTCACCATGGAACCGATCCTCTGCAAGCTTAGAGATAATCCAGATATCAAAGGTGTCGAGATCAAAATAAACAATACAAAATAGCCGCCTACGTGGACGATATCCTACTTTTTCTAACGGACCCTGTAACCACCATCCCTAACCTACTCAAAGACTTCTCGCTGTTTAAAAAAGTCTCTAATCTACAAATAAACTTTTCAAATTCAAAAGCCCTGAACATCACCCTCCCGTCTACACTTGTAACACACTGCAAAAGTAATTTTCCTTTTTGCTGGGAACTAGGAAAATGAGTACTATCTCCTACCTTGGTATCAGAATCCCTACCAGACTGACTGACCTATATGCACAGAACTTCCAACCTGTACTCCAAGCCATCCAAGGTGACCTTCACAAGTAGAAAACCGGACCTTTCTCGTGGTTTGGCAGAACAGCTATCTTAAAAATGAATGTGTTACACAGGCTTCTCTACCTCTTTCAAGCTATCCCCATTACACCCCCCCTTCCTTCTTTTCGTCCTACAAATGAATGTGCAGAAAACTCGTTGGTCCTCCAAAACACCCAGAATATGTTGGGAAAGACTGACACTACCCAAACTACGAGGGGGTCTAGGCCTTCCTGACCTCCAAAAATACCACTGGGCATGTCTGCTGACTAGAATAGTTGACTGGCACATCCATGAACAAAGTAAAGACTGGGTCCAACTTGAAAAATGTTTCACCCAGACTCCACTACACCACTTTCCATGGATCAATCGCATTCACGTCCCTAAAGATCTTACCTTACATCACCTCATTAATGCTACCCTGGTACAATTTGGGGCTGCCTGCAAAAAATTGAACTTACAACCTACACCCGGACCCATGACTCCCCTGGACAATAACCCAGAATTTCCGCCAGGCCTGTCCCTACTAATCCCGACTAAGACACCTCCCAAAATTCAAGTAAGAGCTCAGCAATTCTTCAAAAACAACAAACTTCTGTCACACCAAGATATGTCCTCTAAATTTCCAGAATATAACATTCCCTTCTTTAAATTTTTACAACTCCGGCATTTTTTCCAAGGTGCAAAACATACCACTAAATGGAATAGAGAGTACGCACCTTTTGAACTCCTATGTACCAGCGTTGAATCCCACAGACACCTAATTACGACTATCTTGACCCACAATATCAAAAAAGACAAAATTGTCAGACAATGGGAAACAGACCTCAATATAAACCTAACCAATGAAGAGTGGGAGCGCATATATAGCCACGTTCACAAGGGATCAATCAATGTCTCTACCCAAGAAAACAGGTACAAGCTTCTCTCTAGATGGTACAGAACACCTGACAAGATACATAAATTTCATCCCAGTCTTCCTCCACTATGTTGGAGATGTAACACAGAGCAAGGCACATTATACCACATCTGGTGGGACTGTTCACTCATCAAACCAATCACAATCACGCGAATCACCACATACACCCCAGACCTCACGCCTGCACAATTCCTACTGCACCACACTTCCATCCCTCTATCATCCTATAAAAAATCTCTTGTTCTACACCTCATAAATACAGCAACTCAATGTATCCCACTCCACTGGAGAATCTCTTCTCCTCCCTCTGTTACAAATAGGCTCAAGCGAGTAGATAGAACAGCGGTGATGGAAAATCTCATACACCAGGCTAGAGACAACCCGACAAAATTCAGGGAAACATGGGCATGCTGGACACACTTTTGAGAATCCACACATGATAACAGTCCTCAAACTAACTCACCTTCCACAAGCTAGTGCAATCTCTCTCTGTACTGAATAAACCCTCTGTACACCTCCGCTATCCCCCCCCCCCCAACTCTACCTCCCAATTAACCACTTCGTTAAACGATTATTTTGCTTACTTATGTGCACTCCTATCTATCTGACATCTTAAGATAGGAGAACCCCCCAGTAGGATTCTTAGAGACTAACTCAATCTGGTACAACTTACATTTCCGAGCCTAGGATCCAAATACCAGATGAATGGGCTCACACATACAAAAGGTGCACTGACCCTGCTCCAACTACATTAAAGCACACATACGAACCCCTCCCTCAATCACAGTTAGATCCCTTTAGGGGTGATTGGGAGTGGGGGTAGCTGTTGTCGGTGCACGCTTCCCCGTTGACCAGGGCCCAGCACAGACGAACACCACTAACCCCTTATACAAACATACACACATACCTATGGTTCACTTTACCCACATAGGGAAGTAGACGAATCTGACCACGACAGATCACTTCCAATGCATGTCTTATACTTCTGATAATACGTCGACTACTTGTGCTCCAATTTTTGCTGTTTTAAAGATTTGTCTACCATTGATGTATGTTAAAATGTCTCTGCAATGTATACTGAGTTTTTGATTACTGTAACTTTGTCCAGAATAAAGTGAGTGAGTTATTGTAGGTACAAATGACCAGGTCAGCGCAGCATGAATAAAATTTTGTCATGGAGGTTGTCAGTAACAGAATAGATATGAGAAGGGTTGAAGTGCAAAAGGTTTCTATGGATAACGGTTTTCTGGTTAGAGACAGTAGCTTTAAAGTGATTCTAAAGTCAGAAGGTTCTTTATCTTAATGCATTCTATGTATTAAGAAAAAACACCTTTTGTGTGCAGCAGCCCCCCCCCCCAAGCCCCCCTAATACTTACCTGAGCCCCATCTTAATCCAGTGATATAAATTCCTAAAGACCGATCATCTATTTTGATGGCCCTTGAGCACCAGGACAGTGGAATTACCCACAAAATGACCCAATTTTGAAAAGCAAACACCCCAACATATATTATACGAGGCATAATGAGTCTTTAGAAAATGTAATTTTTTTCACAAGTTTTTTGAACATGTGGAAAGAAAATGAAAACATATTTTGTTTTACACAAAGCCACATGCAGAGGCCCAACATGCAGGGGGTACCATCAGGTGTTCTAGGAGCATAAATGACAGATCTAATTTCATGATGACCCATCACAATTTTGAAGGTCATGGAGCACCAGGATAGTGGAATTACCCACAAAATGACCCCATTTTGGAAAGCAAGCACCCCAACGTATATTCTATGAGACATGGGCTGCAGATTGTACTCAGGTACTCTGATGGTCTGCAGATAGGTACTCTGAGCTGGTGACAGATACTCGGGTACTCTGAGGGGCTGTGACAGGTACTCAGGTACTCTGAGGGGCTGTGACAGGTCCTTGGGTACTCTGGGTACTCTGAGGGGCTGCGACAGGTACTCTGATGGGCTGGTGACAGTGAAACGCCTCATCCCTAATCGCCCTGGGGACACGCATGAGCGACGTGTACGAGGACAGTGCTTGTGGTCATGTGGTAAAGTCATTTTTATTGGCTTTTTACACTGATCGGGGATGGGCTGTGTCCCGAGGGGGGCGCATGAGAGTGGCGAGAACAGGTGGCTGTCATATGACGTCCCCCCGGAGGTACATAGTGTTCCTGCCGGCGTCATTTTACTATGGCCGTATGGAAGTGTATGAATTTATAACAGTGTCTATTCGTTCCAAAATTGATTGTTAAAAGCAAAGAAAATTTTCAACTTTTTTAAATGAGAATATTCATACAAATGTTTATTTAAAATTCTGCTAGTGTATACCCAGCTTACTCACACTTCCATTGCATGGAAGGTAAGGGGGTTTCTGACTAGGTCTGTTACTTAGGTCTGGTTACAGAGTACAATTATTCTAACTCTGGTACCTATTGTATTTCATCACCATATTTACACACCCTTCACAACTACTGCAATTGGCAAGTGGACCAAAAACTATGATATTGAAACATTCTAATACAATATCTATCAAAATGCATATTTATTTTAGTGCATTTCATTGAGCTTTCTTTTCACTTTCCATTTTAGTGCATCAGGCTAAAGATCACTTTACAAAACCGACCTTCACCGCATTCCACATTTTCGTTAATCAGGGTCTCAGAGTTAAAACACATCAAAATAAAAAAAACTTCCTTTATGCCAAATGCATTTGTCTATACATAGGTTTTATACAAGGAAGCAAACAATTGTACATGAATCTTTTTGTGATTTTTTTTTTGCAGCGCACAAAGAGCTCTGAAGAGTATTAGAATAAAACTACTTCTTCATAGTCTACCATTCAATAAAAGCATGGAACAATAACTTATGTTAAGGAAAGACACAATTTTTTCTCAGCTTTGGAATGATACCAAGATTTCAGAGTTACAACATATCTGCAGTGTCAGTTTCTAAGAAATGCTGTCCTTTCACACCTTGCAGAAATGTGCCATGTAGGAAACCTATGCAAAGCATATATTCTAGTGACAATTGAAAGAAGGGGGCATTCAGAGTGTACATTACTGAGAAATATTGTCCTAACAGTAATTAAAAAGAACACAGAACAAGCTGTGATACAACTATAAAGGGATTATATGCACAGGCTGCCACGGATGTTTGAAGGCTACACATAAGGCTTTCTACTTATTATGCAGACAGCATAGATTAGAGCCACTAATGCAATGCTGATGGAACTCATGTCAAAAAGAGATGACTCACTGACAAAAATGATGCTGGCTGCTTGTAAATATATGAACCAAATGGTTACAACTTGTATAGGAGTTTCAGACACACGTCAAAAGGTAACAATCAAGAACATAAACCATTTCATTAAAATACAGTGCAGCTTGTTTTAAAATGTATATCAGTCTGACTGCTAATGCCACTGCTTTGCAGTATACATGAATAGAATTGAAGATAAATTGGATATAGACTACCTTGCATTGTTAAATGTAAATAATATAAACATCAGGCTGAACTCTTGATGTATGTTATAATATAATTAGAAACAATCAATCATTTTATCACCAACTGTTATCCACACTATGTTGTGAGCCCTCTGCAATGTATTGTGGCAGCACATTAATTAATAAATATTGGAACATAGAAACAGCCACACAACAGTGAACTCATTTTATCCAAATGATTGCTATCAGTGCTTATTTAGTGCTTACTGGATATAGATGGTGCCAAAAATATTCAGTGTGCAAAACTATGACTGCACTCATGGGAAGACTCAAATATAATTGTGATATATTTCCTTCAAAATGTTTATTGATTTTCTGAAAAACAAGGTATACAGAAAAAGAGTATAATGACATAGACCATTTCGGGATCAACACATTAAATTAAAGCGGAAGTAAACTCATCCATAAAACAGTTTAATTTCAGGCACGTGCCGGAAATGTAACACTCCCATTGGTTGTGCTCTCAACCAAACCATCCAATGGCTGGTGTCATACCTGATCACATGTGCAACATCATTGTAGTTGTAGATTAAACAGAGGCAAAGATGGCAGCTTCCTTGGCTGAAAACGATGGGGTGTTTACTTACACTTTAAACATAGAATTGTTAAATAGTTGTTGTCCTATGTGTAACAAGAAGGAGCCATCAACATCAACAACCCCATGAGCTATAAATTAGACGTGGAGAGTAGATGAGACCACCCGTCTCCCCCGACACCCCCATTGGGAACACACTGTGTCAAGGGACGACCGACGAGTCCACCCACACACCCAACTCAAAATGGCAAAAGATACCAGTAGCATGGGAACGTTCCTGGTGTAGCGAACATTAGGATGGTCCCAAGGCGATAAGCCTGTCTGTGGGTAGGCAACAGAAATCTACACTGAAGGACAGTATGCTTAGACCTGCCTATAACCAGTGGGTTCTGGTTTAGTCTAAATAAAAAAGGCTCTGAACTGAATTAAAACAACATCAATAATACTCAAGGACTTGATGATTAAGATAGAGACAGTTAAAGGAGGAAGAAAAAGAAATGAGAGAGAATAGTAGAGAATAGATGTGAGTTTGCCAGAATCCGGGGCATCCACCCCCAGTTTATGTAGAATTGGTACCGGGAAGTAAGGAAATTCCTACGTGTTGGGCCCAAGGTTCCGATATCGCTTTGTATTTTGTGGTTGTTACATATAGTTACATAGTAGGTGAGGTTGAAAAAAGTCCATCAAGTCCAACCTATGTGTGTGATTATATTATGTCTAGGATAGAGCTGTCAATTTTTCCTGGGCCATTATCCAAGAGATCTTTCTTTTCGTTGCAACAATAGAGACCTTGGCCTGCTTCCAGGCCTTAGCTATAGCGATCTTTGCTCCTAGCAGTAGAAAGAAGATTCGTTTTTGGGTATGTTTGAGGGTTTTTGGTATGGGGCCATTTAGTAAAGCTATAGACGGGGTATGAGGGACTGAGTGACCAGTTACTTTGCGAATGAGATTAAACATTTAATTCCAAAAGCCCCTAATTTTTGGGCATTCCCACCATACATGAATCATTGTGCCTAGAATGTGACAGTCCCTGAACCATAATGGGGAGGAAGAAGGGAAGATGGCAGCTAGTTTGGTAGGGACCAGGTACCATCTAGTGATAACCTTTAGGTTGGCCTCGATCAGCTAGGTATTAAATAGGCCTTTGAAGTATCTAGAGAAGGATTTATGCCATGCCTCCAGATCCCAAAATTCTTGCAGATCTCTTTCCTATGCTTCCATGTATAGAAATGTAGTGGTGTGACTAGTACAGTAAGTGATGAGTAGATTAAGGATATGCCTCCTCTTTGCCATGTCGCCTGGCCACACCAACGCTCATAATCCGTGAGGTTCGGAGGATTAGGTTTATTTTTTCCTAATTGAAAATAGAAAGTGGGAAATTTGGTGAAACCTAAATTTTTTGGAGTCAGGTAGTTCTAATTTGTTACAAACAAAAAGGAGACAATAAGCCCTACTCCAATCCTCCTATCTCAGCGCTAAAGGATATTCAGTATATACAGATGGAAGATAAAAATGGTAATAAACCGCAGTGATTTAACCTGATGTCACCATATTCTGAGTGAGATATCTCTCAGCAGCCACTTAATACAAAAAGAAATAGAAATAGAAATATGGATGAATGAATGTACTATATGAAACAGCAATTAACCCATCAAAGCAGCGCTATTTTCAGTCCTCAATGCTGACTGATAAAACAAAGTCTTTGTAAATGCAAGCAAAACACATGCAGGCAGGTAAATTCCAACAAAGACACAGTGGTTGGAGCTCGGTCTGGATTCCCTTATATGAATAGTAGATCTGATGAGTGCACCTTTCACCATCTATTGGGACACCTTGTGCTGCACACACCCCATAGGGGTTCAAACTCACCGGAGCCAAGAGGTTAACAAGCCTTGGATCAAATCTTCTCTCTGTTTACTCCCGAAGTCCTCCAGGGTTGATGATCAGATAACAGCAACAATGTCCACATGTAAAAAAGAGACCCCGAATAGTCCAGTACCGTTTTGATAATTTATTGTAAGTCACAAACAAGAGAAAAAAAACTAATAAAGTAAATACACTGTAAAATTCTGTGGCCGCAGTTCCTTACAAAGGATAGCCTTCTACCTTTCAGTTGGTTGGTAATAGTGGATAACTCAAACTGCTTCTCTCAAAGCACAAGGGTACTGGTTGCAGACTGGATGGATGATACACACTCACAGCTGATCAGTCCTTCATTCCACTAGTATACAACTACAAGCTTGGAGCGCACTGCGTGTCAAGCAGGCACAGCTGATCCGTACTTCCTCCCTCTCGAGTCTGAAGCTTCAGGCTAGAAGCACACTGCGTCCTCACGTGATAACGGTTGCCGTGGTATCGTGCTCTGACTAGTTTCGTCAGGAAGACTTTTTTAAAGAGCATGACTACAGGGCTTGTTGAACAAAATTTATCTGAAAACCAGGGGGTGGGGCGCGACCAACACCCTGCCCTAATGAGTTAATACTTGGTAAGCACTAGGTCTGATTGGAAGGTGCGTCCCTATCTTAAACTGGGAACGTATCCATACTCCAACCAACCAAAAGCTGTAGATTTAAATGACAACACAGTCTAATTATACCAGAATCTTTCATTACATCTGCAAACTCCCAATTCCTTGTGAGAAACAGTGCTTATATCCTGGATTAAAACTAAATATCTCCTCTTCCATATATTCCAGGTGCAACTGAAGAGAGAGAGTCGCTTAACCCCCAAACATAATTAAGCTATATGGATGTCGCAGTGTAGTGACCAAGTAATTAAAATACCCATAGTTCCTCACCTGATAAAATTATCATATTAAATCAGATAAGTTTATCACATTGCAACATAAAATTGACATAAAATTAACAAAAAATAAAAATGTTACATACAAAATCGCATATAATCGCAGCAACATCGGAACTTGTGATAAAATCACGAAAATAATAATGATTAAAATCTAATCAGATTAAAATTACCTGACATACCTATTGACATAAAATGTTACATGCAAAATCGCATATAATCGCAGCAACCTCAGAACTTGTGATAAAATCACAAAAATAATAGTGATTAAAATATAATCAGATTAAAATTACCTGCACGGCATAATCTAAAATTCTACATAGATAGAAAGCGGAAGTTGATAAAAGATTCTCCAGTACCTCTCTGTATCACATAGTTCCATATTGTACATACACAATAAAAAAATATGTAATCCAAACGGGGCATAGTTATTAAGTTATCTATACAGAAAACAGATCGAAATCTCAGTGAGGAACCCCTCAATTAAAACTCTAATACATTGTGTAATCGTCCACTCTAGTGAACCTAAAAATCGCTGATAAAGCAATTAATATCGAGTTCGATATTTAACCCTTTCGGGCTAAGAGTGTCAGTTCAAAAAAATCCATTGAGTTTCTTTTTTTGATAAATCCCTTATTATATTACCCCCCCTCCAACATTGTTTGATGTGATCCCCCAAAATAACAATCCAGCAGGATCTTGTCCGTGATGTAATTTGAAATGCAGGGATACGTTATGGTCTTTATAGCCAATAGTAATGTTGTGCACATGCTCAGCGATTCTCACTCTTAAAAGAAGCTTAGTACGACCTATGTACATTAATCCACATGGACAACGCAGGGCATACACTACATGTGATGTATTACATGTTATAAAGTGCTTAATTTCAAATTCCCTATTGTTGGAAGTTGCAGTGAATTTTTCTATTTTTCTCATAGGTCTCACCACCATTCTACATGCTTTGCACTTCCAGCTGTCTGAATTTCCAACTTCCAACAATAGGGAATTTGAAATTAAGCACTTTACAACATGTAATACATCACATGTAGTGTATGCCCTGCGTTGTCCATGTGGATTAATGTACATAGGTCGTATTAAGCGTCTTTTAAGAGTGAGAATCGCTGAGCATGTGCACAACATTACTATTGGCTATAAAGACCATAACGTATCCCTGCATTTCAAATTACATCACGGACAAGATCCTGCTGGATTGTTATTTTGGGAGATTGATCACATCAAACAATCTTGGAGGGGGGTAATTAATAAGGGATTTATCAAAAAAAGAAACTCAATGGATTTTTTTAACTGACACTCTTAGCCCGAAAGGGTTAAATATCGAACTCGATATTAATTGCTTTATCAGCGATTTTTAGGTTCACTAGAGTGGACGATTACAGAATGTATTAGAGTTTTAATTGAGGGGTTCCTCACTGAGATTCTGATTTGTTTTCTGTATAAATAACCTAATAACTATGCCCCGTTTGGATTACATATTTTTTTATTGTCTATGCACAATATGGAACCATGGGATACAGAGAGGTACTGGAGAATCTTTTATCAACTTCTGCTTTCTATCTACGTAGAATTTTAGATTATGCCGTGCAGGTAATTTTAATCTGATTAGATTTTAACCACTATTATTTTTGTGATTTTATCACAAGTTCCGAGGTTGCTGCGATTATATGCGATTTTGCATGTAACATTTTATGTCAATAGGTATGTCAGGTAATTTTAATCTGATTACATTTTAATCATTATTATTTTCATGATTTTATCACAAGTTCCGATGTTGCTGCGATTATATACGATTATGTGCGATTTTGTATGAAACATTTTTATTTTTTGTTAATTTTATGTCAATTTTATGTCGCAATGTGATAAACTTATCTGATTTAATATGATAATTATATTGGGTGAGGAACTATGGGTATTTTAATTACTTGGTCACTACACTGCGACATCCATATAGCTTAATTATGTTTGGGGGTTAAGCGACTCTCTCTCTTCAGTTGCACCTGGAATATATGGAAGAGGAGATGTTTAGATTTAATCCAAGACAAAAGCACTGTTTCTCACAAGGAATTGGGAGTTTGCAGATGTAATGCAAGATTCTGGTATAAATAGACTGCGTTGTCATTTAAATCTACAGCTTTTGGTTGGTTGGAGTATGGATACGTTCCCAGTTTAAGATAGGGACGCACCTTCCAATCAGACCTAGTGCTTACCAAGTATTAACACATTAGGGAAGAGTGTTGGTCGTGCCCCACCCCCTGGTTTTCAGATAAATTTTGTTCAACAAGCCGTGTAGTCATGCTCTTTGAAAAAGTCTTCCTGACGAAACTAGTCAGAGCACAATACCACGGAAACCGTTATCATGTGAGGACGCAGTGTGCTTCTAGCCTGAAGCTTCAGACACGAAAGGAAGTGTGGACCAGCTGTGCCTGGTTGACACGCAGTGCGCTCCAAGCTTGTAGTTGTATACTAGTGGAATGAAGGACTGATTAGCTGTGAGTGTGTATCATCCATCCAGTCTGCAACCAGTACCCTTGTGCTTTGAGAGAAGCAGTTTGAGTTATCCACTATTACCAACCAACTGAAAGCTAGAAGGCTATCCTTTGTAGGGAACTGCTCCCACTGATTTTTACAGTGTATTTACTTTATTAGTTTTTTTCTCTTATTTGTGACTTACAATAAATTATCAAAACAGTACTGGACTATTCAGGGTCTCTTTTTTATATGTGGACATTGTTGCTGTTATCTGATCATCAACCCTGGAGGACTTCGGGAGTAAACAGAGAGAGGATTTGATCCAAGGCTTGTTAACCTCTTGGCTCCGGTGAGTTTGAACCCCTACGGGGTGTGTGCAGCACAAGGTGTCCCAATAGATGGTGAAAGGTGCAATCAGATCTACTATTCATATAAGGGAATCCAAACTGAGCTCCAACCGCTGTGTCTTTGTTGGAATTTACCTACCTGCATGTGTTTTGCTTGCATTTACAAAGACTTTGTTTTATCAGTCAGCATTGAGGACTGAAAATAGGGCTGCTTTGATGGGTTAAATGCTGTTTCATATAGTACATTCATTCATCCATATTTATATTCCTAGTTCTAATTTGTTAATACAAATTTTATTTGAAACTGGACTTGTGCTGGAAAAGTTGTGTCCAATATGGTACATACCCTTGTCGAGCCACTATTTAAAGGAATTCATGTCCATGCCTGGGCTAAATTGTGGGTTATGGAAAATGTGAGCCAAAGTGTCAGAAAAGGCTTACCAGAGGAAGAAATGTTTCCTGCAGGCTAACTCCTGTTCCACAAACTTGTTTTGGGGAAGCTGCATTAGCACATGCGCACGAAGATGTGCCAGAATGCGAACAGTTATGCGCGTGCACGTTAATGCGTGCTGTCTTGTCTACAACGTTCCAGTGAGTGCCCTTTTTTCATGCTTATCTGCATCTGATTCCAGTTGCCTACCGGGCTTGCTTTGACTATTCCTGCTCTCCACCTGCATTCACCCTGGCTTGAACTTTTAACACTTCCCAGTCTCTGCATCTGTACCTTATCTGACTGCACTGTATATGACCCAGCTTGTCCGACCCTGCTCCAGTCTTCTGCTTCCAGCCTTTGTAGCTCCTGTACCGCTGACCTGCATCCACAGCATATCTGCATCCGCTGTCCTGTATCTACAGCTTGCCTGCATCTGCTGTCCTGCATCCACAGCATACCTGCATCCGCTGTCCTGTATCTACAGCTTGCTTGCATCTGCTGTCCTGCATCTACAGCATACCTGAATCTGCTGCCCTGCATCTACAACTTACCTGCATCTGCTGTTCTGCATCCACAGCATACATGCATCCGCTGTCATCTGGCACACCACTCAACCGGAAAGCCCAGCAGCTAGCAGGACTACCAGCCCTTGTGCGACTCTGCACTCCTGCACCACCTTTCTACCAGGGGCCCCAAGTCAGAGGAGTAAGAGAAGCCCCAAGTCAGAGGAGTAAGAGAAGCCTTCCTCTGCATACCAGACTCTTCCTACCAGGTATATGACAGTACAAGACAGCCATGTCTGAGCCTGAGCGAGGAATTTCTCCCTTGGATGAACTATGGCAAAACCTGGCTGGCCTCACACAAGCTGTAAAGGATTTACAGGCAGGTTATACCCGGCTGGAGGAACGGGTCCAGACTTTGTCATCACCCTCCGCTGTTTAGAGTGCTGCTTCTTCCTCTTCCGCTGGAAGTCCTGCTGCTCCCACAGTTGTGATGTTACCACCAGAGCCCAAAGTTCCTACTCCTGAAAGGTTCTCAGGGGACTGCATCAAATTCAGGACTTTTTGCACCGCCTGAAAACTGTACTTTGCCCTACAGCCCCACACCTTCTCTCTGGAGACTACCAAAGTAGGATTTGTTATCTCCTTGCTGTAGGGTGAGCCACAGTCATGGGCTCATCGCCTACTGGAAAGGAAGTCTGCTTCCTTATCTTCCTTGACCGCCTTCTTTGAAGATATGGCCCAAATCTATGATGACCCCCAGTGAAGCGCCACTGCAAAGGCAGTCCTCCATACCAGTGTTAATTTAGTCAACTAAAACGACTAAAACATTTTAGTCGACTAAAATGACTAAAACATTTTAGTCGGCCAAATGAATACTATTTTAGTCGACTAAAAGACGACTAAAACTAAAACAATTGAGATGACTAAAATACGACCAAAACTAAAAGCCATTTTGGTCAAAAGACTAAAATGAGACTTATGCCCTGTACACATGGTCGGTCATTGATCAAACATTCCGACAACAAAATCTATGGATTTTTCCTGACGGATGTTGGCTCAAACTTGTCTTGCATACACACGGTCACACAAAGTTGTCAGAATTTCCGAACGCCAAGAACGCGGTGACGTACTCCACGTACAACGAGACTATAAAAGGGCAGTTCAATACCAAGCGCGCCACTCTTTGGGCTCCTTTTGCTAATCTCGTGTTAGTAAAAGTTTGGTGAGAGACGATTCGCGCTTTTTCAGACTCGTGGTTTTCAGATCGTATTTCTACTATTCAGTTTGTGCTTGTGGGTTTGTATCTGGTCTTCAGTGCGTGCAGCGAGTTCCCATTGCTTTGTCATTGTGTTCTTGTCCGTTAGTTACTGATTTTCAGGTCGCTATTCACAGGCCTTGCTGTTCTTCAGTGCACTCTGTTACTTCGTTCTGACCAGCCGACCATTTTCTGGCCATGTTGCGTGTAAGTACTCATCGTAGAGTTCGTGCTGTGTGGGGGCTTGGTGTTGGAGTAGAATGGTGGAGAACACGTTTGGAATAATGGCCAGCCAGTTCCGCCTATTTCTTACACTAATACACATGGTGGAATATAAACTCAATCACATCATCCTGGCTTGCTGTGTTCTCCAAAATTCTTGGAACTATGCTGGCTCAGTTGGGCCTGAGGCTGGAATTCATATTAATGAACCAACCCTGACGGAGCTTGAAACTGGCCATCCTGGCTTGCCCCCCCAGAGTGTCTGCAAGGTCCGTATAAGATACATGGAATACTTTGTGGGTAGGAGGGGCATCGATATGCCAGACATTGTTTGAGACATTTTTAAATAAAAATATATTTTAAACTGAACAAATATTTGCTTTGATTTACTGCTTGGCTTTCTTTTAGCTGACCATGACCAAAATTTGGGGAATCCAGAAAATGGCGTGATTGCGTAAAATTAGAAAGCACTGTTGGGTGTTATTTACTAAAGGAAAATACACTTTGCACTACAAGTGCACTTGAGACTGCACTGAAACTGCACTTGTAGTGCAAAGTGGATTTGCCCTTAGTAAATAACACCCATTGCCACTGAAAACACCAACTTTACTACAAAAAATGCTTTTGAGCATTGAAAGAAGAAGCCACACATTGTTGATTCTCAATCTTTTTAATCAAAGCACAATCACATGTGCGTTTCTAAAAGGTTTTTAGAACTAACTAACATGTTTGTTGTATAACAATTTTTTAGGTCACATTAAAAGTAGAAATTGCCTTTTAAGGAAAAACAGGCATGTTTAAAACCATAAAAAATACACAACTCTTGAACTTACAAAGTTCAACTTTTATAGAAAGTGAAGGCAATATCAGACATGAGTACTTATAAACTATGTTTGATATTGCGTTCAGCAGATGGGGTGAAGTCACCCCTGGAAAAGTCAAATTTTGAAGATGCACTCAAATTGCCGAATGTCAACATGTGCTAGCTGCCATCATGGGGGATCAATGGACGTGTTTTGTGGGTGAAACCCCTTCCTCTCAGCTTCTTTATTATTGAGGAAGGGGTTGCACCCCCAAAACTCATACATTGATCTCCCATGATGGCAGATAGCACATGTTGGCACACTGTGTGCATCTTCAAAATTTGGCTGTTATATGTCAAAAAATTGTCAGAAAAAAACAATAATATAGCAGAAATAAGTTAGGGATTTCTAGGGGGTTTTAAATTCTCCCTAAAACATCAATGATGTTCTTAATTTTGTTTTGAACATCATTGATGTTTTGCTTGCTGTTTTCCAAATACCTATTACATCCCATTATCTCCCCGATGAGGATCTGGGCACTTTCACTGGTGAAGTGACATTCCTCTTCCACAACATCACGATCACCTAAAATATATAAAAAAAAGAAAAACCACACCATGTATTATAAATATGCAGGCATCCATCTCTTACCTGAGGCTGTGGTCGCAGACACTCACCTGTTTTGGTGACTATTTCCACAACATCTCCCTCCTCCTCCTCTGGTTGGGTTTGGGGGATTTCCCCTTCTTCATGAGGTGGGGGGGTCTGTTGTCTCCTCTGATGAGTGGTGTCCTCCGAGTCTTTTCTTACCTATGTGAAAAAAAATAGGTATATTTAGCACACAGATATTTGATGGCAGAAATAGAAATGTGAAACATTGCTTGGAAGTGGGGTACAATTGTCTCTTTTGGCAGAGTTGCAAGATGAAGAAATATTTTTTTCCTTTGTCAAGCTTGAATACTTACCTGTTTTGTACAAGCTTCACAGATGGAGACACCCCTATAGTATACACTGGAGCACCTGTGTGGACCCCCTAATAAAAAGGGTGTTCTTGTGTCCCACACTAGTGCTCCAGCATCCAAATGTGTAAACAGCTGCTGAGTGTCCTCTCCTTACACAGAATCTAGTTTGCATTTCATTCTAGTTACTAACCCATCTAGACAACAAAATTATTTTAAGAGAAGTAGGCCAGAAAAAATGTATTGAACTGCATCTGGACAAAACATGGTGTTTTATTGGCCGAACGAACAATGTTTCCTACGAACGAATAATGTGTCCATGAACATGAAAGTTGCCATTTTAAAATGTACAACAGTAAAGAAAAGCACATGAATCAGCACGAACGTTAGAAAAAGAAAGAATAGGAACACAGGACAACTACTTACTTTTTTGCAGCACTCTCCTGATCCTTCTATACTGATCATGCTCCCTGATTTTGAGGTCCGACCACCATTTCCTCAGTTGATCCTTGGATCGCCATACCCCAAAATTCCTGTGCAGACTCTTCACAACTTTCGCCATGATCTTGGCCTTTCTGACATTTGGGTTGAGGTAAGGTTCATACTTTCCGTCATAGTCGGCCCACTTCAATATGTCAACCATCTCCACCATCTCTACAAAGGACATATTTGAGGCCTTAAATCATCTCCTCCTGGATTGTGACGTTTCTGGCTCTGGGCTTTCCTCCTCCTCCTCGTTGCTGTAATTATCACACACCTGCTTTTTCTCCACCATGTGCTCTCCCCCACCGCTCCGAAAGAGAAGATGCGGGGAATAGACTAGAAAGAATCTCAGGGGCGGGCAGAGTTTCACGCATGTGCAGTGTATATAAAGCGTAACACGCGTGCATCGTACGTACGGTCTGTGAGCGGAAGAAGGAGTATCGGTAGCGCCGTTCGTGATAACGAAGGTAACATTTAAAATTGAGCCTATACTACTTATAGATTGAGGCCTATATTGGGACAAGATTAGGTGACTTTAGCCTGACATTAGGGTTTGTCTTGTGTTGTGTCTTGCAGAGAAAATGGATCTAGTCAATGATCATGACTTTATGCCAATATTCATTGATATGTTCAGGGAGCTGTCCTGTCTGTGGCAGGTAAACCACCCACATTATAACAATAAAACAAAGAGGAAGGCATCAATTGCTGGAATTTGTGAAGCCAGTGATCCCCACGGCAGACATCCCCTATTTAAAGGCCATAATTGGTGGCCTGAGGAGTGCTTATCTAAGGAAGCACAAGAAGGTCCAGGATTCCCTGAGATCAGGAGCTGCAGATGTCATTTATGTCCCCAGGCTGTGGTACTATGTCAGACTGCATTTTCTGCCAGGCCAGGCTGAACTGAGGTATAGCATTCTTCTAAATTTTTCTGTTGGTCAAATTAATGATGTTAAATCTAGGTTAGTTTGGATTCCTAATTTCTGATTGTGATTAATGAACCAAAAACTAAAAGATGTCCCTTTTTCATACACAGGAAAGTCTTGGCCAGGAGGTGGCTGGGCCCAGTAGCTTGCCAGATACCCAGGTCTCTCCCCTCCGCCTTCAACAAAAAAGTGTCAGGAAGAAGAGTAACATGAAGGAGGCAGCAATTGGCCTATTTTGGAAGGCTACTGCGGCCCTCAGAACCCCCCACAGTGTTCAAGAGTAGGGATGAGCTTCGAGTTCGAGTCGAACTCATGTTCGACTCGAACATTGGCTGTTCGCAAGTTCGCCGAACAGCAAACAATTTGGGATGCCGCGGAACACCCTTTAAAAGTCTATGGGAGAAATCAAAAGTGCTAATTTTAAAGGCTTATATGCAAGTTATTGTCATAAAAAGTGTTTGGGGACCTGGGTCCTGCCCCAGGGGACATGGATCAATGCAAAAAAAAGTTTTAAAAATGGCCGTTTTTTTCAGGAGCAGTGATTTTAATAATGCTTAAAGTCAAACAATAAAAGTGTAATATCCCTTTAAATTTCGTAGCTGGGGGGTGTCTATAGTATGCCTGTAAAGGGGCGCATGTTTCCCGTGTTTAGAACAGTCTGACAGCAAAATGACATTTCTAAGGAAAAAACCCATTTAAAACTACCCGTGGCTCTTGCATTGCCGACAATACACATAGAAGTTCATTGATAAAAACGGCATGGGAATTCCCCACAGGGGAACCCTGAACCAAAATTTTAAAAAAATGACGTGGGAGTCCCCCTAAATTCCATACCAGGCCCTTCAGGTCTGGTATGGATTTTAAGGGGAACCCCGCGCCAAAAAAAAAAAAAACGGCATGCGGTCCCCCCAAAAATCCATACCAGATCCTTATCCGAGCACGCAACCTGGCAGGCCACAGGAAAAGAGGGGGGGACGAGAGTGCGCCCCCCCCCTCCTGAACCCTACCAGGTCACATGCCCTCAACATTGGGAGAGTGCTTTGGGGTAGCCCCTCAAAACACCTTGTCCCCATGTTGATGAGGACAAGGGCCTCATCCCCACAACCCTGGCCGGTGGTTGTGGGGGTCTGCGGGCGGGGGGCTTATCAGAATCTGGCATCCCCCTTTAACAAGGGGACTCCCAGATCCCGCCCCCCCTGTGTGAAATGGTAAGGGGGTACTTACCCCTACCATTTCACTAAAAAACTGTCAAAAATGTTAAAAATGACAAGAGACAGTTTTTGACAATTCCTTTATTTAAATGCTTCTTCTTTCTTCTATCTTCCTTCATCTTCTGGTTCTTCTGGTTCTTCCTCCGGCGTTCTCATCCAGCATCTCCTCCACGGCATCTTCTATCTTCTTCTCCTCGGGCCGCTCCGCACCCATGGCATGGGGGGAGGCTCCCGCTCTTCTCTTCATCTTCTTCATCTTCTTCTCTTCTTCCTTCTTCTCTTTTTCTCTTCTTCTCTTCTTCATTTTCTTCTCCGGGCCGCTTCGCATCCATGCTGGCATGGAGGGAGGCTCCCGCTGTGTGATAGCGTCTCCTCGTCTGACGGTTCCTAAATAACGGGGGGCGGGGCCACCCGGTGACCCCCGCCCCCCTCTGACGCACGGGACATGATGGGACTTCCCTGTGGCATTCCCAATGACGTCACAGGGAAGTCCTGTCAAGTCAAGCATCTAAGGAAGGAAGCATCTAAGGAAGACCAGAGAGTGATGACCTGGGTTCAGTCTGGTCTGACAAAAGATGCAGGCTCTTGTATGACCACAGCCTGGGGACATACATGTCATCTGATGCTGTTCATGATCTCTTGGACTTCTGGACCAGATTGTACTCCCTTATATATGAACTCCTCAGGCCACCAATTTTGCATTAAAATAGTTGATGTGTGCCCTGGGGGCCAAAGGCTTCACCAATTTCTGCAGTTTCTCCAGCATTGCCTCCCTCTTTCTTTGGTTATGACCCCTTAATAAAGGTTTTATTTTTCTATTATACTTGCCTATGTGTGTTTTCCTTCAAAAAGGACAGTTTGTTTGTGAGGAGGAAGGTACATTTCAAAAATACAATGTAAAATTAACAAGAGACACCAATACCAAGCAATCTCCCTAAATAATACAAGATAATAATGGTGTTGTGGTAGCTTGACACACAAAACGCACCCAAAACTATTCTGGAGTAAAAAAAAAAATCAATACAAAAAAAAAAACAGGAGATCAGGATTTAACAAACTAAAAACAAAAAAACAAAAAAAAAAATATTTTCGGGAGATGTGACTAATCAAAATATTATATTCATGAAATCACGATAAATAATAAAGAAAGAAGTTTGTGAGAAGTCTGTGTGAATATAATATTATAAAGAAGAAGAGAGTGCGCTGCATTAAACAATTTAAAACATTGCAGTGTGATGAAAGTGCTATATCCATAAGAAACGCTAATTTTACCAGACCGAACAGTTCCGTCTCGGAATTTATTCTGAGCATGCGTGGCACTTTGTGCGTCGGAATTGTCCACACACGGTCGGAATTTACACGAACGGATTTTGTTGTCGGAAAATTTTATAGCCTACTCTCAAATTTTGTGTGTCGGAAATTCCAATGAAAAAAGTCCGATGGAGCCCACACAGGGTCGGAATTTCCGACAACAAGCTCCGATCGCACATTTTCCTTGTGTACAGGGCATAAAACTTAAATGCCATTTTAGTCAAAAGACTAAAATGAGACTAAAACTAAAATGCCATTTTAGTCAAAAGACTATGACTAAAACTAAATTGCAATTACTGAAATGTACAGGAGATTTTAGTGGACTAAAACGTAGGACATTTTAGTCGACTAAAATGTACTGGAGATTTAGTCGACTAAATATGACTAAAACTAAAACAATTGCAGAAGACTAAAATGGGACTGAAACTAAAATGCCATTTTAGTCCTAAGACTAAAATTAACACTGCTCCATACACTCCAGCAGGGTCGCAGAGCGGACAAGGACTATGTTTCAGATTTCAGGTGCTGGAGCTCCGATACATATGGGAATGATGCGGCCCCCACTATCAGTTCCGTATCAGTCTGTCAGAGACCCTGAAAGATAAACTAGCCCGGGTTGGTGTTCCATCGTCTCTTGAAGATCTTATAAAATTATTTATTCCGATTGATATATGTAGGTCACCGGCGCAAAATAATTATTAATTGTGTCAAAAAAAACATAAAAACATAAAAAACTAGTTGCTGCAGTCAAAGATAAATTCCTCCAGTGGGTGAAATAAAAAATAAAGTGAATATAGTGTTGACTGCACTACCCCAATATCATAACATTTTCCCAGCAGCTGCTGGGAAATACACACGACGTCACTACGTCACTTCTGGCTGGGCAAAAACAAGGCCTGAACCGCAAACCGGGTGAAAACGAGGCTTGCACCGCAGGCCGGCATAGGAAGCATACGGTGACATCTTTACACCCATTCTAACTTCTGGAATAGCTTGGTGCAGGCTTACGGGCACTACAAAATGTGAGTTCACAGTCTCTTTTTTAACTAATTTTAAAATAAACAGTGCAAATATACTGCACAATGATCGCTGTCTGTTTTTTATGAGGATGGATACAAGTGGAGTGGTTATCCCTTTTAATGAACCAAGGGCGCATTATACCAGCATCTGGTGAGTGGCCAATCCATGTGGTGGTGGTGTAGTCGCTGAAGTGGTTAAATTGTCACAAGATATTACGGACGAATAATTTAAGAGCACAGGAATACCAAATTCACAGAGGATAGTCCTGTATAAATTGTCACACTGCACTTTATTAATAATAATTGGACGCTATAATTTACATTTTTTTTTGTACGTTCATATTGGTGTTATGTTATATGATATATATGATATATTTAGGGTTTGTTTTTTATAGATATGAACTGATTGAAGATTGATAGTGTGTGAAAACGATCATATAACATTGCACAAATATTTTTGGTTAGTCATATTCATTTCACAATTGAAAAAGGAGTGGTGTATGTAAATGTTATGATATTGGGGTAGTGCAGTCAACACTATATTCACTTTATGTATTCAGATTGACCGGAGAGAACGCAGGTCTGAAAGATCTGTCGGTCAATTTCACCCTGTATGGATGATGCCACGAGTTGCCAGTTCACCAGGCCCAGCTGCTCCTGAAGCTGCAGCATCTGCCCCTGATGCCTCGGAACCCATGCAGCTGGGCTTGCTTTGTCCTTCACTTACCAGTGAAGAACGTCAACGCCGTCGACTGAATAATCTGTGCTTTTACTGTGGGGAACCAGGCCACTATGTGAGAACGGGCCCAACCAAGCTCCGTAGGTGCCTGTCTATGTCTTCTGCTAAATCTCCATCTCTGTCAAGTGACCCTCCTCATCTGGCCATTGCCATTCTGTTACAGCTTCCAGAAGGAACTATTCAAGTGTCAGCCATAATTGACTCCGGGGCCTGCAGCTGTTTCATCGATCTAGCTTTTTCTGCTGAACACCGGATACCTCTGCAACCCAAGGCCCAGAGACTTTCTGTTTATCTTGCAGATAAGTTTGTCATCAAGTCCGGGCTTGTCACCCAAGAGATTGTTTTACTGTCTACCACCATTGCCACCAGTCACAAAGAACTGCTGCGCTTAGATGCCATTGCCTAACCCCTGTTTCCCATCATGCCATGGCTAAGGGCACACCACCCGTACATCAATTGGGCCACACAAGAGATTCAGTTTCACTCACACTACTGCCAACAACATTGCTTGTCAGTACCTTCATGTCAACCACCATCTCTGCTGTCTATGGACTCTGACCCTGAAGCATGTACATTCATTCCTGTTGCATACCTGGACTTTCTGGACATCTTCAGTAAAAAGGGGGCAGAAACTCTTCCTCCTCATAGGTCTTACGACTGCCCAAATGAGTTACTCCCAGGGGCCAAGGTACCTTTTGGAAGAACTTTTCCCTTCAATAAACTAGAACTGGTGGCACTAAAAGAGTACATTGATGAAAGTTTAAGGAAAGGATTCATTCGTCCATTAACCTCTTTAGCTGAGGCAGGCATTTTCTTTGTGGAAAAGAAGGTCCATTCACCTTAAAGACAATCAATAAACAAAGGAAGCAGCACTGTGGATTAGGTGAATATAAATATGAGTGATTAAATAAATACATTAAGTAAATAATTAAATTGGGTAATAAATAATAAAGTTCATGGTCAAATCATATAAATCAATAACAGTTCTAATCCATGATCAACCATCCAAGAGGTGAGGTAGATAAGGAACCAAGGCAGGGGTCCCCGTCTGAGACAGGATTGGAAGTAAGACTGGGTAAATCCTTCACCGCACCACTGTGATATGAATAAAATGCGCGCTTACCAACCGGCAAGCTTAAGGAAGCTTGCGACCTTAACCCGGTCGGGGCCTTTCTTGGGATGGAGACACCACTAAGCCACTCCTTAGACCGTAAGTAGCCCACTATCCTCCACGTATAGACAAAGTCTGGATGTTGGGGATACTATACTCCTAACCAGGAGTTGTTCTCACAGACAGTGCCCCAAAAGAAAAGGAAGAGCAACATAGCGTAATCCTGGTTGGATTTTTATTAAAAGAAATTTAAAAATACACTTAACAATGTGTTGAATGCACAAACGCATATAGAGCTGGCCGGCTAAACACGAACACCCATCCTGCAGACGGTAAATACGGCACGTCAGCACATCAGCACGCCCAGCAGGTCCATTCACCTTGACCTTGTGTCGACTACCGTGAGCTCAATAAAATCACAGTCAAGAACCGGTACCCCCTATCCCTGGTACCTGAACTATTTCCTGGTACCTGAGATCAGCAACTATCTTCAAGAAGTTGGATCTTCGAGAGGCATACAATCTGGTTCACATACGGACCGTGGATGAATGAAAAACACCCAATTTGGGCACTTCGAGTACTTAGTGATGCCCTTCAGACTGTGCAATGCCCCTGCTACAATCCAGCATTTTGTCAATTACATTTTTCCGGACTTTCTGGATCTTTTTGTCTATTGTCTATTTAGACGATATTCTGATTTTTTTCCTGTTCTCTAGAGGTTCACCAGGGACATGTGAAAAAGGTGCTGACTCGACTCTGTCAACATGGTTTCTATGTCAAACTATGTCAAACTTGAGAAGTGCGAGTTTGAACGCCAGAGCATCCAGTTCCTGGGTTTAATAATCTCCACAGAAGGTATAAAGATGGATCCCCAGAAGGTCAGCGTCATCCTGGATTGGCCGGCTCCCACAAACAAGAAAGGAATACAACGTTTTATGGGATTCACAAATTTTTATCAAACATTCATTAAAGGATTCTCCGCCATCATTTCACCAATCACAAAACTAACCAAGCACAACAACCAGTTCTGAACTCCTGAAGCTCGGTCTGCTTTTGAGACCCTTAAAGGATTTTTCACCTCTGCATCCATTCTAAAGCATTTGGATCCAGCCCTACCATACGTCCTGGAGGTTGACGCATGAGAATCAGCAGTGGGGCAGTACTCTCCCAACACCAGGTGGCCAAGGCTCTTCTACACCTGGTGGCATTCTTTTCTCATAAACTATCATCAGCAGAAAAGAATTACGATGTGGGGGACCGTGAACTTCTTGCAATTAAAGTGGAGTTCCACACAAAAATGGAACTTCCGCTTTTCGGAACCCTCCCCCCCTCCGGTGTCACATTTGGCACCTTTCAGGGGGGTGCAGATACCTGTCTAAGACAGGTATTTGCACAAACTTCCGGCATAGACTCCCATGGGAGTCTATGCCTCTTCCCGTCCCCACCACGCTGTCTGCTGGGACACACACGGGTCCCAGAGACAGCGGGGACCAGTTAGGAAGCGCAACGTGACTCGCGCATGCGCAGTAGGGAACCGGGAAGTAAAAGTGAAGCCCCAACGCTTCACTTCCTGATTCCCTCACCTAGGATGGCGGCGGCAGCTGCAGAGAACCGAGCAGGTTCTCGACGTCGCCTGCCGACATCGCTGGACCCTGGGACAGTTAAGTGGCCATGTATTAAAAGTCAGCAGCTGCAGTATTTGTAGCTGCTGGCTTTTAATATTTTTTTTTTTGGCGCTTTAGGTGGACCCCCGCTTTAAGGCTGCGCTGGAGGAGTGGAGATATCTCTTGGAAGGGGAGCTCACCCAATACTCATTTTTACCGACCACAAGAACCTAGAATACTTAAGAACGGCAAAACCCTTTAAGCCCTGTCAAGCCAGGTGGGCACTGTTCTTTTCTCGGTTTGCCTTTCACATAACTTTCAGGCCTGGGTCAAGTAATACTAAGCCAGATGCTCTATACCGTATGTTTGGTTGAAGAATCTATGCTTCCCAACACCATCCTGTCTTCAGGGAATTTCCTTCTATTACAAGAAAATCTGTTGTCCCAAATTAAGCAGGCCTCTGTGGGAGTTCCCTCACCCCTGAGACGTCCTTACAAGTAAGGGATGGGCTATTATGGTACTAAGACAGGATCTTTGTGCCAGAAGATGTGTGTGTCTCTGTTCTAGGCTGGTGCCATGATCATGCATTAGCAGGACATTTTGGATCCAGTAAACTTTCTGAACTAGTACAACATACCTTTTGGTGGCCTCACTTAAGCCACACAATCGGATTTTCCGACAGGAATTGTGTGATGACAGGCTGTTGGTGGAAAATCCCACCATTTGTATGCTCTATCGGACAATTGTTGTCGGATTTTCCACGGACAAATGTTGGATAGCAGGTTTTAAAATTTTCCGTGTTTCCATGTTCCATGTTTGTTGTTGGATTTTCTGAGCGTGTGTACACAAGTCTGTTGGACATAAGTCCAAAGTCCAAACGCGCAAGCACGGAAGCAAGGATGAGCCAGAAGCAGTCGATCTTGTACACTAGCGTTCGTAATGGAGAATTAACATTCGTGACGTGGCAAATTATGAAATCTCGAAATGCAGCTCACATTCTCTTCTTCTATAATGGGATAATAATGAAGCTGCTTTGCTGGTGATACTGATGGAGTTATTTCAAACAATTTTCAAAGTTTTTTTTTTTCTAGTGATATCAAGAATAATATTATTATGCTTTTTTTTTTTTTTTTTTGGGCAAATTACCACAACACCATTATCCCACAGTTTTTAAGATCAAAGATACAACTAAATTGGTGTCCTTTGTCAATTTTATATTGTATTTTTTTAATTGTAACTGTCTACTCTCAAACTGTCATTTTAAGTAAAACACATAGCCAAGTATTATTCTACACAATTTTATTGTGCATTAAAAAAGAAAACAAATAAAATTAGACATGCTATCTGCCAATAGAACTTAACCAAAAAGTGGATTCTATGCATCCAAAAATATAGAAAATAAATATACCAAAACAAATCATTATTATTCAACCAAAAAATAAAATAAAAGCCTCATGCATGTGTCCTGCTTCTTAATATAGGGGGTCAACAATGCCAAGAATTGGTGAAAGCAGGGGTCTGTCATCCGGAGATAATTCCGAAAATCATCTGGATTATTCTCCTGGAGTTTCCGCAGCAAAGGCATATGATATAATTGGTCACGATTAATAAAGCAACCAATTTTTGGTCCAAGAACTCCTCCTCCTCCTGTTACTGGACTGGACTTGGGTCAAAGCAATAACTCCAAGGCTAATAATAAATAACACGTTATCTCCTCCGATTCCGCAACATGTCTGGTTGACGAACGGCCGTTCAGAAACAAACTGACAAGCATGAAATGAAAAGCGCGAACTGTAAAGCGCTAAATAAAATGTGCAAAATAAAAAATGCAAATCGACACTCACCAAACTTCTACTAACACAAAATTAGCAGAAGGAGACCAAAGGGTGGCGCTAAAGAGCTCAAAAACCACGTAGTACGTCAATACGTTCGTGTTTGTTGGCCGACAATTCCTTGCCATTTGCATGCAAGACAAAATCAAGGCACACACCTTTAGACAAAAGTCTGAGGTTTTGTCTGCGAAAAATCCGATTGCGTATACGAGGCTTTAGAAAAAGACTGCAGGAAGTATGTGGAATCATGTACTAAATGTATGAATAAAAGCAACAGGACCAAAGCATGGGGTCTGCTTAACCGCTTACCTACCAGCCGCCTTCATTTTACTGTGGCAGGTCAGCACGATTCCTCGAGCCGTCGTAGCTATACGTCGGCTCGCGGGATCGGGATAACAGGCGGAGGCACGTGGCCGCTGCACAGCGGGGGTGCCGATGCTCGTGACTGATGGTCACGTTGACCACTGGCCACGAGCAATTGTGGACACGAGAGGCAGAACAAGGACGATTGTGTGCAAACACACAAATCCCTGTTCTGTGAGGCGTGACAGATCGTGAGTTCCTATTAGCTAGGAACCATGATCCGTCACTTCCTCTAGGTTAGTCCCCTCCCCCTACAGTTGGAAACACAAACAGGGAACACAGTTAACCCCTTGATCGCCCCCTAGTGTTATCCCCTTCCCTGCCAGTGACATTTTTACAGTAATCAGTGCATTTTTATAGTACTGATCTCTGTATAAATGCCAATGGTCCCAAAAATGTGTCAAATGTGTCTGATGTGTCCGCCATAATGTCGCAGTCCTGATAAAAATCGGAGATCGCCACCATTACTAGTAAAAAAAATAATAATAATAAAAAAGCTATATATCAAACCCTATTTTGTAGACGCTATAACTTTTGCACAAACCAATCAATATACGCTTATTGCGATTTTTTTACCAAAAATATTTAGAAGAATACATATCAGCCTAAACTTAGAAACAAATTAGCTTTATTTAAAAAAAAATGGGGATATTTAGTATAGGAAAAAATACAAAATATTGTGTTTTTTTCAAAATTGATGATATTTTTTTGTTTATAGCGCAAAAAAAAAAAAAACAGCAGTGGCAATCAAATACGACCAAAAGAAAGCTCTATTTGTGGGAGGAAAAAGGATGTCAATTTTGTTTGGGTGCAGCATCACACACGCAATTGTCAGTTAAAGCGACGCAGTGCCAAATTGCAAAAAATGGCCTGGTCATTCAGCAGCCAAATCTTCCGGGGCTGAAGTGGTTAAACCATTACCATTTCCAGATAGACCCTAGAAGATGATTTCAATGGATTTTATTGTTGAGCTTTCCCCATCAGAAGGCTGTACGGCCATCTATGTGGTGGTATATCGATTGTCTAAGATGGCACATTTCCTACCCTTAACAGGCACACCATCTGCCCCTTAAACTGCACAGATTTTCATAAAGGAAATAGTAAGGCTGCATGGAATTCCAGCTAACATTGTGTCTGACTGGGGAAGTTTCCTCAAGATTTTGGAAATCTCTTGCTGAAACTCTGAAGATCGAGTTGTCCTTCTCCTCAGCCTATCACCCTTAAACTAATGGTCAGACAGAAAAGACCAACCAGACCCTGGAGCAGTACTTACGCTGCTTTTCTTCATTTTCTCCGGCACTCTGCTACCAGACAATCTCCATTCTTCGCCAATTACGGCTTTCACCCATCATTCCTGCCCAGTGAAATTCTGGAATTTTCTGTACCAGCTGTTTTAGAAACAGTAACCTTTTTCGAATCCAATAACAAACTCTTACAAGGTGCAATAACAAAAGCGCAGGAATACAGTAAAAAAATCTTTGACAGGAAGAGACGGGGGAGTTAATCTTGGAACCTGGCGATCAGGTATGGCTGTCCACTACAACTTTTAAAACAGGCTTGTTCATCAAAGAACCTAGAACCTAAGTTTGTGGGGCCATTTCCAGTGAAGAGAAAAATCAATGACCTCACCTATCAGCAGGGCCGGACTTATCATTGGGCTTGACTGGGCTCAAGCCCATGGGCTCCGCACAATAGGGGGCCCTGTGGGCCCCAGCTGAGTGTACTCAGCTATACTTGGCTAGTTCCACTCACAGTCACGCCTTGTCCCGCCCTATGATGGACATAACACAGGGGCTGGGTGTGACTGTGAGCGGAGCTAGCCGAGTACACTCGGCTATGTATGTTGGCGCTCGGCTCCGCTCACAGTCATGCCCAGTCCCGCCATTGGACCTGTGTTATGTCCATCATAGGGCTGGACTGGGCGGGACTGCGAGAGGAGCCAAGAAAAGCCAACAGGAGCCGAGATACACAGGACCGGCTCTGTGTATCTCAGCAGCACCATATTTAAACTGCAGTGACACTGACAAGTCACTGCAGTTTAACTGCAGCCTGGGCAAGGCTGCAAATGATACGGACAAGGCTGCAGATGGACACTGATAAGGCTGCAGATGGAGGCTGCAAATGACACTGATAAGGCTGCAAGGCTGCAAATGACACTGACAAGGCTGCAAATGACACTAACAAGGCTGGAAGGCTGCAAATGACACTGACAAGGCTGCAATGTCACTGGGCAAGGCTGCAAATCTGCAAATGACACTGACAAGGCTGCAAATGACACTGGGCAAGCATGCAGATGGACACTGTGCAAGACTGCATTGATGAGCATTTAAATGTAAGTTTTTTTCCTTAAATAGTTTTTTTTCTTAAAATTCCTTAAACTCTTATCTTGAGGTTTGCTGATTGGTTATTGGCAGTTACATAGTGCCTCATTTACTGCCGTTGAGAAAACCTGTCTGCATTAGACAGTGATGTAATTGTGGACAAACGGTATCAGAGTGGAGCGCTTAAAAGAAAACTAAAGGTTTAATGTAATGTATAGAAGGTAGGGCCTGAAAGTGACTCAAGCCTCCACCACCCTAAGTCCTGCCCTGCCTATGAACTAGAGTTACTAGGCTCCTTGAGAATTCAACTCCTGATCCTTTACCTGAAAGGAATCCAGGTCCACCTGAGCTGATGATAGTTGACTGGGAGGAGGAGTATGAAGTTGGGGCAATTCTAGATTGCAGAAAAGGGAGAAACCAAACCCTGTATCTGATTAAATGGAAAGGTTATGGACCTGAGGAAAATTCTTGGGAACCTGAAAATAATATTCACGCTAAGAGACTTGTCCAAGCATTCAACCATTCCCATCCAGGAAAGTTGGCCCAGTTGGACATCCAGAGGCTGCCCATTGGGAGGGGGCAATGTCCGGAAAGGCTTACCAGAGGAAGAAATGTTTCCAACGGGCTAACTCCTGTTCCCTGAACTTGTCTTGGGGAAGCTGCGTTAGCGTGTTCTAACGTACGTTTGCACAGCGCATCCTGTGACATGTGAGGGCACCAAATGGGCTATTTAAACCAGATCAGTACACAGATCCAGTGCTGTCTTGTCTACAGCGTTCCAGTGAGTGCCCTTTTTTCATGCTTATCTGCATCTGATTCCAGTTACCTACCCGGATTGCTTTGACCTTTCCTGCTCTCCACCTGCATTGACCCCGGCTTGAACTTTGACCACTCTCCAGTCTCTACATCTGTACCTTATCTGACTGCACTGTGTATGACCCGGCTTGTCCGACCCTGCTGCAGTCTTCTCCTTCAGCCTGCGTAGCTCTGGTACCTCTGACCTGCATCCACAGAATACCTGCATCCGCTGCCCTGTATCTACAGCTTGCCTGCATCCACTGTCCTGCATCCACAGCATACCTGAATCTGCTGCCCTGGATCTACAGCTTACCTGCATCCGCTGTTCTGCATCCACAGCATACCTGCATCCGCAGTCATCTGGCACACCACTCAACTGGAAGCCCAGCAGCTGGCACGACTACCGGCACTCGTACAACTCTGCACTCATGCGCCACCTGTCTGCTCTACCAGGAGCCCAGAGTCTAAGGAGTAAGAGAAGCCTTCCTCTGCATACCAGGCTCTTCCTACCAGGTACATGACACAGAGGTTGGATTTCTGAGATCGAGAAGGCATCCAACTTCTCTAGTCTAGAATAGAGTTACATATAGTTACACAGTAGGTAAGGTTTAATAAAGACAATAGTCCTTCCAGTCCAACCTGTGTAGGTGTACGTGTGTGCATATACAAATGCATCAATGTATAATAGTGTGTAGAATTTTTTTTTGCAAAAAATTTGATTTCACTACTTTATAAATGCAAGAAAGTCAGTGCTATATATAAAAAGTAGTTTACAAATATTTAAATTAAGGCTAAAAAAAAATATCTGTAAAAGTAGCATTTGTAAAAGAAAAGCTGAAGTGCAACATTGTTAACACTGGCAAGAATATGTAAACTGACATTTTTCTCCTTTAGGCCCCTTTCACACAGGGCGGATCTGTCCGAGTGGAATCCGCCTGCTCAGCTGGGGATCTCTCTGCTGACCGGCAGATGACAGGTCCTGTCTGCTCTGCTATGTGGAGAGGACAAGGACGGAGCCCACTCTACTCTATGGAGCAGTCAGATGAAAATGGACTGCATTCTCCCAGACGGGGTGGCTGGGGATGTTTGACAATGCACCATACTTTACGTTTAGCATCTGGATTTGCTCACATTCATTACATATGTTGATTATTTTTGCCTTGTCATTCTTACCTCATAGGAAAACTTTTTAAGAGAACCTACTGTATACCTGTTTAAGTTCATTTTATTATTGTAATCTCTGTAAAGCTTCAATAAAAATATTGAACAAGAAAATGGACTGCATGTCCGTTTCCACCCAATCTGATCTGACCCGCTGGACGGATGGCGAACATATCGCCATACGTCTGATTTCAGCAGATTTTGGCAGATCGGATGCCAGGCAAGTGTCAGCAGACACATGTCCGCTGACATCTGCCTCCCCATAGGGGACAATGGGTGGCCCTGAAAAATGGACAGGCGGACCTGATCGGTCCGATTGTGTAAAAGGGGCCTTATAAGCAGACCTAAGTCATAAGTCTAAAGCATAACTGTACAGTAAACCGGAAGAAAAAAAGTTGCAATTAAAGCGGTGTTCCACCCATTTAAAAGTCAGCGGCTACAAAAAGTGTAGCTTTTGACTTTTAATAATCGAACATTCACCTGTCCCACAGTCCAGCGATGCGGGCAAACAAAGCCCCCCTCCTCTCCCCCTCCTCTCTGCGGTGGTGGCATTGTATCTGTGGGCGCCTGGCTGTGGCTTCACAGCCAGGCATGCACTGCGCATGCGCGAGCCACGCTGCGCACTGTGAATGGCCGGGCAATCTTCTGGGACCTGTGATGTGATTGCAGGGAAGGAGGGGGAAGAGGTGAACTTCCTTCCAGAGCTGCAGAGCCCCGGGAGGAAGTTGGAGCTGGGTGCCTCTAAAAAGAAGGTATCTGCCCCCCCCAAAAAAAATTACATGCCAAATGTGGCATGTCAGGGGGCCACCATCACTTAAAGTGGAAGTTCCATTTTTGGGTGGAACTCCGCTTTAGGTTAAAGTTCAACTACAAATCATAAGCCATGGGCCATCCAATGTAAATATATATTTTTTATTTTGGCATTTGTCCCACGGAACTAATACACATCAAATGTGATGTTCAAGAAACCTAGGTTCCTCTCTTCCACTGGTTACCTCTATTGCCCCGTACACACAGTCGGATTTTCCGAAGCAAAATGTGCGATCGGAGCGTGTTGTCGGAAATTCTGACCGTGTGTGGGCTCCATCAGACTTTTTCCATCGGATTTTCCGACACACAAAGTTTGAGAGCAGGCTATAAAATTTTCCAACAACAAAATCCGATCGCGTCAATTCCGACCGTGTGTGGACAATTCCGATGTATAAAGTGCCACGCATGCTCAGAAGAAATTCAGAGACGGAACAGCTCGTTCTGGTAAAATGAGCGTTCGGAATGAATAGAGCACTTCCGTCACGCTGCAATCTTTAAAATTGTTTAATACAGCGCACTCTCTTCTTCTTTATAATGCAGGAAGAACTACGTCGTTTTGCTGCTGATATTCACACAGACTTCTCACAAACTTCTTTCTTTCTTATTTATCGTGATTCCTTCAATATATTATGATTTGTCACATCTGACCAAAAATCTATATCATTTTGTGTTTTTTTTTTTAAACCCTGATGTTATTATTTATTTTATTTTTTTTGGTTTGTATTTTTTTCAAGGCTGATCTTGTTTTTTTTTTTTTTTTTTTTAGTTTTTTTAACATCCAGGATATTTTTGTGTGTGTTTTGTGTGTCAAGTTACCACAACACCATTATTATCTTGTCTTATTTAATCTCAAGGAGGTTGCTTGGTGTGGGTGTCTCTTGTTAATTTCACATTGTATTTTGAAATGTACCTGAATCCTCACAAACAAACTGTCCTTTTTGAAGGAAAACACACACAGGCGAGTATAATTGAAACCAAAAAACCTTTATTAAGGGCTCATAACCAAACAAAGAGGGAGGCAATGCTGGAGAAACAGCAGAGATTGGTGAAGCCTTTGGCCCCCAGGGCACACATCAATTATTTTACTGCAAAATTGGTGGCCTGAGGAGTCCATATCTAAGGGAGTGCAGTCTGGTCCAGAAGTCCCAGAGATCATGAAAGCAGCAGATGACATGTATGTCCCCAGGCTGTGGTACTACAAGAGACTGCATCTTTTGCCAGACCAGACTAAACCCAGGTCATCACTCTCTGGTCTTCCTTCCACGCTTCCTTCCACGCTGTGGCTCTGGTGGTGGAGTTGTGGCAGGAGAAGGAGGAGGATGTTCCAACTCAATCACGTGGGTATTGGGTGTGATTTTGCCCCTCACCCCCTTAGTTAAGACTTTATAAAGAAGGTCCTCACACAGGAGGCGTTGGCCTCCTGTACCACAGCCTGGGGACATAAATGTCATCTGCTCCAGCTCCTGATCTCTGGGAATCCGTGACCTTTTTGCACTCCCTAAGATAAGTGCTCCTCAGGCCACCAATTTTGGCTTTTAAATAGGGGATGGTTGCTGTGGGGACCACCGGCTTCACCAACTCCAGCAGTTTCTCCAGCGCTGTCTGCCTCTTTTGTTTATGATTATAATGTGGATGTTTTACCTGCCACAGACAGGGCAGCTCCCTGTACTTGTCTATGAACAGGGGGAGGAAGTTGTGGTCATCGAAGCCATCCATTTTCTCTGCAAGACACAACACAAGACAAACCCTAATATAAGGCAAAACTCTCCTAATCTTGTTACAACATAGGCCTCAATCTAGAAGCAGTATAGGCCCAAGTTTAGATCTTACCTTCGTTATCACGATTGGCGCCTCCGATACTCCTTCCTCCGCTCACAGATCATACGTACTACGCACGCGTGTTACGCTTTATACACACTGCGCTTGCGTGAAACTCCGCCCGCCCCTGACGTTCTTTCTACTGTATTCCCCGCCCCTTCTCGTTCGGCGCAGTGGGGGAAGAGCACATGGCGGAGACACAGCAGGTGCGTGCTAATTACAGCAACGAGGAGGAGGGGGAGGAAAGCCCGGAGCCAGAAACATCCCGATCCAGAAGGAGACAATTTAAGGCCTCAAAAATGTCCTTTGGGGAAATGTTGGAGATGGTGGACATCCTGAAGAAGGCCGACTATGACGGGAAGTATGGACCTTAACCCAACCCCAATGTCAGAAAGGCCAAGATCATGGCGAAAATGGTCAAGAGTCTGCACCGGAATTTCGGGGTATGACAATCGAAAGATCAGCTCAGGAAACGGTGGTCAGACCTCAAATTAAGAGAGCACGAGCAGTACAGAAAGATCCGGAGAGTGCTGCAAAAAAGTATTTGTCCTGTGTTCCTATTCTTTATGTTTATTACGTTTGTGCTGCTCCATGTGCTCTTCTTAACTGTTATCCAGTTTAAAATGGCAACTTTCATGTTCATGGGCACATTATTCGTTCGTATAAAACATTGTTCGTTCGGCCTAGAAAACACCATTATTTTGGCCATATGCATTTGCCCACATTTTTTATGGCCTACTTGTCTGCAAATAATTTGGTTGGGTAGATGGGTTTGTAACTAGAATGAAATGCAAACTAGATTCTGTGTAAGGAGAGAACACTCAGCAGCAGTTTTCACATCTGGACACTGGAGCACTAGTGTGGGACACAAGAACACCCTTTTTATTATAGGTCCCACACAGGTACTCCAGTGTATACTATAGGGGTGTCTCCATCTGTGAAGCTTGTACAAAACAGGTAAGTATTCAAACTTGACAAAGGACACTAAAAATTTTACATCTTGGAACTCTGCCAAAATAGACAATTGTACCCCACTTCCAAGCAATGTTTCATATTCCTATTTCTGCCATCAAATATCTGTGTGCTAAGTATACTTATTTTTTTTTTTACATAGGGGATAAAAGACTCGGAGGACACCCCTCATCCGAGGAGACCACAGACCCCCCACCTCTGGAACAAGGGGAAATCCACCCAAGCCAAGCAGAGCAGGAGGAGGAAGACGTGGTGGAAATTGGCACCACAACAGGTGAGTGTCTGCGACCACAGGCTCAGGTAAGAGATGGAAGCCGGCATATTTATAATACATGCTGTGTTTTTGTTTCTATCTTTTTAGGTGATCGTGATGTTGTGGATCCAGATCCTTTCACCTCGGAAAGTGCACAGATCCTGATCGGGGAGATCATGGGGTGTAATAGGGACTTGGAAAACATCCTTAAAAACATCAATGATGTTCAACAAAAAATGAAGAACATCATTGATGTTTTAGGGAGAGTTTAAAACCCTTCAAAATCCCTTATTTTTTTTGCACTTTTTGTGAGCTAAAAACTTTTAGCATTTTTTGACATATTTGCGAAAAGCCAAATTTTGAAGATGCACACAGTGTGTCAACATGTGCTATCTGCCATCACGGTAGATCAATGGACGCGTTTTGGGGTGCAACCCCTTCCTCAATAATAAAGTAGCTGTGAGGAAGGGGTTGCACCCCAAAAACACGTCCCTTGATCCCCAATGATGGCAGCTAGCACATGTTGACTTTCGGCAATTGGTGTGCATCTTCAAAATTTGGCTTTTCTAGGGGTAACTTCACCCCATCTGAACGCAATATCAAACACAGTTTGTAAATACTCATGTCTGATATTACTTTCAAGTTCTACCAAATGTGAACTTTGTAAGTTCAAGATTTGTGTCTTTCTTGTTGGTTTTAAACATGCCTGTTTTATCTTAAATGGACATTTCTACTTTTTCTAATGTGACCCCTAAAATTGTTATACAACAAACATGTTGGTTTGTTTTAAAAACCTTTTCTAAATGCACATGTGATTGTGCTGGTATTAAAAAGATTGTTAATCAAGAATGTGAGGATTATTGTTTCAACGCTCCAACACTTTTGTTGTGCTCTAATTGGTGTTTTCAGTGACAATGGGGGTTATTTCCTAAGGGCAAATCCACTTTGCACTACAAGCGCAGTTTCAAGTGTACTTGTAGTGCAAAGTTTCTTTGCCTTTAGTAAATAACACCCAACAATGCTTTGTAATGTTACACAATCACGCAATTTTCAGGACTCACCACATTTCTGTCAGGGTCAGCTAAAAGAAACACAAGCAGTAAATGTCACCAAAGATTTTAGTAGGTAATTTTTTTTTTAATTTGAAAAAGGTTTCAGACATTGTCTGGCATATTGATAGCCCCCCTACCCGCAAACTATTTAAGGTATCTTAGACGGACATCACAGGCACTCAGGGGGGGCAAGCCAGGACGGCCACTTTCAAGCGCCGTCAGGGTTGGTTCATTTTGAATTCCAGCCTCAGGCCCAACTGAGCTAGCATAGTTGGAAGAATGTTGCCGTAAAAAGTTGTGTAGAACACAGCACGCCAGGATGATATGATTCAGTTTGTACTCTGCCATGTGTATGAGTGTAAGAAATAGGCAGAACCGACTGGCCATGATTCCAAACGTGTTCTCCACCACTCTTCTGGCCCTGGCCAGCCGGTAATTAACCACTTACTGCCCGCCCTATTACATATTGACGGCGGCAAAGTGGTTTGATAATCCTGATCGGACGTCATATGACGTGGTCAGGATTATCCGCTATTGCGCGCCCCCGGGGGTGCGCACCACGGCGATCGGGGATGACACTTGTCCCTCGGACACAGCGCACCCCCGATCAGGGTAAACAGCCAATGAAATGGCTGTTTACCCATGTGATCGGCTGTGTCCAATCACAGCCGGTCACCTGTCATAATAAGTCAGGCACGCGCAATGCGAGCCGCCGGGGGGCGCGCAGCGCGCCGATCGGGGATGGCGAGTGTCCCTCGGACACAGCGCATCTCCGATCAAGGTAAACAGCCAATGACATGGCTGTTTACCCATGTGATCTGCTGTGTCCAATCACAGCCAGTCACAAGTATAAACACACTGGCGGTTTCCAGGGATCTCTCCTTCTCTCTTCTCACACACCGATCGTGTGAGGAGAGAGAAGGAGAGATCTGATCAGTGAGTAAAACATCAATTTCTACTGTCCACATCTGTCTACTGTCTGCACAACACAAACCCCCCCCTCATCAATAAAGAGAACCTGTCACAGCCCATCAGGATCTGTCACAGCCCATCAGAACTGTCACAGCCCATCAGAACCTGTCACAGCCCATCAGAACCTGTCACAGCCCATCAGAACCTGTCACAGCCCATCAGACCCTGTCACAGCCTGTCATCGGTACCGCCATCAGCACCGGTACCGCCATCAGCACAGCCACCACCATCAGCACCACCACCGCCATCAGCACCGCCACCGCCATCAGCACCGCTACCACCATCAGCACCGCCACCGCCATCAGCACCGCCACCGCCATCAGCACCGCCATTGGCACCATCTGGATCTGACAGCCCATCTGTCACACAGGCCGCCATCAGTACCATTAACGGTACCGCTATTAGTACCGCCATCGGTAACATCTGAATCTGACAGCCTATCTGTCATAGCCCATCTGTCACACAGACCCGCCATCACTACCATCGCACAATCCTGCCATAAGTACCGCCAAAAGTACCACCATGCCCCAAAGAGTTTATACACTTGAGGAGGCATATAACATCCTTGCCATGTCGGATGATGAGAGCAGCGGGGAGCTCTCATTATCCGATTCTGGTTCGGAATACGAGCCAGTGGAGGGTAGTGGATCGGAGTCCGAGTCAGCGGAGGAAACCGCCCCTCCTAAAAGAGTAAGGAGTTCAGGACCGAGATCAGAAAACCTGCCTACCACCAGCAGCGCCAGACCCCAGGAAGAGGAGCCCAGTACCAGTACTGGAATTGCACATCCAGCCCAAAGAATCCGGACCCAGTCCTACCTTCCCGATGCCCTGGCAAACCCCTTATGGTTGCCTGCCAACTCAGGATCCGCTACAATCCCCCCTTTCACTGCACAGCCAGGTGTGCAGCTGAACACTTCAAATTTTTCATATTTGGACTATTTCCATTTGTTTTTCCCAGAAGATTTGTTGCAGTAGATGGTGGACCAAACAAATCTCTATGCAGAGCAATTTATTGCTGCCAACCCCAGTTCGTCCTACGCCCGTATGTTCCATTGGCGACGTCTCACACTAGACAAATTCAAATTGTTCTTGGGCCTTACTTTTAATATGGGGCTTACAAAGAAAAATGAACTGCATGCCTACTGGTCCACCCACCCCATCCACAACATGCCCCTATATTCTTCTGTTATGTCCAGGACACGGTACGATATGATAACACGTTTCCTACATTTCAATGATAATTCGCAGTGCCCTCCCCAAGATCATCCCAACCACGACAAATTATATAAGCTTCGCCCCCTAATAAATTCTTTTACCAAACGATTTTCTGAAGTCTTTATCCCTGACCAAAATATTTGTGTAGACGAATCCCTTATCCACTTTACTGGCCGGCTGAATATCAAACAGTATATCCCAAGTAAGAGAGCCAGGTACGGAGTAAAATTGAACAAATTATGTGACCGAGCCACTGGTTACGTGTACTCATTTCGCATTTATGAGGGAAAAGACTCCCAGCTCCAGCCCCGTGAGTGCCCCACATACATAGGAACCAGTGGTAAAATTGTGTGGGACCTTGCATACCCCCTGTTCAAAAAAGGTTACCACTTATATGTAGATAATTACTACAGCAGCCTGCCCCTTTTCCGTCACCTGTATCGTGAAAAAACCCTGGCCTGCGGGAACCTTTCCGAAAAAATAGTGTAAATGTGTAAAAGTGTCACACATGTGGTATCGTTAAACTCAGGAGGAGTAGCAGAACGAATTTTGTGGTGTCATTTATGCTATGTACATGCTATGTGTTAAAAAAAGCTTATAAATCGACAACTTTGTGTAAAAAAAATGCGTTTTCATTTTTTTCCAACGTTTTCCGAAAACTTCTGGAAAAAAATGAACAGTTCAAAAGACTCATTATGCCTTATAGATTATACGTTGGGGTGTTTGCTTTCCAAAATGGGGTCATTTTGTGGGCATTTCCATTGTCCTGGTGCTCCAGGGCCTTCAAAAGGGAGATAGGTCGTCATGAAATTATATGTGTAATTTTGCTCCTAGAATGCCTAGAGGTGCTACTTGGATGTTAGGCCTCTGTATGTGGCCAGGCTGTGTAAAAGTCTCACACATGTAGTATCGCCATACTCAGAGGAGTAGCAGAATGTATTTTTGGGTGTGATTAAATACCACCAAAAGAAAGCTCTAATTGTGAGAAAAAAATGATAAAAATTTTGTTTGGATACAGTGTAGCATGACAGAGTAATTGTCATTCAAAGTGTGAGAGTACTGAAAGCTGAAAATTGGTCTGGGCGGGAAGGTGTTTAAGTGCCCTGTATTGAAGTGGTTAAAAACCCTCTGGTCCGGGGTGAGGGTCCTCATCGGGAATGGCCGCATGAGATGGTCCCCCAGCGCAAACGCTTCATCTGCAATGAAGACGAATGGGAGTCCTTCCACATTGTCTTCAGGAGGTGGCAAGTCCAAGCTGCCATTCTGGAGACGACTGTAGAACTCCGTCTGGGCGATGACGCCACCATCGGACATCCGGCCATTCTTCCCCACGTCCACATACAGGAACTCGTAAGTAGCCGACACCACCGCCAACATCACAATACTATTGAACCCCTTATAGTTGAAATAGTATGATCCCAAGTTGGGTGGTGGGACGATGTGGACGTGTTTCCCACCAATTGCCCCTCTGCAGTTAGGAAAGTCCCACCGCTGGGCAAAGTGGGAGGCCACAGTCTGCCATTCCTGTGGCGTGGAAGGAAACTGTGGAGTCAAACAAGAAAAAAAAAATAGTCATTTTGCTCATACACAGGGAACTCAGATTAGACACAAACATTCTTGGCCACCATCAAGATAACATTTATTTGAGGGTGTTTTTAAAGACCAAAGTATAAGGTCCACCTATCGGATTCCCCCTCCCCCACCCCCTCTCATGGGCCATTTCTAACATTATAAGGGGGCGGATCTCTTGGACAGGTAACCCTCTCCACTTCATTGAGAGATGAATGCCTAAATAATGGGTATTACTTTGGCTAGCCCCTCCTTAGTTACACTATTGGCAGCCCACTGGACAGGTAAGAAGTGTCATAATACAAAGATATAAATACACATTGTACACATTTGAGCACATTTGGACATTCTGCTATTACCTATCATGATAATAATAGTATACAGAAACTTTTAACAGTACCATTTGAAAGTATTCAGGCAGGCCCTTGCACTACATGCTTTGGGGAATTCATCCATACATCTGAGCACAAAAGACATGGGTGTAGTGTGTATGGGTTTGGCAAAGTCAGAAGATAGATGATTGAGGATAGATAGAGAATTGGTATCAGCTGACTTAGCAGTTGGGGGGAGGGAGGGTTCCAAATGATTTGGGGACCCACAAAAAAAAGCCTCTGGCACTCTGCCTGAATTTAAAGCACAAATCACATTTAAAAAACATTTTAGGAGGTGTTTGGGGTAAAGCACTACTATGGAGCTGATAAAATACATTGTTAAGTGACTATATGAGGTGAATATAGGGCCAGGAGAACATGCTGGGGAGGTAAGTGAAGGCAAATATGTATGAAGGACAAAAAAAATTTAAATAAAAATCCAGCATGCATGAGGACAAAGGGGATATTCACAGCATATTACAATCATGGTAATTAGGGAATGAGGAAAGAAATACAATACATTAGCAAACATTATATACAATAAAATGTAATATTAAAGGATAAAAATCTTACCTTAATATAATCCTTCTGCAGGACCTGGATGATGGCAGAACAGGTCTCTGGGATAATGATCCCCAGAGCCTGGGGGGGGATGCCTGTCGAGAACTTGAGGTCCTGCAGGCTTCTCCCCGTCGCCAAGTACCGCAGGGTGGCGACGAGCCTCTGCTCCGGAGTGCTGGCTTGCCTCATGCAGGTATCCTGCCTGCTAATATAAGGGGTCAGCAAAGCCAACAAACGGTGAAATACGGGGTCCGTCATCTGGAGAAAGTTCCTGAAATCATCAGGATTATTCTCACGGATCTCACGGAGCAAAGGCATATGACAGAACTGGTCACGCTGAAGCAACCAATTCTTGGTCCATAGTATAAAAAGGGGGATACCATCCAAGTAGGTCATATGGGTTGCCTGCAACCCATATGACCTACTTGCATGGTATCTCCCTTTTTATATTTTAGATTTAGGTTAGCAAATACCCATACCCCTCCTTTCCATCCAACTACGTCATAATTTTCCTTTTTTGAATAATATCATTTGTATTTTCATATGTATTATTTGTTGTTTTTGTACCTTGGAACCAATTTCTGTCTTTTTGGTCTTTTGCTATTATACCTCTGTGAGATACGATCAGCATGTTTCAGGGACAAAGTTGGGTGGCCCTGATGGCAGACTATTCAAAAAATCATGAGGAAGGTGAGGCGGTTCAATCTGAGCTGTCCTCCCTTTGTAATCAATTAAGCAAGCAAGTAGAAAAAAAACGACCCTTTTTTGGCATATAGACAACTTTAAAAGATATATCAGAGAGGACATAAATCCTTATGGACTGCGTATTCAAATCTTCCCTCTGATTGACCATATCAGCCCCGAGTTTAAAAAGCAGTGGGAGGATAATTTACAGGCATGTACATGAAGTATGATGAAGATGCTCATTGAGGAGTATAGGACCTGTAGTCTAGCTCTCGATAAAGAGATTGACACAATATACTCACAACTACAAACCTTTAAGAGTCTTCCTTCCTTAAAGGAACACGAGGAAAGAATTAAAACCCACTTAGATCAAATTACTACTGAAACTCTTAGAAAGAAAGACAAAAAATTCTGGCGTGACAAGTTGTCTTAACAGGAAGGGAAAGCTTATAAGTGGACCCAAAATAATCACATTTCCAACTTCAAAAGTAAGGGTCTAACAAAATCCACAATGGAAAGGGGTTCAGACTCATCAATTAACTCTTCTATCTCTGCTTCCTCCTCCTCTCGCGATCGCAACAGGAACAGGCAAAATAAACCTAAACGCCCTCTGTCCGGAGAAGATGGCAATGTACACAAGAAACATATCACTGAGCATCCTGCTTCTGCTGCCTTACCTGCTTCAGGCACGTTGGGTAACTATGGTTCACGTGGTGATGGTTCTCTTCCCTCTTCGGGTACTCCTGGTGGCAACTCTACCTCTTCTTCACACGTGGGTGTTCAACTCTCTCAATCCAATATGAGCTCAGTGTCTAAGGTGGAGGTAGGTCAAAGTCGATGTTTTCCACAGGACACGACTCCCAATCCCAAAACTTAGAACATGCACAGTTAGGTGCCATTAATGTTGATGATAGAAATATCATCAACTTATCTAGTTATACTCTATCAGATGAAGAAAGGTCTCTTCTGTCCAAGGGTCTGAGCATTTGTCCTAACTCTAACCTTGATATTTTCGAGGCTATTAAAGATTTAAATCTCTTTGCCCGAAAGTTATTGCTGAAAAACATGTATTCCAAAAATAAAGAGAAATCTGAAACCTCTGATGCCCAACATGACAAGGATCTCGATGTTCTGCTGTCCCTACTAGAGGAACAGGACTCACCTGACCTCATTGACTTTATCGATTTAGACTCCTTCCTTTATGACAAACCCACTGAGCCAACTACTCTCCCCTGTGTTAAAAAGTTGAAGAATAAATCTGACAAATTTCCTTCCCTCAGTTCCAACTCTAACTTGATGTCCTTTGTGACCACTGTCACATCGGAAATCAAGAAATTAAAAATACACAAAAAGGCTGGTAATCTATCCTCTTCTGAACTGCTTGCCCTTAACAACCTTAAAAAATGCCAGTCTCTTACCATCAAGCCCTCTGACAAGGGTGGCAATATTGTTATCATGTCAAACGAGCAATATAAAACTATGTGCCATAAAGTTCTGGCTAATCGGGACTGGTACAGACCCATTTCTAAGGCTAGCATTGCTAAATTTGAGATTTAATTCTATGCATTGATTGACGGTGCATTTTTTACAAGGAATCATCAACCAGGACATCTGGGAGTTTTTACGTATAAAGTTTCCCAGAATCCCAACCTTCTGTTGTTTACCTAAAGTCCATAAAAACTGCCAGACACCCCCAGGGAGACCCATAGTGTCCGGGAACGGGGCCATTACTGAACATCTGAGTCTTTTTGTAGACTCCCATCTTAAACCGTTTATTGAAAACCTGTCTTCATACGTGCGTGATACATGTCATTACTCAAACACACAGAGATGATAAGAAATTATGCAAATTCATTATTATGGCCTTAGAATTCATTCTTCACCACAACATTTTTTCCTTTGATGCCTCCCACTTCCTTCAGGTACAGGGCGTCGCGATGGGGACTTCCTGTGCCCCGTCCTACGCCAACCTGTAACTGGGGGAATGGGAGCAGTCATTCCTCTCCGATTAATCTTTCAAATCCCACACCCGACATGTAGCGGCGTGGTACCGGTATATAGACGACATTTTGGTGTTGTGGGAGAGCTCCGAAAGGGAATTGAATGAATGCATCAATTTGATGCAGTGTAATACATTTAATTTAAAGTTTACTGTCACCCATAGCCAAAACAGCGTCACCTTCCTGGATACCATTATCAGTAAGAACTCAGATGGGACCCTCTCCAGTGGCCTTTTTCGGAAACCCACTGCGGGCAACACCATCTTACATGCCTCCAGCTCTCACCCTCAACCACTACTCCGCGCAATTCCCTACAGCCAATATTTGAGACTGAGGCGGAATTGCTCGGATCAGAAAACGTACTTGATTGAAGCTGCCGCATTCAGAGATAGGCTCCTTTTGAGGGGCTATTCCCATTCCCTTTAAAAAAAAGCATATAAACGAGCCAATAAACGAACTTGACGTGAACTGCTATTCAGACATCAAAGGAAAATAGAAACAGGCCCTACTACTAGGATGATTATGAGGTTTAGCAACCAACATGAATCTGTTAAATCAATTTTCAACAGACATTAGCATCTACTATACTCTGACCCCATCTTACGCCCACATCTATCCGCACAACCTGCGATCACCTATCAACGTACCAATTCCCTGCGGGACCATTTGGTCCACAGCGAATTTGTCGGCGAGTCTCGTGGTGATCCCTGCAAGAGGTTTGGGATGTTTACTTGTGGGGGATGCCCCATATGCCGATTCATGAATACTAGACAGAATGTGACTCTTCCAAACGGTCGTCCATATAGACCGTGTCACTTCTCAAACTGTAAGACCGAGGGTGTTGTATACCTCTTAGTTTGCCAATTGCAACAATTTTATGTAGGCAAGACGAAATTAAAATTTTCATTGCGAGTCTCACGACATACTGCCATGAGAAAAGCAAATCCCGACCTCCCATTGGGAAGACATGTGGCCAACTAACATCATGGCAATTTCCCCAATATTTACTTTCTAATCCTGGATAGAGTCCATCCCAGCCCGAGGGGTGGGGACTGGAACAAGGCCCTTTTACAGCGGGAAGCTCGCTGGATCATGGACCTTGCTGCCACCTCACCCCCCAGGCTAAACGATCATCTGAGCTATAGACCCTTCCTAGAGGGCTTCTCTTCCAGGGTATGTGAAAAAGATTTATAAGCCCTCCAACTTTAAACCCTTATCCTAACCTGCTCCCCCCTTTCTGCTTGATGACTTGTACTAACAGTGGTGTTTGATGCTCAATGTATGGCCGATTGCTTGATTGTTTATCGATAAACCATTTTTTCAATATGTATTCTCTCTTATGTTAGGCCACCCATTAATGCTTGTACATTTGTTCCCCTTTGTAGCCCTGTATATATAGCCACACTGTCATGTATTGAAGCTCTCTGCCGGTCTCGTTTTTGGCGAGTATTGTCGAATTTCACTCCACTGGCCCCTCTTTGTCCCGCCTGGTGCACGGGGGCCTCCCAGGATCCATAATCCTGTTGGGGGGCCTTTGGTTGGCGCCCGGTTTATGCGGTGGGTGTTAGGCAGCGTTCAGTTGCTCGGCCTCACCGTGAGTCCGGTCGCCTTTTCTGCGTCGGTGGGCGGCGGTTGCATGACCCCTCTCACAGCTTCGCTGTGGGGGGTGCCGTGCAGCGGCGGCTCAGGGTCCCCCCTCCCTATTGGCATCTGTAAGTAGCCATTTGCGGGTGTGTGGCGGTGACAACATACGGCGATTCTGGTGGGTTTAATGATTACTCCAGATATTCCCGTGTGTTTTATATTTTCTTCCCGCCCCTGTTCTCATTCATCTACCCTCAAAGTTTTTCTGTTTTTCTGCTTTTTCCGCTCCACTACATATATGGAGCTGTCTGTGAGTCCTCCGCCCTTTGTCTCCTCCTCTGTTGTGGTTGTGATACTGAGGCTGTGTATGTGTCTCCTATCATACTGGCGGGGGAGGAGCCGTACATGCTTTTGTTTTGTTTTCAAGAAGTGACAGGAGGATGCCGTAATCAAGACGCTCCTCCACCGTTGCCATGACTCCCCTCTCCTCCTTTCCCTAGACGGAGCGGCGTCATGACGTGCGGAATCTACATGTCAATCAGCATCGCACCTGTCTACTCCTCTTCTTACCCCATATTAAGCCGCCGGACACCGAGTCAGTGACACTGTCCTGCTCGGCGGCGGCGTTCATGGATCGGATGAGTGGAGCTCCCTGAATGCACAGAGATACAGCCCTATGATTAATACAGTAATGTCGCCCTTCGTTTCTTTTGCTCTTTGTAGCTGCAATCTGTTGTAGGCTCTGGGTTTTGCCTGTCTTTGATTGTTTTTTCTTGCAATATATACTATATATTGCTGTATATGAAGGGCATTTCTGTTTTTGTGACCTGGTCTTTTTGTCCTATATTATAGATCCTGTCCTCTTAGGAAGCCTTTATCCATTGTGACTTTTTGGAGCTGCCTGTGTATTTAAGGGTTCTCTACTCCTCCTCTGGATTTTGGGGTTCCCTGTCTACTCTCCCCGATAATTCTTGTTATGTACCATCATTAGGGTAAACTATGTGTATAAGTTTATTTTACTCGTATGCCCTGCTTGAACGCAGATCCGCATGGTGGATATGTGGTTCTGCGTCCACGCTGTGGCGGTTACTATTATACGGTTTCTTTCATTGGCAGATGGACACCAGCCTATTGGGTGTTTTTTCTTTGTTTCAGACACCCCTTTTGGTTCTCATTCAATTCAGGTTCCTCAAGGATAGTGCTGCCCCTGTTGAGCTTGGCTCCTCTGGGGTCACACGGGGGGACCAGTGTGGATAAGGCGGGGCCAGACATACGCCTGACTCTCCTTTGGATTTTCGGGGCGTTCTGTACGTACTCGCCTCCGGGACTTTGACAGTGAGCTTCTTTTATTGAATATACTTGGGTATGTGTTTTATTTTTATTTTTAATTTTTCTGATGTCCAATTATACGGAATGGTCTAGGATGCAAGCAATATGCTTAATACATATGATCTCTAATTATCTCAATTTACATTTCATTATGTAGTGTGATTCCTCCTACAATTTTCCCCTGATGAAGGGACTCTATAGGCAGTCCCCAAACGCGTAGGCCCAGGCGGAAGATTACACGAATATACATTCGAATCCTACATCAGTATATTCATATCCTTATTACTTTATTGTTTATTTAGTGAATTGTATTAGACTCTTTCTATTTGTATTTTTGTATATTTGTATCAATAAAATAGTTTTTTACTACTTCGTTGCCTTTAAAGTCCCACCAATCTTTTGAGGGGTTATTTCTAATTCTTAGTCCATGAACTCCTCCCCACCCTGTTCATGGACTGAACCTGTGTCAAGGTCAGGACCCAACACCAAGCCCCCGCACAGCACGAACTCTACGAGGAGTACGTATATGCAACATGGATAGAAAATGGTCGGCTGCTCAGAACGAAGTAACAGAGCGCACTGAAGAACAGCAAGGCCTGTGAAGGGCGACCTGAAAAACAGTAACGAACGAACAAGAACAGAATGACAAGAGTCACGCGTCACTTGCTGCACGCACTGAAGAGCAGCTACAAACCCACAAGCACAAACTGAACGGCAGAAAACGATCTGAAAGCCACAAAGAAAAAGAAGATATCCCCCGTGGGGCTTTAAAACAGCAAAAAATTATGAAAATAATAAGTTGTTACTTGAAAGGGTTTTTTTATTAGTGGGACTTAACCGTAATAGTTAAAATAAGAGCTGTGCTACAGGAGATAACACAAATGAAGCTGGCACAAGTTTATACAATGATCAAGCGCTATAATAGGATGATAATTCTGACGCGTTTCGACCCCGTTGGGTCATCTTCAGAGGATTGAGGCGCTGTGACAAAATTTACGTATTAGAGTTCATGGATGTGACCATAAAAATATAATATAATATATATATGTTTAAAATACTACCAAGAGACAAATGATCTTACCAAACACGAATATTGATTGGCCCCTTACACATTAAATGATAAATACATCACCCCGCTGATAGAGCTTTTCCATAAATGGCAAATCAACTTTTTAATACACACAAAATTTATCACGGATCGTAGAGCATTTCTCAAAAGGAATCTCAGTTTTAGGGCCGATTTGATCTACCCAAGGACACCTGTGGGGCACACACCCCCCTATTACATAGGTAATTAAGTTTATTTTCCTGTAGCATGGCTGGGAATCCTCCGAAATGAAAAAATTGTTTACTTTAACAATCCCATGTTTACTGTTTACTGTTTACTGTAATACAATTGCTGTAAAGACTTTATGATCTTCAATAAAATTCTTTGAAACAAAAAAAAAATATATATGTTTAACAGTATAATTACCAATCACATTGTGTTTGAGCAGTTTCTCCTGAGCTTATAATTCTCCGACGTCTTCCCCACCGGGTCCCGACAGGGGTCCCTGGCCATCCACCACGTCAGCAGGGGAAAAGGGGGGGTTTACTCGTCCATGCGTGTCTTACAAGGAGTCACACCAAGTGGATATTTCCCAAAACTGGGGAGGAGCGTGAGGGCAAGCGAGCGAGACCTGCAGCCAAAGCATCAAATAACAGACAACTGTACCATCAGTGCGTTCTGTTTAGCACGGATAGAGATATATGTATCATGTGTCACTTTTTGAAAAAAAGGATAACTCTGTTTATAATTTATTTAATATTTGTTTGATGTTGTCTGTACTTATTGGGGTCAGCGATGTATGATTATTCCCATAGTGGTGATGGTAACAAAGGGGGGGGGTTAACAAGGGTAGATAGGACTGCATGTAGATATCAGTATGTCAGAGTATGTAATGTAATAAGTAAATAGTGGTATCTATGTGTTGGCCGTGAAATAAGTGACAAAGTAGGGTGAGAATATAGGAATGTAAAGAAAAAGGCGAGTGTGGGGAGAACATGTGAGGAAAGAAGGGGACGGGCAGACTAGTAGGAAAGGGAAAAAAAAAAACCAGGGGAAAGGAAGGGGATGGGAAAGAAAGAAAGGGAAGGAGGGGGGGATGGTTAAGGGGAGAATGGGAAAAAAGATTAGGGAGTGAAGGAAAAAAGCTTAAGAGGAAAAGATCCAAGGGGAAAAAAAAAAAGGAGACAGATTGGAGAAGTGTGAGGATAGTGCAGGTGGGGTTATGCATGTGAGTGGAAGGGAAGCATGAGGGTGGGGAAATGGGAAGGTGCAGTGCAAGGGGCCAAATAAAACAATCAAAAAGCAGTGAAAGCAAAAACATCAGCAAAAAACACAATCCAACCGTGTGTATGTGAGAGATGGGTGTGTGTGATGGTGTACTGAAAAATGCATAGGTGCTGGAAAAGGGGTGATGAGATGTCAAGATGGGAAGAAAATGGGACAGAGGTGAGACAAAGAAACAAAGAAACACACAAGGTGAAGTGAAATAAAGGTGAACGTGTATTGAGGGTGGGTAGAATCGGATGTAAATTGTACAAAATGGTGTAACTAGTCACAGTGGGAAGGAATGATGTGAAAGAGACCCACAATACAGGGTATGTCACCTCAGGTCCAACTCATCAATGTGTTCAGATACTGGTGATTACCTGTCTCCAGAGTATAGGTCAGTTGGTCAGTCTGATGAAACAGTAGGAACTAAATGCAGATCCCCCAATCTGCTTGGTCATTATAAATAGAGTGCTGGCCGCTGATTGGATGCCTAATTGGGCTGCAGGTGCACGCAGGCTGTCCCCACCCCCCCTCCTCCTCCAACAGGGATTAGCACTCCACATGTGGCTCCCCCGGCGTTCAGGAAGATGGATATCCCGGCACAGCCGTCACCTCCACCGTAATAGCGTGATGTCGTGATGTCATGCGCATGCATGCAGCATCGCGTGCCCGCAACGCCATGGCGTCCGGATGTGATCGGAGGCACGGACCCTTTAATTGTGCCCCCCCTCTTTTCCTGCCAGGAAGAGACGCAACGACGAAGCCCCCATCCCCAGGACAGGTCCACGGTCCATGGAACCCACATCGGGCTCCGGAAGGGGGAGAGGCGGGGGAACAACACAATGCAGACAATATGTAAAAGGATTATAAGAAACCTATAAATTGATAAATTGCATTCTAATGTACAAAGATCTAGAAAGCTGTGGGTGGTTGGAATGCATTTGAGGCAGCCATGGGCTACCTCCATTGGATTTAACAAAAAACGTACATGTGATGCTCCAGATGGTAGGGGTTGTCATTACAGCAGAACGAAAATACTAGCCAATGTATTGTAAACATGTTAAGTGCGCCAGAGGGGGCACACTAAAGTGTCCAGTATTATGATAGATTAGTGAAAACAGGGGAGAATGACAGATAATTTTATCCGATCTCGCCTGTTCTAAAATATTAGCGTGTAATTACATGGGGATAGTCCAATCATCACCTATACATATATATTGGCTCATCCTGTAAACAATGTAACACAATACTTATTCAGTAGAAACAGTCACAATAAAAGTATTACAAGAAATGCACAATTCAACCAGAATCATCCCACAGCTCATATCTTAACTCGAGTGTCAAAAAGTAGGGGGAGGGGTGTTTAACCACCCAATATTCGAGAAAAGGGGAGAGACACATACTGAGAAGATATAGAGTGCTGCACACCCCGATTAATGTCAAAAAGAAAAAGAAGATATCCCCCGTGGGGCTTTAAAACAGCAAAAAATTATGAAAATAATAAGTTGTTACTTGAAAGGGTTTTTTAATTAGTGGGACTTAACCGTAATGGTTAAAATAAGAGCTGTGCTACAGGAGATAACACAAATGAAGCTGGCACAAGTTTATACAATGATCAAGCGCTATAATAGGGTGATAATCCTGTCGCGTTTCGACCCCATATTTTCATTCTGCTGTAATGACAACCCCTACCATCTGGAGCATCACATGTACGTTTTTTGTTAAATCCAATGCAGGTAGCCCATGGCTGCCTCGAATGCATTCCAACCACCCACAGCTTTCTAGATCTTTGTACACTAGAATGCAATTTATCAATTTATAGGTTTCTTATAATCCTTTTACATATTGTCTGCATTGTGTTGTTCCCCCGCCTCTCCCCCTTCCGGAGCCCGATGTGGGTTTCATGGACCGTGGACCCATCCTGGGGATGGGGGCTTCGTCGTTGCGTCTCTTCCTGGCAGGAAAAGAGGGGGGGGCACCCTCGGGTGTATCATTTCCTGCCAGCGGCATTCCGGATCACACTTGGACGCCGTGGCGTTGCGGGCACGCGATGCTGCATGCGTGCGCGTGACATCACGACATCACGACACCACGCTATTACGGCGGATGTGACGGCTGTGCCGGGATATCCATCTTCCTGAACGCCGGGGGAGCCACATGTGGAGTGCTAATCCCTGTTGGAGGAGGAGGGGGGGTGGGGACAGCCTGCGTGCACCTGCAGCCCAATTAGGCATCCAATCAGCGGCCAGCACTCTATTTATAATGACCAAGCAGATTGGGGGATCTGCATTTAGTTCCTACTGTTTCATCAGACTGACCAACTGACCTATACTCTGGAGACAGGTAATCACCAGTATCTGAACACATTGATGAGTTGGACCTGAGGTGACATACCCTGTATTGTGGGTCTCTTTCACATCATTCCTTCCCACTGTGACTAGTTACACCATTTTGTACAATTTACATCCGATTCTACCCACCCTCAATACACGTTCATCTTTATTGCACTTCACCTTGTGTGTTTCTTTGTTTCTTTGTCTCACCTCTGTCCCATTTTCTTCCCATCTTGACACCTCATCACCCCTTTTCCAGCACCTATGCATTTTTCAGTACACCATCACACACACCCATCTCTCACATACACACGGTTGGATTATGTTTTTTGCTGATGTTTTTGCTTTCACTGCTTTTTGATTGTTTTATTTGGCCCCTTGCACTGCACCTTCCCATTTCCCCACCCTCATGCTTCCCTTCCACTCACATGCATAACCCCACCTGCACTATCCTCACACTTCACCAATCTGTCTCCTTTTTTTTTTTCCCTGGATCTTTTCCTCTTAAGCTTTTTTCCTTCACTCCCTAATCTTTTTTCCCATTCTCCCCTTAACCATCCCCCCCTCCTTCCCTTTCTTTCTTTCCCATCCCCTTCCTTTCCCCTGTTTTTTTTTTTTTTTCCCCTTTCCTACTAGTCTGCCCGTCCCCTTCTTTCCTCACATGTTCTTCCCACACTCGCCTTTTTCTTTACATTCCTATATTCTCACCCTACTTTGTCACTTATTTCACGGCCAACACATAGATACCACTATTTACTTATTACATTACATACTCTGACATACTGATATCTACATGCAGTCCTATCTACCCTTGTTAACCCCCCCCCCCTTTGTTACCATCACCACTATGGGAATATTCATACATCGCTGACCCCAATAAGTACAGACAACATCAAACAAATATTAAATAAATTATAAACAGAGTTATCCTTTTTTTCAAAAAGTGACACATGATACATATATCTCTATCCATGCTAAACAGAATGCACTGATGGTACAGTTGTCAGTTATTTGATGCTTTGGCTGCAGGTCTCGCTCGCTTGCCCCCACGCTCCTCCCCAGTTTTGGGAAATATCCACTTGGTGTGACTCCTTGTAAGACACGCATGGACGAGTAAACCCCCCCTTTTCCCCTGCTGACGTGGTGGATGGCCAGGGACCCCTGTCGGGACCCAGCGGGGAAGACGTCGGAGAACTATAAGCTCAGGAGAAACTGCTCAAACACAATGTGGGTGGAAATTATACTGTTAAACATATATATATTATATTATATTTTTATGGTCACATCCATGAACTCTAATACGTAAATTTTGTCACAGCGCCTCAATCCTCTGAAGATGACCCAATGGGGTCGAAACGCGTCAGGATTATCACCCTATTATAGCGCTTGATCATTGTATAAACTTGTGCCAGCTTCATTTGTGTTATCTCCTGTAGCACAGCTCTTATTTTAACCATTACGGTTAAGTCCCACTAATTAAAAAACCCTTTTAAGTAACAACTTATTATTTTCATAATTTTTTGCTGTTTTAAAGCCCTATCTTCTTTTTCTTTTTGACATTAATCGGGGTGTGCAGCACTCTATATCTTCTCAGTATGTGTCTCTCCCCTTTTCTCTGATCTGAAAGCCACGAGTCTGAAAAAGCGCGAATCGTCTCTCACCAAACTTTTACTAACACGAGATTAGCAAAAGGATCCCAAAGGTTGCCGCGCTTGGTTCTGAAATGGCTTTTTCTAGTCTCATCGTACGTGGTGTACGTCACCGCGTTCTTGGCGATCAGAAATTCCGACAACTTGGTGCGACCGTGTGTACGCAAAACAAGTTTGAGCCAACATCCGTCTGAAAAAATCCATGGATTTTGTTGTCGGAATGTCCGATCAATGTCCGATCGTGTGTACGGGCATATCACATCAGATCTGCTGTTGATGTGGACTGACAATAAAATATCTCAAGAGCGTCCCAAAATCTGCCTGATTCAGACATGCAAACTCCACTGGAATATCCCCTTTTTGCTGCAGATCTCACCAGATGAATGAGCATGACAGCACTGCCATTCTAGCACTATGCCCAGGGTAACAGCCAGGGGCGCATGATGAAAGCAGTGGGCCTGTGTGCAAAATCAAAAGTGGGCATGTAGCACGAGAAGCCATGGAGAAAAGTGGGCATGGTTTAAGTTACACTAAATATTAAAGGGGGTATGATTAAATGGTCTGAGATGACATACATGGTGCAGAATGTGATAAGGTTAAATAGGGAATGTACAGTGTGGAGTGTACGGCGGTGGGTAGTATGTGCAGGATGTTGTCAGTAGTTCTTTATTTTTATTATTTTATTTTTTCTTTTAATTTTTATTTTTTATAGATTTTTTACAATTTCATTTGTTTTTTTTGGGTAGATGGTGGCAGTAGAGCAGTGTTTTTTTATTTAATTTTTTTTTTACTATTTAATTTTTTTTTACAAATTATTTTTTTTATTTTTATTTTTTACAAGATCGGTGCTTGTAACTGCCCTCAACACCGCACCGATCAACCTCAACTGTCAAATTTCACCTGCTGCAGGAGGTACCAGCCAGGGACGAATCGTCTATGGGTGCAATGTGAGTCAGAGCACAGTGCCCCCCCCCCCTTTCGGAGCTGCCCCCCATTCTGCGGGACCACTCCAGCATTTATCAATGGGGTTCCCATTCAGCTTAATTGTGCAGAGAGATGGCAAATCCTCTAACTTGCATTCCCCAGAGGACTTTCTTAAGTGTAAAGTGGTTGTAAACCTAGTTATACCACTTGTACCTACAGGTAAGCCTATAATAAGACTTACCTGTAGGTACTGTAAATATCTCCTAAACCTGCACTGTTTAGGAGTTATTTGCCATATACACTTGCGCCGACATCATTGGTGCAATCCATGCTGTTTCTTCACTAGTAAGTGCCGTGACTGACAGCTCCCGTGTGCAGGCGTGGGAGTGACGTCCCACAACTTCGGCCAGTCACAGAGCCGGAGTCCATGGCGCCCCCTGGAATACTAGCCCATTATGCTTTTACCTTTCAGGGGAAAGCAGGGGAAAAAAGATAAAGTAAAACAAAGTGAAGTAACACATGCAAGAGTTGACACAGCTGCACACCCCAAAAAGCATTGCAAAATTAGTGGAAAAGTTTCCCCAGGGGGCTTTTAAGCAGCAAAATATTTCTGAAACCATGTTAGTAAAAATATTATTTAATTCAGACATAGAATGCATTACATAGATACAATCAATATCACATGAAATTTCCAGTAGTCGACACAAGCAACAACAAAGGACCATCTCCCATGGCAATCAATTAATTAAAAAAGTTTTAATTGAACAGTTACATTGTATCAATACTATCCATATAAATCCCCATGAATACCCCAATGCATTTCGACCATTTTTCCTCTTCCGGTCTCCTTCGGGGGGTTTTTAAATTCTAAAGAGATACATCAAAAAGTTCCATTAAGGATTTTCTATAATATACCAAACATAATAGATCATTTCATAATATTTTAAAGGTTTTGAAAGTACATCTCCATACATATGGTGAAGTACTTACCATTTGTGGATGGGAAGGTGGGCCTGTGTCACATAATTTGAATTAATAAAACTCGTTGCGAGCGGTGGTCCCACAATGTTTGCTCATTCCCTCTGTCTCCTCTGGGCGTGTCTATAGCCCACGGGGCTTGCAAGGAGCCATGCATTTGGACCCAGTGGGGAAGGTGTAGGGCGAGGCACCTGTAATTTGATATTTATAAAAATTAGTATGTGATCAGTGGATGTCGGGTGAGTGTTCCGTATTGTCCTATATGGCCAGACTGCTTAATATTCAAAACAATTAATAGGGAGGTCTCAACTAATATTGTCCCTTTGCTCATATTTTGGTAATTTTCGGATTTAAATTGTAATATGTGAATATATGATAGGTTGGACTAAGTGTATAGAGTACTAAATGAGAAAAATCACTTTAAACAAACTCTATATCCTCATACATCACCTTGCAAAGGTGATGATACTGAGTGGTGAGGTAGTGTGTGAAAAAAACTAGGTGATGGTATCTATGTAAGAAAATATGGCATAAATAAAATGTTATTGATATGTACCAGAAATATGGGATCTATGTGTTGAAATGTAGCATAAATCAGGGGCGTGGCCTGACGCTACATGGAGTAGGACGTGTTCCAAGCAGCTCCGTGCATTCATCCTACCATCCATGACATCCTGCAACCCTCAGGCGATATCTTTTCACCGCAATCATCCCCCTACACACCCCAGATCCTGGGCATCATGTCGCCATCAAAAGCTCAGAAATCTAAGCTAGACCAATACTGCCGGCAGGAGAAAGAAGATCAGGCAGAAAATGGCGGCGACACTGCACACAGCGAGGAGCGCACAGCGGGAGACACAGACAAGTTATTAGAAGCAATAACTTTCTGTCAAACATCGCTCACTTCACAGATAGAAGAAGTCAAGGTAGACATATCCTTGATCAGACAGGATTTTCACAAACTCCGGGACCGAGTCAAAGAAACTGAAACCCGCATCAGTGACATGGAAGACACCATCCCTCCGATGAGAATGGAGGTGCACCACATGAAACAGCAAATCCAACAGCTGTTCTCCAGACAAGAAGACATGGAGAATAGAAGCAGGAGGTATAACCTCCGCCTCATCGGCCTACCGGAGGGAGCTGAAGGTAAAGACCCCACGCTTTTCTTAGAGCAATTGCTCTTTAAAACATATGGTAGAGAGGCCTTCTCCCCCATGCTGGCAGTTGAAAGAGCGCACCGCATGCCGGACAGGCCGCCGCCACAGGGAGCCCCACCACGTACTTTTATAGCCAAAATGCTGAACTATAAAGATAGAGATGCGGCCCTGCGATTGGCAAGAGAACGAGGCAATACCCCCTTTGGCAACGTTAAAATACCAGTGTTCCCTGACTTTTCTGCGGAGGTCCAGCAACGCAGGCAAAATTTCATGGAAGCCAAGCGCAAACTTAGAAGTCTCAACATGAAGTATGTCATGCTATTTCCAGCATTGTGTTCCGAGTGGAACACAATGGCCGTGCATCTATTTTTAAGGTTAGGGTGACTGTGAGTATGTAATCATACATTAAGTTCTTACATACAAGTTCCTGGAACAGATGCAGCAGTACTCTATTAACATTCTTGCTTATTGAAAACCCACCCCCCTTTACTTTATTATCCACTAGTTGTTATCGTTGTGGAATAAGCTAAGAGGGCAAATGGCCGCAGAGATTGAACAGTCGGTTGCATGAGTTCCCCCGCTGTTGACACAAAATTAGTTTAAGCATTGCGGAACAATGATGATGCATCATGCTGGAACTTTCCTGGGACTACTCCTTATGGGATCAAACTAAACCCACCAAGTTATACTTTCCAGAGGAGCTTTGGATAACTAGAGTCCTATTAACCACAAGTAGAGTGCAGCGAATACTCCCAAAGACACTAGACTTGCTAGGCTCTTCTCACCTTTTCACTTAATAGACACCTGGAGATATAAATTTCCACACACACGCAAATACTCCTGTTTTTCAGCAACACATAACACCATGTCAAGAATTGATTTCATTTTTATATCCCAAAATCTGTTATCACGTCTCCTAGAGACAGAGTTCGGTCCCAGGCTACTTTCAGATCATGCTCCGTATTGGATCACAATCAGCTTCTACACAGACAAACCACCAACTTCATGGCGCCTGAACCCATTCTGGTTGACATTGCTACCTGAAGATGATAACTTGTCAACCGAATGGGAAAACTTTTTTGTAGAAAACACAAACTCTGCCTCTTTCCTGACAGTATGGGAAACTTTTAAATTACACGCTAGGGCTTCTTTAATAACCCGTATTAACAGGATCAAAACAAATTCAGCAGAAACCTATGATAAGGCGAAGGCTGATCTCTTACACATAGAACAGACATACCATACCGACCCTTTCCAGGCCAATGCCTCCAACCGTAAATTACACTTCTGGGCTCAGAAGGTCAGGGGATCTCAGATTGCCCTGGTGTGTCATCTAAGTTCAGGGAATTTTTTATAGATTTATATACCTCTAGGGCCCAGGAGGGACCCGATGACATGGCTCCCTTCTTGGAAGAAGTAACATTCCCTCAACTTGTGACTGAACAAAGAGAGCTCTTGGAGGCCCCTCTTACCAGAGAAGAAATAGATGTCGCAATAGCAAGCTTTGCTAAATCCAAATCCCCTGGGTCAGATGGGCTACCCATAGAATTTTACTCACACTACAATGAAATACTCACTCCCAAATTGCTTACCCTCTATAATGATATGTTCAAACTATTTACCCTGCCACCTTCTATGGGAGAAGCCACAATAGTTCTTATACCTAAACCGGGCAAAGACCCGGGCTATCCGGAATCTTATCGCCCTATCTCACTACTGCAGGTTGACATCAAAATTCTAGCCAAAATTCTAGCCATGCAACTCAATCAAGTGATACTCAACCTCATACATGCTGACCAGGCAGGTTTTATGCCGGGACGCAACACTTCCTTTAACCTCCGGAAAGTCATCCTTGATACAGCCAAAGCGTTCGATTCAGTGGAGTGGGGATATCTCTGGAGTTGTCTTGAACGATACGGCTTTGGTCCAAACTTCATCAAATGGGTACAATTACTATACCAAAACCCTACAGCCAGAGTGGCGGCAAATGGATGGCCGTCTCAGAAGTTTGACCTCCACAGAGGCACGAGGCAAGGCTGTCCGTTGTCCCCACTACTGTATGCTCTGGCTGCGGAACCATTGGCTATTTCCCAGAGATTATAGGATTAAAAATTGGACCCCTTATGGAAAAAATCAGCATGTATGCTGATGATACATTACTATATCTAGCCGACCCGGGCCCTTCACTTCACCGAGCCCTTCGAACAATCGAACGGTTCGGGAATTTCTCAGGTCTTAAGATAAATTGGGGGAAATCTCAAGTCTTACCAATAGACACCTTCCCACTCAAGGAATTCCAAGCCACCTTACCACTACAAAGAGTAGACACAATCAAATATCTAGGAATATCCACCTCCAAAAACACAGCAGATTATATAACACTTAACATTAAGCCATTATATTCCCTTATTAAAACTAAAATCCAATCGCGCACTCAATTACCCTTAGGGATATGGGGCCGCATCAACCTTATAAAGATGGTATTATTCCCTAAAATATTATACATACTCTGGCATGCCCCAATTTACATACCCTTAAAACACTTCAAAATACTTGAGTCCCTTCTCAAACCCTTTGTGTGGGGGAAAAGTAGACATAAGTTATCATGGCAGGCCCTCAAAAACCCAATAGACATGGGAGGTACTGCACTCCCAGACTTCAACCACTATTACATTGCGTCCCAACTGTCACAACTCTACCATATAGACAAGGTGGATAGCGAAAGATTTCGACTATTACTATGCCCACAATGGGCACAACGAACCTTAGATTCAATATATGCTATCACCATGGGCACAAGGACCAGTGAAGGAAACATGCATAAGACATCCCTGTTGTACCAATTGACCTGTTGACAACAATAAACTCAACATACCTAGACATAATGACTATACTCCCCTTTCGTACAACAGGGATTTGCCAGAACTCCAACACATCCAAAACCCTGAGCTTTGGATAGAGAGGGGTATATTCTACCTACACCATATATGGTCAAATGGGACCCTCAAAAGCTTTGATACCCTTAAAGCAGAATTTAATCTACATGGCAACATCTTATTTAGATTTCTCCAATTGAGACACGCAACACAGGCACAATTCTCACAGCCTCCACCACAGTCATCACCCAATCCTTTAATAGCAATCATAAAAGACACAGACCCAAAAAAATTGATCTCATGTTTTTACACCATGCTTACCACTCCAGTAGCCACAAAACTAGCATACAGTCTCAAACCTCGCTGGGAAAGAGATCTGGGCATATTAGAAGATGAGAAATGGGAAGAAGCATTGGACACTTGTAAAGAGGTATCACCCAAACTGTCAGATAGGTTGACACAGTTATACATAATACACCGTGCACACCTAACCCCACTTAGGGTGGCCAGATACAAACAAAATTACTCAGCTTTGTGCCCAATGTGTAAGTCCACATGTTGTTCATTTTTTCACCTCCTTTGGTCCTGTCCACAAATACAGGGCCTCTGGAAACAGATAGTAAACTTCCTGCACGATAACATGGGCTCACCTGTAACACTAGACCCTAAGCAATGTCTGCTGGGTATATTTCCAGACACACCTGACAAATACACCAAGATATTTTTACAGGAGGCTCTTTTCTCGTGTAGGAAGATGATAGCTAGGAAATGGATGCGTCCCTCAGCCCCTGAGACTAAAGAATGGAGATCAGATATAAACGGGACACTCCCCTATAAATGGGTTATATACATCAATAGACGATGCCCGGATAAATTCAATAAAATATGGGACCGATGGCTACAGGATTCGGAAACTTGCTCATGATTGATATATACCCCTTTTACACCAGAATTACACCTTACCTTAATGAAAGTATTGTATCTACATTTTACATTAGGTGATAAAATAATAGAGAACAACAGAAGTAACTTAAAGCAGAACATTAATATATGTAAACATCTTTATTTATCGTGCTGTTACTGTATAATGTATACATGTATGTGTATATACAATTAACAAAACTTGTATGCAATTTGGTTCAAAATAAAAAAAACCTTTGTGTGGAAATGTAGCATAAATCAAGTGTTATTGATATGTGCCAAAAACAAAATAAAAAACGTGTAAAAAGGTGCCAAACTGCAGCTGGCAGGACGTATCCAGTACTAGCACTTACTTGTTGTTTCCGACCCTAGCAATCTAGAGATCACCTAAAGATCCTCAGGAAGCTGCACCTTTATTTAATAGAGTTAAATACCTATTAGTCACAGGTGCTCATCTCCACCCCACATCCTCCCCCTGCAACTGGAGACCTGACCGCAAAATTAGCGGTGTTGACGTGGCCCCCTCGGCGTTCCGGAAGGCGATGCCCCGGCAACAGCCGTCAGCCCCGACGCAATATGCGTGACGTCATGATGTTTCACACATGCGCAGGTCAAACCTTGCACGCGCGAAACCCCTAAACGTCCGGCAGTGAACCTGGAATGCCGCCGGCACGAAGAGGAGCTCCCTCCAGTGGCTCAAAAAAGAGTGGGTCCCACCGTGGAAGCACATGTGTGGGGAGACGCTGGGTAACCGTGTCTCCCCACCGTGCTGGGAAGCCGAGTGGAAAAGAGGGACCAGCCCAAAGGTGACAAGAGAGACGTGGCGCTCCATGCGGATGCACATCATAAATAATGTGTGTACCGAAAGGCAACCATGGTTATTAAAATTTTATTAGTTGGTGTGTGTAGTATATTGATGCGATTTTTTTATCTAATTTGAATAATATATTGATGCGATTTTATTATCTAACTTGAAGAGCTAAAGGTATATTAGATCCCACCAATCCAAATGAAACAAAAAGGAGGGAGAAATATTGTCTATTTCACCCGTGGAGTTTATTCCTCCTAGACTTGGCTACCAAGCTCTGTCTATTTTGACTGATCAATGGTTCCCTTAAATTTAGGGCCTATTGCAGATCCCTTCATGTATAACCTAAATAGTTAACTGGAAGCTGTGTTTTCAAAGAATTGGAATATACCTCTACTCTTATTGCAACTCGCATGTGTTAGGAGGGGAACGGGTGTTTAACCACCCAAAAGAAGAACAACAAAGTGAATCCATGAATACCCCAATGCATTTCGACCATTTTTCCTCTTCCGGTCTTCTTTGGGGGGTTTTTCAATTCTAAAGAGATACATCAAAAAGGATTTTCTATAATATACCAAACATGATAGATCATTTCATCTCCTCCCTATTAATTGTCTTGAATATTAAGTAGTCTGGCCATATAGGACAATACAGAACACTCCCCCGACATCCGCTGAACACATACTTGCATTGGTGATGCAGAAGGTGCTGCCCGGTAACCGGTGTCCTTGCTCTCAGTTAAAGGGTCCAGTTACCTTCAGGCAGACTCCCCAGGGTTCAGGAGCTTTCTGATAGAGGAGTCCCAAAATTTTTCTGGCAGAACAGAAAAAAAAAACCTTCTCCACGCCTCGTGTTCTAAAGTCCCTTGGGATTTGTAGTTTGCAGCCTTTCTTGTGCATGGCAATGGTCCTCTTCCCAAACTACATGCCTCAGTATCCATAGTGGTTGCCTATTAGCTGAGCAGTGGCCACAGAGAGAGAGCACCGGAGTGGTGGGGGAAGAAACAAACCCACAGTGCACTGCTCGAACACAAGCAGCAGTGTTAGTGGAGGGGGGTCTGACAGCCCACAGTTCTTATTACCTGTAACAGTGGGGGAGGGGGAAGAAGCAAGCAAGCAGTTTCATGTAGCCAGGAGCCAGCCTATATATATAAACAGGAAGCAAGCAGCGCAAACAAATAGGTGAAATGAATGGATGCAAGCTGAATACTATAGGTAATCACAAAGCCTATAAACAATCAATAAAACAATGTTAGTCCAGCGCAATAATATGAGGAAAAAAGTCCATTTCAAAATATAGGGACTCAGGTGTCCAAAATGAAGAATGGCAAGTTCCCTCGTGATGGAAAAGGAAATAAATTCTCCAGTGGTACTGTAAGTCGGTGACAACAGATGCGCTTACCGGATCAGGTGGACCTCTTATTATAGGAAGTCAGAAACGCATATATCCACTGATAGATGAAGGCACACTCCAATGCAGCTGTGGGGGTCCCCAATCCAACACCATGAAACACCGATCCAGCAGTGAGATGCGGAAGTATTGGTTCCCAAAGTGGCAATAATAATGTGGAGACACAACGGTCCCAAAAAAAAGAAAAAAATGCTCTAAGTGTACTCCGTAGGTTTATTCAAGTAAGTAAAAAGCATAAAATATGGCGCTAACAAGCACACGCAATAACAATATCAATGAAAAGTTTCAATAGATAAAAAGGCATGTTCTCATGCAAACAGCTGAAAGATGGCAATGGGTGACGTGCACCCCTCACATTTTTGTAAATATTTTATTATATCTTTTCATGTGACAACACTGAAGAAATTACACTTAGCTACAATGTAAAGTAGTGAGTGTACAGCTCGTATAACAGTGTAAATTTTCTGTCCCCTCAAAATAACTCAACACACAGCCATTAATGTCTAAACCGCTGGCTACAAAAGTGAGTACACCCCTAAGTAAAAATGTCCAAATTGGGCCCAAATTGTCAATATTTTGTGTGGCCACCATTATTTTCCAGCACTGCCTTAACCCTCTTGGGCATGGAGTTCACCAGAGCTTCACAGGTTGCCACTGGAGTCCTCTTTCACTCCTTCATGATGACATGTTAGACATGGATGTTAGAGTCCTTGTGCTCCTCCACCTTCCATTTATGGATGCCCCACAGATGCTCGATAGGTCTGGAGACATGCTTGGCCAGTTCATCACCTTTGCTCTCAGCTTCTTTAGCAAGGCAGTGGTCGTCTTGGAGGTGTGTTTGGGGTCGTTATCTTGTTGGATCACTGACCTGCGGCCCAGTCTCCAAAGGGAAGGGATCATGCTCGGGTTCAGTATGTCACAGTACATGTTGCCATACATGGTTCCCTGAATGAACTGTAGCCCCAGTGCTGGCAGCACTCATGCAGCCCCAGAACATGATACTCCCACCACCATGCTTGACTTTAGGCAAGACATACTTGTCTCTGTACTCCTCACCTGGTTGCTGCCACACTTGCTTGACACCATCTGAACCAAATAAGTTTATCTTGGTCTCATCAGACCACAGGACATGGTTCCAGTAATACATGTCCTTAGTCTGCTTTTCTTCAGCAAACTGTTTGCAGGCTTTCTTGTGCATCATCTTTAGAAGAGGCTTTCTTCTGGGACAAAAAACACAAAGCAGACCAATTTGATGCAGTGTGTGGTGTATGGTCTGAGCACTGGCAGGCTGACCTCCCACCCCTTCAACCTCTGCAGCAATGCTGGCAGCACTCATACGTCTACTTCCCAAAGACAGCCTCTCTATATGATGCTAAGCTTGTGCACTCAACTTCTTTAGTCGACCATGGCAAGGCCTGTTCAGAGTGGAATCTGTCCTGTTAAAGCACTGTATGGTCTTGGTCATCGTGCTGCAGCTCAGTGTCAGAGTCTTGGCAATCTTCTTATAGCCTGGGCCATCTTTATGTAGAGCAACAATTCTTTTTATCAGATCCTCATAGAGTTATTTGCCATAAGGTGCCATGTTGAACTTCCAGTGACCAGTATGAGAGAGTGAGAGCGATAACACCAAATTTACCACACCTGCTCCCCATTCACACCTGAGACCTTGTAACACCACGAGTCACATGACACCGGGGAGGGAAAATGGCTAATTGGGCTCAATTTGGACATTTTCATTTAGGGGTGTACTCACTTTTGTTGCCAGCGGTTTAGACATTAATGGCCGTGTGTTGAGTTATTTTGAGGGGACAGCAAATTTACACTGTTATACAAGCTGTACACTCACTACTTTACATTGTAGCAAATGTGAGGGGGTGTACTCACTTTTGTGAGATACTGTATATATATATATATATATATATACTGTGTATACACAATGCAAATTATGTGCACAGGGAGCATAGATGCTGTACACAGTCACCCATAAGAGTGAATGTCTGGGCACAGATTCACAAACAATACACCAGTACTCAAGTAAACATGTACACATTTATTTATACTATATGCATGTTTACAAGATTAAAGCCGTAAATTCATATACAGCCACCTACAGCCTTTAAGGGAGAAGTGAGTGAAAGTGTCCAGTGCCAAAGTGGTTAAAACCACTTTAATTTGTGCCCTCATCAACCCAACCTAATGTCATCCTAAATTTACACTAACAATTTATGCAAGCTTTTTTTTTTTTTTTTCTTGCATGCATCACAATGTAGCCTTAAAGGGGAACAAAGCTTGCCTGATACTTTTTTAATTAGCAGACTTTGTTTATTATATTTGGAGGTAAATTAAGGTTGCACAAATTTCATAAACAGTGCTATAGGAAAAATTGAAGGTAACAGCATTTTTTTTCTATTTTTTTTATTGTTTGTTTAAAATAAATAATAAGGAAATAAAAACATATGTATCCAATTTTGTTACAAAATTAAAGCCCCATTTATCCTGAAAAAAAGCTATGCATTACACTTTAGGGTAGACTATAAAACTTTAAATATATAATTCTCACTACTGAAACAGTGCTGAAATGGGTGCCTGCCACTTCTGAACCACACTAAATTCAATGAGATGGCAAGAAACTGACATGGCAGTTTTCAGCCATTGACAGCTAGAACACACACCCTTCTAGGCCTAGCCATGTCCCCATCAAGTGACTAAGGCTTACTTATATGGCATCTCTGTGCATGGAAGGGGCAGCAAAACATGCCGTTTTTACCTACTGTATTAGGGAAACCCACGACTGAATTTACGATGAATGGAGGAGGAGCAGATGATTGATACAGCCACCCCCTTCATTTATAGATAGTGTTTGTTTCATAGAAGCTGTAGTAACTCTAGACACTGCAATTCAGATATGCCATGTAATATAAAAAATAAAAACGTTTATTGAAGAAGATACGATACAAAAAAGAATGACACCTCAGTCCCTTTCACAGTAGGCGCCTTGGGACCTCACACAGTTCTCCTTGTGTCTTTTCCACTGTACAAAGGCACTCTGCAAAATCTTTTGTTGGAATTGCCATCAGATGCCTTGCCAGCTTCTAGATTTCTCACTGTCAGTCGCCAATCTTCATTGTTTGCAGTCCATACAAGTTCAATATTCTCAGGTGTTCTGTTTGTTGCAGGCCTTCCAGACCGTAAATCACTTTCAACAGATTCCCGATCATCTTTGAGGCATTTGTGCCACACTTTTATTTGCACTGCACTCATTGCATCATCCCTGAAAGCCTTCTGAATCATCCAAATAGTTTCCGTGGAGGAATGTTCAGGTATAATGCAGAATTTGATACAGATTTGTTGCTCTGTCATTTTAAATGCGACAAACACACAATACGCATATTCACTCAGCGGTGTCTAGTGCCCCCTCTGGTACAGGGAAGTCATCATCATTTGTGGTATTTTTTAAATACATAGATAGAAGGTGTATCTTCCATACAGCACTCATGCTTTAAGATGCTTATTCTAGATGGTGGAGACGTGGTTTGGATCTCTGTTACATGATGCAAACTGTATTTTCTTGATGATTTTGTTTTGATGCCTTATAAAAAAATTTAGGCTGGGTTCATACTGCCGTGTGGAGCGGCTCGCAGCAGGGGTCCTGTTCACAGGTTCAGATCCAATTTCAGTCTGAATTTTTGGCTGAATTTGGACCTGAAATGGACCAGAAGATGCATAGCACTCTAGTGCAATTCGCACTGGAGCCACTCTGGAGATGTGTGAACTGGCTCCATTGAGATCCAGTCACAGTCTCCTGATATGCAAATTTAATCCAATTTGCAATAGTGTGAACCCAGCCTCAACAAATACACGCACACACAAAAACTCAAATTTCTTTTTTTTTTTTTTTTTTTTTTTTACACACCTTAGCTATTAGTTCTGATACCTTTAAATCTTTTTCAACGTAGCTATTATTTCTCAGTTTATAGCTAAGTTGACCATAAAAATAACTCCTTAATTTGTAATTTGCATGTGAAACAGCTAACAATGGATGAATTATGCCAGTTTACAATATTACATTTTTTAACCTATTTCTTTAAAAAAAATTGCTATACACCTACTAATTGGGGCTATTTATAGTGTAAAATAGACAATGCTCCTTAACAGACACCACCCTCTTTATTCAACACAGCACCCGCATATAATGACTCCTTCATAGAACACAGGCTGCAATGTGAAGCCCACAGTGTCAATTAGAGGGTTCCTATATATTGTTGCAGAGAGGACTCATAGATGGAGAGGCTGGTCACATAATTTTGGCAGGTCATGTGACAGGGACCTCTTCCTCTTTGCACTGTTTATTGGTTAAAATGAATGGAGCTTTGCTTGCTTAGGAGTTCTAAGAAAGCAAAGAAGATGGCACATTTCAATAGTGATTTTTTATGTTTACAAAAGTTTTATTTGGAAGTTCAAAAAAACAATCAAAAAGTACATTAACACATTGTGTTTTACAATTATGTAAACTGTGACATAATAAAGGAATATAATCTTAAATTGTCAGCATGGAGGTAAAATTATTAACAAATTACTTGTACAGGGATGACATGCGGTATAATACAATAGAAAAATATATAATCGTGGGGAAACAATATAGTATCACAATGATTATTTATATCGGGTTCCAGTAAGACCATTTTCTTTTGTGAATGTGAATTGTATCATTTAGAGTATGGTATATCCATTCAGAGAGTTTAAGTGATTCCATTCTATCTATCACTTGCTGCCAGGGTAGTGTATCAGTTTTCCAGTTATAGGCTATCATCCATTGTATAGAACTGCATAAAGAATGGAATAATCTCATACAAGGAGAGGGAATGTTTGGTATGTTGGCATACAGTAAGCATATTTGAGGGGTGGGTATAATTTTTTGTTTAGAGGAGTTTTCTATTATCTCAATGGCCTTGAGCCAGATTTGATTAAGATGTTTGCATCCCCAGAATGTGTGTAAAAGAGTGCCCGAATCAGAGCATCCCCTGAAACAGTTTGGAGAGATGGATGGATAGTATGTGTGAAGTTTGGAGGGAGTTAAGTACCATCTGGAAAAAATTTTTATTGGGGTTTCTCTGAAGGAAATAGCCTTATTACTTTTGCGGAGATTATCTGACATGGAAGTCCAATCTTCCATATTGAGTACAACATCCATGTCAGTCTCCCAATGAAGCATCGGTGTGGATTTATCTGGCAATCCAATATCTCTAAGATAATTATATAATCTTGAGATGAGGCCTCTGTCTCTGGGAGATGAGATGCATATTTGTTCAAATGTAGTGTGAGTGGGGTGTGTCTTGAGTGAATAATATTTGGCATAGAAATTTTTAATTATATGGTAGTGATGGAGTTCGGTAATGGGTAGGCCATGTGTAGCTTGTAATGTAGAGAATGGAACAAATTCCCATTTTAGTTGGAGGGATCTAAGTGTGGTGATGTTTTTGTTGATCCAAAGGGAGAAGGATTGGCTATTGTTATAGGCATATGGGAGTCTAGGGTCACCTAGAAAGGAAGCTAATGGAGGGGTGTCAGAAGATAGCTTGAATATGTCTTTGCATTTATTCCATATTTGATAGTATTGAGCAATGATAGTATTATGTTTAACAAGTTTGTTGTATGAGGTGTAATTAGACCACAATATTCCTTGTATATGTAGCGGGGATATAGAGATGGTTTCGAATTGTTTCCAAGGTAATTCATTAGTAGGTATGAACCATTGAGTAATTTGTATTAATCTGGCAGCAAGGTAATAAAGCCATAAGTTAGGTAGGCCTAAGCCTCCTGCTGATTGAGGTCTATGCATAAGGGTATAACTAAATCTGGGTTTTCTATCCGCCCATATAAATTTATTGATTTCTCTTTGAAGGGAGATCAATTTGGATTTTGGAACATTGATTGGTAGGGCACGGAAATAATATAGGAGTTTGGGAAGGATCGTCATTTTAATGGCGCATATTCTGCCCAGGAATGATATGTGAAAAGATGACCAGGATTTCAAAAGAGTAGTGATCTGCGAAAATAGTGGGATATAGTTGGATTTATACAAGAGCTTATGTGATGAGGGGATTGTGACACCTAGATATTTAAATGACTGAGGGCACCATACAAATGGGAAATTTTTTGAAAGTGAAGATTGTGTTTCTTGGGTATAATTAATTGGTAGGGCAGAGCATTTGTTGGTATTAATTTTGAGTCCTGAGATGGTGTGAAAGGATTGGAGTTCTTTGAGGAGAGATGGGATGGAAGTAAGGGGTTCTGTGAGAAAAATAAGTGCATCATCAGCATATAAGCTGAGTTTGAAATCCTTATTTCCTTTAGTGTATCCTTTAATATCAATGCTGTTTCTAATTTTGTGGGCTAGGGGTTCAATTGCGAGGGCAAATAATAATGGCGATAAGGGGCAGCCTTGTCTAGTGCCTCTACTAAGGGAGAAAAATTCAGAGATATGTCCAGGGATTTTGATTCTAGTTTGAGGATGGTGATATAATGCGTTAAATCCTTGCAGGAATTTGTCTGAGATTCCATATTTGGGTAGGAGAAAGTTAAGGTAAGACCAGCTAACGCTATCAAACGCTTTATGGATGTCTAAACTAAGGAGACATATTTGGCGGGTGTGTATCTTAGCATCTTGTAAAATATTGGTTACTAATCTAACATTATCGATAATTTGTCTTCCTGGAATGAAGCCAGTCTGATCAACATGTATCAGATCAGTAATGACCGTAGCCAATCTGTCAGAAAGCATTCTTCCAAAGATTTTAAGGTCATTATTGAGGACTGAGATAGGGCGATAGTTTTGGGGAAGGGAGTGGTCTTTCAGTGGTTTAGGGATAAGTGAAAGGTTAGCTAGGAGCATCTCGTCTGGGAAGTGGTTGCCGTTGAGGATATGATTAAAAAGTTTGGTCAGGTAAGGTGTTAATGAGGAAGTGAATTTTTTATAGTATGAAGATGAGAATCCATCTGGGCCTGGGGCGGTGGATGTCTTGAGGGATTTGATTATTTTGGTTATCTCCATCTCTGTACATGGAGCATTAAGGAATTCTATTTGTTGTGAGTTTAGGATAGGTAATTGTAAATCATCTAGCCATGATTTAGTGGATTGGCTAAGAGGGGGTTGTGAACTGGAAAGGAGATCTTTGTAAAATGTGGAGAATATTTTAAGGACTTCTTGAGGGTGGGTAATCATGTTACCGGTTTGATCTCTTAATTTGTAAATATGTGGGGGTTTGTGTTCATTGTTTAGTTTTTTGGCAAACATAGTTGAGGGGGAATTACTATGGAGTAGAAATTTAGCTTTTGAAAATCTGAGGGATTTTTCTGTGTTAGCGGATAAGATAAGGTCTAAGGCCCTACGTTTGTCTTGTATTTGTTTTGTAATTTCGTGAGTTGGGTTGTGTTGTAATTTGTTATATAGAGAGTTTAGGTCTTTAGTGAGACTTTTGATGTTGGAGATTCTTTCTTTGTTTTTGTTTGCCGCTAGGCTGATTAGATGACCTCGGATAACGGCTTTATGCGCTACCCAAAGTGTTGTAAGGGGGGTGTCGTCTACAGCATTTTCTATAAAGTAGTTTTCAATATGTGATGTAATAGTTTGTATTGTTGATGGGTCAGTTAAAATTGAATCATTTAGTCGCCAATTGTAGGGGGAGGGCAAGAGTCCAATATGTGATGTGTCAAATGAGGTGATGTCATGGTCTGACCATGGGCAAGGATGAATAAGAGCTTTGGATGAGTTGGCTAATAAGATAGGAGTGCAGAAAATATAGTCTAGTCTGGCATAGACATCATGGGGATGGGAGTAGTGTGTATATGCTTTGATTCCAACGTTGTGGGCCCTCCAAGAGTCGACCAGTTGGAATTTATTTAGAGAGCGGTTCAATGATTTAGAAAAAGCTTTGGAGGAAGAAGATGTCTTGCTTCTATCAAGGGTTGGGTGTGAGGTTAAGTTAAAGTCTCCACCCAAAATTATGTGGGGAGAGCTATATTTGTCAAGATTTTCGAAAAAGTTTATAAAAAAAGTTGATTGAGATTCGTTAGGAGCATATATAGAAGCAATAGTTATTGTTTTGTTATTTATTTGTCCTTTAATAATGATATATCGACTATCTGGATCTTTATATATATTTTGTATATCAAAGACAATGGTATTACGGATAAAAATGGCCACACCTCTAGTTTTGTTGTGGAAAGTAGTATAATAATATTGGTTGTAGGTCTTGTTAAAGTAGTTTGGGTGATTAGTAGTAGAGAAATGTGTTTCTTGCATAAGAATGATGTCAGCCCCTAGTCTTTTATAGTGTTGAAAGGCTTTTTTCCGTTTATGGGGTGAGTTAAAACCTTGTACGTTATGTGACAATACTTTAAGAACCATTGGTCATGTATAAATGAAAATGTTTAAGAAAAAAGTCAAATCTGAATATAACAAGTAGCATATAAGTGTATAGTTCTGAAGTAAATTCAAAAAATATTATGTCTAGGTTATTTAGGAGACGTTGGGGTATGTGTGATGACTTTTGGTGAAATAACCTGAATTGTACATCATACCCCAAAATCATCCCATAGTAGCAGAGATAAACATTATATTGCTTAATCTGTTGTAACTGAAAAAAAAAACAGTAACTTCCAATTTTGAAGAAAAATTTTTCATTGGCCTTAAGGGCGAATATAGTATGTAACAACAACAAAAAATAAAAAAACATTGGGACAAGAATTTTCTTGTCACTGAACATCATTTCTGAAGGACAAATCTGTCCTAAACCTGCAATCATTGCCAGGTGCATCACCCCTACGAGTAAGGATGCTGCAGTTGACCGCGAAAGCAGGAGGGGGGACAATCTAGCGGCGGCGGACCACATAGGCTTATTGATTAAGCTAAACTAAAACAGTAAGGGTTTGTTACCAGGGGGTGCATAGGTTAGGAGAGGGAAGGGGAAGGGGGGGAATTGGGGGGAGGGAAGGGTAGGGGGGAGAAAGAAGGTAATGATATGAGGGGGAAAAAGAAAAAAAAAAAAAAAAAAAAAAAAAAAAAAAAAAAAAAAAAAAAAAAAAAAAAAAAAAAGGTGGTTGGAAAGTTCGATCTATCTTCAAAGGATAGGGGATAACGGAGTTGTATATGATACAGTTTATGATGACAATCGAACCAGAAGTCTTGATAAACGGTGTTGATTGGAGATCGAAACGAAAAAAGAAATCAGAAAGATCAAAAGTAAAAAGTCATTCTTCTATTTTCCTCTTCCTCCCTTTCTTCCTCCTCCCACTCAGCAAATAAAAATAAAAAAAAAAAATTTTTTTTTTTTCCAGTATGTGGTTAAGCGTGGAGTGTATTCAGTGTGCTTGATCTTGAAATGGTTGGCGCCAACTTCTTCGGTCGTTTGTGTTACGTCTGGAGGACGGTGTAGACCAAATTGGAGAGGGTCTTGGAGTTGATGGAAAACGGTTAGGAGGTTCTGGTTCCAGTAGGCCCAATTTTACTAGCAATTCTTTGCCTTCAATGATGTTGTACACTGTGTGTGTAGAGCCGTTGTATGGAATTGTGAGTTTAAATGGGAAACCCCATCTATATTTTATTCTTGCTGCTTGCAGAATATTAGTGACCTCTTTCATCCTGCGTCTTCTGTCCAAAGTGGCGGGGGAGATATCTGGATATATTTGTAATTTTTTACCATCCAGGGCAATATTGGGTGAGTTTCTCGCAGCGCGCATGATGTCCTCTTTAACCAGGAAATCTTTCATGCACATAATAATGTCTCTGGGAGGTTTATCAGGAGTGGGTTTGGGGCGTAGTGCTCTGTGTATTCTGTCGCATGTAAATGCGGATAACGGTTTGTCTGGGAGGAGGTTGTGAAAAATCTTGGAGACTGTGGGCATGAGATCTGTGACCGATTCAGGGACTCCACGTAATCTAATGTTATGTCGTCTGTTTCTATTGTCGAGATCTTCAACTTGAGCTTGCATAAATGCAAAGCTGTCAGCAAGCGATTCGTAATCTTTCCTTAAATCATTGTGGGCTAGTGAGAGTTCATCATGTTTTGTTTCAAGGATGTCTGTGCGACTGCCAATGCCTGCTATCTCCTGGGACAAGGCCTCAGTAGATTTGTGTACTTCTTTTTCTATCTTGTCTACCAGTTTTTCAAAGATTGCAGTCAGACTGGCATCTAAATCAGCCTTGGAAAGGGGAGAGGTGTACTCACAGTTCCCGTTGTTCGTTTGGAGGGTTGGATGTTTGGATGGATGGATGGATGTTTCCCCTGTGTGCTGTGTGCTGGCACGAGAGCTGGCGCCGGCGCCATCTTGGGACATCTTCCTGCCTTTTCTGGAAGCGGAGTCAAGGAGAAAGTTCGTCAGGTTGTGTTTGGAGGGTTTTAAATGCCTGGATCTCCTTGTAGGCATGAACGGGAGTGTTGCCTCGGTAACGGCGGTATTTTCGCCGTCTTTCGTGCTGTCTGGCCCCGGTGTTTTTAGCCTGCTGTGAGCGGGTCCGACGGAGCTTAGGCTACTCGCGTCTTCCCCTCATCGCGCCGCGCATGCGCCCTCAATAGTGATTTTTTAAACAGTAGTATGACCACAAAATGGGCTCCTTAGTGCATATGTGTAATTCCATTATTATTCTGTTATAATAAAGTTTATATTATGTCACAGCACTTTTTTATATTTTGAATTAGCATAAGCATAACAAGTTAGGAGGGATACAGTATATTAGATAGTAGTAATCACAAAACCTTCTAAGCAGTTAAAATTGTGTTGCTTACCTGGACATGTCCAAGGAGGAGCCATCTAAGTGCAAATATCTAAGTCAAATACACAGGAAGTATAGTCATAAATGGCACATTTTGTAATGCTGTTTAACCTTAGAAAGCAATAATAGGTGTAATAACATCAAGAATTGGTAAATTTTACATTACTTAAATAACTTTGGTTTAACTTTGAGAAAGTTGTAAATCAGTCATATTATCTGTTTTATAAGGTATTTAATGTCTGTTAAATTTTTAGTACCTTATGATTTTGACTCTAGCACAGGATAAAGTCAAGATGAGATTCATTTCAAAACTACAAGTTTTAAAAAGACATTTATTTTGATATGCAGTCCGGTAGAGAGCTATTTGATTATAATATGCTATGAACTTGATTTTGCAGTGTATAATCTTCTACTAGTTGTTTTTTATTTTTTAGATTATAGTGTGTTTTGTTTTTATTCACTTTATATTATGTAACATTAACACATTTTATTGTAGTAACATTAGGACATAATTACAATTTACAATTCATGGTAGGATTTGGTTAAAATCAGCAAAATGTTGATTATATTAATAATTTGATAATTAACAGACTATGTGCAATCTTGTGTTTTGTTTGATAATGGCTACAGCCAGTTGTAGAAGCAGATGCAATAGTACAGCTACTTGACTTAAAATTAAGTACAGCGCTTAATAAAATAAAGTTAATCATTATTGTTTTGTGAAAAGCTGCACTTAATTGTATGTCATGTTTTGAATTGGTGTGAAACACTATATCAAGTGCTGGCTGGCTGGTAGAAAGTTAGGATAACATACACAGTGGTGCAGACAGTTTTTCGTGTATTTAGTAGTACAGCTACTACCTCCTTCACCTCATACTATGTAGAAAGTTAGGATAACATACACAGTGGTGCAGACAGTTTTTCGTGTATTTAGTAGTACAGCTACTACCTCCTTCACCTCATACTAAGTTACAGCCTTTCCTGAACATTCAACTAATTTCCAATTGAAACGTGGAAGAGTGCAAACCATTTTTTTTTCTAGAGAAATGTGTATTTCTGTAGCTTTAAATAGAAGGTGGCTGCCTCCAGGTAAGCCGGCTCTCAGTTTGTACATTATAATATACTGTATGTCCCATAGTTAAAAAAAATAGTTTTCAGAGGTGCATTTTGACAGTGTATTTTCAACATTGATGATAGGTGTATCTGCATGGGTTCATTTTGTGGGTATGTTCAGTGCACACATCCAAAAATCTGCAATTTGTGAACCTTAAAGTAGATGTAAACCGTCTCCTATACCCTGTGAAGTGAATAGCTTCAGATGATACACAGGAATTAAACAAATCTCCCTACATATGTTTTATATGTATATCTGCTGTCTCTATCTTTCTGTAATCTTTATAAAGTGAACATCATGTTACAATTTTTACTTCCTCTTTCAGCAGTGGGAGGGGAGTCTGGGCATACACTGTGTGACAGCTGATTGGAGGAAAGGCATACACCCTCCCTCCACATAGGCAGAGGTAGAAAGAAACTTGCAGAGCTGTGTTGTGAATAGACAAACTCTCTGCTAATCTATTTATACCAACCACCCCGACACAAAATTTCAGCTGCTTTTATCTGTCATGTCAGAGAGCTTGTCAGAAATTATCATGCTGATAATAGAAGAACGAAGCAACAGAAAGACACAGGACGTAGGGCTTTGGAGAGGGATAAGTTAACACTACAGATATATAGATAAATTACAGATACATTTCATGAATCGGGTTTACATCCACTTTAAGCTGGGTACACACTGGCCAAATGTCGGTAGAAAAAACACCTGACATTCAGCCGTGTGTATATCAGTCTGTCCGACAAAAGCCGGCTTCTATCAGACGTGCATGCTGGAAAACCAGCAGCTAGGAATGAGCCAAACACCCCCCTGTTCAGTTCGCACCAGAACATGCGAACAGGCAAAAAATTTGTTTGAACACGCGAACACCGTAAAGTCTATGGGACACGAACATGAATAATCAAAAATGCTAATTTTAAGGGCTTATATGCAAGTTATTGTCATAAAAAGTGTTTGGGGACCTGGGTCCTGCCCCAGGGGACATGTATCAATGCAAAAAAAGTTTTAAAAACTGCAGTTTTTTCGGGAGCAGTGATTTTAATAATGCTTAAAGTGAAAGCATTTTTTCCTTTGAAATGTCATTTTGCCGTCAGACTGTTCTAAACATGGGAAACATGCACTATTTTACAGGCTTACTATAGACACCCCCCAGGTACAAAATTTAAAGGAATATTACACTTTTATTGTTTCACTTTAAGCATTATTAAAATCACTTTTCCCGAAAAAACAGCCGTTTTTAAAACTTTTTTTTGCATTGAGACATGTCCCCTGAGGCAGGACCCAGGTCCCCAAACACTGTTTATGACAATACCATGCATATAAGCCTTTCAATATAACACGGTGGGATCTCTTAATAATTAATCAGTGAATCATGTGCAAAATAATCAAATAGAGTCTATTATAAATAACACAACATCCTTCACCATAACAAAATCCTATAACTAAATATCAATGTGATAATAAATTATTGAACACAATTAAAAAGAGAAAATTAAGATAAGATATATTAATGTGATGAACCACAGTGCACAGTATCTCAATAGGACAGCATACTGCTGTGAAAAAATATAACGTCTTTGATGATTTGATGAATATAGACAGGTTTCAATGAGTAATCCCCAGTGATAGCTGGCTTGCTCATATATTCAGCTGCTCATTAGCATGGGCTGGCTTCTGGCTTTCAAAGAACTTCCACAGTATGAAACAACAAAGAAAGAAAGACCATTGCGCAGGCAGTGTGATATGTAATTCCTATATAATAAGGGTAAAAAATTTCACTCACACTTTTCAGCAGAATAAATCGCATATGATAAGGTCAGTTGCATACAGCTAACAGCTGGGATCTCCTCACACGCCAACAGTGTACACACAGCACTGCTCATCACTGGCTCCTCCCGACCGGTTTCATCACTAGACACGTGACTTTTTCAAATGTGACCCTGTGACGACCTTGCTTAGTATTTATAGTGTGCATGCCAGTTGCCATAGTGACCAGGGAGTGTAATGCATCATCATGCCGCTATATGCGTTCTGCACTATATTCAAAACATAATATTCATACAAAGTAACAATTTAATACATATAGATACATAATTTTTTACAATAAAACATATATAAACATAGTTGCAACTCTACCCTAAGACCCATTTAAATACATGAAGTGAGCAGATATAACCTAGGAACTCCCTCCAGTGGTGAACCAATGGAATTACATCTCTACATAATCATCCTCTAATGAGCTAAGGTTAAATGGATGTGTATGAGATAGAAAGATGCTAGAAAGATGCTAAAAAAATCACAACATTTTTTTTTTGACAAAAATATTTAAAAAATATATAATAAAATTATTAAAAATATTTTAAAATATTAAAACTTGTTTTGGAGGAGCAGATGTCAAGAGATATATTAAAAATCCGAAATAAAACAATTTATATCAAAATCTATATTTAAGCCAAAAGGTGCTATATTTCAAAAATCCATTTTGATTCGTTTTTACTTCATTCTCTCACTTTATTACTACCCCGCCAGTGCGGTTTATATTTTTCAATGGCCCGAAATTCCAATAACGCAGGTTCTTTGTCATTAAATAGAGCAAAATGACGTGACACACTGTGTTTTGGAAAACCTTTTTCAATATTCTGTATGTGCTACCGAATGCGTTTCCTCATAGGGCGTTTCGTTCTTCCCACATACTGTAGGGAGCACGGACATTGTAATACATACACCACCCCCTCAGTTCTACATGACAAAATCTTTGATTTCAAAATCTTTGTTTTTACTGGTAGATGTGAAATTGATGCATTTTTGACCATTTTGCTTTGTATTTCTACAAGTATAGCATCTTTTACATGGAAAGAAACCCTTTCCTTGAAAAAATGTGAACCCTTGTGAGATTTTTGGAGGGTCCAAAACATTTTTCGCTATTAAATCCCTTAAAGTTGGTGCCTTTCTATAAACAAAGTTTGGTTTCTTTGGTAAGATACTACGTAATTGATGATCCGCTAAGAGTAGTGACCAATGCTTTTTAAATATATGCTCAATTTGCCTATGCTGAATATTATAATCCAGAATCATAAGAATCTCTTGGTACTGTGTGGTTTTCTTTTGTTTGTCTCTATTTAATTCTTCCCTTGAGAGCTCCGATACCTCCTTGATTTTATCTTCTATAAAATCATTATTATACCCCTTTTGAACAAATCTCCTTCCAATAATATTAGCTTGTTCCAAAAAAGTGCTATTATCAGTGCAATTTCTTCTTAGACGTATTAGTTGCTCCTTCGGAATGTTAATCAGCCAGGGATCAAAGTGACAGCTGTCCACAGGGATATAACTATTCCTCCCGACTGGTTTAAAAAAAGTTTTTGTTAGGAATCCATTCTTAGTTAATTGTATATCCAGATACAGGAAATGTATAAATGTGTTACTGATTTCATAGGTAAGCTTGATATTTTTTTGATTGTCATTCAGTTTTTCCAAAAATTCCGTTAGAGTATTTTCATCCCCATTCCATAATATTATACAATCATCTATAAATCTTTGATACATTATCAATTGTGGGGGGGGGGGGTATTTGAGTGCACCACATATTCCTCCCATTCAGCCATAAAAATATTAGCCACGCTTGGGGCATATTTAGCACCCATTGCAATACCATTAAGTTGCCTATAAAATTCTGAGTTATACCAAAAATAATTATGTTGTAAACCAAATGCCAAACATCTTAAAATAAATCTTTTTTGTTTAGAAATGATATTACTATATCTATCCATGACCCATCTTGAGGCTTGTATGGCCTCCTGATGGCCTATGCTTGTATACAAAGATGAAACGTCTGCTGTGGCTAACAAATATTTTTGATCTGGCCTGATTTCAATGTTATTCAATTCCTGAATCAAATGCTTGGTGTCCCTTAGATAAGCTGGTGTTGATGGGACTAATGGTTGCTAAAAATTGTCCACATATTCCCCTAATCTTGCATTTATGGAATGTATACCATTTATTATTGGCCATCCCGGCGGATTCTTCTGATCCTTATGGAGCTTTGGTATTGTGTAAATAATAGGCACCCTGCATGTATCTGGTATGAGATATTTTTCCTCCTTTTTGGTTAATATATTCTTCCTTTTAGTATCAACTCCTGTAATTCACTTTTAAATTCTCTAGTGGGATCCACTCTAAGTTTTATATACGTATTCTGATCATTCAGTTGTCCTTGAAGTTCATTGTTGTAGTATTCTTTTGATAAAACCACAATTGCACCTCCTTTATCGGCCGTTCTCACTACCACATTGTTATTATCTTCCAATTCTTTGATTCTTTTTCTAATAACTTGTGGATCTTTCATTCTTTTAATTTTAAGTTTATTTACCTCTTGTGTCACTATTTTGTTAAAAACTTCTACATGTTGGTTGTTATGAACAGGGGAGTTGAATAAGGATTTGTTTCTTAAGTTGCTATGGAGAATTCTTCCAGATGTATCAATCCTACCTCCATTTTCTACATTAGTCACAATAGTTTTGTTCAACATATATTTTTTGATATTCAATCTTCCTGTATATTTTTGGATATCCACATATAAATCAAACTTATTTAGATTGCGTTTTGGTTGGTATTTCAATCCTTTATCCAATACGAGTAATTCAGTTCTACTTAGATCAATTCCACTTAGATTGTATATGCCTTCACCCACTACTCTCTTTTTCTTTTGGACCTTGAATTCTCCTCGGCATCCCCTCCTGCGTTTGGGCTTCTCGCATGCGTTATTACGTCCTGCCAAGGCGGGGTCCTTTCGCTCCTGCGCTGGTCCAAAAAATGTTTATGGGTCATTTTCTCTATAGTCTCTTAATGGTTCATATCGATTTTAGGTACCAGTAGGGCTAATCCTAGATCCATATTGGTAATGATCATGATGCCCTTGGTTCCATCCTTGTTGATAGTGGTATTGGGGTTGTTCTCTTGCTTCCCTCCTGTCCTGATTGTAATAATTGGAACATCCTGAATGACCATATTCTGGATCTCCCTGATTACCATGTCCTTGGTGTCCATAGCTCTGATACATCATATTGTTAGTATCTGATTCAAGGTCCAAAAGAAAAAGAGAGTAGTGGGTGAAGGCATATACAATCTAAGTGGAATTGATCTAAGTAGAACTGAATTACTAGTATTGGATAAAGGATTGAAATACGCACCAAAACGCAATCTAAATAAGTTTGATTTATATGTGGATAAAAAAAATTTGCAAGAAGATTGAATATCAAAAAATATATGTTGAACAAAAGTATTGTGACTAGAAAATGAAGGTAGGATTGATACACCTGGAAGAATTCTCCATAGCAACTTAACCCCTTCCCAACCGGCGCACGCCGATGTACATCAGCAGAATGGCACGGCTGGGCAAATGGACTTACAGATACTTACAGGTATGTCCATTTGAATTCCCCGCCATGCCATTGCGTGCACGCCGGCCGGGAGCTCCGTGAGTCGGGTCGCGGGTCCCGTGGACTCGATCGCCGTGGGGAAACCTGCGATCGCCTCACGGAGAGGATCAGCATCAGCATCTCCCCGTTCTGCCTAGTGACAAGTGTCACTGATCACTGCTCCCTGTCATCGGGAGCAGTGATCAGAGTAATGACACTGCTAGCCCATCCCCCTACAGTTAGTAATCACTCCCCTAGGACACACTTAACCCCTCCCCGCTCCCTAGTGGTTAACCCCTTCACTGCCAGTGTCATTTACACAGTAATCAGTGCATTTTTAATCGCACTGATCGCTGTATAAATGACAATGGTCCCAAAAATGTGTCAAAAATGTCCGAAATGTCCGCCATAACGTCGCAGTCACAATAAAAATCGCTGATCGCCGCCATTACTAGTAAAAAAAAAAATAATTAATAAAATTGCCATAAAACTATCCCCTATTTTGTAAACGCTATAACTTTTGCGCAAACCAATCAATAAACGCTTATTGCGATTTTTTTTAACCAAAAATATGTAGAAGAATACGATCGGCCTAAACTGAGGAAAAAAAATGTTTTTTTATATATTTTTGGAGGATATTTATTATAGCAAAATGTAATTAATAATGCGTTTTTTTTCAAAATTGTCGCTCTTATTTTGTTTATAGAGCAAAAAATAAAAATCGCAGAGGCGATCAAATACCATGAAAAGAAAGCTCTATTTGTGGGGAAAAAAGGACGTCAATTTTGTTTGGGAGACACGTCACATGACCGCGCAATTGTCAGTTAAAGCAATGCAGTGCCGAATCGCAAAAAAACGCTCTGGTCAGGAAGGGGGTAAAATCTTCCGGGGCTGAAGCGGTTAAGAAACAAATACTTATTCAACCACCCTGTTCATTACAACCAACATATAGAAGTTTTTAACAAAATGGTGACACAAGAGGTAGATAAACTTAAAATTAAAAGAATGAAAGATCCACAAGTTATTAGAAAAGGAATCAAAGAATTGGAAGATAATAACAATGTGGTAGTGAGACCGGCCGATAAAGGAGGTGCAATTGTGGTTTTATCAAAAGAATACTACAACAATGAACTTCAAGGACAACTGAATGATCAGAATACGTATATGAAACTGAAAGGACATCCCACTAGAGAATATAAAAGTGAATTACAGGAGTTGATACTAAAAGGAAGCAAAAAGAATATACCGTATTTATCGGCGTATAACACGCACAGGCGTATAACACGCACATTCATTTTAAGAGGGAAGTATCAGGAAAAAACCTAAATTTTAAATAAGGAACTTTGAAGCAAAATAAGGGTCAGTGCCCATCTGCAGCCTCACCATTGCCATCAATGCAGCCTGATCAATGCCCATCTGCAGCCTCACCATTTCCATCAATGCAGCACCCTTACCATTGCCATCAATGCAGCAGCCTCACCATTGCCATCAGTGCAGCCTGATCGATGCCCATCTGCAGCCTAGATGGCACAGGGAGGGGGCGGGACAAGCGCCAACAGATTACATACAGTGAAAATCTCCTATGATAGACAGAACAGTGGTCCAATGGTGGCCCAGGAGACGGGACTTCCTATTACAGAGGCTGCCAAGTAAACAGGAGATTCTCACTGTATGTAATCTGATGGCGCTTGTCCCGCCACCCTCCCTGTCCCCTCCGAGGCAGCTAAAATTGAAGTATTGGCGTATAACACGCACACGCTATTTGCACCCGATTTTCATGGTGAAAAAGTGAGTGTTATACGCCAATAAATACAGTATTAACCAGAAAAGAGGAAAAATATCTCATACCAGATACATGAAGGCTGCCTATTCGTTACACAATTCCAAAGCTCCATAAGGATCAGAAGAATCCGCTGGGACGGCCAATAATAAATGGTATACATTCCATAAATGCAAGATTAGGGGAATATGTGGACAATTTTTTGCAACCATTAGTCCCATCAACACCAGCTTATCTAAGGGACACCAAGCACTTGATTCAGGAATTGAATAACATTGAAATCAGGCCAGATCAAAAATATTTGTTAGCCACAGCAGACGTTTCGTCTTTGTATACAAGCATAGGCCATCAGGAGGCCATACAAGCCTCAAGCTGGGCCATGGATATAGTAATATAATTTCTAAACAGAAAAGATTTATTTTAAGATGTTTGGCATTTGGTTTACAACATAATTATTTTTGGTATAACTCAGAATTTTATAGGCAACTTAATGGTATTGCAATTAGTGCTAAATATGCCCCAAGCGTGGCTAATATTTTTATGGCCGAATGGGAGGAATATGTGGTGCACTCAAATACCCCCCCACAATTGATAATGTATCAAAGATTTATAGATGATTGTATAATATTATGGAATGGGGATGAAAATACTCTAACGGAACTTTTGGAAAAACTGAATGACAATCAAAAAAATATCAAGCTTACCTATGAAATCAGTAACACACCTATACATTTCCTGGATCTGGATATACAATTAACTAAGAATGGATTCCTAACAAAAACTTTTTTTAAACCAGTCGAGAGGAATATTTATATTCCTGTGGACACCTGTCACTTTGATCCCTGGCTGATTAACATTCCGAAGGGGCAACTAATACGGTTAAGAAGAAATTGCACTGATAAAAGCACTTTTTTGGAACAAGCTAATATTATTGGAAGGAGTTTTATTCAAAAGGGGTATAATAATGATTTTATAGAAGATTAAATCAAGGAGGTATCGGAGCTCTCAAGGGAAGAATTAATTAGAGACAAACATAAGAAAACCACACAGTACCAAGAGATTCCTATGATTCTGGATTATAATATTCAGCATAGGCAAATCGAGCATATATTTAAAAAGCATTGGTCACTACTCTTAGCGAATCATCAATTACATAGTATCTTACCAAAGAAACCAAAATTTGTTTATGGAAAGGCACCCACTTTAAGGGATTTAATAGTGAAAAATGTTTTGGACCCTCCAAAAATCTCACAGGGGTTCACATTTTTTCAAGGAAAGGGTTTCTTTCCATGTAAAAGATGCTATGCTTGTAGAAATACAAAGCAAAATGGTCAAAAATGCATCAAATTCACATCTACCAGTAAAAACAAAGATTTTGAAATCATGTAGTCATGTAGAACTGAGGGAGTGGTGTATGTATTACAATGTCCGTGCTCCCTACAGTATGTGGGAAGAAGAAACGCCCTATGTGGAAACGCATTTGGGAGCACATACAGAATATTGAAAAAGGTTTTCCAAAACACAGTGTGTCACGCCATTTTGCTCTATATCATGACAAAGACCCTGCGTTATTGAAATTTTGGGCCATTGAAAAATATAAACCGCACTGGCGGGGTAGTAATAAAGTGAGAGAATTAAGTAAAAACGAATCAAAATGGATTTTTGAAATGGTACTCTTGCACCTTTTGGCTTAAATATAGATTTTGATATAAATTGTTTTATTTTGGATTGTTAATATATCTCTTGACATCTGCTCCTGTCAAAAAAAAATTTTAGCGATTTTTTTTAGCGTCTTTCTAGCATCTTTCTATCTCATACACATCCATTTACCCTTAGCTCATTAGAGTATGATTATGTAGAGATGCAATTCCATTGGTTCACCACTGGAGGGAGTTCCTAGTTTATATCTGCTCACTTCATGTATTTAAATGGGTCTTAGGGTAGAGTTGCAACTATGTTTTTAAATATATGTTTTATTGTAAAAATTATGTATCTATATGTATTAAATTGTTACTTTGTATCAATATTATGTTTTGAATGTAGTGCAGAATGCATATAGCGGCATGATGATGCATTACACTCCCTATGTCACTAAGGCAACTGGCATGCACACTATAAATACTAAGCAAGGTCATCACATGGTCACCTTTGAAAAAGTCACGTGTCTAGTGATGAAACTGGTTGAGAGGAGCCAGTGACGAGCAGTGTTGTGTGTACACTGTTGGCGTGTGAGGAGATCCCAGCTGTTAGCTGTATGCAACTGACCTTATTATACGCGATTTATTCTGCTGAAAAGTGTGAGTAAAATTTTTTACCCTTATTATATAGGGATTACCTATCACACTGCCTGCGCAATGGTCTTTCTTTCTTTGTTGTTTCATACTGCGGAAGTTCTTTGAAAGCCAGAAGCCAGCCCATGCTAATGAGCAGCTGAATATATGAGCAAGCCAGCTATCACTGGGGATTACTCATTGAAACCTGTCTATATTCATCAAATCACCAAAGACGTTATATTTTTTCACAGTAGTATGCTGTCCTATTGAGATACTGTGCACTGTAGTTCTTCACAATAATATATCTTATCTTAATTTTCTCTTTTTAATTGTGTTCAATAATTTATTATCATATTGATATTTAGGTATAGGATTTTGTTATGGTGAAGGATGTTATGTTATTTATAATAGGCTCTATTTGATTATGTTGCACATGATTCACTGATGAATCATTAAGAGATCACACCGTGTTATATTGGGAGGTTAATATTAGCGCATTATACATTTTGAATATATACAACACTTTTTGTGTGATATCAGTTCACATACACAATAATTGCAGCTAAATTATTGGGTCATCTTCTAGTATTTGTCACTTATTTATTTATTTACTATTTCATATCAGCGCTTTAGTACAATTTTTACCATGCATATAAGCCTTTAAAATGAGGTATTTTGATTTATCCCATAGACTTTTAAAGGGTGTTCCGTGGCTTTCGAATTTTCTGCGAACACCCCAAATTGTTCATTGTTCGGCAAACTGGCGAACAGCCAATGTTCGAGTCGAACATGAGTTTGACTCGAACCCGAAGCTCATCCCTACCAGCAGCAACCGACTCCCGATCAGCATTCTCAGCCAATGGTAGAGAGTGCGTGCACGCGCAGGAGAACACCCATAGCACCAGTTGGCACCAGCCTGCCTATTTAAAGAAGTGCTCTGCCCTCAGACCCGTGCTGACTGGTCTTCAGCTGTACCCTGATATCTGAACCCTGCTTCTACCTGCCTGTTACCTGTTGATGAACCTGGCTTGCCTTGACCCTGATTCTGGATCCTGTTTCTGCTCTGACTATCGGTTTCTGATTCTGGCTTCCCATTGGACTCTGTTTATGCCTGCTGCCTTGCACTGCACTGCTCGCCTGTTACCAGACCCGGCTATCCATGTGACCTCACTTCTGCCTTGTACCCCACTGCCCGCCTGTTACCGAACCTGGCTACCCTTGAGACTCTGCTCCTGCCTCTGGCATTTCTCCTCATCATCCTGCAAGTGCCTGCAATCACAGTCCTGCAACCTGCTGCGAATTCCTGCTGCAAGTATTCCAGGGCCTTTACATCACCTAACGTTCCAGCACCACAGTTCCTGCGGAGGGCCTGATCCTGATCTGACGGTTTCTCTGCTCATCCAAGATTGCATCCTCCGCCACAAGTCTCCGGGTCCACAACTGCGGGCACTCGTGTTCCTCCTGGTCCTCGGCTCCCGCTGTTCCACTTCCAGCGGGACCTGGACTGGAGATACAAGAGGCCGACCTCATCATTTCAGTCTCCAACCAGGTATGTGACAGTACCAGTCAGTCCGTAATGGAGTCTGAAAGGGAGGTGTCACAACTAATACTCATATTATATACTCAATATACTCAATACTAATACGAGGCCAAGATGCCGAGAGCGGCTCGCCTTTACGACCACGCGCACCCAAGCCCCTGGAGGTGATACAGGGAGCTGGGGGCACGCGGAGGCACGGGCTTCCGGTAACTGCAGGATTCCAGGAAGGCCTGGTGGAAGTCCTAGTTGCTGATCGGAGGTACACCGGCGGGTGCCGTTCAGGACCGGGGAACTAAAGAACAGGAAGTCCGTTAAGCAGGCAGAGGTCAGAGGCAGGGTATCAGGCAGAGCAGAGTCCATGGTGCAAGCAGAGGTCAGAACCGGGGTATCAGGCAGAGCAGAGTCCGTGGTGCAAGCAGAGGTCAGAACCGGGGTATCAGGCAGGCAGTGTAGTCCGTGTTACTAGCAGAGGTCAAGGGTATCAGGCAGGCAGAGTAGTCCGTGTTACTAGCAGAGGTCAAGGGTATCAGGCAGGCAGAGTAGTCCGTATTACAAGCAGAGGTTCATCACAGGTTATCAGGAACAAGGAGATTCAGCGGTACAGGGAGACAGGAAACAGCTGACGACAAACCAGCAACCCGACTGGGCGCTGGAGCCGTCAGAAGTAGCCTCCCCGGCGAGCGCGTGAGTATGGCGCGCTACCAGTCACCCGCACGGGCGACGGCACGCACATGGGGACCGCCGTGCACCCGCGCGCGCCGCACCATTGGGCTGCGAACGGGTGTACGTTGAAGCGCTAGTCCACCGTGCATGCGCCCCCCAAAGCCCGGCGGATGGAGACGACCTGCATCTCCTGACAGGAGGTCTCTCTTCTGTTAACCCTCTGCCGGACTATTACCGTACTTTCTCATGCGGTACAAGGGTTGCATAAGGACTTTGTTCAACTCCACGTCCAACTACAGTCAATATCCAGTCCAGTCTCCACCTCCGAGTCTACAAGAGTCATGGATTCTGCTGCACGAATCACAACCTCTTAACCATGTGGGTTTTTCTTACCCTCCTGAGCCTAGAGTACCTTCTCTAGCGACCATAAAGGATTCAGAACTTTTCAGAATGCCTGTGAACTTTATTTTTCTCTACTACCCCGCACCTTTTCTACCGAAGAAGTGAAGGTAGGATTCCTCATCTCCTTGCTGCTGGGAGAACCCCAGGCCTGGGCTCACCAACTCCGGGAGCAACGTGATCCTGTCTTGGCTTCTGCAAGTTCCTTTTTTGCCACTATGGCCCAACTGTATGCTGATCCGTTCTGTCAACAGACTGCTGAAACCACCTTAAGCCATCTGCAACAGGGCCCCAGGCCTGTGGAGGATTATGTTTCGGACTTACGATTTATGGAGCGCTAATACCAAATGGAATAGTGCTGCACTACGTTTCCAGTTTCGTCTCGGCCTGTCAGAGGCTATCAAGGATGAACTGGTCAGGGTGGATGCACCCACCTCCTTCGATGACTTGATTCATCTCTGCATTCTGATTGATCGCCGCCTGCGTGAAAGACAGTCCGAGAAAACCGGAAACCTTCATTTGTTACCTGCACAGCCCAAGGCCCAGTTACCTCCTTCATCTGCAACTATGCCTAAAGACACTGCCCATGTTAAGAGGGTCGCACACACCAGATTCCCGAGACCTCCTCTGTTCAAACAGGAGCGATCTCATCATCACCAGCTCAGACTCTGCCTTTACTGTGGCGATGAAGGACATTTTCTGCAATGTTATCCCCGAAGACACCTTAGGAGATCATCTTCTCCACCTCATACGGTTGCTTCCCTAAACCTTGGGCAGAACCACACCTTGCTGCCAATCTCTCCCCAGTATGCAGGAAAGACTCTCACAGTTTCTTCCATCATGGACTCAGGGGCCTGTAGCTGTTTTGTGGACTCTTCTTTCGCAACTATGGATGAACTACCTTTATGTTCACCTAGATGATGGTACGAGCATTAAATCTGGACCTGTTGTGCTAGAGACTGTACCTATTCCCTGTTCTACCTTTTCAGGACATCGGGAGCTCCTTCGTCTTGATGTCATCACATCCCCACTTTTTCCTGTTATTCTTGGGCAACCCTGGCTGAGGGCGCATAATCCTCTCATCAATTGGTCTTCTGGAGAAGTGTCTTTTCCCTCGGACTATTGCAAGGAGTACTGCTTCCCTCTTATACCCAGTTCCGGAGAGACACTCCTCTGCATCAGTGCAGATTCTAAGAATGTTAAACTTGTGCCATCCGTTTTGTCATGAATATCTGGGTGTTTTCAACAAGAAGAATGCTGACACTCTCCCCCCTCACAGGCCGTATGACTGCCCTATTGAACTTTTGCCGGGCGCTGAAATTCCTTTTGGCAGAATCTTTCCTCTCTCTGAGCTTGATTTGGAAGTACTTTGAAACTACATTAAGGAAAACCTTGATAAGGGCTTTATCCAGCCTTCCTCTTCCCGCGCTGGAGCGGTAATTTTCTTTGTTGAAAAAAAGGATCATACACTCAGGCCTTGTATTGATTACCGAGACTTAAATAAAGTAACAATTAAAAAACGATACCACCTGCTACTCATCCCTGAACTGTTTCAGAGACTGCGAGAAGCACGTGTTTTCTCTAAATTGGATTTAAGAGGAGCATATAACCTGATTAGAATTAAGGAAGGACATGAATGGAAGACAGCCTTTAGGTCTCGTTTTGGGCACTTTGAGTATTTAGTGATGCCCTTTGGATTCTGTAATGCACCAGCTACCTTCCAGCATTTTGTGCATGATGTTTTTCGGGACTTCCTTGATATATTTACTATTGTCTACCTGGATGACATACTAATCTTCTCCTCCTCCCTTGAATCACATTGAGTCCATGTTAAAAAGGTATTAGACAGACTGAGGAAACATCACCTTTATGCCAAAGCTGAAAAGTGTGAGTTTGAGAGACTTACTATCCAGTTCTTGGACCTCATTATTTCCGCAGATGGGATTGCCATGGACCCACAGAAATTATCTGCAGTACTCGACTGGCCAGCTCCCACTGATAAAAAGTCTGTGCAGTGATTCGTGGGATTTTCTAATTTTTACAGGAAGTTTATCAAGAACTTCTCAGGTATCATATCCCCTATTACACAATTAACCAGATCATGCACAACTTTCACATGGACTGTAGAAGCTCAAGCTGCTTTTGATAGATTAAAGGGCCTTTTCACATCTGCACCCATTTTGAGACATCCTGACCCTACTTTGCCTTATGTTCTCGAGGTTGATGCCTCCAAGATTGCTGTGGGAGCCATACTGTCTCAGCGACAAGGGATAAAATCTTTACTGCACCCTGTCGCCTTCTTTTCCAGAAAACTAAGTGCCTCAGAAAGGAACTATGACGAGGGTGATCGGGAGTTACTGGCTATCAAATCTGCCTTGGAAGAATGGCGCTATCTTCTTGAAGGAGCAGCACATCCCATTCTTGTGTTCACCGACCACAAGAACCTTGAATATTTAAAAGCAGCCGAGAGATTAAGACCCCGCCAGGCCAGATGGGCCCTCTTTTTTGCAAGGTTCTGCTTCCATATTACCTATCGGTCTAGATCCAAGAATGGGAAGCCTGACGCCCTTTCTCGTTCCAAGACACTGAGGTTCCCTCTAAGCCCGATACCATTCTACCAGCTAAAAATTTTCTTCTGTTACAGATGGACCTCATTCTTAAAATTAAGTCAGCAGTTCAGAACCACGCTCCACCTCAAGAACTCCACCTTCAGCTGAAAGAAGGTCTCTACTTTCATGACGAACAGATCTTCGTTCCTGAGCAGTTACGGTCAGCAGTGCTTTACATGTGTCACGACCATCCCTTGGCAGGTCATTTTGGAGCACATAAGACATCAAATCTGGTCCTTCGCGCCCTCTGGTGGCCAAACCTGGTGCAAGATTGCAGGGACTATATCAAGTCCTGCATAACGTGTCTTCGGAACAAGACTGATAGATCCAAGAATTGTGGTCTTTTGGAACCCCTTCCTGTCCCTGATAAATTATGGACCATAATTGCCATGGACTTTATTGTTGAACTACCCCCATCAGAAGGCTTCACCACCATTTTTGTGATTGTGGATCGATTGTCCAAAATGGCCCACTTTGTGCCCCTGAAAGGCACCCCTTCTGCTGCAGAGACTGCCTCTTCTTTTATCAAGGAAGTTGGCCGCCCTCACGGTATTCCTGTTAATATTACCTCTGACCATGGGGTACAATTCACTTCCCGATTTTGGAAATCCTTATGTGAAGCTTTGGGCATTAAACACTGTTTGTCATCTGCATACCATCAAACAGAGAGGACAAACCAGACCCTGGAGCAGTATTTGCATTGCTTTTCTTCATTTGCACAAGACGACTGGGTCTCTCTGCTGCCATTAGCGGAGTTTGCATACAATAACTCTATATACTCTGCAATCAAACAAACTCCCTTTTTTGCAAACTATGGGTTTCACCCATCTTTTTTGCCTGATGTTCCCCAGGAATCTTCAGTTCCGGCAGTACAAGATCGTTTAGAGTTCTGGAGGTCCAACAACCAACTCCTACAAGAAACCATCACCAAGTCCCAGGAAAATAATAAGAGGTTCTATGACAGGAAGAGAAGGGGTAACATGGACCTTAAAACAGGAGAAAAGGTATGGCTTTCCACCACAAACCTAAAGTTGGCCTGTCCCTCTAAAAAACTTGGACCAAGGTATATTGGCCCATTCTCAGTAAAGAAGAAGATTAATGCTGTAGCCTTCGAGCTCAACCTGCCGGCAAGTTTGAAGATTCACCCGGTCTTTCACGTATCTCTCTTAAAACGATCCGTGGCTGATCACTTCCCTGATCGAGAACCTGAGATTCCTCCACCCTTGCTTGTTGAAGGTAACGAAGAGTTTGAGGTTGAGGCTGTTATGGACTGCAGGAAGAGAAAGGGCCAGACCCAGTTTTTAATTAAATGGAAGGGCTATGATCCTCCTGAAGATAATTCGTGGGAACCCTCTTCTAATGTACATGCTCCTCAATTGATTCAGGCGTATCTTCAGCTTCACCCAGTAAAAGAGATCCCTAGTGGGCATCCGGAGGCTGCCCATAAGGGGGGGCAATGTAAGAGAACTATTAGTTACCGTTCCGTGCACACTTGTGCGCATGCGTGAGCACACAGACGGCTGCAGATGCCTGTGCGCATCGATACGCATGCGCGTGCACAACTGACGGCGTGCACACGCAGGAGCGCACCCATAGCGCCGGTTGGCACCAGACTGCCTATTTAAAGAAGTGCTCTGCCCTCAGACCGGTGCTGACTGGTCTTCAACTGTACCCTGATATCTGAACCCTGCTTCTACCTGCCTGTTACCTATTGATGAACCTGGCTTGCCTTGACCTTGATTCTGGATCCTGTTTCTGCTCTGACTACCGGTTTCTGATTTTGGCTTTCCATTGAACTCTGTTTATGCCTGCTGCCTTGCACTGCACTGCTCGCCTGTTACCAGACCCAGCTATCCATGTGACTTTGCTTCTGCCTCCTGCCTTGTACCCCACTGCCCGCCTGTTACCGCACCTGGCTACCCTTGAGACTATGCTCCTGCCTCTGGCGTTTCTCCTCGTCATCCTGCAAGTGCCTGCAATCACAGTCCTGCAACCTGCTGCGACTTCCTGCTGCAAGTATTTCAGGGACTTTACATCACCTAACGTTCCAGCACCACAGTTCCTGCGGAGTGCCTCCTTAAGCCCAGCTGATCCTTGGCGCAACACCGCTTATCCTGATCTGACGGTTTCTCTGCTCATCCAAGATCGCATCCTCCGCTGCAAGTCCCAGGGTCCGCAGCTGCAGGCACCTGTGTTCCTCCTGGTCCTCAGCTCCCGCTGTTCCACTCCCAGTGGGACCTGGACTGGAGATACAAGAGAGGCCGACCTGGTCATTTCAGTCTCCAACCAGGTACGTGACAGCCTTAAACCTGCACCTAAAGTGGCACACCTGTAAATTGTGCTAAATGACATTTCTTGGCTGCTTCGTTTTCTTTGTAAAAAGAAAAAGTGATCAGAATTCTCCTCGACATCTGTGTCAGTACCTTGTTCTAGATGAGGGTCTGGTATGAATTGTAAGGGGGACCCCCAAAAAAAACTCCAAGAAGAAGCATGAGGTCCCCCAAACTCCAGGCCAGACCCTTATCTGAGCATATAGCCTGGCTAGCCAGCACAGAGAGGAAGCAAGAAGCTTTCAGCTGTTTCTCCTAAACCATGCTAGGTCACATGCCCTCAGCATGGGTAGTATACCATGTCAGGGAGCCCCCCCTAGGAAAGCACCCTGCTGTTCACCATGTTGAAGGTATTCATCCCTATTAGTACAAATGAGCAGGGCTGCAGATGAAATCTACCTAACAAAAATTACCTATTTCTGTGCCTTGAGGAGGAAGCAGGAGAGGGATGTGCCTTCATTGGGCCCTGGCTGTGTTTGTGTTACTTGCTAACACCACCCACGGAAATCAGAAACCAACACAAGTGATAGCCTGGAAAGTGAGTGAGCATTGCAGGGGCATGTGATCATTTACGTGCTGGGGGGTAACAATTTCACTGCCACTGATACAAATGTGGGGTTAAAAATGCCACTGTCACTGACACCAATGTGAGGGTTGAATTTCACTACTAATTATGAAGTTCAATTTTTTACTGACAATAATGTGGGGTTAAATTTTACTGCAACTGCCTCATTGGATATTCTCCTTTATGCTTTATACTGCATAGTATCAGTGAGAGCTTTCAACATGTTTTTAAGCTCAGTGTTGAACAGACATAGCAGTTCTAACCTTACTTTTACTTTATCCTACTACTTTGCAACAAATAATTATAGAGCTGGGGTTTATTGATCTTTGGAGACACTCATTCCCAGATCCTATATGTGTTTCAATTTGTCAGAGAAGCAAAACCGTTCTTAGTTAAACAGAAGTGTTTTGAGTATGCCAACCACTCCAGAAAATGATTAGCCTATATTTCTGTGCATCAACAACATTTTACCTTTAAAATTCATGTGCAGATGGTTACATTCTCACTAATGCCGATGGTATAGAATACATTCTGTGAATTCTATAGACAAATGTATACCTCTCTGCTGAAAACCACGATCATATGTAATCTTACTTGGGTAACTAGAAGGAACCAGAGATCCCTCCATTGTCCACAATCAATATGCAAATGTTAGACAATAAAAATCATGGAAGATGAGATTAAAAAGGCGCTCTTGAATTTTTCAGCTTGTAAAGCATCAGATGTCGATGGAAGTCTATAAAGGGTATTTGTAAATCATTACTTCTCACTTTAATTTGTTTATTGGGAAGCTTTTACACATGGGATATTACCAATAAGTATGATGTGACCATTGTACTTGAATTAAATCTTGATTACAAAATATTAACAAAAATGAATACTATCATACTTTCTAGAATATATTATTTATAATGATCAAACAAAGTTTATGCCTGAAAATCAACCACGATTAATATACGCATTACTCAACTATCAGGATACATTCCAAAAACATGTGCCTTGCCATCTTTCAACACTGTCAAGGTTTTTAACTCTATCGTTGAAGGGACATTTTAGCTTGCTGTCCACCATTTTAGCTATACACCCTTGTAAAACTGTGTATCCATCTTAGAATAAATATGTATACGTGATGTTTATGAGAAGTTACGTTTCATGTTTCTGTAAAACATTTGATTTCCCCGAAATATGTGCTAGCCTTTTCCTGTTATTAGTTTCTATATGAGTTATTAGGGCGTTATATTGTTTTCTGCATGTACTCAGTAATGTTCTATTTTTGCTTGTTTTAGAACATCCTGTATGTCTGTATCTTTACCATATATTAATGTAAGAAGGGTTGGATCTTCGTTGTGATATAATTTTGCTTATAAAAGCTGACGTCCAGAAATAAATTGGCAGATCACTCTGAGAACTGCATGTATTGAGTGCGTGTCATAACTTCTTATCAGAGTGGTCTCCAGGCCTGTGGGTTTGAAGGACACTCTAGGTAGAATACCAAACGAGGGTTCACTTGCTTCTAGACTACTCTAAATCCCAACAGCTTTTGGTGGCAGCGGTGGGAGGGTCATCTAAGTCCGGTAAGTCTGATCTAATGATTATTATTTCTCTTACCGTGACCTCTAGTTAAAAGACCGATCCCTACATGGGAGTAGCAGAAGGTGTAGTGTTAGAAGCATTCATGTAAAAATATGAACCTCGGTAGAAGTCCGTTCGGGTGACGGCAGCATAAGGAACTCTGAGATAGTTCTGGAGTTCTGAGAAGCCCCAAAGTAATGTAGTACAGTACGTGACACTACATAAAAATAACAAAAAATAGTCTAAAGTGCAAACTATAGTGCTAGCAACTAAACGTAAACCTAATTAAGATGCATCAAAAAACAAATGCAATTAGGAATAATGTGCAAATGTGAAAGGGAAATTCAATCAAAGAATGTCCATAGACTTCCTTATTACATCCCCATGTCACCTCCCTTTTTTCCTACATCAAAGACACCATCGATTTATTAAGAACTATCGAAGGTATCTCACTTCCACCAGGCACATGGTTAGTCGCACTCGACATTGAAAGTTTATATAATACCATCCCTCACAGTAAGGGCATTGAGAGAGGCCCCTCCTTTGAGAAGTATAATGAATTTGTTTTGGAACTTCTTAATTACATCCTGAGACACAATGTTTTCATGTTTAACTCCTCCCACTACCTCCAGGTGCAGAGGGTTGCGATGGGGACCAAGTGTGCCCCATCGTATGCCAACCTGTACCTGGGGGGGTGGAAGAAGGATGTCTTTTCCAGAAACGACCTGGCCCATCTTTTGGAAAGGGTTGTCTCGTGGTATCGATATATAGATGACGTGCTGATCTTTTGGTCTGGCTCTGAGATAGAGTTGAACGAGTTTCTGAGATTGATTTCCAATAATGACTTCAATCTCAGATTCACTATGGAATATAGCACAACTGCGATTAACTTTCTTGACCTAACGATTTCCATTGATGTCAATGGAAAATTGGATTCATCACTGTACAGAAAACCCTCCGCAGGGAATACTATTCTCCACGCGGACAGCTCACACCCAGACTCTCTGTTAAGGAGTATCCCTTACAGTCAGTACCTGCGACTAAAACGCAACTGCAGTAAGGACCCAGATTTCCAGGTAGCTGCAAAGGATCTATACAACAGACTGCTTTCCCGAGGATACAGCCATTCATGCCTCAAAAGGGCATACAATCGGGTTAAGACCCAAAACAGAGACTCTCTAATATTTTCAAATAAACCTTCAAAAAAATTTGACACAGTCAGACTAATCACTCGCTCTTCCAATCAACATAGTGAGATTAGAAGAATTCTAACTAAATTTTGGCCCCTTCTATCAGCCGACCCAGTAGCCAGTAAATACATAAATTCATTCCCAGAGATAACGTTCAGACGAGTTCCCTCATTTGAGGGACCGCCTAGTCCACAGTCACTTCCATGAAGCTTCTTCCAATAAGAAGCCAATCACCACAGGTATTTCTCCATGTGGCAGATGTGATATTTGCCACTATGTAGAAAACACATCTTGTTTTCTACTTCCCAATGGGAAGTGGCACTCGATCAAATTTAATGCGACCTGTCAAACTCCGGGCATAATTTACCTGGCTCAATGTGTCTGTGGCGGCTTTTATGTCGGCAAGACAAAACGACCGTTTTTTAAACGGATTAGGGATCACATAAAACCCATCCTCAAAAAACAAATGAACACGGCCATTGCTAGGCATGTGGGTTTATGTCACAACTTTAACCCCAACACCATTAAATTCCGGGCTTTGGAACATATCCCACTGGACGAAAGAGGGGGCAGTGTCGATCGTACACTGCTCCAACTTGAAGCCCGCTGGATCTACACTCTTAGGGCTACTAATTTCCCGGGTTTGAACGAGAGCCTGAGCTATAAGCCTTTCCTGTAAACCTGTATAGCTACCGATGCAAAATCTTTCGGTGTCAATCTCCATCTGACACCTCACCTGTCCTGCCACTACCCTTCCCCTCTCACCTTGCCCCCCTTTCTGTGTTTTAATACACAGGACTAATTATTTTTATTGTCATTATAGACTGTATACATTTAGAATATATGTCACTTTTGACTTAAATACCTAATCAATGTATAGCAAAATGTAATATTGGTAATGTGTATGTAATTTTGATTTAATTCAATTGTGTTTACTTTTTTTCTCTGCTAAGCGCCTTGTCCCTCTGATTTACTGATCGGATTGGAAGATCTGTGGTCCTTTCCTATCTGATCGGTTACCTCTTTGACCCCTCTCTGCCAGATCGCTCCCAGCCCCCCACCCTCACTGGGACCAGGGGGGCCTGCCGCATCCACATGGACGCCTGGGGCACATCCTTGAGATGTGCCCACTCCGCGCCCTGCGCTCTCCCGGTGGATCGGCTCCAGCATAGGTTCACCCCGGTGTCCCTCTCCCCGTCCCATCAGCCCTTGACATAGTGTGTCGGTGGCAGGAGCCGCCGTGCGCTGCTTCTGCGCATGTCGGCTCTACCTGCGGCCGCTGTGCCTTATGGGGTTTGTAGTTGGATGGGTATCCCGGCTCCCCGGGCATGCGCACTGGCGCCAACACGTCCGCATCGAGCTGGCGACGTCACACGCCAGCTCGATGGGGAACAGTATTTAAACCGGCTAACCCATGTCCCAGCAGTGTGAGTGACTGGTGAGTACACCACACACTGCTCTACATCCATATATCTTGCTTACTTTTTATCTACCATTTTATCTACCATTTTCAGATCCCATAGAATCTAGCTCAAAAGTGTTTAAACTGCTGTTTTAGTATGAAAACTTTGAGACAATGTGTCCACCTTTATCAGAGTCTAATCTTACTAGATGAGTTAATTTTAAATTCTCACTATCACCCTATGTAGAAACTTCAACTCTGTTTATACTACTTAGCCTTGTAATTTCTCCATCTGGAGTAAAATTTCTCCTTCTTTTTACTTAATTTCCTAGCTTCATTTACCAGCAATTGAAGTATTCCCTCTAACTACAATTTCAATCGAAATTGATGACTACTTCCACCCTTTGGGTATAGCTCTGATCAATCAACAGAGTAAGTATTACATTTCCTTTTTAACCCAATCAACCTCTTTTACACATCCTCTGTGATTACCAACAAGTTTTTTTTTTTTTTTTTGACATATGGTATTTATAATTTACACACAGCTCCATCCTTCTGTTCCCTGTGGTTGCAAATTCTGGCCTCATTGCTGCCCCGGTTTGGGTCTGTACGCGCTGGGTTTGACGAGGTTTTGTTGGGTCAATCTAGGGGTAAGCACTACAACTAATGTTGTTTCAGAGTGACAATGCGCAGTTTCTTTGTTATTCATATATTTTTTGTGTCATGTTATTTTTTGCTACAGTATAAATCAATGTCATTCATGTAATTTTTTTATTTTTTAGAATCATTAAGAGTGTCGGATGATATCACCACCAGTTTGCATATCCCTTGAAAAAGCGACAATGCGAAACATGTCGGGCTAGTATGCAACAAATATCATCTGTTAAACCATAATACACACTCCTATCCCATCTGACCACCATGTTTTTAGGATTGTAAAAAATTTTTTGATACTATGTACAATTTATATGTTCTTTTTTAATGGCTGAAATAATAAATTGTCTTTTTTCGAAAAATTTTCTTTCTCTATGTATAGTTTGCTTGCACCGTCAAAATCCCTTTAGTCTTCTTCGTATTTATAATGGGGACAAGGTGTTTTGGGGGGCTACCCCAAAGCACCCTCCCAATGTTGAGGGCATGTGGCCTGGTACGGTTCAGGGGGGGCGCTCTCTCGTCCCCCCCTCTTTTCCTGCGGCATGCCAGGTTGCGTGCTCGGATAAGGGTCTGGTATGAATTTTTGGGGGACCCCACGCCATTTTTTTTTAAATTTTGGCGCGGGGTTCCCCTTAAAATCCATACCAGACCTGAAGGGTCTGGTATAGATTTTGAGGGGGACCCCACGCCATTTTTAAAAAAAAATTTGGTCAGGGTTCCCCTTAATATCCATATCAGACCTGAAGGGCCTGGTATGGAATTTAGGGGGACCCCCCACATCATTTAATTTTGGTTCAGGGTTCCCCTGTGGGGAATTCCCATGCCGTTTTTATCAATGAACTTTTATGTGTATTCATTAATAGCCACGGGTAGTTTTAAATGACTTTTTTCTTTTGAAATGTCATTTTGCTGTTAGACTGTTCTAAACACGGGAGACATGCGCCCCTTTACAGGCATACTATAGACACCCCCCCAGGTACGAAATTTAAGGAATATTACACTATTATTGTTTCACTTTAAGCATTATTAAAATCACTGCTCCTGAAAAAACGTCCGTTTTTAAAACTTATTTTTGCATTGATCCTTGTCCCCTGGGGCAGAACCAAGGTCCCCAAAAACTTTTTAGGACAATAACTTGCCTATAAGCCTTTAAAATTAGCACTTTTGATTATTCATGTCCGTGTCCCATAGACTTTAACGGTGTTCGTGTGTTCGAACAAATTTTTTGCCTGTTCGCAAGTTCTGGTGCAAACCGAAAAGGGGGGTGTTCAGCTCATTCCTACTCCCCAACTATAATGTGATGTTTTATTTGTATGCCAGGGACAGTTGTACAACTTTGGCAGGTGTCCTCGCTCAGGAGCATGGAGGCAAGCTCTGCCCTGTTGCTTTTTTCTCAAAGGTGGTACCGCTACAGGTTCAGGGCATGCCTGCATGTCTCAGAGCTTTAGCATCTGGTTCTATGGTGGTGGAGATGGCTGCAACTTTCACTTTGGGCCATGATACTACCTTGCATACTACTTATAATCTATCATCGCAACACATTCCCGCCCAAAGGTTGAGTGGCTATGAGGTGATACTGTTGTCAAACTCAAAATTGCATATAAAATATGCTTCCCCTAATGCGGGCCCAGCTCCAATTTTAAATGCCCTGCTAGGGTTGAAAGGTGAACAGGATGAGGTGGTGCCACAGCATGATTGCATCAACCTCATCCACCAAGACACATCTCCCAGACCTGACTTGTCCCCTACCGCTTTGCCCAATGTGCAAAATATGTTTGTGGATGGATCTTGTTCTAGGCCAAATGATCACATATATTATGCAGGATATGCAATTGTGCAACTTCCAGATGTCATACTTGAGGCTAAGCCTATTCCATATCAATCAGCACAAGCTGCAGAATTGATTGCACTCACTAGAGAATGCCAAATAGGAAGGAAGATGTGAATATTTACACTGACTCCAAATATGGGTATGGGGTGGTACACGATTTCGGTGTCATTAGGAGTAGGCGTGGTTTCATTGCAGCTGATGGAAAAAGCATCTCCCATTCCTCTTTGGTAGTATCATTGTTAAAAGCCATTCAGTTGCCTAGAACTCTTGCCATAATACATTGCAGAGCACCTACAGGCCAACAAACAGAGGTAGATAGAGGAAATGCCCTAGTTGACTCAGCAGCCAGACAAGCAGCTATCACTCAACCAGCTCAAATCCAAATGCCAATGTTAGAGCCTGAACTACCTTGTTTTGACCATGTACTGTCTAACCTACAAAATTATGCCTCAGAAGCCGACATGAGAGATTGGTAAAAAGTAGATGCACAAATAGATCCAAAAACAGGACTTTTGTGAAAAGAGGGGAAGGTATGTATACCAATGGCAAGTGCATCACTTTTTATTGCCCAGTATCATGGAATAGGTCACAGAGGCTGGAAGGCAACTTGTGAATTACTAGGCAAGGATTTTTACATTTCAGATCTCCCCTGGTTGACAAGGGATTATGTGTCCATGTGTATTATCTGCATTAGGAACAATCCAAACATCCCAAACAAAGTGAACCACGAACATTTGATACAACACAGTACACCTTTCACCCACCTCCAGATAGATTTCACTCACATGCCCAAGTTAGGAAAAAGAAAGGAATATCTTTTGGTAATTGTGGACATGTTCTCAAGATGGGTTGAACTTTTTGTAACTACCTGAAGATGCACAAACAGTAGTGAAAATTCTCACACAGATAATTATTCCTCGATGGGGATGCGCACTTCAAATAAACTCAGACAGAGGTCCTGTATTCACCTCAAAAGTATGTCAGGACTTGGTACAATCGCTCCAAATAGAATGGAAGTTTCACATTCCATACCATCCCCAAAGTTCAGGGATAGCTGAAAGGGTAAATAGGACCATGAAAGATAAAATAAGTAAAGCCACAGGAGGAACTTTTGTCCATTGGAAGAAGGTTCTCCCAGCGGACTTGGCAGAGATAAGAAGTACTCCTTCCAAAACTACAGGCTACTCTCCTTTTGAAGTGCTGATGGGTTGCCCCACTCCCTGGGCCAGAGCATCTCTTATGATAGAGCAGGAGGATCTGGATTTGGTACAGTCAGAGTATGTGAGGAAACTATTTAAAACTTTGGATACAGTTGAGAGAAATGTTGCTTGCACCTCTCATTTTTCTTCACAGGAACCTACCCATCCTTTTAAAGTAGGAGACACAGTGGTGGTCCAGCAGTTGAAAAGAAGCAAGAAGCGGGAATATCTTTTTGTACCTCCTACTACGGTGGTTGTAGTAACCAGAACGGCTGTTCTGGTGGAAAATTGCCATTCCTGGATCCATGCCAGCCGAGTGAAAAAGGTTGTCCAGAGACCCGGAAGCAAGAAGTAGATCTTGGACACAGGAGGCCCTCAAGCAGAAGTCCAAGCAGACGGAGGAGGAGTTCCTGGAAAAGCAGGTCCAGCCAGAGAAGATGACCTCAATTATTTTACCACAGACTTCTGACAAGGCATTTTGCCTCCTGTTCCTGATCACTCTGATAGTGTTCCTGTCCACTTGGATCATCTCTAACTGGATTTACCACCCTGAAGATTTGGGTGCCATTAAAAGTATTTGTGGGAACACACATACACAGGAGAACGTTACAGTGATACAAGTTAGAAATAAGAGAGATATTGAAGATAATTTTGCTGATAAAATGCTTTTGCTAAAATTTAAATATGCTTATGCTCAGAAATCAGGATTTCAGAAATGTTGGATTTGTAGCAAACTACACCTTAGCACCGTCAGGATACCCCTAATGGCTATACCTTTAAATATTACCCCTCTTTTGAGAGGAAAGATTCCCCTTGACCTTTTGAATGTTAGCAGAAGAACTAATGACACCATTTCCTTTCACATCATCAATAGAAGCCATAATCCTACCTGGTGTTTTAATTTAGGGAATTCTACTAGAAATGCTCATACCTGTAGTCAATCGGTTTTGAACATCTCTGACTGCTATGCCCCTAGTGGTGAGTCCTGTTCCTTATATCAGGCTCATCCAAGTAAGACTGGAGTAAAAACAGACTTAAATAAAACTCTTGCCTCTAAAAATGATAGTAGTAAACCTGTACAGCAGTTGTTTCAGGTTTTGGCAATAGTTACAGCAGTAGATCAAGAGACTGCTGTGAATATGCCCCTCTCATTTGGTAATAATATTTATGTTTGTTGTGGAAAGACTTGTTATCCCTGGATTCCACAAGAGGCCTAAGGCTGGTGTTACCTGGCCTCACTGGTGCCCATAATGGGGGTGGTAGGCGATAGTGATGGGAGTCATTTACTTGAAGCTAGCATACACCCAAGGTATCCATTAAAACATCATAATAGGAGAGAGTTATTCCTTGAAAAGGATATGGCCTGGGCATGGTTTCCTTCCTGGACAGGATGGGGAATAGATTTGATGAAAAGGTTAAATAATTAGTCAGGAATTATTGATGAGATGATGGAAAAAAATTTCCAAACTTAATGTTGAAACTAGGGCGATTAGAAAACAACTAGAATTGCATGACTTAGCCATTGAAAGCATGAGTTCAGTCCTTACTGGATTATGTGAAATGACTGAGGATTATGAATGTTGTACTTGGGTACACAATACTAGTATAGAGGTACCAGACTATTATGATGTGATAGCTCAGTTTAGGAAAGAGGTGGCCAAGCTGCAACAAGAGGCTCGCAACATAGCCCAGACCTGGAGTCCTTTTGGAAATGTTGAGTTGGGATTTGGAGGGATATTCTCTTGGATAAGGGATATTGCCATCATTTTAATCATGATTGTGCTTTTTTCCTTTACCTTTATCTTGTGTATAAGCTTATTATGTGCTTTATTAATAGAGCCACTCGCATTTCAGATCCCTCATCTCCCAATAAAACTTATCTCAGTATGTGTCATCAGAAGCAGGCTGAGAATACCACCATGATAAGGAAGTGAGATCATACAGGTATGATCTAAGAGGGGGTTGAAGGGATATTTTAGCTTGCTGTCCACCATTTTAGCTATACACCCTTGTAAAACTGTGTATCCATCTTAGAATAAATATGTATACGTGATGTTTATGAGAAGTTAAGTTTCATGTTTCTGTAAAACATTTGATTTCCCTGAAATTATGTGCTAGCCTTTTCCTGTTAGCCTTTTCCTGTTATTAGTTTCTATATGAGTTGTTAGAGTGTTATATTGTTTTCTGCATGTACTCAGTAATGTTCTATTTTTGTTTGTTTTAGAACATCCTGTATGTCTGTATCTTTACCATATATTAATGTAAGAACGATTGGACCTTCGTTGTGATGTCATTTAGCTTATAAAAGCTGAAGTCCAGAAATAAATCGGCAGATCACTCTGAGAACTGCATGTATTGAGTGCGTGTCATAACTTCCTATCAGAGTGATCTCCAGGCCTGTGGGTTTGAAGGACACTCTAGGCAGAATACCAAATGAGGGTTCACTTGCTTCTAGACTACCCTAAATCCCAACAATCGATGTCCATTTTTACATGCTTGTTTTAAAGGCTTTGGCCCTGGCCCAAAATACCAATAATGAATCACTATTTTTGATTACCCCCTCAAATATACTGATAAATAGTGATGGGTCGGACAACCCCCGGTTCGGTTTGCACCAAAAATACCCATTTTGAAGGCTTATATGCAAATGCTTCTCCATCTGACAGTTCTTAAATAGGTATGGGGCAGGGACACCTGGTGATGTCACCTGGGGGCACCGCCCCTTGCGATATCACTGACTGGTGCATGCTGGGTAGGTGACATCACAAGACGTGGTGCCACCAGGTGACATCAACAGGTGGCCCCGCCCCTTACCTATTTAAGAACTGTCACACGGTGGAGCAGGCATTCAACGGTTGGCCTTTGTTACAGGTGTAGTGTTTTTTTTTCCCTTTTTTTTCAGGTCTGGCGGTGCAGGGGGTGTCATGATTGATGATGGATCTACATCGGGGGACATTTTTTAAATTTTTAATTTCATAACATCCCCTGAGTGCACAGAAAATTTGGGTGTTCGGTGAACACCCGAACGGGAGATGTTCAGGCCGAACTTATGCTCGGCCTGAACCATTCTCCCATTCCTACTGATAGCCTAAATTCCCTATAATTTCCTTGTTTAGAAAGAATGGGACAGGATTCTATAGCAAAAGAGACTTTTGCCTTTAACATCTGACAAATAAAGCACTTTAGAGGGATTACCCCTGGGAAACTAACTGAATGAATAGGCCAATATGCAAATGATTTTATATTATATCTCCATGATACAGGCCCTTCCTTATCCTCGGTTATTCAAACTATTGAATAATTTGATGAATATTGAGACCTTAATATTAACTGGTTAAAAAAAAAAAAAAGACTGGTAAAAATCTGTCATGATGCCATTGGCGTCCAGAAACATATCTTTAACATCACCTCAGTCCTCTACAGCATTGTACTCTACTTTAATTATTTGGGGATTATGATTATAAAGGACCCCTCAAAGACCATCTTAGAAAATATTGATCAACTAATGCAAACTAGTAATGGTAAACTGCCAAGACAACTTTAAAATAATCCTTTTGCCAAAATGGACATACAGTAAAACCTTGGATTGCGAGCATAATTCGTTCCAGAAACATGCTTGTAATCCAAAGCACTCTTATATCAAAGCACATTTTCCCATAAGAAATAATGGAAACTCAGATTATTCATTCCACAACCATTTATTCATAAGTCCTTCAGTCTATAGTCCATATAAAAAGATTATAGCAATGTGATAAGGTTGTGTTACCATAAAATGTCCATCCACAAATGGCAGCATCCACAAGGGGATTAGGGCAATATCCAGCAGGAGCTGCAGAGTATAAAAAGAGAAGAGGGTTGCCTCTTAGTGTAGCAATATGGTTTCATTTAATAAAGGTACAACATTTAGCAACTCTCATGGTTGATGATTAAAAGAGGCATATCTAAGTATGCAGGCATCCGGGGTAAAGCTGTCCACATAGACCATCCTCCTCACCTCTGGCTCTCACCACTGTCAGTCTGTAATCATGACCGGGAAGCAGGGGCGTTGCTAGGTCTGCAAAAGATCTGGGGCTAGAGCCCATAGCAGGGGTTACCAACCTTTATGCATGCCCGCGGGGGGGGGGGACCAGTGGTAAGTAATTTTTCACAAGCGATGGCTGGTGTTGGCGCTTCAATCATCATGGTACCATGGTTGATATGGTGTCAGGGTGATTGAAGTGCATTATTTCTATTGTTACATTCTAATATATAATGAAATGGTTCAACTCACTATAGTGCAGAATTAGTGGGAGCCCCGGGTGTGTCACTTGCCACATCTCCCGCCACCAGATGCAGCGTGTCACTTGCCACCATCGCCTGTCACCAGATGCAGCTTGTTACTTGCCACCGTCACCTGCCACTAGATGTGGATTGTCACTTGCCACTTTCACCTGGCAGCAGTTGTGGATTGTCACTTGCCACGTCGCCTGCCACCATTTGCAGATTTTTACTTGCCATGTCGTCTGCCATCAGATGTGGATAGTCACTGGCCACTTTCACCTGGCAGCGGATGTGGATTGTCACTTGCCACATCTCTTGCCACCATTTGCAGATGGTCACTTGCCACGTCACCTGCCACCATTTGCAGATTGTCACTTGCCGCGTCTCCTGGCACCATTTGCAGATTGCCACATCTCCTGCCACCATTTGCAGATTGTCACTTACCAACTGATATGGATTGTCACTTGTCATGCCAGCCAGGGCCACCAAATGAGCATTGACGCTGCATTGGTGGCAGGCTGACAGCACTGGTCCATTTAGTGAGAGCAGGAGAGCGGTGATGCAGGGCGGGCAGTGAGAGATGATGTAATCTCGCCGCTCCCCACTGCACCTCCAACATTGAAGCATGGGGGTCTGGCTGCAAAGTGGAGCTCCACAATGAAAGGAAGCACGTGACCTTCTTCTCCTCTCCTTCGTCTCTCTCATGCAGCCAGCCCACCCGCCGCAACCCGCTAGTTAGGCAGGGACCCTGCTGCAAGAGACTCAGGGCTATGGGCCCCAGATTCGGGGCTATAGCCCCAATAGCCACCCCCTAGCAACGCCCCTGCCGGGAAGACTAGAGTGATCTGAGAGCAAGGCTTGAAGCGCTTGTGGAGCGCAGCGTGGAAGGGATGACCTCGATGGTGGTGTGGTGGATGGTCTATGTGGACAGCTTTACCCCAGATGCCTGCATACATAGATGTGCCTCTTTCAGTCATCAACCATGTGAGTTGATAAATGTTGTACCTTCATTAAATGTACAGATGAGCCGAACACCCTCCTGTTCGGTTCGCACCAGAACTTGCGAACAGGTAAAAAATTTGTTCAAACACACGAACACCGTTAAAGTGTACGGAACATGAACATGCATTTAAATAAAGGAATTGTCAAAAACTGTCTCTTGTCATTTTTAACATTTTTGACAGTTTTTTTGTGAAATGGTAGGGGTACTTTTGTACCCCCTTACCATTTTACACAGGGGGGAGGGCCGGGATCTGGGGGTCCCCTTGTTAAAGGGGGCTTCCAGATTCCGATAAGCCCCCCGCCCGAAGACCCACACAACCACTGGGCAAGGGTTGTGGGGATGAGGCCCTTGTCCCCATCAACATGGGGACAAGGTGTTTTGGGGGGCTACCCCAAAGCACCCTCCCATTGTTAAGGGCATGTGGCCTGGTATGGTTCAGGAGGGGGGTGCTCTCTCATCCCCCCTCTTTTCCTGTGGCCTGCTAGGTTGCATGCTCGGATAAGGGTCTGGTATGGATTTTTGGGGGGACCCCACAACATTTTTTTTTCTAATTTTGTTGCGGGGTTCCCCTTAAAATCCATACCAGACCTGAAGGGTCTGGTATAGATTTTGAGGGGGACCCCACACCATTTTTTTTTATTTTGGCCGGGGTTCCCCTTAATATCCATACCAGACCTGAAGGACCTGGTATGGAATTTAGGGGGACCCCCCACGTCATTTTTTTTAATTTTGGTTCGGGGTTCCCCTGTGGGGAATTCCCATGCTGTTTTTATCAATGAAATTTTATGTATATTGTCGGACTGGCAATTTATTAATAGCCGCGAGTAGTTTTAAATTACTTTTTTTCCTTTGAAATGTCATTTTGCTGTCAGACTGTTCTAAACACGGGAAACATGCACCCCTTTACAGGCATACTATAGACACCCCCAGGTACAAAATTTAAAGGAATATTACACTTTTATTGTTTCACTTTAAGCATTATTAAAATCACTGCTCCCAAAAAAATGGCTGTTTTTAAAACTTTTTTTTGCATTGATCCTTGTCCCCTGGGGCAGGACCCAGACACTTTTTATGACAATAACTTGCATATAAGCCTTTAAAATTAGCACTTTTGATTTCTCCCATAGACTTTTAAAGGGTGTTCCGTGGCTTTCGAATTTGCTGCGAACACCCCAAATTGTTCGCTGTTCGGCGAACGGGCGAACAGCCAATGTTCGAGTCGAACATGAGTTTGACTCAAACTCGAAACTCATCCCTATTACCCTTGTATGACCCAGCTTTTTCCTGGGCTTTGCCTTTGCTTTTGCATTAACCTTGTTCATTTGAACTCTCTAACCTCAGCCAGTTTACTGGACCCCTCTTTGCCTGCTGAATCAGTACTGTGCTGCCCAGCTGTTATTGACCTTGGCCTGCTTCCTGAACCTGCTCTGCCTGCTGACTTCATCCTTTGTTGCCCAGCTGCAACTGGTCAAACTGGTCACTGCCTGGATACCAGCTCTGCTACCTTCTCCTGCTCTGGTACCAGGCTGCTTCAGTATCCTGTTCTTAGGACTGCGACCCCCAGCTTTATCAACCTAAGAGCAGACTTCATCAGTCAGCTACTCTGGCAATTGTGCCACTCTGTGCCCTCACATTCTCTGTTGCCACCTTCAAGATATTCAAAAGAAGCATCCACAACATTCCAGTCATCACCAGGTACATGATATACCCACACCCACGTCCCCTGGAATCACCCAGGCGATGCCAATCATAAGTTTTACCCCTGGGACACATCAAAGGTCCCAAAAGGCTGCAGGATCATTCACACATGGCAGCAAGGCTCACACATGTGCAGTGGAAAGCCAGCTGTGAAGTGGAGTCAAGGAGTCACACCTGGATTCCCACAGTTAACTTGCCAGCTCTGGGAACCTGAAGACCAGTAAGGAACCGATCAGGAAGAGGATGGAACTGGATCTTTGGATCTTTTAATCCTTTTACTAAAAGTCAGCAGCTACATTATTTGTAAGTGCTGACTTTTCATTTTTTTCAAAGAGACTGAAGAACAGATTGTATTCCCACTTGCTACATGCTAAGTTGGGCTTTAAAGCTAAAATTTAGGTATGGCTTTTTTGTATATATACATTGGTCCAGCTTGGACCAATGTAAGTATGCATGTGTTATACCTGCCCAGTCCCTGTGGAATCTCAACATCAATGTAGTAGGCACTGCTACTACTGTAATCACATTTAGATAACACTTTGCATTTTGTTAATGAATGTAAAGCATTCCCTGATCTGGAAAAGTATAGAATGTGACATCTCTGCACCAACTCTCACATTATCCAGTCAAAGAATGCTATGCATTAATTTAGAAAATGCAGAGTGTTGTCCGAATAATGCCTGTGCCAAGTGAGCAAACCCAGAGGCTACTACAGTGAATTTAAGCTTCCATAGGGATCAGGCAGGTATGGCACATGCATACTTATATTAGACCAAGCTGCAATATGCAAAAAAAGCCATACATAAATTTCAGCTTTAGGACTAAATAACAGACCCTACTACCTAAGTCTACAGAGGAATGGGATTTATTATATAATATCATATCTTGACGCCACTAGTTCCTAATAGATGAATTCAATCAGAGATAGCAAGGATAACTTGCCACACATTTGTGACAGTGTTGAATTGTCAGCAATTGATGGGCACAGTGGCTGCGTTTGATGGCACAGTGGCTGCGATTGATGGTACAGTGAGGCTGCAATTGATGGGATTTTTTTCAGGATTTTTCAGTTTGTTTGCACCCCCCCAAAAATTTTGAGCACCAGCTGCCACTGCTTGAATCACAAGTTCTAGTTGACGCTTTTCCAATTTGTAGCAATTCTGCATGGCAAGTTTCTAGCAAGAGTAAAGTTGCAGTGGTGAGTCTACAGCAAGAGCTACAGCATTAAAATTCAGCCACAGTGACCCCTGTGGTGGAATGACTATTGCACAACATAACCAAATCAGAACTTGTAGGAGACTTGCAGAATGTTTTCAAAGAAAGTTGATCTGGAGTCATGCAATGCGGACTTGCTGCAATTGTGCAACAAACTTGTGAAGTCTGGCACGTCTAGCAATATCTTACCAAGCCATTTTCAAGCTTTCAGCACAATTGCTTGCTATCTGGGATTGTATACTATACACCAAAAATGCCTATCATCCGTTTAACTGCATAAAATGGGATGCATTGCCACTTCCAATTGTATACCATGTAGTGGACCTCATTCAGAATTTATGCACCTCATTTTGGATTATATCTGACTTCTAGTAGCAAATGGTAAGTGTGTGTTCACCACTGTACCGCAACTTCCTGTTCCCTATACACCTGATGTTTGTTTATTTGCTATATTAGACAAAGAATTTTGACCACACTGTACTAGAATATTCATGTTTATGGTTCACAAATCTATAGCTATTAAATAGATGTTTACATCTTCCCCAACTGTAGCTCAGTGGAAATCATTGGTTAATTTGATTATCCCTTATGAAAAAGTTATATATATGGTAGTAGGAACTGTCCCCTAAAATGGAACAAAATCACACACAAGAGACTGTCACTGTTCCAGTTCTTTATTTTATGAAAATTGTATGTACTCAAATTTCTTTTTATACGATCAATGTAATTGAAAACATATATGTAATTTTATGCATGTGTACAACTGTCTATATTCAATAAAGAGGGTTTAAAAAAATAAATCAAGTATCACTGATAATCAGTGGCATTGCTATGGGGGGCAGGATGTGAGGTGTGCACCTGGGTGACACCCGCCAGAGGGGTGACACCATCCCGAGGGTGGAGAAAGCCCTGGCTCCCTTTGGCATTTTTTTTTTTAGCCTGAACACTTGCGGTGTGCGCCGGGGCTGCTCCTGGTCTCTGTTTTCCTCCTCCGAGTCCTCCCCTCTCACTACTGCTCTGTTGAGCTGAGCTTGTCACTTCTTTTCTCTGCTCAGGCTTCATGGCTGAAAACTGTGTGCGTCCTCTCCAGCTGCCACCCGTGTTTATTGTGTACCTGAGCCCCCCACCCTGACCCTGAGCTGGGGGTGTACTCCGCCGGCAGAGCCCAAGGTGAGCTCTTGCAATGGGGGGGTGTCATGGTGTCCGCCACCCAGTTACACCTGAGCCGACCAGAGCTGCTGTGGTAAGAAGGAGGAGTGCTAAGAGGGAGATGATTGTTTTTACTGCTGGACACAGCTATTTTATACTATTAGGGATGAGCCGAACACCCCCTGGTCGATTTGCAGCAGAACATGCGAATAGGCAAAAAGTATGTTCGAACACGCAAACACAGTTAAAGTCTATGGGACACAAATGTGAAAAATGCAAACAGCGAACAATTTGGGGTGTTCGCGGCAAATTTGAATGCAGCGGAACACCCTTTAAAAGTCTATGGGAGAAATCAAAAGTGCTCATTTTAAAGGCTTATAAGCAAGTTATTGCCATAAAAAGTGTTTTGGGACCCGGGTCCTGCCCCAAGGGACATATATCCATATATATCTGCCATTTTTTCGGGAGTAGTGATTTTAATAATGTTTAAAGTGAAACAATAAAAATCAAATATTCCTTTAAATATCATGCCTGGGGGGTCTCCTTAGTCTGCCTGTAAGTAGTGCATATTTCCCATGTTTATAACAGTACCACAGCAAAATGGCATTTCTAAACGAAAAAATGTAATTTAAAACTGCTTGTGGCTGTAATGTATTGTCGAATCCCGGCAATATAGATAAAAATACCAAAAAAATTACGTGGATGTCCACCCCAAAATCCATATCAGGCCCTTCAGGTCTGGTATGGATATTAAGGGGAACCCCGTACCCAAATTTAAAAAAAAAAAATTATGTGGGGGTCCCCCAGGCCCTCAGGCACTGTATACTCTGAACAGCAGTATATATATAATATATGGCCTGCCCTAAATACGCTGCAGAAAATTGGGCCTTAGATGTTGGTGGTACCAGAACACTGTAAGCCCTCACAGTTACTCTTGTTGGGCGCAGGAACGGGCCCTGCTGTGAAATATTATATCAGGAATTGTAATTACATGCCCCTGTTAAACAGGGGGCAGAAAAATTGGGCCTTGGGTGGTGGTGGTGCCACAACACTGTAACCCCTCACAGAAACTCTTGTTGGGCGCAGACACGGGCCCTGTTGTGAAACATGACTGCCAGTTTCTTGTCCTTCTGTGGCACCCCCTCTCTCTAGGCTCAAATTACTCCATTCTTCAACCTGGGAACCAACAATGGAGTCTTCAAATCGCTGCTCTTCAAATCGCTATCCTTCAGCAGCATATAACCGACACTGTGGTCAAATAATTCTGGGGACTCCTCCGTGCATGATGGTGGGGCTACAGAAGGAGTGACTGTGGACAAGGAGCCGGTAGAATAGGCCGCTTTGGCAGCTGCTACTTTGAGCCTGGGTGACAAAGGATGAGGAGGATAAGGACGGCTTTGTTATCCACTCCACCAACTCTTCTGCATGTTGTGGCTCAATAACATGGCCAGCAGCAGCAAAAAAGGACAAGCATGCCCCACGGCCACCTGCAGAGGATGCCCCATGTCCATGACCACCACTGTTGACTGTAGACACAGAGGCTGCTTGCCCTCTTTTAGTTGCCTGTGAGCGTTTGCCTCTTCTTGGTGGCCTTCCGGACATGTATTTTTTGTTTTGCAACACCATGCTACACTGTATTAGATACTGTGCACACCGCCTGCACTGTATTAGTAACTGTACAACGGCTGAACTGTATTATATACCGTGTACACCACCAGAAGTGTATTAGAAACTATACACACTGTATTAGATACTGTGTACACCACCAGAAGTGTAGTAGAAACTGTACACAATGTATTAAATACTGTGTACACCGCCTGCACTGTATTAGTAACTGTACACTACGGAATGCACTGTACATATAGGCTACACTGGATGCAGAGTATACAGTATATATATATACACAAGACTGTATATATATATATATATATATATATATATATATATATATATACATATATATATTGGCGGCTCTTAAAGGAACCCCGTACCTGTACTTGCACAGGGGTGCCATTCTGTACGTTATGTATGCGAGGCGGTCAGGAACCGATTAATACATTGCCTGCACTGACTGAATATTGAGTAAACACTGAATATATAGTCTATGCTAAATGCAGAAGTGTATATATATATATATATATATATATATATATATATATATACAGTATCTCACAAAAGTGAGTACACCCCTTACATTTTTGTAAATATTTTATTATACCTTTTCATGTGACAACACTGAAGAAATGACACTTTGCTACAATGTAAAATAGTGAATGTACAGCTTGTATAACAGTGTAAATTTGCTGTCCCCTCAAAATAACTCAACACACAGCCATTAATGTCTAAGCTGCTGGCAACAAAAATGAGTACACCCCTAAGTAAAAATATCCAAATTGGGCCCAATTAGCCATTAGACGGTGTCATGTGACTCTTTAGTGTTACACGGTCTCAGGTGTGAATGGGGAGCAGGTGTGTTAAATTTGGTGTTATCACTCTCACTCTCTCATACTGGTCACTGGAAGTTCAATATGGCACCTCATGGCAAAGAACTCTCTGAGGATCTGAAAAAAAGAATTGTTGCTCTACATAAAGATGACCTAGGGTATAAGAAGAATGCCAAAATCATGAAACTGAGCTGCAGCACGGGCCAAGACCATACAGCAGTTTAAAAGGACAGGATCCACTCAGAACAGGCCTCGCCATGGTTGACCAAAGAAGTTAAGTGCACATGCTCAGCGTCATATCCAGAGGTTGTTTTGGGTAACAGATGTATGAGTGCTGCCAGTATTGCTACAGAGCCTGAAGGAGTGGGGGGTCAGCCTGTTAGTGTTCAGACCATACGCTGCACACTCCATCAAATTGGTCTGCATGTCTGTTGTCCCAGAATGAAGCCTCTTCTAAAGATGATGCACAAGAAAGCCCGCAAACAGTTTGCTGAAGACAAGCAGACTAAGGGCATGGATTACTGGAACCATGCCCTGAGGTCTGATGAGACCAAGATAAACTTATTTGGTTTATCTGGTGTCAAGCATGTGTGGCAGCATCCAGGTGTGGAGTACAAAGACAAGTGTGTCTTGCCTACAGTCAAGCATGGTGGTGGGAGTGTCATGGTCTGGGGCTGCATGAGTGCTGCCAGCGCTGGGGAGCTACTGTTCATTGAGGGAACCTTGAATGCTAACGTGTACTGTGACATACCAAAGCAGAGTATGATCCCTTCCCTTCAGAGACTGGGCCACAGGGCAGTATATCAACATGTAATGAAAATAATGACCCCAAACACACCTCCAAGATGACCACTGCCTTGCTAAAGAAGATGAGGGTAAAGGTGATGGACTGGCCAAGCATGTCTCCAGACCTAAACCCTATTGAGCATCTGTGGGGCATCTTCAAACGGAAGGTGGATGAGCGCAAGGTCTTTAACATCCACCAGCTCCGTGATGTTGTCGTGGAGGAGTGGAAGAGGACTCCAGTGGCAACATGTGAAGCTCTGGTAAACTCCATGCCTAAAAGGGTTAAGACAGTGCTGGAAAATAATAGTGGTCACACAAAATATTGACACTTTGGGCCCGATTTGGACATTGTCACTTTCAGGGGTGTACTCACTTTTGTTGCCAGCAATTTAGACATTAATGGCTGTGTGTTGAGTTATTTTGAGGGGACAGTAAATTTACACTGTTATACAAGCTGTACAGTCACTACTTTACATTGTAGAAAGGTGTAATTTCTTCAGTGTTGTAACAAGAAAAGAATAAAGAATAAAATATTTACAAAAATGTGAGGGGTGCACTCACTTTTGTGAGATACTGTATGTATATATATATATATATATATATATATATATATATATATATATATATATATATATATATATATACTAGACTGACACACATTGGTGGACAGCCATTTTTAGGTCTCTCCAGAGATGCTCAATTGGGTTTAATTCAGGGCTCTGGCTGGGCCATTCAAGAACAGTCACTGAGTTTTTGTGAAGCCACTCCTTCGTTATATTAGCTGTGTGCTTAGGGTCATTGTCTTGTTGAAAGGTAAACCTTCGGCCCAGTCTGAGGTCTTAGCACTCTGGAGAAGGTTTTCGTCCAGGATATCCCTGTACTTGGCCGCATTCATCTATCCCTCGATTGCAACCAGTCATCCTGTCCCTGCAGCTGAAAAACACCCCCACAGCATGATGCTGCCACTACCATGCTTCACTGTTGGGACTGTATTGGACAGGGGATGAGCAGTGTCTGGTTTTCTCCACACATACCGCTTAGAATTAAGGCCAAAAAGTTCTATCTTAGTCTCATCAGACCAAAGAATCTTATTTCTCACCATCTTGGAGTCCTTCAGGTGTTTTTTAGCAACTCCATGCGGGCTTTCATGTGTCTTGCACTGAGGAGAGGCTTCCGTCTGGCCACTCTGCCAGAATGGTGGAGGGCTGCAGTGATGGTTGACTTTCTACAACTTTCTCCCATCTCCCGACTGCATCTCTGGAGCTCAGCTACACTGTTCCTTGGGTTCTTCTTTACCTCTCTCACCATGGCTCTTCTCTCCTGATAGCTCAGTTTGGCTGGACGGCGAGCTCTAGGAAGGGTTCTGGTCGTCCCAAACGTCTTCCATTTAAGGATTATGGAGGCCACTGTGCTCTTAGGAACCTTAAGTGCAGCAGAAATGTTTTGTAACCTTGGCCAGATCTGTGCCTTGCCACAATTCTGTCTCTGAGCTCTTCAGGCAGTTCCTTTGACCTCATGATTCTCATTTGCTCTGACATGCACTGTGAGCTGTAAGGTCTTATATAGGCAGGTGTGTGGCTTTCCTAATCAAGTCCAATCAGTATAATCAAACACAGCTGGACTCAAATGAAGGTGTAGAACCATCTCAAGGATGATCAGAAGAAATGGACAGCACCTGAGTTAAATATATGAGTGTCACAGCAAAGGGTCTGAATACTTAGGACCATGTAATATTTCAGTTTTTCTTTTTTTTAATAAATCTGCAAAAATGTTAACAATTCTGTGTTTTTCTGTCAATATGGGGTGCTGTGTGTACATTAATGAGGGAAAAAATGAACTTAAATGATTTTAGCAAATGGCTGCAATATAACAAAGATTAAAAAATATAAGGAGGTCTGAATACTTTCCTCCCCCACTGTATATATATATATATATATATATATATATATATATATATATATATATATATATATAATATAGCTGTGTCCAGCAGCAAAAACACCCCCCATCAGACCAGTGTCTGCAGCCAGGGGCCTCTTGTAGGGGGCCTGGTCCCGTCACTTTAACAGGGGGGCCGGCAGCTTCAAACGTCATAATGTAGTATACATGGGCATACATACTGTGAACAAATAATGTTCCCCCGTGGCCCACTGGTGGTAAATCACATTCCCTGAGTGGGGAGGGGGGCATTCAATTCATCCAGAGGGGCCTGGGAGACTGCAGTATAGAGGGGACTTTTTTTTACCTTTTCAGCACAGGCGGACTTACACAACAACCAGTGCCTCACTTGCATAAAATCCTGGCTCACAGTTCCTGCTGCTGGCAGAGTGATATACTCAGCTTTCTCACTGCGTGCCTCCTTCAACAAGTAAGTGCTGAGGACAGGACAGACTCCAGCTGACCACAGGACAGACTCCGGCTTTGCAAATCAGTGGCAGGCTCAGAGCAGGCTGACAGCTATAAATAACATCAGTGCAGCAGGCATAGGCAGGTGCTGAGACTGATGTGGGATGGCTAACAGGGAACAGCAGGAGGACTAATCCCAGCGGCAGCATACATACCAAGTGTCCCATGTACCATATCCATTACAATATAGTCCCACCACACTGACCTAACTATCCTGCACCTCCCGATCTACAGTCTTAAACCACAATATATATATATATATATATATATATATTTATATATATATGTATATATTTGTATAGTCCATTGGTCCATCAGCCTTCCAATCTGCAGTGCCCAATTTTCCTTTATCCAGGCAAACTACATCTCTGCTGAGAGCTGTCATTGATTGCTAGGACCGCCAGCATTCTAGCAACCAATTACGTCTTATGTGCTCGCCCTCTGCAGAGTGCTTCTCTTTTCAGCTACTGTCTTCTGCTTGCTGACTACAGGGCCTTGTAGCAACACTCCTTGTTGTAGGTAGGTCAAAGCACCATGCCATCTTCCCTACAGCCATCAGATCCCGTCCAGTTAGCAAGACACCATGTCAGCAGGTCAGTTCCAAAATCGAATCAAAATTATTGGGGGGGGGGAGGATGACGCTATGTTTTACTGCACCAGGTGACACCAACCCTGGTGACACCACTGCTGAGAAGAAGTCAGTTTATTATTTTTTTGTAGAGGGATCATTTGTCAGTTAATTGCTGGGGTAGCCAACTCTAATATAAAGAACTTCTTCAGGTACATCTGATCATGTAATTTCTTCTATAGTGATCATTAAGGATATACACCCTATACTTAGGTATAGGCTGTTGGTTGTATCACCTACCCCTTATATACCCTATGTTTTCATCTGGAGTTCACTAAAGATACCTTTATTGTATTTTCTACTGTAAATTCATGTAATCAATTGATCTTTTATTTTATTTAATTTTTTATTTCAGCAGTAAACTGTAATAAAAAAAAACAAACAAACAAACAAACAAACACAATGCCATTTAGAAATTGTAGGTTTTAATTTGCTTGTACATAAAGCCTACAATTTTAAATGCCATTATAATTTTTATAGACATTACATTCTTCATGTTTGAAATTAAATGAATAAAACAATGTATTATGTGAAATAACAGTAGAAAATATGGGAAAGGAACAGTATCTTTAGTGAAAACCAGGTGATAGCTAGTTAGCAACAAGTTGATGGCTTGTACAGGAGAACGCCTGAGGATATCAAGGCAGAAACCACTTCAGAGCCAGGCTACTGAGACGAGTTAGCTGCCAGCATTTGCTGCATTGGGCTTTGGGTTTCCTCTACCTCCTCATTAATCCTGATTTACAGAAAAAAGTCAGCAGGCTGGAGTCCTCTTAACAGGCTGTCCAGGCTGCTGATTTGCCTTTACTGAAGACAATGGTGCCCTGGAGACCAGGCTACACTGAATTATTCAAATGTGCAGCAGCAATGAAAAATGCTACATATCTTTCCCCATATACTACTTTTATGTGCAGGTATGCACCAGACTCCTTTTTTTGTACTTTTTTCTCTGAGCAAGGGATAGTGTTGATTTTCTTATATTGTTACTGTAGAGGACATCACTAGAGCATTGGGATGCTATGCTGATAATTTGTAAGCACCTCTGAGCTTTTAATAATGTATCCAAAATGACATTCCTACCTACTTGTCCCTAGAGGGAAACTTTGACAAGTGCTGCATAACCAGGTAATGAGTTCCAGAGATGTATGCAGGACACTTACTAATCACAGTACATTGTTAACCCAAAAACTTTCTCTCTTTTTCTATAACACATTAGAATGGCAGATGTAGCTGAGTATAAAATGCTTTTTATTTTTATTTTTTGTCACTGAAGTGTAAAAATATCAGGATCTATTTATAAAGATCATTAAAAGATTTTTTTTTTTCAATACCTTATCCTATTTTATAGAAGTTCAATAAGGCAAGATGTGATTTCAAAGTGTAAGAGATATTGAAAAACTGTCAAAAAATCGTAATAAGGAGAAATAATACATTTTTCCTGTATCTGAGGGGTGCATATTTTTTTTTAAATTGTGAGAGGGAAAAGTGTGAAGAGCCTTTATACTATCAAGATCTGTCTGTTGTTGACCATAGACAAAAAGTCAAGATTAATATTTCCAATAAAAAATCAGGTAAATGTTCTATTATTATATCTTATAAATGGGCCCCTTTAACTTCTTTATAAATGTTTGTTTCATATTTATTTTTAGCATTTTGTTATAGCTTATTATCAAAGAATTGTATTTAAGGTGTCATATATACCTCTGCTTGTCCTTAAACAGAATAGTACCTCCTGTTAAGTGTTTTATGACCTGGACAGATAAAATCAGCAGCATTGATAGTCATGTTCCAGTCCCTTTTTGTTTACAGGATGTCATTTGAAAAGCACTGTTTTCAATAACAAGCACTTCCAAAAGTAATAAATACTTAGTATCACTGCTTTTTATAATGAACCTGACCATTTTCTCACTCTTATGCCCCGTACACACAGTCAGATTTTTCGACAGAAAATGTGTGATAGGACCTTGTTGTCGAAAATTCCGACCGTGTGTAGGCTCCTTCACACATTTTCCATCGGATTTTACGACACACAAAGTTTGAGAGCAGGCTATAAAATTTTCCGACAACAAAATCCGTTGTTGGAATTTCCGATCGTGTGTACACAAATCCGACGCACAAAGTGCCACGCATGCTCAGAATAAATAAAGAGATGAAAGCTATTGGCTACTGCCCCGTTTATAGTCCTGACGTACGTGTTTTACGTCACCGCGTTCAGAATGATTGGATTTTCCGACAATTTTGTGTGACCGTGTGTATGCAAGACAAGTTTGAGCCAACATTCGTCGGAAAAAATCCTAGGATTTTGTTGTCGGAATGTCCGATCAATGTCCGACCGTGTGTACGGGGCATAACATTTGCTTAGTACATAAATTGACCCTCAACTATTTGAGTATTACTTGATGTCATTAAATTAAGCGTAATCCTTGAAGTCACTTCAACTACTATTTTATATATATATATATATATATACATACCGTATTTATCGGCGTATAACACGCACATTCATTTTGAGGGGGAAATTTCAATTTCAATTTTAAATAAGGAACTTTGAAGCAAAATAAGGGTCAGTGCCAATCTGCAGACTCACAAGTGTCATTAATGCAGCCTGATCAATGCCCATCTGCAGCCTCGCAAGTGCCATCAATGCAGCCGCATCCATCCACATCAATGCAGCCTCAACATTGCCATCAGTGCAGCCTGATTGATGCCCATCTGCAGCCTAAAAGGGACAGGGAGGGGGCGGGATGAGCGCCGACAGATTGCATACAGTAAGAATCTCCTATGATAGACAGAACAGTGGTCCAATGGCAGCCCAGGAGACGGGACTTCCTATTACAGAGACTGCCAAGTAAACAGGAGATTCTCACTGTATGTAATCTGACGCCGTTTGTCCCGCCCCCCTCCCTGTCCCCTCCGAGGCAGCTAAAATTGAAGTATTGGCGTATAACACGCACACGCTATTTGCACCCGATTTTCAGGGTGAAAAAGTGTGTGTTATACGCCAATAAATACAGTATATGTAAAATAGTTGGATCCAATTTTAATACATGGTATGTGGAAGTGTTATTTATTTGACGTAAAGCTTCACTTCTGTAATCTTCAGCAGTGAGAATAACAACTGATCCACCTTTATCTGTGTATCGATGACCCTGTGGTGTTGCTACGTGTTACAGCATCCACACATTTCACCCTGCTGCCAGACATCCATTAGACACACTTCTCAGTCAATGAACAGTCTCTTGCTTGTTTTTGTTGTTTTTATTAGGGGATTGAACTTGGTTGTGGAAAAGGAACATGGGAAGCCCATAGGATGAATTAGTACTTTGTAGAATAAAAGTAACTGTGTCACACTTCTCAGCAGAACAAGATGGCTGACCCTACATTTGACAGACTTTTACCTCAGAACACTTCTTCCAGCTCACTTCCTCCAGCATGCTACTTCACTGTCCAATTTAAGTAATCCTATCACACCATCAGAACATGACTAGGCCTCACTCTGAATAAGTCCCAGTGTCTTTACTTGATGACCCTTTGTAGGCCGGGGCCTGGAGTACCCCTTAGTGACTAAAGGTATATTTGTGTAGTTGTTTGTATATTTATAGGGGATACATTTACAAGCAACTACACAAATTTCACAACTGTTATTTTGATTGCAATTTTATACTGTCAGACACATTGTTTTTCAACTATGTTATAGCTATAGTTTCCTCTTCAATATACACCCCTAAAGAAGGAGAAAGCTGTACTCTGAAACACGTTGGGTGCAAGAGGATCTCATATGTGTCTTTTCAGAATATGGTGACAATGTTATGAACTGTTTACACATTCTATATTCATGTGCATATTTTAGCTACTATGTTTAACTATGAATAAATAATTTTTGTACTATAATACTTTCAATACTCTCCAATTTTAATTTAGCGTGCCTTTAAAGTCCACCATAGGGGATTTTCTTTTGTTTCTAATACTGGATGTGGCACCATAATTGCCTAGCATTACCGTTCTATTCTCTTCTTCTATGAGAGACCATAGGTGAATTGGAAGGAATAGAAAAATGCTTTCTCAACAAAATGTTGCAAACACATCTTTTAACATCCAATAATGGTTTTTAATACATCAAAATGAAAAGAGGGGGCAAAGGAAAGACCTTTAGATAAAAGTGTAACCTCAGAAGCAGACAAAGAAATATGTGACAGGTTGACAACATTTTTTACATCCAAAATATTGGTAGTCACCTGTGTCAGTCTTTCTTGTTCCTTCGTTACCTAGGGATAATTGGGTCATTTTGGTGTGACGTCGTCCTCTTCTTGTGTTTTGTTTTTCTTTTTATTGTTTGGATTTAGTTTCCAGGGTCACCAGCTCGTTTTTTGGAGGGGGCCTTGCAAGTATGCTCTTTACAAAAACTGAAGAGGATGAGCTCCTAGATGGGTGGGAAGACCTCCCATCAGTGGTATCCAAGTATTCAGACTGTGTATCTTATAAGTCCGTAGGGCTAAAGTTGACATGCCTCTGGGTTTTTAGTTTGTATCTCCTTCTATTCCTAAGGATTGAATGGGGTCTATCATATCTGTTACAAGTGTATACATTGCCTTGCTGATAACCTTGTACATCCATTAAATACTTTTGTTTCTTAGTATTCATAATATCCTGTTCCAGCTTGTCCAGGGATTTTTTTTTTTTTTATCTTTTTATGTGAAAAAAAAAATTTCATTACAGCATACACAAAGCAGACAAGTCCAAGAAAGGAGAAATACAAAAATAGGGACTATCACTAAGATCAAGGGCACATTGGTATTGTCCGTTTTTATCCGTACATTCTTATCCATCCAGTATGTGCCAGTTCAAGGTACCCATAAGCTGTAATCTTCAAAAAAAGAAAAAAGGTTTCTTCTCTTTTCTCCTTTTTCTCTCCCCTTTCCTCCTCCCCCTTCCTCTCCTCCCATTCTCTCCCTCCCCCCACCCCCTACCAACCACCCACCATTCACCATCTCATACATCCTACGCCAAGCTCACCCCATACCATCCTCACCCCACCTCCCCCTCCGATCCAACCCTATCCTGGTCCAGCCATACTTTCCATATTTTCCCAAATTTCTTATAGTTACCCCTCTTCTTATAAATATACTTTTCCCTACAAATCACCTCCCTTACTTCTCCCATTCTATCACCGTCGGTGCCTCCTTTCTCTGCCAGTGCTGTGCAATAAGCTTTCTTCTAGGGTTGTCCCGATACCACTTTTTTAGGACCGAGTACAAGTACCGATACTTTTTTTCAAGTACTCGCCGATACCGATTACTGATACTTTTTTTTAATGTCACGTGACAGTGTTTTTTTTTTTTTGGGGGGGGGGAGTGAACGGTGTCTGTGTGTTTTTTTTTTTTTACATTTACATTTATTATTTTATTCTTTAATTCACTATGTGTGTTTTTTTTTTTAATCAGCCCTGTTGGGGGGCTTTGGTGAGATATCAGGGGTCTTAACAGACCTCTGATATCTCCCCCTTGAGACAGAGAAAGAGATAGAGGATAGAGATTCCCCAGTCCCTTTCTCTGCAGCCTCAGCTGCACTGAGAATGAATGGAGAGAAGACAGCGGCTCCTCTCCATTCATAAACTGACACATAGTAATCACAGGAGGTTACAATGTTTCAGTTATGTGAATAGACAGAGTCAGCTGACTCTGTCCACTCACACAGCGGAGAGAGACAGCAGAACGGAGGGGACAGAGAAGGAGAGGGGGACAGAGGAAAGCCGTAACGGATGGGGACAGCGGAGGGGGACAGAGCAATGGAGCAGGACAGCGGAGGGGGACAGAGCAACGGAGCAGGACAGCGGAGGGGGACAGAGCAATGGAGCAGGACAGCGGAGGGGGACAGAGGAACGGAGGGGGACAGAGCAACGGAGCAGGACAGCGGAGGGGGACAGAGGAACGGAGGGGGACAGAGCAAGGGAGCAGGACAGCGGAGGGGGACAGAGGAACAGAGGGGGGCAGAGCAACGGAGCAGGACAGAGGAGGGGGACAGAGGAACGGAGGGGGACAGAGCAAAGGAGCAGGACCGCGGGAGGGACAGAGGAACGGAGGGGGACTAAGGGGGATGAGGTGACAGTCAGCGGTGATCGTGTGTGGGGGAGTTACAAGCACCGATCACTAAATGTCACTAAAGCCGCTGGAGGAGAAGCTTGTAACTCCCCCACACGCTGATCACCGCTGACAGTCCAGGTATCGGGGGAAGCATCGGGAGCATTTGCCCGAGTACAAGTACTTGGGCAAATGCTCGGTATCGGTGCCGATACCGATACTAGTATCGGTATCGGGACAACCCTACTTTCTTCCCTGAAACAGGCATCTAACTCTTGCCGTCTGTATGTCCTTTGAGGTCACTCCGTCCCCCATCAGTCCCAGCAGGCACTCAGTCCCAGCAGACGCCAAGACATACTCCCATTGATCATCAGACAGTGCTCCCACATCTTTCTCCCATTTAATCCTGTTTTTATTTTCCACCAAACCTTCCTGGGCTGCTGCCTTCAGGCATCCATACATGTCAGAGATCAATCCCCTTGTGGAGCTTGCATCAATCAGCTTTCTCAAAGAGGCCATTTCACACCACACTGGCGCTTCCTTCCCAAATTGCGCCTGCAAGGCGTGCCTAATTTGCAGATATCTATAAAATGACCTGTTGGAGATTGCATCCTCTACCAGTTCCCGAAAGGACTTCAGCCTTCCTGCCCTATACACCTGTGCCAAGTAATGAATACTCTGGTGGTCCCATTCCTCAAAGCGCCCCATTTTTTAAGCTCATTAAGGCTATTATTATCCCAGAGTGGGGAGAATTCCGCAAAACCAGTATATCCCAGAGTTTTTTTAGCTTGTACCCAAACCTTGACCATCATCCGGGTAGTGGGGCATTTAGTACAAAATGAATCTGCCTCTAATCCCTCTGCAATTGTGTCATGTCTGGTGTCATTCAACAGAATGCTACCCCCTGCTCCCCCTTCTCTTAGCCTATTACTGCCTCCCACTTGTTGCAGTTGGGCTGCCAGGAAATAGCCTCGTGGATCTGGTACCGCCAGACCGCCCTTCACCTCTGATTGCCGTAATGTCCGCAAACCGGTCCTGGCCACCCCATTTTTCCAAATGAGCTCTCTGAACACACTGTCTATTTTTTTAAACCAATGCCTGGGAATCCAAACAGGAGAGTTCTGCAGGATGTATAAGATTTGGGGTAACCAGACCATTTTGATCAGGTTGCAGCGCCCGGCAACCGAGAGGGGCAGGCGTCTCCACACTCGACACTTCTGCTTCAGCTTTTTCATCAATGGAACTAGGTTTCCGGATATATACTGACCTGGATCTCTAGATATGTTGATCCCCAGATATTTCATTTGCCTGACTACTTGGACTTGGGGCGCCTGATGAGGGAGGGGCCCGTTTAGGGCATCTATGGGCAGGATCACTGATTTCTCCCAGTTAACCAATAACCCAGAGAAGACACCAAACTCCTTCACTATCCTCATAGCTATTTCAAAGTGAATCCTGCGTATCCGCCAGAAACAGCAGAATATCATCGGCGTACAAGGCCACTTTGTCCACCCCTCTCTTTCTTTTAAATCCCTGTACACCCTGTGCCATCCTCAGAGCAACAGCTAAGGGCTCAATTGCCAAAGCAAAGAGCAGGGGGGACAAAGGACACACCTGTCTCATAACCCTGCTCAACTGGAACCACTCCAGCACTGTCCGTTGATTTTCACCTTGGCCCTTGGATTATTGTACAATAATCTTAGCCACTGAACAAACCCAAGGCCAAACTGGTATTCCGCCAACACCTTCCATAAGTAATGCCATTCCAGAGAATCAAAGGCCTTGGCTGCGTCTAGTGAAAGAATTGCTCTCCTGCCGCTATTTTCTTTAAGGAATTTGCATGTTAAGGTATACCCGTCTTAAGTTTGTGCTTGTAGATCTGTCCGGGATAAACCCGGTCTGGTCTGTATGTATTAGTTTAGAAATTATCTTATTCAGCCTTGCGGCTAATACTTTAGCCAAGATCTTCACGTCCGAGCACAAGAGCGAGATGGGCCTATATGAAGACATATCTATTGGGTTCTTCCCTTCTTTCAGCAAAGTTATTACTATAGCTTCTGACATAGAGGAGGGCAAAGTCCCTTCCTCCCTGGCTCCATTAAATACCTCCAAGAGTAAGGGTAGCAATACCTCCCCATATTTTTTAAATAATTCTATGGGCAGGCCGTCCGGGCCCGGAGACTTTTGGCCCGCCATGTCTCCAACTGCCCTTTGCAATTCTTTGAGAGTCAATGGGGCATCTAACATTTCCCGGTCCTCGTTTGATACCGGAGTTATCCCCAGACCCTCAAAGAAGCCCTGCATTTCCCCCTCCACATTTACCCTGGAGGAGCTGTATAGCTTCTCAAAGTATGTCCTAAACTCACCTAATATATCGGGGGCAGTTTTTTTTATTACTCCTTCCCTCCCCTCGATTACGGGCACCGCACTCGGGGGGCCGTTTGCCTTGATTATCAGAGACAGAGCTTTCCCAATTCGCTCTCCTTCTCCAAAAAAGCTCCGCCTCTGAAAAGATCTAATCTTTTCTATCTTCTCTCGGAGTACTCTACTATACTCTTCCTGTCTCCCCACCCAACGCTCATAGTTAGCTTGGGATGGTGTTACCACGAACTGCGCCTCCGCCAATCTTGCACTTTCTTTAGCTCCTAATTCCTCTGCTTGTGACTGTTTTTTAACATATGCGATTTTCTGAATTAAGGCTCCTCGGAGGTATGCCTTCAGGGAGTCCCAAACCACCCCCAATGGGGTCGATCCTAAATTTATATTAATGAACTCAGACAACCCCTCCATCATTTTCTCCTCCTCTCCTATAAGTTCGAGCCAGAAGGGGTTAATCTTCCAGCTCCCTCTATTATATTGCCCCCCTACCTTCACAGCAGTAATAACTGGCGTATGGTCCGAGACACCTCTCGGCTCGTAGGTTATTTCCTCCACTACATTTAGTGCTTCCTCGCTACCCAGAACAAGGTCAATTCTGGATAAGGTGGCATGGGTCCTGGAGTGGCATGAATACTGCCTCTCTCCCGGATGCCTCCTCCTCCAGATATCCACCAGCCCTATTTCGTCACAGTATTGCAAAAGGGGACTCCTGGTGGCCTCTCCAGCTCTACGCTTTGGTGGGAACCTATCTATGCTCCTATTCATCGTCATGTTGAAGTCTCCCATTGCTATTACCGGGGTCCCAGGGAAATCTGCTATAAATCTGGCTAGATCTTCCAATGTTTCCATACTAAATGGGGGAGGGATATAGACATTGGCCAGTATATATCTTTTATTTTCTATTAAGCAAGAGAGAAAAATGTACCTTCCATTTTCATCTACTTTACTCTGCCCACAGGAGAAAGCCAAATCTGTGCTTATCAATACAGTCACCCCTCTTGAATAGGATGAGTGAGTAGAATGAAACTGTGTCTGAAACTGCTTATTGCCTAAGGTTTTCATTGTATCTTTTACCAGATGGGTCTCCTGGAGGCAGAGTATTTTGACGTTCCCCTTTTTGGTTATTGAAAAAATTACTTGTTTTTTAATTTTAAAATTACTTGTTTTTTATCCCCCTTACGTTCCATGAGCATATATTAACCCGTTTTACCGTATCCGGGATTTTTTTACACCTTCTTTCAGTGCTCATGAGCCATTGGGTCTGGTGTCTTTGCAGTACTTTGGTCTCCTATTAAATCAAACCACCCCCTATTGTGGATACTATGTATCACCCTACCTTTTTTCAGTCCCTTTAATCTAGCAACCTGAACCCACTCACATCCCCCCACATCAACACTCCCTGCCATCCATCCCTGATTGTGTTCCTGCACGTTCCACCCCACCCCCCACCCCCCATTCCCCCTCCCCCTCCCGTCGCCCCCCCCCTCTCCCCCCCCTTTTAGTAAGATCTTCATTGAGCATGGCATACACTTCTAAAGCCTGATAAGCCTTTTAGTCTCTGATGGACTCTATCTCCGAATTGATAGTAAGAAGCAGATTCTCCTCCTTTTTCTTTTCAATATTTTTATTAAATTATTGAAAGTATAACAAGCAATGATACATAGATACATGGTACAATAAAAAGCCAAAGATGTTAGATGGATCGGCGCACAGAGCTACACTAGGTACATTATCACAGTATTCAACAATAGCAGATCATTAGATATAGTAGAGGCAAGGTTACCTTCTCTGGAGAGGGTTGTGCTTGGTGTAATTACAGGACTCGGGCAACTATTTTACTCAGTTAAGTTGTCTTAGTACAATGTGCCAAAGACACCATTCTTCCTATTCAGTTTGCGGCCTATTACAAGCTGGTAAGGTGATTGCTCTCGCCGGTCAGTCCCTCCACCCCAAGGGGATCATACTGTGGAGATGGCTGACCGGGGCAACCCCATCTAATAAAATTACATGGCCGGTCTGAAGATGGAAGCATACTTGCTCAGGCCTGTTCAAAATGTTGCGTCATAGGTAATATATTGAGTACCGTGGTCCGGGCCACATACCCACTATTTGCTATTGTGTGTTTGAATCAAGCTGTCTTAAGCAGTAACCTAACTTAATGTAAAGTAAGAGCGTGATTGGACTGCAGCAGCCCACCGCCTCCGGCTGGAAATCAGGTGTGAGATATGCTCTTTCTCCACTGGAAGAAAGAGAAGTATGGGAAATGGGGGGAAAGAAAGTCGAGTATAAGCATCAGAAGATGAGAAGGAGACGGGTAGAAGTAGAGAGAAGAGGAGAGAAGAGAAGAAGAGTAAAGCAAAGAAGAGTAAAGCAAAGAATGCCACCTAGAGGAAGATAAAGGAATCAGAGTTTTCTACATCTCTGGAATCAATGGTATACCCATGTATTTCGCCCAAGGTTCCCAAATGGACTCAAATTTGTGGGTTTTGTCCAGCAACTTGCTGACCATTTTCTCCTGGGCCATGATCCAGGAGATTTTACGTTTCATTTCAGCTAACGGTACCATATGGTACTTCCAGTTTCTGGCAATGGTGATTCTGGCTCCCAAGAGCATATCAAAAACAACCCAAATGGCAATTTTGCGCTTACTCACAAATATTTAAGCTGCTAACACAACATAAGAATAATTGTCCAATGAATCAAAAAGTATACCAAACGTGTAGCGCTAAAGAAAAGATTGAGGCACCTGCAAAATGGCGAGATATAAAGCCAGTGCCCTGTATACAATATTACAAAAATATAATAAAATATCTCACATTAAAATTATGAATGAAAATACATAAAATGTATTAAGGAAAGTCCGTGAATGAAAAACTGAATAGGTCACCACTATTGAGTGATATATGCACCACCTTCACCGGCGTAAGGCCATAAAGTCTCTAAGTAAACAATAGATGACTGATTTGTTGTAATTCAAACATGTCCAGGATAAACAATGTATGGATGAATCAATTCCAGTACATCACACCACAGTGTCTTCACACCCGTGCAAATCACTCAGATAGTATAGCTGAAGGCTTACCAGAGGGTTTGAACCCTAAACAGTATACACTGTGAGGGTCAAACCAGCTTGTATTGCTCACTGGCAATAGTGGGAAGACATTAGCATCCTGAAGAGATCACAGGGGTTCCGTGAGGCTGTATCTTCTCCAGAAGTGACCAAACATCGTCCCATATATAGCATGCTACTTACTTAATACCTTGGAATGTCTAGACATATGCCCATGGCCTGTGTGAGCAATATATCATTTAGTGACAACTTTATGAAAAAAAAAAATAAATAAATAAAAAGTGTCACATTCCCGCAACTTGTGTCAAAATATAAAATATTCCATGGACTCAATATGCCTCTCAGCAAATAGCTTGGGGTGTCTACATTCCAAAATGGGGTCATTTTGGGGGGTTTTGTGCCACCTGGGCATTCCATGGCCTCCGAAACTGTGATAGGCAGTGAAGAGTGAAATCAAAAATTTACACCCTTAGAAATCCTGAAGGCGGCGATTGGTTTTCGGGGCCCCGTACGCGGCTAGGCTCCCAAAAAGTCCCACACATGTGGTATCCCCATACTCAGGAGAAGCAGCTGAATGTATTTTGGGGTGCAATTCCACATAGGCCCATGGCCTGTGTGAGCAATATATCATTTAGTGACAACTTTGTGCAAAAAAAAAAAAAAAAAAAAATTTGTCTCTTTCCTGCAACTTGTGTCGCAATATAAAATATTCCATGGACTCGACATGCCTCTCAGCAAATAGCTTGGGGTGTCTACTTTCCAAAATGGGGTCATTTGGGGGGGGTTTTGAACTGTCCTGGCATTTTATGCACAACATTTAGAAGCTTATGTCACACATCACCCACTCTTCTAACCACTTGAAGACAAAGCCCTTTCTGACACTTATTGTTTACATGAAAAAGTTATTTTTTTTTGCAAAAAAATTACTTTGAACCCCCAAACATTATATATTTTTTTAAAGCAAATGCCCTACAGATTAAAATGGTGGGTGTTTCATTTTTTTTTTCACACAGTAATTGCGCAGCGATTTTTCAAACGCATTTTTTGGGGAAAAAACCCACTTTTTTAAATTTTAATGCACTAAAACACACTATATTGCCCAAATGTTTGATGAAATAAAAAAGATGATCTTTGGCCGAGTACATAGATACCAAACATGACATGCTTTAAAATTGCGCACAAACGTGCAGTGGCAACAAAATAAATACATGTTTAAAAGCCTTCAAAAGCCTTTACAGGTTACCACTTTAGATTTACAGAGGAGGTGTACTGGAAAAATTACTGCCCTCGATCTGGCCTTCGCGGTGATACCTCACATGACATGCATGGTGCAATTGCTGTTTACGTTTGACGACAGACCGCCGCTTGCGTTCGCCTTAGCGCGAGAGCAGGGGGCGACAGGGGTGCTTTTTTTTTTTTTTTTTTTCTTTATTATTTTTTTGCTTTTTTAATCTTACTTTTAAACTGTTCCTTTCATATTTTTTTTTTTAAATCATTTTTATTGTTATCTCGGGGAATGTAAATATCCCCAATGATAGCAATAGGTAGTGACAGGTACTCTTTTTTGAAAAAATTGTGGTCTATTAGACCCTAGATCTCTCCTCTGCCCTCAAAGCATCTGACCACACCAAGATCGGTGTGATAAAATGCTTCCCCAATTTCCCAATGGCGCTATTTACATCCGGCGAAATCTAAGTCATGAAATGCTCGTAGCTTCCGGTTTCTTAGGCCATAGAGATGTTTGGAGCCACTCTGGTCTCTGATCAGCTCTATGGTCAGCTGGCTGAATCACCGGCTGCATTCTCAGGTTCCCTGTTGAGACAGGAGAGCCAGAGAAAAACACGGAAGACGGTGGGGGGCATTCCCTCCCACAGCTTGTAAAAGCAGTCTAGAGGCTAATTAGCCGCTAGGATTGCTTTTACATGAAAGCCGACCGCTGGCTGAAAAGAATGATACCAAGATGATACCTAAACCTGCAGGCATCATTCTGGTATAACCACTCAAAGTCGTGAATGGCGTACCTGAAGACAAAAAAATGGTTAACAATGGTTAACAATAAAGCACAGTAAACAGTAAAGTATAAATAATTACATACCTGAAAAACAAACATGATAAAACATAATAACAATAACAATAACAATAAAACATTGCAGAATAGAATACAGTAAAAAAGAGCAGAACAATAGAGAGAGAGAATAGAGAGAGAGAACAATAAAACGACAACTATTTTTTTTTATTTCATATATTTTTTTTTTTTTTACACTTTTTTTGTAACTAACTTTTATAACTGTAACCAGTTCCAGGTTCGGGTCTCTCAAAATGCGATGGCATCTTGGGAGACCCTGTGAAAGTGTGCCTAGTCTGTGCAGTGCTGTACCCTACGCTAATACTCAACTAATGCATGGTAGCGTTCAAAACATTCACCAATGCAAAGACCAGGATTGTCAGGACAGGAGGGACAATAATAGCGGGTGTCACGCCTATATCCGCGCTTGCTGCAGACACGACATCTTTTTGGGGGGGTTCGTTGGGTAGGGGTACTCGGGAGGACATAAAAATGCCTCTCATGCAGCCGACTGCATTTGGTTGGGGATGTGAATGGGGGAAGTACGGGCGCTGCAGAAGTGGTGGTTCCCAATTAGGATTGGCGAATGCAGCAGGAAGGGCACTATGGGCACGACGGGCCTGTGTTTGTCTTCTTGGTGGCAGCGGGACACTACTTGTGCTTGCCACCTCACCAGCTTGAACTGCACTTATGGGACTCGCCACGTCACCAAGTGTTACTGCAGTGCTGGTTTGACTACGACCGGGGTGTACTAGGCCACTGGTGCTTGCTAGTTCCCCAAAACGCTACCAAAAAAACTGTTAGCGATCGCAGGGATCAGGCCTGACTCTGCGAACGCTGCAGTTATGCGTTTAGTGTTTTGTAAGTGACAGTGATCGATCGATACCGCACTTGGGTGGGCTGGGCGGAGGGGCAAAACGCAGGTGCTAGCAGGTATCTGGGCTGATCCCGCTAACACTGCGTTTTTGGGAACCCTAAACTGCTGGGGACGCTAATATAGATCTGATCGGATCAGATATTGATGCGATCAGATACTATACCACTAAGGGAGGTGTGCGTGCGTGGGTGTTAGCGGTACTGGCGCTAACCTGACGCTGCCTGGGGCTGGTGCTTGCCAGTTCACCAAAATGCTACCAAAAAAACTGTTAGCAATGGCAGGGATCAGGCCTGACTCTGCGAACGCTGCAGTTATGCGTTTAGTGTTTTGTAAGTGACAGTGAACGATCGATACTGCACTTGGGTGGGCTGGGCTCGCCTGAGCGGAGGGGCAAAACGCAGGTGCTAGCAGGTATCTGGGCTGATCCCGCTAACACTGCGTGTTTGGGAACCCTAAACTGCTGGTGACGCTAGTATAGATCTGATCGGATCAGATATTGATCCGTTCAGATACTATACCACTAAGGGAGGTGTACAGTGCGTGCGTGGGTGTTAGCGGTACTGGCGCTAACCTGATGCTGCCTGGGGCTGGTGCTTGCCAGTTCACCAAAACGCTACCAAAAAAACTGTTAGCAATCGCAGGGATCAGGCCTGACTCTGCGAACGCTGCAGTTATGCGTTTAGTGTTTTGTAAGTGACAGTGATCGATAGATACTGCACTTGGGTGGGCTTGGCGGAGGCGCAAAACGCAGGTGCTAGCGGGTATCTGGGCTGATCCCGCTAACACTGCGTTTTTGGGAACCGTAAACTGCTGGGGATGCTAGTATAGATCTGATCGGATCAGATATTGATCCGATCAGATACTATACCACTAAGGGAGGCGCATGCTGCGTGCGTGGGTGTTAGCGGTACTGGCGCTAATCTGACGCTGCCTGGGGCGACGCATATCACCGCCGGGCGATCGGGGGGCTAAACCTTTATTCGGTAATAAACGGCGGGTGCCCTGACACTATAAAAAATAAACAAACTAACCAGCGTCAACCGTAACGGTTATACGGTGATCAGTGGTGAAAGGGTTAACTAGGGGGCACTCAAGGGGTTAAAACATTTATTAGGTAGTATATGGGGGTCCCTGACGCTATAAAACGCTGACGGCGAACCTAAATATTTACCTCACTAACTAGCGTCACCAGTGACACTAATACAGCGATCAGAAAAATGATCGCTTAGCGACACTGGTGACGGGGGGTGATCAAGGGGTTAAAACTTTGTGTTTTGTATGCCTGGCATGTTCTACTGTGTGTGTAGTGTTGGTGCACTCACATACCTGTCTTCTCTCCTCGGGCCGGAACGGAAACTACCGACCCGAGGGGAGATGACATCACTTCCTTTGCTGCTGTTTAGCATACAGCAGCAAAGGAGTGTCCCCATTGGCCGGTGGCGATCGCGAGGGTGGGGGCCACGAACGGATGGCCTCCCCCTCGTCTCTGATCGCTGGGGGACAGAACGGGACCGCCTCGGGCGGCGGGGGGGTCCGATCGGACCCCCCACCCGCGGGAGGCAAATCACGTACATGTACGTGATTTTGCCTGCCCGTGCCGCCTTGCCGACGTACATCGGCGTGAGGCGGTCCTTAAGTGGTTAATGCCTGCCTCCATTAAAGAGGTGTTCATAATTCCTTTGAAAGATCTGTGAACAAAGTTTTACCAAAGCTAGCAGAATTTGCAGAAGGTAAACTGATCCTGGGGGGAATTTAATATCCCCCTGGACCCTAGAATAGACACTTCCGTAGGGACTTCATCGGTTCCAGGCAGTGTCAGAAAGCGTATTCTGAGGAAACTTTACGAATTGCAACTGGTAGATGCCTGGCAAAACCTTCACACAGGGGAAAGAGATTATTCTTTTTTTTTCTAACCCACATCAAGTGTACTCTCGAATAGATTTATTTTTGGTTCCACATTATTTACTTTCCTCAGTACGGGATGTTTCCATTGGAAATATAACGTGGTCAGATCATGCCCCGATGACTCTCTGCCTCTCTCTGTCAGGCTCGGCTGGCCCTGGCGTCTTAATGAGAGTTTGCTACAAAATGCTGAAATTTGGGATGATGTGGCAAAAGAACTTATAGCATACTTTCAGACGAACGACACGCCGGGGAGCGACCCGGGCATGGTATGGGAGGCACATAAGGCAGTAATACGAGAGATTTTGATCAAACATGGCTCCCGTTTGAAGAAAGCATGAGAAGTACAGATAACAAAATTACTAGGAGATATACAGGTCCTTGAATTACAACATAAGAGAACACAGGAGCCCTCTGTGGGGAACGATCTGGCTCATTTGAGGTGACAAATAACAGACCTCCTACGTTTTAAAGCTAAAGCAGTGATACAGTCTGGAAGGAAGGTGACATATGAACTGGGAGATAAATGCAGTAAATTGTTGGCAGGGAAGCTTAAGGAGAGGAGTTCGACAACATATATACCTCACATAAAAGGAAGGGATGGTCAACTAATTGCGCTGCCAAATGATATTGCTAAGACGTTTGGAGAATTCTATTCGTCTTTATATAATTTGACACCACCATCCTCCTCTCCTTCTGTTCCCGGAAGAATACCTTTCCTCATCATGTCTTGCTCGACTTCCCTCTCCAGGTACATAGTAGCTTAGAAGCCCCTATTACTATAGAGGAGATGATGACGGTGATAAAAACGGTCAAATCTGGGAAGGCACAAGGCCCAGATGTATTTACCTTACAGTACTATAAAAACTATCTTTCTGTGTTGGGTGCGCACATGATAAAGATGTTTAATGCGCTGGGCCAGACGACCACACTGCCCCCAGATGCACTTCTGGCGTATATTTCCGTTATTCCAAAGGAGGGGAAAGATCCATCAGAATGTGGAAGTTACCGTCCAATTTCGCTATTAAATGTAGATTTAAAGCTTTTCACTAAATTACTAGCCTCCCGTATTCAACCTCTGCTTACTCAGTTAATCCATCTAGATCAAGTAGGGTTTATCCCCTCTCGTGAAGCAAGAGACAATACTATCAAGGTACTTAATTTGATCCATCAAGCTAATAAGACAAATACCCCGTGCGTCTTTCTGAGCACCAATGCAGAAAAAGCGTTCGATAGAGTATACTGGAATTTTATGTTTTTGGTCCTGAGGCACATGGGACTAGGAGACCGTATGCTGCAATGGAAGAGAAGTTGGGGAAATTGGCGCTGCCCTATTAGCAATGTATGTTTCTTATAAATCAAAGTGATGATAAAAGTGGTTCATTATACACAGTAATATCTATATAAGTGTCAAACAACTATACAATCAGGTGACAAAAAGCGCGTATAAGGGGAAATGAACTTATAATATGTCCCCTGGGTGAATAAACCCTTACGCGTGTGCAAAAGTAAATACTAAAATGTAAAATAAATTAGGTGAAAAAAATGTTTTTATATGTAAACCCTTTAAAAATAAACGTGCAATTCCTCAGTTTTATATATGTGTGTGATAACTCTCATGTGTTCCAACAGGTGAGTTGGATTTACACTTGCCCATCTTACATTATGAATTTGTACATTTACAACAACCCAACATAAAATTGTATAATGGTGTATCACCCCCTAGTTTGGGGTTACTAGTATCCGTGAAACAGCACACTATTTAGGGGCTATCAACATCCGTATAAAATTAACACTTATGAGCAACTTATGTATTAACTAAAGTGCACTGTGTTTAATGGATAAGCAATAAATTACTGGGACTCTGTGTTATTGTATACTAGACCCCCTCAAGGCTCATATATGATTTAAAAATAGAATCCATACATTGATTAAATTTTAAACAGCATATATTATTATTATTATTATACAGTATTTATATAGCGCCAACAGTTTACGTAGCGCTTTACAACTTGAGGGTAGACAGTACAAATACAATACAATTTGATACAGTAGGAATCAGAGGGCCCTGCTCCTTAGAGCTTACAATCTAAGAGGGAAGGTCAAGAGATACAAGAGGTAATAACTGTGGGTGATGTGCTGATTGAGAAGATAAATGTACAGTTGTTAGGTGGGGGCCAGATAGGCTTCTCTGAAGAGATGAGTTTTCAGGGATCGTCTGAAAGTGGATAAAGTAGGAGAAAATCGGACGGATTGGGGTAGAGCATTCCAGAGGATGGGGGAGGCTCTGGAGAAGTCCTGAAGGCGAGCATGGGATGAGGTGACAAGGGAGTTTGAGAGCAGGAGGTCTTGGGAGGAGCGAAGAGAATGATTAGGTTGGTAATTTTGACTAGGTTAGAGATGTAGCTAGGAGCCAGGTTGTGGATGGCTTTGAAAGTTGTAGTTAGTATCTTGAATTTAATTCGGTGACTGAGTGGCAGCCAATGGAGGGATTGGCAGAGGGGTGTAGCAGACGCTGAGCGGTTTGTGTGGTGGATGAGCCTGGCCGCAGCGTTCATGATGGACTGAAGTGGGGATAGCCTATTTAGAGGTAAACCAATGAGGAGGGAGTTGCAGTAGTCAAGGCGGGAGATGACCAGGGAGTGGATTAGAAGCTTTGTGGTGTCATTGGTTAGGAAGGGGCGTATCTTGGAGATGTTGTGAAGACAGAGGCGGCAAGCTTTGGATAGTGATAGAATGTGGGGTCGAAAGGTTAGTTCAGAGTCCAGGATTACACCTAGGACCTTGGCGTGGGGAGATGGGTTGATAGTTGAGCCGTTGATCTTGACAGGGAGATCAGGGGAAGTGGCACCTGAGTGGCACCATATATACAAACAGCATATATAAAAAGTCTCTATGGTGAAACCAGGCAAAGTTGAATGTCTTATTTGGAGAGACAGGAATTCTATAGAAGCCCGGGATCGATCAGCATGCAGTTATAAATGCCAAAAGATAATGAATGTAAAAGCTGGTGACTCCAAGTGCTCCCCGCCGTGCTCCCCCACTCACCAGAATCCGTCACCCCCACAGGGGTACTGTGCAGAGGAGTGGGTGTCTTTGGGTGGCTGTCTTTTGAAGATGTCTCTCATGAGCTCCACTGCTCCGTGGGATCGCTCCGGTGATCCAATATAGGGGTCCCCTTCTAGTAATCCAGGCCTGGGTACCTTCACAACTCCCCACCTCCGTTCTGCTAAATCCTCCTCACATAAAGAAATAGACAGGGGGCTTCCGTAGTGAAGTATGTCCAGTTTTATTTGCAAATATAAAAGTTCTTAAAAGCAGTACAAACACGGCTGTAAGCTAAGGATGGGATCAGGAAGCAGTACAAACGTGCGTCCCACCTTGCGTTCCAGCCAGATCTTCCGGGTATGACGTGTGAGCGTGACTCCGCCTTACGTGTTTCGTCATCAGATGTTATCAAAGACGTATGCTGCAATGGATTGCTAAGGTCTATACTGCTCCACAGGCATCGGTTAAAGTAAATGGAGTATTCTGAAAACCTTTTAGGATATCAAATGGAACACGGCAGGGATGCCCTCTTTCGCCCCTGTTGTTTGCGCTTTCGCTGGAGCCATTGTTGAACAAAATTCGGCAAAACCCAGATATCTTGGGGCTACAGATAGGAGATTACAATTACAAAGTCTCAGCCTATGCAGACGATCTGTTGTTCTCTATGTCTAATCCACACATTTCATTGCCTAATCTTATGAAGGAGTTTGAAGGCTATGGAGCTCTCTCAAATTTAAAAATAAATTTTACTAAATCGGAAGCTATGGGAGTGGCACTTCCTCAATTAGAGCGTGGTATTATACAACCTAACTTTAAATTCAAATGGGTGACTTCAGGGTTAAGGTACTTGGATACATATATACCATCAAACCTGGGCAATACTTTTGCGGTAATTTTTCCACCATTATACAACGCAGTACGATCTTTATTGGATAAATGGAATCAGCGGCTACACTCGTGGTTTGGCCGATGTAATATTATCAAAATGAGTATCATGCCAAAATTCCTGTACCTTTTTCAGGCATTACCTATCGTTATACCGGCAGTTTTTTTTCGTCAAATTCGCACTCTTTTTACTAAATTTATATGGGCGAATAAACGCCCCAGGATTAGTAGATATCTTTTGACGCTACCCAAGTGCTTTGGCGGTGTAGCTGCCCCAGACGCATTTAAATATTATCAAGCAGCCCATCTGGGCAGGATGATCGATTGGAGCAGACATAGGGAATTCAAACTTTGGATAGACATAGAACAACAATCTAGCCCGATACCTTTGGGTAGAGCACCTTGGTGCTATGCAGCCCTACCCGTCCCTCTTAAAACACATCCTATTATAGGCCCTACACTGAGTATGGGATCTGGGCTCTGTCGGAACCCTGAATTTTCCATGACACAATCACCCTTGTTACCAATATTGGGAAACCCTAGTTTCCCCCCAGGTATGGAATTAGGGGTGTTTAAGAATTTAATAGAGAGGGGCTGTTTTCAGGGATCGCACTTTCTGGATCATGAGAATTGGCCCACGGTGGCCACAACCGGGGGGCCGGTATGAAATAAATCTTTGGCAGGCGTTGCAGCTACGTCATTTTCTTAGGTCTCTGGGACCACCGATAAACTATCAGCGTCAATTAACTTTATTTGAGTCATATTGCGATGGAAACAAACCCCTCCCTCGGACGATTTCAAAGATATATGCCTTGCTTAGCATGCTCTCATAAGATTTTGTGATGCCAGGCTTTGGTAAATGGGAGAGAGATTTGGATAGGATCTTTAGCCCAGCCCAACGACAGAATATTATCTATCTTTCGTTGAACTCATCAATATGCACACGGATTCAGGAATCTAATTATAAATTACTGACACCCCGGCAAGGCTAAGTAAATTTTCTCCAGAGGCCTCAGACCATTATTGGAGATGTAGAGAGGATCAGGGGACACTATTTCACATATTTTGGTCCTGATTAGAGAATACTGGCTGGAGGTTCAGAGGACATCTCAAAAGTTTACAGTTTTTCCAATATCAGACGACCAAGCATTTTTTCTAAGTAAATGAAGACGTATATATACATGCTTATATAATTATGGATTATTAAGTTGGCACAAAATGTATGGTAATTAAAAGCAAATGTGTATATGGAAAGTGATATGATATTGGATTACCTGCCTCCTTTCAAATAAATAAAGAATATTAAAAAAAAAAAGAAAGATCTGTGAAAGCATCTGCACCATTTATTCAATTCCCACTCATCTGCCATGTCCCGTTCCCAAAGTCGGGCATAAAGCGGTTTGGAAGAGGAGCCGGCTAGGGAATTATAGATAATGGAGATACCCCCCTTCTGATCCTTTGCATTGGAGCACCACAACTCATATGCTGTTAGTGTAGTGAGATCTGAATCCTCAAACCATTTTGATCTCAGGAAGTGAGTAATTTGGTAAAGTCTGTATCTTTCGGGGTCGGGCATATCCAGTTTACTGACACAGTACCCGACAGAGAGGGGTCCCGTGGAGTTAAGGAAGTGTCCAATCCTGTATAGGCCCTTGTTTAGCCACCATTTGAATGCTAATATGTTTTGACCAGGTGGAAATTCTGGGTTGTGGAATAAGTGGGAAAGTGGGCGAATGGGGGAATTTATAGCAGGATTTTTTTGTAGTCTATCCCAGAGGGACATCGAATGAGAGAGGGTCGGGGCCAGTATCGCTGGTCTGAGGCGTGGAACAGCCCAGAGCAAATAGTCTATCGTGTGACGTGGTGTCGCTTGTCTCTCCATCAGTAGCCAGTCAGGTTTAGGGCCCCTAGAGTAGGAAATGGAGATCTGTGCCAACTGAGCCGATTGCTAATACCACCAAATATTGGGTAGAGCTATACCTCCCTGTGTTTTGAGTCTGTAAAGTGTTTCTTTGCAGCATCGTCTGCCTCTGGAGCCCCATATAAAGTTCAGGATAGAGGATTGGAAACTGAGTAGTTGTGCTTTCTTAATTGGGGTAGGGATCTAAAGAGGTGCAGGAGGCGGGGGAGGAGGGTCATTTTAATGGAATTAACCCTGCCTAGCCAGGACAGATCATGTTTAGACCAAGCGGACATATCGGCTTCAAGTTTTTTGAACAGAGGGGGGTAGTTGTTGGAGAAAAGCAGGTCAAATCTAGGGGTGAGGTTGATTCCTAAATAGAGGATATATTTCGTGCTCCATGTGAAAGGGAAGGACGTTTGCAGGCGCTTAAGGAGGTCAGGCGAGACTGAAACATTCAGTGCTGTGGATTTGGAAACATTGACATGGAGACCTGAGACTTCCCCAAACCGCTCAAGTAGCTTCATAATGTTAGGGGTTGAGATAAGGGGCAATGTTACAAAGAGGAGAAGGTCATCCGCGAAAAGAGCACATTTGTGTTTGTGTTGGCCGCATGCGACTCCTTTAATGTCGGGGTGGCTGCGATAGGCAATTGCTAGGGATTCAATGGCGATTGCGAAAATTAAGGGCGACAACGGGCATCCTTGTCTGGTTCCTTTCTCTATTTTAAACATGTCTGAATATCTCCCCTGCATTCCTACTTGGGCACTAGGATTGGAATAAAGGGAATGTAGAGTGTTTAGGAATTTGGGGCCCAGTCCCCATCTTTCTAGGACTTTGAAAATATACGGCCAAGTGACCGTATCAAATGCTTTGTGAAGGTCAATGGAAAGTAGGAATCCTTCCTGACAGGGTCCCCCGTCCTATTGAGAGCCTAGGAGGGTCACTATGTTTATAGCCCTTCTTACCTGGTCAGGACCCTGTCTCCCTGGGATAAATCCTGCCTGATCTTTGTGGATATATTGGGCTATGAAAGAGGATAAACGGTTTGCCAGAATTTTTGTTAGAAGTTTAAGATCATTGTTGATCAGGGCGATCGACCGGTAATTTTTAATCACTAAGGGGTCTTTTCCTGGTTTGGGAATGACAGAGATGTATGCTAAGTTTGAGGGATTATCCAAGGGAGATCCTAATTGTAGGGAGTTAAAAAATCTGACCAGGTAAGGTGTAAGGATATCTGCAAATTTTTATAGTAGGTCACAGAGAAACCATCAGGGCCGGGGGCAGAGCCCTGTTTGAGGCTCTTGATGGTTTCCTTGATCTCCGAGGAGGTAATGGGACGGTCAAGAAGTTCAGTGTGGTCCGTGGAAAGTTTGGGTAATTGAATTGAGTCGAGGAACTAGGTGAGATTGGGGGAAGAGCTATTTTTATCTTCTTTGTAAAGGGAAGCGTAGTAGTCTTGGAAGCATTCCATAATACGTTGTGGATTCTGTGTAAATGTGCCAGATTGCAAATGGGTTTTGGGGAATGCCAACAGACGTGGTTTGGGAGAAAGTTTGGAGGCTAGTTTCGTCCCTATTTTATCTTTTTGGGAGTAAAACCTCGCCCCTGACCAGTGAAGGTGTCTCTCAGGTTCAGTAGTGAGGGCCGGGTTGAGTTTTAATCTGGCGGTTTCTAGTTTTTATAAAGAAGATTGGGTGTGTTCTCGTTTATTACGCTTACAGGCTACCTGGTATTCCTTAGTGAGATTGTCTATTTCTGCCTGGTGTTCTTTTTTTAAACGTGATGACAACTGAATGATTTTGCCTCTTATTACAGCTTTTTTGGCTGCCCATAGTGTGGCGGGTGAGATTGCCCCTGTGTCATTGGTGTAAAAGTAGTCTTTGAGTTCCCTCTCAAGTAAAGTACAGTGGACCGTGTTACTTAGGAGTAATTCATTGAGTCGCCATTTAAATTCTTTTTTTGGTATAATCTGTGAGGCGGATAGAGATCGTGACCATAGAATGATCAGATACAGGGGAATCTCTGATAGTCGACTTTATCGCAAGGGGTATATATTTTGTTTGTAGGAAAACATGATCTATCCTGGCACAAGTCTGGTGGGGAGCGGAGTAATGTGTGTGGTCTTTAGAGCGGGGGTTCAGTTCCCTCCAAATGTCCACCAGTCCAGCGTCATATAGGAGCTTGGCAATATTTATACTTCTTTTGGGGGTCGTCTGGAGCGTGAATGGCCTGAACCCGACTTGTCTAGAGTTAGATCAAATGCTATATCTGAGTCTCCCCCTAAAATAATGATACCTTCCAATCGGTGTGCAAGGGAGTGCATCATTGAGGTAAAAAATTTGTCTTGGTCCTTGTTTGGGGCGTAGTAAGAGACAAATGAATATAGCGTTCCATCTATGGTGCCCTTGACCAGGATATATCCCAGTGGTGTGTCACTTCCACTCAGTTCATGGTTACTATTTTTGTCATTTTGCGGGGTACCGTTCATATGTTTTGTCCTCTCGGTTGAGTTGGTCGGTTTTAATTGGAGTGGGCAGCAGCAATTATTCTCATCCAGGTTCATTCTTATCTCGGTTCTGTTTCATAAATTACATCTTACCACTTACTTCAGCACCTGGATACATTTTCAGGTTGAAAATATCCGGTTTTTGCAGGACATGTCTCGGCAGCGGATTTTGGGGTTTTCACTTCTTTCCCTCCTTCTCCAGCTGGTTGGGTCGGAGCACAGTAGCTCACCCTCTCTCAGAACCTGGTCCGTCCCAAGGCTTAATTTTTTTTTCAAACTCGGCTAGCTTCAATTCTTGACCCGAGGGCAGTATCCCTACACAGTGGATTGCTTTCCTGGCTTCGGCACGGAAAGCCCAGTTTTTAAGTTACTGTTCCCTTGCTCATCGAGCGCAAGTGCGGAGTAGGTTACCCAGCGGACTGCGGTTTCTTCCCTGTCCAAATGCACACGACCTTTTATTTCCTAGCTACGTCTGGCCAGGATTGTCAAGTATGGAACTATTGGTAAGTCAGCCATGGCAGCTCCTGCAGCCTTTACGGGCTCAGGGGCTTTAGTGGATTCCGAACCTTCTCAGTCCCTAGGCCAGTATCAGAGGCTCAGGTCTCGGCCGCAGATGCTGGCATCACGCCTTCTCTTTGGTTTCCAGTATTTCTGATGGATTGGGTTTCTGTTTGGCTGACAAAGCAGCCTTGATCGTCAAGTCTTTATTTTGGACACCAGGAAGGTTCATGACACTGCTTGGGATGTTTTCCAGTCAAAAAATTTTCCCAGTCCTGACGGTTACATACAGTTCCTACTTGGTTTTGTTTTTTGCCTCTTTTAACTTATATCGGCACAGCACTGTCGGGGCGTGTCTGGTTGGGACTCAGCATTTCATGTTGTTGGTAGACCCCGACAGGTCTTTCTTTATTTTCTGTGCACTCTATTTAAGCCATCCTCAGGGATCCTGAAGAGTAGCCCTCCTGCTGTGCTCAGCAGACTTCTCATCATGGGTCATTTTTCCGTGTCGTATCTGTCACGCTCTCATGGTCTCCTTTGTGTTGGGTACCAGCTCGGTGCTCAAGGCAGCGCTATACCTGGCCTTTTGGGGTCCTGAGGCCAGGGGTGTTGCTTTTGGCTGAATCAATGGGTTTTGCACCCCGGCCTTTTCTGTTTACATCTGCATGCTCTCAAGATGCAATAATTGGGTGGCGGCACTGTCATCAGGTTTTGGAGCCTAGCAAGGCGTGGTGCCCGGTGTTGGGTTAAACTATCTCGGCAGTGCTACATCTGATAAACCCATGGATGGTCCTCGGTTGCCTTTTCCTAGAGCTCCCCTCTCCGTAGCTCAATGCATACTTCATTGCCGCCCCTGTTTTTTGGCCAATCTGGGTCTGGACCCTAAGGCATTCTCTGGCATTCATGAGAGATAGGAGCAGCTTCTGCAAATTTGTGCCAGGGGCCCCAGCCCTTATTTGGTATTTGGGTAGGTAGAGGTCGTCTTGTTTCTCTGGGCATGTCCCAGAGCCACTTTTGAGATGCCACAAGCGTTTGTCAATTTGGTAGATTGTACGTAATTTCAGTGGGTAATAATCTGGCTGTCAAAGCTTTTATCCTACTGGCTTTATTTTTGCCCCCTTTTAGGCATACTGACCACGTCACCCAGGCACACCTCAGGTCTATGTTCTTTGTTGATCTTTGTTCCTTTCCTACACTATCCACAGATTGACTCCAAGTACAAGTGTAAGGCTGACCACAGGTCAGCCTGTAATTGTAGGAGGAGTCAGGCTGCATAAAGCCTGCCCTCCTTTTCCTCCTTCCCTGTGGTCGTAGGATCTCGTGTCCCACCCACCCATTCCCTTTTTCTTTTTCATTTTATTTTCATTTCATACTTGGGTATGCCCCCTTTTAGGCATACTGACCACTTGTCCCAGGCACACCTCAGGTCTATGTTCTTTGTTGCTCTTTGTTCCTTTCCTACACTATCCACAGATTGACTCCGAGTACAAATGATGGATTGTAGGACTTGGGGAAATGGGTCTCCTGAAGCAGGAGAACCTCAAACTTTTGAGATTGATAGAGTTTGAACAATTTTCTACATTTAACAGGGGAGTTAAGGCCCTGCACATTATGTGATACTATATGGAGTTGCGGTGGTGGTACATTAGTTACGGACATAGATCAGAAGGATGGTGTCTGCCTGAGATGAGTGGGACTTACCTTGTGCAGAGCTGTGAGGGATCCCTGATTCGGATGGACGTAGAAATCTAGGTGACCTTCAAAGGAGAGGAGGAGAAGAAGTGGAGACTGTAGAGGGTATAGGTAGGCAATCTAGGAGGAAGTATGAGAGAAGTACCATGTTAATAAGTAAAACCAAGAAAAACACAATTTTCCCCATCCCTGATGGTGTGAGAGATCCAAATCCCCCCACCATCCTTCCCTTCCCCAAGACAATATTGAAGGAGACACCTCCGAGATTTTGAGGAGTCAGTAGTCTCTAAGTGGAAAGAGGGGAAATACCCGCCTTTTCCAATCAGAGACAGGAGGAGCAGCAAGACAGCCGATCCGACCGACACCAGGAACCAAAACGTAACAGTGTGTTAAGGCCAAGCCCCTGTAAATGTGTAGAGTTCCCGGCGGGAGCAGTTTCCCTGGACCACTGAGTCGGCCAAGGCCCCCTTGATAGGAGGCCAGAATGAGGCAGCTCCGAGGTCAGAGGGAAGCACCCCCCACCCATGGAAGTCAGTAAGGCAGAGTAAACACAAAGTCTGGAGGGAGCAACGACTCCCATAAGTTATGTTCCTAGACTCTAAAATTAGCTAGTTATGTATAGGGGCATCTTAGTATTAACCAAACCATGGTCAGAACATATGACCAAATGTAGTGCAACAGTAAAACAAAAAATTTTCGAACTACTGAAGTCTTAGTTATAAGAACCAGAAAAAAACAAAAAAAATATAACAAGTCCTCGGACTTAAAACTTTTGGAGCGAGGAGAGACAAAAGTAAAAAAAAGGGGGGAAAAGATAGGTATGGAATCGTTCGGCATTTCCCAACCGAAGGGCTGGGGTAAGGAGTACCAAGCCTGGCGTTGCCATCAGGGAAAATTGAACAAATGTTCAGCTGAGGATCCAATAGGACCGACGAGGATCAGGGCAAGTCTACATGGTACCCGGGACTTCTGCTGTGGCTAGGGGGGCCTGGATTCCTTGGATTTTTTAGACATATGCTTCTGCCACGCTGGGGCAATGGGGCTAGAGGGTGGAGGCCTCTTGGATGACGAGCTGGGGGCCTTGCCGGTCGTTGTTGACTCTGAATCTTGGGAGATGAGGCCCAGTCGAAGGAGGAGCTTTTCCCCTTCCATGTGCGAAGAGAAACCGTATGGTTTGTGGTTGAAGGAAAAGGATAGTCAAAAAGGGAAGGACCATCTGTAGACAATTGATTTCTGGGTTAGCACCTGTAAGAGCGGTTTCAGAGCTCTCCTTTTTTGTATTGTGAAGGGGGACAGCAAAGACTTGTATGGGGTGGCCTTGGAACATTAGCGGTCCTTCTGTGCGTGACCGCTGCATCACTTCCTCCTTAACTTTGTAGAAGTGCGGTTAGACAATAATGTCCCATGGTAGGCCATCTTGGTGGGGAGACTGTAGTGCTCTGGGAGCATTGTCCATCTCTAGGCGGTGAGCTGGGATGTCGGGGATTAGTTCCTTAATAAATGTTTTAACGATGTGATCAGTGCCCTTGAACGATTCCGGTACCCCTCTGAGGTGGAAATTATATCTCCTCGAACGATTTTCGAGATTGTCGATTTTAGAAAGGGCAGTCTCGAGCTGTTCCTGCAAGTCTTGGATACAGGCAGTGTTCTGGTTCACTCTGGTAATTGTTTGGTCAGATTTGTTTTCAATTATTTCAATTCTAGTCCCTAAATGCTGTAGCTGTCAGCCTGGATGGCAGAGGTAATTTGAGTGGCAGTCTGTGAAAGACCTCTGGATAACATAGTGGCAAATATGGATATCATGGAGGAAAAGTCCTGAGGGGAGGAGGGGATGCCTCGTAGGTAGGCCTCACCACCTCCAGCACTGGCTGTGGGATCTCCCATGGGGGAGAGAGGCATATCCTCTAGGGTCCTGCCGATTAGAGATTCTGTGGAGGTGGGAGACAAGCATCCCAGGGAGTAAGTACTCATTGTGGGGCCTGCTGGCCCTGCTGAGCAGACATCCCGATCAGCTATAGAGTCCTCCGTCTCCTGTGTGCCTCCGTGTATTGCATCTTGGCTGAGGCCGCGGGTCCCGGTCCGGTGTCCAGAACTCAGGACAGGTCTCTCCTTGCCGAACCACCCACCATCCAGAGGTTCTTCATCACTTCCCCTGCCCTCGTTGGCTGTTTGGGGCCGGGGATGGGGGCTGTGTGTGGCGCTGTGTCCGTTAAGTGGCCGGAGCGGTGCGGAGCTCAGGGATCAGGCTGCCATCCACCGAGCTGCCGCGCATGCGCCTTGTTCTCCTCCTTTGTAATTATTAGCCTCATCAGATCCATTGAGCAAAGAATATTATTCCATTCAACCAAAAACTCATCCAAGAATATAATGGAAGGAATCTTTTTTTTATCCTTAACCCTCTAGGAATCATAGATTCACCAACATATTGTCTTAATCTAGTAAGATCCCACCAAACTCAGGTTTCTTTGTATAAAGACATTTTCAAATTGCCAAAAATTGTGGTACAAGTACAATGTCCTCTGATATTGGTACAGGATATTTGGTGTATACCTGAGATATCTTGGTTATTCAATGCATATTGACCCAAAAGAATTGCAATCTCGTTGTAAAGTGTCCATAGTCAAATATTCACTCATGTAACTGTCAACCATACGGCTGTGACGTCAACGCGTTTCGCTTACTTCAGACGAAGCTACGCCCACTGAAGTAAGCGAAACGCATTGACGTCACAGCCATCATGTGACGTCGACTCACGCGATACATCCCCCGTGCACGGGGAGCATCAGGAAAAGTCATTGGATCAGCGCAGTTGCGCACCATACCCACATGCCCAGTGTGCTTTAAACCTACGAGCGGTATCGGCTATGTGGTTGGAGGCTGGAATCAATTGAAGCCACTTCTACAACCAGAGATAAAAATATACAGACGGTGTGTGTAACCAGAGAGGTAAAACAGATGCCCAGGGCAATCAACGGAGCGGTAAGACGCCTATATACCATACATTATATGTACCCGCCCATGGAACTAGACTATGCAAGGGATGAAACGAGCGCCGGGCAGACTTGTACATCAGTAAGCCTGCCGGTTTAGCAATCACCAGTGATTGATTCACAAACAGCTGATCTAGTCGGCCTCACTCACCACTTTGAACTGTATAACAGCCCTCACATTTGATCTGCTATATATTGGATACCACGCTGTACGGATAATATACCAGTGACTTTTCATGACCAGTGCACCCCAGCTAGTGACCTTATCCCACCTGCATATGTATCCCAAGAATTTTCATTATTGTAGTTAGGTGAATCGCACATTGGGAAGCACAGATATTTGTGATCACCAGACAGGTCATTTACCTTCCCCCGGGGATTACCCGCAGGAAATCAGCATAGCATGGTGAATTTTTTGGGCAATGCCTAATCACCCTTTCCATGGATTTTCCTAACTGATAAATTTTTCTTTAATTTTTGCTGTCCTTTTTTCCTTTGCGGGTAAATGCTTACAAGTTGACGTCCGGACTTGTGTTGTGTGTGTGTGTGGAAGTGGGGTGTCCTTTCCTTGTCAAACCCACACAAGGACAGTACATTTGTGTTGCGTGTTGATGTGTTTGTCTGTGTTTGTACGTAATTTTAGACTTCCCGGGTAACTCATCACCAGTATGAGACCCGTGAACCACTTTGCATGGAGCTGTATTGTGTTTCTTTACACATGATGAATTATCATAAATAATAAATTTTGTATTTTTTGAACCAAGTGGTCTTAAATTTCTGCTGCATAGGTAGCTACTTTTTGAGTCTTGGTAGTGCTACTTAGACTCTTGGTACATATACGTAATATCTGTGTACTGCTCAAATCCACAGAGCAGGCTACAAACAGAGGTAATCCAATAGGAAATGTCAGGTAGGTGCAGCGCTCAGAACAGTGGAGTCCATGTGCAAGCCTATACTGGAATCCACAAAATGGGTGCTCTGGCTCTTATGTCATCTGTCCATCAAACACAAGTGCTACTTGAATGAAAAAATAGAGACGGCAACTCCTGAGTCCATGCAAATTACTGTATTAGTGCATGACAGTGAGTATAAAACAGGGACGTGCGTGTTTTATCAGAAAGCCTTTTGATCACAGCATGATAAAATGAGACACAAAGTATATATAGTATAATACACAAGCTCCACCTCTTCATCACTCAATATATCAATGACAGGCGTAACAATAAAAAAGCAGTAATGGATACAAATATTAAAGGTTGGACAAGCATAAAATAAATGAATTAAATTATGAATGAATATTACAGGTAGAGAAAAATAGGTATGAAAATAAATCAATATCTGCAATTATTTTAGAAAGAGATCCACATCATATTGGGAATTCAAACCAACAGGCATTCTAGTCTGGAGGATAAAAATCCACCACACCTCTCTCTCAAAAAGTTTACAATGATTGCCACTAGGGAAGGGCCGAATGGACTGCTATTCAGTTCGCGCCAGAACTTTCAAACACTGCAAAAGTTTGGACCCGAATACCGAACCCCATTAAAGTCAATGGGACACGAACATCAAAAATCAAAAGTGCCCATTTTGAAGGCTTATATGCAAGTTATTGGACACAAAATGGTTATAGGGGTCCGGGTTCTGCCCTGGGGGACATGTATCAATAAAAAAAGCTTCAAGAACTGTAATGGAAATTTGTAAGTTCTGTATATATTTGTATTGTATTTTGTATGTATTGCACACTACCCTCACTGTGCAACAGCACTAATAATGTTTTCAGTAAATGTTTACATTCTTTCGAGTCCTGATTAGAATAAGCCTGCCTATGTAACGCCCCTTGTTACCATAAATGTACAATTGTAATATTAATGTGATACCTACGTAATCATGTGCATAAAAACCTTCAATTGCATCATAATAAAGCAGAACAGTTATTTGGAAAGATGCAGAGCGTATCTTTTGTGTCTGTTCCCTACTGCAGTAGTTATTATTAATTTGGAACCACTAATCAATATGAGGATAGGGGTTGCCTATCATCAATTTAACTGAGTCAGCATGGCGAGCCAGCCAGGAGGGGATTCCAGGTGACCCTGAGTATCCGAAACGAGGAGCTTGAGACGATCCGGGAATTTCTGATAATCAGCCGGCTGAGGTAAGCCTTTTGCTTTCATTTGAGTTATCAGACTTCCTTGATGGCTAAGGCATTTTCGGGACAAAGGGTACCTATTTTACTCCCCTTAATCGAACTGTATTGATTGGTGGTTATATGTTATGTTGTCCCCGTCTATTGTCCATCGGAGTGTTATAGATAAGAAAGGGAAGAATAGTGCTGTTCACAGGTATATGTAGTAAATCTGCTAGATAAAGTAGTTTAGAGGCAAGAGGGTATAGGCACATGTAGAGAAGAGAGAAGACTGGCCAGTCATTGTGGGCATCGAATTAAGTAAGGGAATGAAGGGTAAGAGACCCTCAAAAATGCCCAGCGCAAGAGGAGCGCTATATATGAACCAAAGGTGCGGTTCGGCCTATACTGAGCCCCTAGATTAATGGTTAGAGTGGACATGGATCCACAATGGGTAACTGGGTTACCAAGGTCCACAGGGACTAAGAATCATGCAGAGTAAACAGCTAGAGAAACAGCTATCTATGTGAGCAGGATGGATCAAGGGTGACATTAACACTAGACTAAGGCTGGGTTCACACTGGTGCGACACGACAGCCGTCCTACTTTGGATCCGACTTTGCCCTGCGACATGAAGCCGGCATGTGTCCGACTTTCAATGAACGGGGATCCGACTTGGATCCCCGCCAATGCCCGACACTGTGTTTGGTATGAATCTTTAGGGGGAACTCCGCGCCAAATTTTAAATAAAAATCCGGCATGGGTTCCCCCTCCAAGAGCATACCAGGCCCTTGGGTCTGGTATGGACCTTGAAGGGAACCCCCTACGCCGAAAAAACGGCGTGGGGGGTCCCCCCCAATCCATACCAGACCCTTATCCGAGCACGCAGCCCGGCCGGACAGGAATGGGGGTGGGGACGAGCGAGCGCCCCCCCCCTCCTGAACCGTACCAGGCCGCATGCCCTCAACATGGGGGGTTGTTGCCTTGGGGGAGGGGGGTGCGCTGCGGCCCCCCCACCCCAAAGCACCTTGTCCCCATGTTGATGAGGACAAGGGCCTCTTCCCGACAACCCTGGCCGTTGGTTGTCGGGGTCTGCGGGCGGGGGGCTTATCGGAATCCGGGAGCCCCCTTTAATAAGGGGGCCCCCAGATCCCGGCCCCCCACCCTATGTGAATTGAGTATGGGGTACATGGTACCCCTACTCATTCACCTAGGGAAAAAGTGTCAATTTAAAAAAAAAACACTACACAGATTTTTAAAGTATTTTATTAGACGGCTCCGGGGGTCTTCTTCCGACTTCGGGGGTCTCTCCGGTTCTTCTCCGCGCTCTCCGGGTCTTCTGCCGGGCTCCTCCGCTCTCTTCTGCTCTTTTGCCGCTCTTTTGCTTAAGCAGAGGAGTCCGGTCTTCAGTCTTCGGTCTTCTGCCCTCTTCTCTTCTCCTGATGTTGACACGACGCTCTCTCCGGCTAGAATGCTCTCTGTGCGCTCTGCTCTGACTTATATAGGCGGTGACCCCGCCCCCTTATCCCGTCACAGTCCCTGGGCATGCTGGGACTATGACGGCATACGGGGGGCGTGGTCATCGGGTGATGACCACGCCCCCTAAAACGTCACAGTCCCAGCATGCCCAGGGACTGTGACGGGATAGGGGGGCGGGGTCACCGCCTATATAAGTCAGAGCAGAGCGCACAGAGAGCATTCTAGCCGGAGAGAGCGTCGTGTCAACATCAGGAGAAGAGAAGAGGGCAGAAGACCGAAGACTGAAGACCGGACTCCTCTGCTTAAGCAAAAGAGGGGCAAAAGAGCAGAAGAGAGCGGAGGAGCCCGGCAGAAGACCCGGAGAGCGCGGAGAAGAACCGGAGAGACCCCCGAAGTCGGAAGAAGACCCCCGGAGCCGTCTAATAAAATACTTTAAAAATCTGTGTAGTGTTTTTTTTTTAAATTGACACTTTTTCCCTAGGTGAATGAGTAGGGGTACCATGTACCCCATACTCAATTCACATAGGGTGGGGGGCCAGGATCTGGGGGCCCCCTTATTAAAGGGGGCTCCCGGATTCCGATAAGCCCCCCGCCCGCAGACCCCGACAACCAACGGCCAGGGTTGTCGGGAAGAGGCCCTTGTCCTCATCAACATGGGGACAAGGTGCTTTGGGGTGGGGGGGCCGCAGCGCGCCCCCCTTCCCCAAGGCAACAACCCCCCATGTTGAGGGCATGCGGCCTGGTACGGTTCAGGAGGGGGGGGGCGCTCGCTCGTCCCCACCCCCATTCCTGTCCGGCCGGGCTGCGTGCTCGGATAAGGGTCTGGTATGGATTGGGGGGGACCCCCCACGCCGTTTTTTCGGCGTAGGGGGTTCCCCTCAAGGTCCATACCAGACCCAAGGGCCTGGTATGCTCTTGGAGGGGGAACCCATGCCGGATTTTTATTTAAAATTTGGCGCGGAGTTCCCCCTCAAGAACATCTGAGCACAAGTCGCATGCCGAAGTCGGATCATGCAAGACGGCAATCCGACTTTGATCCGACTTCAATGATAGTCAATAGGCTGAAGTAGGATCAAAGTCGGACCAAAGTAGTACAGGGAGCATTTCTAAAGTCGGAACGACTTGTGTCGGACCAGTTAGGACGGCTCCCATAGGGAAACATTACATTTCACACGTCATGCGACATAAGCTCCCAATGTCGGAGCGTTTGTCGGACCAGTGTGAACCCAGCCAGAAAGGGACATTTTCATGTTAAGTTGTGGGATGAATTTGGGGTCAGGCACTACAACTAGTAAAAGTCAGAAACAGAGAAATGAGAATTAAAACAGAATACTTTATATGTTGTCAGAGAGGGAAGATGGGATGAGCACTCTGGCTGCCCATCTGATCATAGAAGCTAGATATAAAAGATATCTGAACAAAATAAGGAATGCAGAATTTATGCAGGGAAATATTAAAGAGTTAAAATAAAGTGAGAGAATGATATGCATGTGTTGTGTACAAATGGGAAAATGTAAGCGATTTTAGAGAGATATTGGTGTATCTGTGTGCGAATGCTGGGACCTTTAGTTCTATTGCTTGTGTGTGTCATGTATGCAGATGTGACCCCCTCCTTTGTGCTCTCCTGAAAGAATGTCCCTGAGAGGTCAGTGATAAGCTGGAAGGACACCATGCCAATTCCAGTTTTTTAGACAAAACATGTGCCGGGTTAACGAATCTAATGGTAAACAATGTGATCACAATTATTTTGAATCTGTTTTCCAAACATGGTAAAATGAAGGTTACATTTAACCGTGTATTGCACACATTGAATATCCTTTGATAGTGGAAACACTGCATGTAAAAAAGGGAAATTAAGTAAAATTAAGTAAGTAATAATGAGTATTCATTTCTAATATGAGTTTAACAATTTTATTAATAATATAGATATATTGAAACTGGTTTAGACAACCTTTGGTTGGAAATGAAATCCAGGTTAATGGGGAAATTTGTAATGAATGAGATTAGTTTAGATTAAGATAACAATTTTGTAATTTTACATTTATACAATAAGCCCTTATTGAGAGAAAAAAAAGATTAAGATGAGGTTGTTATTTTGAATAAAGCTGCCATAATATTTAACAAAGCCAAGATGGATGTGATACATAAGAAGTTCTTCTACAATAATGAAATTTTAAGGTTCTTGATAATAACTTGATGTGCGGTCCATGATGTAAGAGTAATAATAAATAAAATTTAAATATAACCGACCCATCACATCAAGTCCACACACCCTGTTAGGATAGATGCCACCTGCAGCCAGTTGTTTTATAGTTTTTGATGCTTTCTGGTCCATCATACAGATTGTTGATCCTTTTGTTTTATTTATTTTTATTTTTGAAATCGAAAGCAGAATGTGTGGATTGTGAAATGATGTGCCCCTTTTTCTTGTAAGTACAGTGGTATAAGCAGAAGAATATTTTGGATTTATGGGCATCTCTGCATGACCGCAGGGTATTGTTATCATTTATTATAATATTGCCAGGAAAAGTGTTTTGAAACATGAAACTGGAGTTCTTACACCAACAGCGTGATAGAAAACAAGCTATTGTAATATATTTATGCAAGCTGGACCCAGTAATGAAGGGTTCATCCCGATATATCAGAGCTGTAGCTTTTATGCAAAGGTGCTATTAGACAAAGTTAGATATTGTTTTGGTCAAACATTTAATTTTTAATGGTCCGACATTCTGCGCAGCAAATATTCAGCTAACTAAATGTCTGTCTAATGAAAGGTTTAAAATATGAGTTTGTTTATGTACAAATCTAACAATGTAAAATGCGTACATTTATTCAAAAGAAAGGAAAAGACACATGTGTTAAATTGATGTGGGAATCAGCTGCTGTGAGCCCAGTGCAGGACACACTCCCTGAAGACCCAGATATTACATTTTTTGTAGATTTGAGTATGCAGTTTACCACCCAGAAGGATACTCTGTATTCAAAGTCATTGGATCCTTTTTGCCCAGCTCAAGAAGCAGAGCTCCATGTTTTAGCAAAGCCTGTGAGCTATAAAAAGAGTGTATATTTATATAGATAGTCGAGATATAGAGAGCTTTTGGTTCCATTTAAAGGGCCAGAAGTTTGTTTTTACTTCGGCAGGTAAACCAACCAAGCATGCCAAGTTAATTTGATCGGCTGTTTTCAGCCTTTCAGGTTCTTGCTGAGGTAGCCATATTAACTTTCACACATGGAATCAGACCAGGTGACTAAGGATGCTGCATTTACAACCCCGGGCACTTGATGGGTCTGTGCAACTCACAGATTCCACCCTAGTTCTGGCCCAGTATAGCTGGGATTAATAATTCAACTTTAAGGACCCCAGAATGAGAAGAACAAGTGGTCCACAGGGGGCAACTTCTTATGAAACAGGACTTTGGAAAAGGTGATCATTTATGTCTGCCAACCACTCTTTTCCCTCCAGCTCGACACATGGACCGTGTCATCAGTCACAAGCAGTTATGGCTGCCTTAGTAAATGAGCATGGGATAGAGCCAGGGTTCTCCACAGTTGTTTTTATAACATACCACTTCTTGTTTTACCTGATACCAAAGGTGATACCAAAAGCTGAACATCCCTTCCAGATATTACAAAAAGATATATCCAGATGCCCAAGTTAGGATCTTACGAGTATGCATTTTGTCTGTATGGACATGTTTTTTGGATGTCCAGTGGCAAATGCTACTGCAAAGGCCACAGTAAAAAGTGTTATCAGAAGTAGTTTGTAAGTACAGAGTGCCAGAAGGTACAGAGAGCAACAGAGGAAATCATTTTTTATAGGAGAGTCCTTAATAGAAGTTTTGAGGTTTTATTTTTACACCCCCTACCGTCTACAATGTAGCGGACAAAGTAGAGTAAGAAACTAGAAAACTTTTGCCTGAATGTTTTCTTATATTTGATCAAGCCCCTAAGGGGGATGTTGGACTCTCTCCCTATGGGATTTGGTTTGGGAGTGTGTTACTCACTTGCTTATATTTTGTTTCAGCAGCTGAAGTCCTTCATTCGGATCTCACAGAGAATGTTGCTGATCTTTTAAGGTTTTTTGACAAACTGATTTATGTGTTTTCTCCCCAATTCCAGATCCTAAAAGTTTGGAAGGATCTAAAACTAAAGCCAGGTGACTTGTGGATTGTTAAGAGACATTTATATATATAAGGAAATGTTTGGAGACTCAATACAGCATCTATTTCATGTACAGTTTTTGCAAAACTTGAAGGAAAAGTCACCTGGATCCACACCAGACACTGCAAAAATGACTAAATTAAAGAAATCTCTGTGTTTGATTTATTTCCCTCTTGTGATCACAGTCTAGGGTACTTTTTGATTCAATTGCTTTAATTGTAAGGGATATATATATATATATATTTGAAAAGTAGTTCAGCCATGTTGAAGTCATATTTGTCTTTTGTATGTTTTCCATTTTATGTAGAATTGTCTGTGTTTACATATGCTGATAAGTCAGCATGCCAACAATTCAGCTAGAAGGCCATTCTGGCCACAGGAGTGTACAGCCAGTACTCTGTAAATATGTCTTATCAATCATTTGTTTTTCACAATGAAAAGTCATTTGGTAATGAAAAAGTTGCTCAGCTATTATTTTCTCCACAATGGAGTTTTTTGCCTCTTTGACCAGGACTACCTCTACCTAAGCGTGTGGAGCTTCCAGGTTAAAGGTGATAGCAGGTATGGTTAGTGATCAAAATATTGATCAAAAGAGGGGAGACTGTAATGGAAATTTGTAAGTTCTGTATATAATTGTATTGTATTTTGTATGTATTGCACACTGCCCTCACTGTGCAACAGCACTAATAATGTTTTCAGTAAATGTTTACATTCTTTTGAGTCCTGATTAGAATAAGCCTGTCTATGTAACGCCCCTTGTTACCATAAATGTACAATTGTAATATTAATGTGATACCTACGTAATCATGTGCATAAAAACCTTCAATTGCGTCATAATAAAGCAGAACAGTTATTTGGAAAGATGCTGAGCGTATCTTTGTGTCTGTTCCCTACTGCAGTAGTTATTATTAATTTGGAACCACTAATCAATATGAGGATAGGGGTTGCCTATCATCAATTTATAATTGTATTTTTATTGATTTTCAAAAATTAAGTACAAAGTTTTAGCAAAACGAGCATTACATTGTCAATGCATGTGCATTATACAGCAATCATTATAGAAAGAAGAAAAACAAAGTATAAAGTAACAAATATAGGTAACAAAAAGTGTTCACAGTAACAAAACACATAGATATATTAGGTCATTTCCCTATGATGTGAAAATAAGCGTAATATTGGAGGGAGTCTGGATCCTTGAGATCAGTTCAGGCCATATACACAGGTAGTATAGGGTTGATTTAAGATTAGGGTGAGCCTGGTGTCATGGGGGTCCCGTACTCCGAAAGATCCCATGGTTCCCATATTTCAGTGAACTTGGAAACACAATCGTGTACCGAGGCTGTCAAAAACTCCATTGTTCGAATCTCAGCCACCAAGAGTAGTAATCTGGACCGTGGGGGAGGGGTATTGGATAGCCAGAATAACGGAATAAGTCTTCTGGCGGCTAGTAATATGTAGGATATTAATTTGTTTGTCTTTTTAGATATCTCTGATGGAGGTAGGCCCAATAGATAGGTCAAGGGATCCATCGGAAGGGACACCCCCGTCACCTTTTGTATAAGAAAATGTACATCACACCAAAAAGGTTGAATCAAAGAGCACTGCCAAAAAATGTGGAACAGTGAGCCTATTTCAGTTCCACATCGCCAACAATGTTGCGATACTGAAGGGTCATACTTATGAATTACATCGGGTGTTCTGTACCAGAACATGAGAATTTTAATGGTTGTCTCTCTCTGGGTGACACATTTGGAAGATTTAAATGTAGAGGACCAGATTCTATCCCACATCTGTATTGTAACAGGACGGCCCACTAGATGAGACCACCTGCGCATATAAAGATGTAATGTCTCTGTGATGGGAGACGACTCATGGAGGATACTATATATACAGGAAATTAAATGTAATTGATGGGGGCCTTGGGCACATAGATATTCAAAAGTGGTTGGTTTATCTAGAATTAGGGATGGTGGTTTAGAATGAAAGAAATGTGTAATTTGCATATAGAAGTGGAAGAGATGTGGTGTAAGGCCAAATTTCTCACTTAAAGTGTTAAAGGTATGTAGTTTCCTTGTTATGGGATGTACAAGGTTCCTGAGCTGAAAGAGGTGAACATTCACCCATGGGAATATCCTGCCCAAGGACATACTATCCGGAATGAGAGGGTTAAATAATACGTTTATAAGAGGGGAGCAGGGAGACATAAGGGAAAAGCGTTTAAGGCAGTTACGCCATATATTTAGAGTCAGTATCATTGGTCTAGTACACTGACTTTTATATATAGGATCCAGAGCAGGGGGAGCGCCCCAGACCAATGATCCCGGGTGGACCGGGTAAAGTACTCCCTTTTCAATAGCAGACCATTGGTTTGGTGCATGTAAGGAAGACCAAGAGGTAATGGCCCTCAGGTGTGTAGCATAATAATATTTAGTGATGTCAGGAGCTCCTAAGCCTCCTCTGGATCTAATGGCAAACAACACTGAGCTTGCTATACGGTGCGCTCCGCCATTCCATATAAACTTCAGGAAAGTTCTGTGAAGTGCTTTTAATTGTGTGGCAGGTACAGCTACTGGAAGGGTTTCAAAATAATAAAGTAATCTAGGCAGTATAGACATTTTCAAAACATTAATTCTGCCTAATACAGATAGGGGGTATTTGGTCCAGTTCGACAGAGATTTATTAATATCTAGTATCAGGGGAGGGAAGTTTGTATCATATAGGGAGGTATAAGAAGGGGTAAGTAATACACCTAAATATTTAAGAGAGGTGTTACACCATTTATAGGGGAAAGATTCTTTAAGTTGAGATATTAATGGCGATGGAATGTGTATAGGAAGGGCTTCAGTTTTAGAAGTGTTGATTTTGTACCCGGAGATAGCACTAAAAGAGTTCAGTACTTTATGTAGTGAGGGAAGGGATATTAGCGGGTTAGTGATTGTGAGCAAAATGTCGTCTGCAAATAACGATAGTTTATATTCCCCCTGTCTCATCACCACCCCACTGATATCCGGGTGAACCCGAATATACTCAGCCAGGGGTTCTAGGCATAGAATAAAAAGCAGTGGCGAGAGGGGGCAACCCTGTCGAGTTCCGTTTGTCATGGGAAAGCCAGGAGACAGGAAAGACGACATTTGTACCTGCGCAGAGACATTGGAATATAAGGCTTCTAGGGCTGTTAAAAAAGGGCCAACAAAACCATATATCTTTAGGGTGGCGAACATGTAGGGCCAGCTTAGCCTGTCAAAAGCTTTTTGTGCGTCTAAACTCAGGATCAATGCCGGTCGGGAGGTTCTGTCCAAGAGATCTATCAGATCTATTGTACGCCGGGTGTTATCTCCCGCATGTCTCCCAAGGACGAAACCTACCTGATCCCTGTGTATCAGTTTGGGAATGAATACAGAAAGTCTGGTAGCAAGAATTTTAGTAAAAATCTTCTAGTCCGAGTTTAAGAGGGCTATGGGCCTATAGTTATCCGGGAGAGAGGGATCCTTTCCAGGTTTAGGAATAACTGATATGAAAGAATGTGAGAACTGTGAATGAGGGGGAGTACCTTTGAGAAAGGAGGCATATAAAGCTAGCATGTGAGGGGATAAAATATCAATAAAAGATTTATAGTATGAATAAGGCAACCCGTCCGGGCCAGGGGCTTTGTGTAATGGGAGATTTTTAATTATAGCAGAGAGTTCTTCAGCTGTAACTGCTACATTTAAGCTTTCTAAATCCATTGTAGATAGTTTCGGTAGTTTTATATTGGAAAAAAAAGACTCAAAATTTTCCTGGGTGAATTCAAATTGATTCTCCGGATTCAGGCAATTGTACAGTTTATTGTAAAAGTTGCCAAAAATTTTGGACATCTCACGAGGACAATGAGTTCTAGATCCGTCTGGTCGTATAAGAAAATCGGGCAAGGAGTTAAACGGACGAGGGCATAACTTATTGACTAGCATTCTGTGAGGTTTATTGGAGAATTCATAAAATTTTTGCTTCGTCCATAACATGGATCTAGGTGTTTTGTTGAGTTTTGTTGATCTAATTTGTTCTCTAAGTTGAATGACTTTGCGAAGTTTTGGCACTGTAGGACCACCCAAAAGTCTCCGCTCCTATCATCAATTTAACCGAGTCAAGAACTTAATTTTTTAATGAGCAGTGATTCTTGTTTTTTTTTTAAAGTGAAAGCATAAAAATGAAAAATTGCTTCCAGTATAGTGCCTGGAGGATCCCCTTAGTCTACCTGTAAAGTGGCAGATCTGTACCATGTCTAGAATCTGCTGAAGCAATAATTGCATTTTATAAAGCCAAAAAAAAAAAATTTTCCCTGCAAGCTGCCTTTATTTTGCTCAGCAACAGCTGGGAAGCCAGTGTGTATGATGAGGCCACAATGTAGTGCACTGGGAACAAGATTTGAGCTTTTTGGATACATTCTGGTGTCACTTTGACTTTGGATAGAAGTAACAGATGCGTAAAAATTGGTCTTTGGGTGTCGGTGGCACCTTCCCACCGTAAACCTATAGAGGTAATCTTGATGAAAGCAAGAATTGCCATTGCTGTAAAAAATTGCAATGATATGCACCTGTGAAACAGGTGCTGAAAAATTGGTCTTTGGGTATTAATCATGCCCATGAAACCTATACCAAAAACATTCTTCCAGATGAAACGATTGAACACCCTCAAAGCTAGGCAGCCTCGAAGTCCTGCAGAGATTCCCCATCCCAAAAAGACTTGGAGGGGATGATAAGGGACTATATACAAGATTTTAGTAATAAGAATGATATCATTAGCAGTAATCAGCATGGATTCATGAAGAATCGTTCTTGCCAAACCAATCTATTAACCTTCTATGAGGAGGTGAGTTGGCATCTAGATAAAGGAAGGCCCGTAGACGTGGTGTATCTGGATTTTGATAAAGCATTTGACACAGTTCCCCATAAACGTTTACTGTACAAAATAAGGTGCGTTGGCATGGACCATAGGGTGAGTACATGGATTGAAAACTGGCTACAAGGGCGTGTTCAGAGGGTGGTGATAAATGGGGAGTACTCAGAATGGTCAGGGGTGGGTAGTGGGGTCCCCCAGGGTTCTGTGCTGGGACCAATCCTATTTAATTTGTTCATAAACGACCTGGAGGATGGGATAAACAGTTCCATCTCTGTATTTGCAGACGATACTAAGCTAAGCAGGGCAATAACTTCTCCGCAGGATGTGGAAATCTTGCAAAAAGACCTGAACAAATTAATGGGGTGGGCGACTACATGGCAAATGAGGTTCAATGTAGAAAAATGTAAAATAATGCATTTGGGTGTCAAAAATATGAATGCAATCTATACACTGGGGGGAGAACCTCTGGGGGAATCTAGGATGGAAAAGGACTTGGGGGTCCTAGTGGATGATAGGCTCAGCAATGGCATGCAATGCCAAGCTGCTGCTAATAAAGCAAACAGAATATTGGCATGCATTAACAGGGGGATCAACTGCAGAGATAAAACGATAATTCTCCCACTCTACAAGACTCTGGTCCGCCCGCACCTGGAGTGTGCTGTCCAGTTCTGGGCACCAGTCCTCAGGAGGGACGTACTGGAAATGGAGCGAGTACAAAGAAGGGCAACAAAGCTATTAAAGGGTCTGGAGGATCTTAGTTATGAGGAAAGGTTGCGAGCACTGAACTTATTCTCTCTGGAGAAGAGACGCTTGAGAGGGGATATGATTTCAATTTACAAATACTGTACTGGTGACCCCACAATAGGGATAAAACTTTTTTGCAGAAGAGAGTTTAATAAGACTCGTGGCCACTCATTACAATTAGAAGAAAAGAGGTTTAACCTTAAACTACGTAGAGGGTTCTTTACTGTAAGAGCGGCAAGGATGTGGAATTCCCTTCCACAGGCGGTGGTCTCAGCGGGGAGCATTGATAGCTTCAAGAAACTATTAGATAATCACCTGAATGACCGCAATATACAGGGATATGTAATGTAATACTGACACATAATCACACACATAGGTTGGACTTGATGGACTTGTGTCTTTTTTCAACCTCACCTACTATGTAACTATGTAACTTAATCAGTGACATCAGTGCAAATTCACGGAAGGGGCAGAATCCACCAGGCTGAAAGGCAGAAGTTAGAGAGCCAGCAGCTTTGACAAGCTTACATTCAGATGCTGGGCATGTGGATGACAGGGACTGTATTTTTTTTTTCGCTGCAGCAGATGGGGCAGAAAAATTTGCCGACTACAGTCTACAGCTGGTGGTGTGCTGCTGGCAGATGTGCTGCTAGGACCTGGGACACCCTGTGCTATACCATCATCCCTGTCACTGGAGGCTGCTGAAAGGTAATGACTCAGTATCGCAGGGGCAGACTGAAGTGGGTAAGGAGGATGAGGGACAGATTTGTTCCCTTTTTGTGTGGCTTTTAGGTGCTCTTGCCAACGGGCTGAGTGGTTGGACGTTAAATGCCTTGTTAGGCATGTGGTACCCAAATGGTTGGTGTGTTTGCCATGTTTGATGTGCCTGAGACACAGTTTGCAGATGGCAACAGTGCGATCTGCTGCAGATGTGCTAAAAAAGGCCCAGACAGCTGAGCTTTGGGGAGTGGGTCAGGAGATAACAGCTGCAGAATGTAATGGAATAGGGTGGCTGTTCTCTACTCTATCTTGATTTCGTTCTCCTTGGAATTGTGCCGCCTCACCTTTAGTTTCCTCCTCTGCTCTATCTGGCACCCAAGTCGCATCAGTGACCTCATCATCATCATCATCTCCATCATTATCTCCATCTCCTCCATCTTCATCATTACCACTGGAGACAACTTGGCAATACACTGCGGCTTGGGGAACATGAATGCTAATTTGTCTACCAGTATTCCTCCCTCTCTCTAGGCCCATGTTCCTGTCATCCTCAACCTCAGAACCAACATCTGAATCCAGTAATGGCTGGGCATCATCAAGGAGCAAGTGGCTGATGCTGTGGTCAAATAACTCAGCTGACTCCTCAATGGCTGATGTTGGGGCTATGGCAGGAATAGATGTGGACAAGGAGGCATGTTTATCCACTCTGGCAACTGCAGGGGACTTCACACTTGTCTCTACTTGCGTGACAGAGGATGAGGAGAATGATGAAGGTTTAGTAGACCAGTCCACCACCTCCTCTGCATGCTGTGGCTGGATAGCATGGGCAAACTCACTAAAGAGGAAATGATGCTCTGCCTGAGGACTGATCACCACGTCCACCTTTGCCTGTGGACACATTTGTTGCTGGCCCCCTTACAGTGCCAAGGGAATGTCTCCTTGTTGTCCTCTCAGACATTATTGGTCAGGAGGAGGCGGTGATTATAAGCAAATGTAAAGAAGTTGAAATCTGTACATAGATGCACTTTAATCAATGTAAAGAGGTGTTTGGTGCACTTTAATTTGAGTACTCACACTGCACGGACACACTCCACAGATACATATAATATACTGCAATATAATGCGCCAAACGTACAGTGACAGAGAAATATATGACGCTAAACTGGCAGTAATGCACACAGAACTATATGGCGTTAAACTGGCAGTAAAGCACGCAAAGCGATATGGCATTAAACTGGCAGTAACACACGCAAAACTACCGTATTTATCGGCGTATAACACGCACCGGCGTATAACACGCACCCCAATTTAGGAGGGAATTTTAAGGAAAAAAAAACTTTTAGGAGGGAAGTTGAAGGGAAAAAAAACTTACATTTAAACGCCCATCATTAATATCGTAAAAAATACTGCGCTATCCCATAAGTGGAAATGATCCCCACATGTGTGTGATGAAAAGACAAATATCTCAAACCAAAAATTGAAATGTAAAATGCTGCTGCAACCTTAGATGTGAAACAACCTCCACCTTACTAGCTATACAATTTAAAGGCTGCGCTGCTAGTGCAAATACATGATCATATTAACTGAAAATACCATAATTATGAATGAACACAAGTGAATTGTTTCATAAAAAAAAAAAAAAAAAAAAAAAAAAAAAAAAAAAAAATGCACATAAATCGCATGCAAAAAAAAAAAAAAAATCGCATGCAAAAAAAAAAAAAAATGAGTGGAACATTCAGTAAACAAAAACGATTAAATGGTGTCCATTTAGTCATAGATTGAAATGAACTGTAGGTCTTATGAGTGTAGAAAATGGTTGGATAGAGGGAGAAAGACACCCTTCCTTCCTTTAAGTGATATAAAGATTATCTCCGTAGGGAGCGTGATGTTATAATAGAGAGAAGATCCTCCACCTCAAGTAAGGTAAGCCCCTTACCAGATCCAAAGATCTCCTGTCACAGAGATCATGCACACATGTGGCTGTGTCCCCCAGCCACTGGGTCTCTGTCAGTGCGCAGATCGGAAGCCACCTCTCCAGGAAATCAATCCAAACGTGATTTATCCGCTCACAGACCATGGATAAATAGGAAAGAAACGCCCATCATTGCAGCCTTGTCAGTGCAGCCTTGTCAGTGCAGCCTTGTCAGTGCAGCCTTGTCAGTGCAGCCATGTCAGTGCAGCCTTGTCAGTGCAGCCATGTCAGTGCAGCCTTGTCAGTGCAGCCTTGTCAGTGCAGCCTTGTCAGTGCAGCCATGTCAGTGCAGCCTTGTCAGTGCAGCCATGTCAGTGCAGCCTTGTCAATGCAGCCTTCCCCAGTGCAGACTTCCCCAGTGCAGCCTTGTCAGTGCAGACTTCCCCAGTGCAGACTTCCCCAGTGCAGACTTCCCCAGTGCAGCTTTACCCAGTGCAGCCTTCCCCAGTGCAGTCTTCCCCAGTGCAGCTTTACCCAGTGCAGCCTTCCCCAGTGCAGCTTTCCCCAGTGCAGCCTTCCCCAGTGCAGCCTTCCCCAGTGCAGCCTTCCCCAGTGCAGCCTTCCCCCAGTGATCCCAGCCATTCTGGGCTTTAAAATGAACGACAGCCGCCGGAAAGAGCCGAGGACCGGCTCTGTGTATTTCGGCGCCGGCGGCGCCATTTTCAAATCGCGATCGGCGATTTTGAAAATATGACAGGTCGGATCGCAGGGGATCGGCGTATAACACGCACCTGCGACTTTCCCCTGATTTTAAGGGGAAAAAAGTGCGTGTTATACGCCGATAAATACGGTATATGGCATTAAACTGCCAGTAACGCACACAAAACGATGTGGAGTTAAACGCAGTAACGCACACAGAAGTAAATGGCATTAAACTAGCAGTAACGCAATCAAATAGACGGTGTTCAACCGTCACTACACTAACACTATCTGAACTGTCCCTACTCTAGCTATACACTAATGTAAAGATTACTGACACAATCTCACTACACTACAGTGAAACTATCTAAGCTGTCCCTACTCTAGCTGCACACTATGAAAAGCTGAATGATGGTCCTCCTCACTACACTCACATTATCCCTAGACTGACACTAAACTAATATTCTACACTGACAATTGAAGCAAAATAGCACAGTATAGCACACTAACTAACTGATAGCACTAAACAGAGCCATGTTCTATCTCTCTTCACACTGAAAATGGCTGGCATTGAAAGAATACTTTTATACTGTGGGGCGGGAATGAGCCATGATTGGATAAAGTCATGATGACAGTGTCCAATCATGACTCTGACAGTGCTCTGTGCCCTGATTGGCTTAAGCTTTCACTGCTTTAGCCAATCAGGGCTTGCAATGCACTGTACAGCACCGCAATGCATTGTGGTCAGTTCGGGGGGCCGAACAAATGGTCAAACGACCCGTTTTGTTCAGCTGTTTTCCAAACAACCGAACAAAGAATGTTTGGCCCGAACTTATGCTCGGGCTGAACCGTTCACCCATCCCTAATTGTCACCTCTGCAGGGGAATCTTTTCACGATTTCCAAACCACAAAAACTGAAAGATCATATCCTTTTTTTTTCTTTTTTTTAAAGAATATACAGTATGTTTAATGTTTTATATGATTCATAATTTTCTTTGCCATCTTAAAACTGGAAGTCTTGTTTAATTGGAAACAATTGTATTATAAAATATAGTTTTTGCTAAGTACTGGATAGCTACTAAAAATATTACATTAATTAGCATGAGGCAGATATGCCATTGCACAATTTGTATTTTCGACATATATTTTTATAGACTGAGATAGAATTTAATGTCCTAGTTTTTTGAGAACAGCTTATTGGCAAGGGTTAAAAATAAAAGTATAACTGCTATTAAATGCTAACTTTGTTGTCCCCTGTAATCATATAAAATTGTGGTGGGGTCAGAAGGGGAATGGTTTGGCAAGGATAAAGCAATCACTGTAATTGACTGATTATCATTAAACTGTAAAAGCAATGATTATAATTATGCATTTATAATGTAATCTAGCAGGCATACTAAGATTAAATCTTTCCAAAGTCCATAAGGTACATAATTTTCCTGTTTCTAAAGACTTTAATAAGCAGACATCTTATCACAAACAATTTTTTCTCATTTAAAATAAAAAATAAAATAAATAAACAGCTGAATGAACTGTCCTGTTTTTCTTTTACAATTAATTTTGAATGATTTTAAATTGACGTGAGCTCTGACTTAGAGAGTTTAAAATATTTTTTAAAATGATTTGCGTGTCACACAACCATACTGGCAATTCAGTTTTCGATTATCACATTAAACATACATTGATCAGGCACATTGATTTTTGTCTTAATTGAATTGATAAAGGGGCTAAGCTTTATGCCAGACATACTGTTCAGATTTGTGTTTGCTTCAAGTGCTCAGCCTTATAAAAGTTAAAACCTACAGTAACTCCAGACATTTTTTTAATAGACTGTGAAAATATTACTATTTCTGTCTGTGACCCCACTGGTGAGCTTATCTCTTACTTCCTGCCTAATCTCAAAAAAATTCTCACTGCTCAGTTTTATACTTTCTTTCAGCAAAATAGCAAGGGTATATCCCTATTATATAACCTAAACTGTGATTTACCAAAACAGACCCTCTTCAAATTCTTCTCTTTGCTGGCAAGGGTGCTGCCACATAGGAAATATGCTGCACATCTTCTGGATGTGGAAAAACTTGACAAACTTCTGGTGAAAGATTCTCCAGCTTATCTCAGGTAATGACTCCTGATCTGGCTTTGGCAATCCTTTATATCCTAAATATGTACTGTGCGTTCATGGGGCAGTTGATGGGATTTGGGGATCCAGCAGGGCTGGACTGGGACAAAAATGTGGCCCTGAACATCATCCAGACCGGCCCAGGGCACAACACATCAAGGTACATCAGGGCACGGTACAGAGCCCAGCACATTAGGGCACGGTACAGAGCCCAGCACATCAGGGCACAGAGCATGGCACATCAGGGCACAGGGCACAGCACATCAGGGCACGGCACATTAGGGCACAGGGCACAGCACATCAGGGCACAGCACATCAGGGCACAGAGCATGGCACATCAGGGCACAGGGCACGGCACATCAGGGCACAGAGCACAGCACATCAGGGCATGGCACATCAGGGCACAGGGCACAGCACATCAGGGCACAGCACATCAGGGCACAGGGCACATCAGGGCACAGCACATCAGGGTACAAGTCATAGCACATCAGGGTACAGCGCACATCAGGGCACAGCACATCAGGGTACAGAGCCTAGCACATCAGCGTACAGGGCACAGCACATCAGGGTACAGGGCACGGCAGGGCACATGACATTGAGGCACAGCACACTGGGGAACAGGACATTAGGACAATTAGGGCACAGGACATCAAGGCATGGGACATCAGGGCACAAGGCACATCAGGGCACATCAGGGCACATAGCACATCAGGGCATGGGGCACATTAGGGCACATCAGGGCACATAGCACATCGGGACACATGACACATCAGGACACAGGGCACATCAGGACATGGGGCACATCAGAGCATGGGGCACATAGCACATCAGGGCATGAGGCACATCAGGGCACATCAGAGCATGGGGCACATCAGAGCACAGGGCACATCAGGGCACATGGCACATAGGGGCACATGGCACATTGGGGCATATTGGGGCACATCAGGGCATTTTGGGGCACATTAAAGCACATTAGGGCACATTAGGGCACATTGGGGCACATTAGGGCACATAGCATGTCAGGGCATATTGGGGCACATCAGGGCACATTGGGGCACATCAGGGCACATAGCACATCAGGGCATATTGGGGCACATCAGGGCACATTGGGGCACTTTAAAGCACATTGGGGCACATCAGGGCACGTTGGAGCACATTGGGGCACATCAGGGCACATCGGGGAACATCAGGGCATATTCAAGAACATCAGGGCACAGCGTTTACCAGCCAGCATGCAGAGTAGCGCAGGAAGCATCTGTAATATGTTCTCTCTTATGTCACACTGCTCCCCAGTGGCCCCTCCTCTCTTCTCTTCCATCCCAGATGATGTCATAAGCAAATGGGGATAGAGGAGAAGAGAGGAGGGGCCGCTGGGGAGCAGCGGAGAGAGAACTTATTACACACGCATCCTGCACTACTCTGCATGCATCTCGATCTACCCATCAGGCACCAGCTGTCAGCGATTGATGGGTAGATCTCTGTGGACCTCCAATACAACAGGCAAATTAGGCGGCCGCTGAAACCGGCCCACTGAGCCACCCACCCACCGGTAAACTCCCGGTTGTCCCGATGGCCAGTCCATGCCTGGGATCTAGGATGTGTGGATTTGATTATGGTACCTTTTTTTAGTTTACTGTAACAGATTGGGGCCAGGTTAGGTCAGGGCCAAATGATGCTGTTTTTTGTCTTACTTTTAGCTCAAGTTTTGATGGTGGAGTCCTGAAATAGAATTAAGCAGCACAAGAAGTGGGTTGCTGTAATCCAGAGGTATAGTGTGCCAAAAAATGTTTTCAAAGAAATTGAGAGGACCAGATATATAAAAAAAACTGTCAACTTCACACTCTCACCTTTACACCTCAGATCATCCCAATTTCTGCACCTACACACCTCGGATCAGCCATAATTCCTGCACCTTCACACCTCAGATCACCCCAATTCCAGCACCTTCACACCTCGCATCAGCCACAATTCCTGCGCCGTCACACCTCACATCAGCCCCAATTCCTGCTTCTTCACACCTCAGATCAGCCCCAATTCCTGCACCTTCACACCTCAGATCAGCCCCAATTCCTGCACCTTCACACCTCAGATCAGACCCAATTCTTTCACCTTCACACCACGGATCACCCCCAATTCCTGCACCTTCACACCTCAGATCAGCCCCAATTCCTGCACCTTCACAGATCAGCCCCAATTCCTGCACCTTTACACCTCAGATAAGCCCCAATTCCTGCACCTTCACACCTCAGCCGTTCATATGTGTCAAAAACAGCAGTAACAATCAGTAGATTCCTGCCCCTGCCATTTTCATGGCGCCTTAACACTTGTATGTAGCCTTAGAACAGGGTTTGAGAGCTACTGCTTTAAGTACATTTTTTGGAAAACTGGTTACTAAACCCTGTTTTAAAGTGTAGCTCCCTTTTAAAACTTCTAAAGTGGTGGTTAAAAAGCCAATTATAAAGCATGGCTCACAAAGCCAGATATAATAGCGTACTCACAAAGCCCGTTATTAAGCAAAACTCCTTTATAACTGGCTCTGTGAGTCATGCTTAGTAATAGGCTTTGTGAGTACTGGAAAGCCAGTTCTAAAGCATTACTCACAAAGCCAGATATTAAGGAGTTTTGGTTAATAACGGGCTTTGTGAGTAATGCTTAACCACTTGCCGCCGGCCATATAGCAAAATGACTGTGGCAAAGTGGTTTCAATATCCTCTCGGTGGCTTTCGGATGCACTCAGCCATTCTCGGTGGCTCTCGGCGGCTCTCGGCGGCTTTCGGATGCACTTGGCCATTCTCGGCGGCTTTCAGACACAGTGGGACTGCGAGAGCCGCAGAAAGCCACCGAAAATGGGCGAGAGCCACCGAGAGCGGCCGAAAGCGGCCGAGAGCAGCTGAGAACGGCTGAAAGCCACCGAAAGCCGCCGAGAACGGCTAAAAGGCTCACAATCGGTGGGGGATCGGCGTATAACACTCACCCACGATTTTCCCCTGATTTTAAGGGGAAAAAGTGCATGTTATATGCCAATATATACAGTATTTACTAAAATAATTGCATTTCCATGTTCTGTGTACTGTGCGCGACCAGATATAGTGAATGCAGGGTCTTGGTTTTAGTAACACTTTATTAACTGGCTTTGACTACTGAAAATCTAGTTTTAAAGCATTACTCACAAAGCCAGTTATTAAGCATTACTCACAAAGCTAGTTATTATGCAAAACTTCTTTATAGCTGACTCTGTGAGTAATGCTTTACAACTGGCCTTGTTAGTACTGCAAAGTCAGTTATAAAGCATCACTCACAGAGCCAGTTATAAAAGAGTATTACTTTTAGTAGTGCTTACAAAGCCTGTTAAAAACGTCATCCACAGTCAACTTTTCTGGGTAGAAAGGTCTCCTCTTCAACTTGAACCAGGCACAAGGCTGCTGAGGGAGAGGGTTGCCCAGAGACAGCAGGTGCACACTCATTAGAAAAGCCTAGCCATGAGATGGCTGATTAGAAGACTGCAGGCACAGAGGAGAAAAAAGTGCATCATTAACAAAAGGAGCACTCTCTGGCCCTGAAGCATCAGATCTAACCCCTTCACTGCACAGAAGTTCTCAAACGACTCTTGCGGGAAAAGAAATGGGTCAGAAGAGAGGTGGGCGTACACCAGCCCCACTGCTTTTCCTATATGCGGCTTCAGCATCTCACTGGCTTTCATGAGTGGGAGACTGGTCTGAGACTCACCTCCCGCACATGAAAGCCAGCAAGGTGCTGGGGCCACATATAGAGAAAGCAATGCAGCTGGTTTACAACCACATCTCTTGCCACCCACTTCTTTTCCATAATCGCTCTTACGTGCCATCCCAAGGGCAGCCACGGGCTAGGTCTGGCTTGCGTGCACCTGTGACAGATACTGGTGCCAAACAGAATATTTAAACTCAGCCAGTGCTCAGGATTAGGGATGAGCCGAACACCCCCCTGTTCGGTTCGCACCAGAACATGCGAACAGGAAAAAAGTTCGTTCGAACACGCGAACACCGTTAAAGTCTATGGGACACGAATAATCAAAAGTGCTAATTTTAAAGGCTAATATGCAAGTTATTGTCATAAAAAGTGTTTGGGGACCTGGGTCCTGCCCCAGGGGACATGGATCAATGCAAAAAAAGTTTTAAAAACGTCCGTTTTTTCAGGAGCAGTGATTTTAATAATGCTTAAAGTCAAACAATAAAAGTGTAATATCCCTTTAAATTTCGTACCTGACGGGTGTCTATAGTATGCCTGTAAAGGGGCGCATGTTTCCTGTGTTTAGAACAGTCTGACAGCAAAATGACATTTTGAAGGAAAAAACTCATTTAAAACTACCCGCGGCTATTGCATTGCCGACAATACACATAGAAGTTAATTGATAAAAACGGCATGGGAATTCCCCAAAGGGGAACCCCGAACCAAAATTTAAAAAAAAAAATGACGTGGGAGTCCCCCTAAATTCCATACCAGGCCCTTCAGGTCTGGTATGGATATTAAGGGGAACCCCAGCCAAAATTTAAAAAAAAAATGACGTGGGGTTCCCCCTAAATTCCATACCAGACCCTTCAGGTCTGGTATGGATTTTAAGGGGAACCCCGCACCACAAAAAAAAAAAAAAACGGCGTTGGGGTCCCCCCAAAAATCCATACCAGACCCTTATCAGAGCACGCAACCTGGCAGGCCACAGGAAAAGAGGGGGGGACGAGAGTGCGCCCCCCCTCCTGAACCGTACCAGGCCACATGCCCTCAACATTGGGAGGGTGCTTTGGGGTAGCCCCCCAAAACACCTTGTCCCCATGTTGATGAGGACAAGGGCCTCATCCCCACAACCCTGGCCGGTGGTTGTGGGGGTCTGCGGGCGGGGGGCTTATCGGAATCTGGAAGCCTTCTTTAACAAGGGGACCCCCAGATCCCGGCCCCCCCTGTGTGAAATGGTAAGGGGGTACTTACCCCTACCATTTCACTAAAAAACTGTCAAAAATGTTAAAAATGACAAGAGACAGTTTTTGACAATTCCTTTATTTAAATACTTCTTCTTTCTTCTATCTTCCTTCATCTTCTGGTTCTTCTGGCTCATCTGGCTCTTCTGGTTCTTCCTACGGCGTTCTCGTCCAGCATCTCCTCCGCGGCGTCTTCTATCTTCTTCTCCTCGGGCCGCTCCACACCCATGGCATGGGGGGGAGGCTCCCGCTCTTCTCTTCATCTTCTTCATCTTCTTCTCTTCTTCTTTTCTTCTCTTCTTCTCTTCTTCATTTTCTTCTCCGGGCCGCTCCGCACCCATGCTGGCATGGAGGGAGGCTCCCGCTGTGTGACGGTGCTCCTCGTCTGACAGTTCTTAAATAACGGGGGGCGGGGCCACCCGGTGACCCCGCCCCCCTCTGACGCATGGGACATGACAGGACTTCCCTGTGGCATTCCCCGTGAAGTCACAGGGAAGTCCCGTCAAGTCACCGTGCGTCAGAGGGGGGCGGGGTCACCGGGTGGCCCCGCCCCCGTTATTTAAGAACTGTCAGACGAGGAGCGCCGTCACACAGCGGGAGCCTCCCTCCATGCCAGCATGGGTGTGGAGCAGCCCGGAGAAGAAAATGAAGAAGAGAAGAAGAGAAGAAGAGAAGAAAAGAAGAAGAGAAGAAGATGAAGAAGATGAAGAGAAGAGCGGGAGCCTCCCCCCCATGCCATGGGTGCGGAGCGGCCTGAGGAGAAGAAGATAGAAGACGCCGCGGAGGAGATGCTGGACGAGAACGCCGGAGGAAGAACCAAAAGAGCCAGAAGAACCAGAAGAACCAGAAGATGAAGGAAGATAGAAGAAAAAAGAAGTATTTAAATAAAGGAATTGTCAAAAACTGTCTCTTGTCATTTTTAACATTTTGACAGTTTTTTAGTGAAATGGTAGGGGTAAGTACCCCCTTACCATTTCACACAGGGGGGGGCCGGGATCTGGGGGTCCCCTTGTTAAAGGGGGCTTCCAGATTCCGATAAGCCCCCCGCCCGCAGACCCCCACAACCACCGGCCAGGGTTGTGGGGATGAGGCCCTTGTCCTCATCAACATGGGGACAAGGTGTTTTGGGTGCTACCCCAAAGCACCCTCCCAATGTTGAGGGCATGTGGCCTGGTATGGTTCAGGAGGGGGGGCCGCACTCTCGTCCCCCCCTCTTTTCCTGCAACCTGCCAGGTTGCGTGCTCGGATAAGGGATGAAGGGTCTGGTATGGAATTTAGGGGGAACCCCACGTCTTTTTTTTTTTAAATTTTGGCCGGGGTTCCCCTTGATCCATGTCCCCTGGGGCAGGACCTGGGTCCCCAAACACTTTTTATGACAATAACTTGCATATTAGCCTTTAAAATTAGCACTTTTGATTTCTCCCATAGACTTTTAAAGGGTGTTCCGCGGCATTCGAATTTGCCGCGAACACCCCAAATTGTTCGCTGTTCGGCGAACTTGCGAACAGCCAATGTTCGAGTCGAACATGAGTTCTACTCGAACTCAAAGCTCATCCCTACTCAGGATCAGTGTTGCTTTGTCTTCAGCCTCCGGTGTATATGTAATTTGTGAACCTGCATCCTGCTTCCAGTTACCAACCCGGCTTGTCTTGACCATTCTCTGAACTCCACCTGCATCGACCTCAGCTAGTCCCCTGACCACTCTTCTGTCTGCTCCTTTGGCTCCTGTTCCACTGATCGGTTCCAGACCCGGCTTGTCTCCTGACCACGTTCCTGTCTGTGCCCTGTAACCGATCCATCCCATCTGTGTATGACCCAGCCTGCCTGACTTTGCTATCCTGCCTGCTGTCACCAGCACCAGCTGCCTGCCTACTTGCCTACTTGCTGAAGCCATCTGCCGACCTCTCCTGCCCAGCGAGGACACCTGCCCTGCTGCTAGGAAGACTTCCAGGCACTCCTGTGCACTCCTGTGCCTCCTATCTACACTATCAGGGGCCCCAAGTCAGAGGTGTAAGAGAGGCTTTCCACCTCATTGGCGGTGCATGCCCAGGTGGCACATCCACCCACGGCCGGCCCTGCATGTCACATTCTAATCTGTTCTAACCCATCTCCCTTCTATCCAAACCAAAAAAAAAAGGTTTTGCCTTTTAGTTTTACCTGAGGACTCATTATTTGTATGAAAAATTGCTTTCTCTCAGATTCAACTTGTATACTGTATTTCAGAAGTCCTGGAAACCTTGGGTAGACTGGTCTAATAATTGATCTAATAATTGATCTACTGGTAATGTTTCACCATAAGCTGTATTACCTCAGAAGTATTGATAATTCTTTGTTTTTTTCTGTTGTGTTATAGTTCTGTTCCTCCACTCTGAGCGGATGCCTTGTTGTTATACTTGAACCTTTGCATTTTTCTTTGTGTTTTCTATAAGAAATTTTAATAACTATTAAAACAAACAAAAAAACAGCTCCCATCTCTGCCAAGGACAGGACAAGCAACACAAACTGTTTTTTGTGATCCGATGGTGCCACCATTGATTTAGAAATTCGACCAAGCCTTCAATTTCACCTCCTGTTGCTACAGAAAAGAATTTTCGTGGGCTGGGAATCTTCTTTTTTTTCTGGGAATTGTCTTTTCTTGCACATAGGCATTTCTCTTTCGCTTACATTTCACACAGGATTCTCCCATCATTAATTAGAAAATGGTTAGTTTTTCAAAAAATTTCCAACATGCCTGATTACTCAAATTCCATGGCCGCACGAAAATCAGCTGTTGCTGCAGCCTACTAATGGTGCAAAATTCAAACAAAATTTCTGAGATAAGATTTTCAAAAGAAAAAAACTTTTGAAATTTGACCCATGTTTTAGGGGTAAATTCAGATTAGTAGGCAGTTTGTGTTGCTTGTCCTGTCCTCAGTGCAGATGTGGGAGTATTGGTGATTCTTTCTTGCACAGAAGATCCTTGGTTACCAGCAGTTGAGTTTAAAGTGTTTACGTGTTTTAATATTTAAGGCATTACTCGGCAAAGTAGTGGGACTACAAATGGACTGTTATACTGTATATGTGCCATTTTTCACTTGCCACTTATAGAGTGATTGTTATGGTCACTATCTTGTGCACTTTATTTGGGGTTTTTATTTTAAATGTGAACTTTTACTTTTTAGCATTGCACACTCATCTTTATTGCAGTATAAAAGGCCCTATGTAAATAGCCTCTACAATGGGTTCAAAGTGAATAATGTTGGTTTGAGCTTTACTGAAGATTTGCTATGGCCAGGGCTTTTTTTTAGAGAATAGGTGCAGGAAGTCAACCACGACCCTCCCCCACCACCCAAACTCCCACCCCCAAGAGGAAAAAGTGCTCCACATCAAATGGTGAGTGTGGGCAAATGGATAAGTGGGAGGGTCTTAAAGTAATGCACAGAGTTAAGGGATCCGGAGTGGACAACATAGAGATTGCAAGAGTCAGATTTGCATAATGCACAAAAAGCGGGGGTAAGGTTAGGTACTGCATAGGCTACAATACAGAATACAGACAAAAATTATGACCTCAAGCCAGTACAAACCCCTCTCCCCAAGCCTAAATCAACCCCAGTTCAGGTCTCCGCCTAGCAGCCCCAATTCCTCCTTCACCTTCAGTAAAGATCACCCCCACAGCCCTAAGGCCTCGTTCGCATTGGGCGATTTGATCTGTGCCCTGCGCAGAGTCTTATTTACCCACACAGGGATGCACAGGGGTTCCATGCATTTTCATGTAGGCAGTCCCATTGTCTACAAAGACACAGCCATTGTGTGGGTGCACGTCCTTGAAATTAACCTGGGTGCATCGAGGCTGTAAACCGACACTAATGTCACATTAAGAGCAGCAGCTGTGTCTGTGCAGCCTCTGTGTCCCAATAGATAACAATGGGACTGCTGGCACAGGGATGCATGGAGCATCAGTAAAACACAGTCCTGAATCAGATACAGATGTCTCCCCGTCCACCTCTCCATAAAAATTATTCCCTCCCAGCCTCTTATGAAATAAAGTTTTTCACCTAGCTAATTATTTCTTCTAGAAGAAACAGCTAAGCCACATGCACTAGGTCACACATGTCGACATCCACATATTCGACAACACACCACTACAATGGATGGACCACCACGCTATCAAATTTAAAATCACCTTTAACACCACCCTCCAAAAACAGAAACACGCAACAACAACACACTGAAACAGATCTCAGAAGAGACTGCACTCTGAACTCTTCAAAACCACATTATCAAACAAAATACAATCGTTAACTTAAGCCTCTCAACGGAACAAACACTCAACTCCCTAAACAAGACACTACTACAAACAGCAGACTCAGTAGCGCCAAAACGCAGAACACTCATCCGCAAAAAAAACTCAACATGGTTTAATAGCACTCTCACCCTACTCAAGCAGGAACGTAGAAGAGCTGAAAGAGCATGGAGAAGAAATCCTACCAAGGAAAATCATACAAACTACAAAGTACTTACGGTGAAATACCACAAAGCAATCTTCACAGACAAAAAAGAACATTTCTCGAATACCATCTCAACTGCCATTAACCGGCCGCGGGAACTTTTCAAAATAGTCGCCCAGTCAATGAACCCGTCCTGATTTGAGCCCCCAGCAAACGATACTCAAGATTTCTGCAATGAGTTCTCAGATTTCTTCATCAACAAAATCGACAACATCCGGAAATCAATCCAACAGAAAAAAACAATCAACCTCACCCAACCAAAGCAAAAAGAGGACATCAACACGAACATCACACAACCGCCGGACTTCTTCTTGACCCCGATCACCACTGACATGACTAAAACCATTATGAGAAGCGTTTGAGACAGCACATCACCAAATGACATCATTCCCACGAAACTCCTGAAAGAATGCTCCGATATTCTGGCTCCCACTAAAACACACCTCATAAATCAGTTGTTCAAAGAAGGGATTGTGCCAACCTCCCTCAAGCAAGGCACCGTCAAACCCCTGCTAAAGAAACCCAATCTCGACCCTAAGGACCCTAACCACCACAGACCGATAACAAGCCTTAGCACCATCTCCAAGATTATGGAGAAAGCGGTAGTACAACAGTTACAACACAACCTGGGCACACATCAACTTCTGGACACTCTACAATCAGGCTTCCGCCCAGGCCATGGCAGAGAAACGGCACTTCTAAAAATATGGGATGATGCCCTCGAAGCAGCAGATGATGGAGAATCATGTCTCCTGATACTGCTAGACCTTAGTGCAGCATTTGATACAGTGGACCACAATACTCTACTTGTCCGCCTCACAGAAGTTGCAGGAACCACAGATTCAAGTCTAAAATGGTTTGCATCCTTCTTACAGAATCGCTCTCAGACAGCGAAACTGGGAGCATTCACCTCTGACACCCAGACAATTTCCTGTGGAGTCCCCCAGGGTTCACCCTTGTCGCGAGTGCTATTCAACATCTACATCCGCCCACTCCTCAAAATCATCAAAAAATCAGACCTCTGCTTCCACGATACCCAAATCTACTTTCGCATCACCGGACAAAAAAACCACCATCAACAACTAGAGAAGTGTCTCAACTGGATGACCATTAGTTCCCTCAAACTCAACGGGTCAAAAACAGAACTTCTCCTCCTACATGCTAACCAAAATCCCAAATTCAAGACTCCATGGATACCTCCCACCATCTCTGGACAGACCATCTCTCCGAGCACCAAAGCCAATAGTCTCGGAGTTATCTTTGACTCAGAAATGACAATGGATGCACAAATAGGTTCAGTAGTTAGCAGTTCTCACCATCTCCTCCGCCTGGTACGCAGACTCATTCCCTTTATCCCAGAAAAGGACAAAGCAGCAGTAGTTGGAACAATCATCAATTCCCGTCTTGACTACGCAAACTCACTCTACATAGGCTTACCCCAATATCAGCTTGCGCGCCTACAGGCCATTGAAAACGCGACGGCAAGACTGAAAATAGGAAAAAAACCCTGGGAGTCCATCTCCCCATCCCTGAGATGCCTGCATTGGCTAACGGTAAAAAATCGGATCACATTCAAGATGTGCCATGAGAGGGTTTACCCGTTGGTGGCGCTATAGGTCTCTTGGATCGCAGTACCAGTGTCCACCAGCGGGTGTCTTCCAACACCTGGGACCTGCAGTAAGAGGTCTCTCCTGCTGGTGGCACTGTTGCATCCCTGGGCCGTAGTACCGGTGTCCACCAACGGGTGCACTCCGGCAGTGTGGAGCAAACAGCACACACTGCGCTCAGCTGTGACATGAGGTCAATTACCACAGCCTTATAAATACCCGGCAAGCCCTCATAGGCTTGCCTTGGTATCTTCTCCCTGCGCCCTGACCTTGTTGCCTGTATCCTGTTTGTGAACATGTTTCTGTCCTGCTCTGCTCTGCTCTCATCCGATCCGATCCCTATCCCAAGCCCATCCTGTTCTTGTCCCTCCTGATTCCCTTGGATCCCTGCCCTGCAGTTTAACCATCCATCCTCTCCCTGTCCTGCTGGTTTCCCGTCCTTGCCCATCTGCTGATCTCCCTGTGTATGACCTTGGCCTGGCTTTGTTTACGATTCCGGTATCTCCATTTACTTGTATATATTGTTGTTTATAGTGGGTTTGTTGTGTTGGTTTTGCACTGTTTATATTCCTTTTACTTATCACTTGTTTAATAAACACCTTTATTTCACTTACATGTACATTTTTTGGCTGACCAGACTGGATCCAGGGCAATCACTGTCTGGTCTTCCTTTCACACTTCCTTCCGGGCTGTGGCTGTGCAGTTGGAGATGTGGCAGGAGGAGGAGTAGGACCTGGAGGAGGAGTAGGACCTGCAGGAGGAGGAGGAGGACCATCCCAAAGCTGTGTGTGAGGTGTAATTTGGCCCCTCACACCTTTTGCCAGAGCCTCAGATATGAGGGCCTCACACATGGCTTTTTGGCCCTCCTCCATCCTCTGCATTTTATAGGCAATGAATGCAGCAATGTTCTCCTGCCTGGTGTGTGGTGCTCCCAGGACCTCTGTAGCCCTCCAAAAGAATCTGATAGCCGCCTCCTCTAGGGCACTCCTCCTACTGCCACTTTCTGTTTCCAGGGGGGGGTGGAGGGACCTGCAGATCAGCCAGCCGGGTCGGCCCGGCCACCTCCTGGCTGAGACTTCCCTGTGTATGAAAAAGGGACATAGTTGTAATGTTTTGCATCATCAATCACAATCCTTCATTAGTACTCCCAACTAACATATAGTTCACATCATTGATTGGACAAGCAGAAATATTTAGAGGAATGCTATACCTTGCTCAATCTGGGCTCCTCCACATGTGGCCTGGAAGGCCCAGGTTGGGCGTCAGAAGCCTCAGCCGGGGGGAAGGAAGCGTGGAAGGAAGACTTGAGAGGGATGGCCTGGGTTCAGTCTGACCCATCAGAAAGTGCAGCCTGTCGTAGTACAACATCCTGGGGACATAGATGTCACCTGCTGCTCCAGATCTCTGCGAATCAAGGACTTTATTGCGCTCCCTCAGATATGTGCTCCTCAGGCCACCAATGAAAATCTTTAAAAAAGTGATGTCTGCCGTGGGGATCACCTGCTTCACAATTTCACACAATTGCTCCAGTGCTGCCTTCCTCTTTGCTTGGTTCTTGTAATGGGGGTGTTTAATCTCCCACAGACAGGGCAGCTCCCTTAGCATCTCTATGAAGACTGAAATGAAGTCCTTATCTTTCAGTACCATATCCATGTTCACTGCAAGACACAACACAAGACAAAGCCTAATGTCACACAAAACTCTCCTAATCTTGTTACAATATAGGCCTCAATCTAGAAGCAGTATAGGCACAAGTTTGTCTCTTACCTTCGTTCTTACGATCGCCGCGTCCAATGCTCCTTCCTCTGCTCACAGATCAAACGTAATACGCACGCGTGTTACGCTTTATATACACTGCGCATGCGTGTAACTCCGCCCGCCCCTGATGTTCTTTCTAGTGTATTCCCCGCCCCTTTTTGTTCAGCGCAGTGGGGGAAGAGCATGATGGCGGACATACAGCAGGTGCGGGCTAATTGTAGCAACGAGGAGGAGGAGGAGGAAAGCCCAGATCCAGGCACGTCCCGATCCAGAAGGAGACGTTTTAAGGCCACAAATATGTTGTTTGGGGAGATGTTGGAGATGGTCGACATCATGAGGAAGTCCGACTATGACGGAAAATATGGGCCTTACCCCAACCCCAACATCAGAAAGGCCAAAATCATGGCGAAAGTGGTCAGGGGTCTAGAGCGGAATTTCGGGGTACGAAGGTCTAAAGATCAGCTCAGGAAGCGGTGGTCGGACCTGAAGTTGAGAGAGCCAGAGCAGTACCGAAAGATCCGGAGAGTGCTGCAAAAAAGTAAGTAGTTGTGCTGTGTTCCTATTCTTTCTGTCTTTATTACGTTCGTTCTGCTCCATATGCTTTTATTAGTTGTAACGTTTCAAAAGGTCAACTTTAATGTTCATGGGCACATTATTCGTTCGTATCAAACATTTTTCTTTCGGCCTCTAGAACACCATTGTTTAGGCCATATGCATTTGCACACATTTTTGGGGGCCTACTTGGATGCCAAATATTTGTTTGTGTAGATGGGTTTGTTACTAGAATGAAATGCAAACTAGATTGTGTGTAAGGAGAGGACACTGAGCAGCTGTTTTCACATCTGGACACTGGAGCACTAGTGTGGGACACAAGAACACCATTTTTATTAGGGGGGGCACACAGGTGCTCCAGTGTATACTATAGGGGGGGCTACATCTGTGAAGCTTGTACTAAACAGGTAAAGTATTGCAGCTTGACAAAGGCCAATAAAAAATATACATCTTGGAACTCGGCTAAAATAGACAATTGTACCCCACTTCCAAGCAATGTTTCCTATTTCTAGTTCTGCCATCAAATATCTGTGTGCTAAGTATACCATTTTTGTTTTACATAGGGGAGAAAAGACTCGGACACCCCTCATCCGAGGAGACCAGAGACCCCCCACCTCTGGAAGAAGGGGAAATACCAACACAAGAAGAAGAGCAGGAGGAAGAAGAAGATGTGGTGGAGATTGGCACCACAACAGGTGAGTGTCTGCGACCACAGGCTCAGGTAAAAGAGATGGCTGGTGGCAGATTTTTGAGACCTTTTTTTTTTGTTCTTTATCTCTTTTTAGGTGATCGTGATCCAGAACGCTTTACATCTGAAAGTGCCCAGATACTGATCGGGGAGATCATGGGGTGTAATCTCCAATTGCAAAACATCCAGCAACAAATCAGTGATGTTATTAAAAAAAATAATAACATCATTGATGTTTTGGGGCAAATTTAAACCCCACAAAATCACCTGTTTTATCGTACCAAAATTTTTTAAATGTTTAGAAAAGCCAAATTTGGAGGATGCACACAGTGTGCCAACATGTGCTATTTGCCATCACGGGAGATCAATGGACGCGTTTTGGGGGTGCAACCCCTTCCTCAATTATAAAGTAGCGGTGAGGAAGGGCTTGCTCCCCCAAAACACGTCCCTTGATCCCCCCTGATGGCAGATAGCACATGTTGACATTCGTAAATTGGTGTGCATCTTCCAAATTTGGCTTTTCCAGGGGTGATTTCCCCCCATCTGAATGCTATATCAAACACAGTTCCTAAATACTGATGTCTGATATAGCCTTCAGGTTTTACCTAATGTGAACTTTGTAAGTTCAAGTTTTTTGGCTTTCTTGTTGGTTTTACACAGGCCTGTTTTATCTGAAATGGATATTTCGATTTTTGATAATGCTACTGCAAAAATTGTTATACAACAAACATGTTGGTTTGTTTTAAAAACCTTTGGTAAATGCACATGTGATTGTGCAGGTATAAAAAAGTGGCTTACTCAAGAATGTGTGGATTATTGTCTCAACACTACAACACATTTGGGGTGATGTAATAGCTGTTTTATGCAAAAATGGGGGTTATTTCCTAAGGGCAAATACACTTTGCACTACAAGTGCAGGTTCAGTGCAGTTGCAAGTGCACTTGTAGTGAAATGTGTTTTTGCATTTAGGAAGTACCAGCCAACACTATTCTTTATAAGGTTACCCAATCACGACATTTTCTGCACTCAACACATTTCTGTCAGGGTCAGCTCAAACAAACACAAGCAGTAAATGTCCACCAAGAATTGCTTTTGGTTGTTTTTTATTTGAAAAAGGTGTCACAGATTGTCTGGCATATTGATAGCCCCCCTACCCGCAAAGAACTCCAGGCATCACGGGCACTCAGGGAGGGCAAGCCAGGATGGCCGCTTTCAAGCGCCGTCATTGTTGATGTATGTGGGATTCCGGCCTCAGGCCCAACTGAGCCAGCATAGTTGGCTGAATGTTTTCTTAAAAAATTATGGAGAACACAGCACGCCAGTATAATATGGTTCAGTTTATACTCCGCCATATGGATGGGTGTCAGAAATAGTCGGAACCGGCTGGCCAGGATTCCAAATGTGTTCTCCACCACTCTTCGGGCTCTGGCCAGCCAGTAATTAAAAACCCTCTGTTCCGGGGTGAGGGTCCTCATCGGGAATGGCCGCATCGGGTGGTCCCCCAGCGCAAACGCTTCATCAGCAACGAACACAAATGGGAGACCTTCAACATTGTCCTCTGGAGGTGGCAAGTCCAAGCTGCCATTCTGGAGACGCCTGTAGAACTCCGTCTGGGCGATCACTCCACCATCGGACATCCGGCCATTCTTCCCCACGTCCACATACAAGAACTCGTAATTAGCCGACACCACCGCCAACATCACTATACTATTAAACCCCTTGTAATTATAATAGTACGACCCCGAGTTGGGTGGTGGGACGATGTGGACGTGTTTCCCATCAATTGCCCCTCCGCAGTTAGGAAAGTCCCACCGCTGGGCAAAGTGGGAGGCCACAGTCTGCCATTCCTGTGGCGTGGAAGGAAACTGTTGAGGAAAAAACAATAAACATTACTATTTTTTCACAGAAACATGGCAAGCAGATTAGACACAAACATTATGGGTCAACCTCCAGATAGCATTTATTAAGGGGAATTTTACAACAACAAAGTATAAGGTACACCTATCATATTCCCCCTCCCCCCCCTCTCATGGGCCATTTCTAACATTATAGGGGGGGGGACTCTTGGACAGGTAACCCTCTTCACTTCATTGAGAGATGAATGCCTAAATACAGGTTATTACTTGGAACAGCCCCTCCTTAGTTACACTATTGGCAGCCCACTGCACAGGTAAGAAGTGTCATAATACAAAGATATAAATACACACTGTACACATTTGAGGACATTTGGACATTCTGCTATTACCTATCAAGATCATAATAGGATACAAAAACTTTAACCACTTCAATACCAGGCACTTAGACACCTTCCCGCCCACGCCAATTTTCACCTTTCAGTGCTGTCGCAATTTGAATGACAATTGCGCGGTCATGCTACACTGTACAAAAAACAAATTTTTTATCATTTTGTTCCCACAAATAGAGCTTTCTTTTGGTGGTATTTGATCACCTCTGCGGTTTTTATTTTTTGCGCAACAAATAAAAAAAGACCGAAAATTTCGAAAAAAAACAAGTTTTTCTTTGTTTCTGTTAAAATTTTTTGTAAATAAGTACGTTTTCTTCTTCAATGACGGGCACTGATATGGCTGCACTGATGGGCACTGATACGGCGGCACTGATGGGCACCGATGAGGTGGCACCAATGAGGTGGCACTGATGAGGTGGCACTAACGGGCACTGATGATGGGCACTGATAGGCGGCACTGATGGGCACTGATAGGTGGCACTGATGGGCACTGATAGGTGGCACTGGTATGTGGCACCGATGGGCACTCATAGGCGGCACTGATGGGCACTTGTAGGTGGCATTGATTGGTACATATGGGTGGCACTGATGGGTACTTATGGGTGGCACTGATGTGTGGCACTGATGGGCACTGATAGGTGGGCACTGATGGGCACTGACAGGTGGCACCAATGGGCAATGACAGGTGGCAACGATGGGCAATGACAGGTGGCACTGATAAAACATTGCTGGGCAGATCTGGGCATTGCTGGGCAGATCAGTGACATAATGGTGCCAATCAGTGCCCATTTGTGGGCACTGATTGGCACAGATTGGGCACATGTGGATGGCCATGGGGTACATACCTGGCCATCCATGTTGCCCCTTCCCTGGTGGTCCTAGTGGCGATCCCTGGTGGTCCAGTGTGGTGACCTGAGGGGGGCTGCGCTGATAAACAATCAGCGCAGACCCCCCCTGCCAGGAGAGCCGCCGATCAGCTCTCCTCTACTCGCGTCTGTCAGACGCGAGTGAGGAAGAGCCGATCAACGGCTCTTCCCATTGACAGCGTGATCAGCCGTGATTGGACACGGCTGATCACATGGTAAAGAGCCTCCGCCGGAGGCTCTTTACCAAGATCGGTGTAGCGGTGTGTCAGGCTGACACACCACTCCACCGATCGCTGCGATGCGCGCCGGGGGCGCGCTGCGGCATGTTATCCTGCTGGACATCATATGACGTCCAGTCAGGATAACAGAACCACTTCCTGGACGTCAATCCGCTATAGGGCGGGCGGGAAGTGGTTAAACAGTACCATTTTAAAGTATACAGGCAGGCCCTTGCACTACATGCTTTGGGGAATTCATCCATAAATCTGAGCACTAAAGAGGTGGGTATAGTGTGTATGGGTTTGGCAAAGTCAGCAGATAGATGATTGAGGATAGAGAATTGGGATCAGCTGACTTAGCAGTTGGAGGAGGGAGAGTTACTAAAAATTATTTGGGGACACCACAAAAAAAAGCCTCTGGCCCTCTGCCTGAATTTAAATCAAAAATAACATTTCCAAACATTTTAGGGGGTGTTTGGGGTAAAGCACTACTATGGAGCTGATAAAATACATTGTTAAGTGACTACATGAGGTGAATATAGGGCAGGAGACACCATGCTGGGGAGGTTATTGAAGGGCAAATATGTATGAAGGACCTAAAATAATAATTACATAAAAATCCAGCATGCATGAGAACAAAGGGGACATTCACAGCATATTACAAGCATGGTAATTAGGGAATGAGGGAAGAAATACAATATATTAGCAAACATTCAATACCATAAAATGTCATATAAAAGGATAAAAATCTTACCTTCATATACTCCTTCTGCAGGACCTGTATGATGGCAGAACAGGTCTCTGGGATAATGATCCCCAGAGCCTGGGGGGAGATGCCTGTTGAGAACTTGAGGTCCTGCAGGCTTCTCCCTGTGGCCAAATACCGCAAGGTAGCGACCAACCTCTGCTCCGCAGTGATGGCTTGCCTCATGCAGGTATCCTGCCTGCTAATATAGGGGGTCAGCGAAGCCAACAAACGGTGAAACACGGGGTCCGTCATCCTGAGAAAGTTCCTGAAATCATCAGGATTATTCTCACGGATCTCACGGAGCAAAGGCATATGACAGAACTGGTCACGCTGAAGCAACCAATTCTTGGTCCATGAACTCCTCCCCACCCTGTTCATGGACTGGACTTGTGTCAAGGTCAGGACCCCAACACCAAGCCCCCGCACAGCACAAACTCTACGAGGAGTACGCATACGCAACATGGCTAGAAAACGGTCAGCTGCTCAGAACGAAGTAACAGAACGCACTGAAGAACAGCAAGGCCTGTGAAGAGCGACCTGAAAAACAGCAACGAGCGGACAAGATCGCACAGAAAACTCCAATACGAACTGACTGCACGCACTGAAGAGCAGATACAAACCCACAAGCACAAACTGAACGTCAGAAAACGATCTGAAAGCCACGAGTCTGAAAAAGCGCGAATCGTCTCTCACCAAACTTTTACTAACACGAGATTAGAAAAAGGAGCCCAAAGGGTGCCGCGCTTGGTTCTGAACCGGCCTTTTCTAGTCTCGTCGTACGTGGTGTACGTCACCGCGTTCTTGGCGATCGGAAATTCCGACAACTTTGTGCGACCGTGTGTATGCAAAACAAGTTTGAGCCAACATCCATCGGAAAAAATCTGAGGATTTTGTTGTCGGAATGTCCGAACAAAGTCCGACCGTGTGTACGGGGCATAAGGATGTGAAAAATGCGATGAAAAAAATTTACATTAATACCCGCAAATTGGAGGACCTCGAGAATTGTCTAAGATGCTGCTGGGTCTTCCAGAACAAGCTGAAGGCGCTAACCCCACAGAATTTGCTGAAATTTGGCTATGGGAAATTTTAGGGAAGGAACATCTTTCCATTACTTTTTCGGTGGAAAGAGCTCACCATGTTCCTACCAGACCCTTGCCTTCTGGGAGTCCTCCACGTCCATTTTTGATATGGCTTCTTAATTATTGAGACAGAGAACTTATCCTAAAAAGAGTAAGAACCCTTAAAGATGTTTTCTTCAACGGAGTAAAAGTCATGTTCTTCCCGGATTTCTCTGCAGAAGTACAAAAGCAGCAAAGTAGGTTTCAGGACGTCAAGAAGAGACTACAAAGATTACATCTACAATATTCAATGCTGTTTCCTTCAAAGCTTAGAGTGGTGACAAATGACTCTGTTTATTTTTTTTAAACTTCGCAAACCACCACAGAGTGGATGGACCGGCACTACAAATAACTAAAAATAAGCTCAACTAGGCCCCCTTGAATAGAATATGGAAGGAGGAGGGGGAAAGAACCATTTTTGAATTTACCTGTGACTTGGGCCTGATTATGATTTTTATAGTCGCAAGTTGTTTTCTGCTATAAATGTAAATACTAGTCTTATTTATTTATATTTTTCTTATTTTTGTTTGGTATTTGGTCTGGGCACTAGTAGATAATCTTCTTTTTTTCTCTCTTTTTGTATTTTTTTCTTCTTGTAGAGCTTCCTTAAAGCTTAACAGATCTTCTGACCTTCATAAATTTAAAATTAAATTTCAAGTTCTATTCCTTTGGAAGGGTATGTGGGGCAGATATCCCGGAGCAATCCCAGTTCACTCAGATGCTGAAAGTTGTTTCATGAAATGTCAGAGGAGCCAATAGTTCTCTGAAATGCAAGGATACATTTGTAGAATCTAAAACCAGATATTGTCTGTCTACAGGAGACGCACGCCACCCTAGAAACAGTTCTGACAGGCCGTGGTATAAATATGGCATATCACTTTACATATTCCTCATATGCTTGAGGTGTGTCAATCCTGGTTTATGGCAGTGGCGGTTTCCCCTGTAAAATGAAAGGAGGTGGATAAGTATGGAAGATCTATTTTGCATCAAACAGGACAGGTTTCCCTCCCCCAAGAATACTAATGCAGAATAATGCAGAATACTTAACCCCATTGGGGGACCTCTGGCACAAGTTATATCCTGGAAAAGCGCAATATACTTGTTACTCAAAGACTCATAAAACTCTGAAAAATGAGTAAAACAATTTATCTGGAAACTTAATCCACTTTGGCTTCAGATAATTTCTACACATGACCATTTACAAAGGGCCTTGGATTTCTTTTTAGAAACTAACTCTAGTACAGCTTGCCCCTTGATTGTTTGGGACAGCATGAAGGCCTATCTTAGGGGATTTCTTATTAAAGAAATTAGTGTCGCCAAAAGTAAAAGTAGACAGGAAATAAATGTGGTAAATGAGCGAATGACTGCTGCTGAGGCAGCATATGTTCAGGATTCAACTCCTGAAAACTGTTCCTTATGGGTAGAAGCGCAATCTCAACTTAAACTGCTCATGAAAAAAGAGCAGTATAAAAAAAATTCCAAAGGGGGGGACGTGGCCTGGACAGGGAGGGTGAAGACGCACATCGTGTGAGCTCCGGCGCCGGCACTTATTACCCTCGATTTTCTACATAACCCTCGGCACTGTAGCATAAATGGCAGGCACGAGTAAGAGATCGGGCAAATCCCACTCCAAGAAGAACACCCCTGTGGTCTAGGCCGCTCGCCTCGTGGGTTGAATGTAAGCTCCGCCTCCCATCACAGGCCTGAGACGAGACACTGGTCTCCAATATCCTTACGCGGATCGGAGAGGGAGAGAAGCCCGCGGGAAGGCTCGAGGGTGGCAGACCTAGTGAGCGGACTCCCCACTTAAACGGATCTAGCCCTAATGCTATCGAGCCTGGAGAAGGTAATTAAAAAGGAACTCTCAGCAGTACGCACAGACTTAGCTCAAGTTCTCGAGCGAGTGGAAAAGACAGAGCAGCGTCTTGATAGACACGCCATTGCCATCAGAGAATTGCAAACCTCTACACGTAACCTCTTTATTGCACACAGAATGGCACTCTATAAGCTGGAAGACCAGGAAAATAGAAACAGGAGGAACAACATACGCATCAGAGGTCTTCCAGAGGCAACACGAGATGATGACTTGGCGGCATCTATTCGAGGCATCTTTAACACCCTCCTGGGAAACCCGGCAGATCACCCGCTGAAGATGGATAGGGTTCATAGAGCTCTTCGCCCACGTAATTTATCTAATGATACGCCTAGAGATGTCATATGCAGACTGCATTATTTTGAGGAAAAATAGCTCATTATGAAGAAGGCAAGAGAGGCAGCAACTTTAGACTTCGATGGAGCCATTCTATCCTTTTTCCCAGATCTGGCCAGGGAAACATTAGAAAGGCGCAGGGCACTAAAACCCCTCACAGAAAAGCTACGCAAAGCTTCCATTAATTACAGATGGGGGTTTCCATCCGCCCTGATAGCCAATAGAGACGGGAAGACGGCTGTTTTGCGATTCCCAGAAGACTTACAAGCATTTTGTATGGATCTCAACATCGAACCTCCTGAACTCCCGGGATGGCAGGATGGTATCCCTGAGTCGCCACATACATCTGAAGATCAGTGGCAGAAAGTCTCTAATAAACGCCGACCTGTTATCTGGATTCTATTAATGGAGCAGACTGACTCCTTCAGGTCTTTATGCAATTACATGAGGACACAGTAAGCTAAGTAATGAGTTTAGCATATCTCTCAAATTCTTATACATGCACACCTGTTATGTCTGTTTAGAGGTCTGATTATAATTAGATAGGTTGTGTACAGGGTATAGCATTTCCTAGAGATTTAGAAGCTGAAAGACATGACTTATTTGAAGTATGGGTTATATAACTTGTTTTAGTTAAGTTTGTTGGCGCCGGATCACACAGATGGATCCGGTACGGTCACATGTGACTTGATACCTAAAATGAGTATTTCCCCCCACATGGGGTGGCGGGGGATCTCTTCGGTGGTATGGATGACCCCTAGGGGGAGTGTATGTTGCTGGGGAGATCCCCGCGGGGCCCCTGTTTTCGCACCGCAAGATTTTGCGTGCAAACCTTTGTTACTTTTCTGCAAAAATTACTCAGGATTTCCTTTCTTGTGTCCCTTTACTCTTTCTTCTGTTCTTGGTTTCATATTCTGTTTCTTTGTCTTTACCCCTTTCCCCTCCTGTCCTTTCCTTGGTTACCCCCACCAGCCTTACAGACCATGTACACATGATGGGATTCCCCAGAGATCCTGATGGTCACCACTAAGCTAATCTCACTTAATGTGAGAGGCCTGCATGCTGCGGGTAAAAGACACTCGTTGTATAGGGAACTCCTACGCATGCATGGAGATATTATCTTTTTGCAGGAAACCCACCTAACTTATACTACGTCAGTTAAATTATATGCTCACCAATATCCAATATGGTATTATAGTCTGTCTGACATTTCAAAGGCGAAAGTTGTGGCCATTGGGTTTCGAAGGGGAACTTCATTTGTTGTTGACGATTTCCTTGCAGATCCTTCAGGCAGATTTCTCTTTATAAAGGGCAGCCTGGGTGATTTTTCATGTACTCTCGCGAATTTGTATGCCCCGAATCAGGGACAAGCCGACTTTATGACAGCCACTTTAATTAAACTACAGGAATTTGCGCATGGATGTATTATTCTTGGGGGAGATTTAAATATTACCCTAGAACCATTAGTAGATGTCTTCCAAAGGAAATCATGCATTCCGCACAGACACCTAGCATATATCCGTAAATTACTGCATAACACCCAACTCATAGATGTGTGGAGGATGATGCATCCAGGCGCAAAAGACTACACACATTATTCGCATGTACATGACTCCCACTCGCGGATAGACTATTTTTATATCCAACATCACTATCTGGACCTTTTGGCAAAAGCTAATATCGAAATCTCGACAATATCAGATCATTCTCCAATTAGCATGTCGATTCAATCCCCGTCCATACCCATGAAATCTACAAACTGGAAACTGAATGATTCACTTCTAACCAATGAAATTGATGTAAAAGAAATTGAGAAGAGTCTCTCCCTCTACTTCAGAGATAATATTTCCCCAGGAATATCACCAAGGACTCTATGCGAGGCCCATAAGGCTCTTGTTAGAGGCAAACTCATCGAATTGGGTGCTAGGAAGAAGAGGGAGAGAACGCACATGCAATCCACACTGGTTAAAGAGATAGGCATCCTTGAACAGACCCACAAATTAAGTAACTTTAAATCAATCTTTCATTCCCTCACCAAAAAGAGAGAAGAATTGAAAGCTCTTTTTCATTCCGAGTATATATCCCGCCGTAGAATTGTTGACCAACAGTACTACAAATGGGGAAATAAACCGAGTCGAATTTTAGCCCGATCTATACAACAAAAGAAATCAGCATCATTTATTGCTAAGATCAAATCGGCCTCAGACATTATGGTGCACAAAACCAGGGACATAGCTAAGGAATTTCGCTCCTTTTACCAACAGCTATATCAGGTTGGCAACACACATTCTGACAATTGAAAAATCACAAATTGAGGAATACTTATCAGGAGCTAATTTGCCAAGACTCCCATCTTCTCTTCTAGAAGCATTGGAAGCTGATCTTACCATTGCAGAGCTTAGGGGGGCACTTAAATCGATGGCCAATGGTAAGGCTCCGGGCCCCGATGGGCTGACAGTGGCCTACTACCGCACTTTTGCAGATATCTTGCTTCCATATTTGACAGCATATGCTAATTCAGCTCCTAATAATGGAGGTTTCAGACTGGAAACTCTCCACGTGCACATCACTATAATCCCTAAACCTGGGAAAGATCCTACCATGTGCGGTAGTTACCGCCCAATATTGCTGTTGAATTTGGATGCTAAGTTATATGCCAAGGCACTAGCCGTTAGACTTATACCCCTGATTCCGCAGTGGGTCTGTAGGGATCAAACTGGATTCATTCCAGGGAGGGAGGCAAGAGACAATTCGCTCAGAATACTCTCCTTAATACCCTATGTGCTCCCAGCCCACCTTTCTTCTGTCCACAGATGCTGAGAAAGCGTTTGATAGGGTGGACTGGGAGTACCTCATGGCCACATTGTCGCATTTCGGCTTAGGCCCCAACATGCTGGCAAAGATTTCAGCTTTATATCAAACACCATCAGCCCAATTAAGAATTAATGGTACGTTAAGCGATCCTTTTTTTCTCTATAATGGAACTCGGCAGGGATGCCCTCTCTCCCCCATCCTTTTCGCCTTTTCCTTAGAACCCTTTCTACCAACAATATGCCACAACCCCAACATCCACGGGATTAAAGTGGGCACAATGGAACATAAATATGCGGCGTACGCCGATGACATCCTCTTTTATGTACAACAACCCCTTATAACTTTACCCAATCTCATTCTGGCCTTCACGCTATTTAGTAAAATATCTAACTTTAAAATTAACTTGTCTAAATCGGAAATCCTGAATATATCAATCCCTCACACAACAGCGACTAGATTTCAAACATCCTTCCCATTCCATTGGCAACCATCAGCTATGAAATACTTAGGAATATACCTGACTCCCGACCCAGCCTCTCTTTTCTGTAAAATTATATCCCCTTGCTGAATGCCATCCGATTGGACCTGCAAAAATAGACACAGATGGCGCATTCCTGGCTAGTAAAAATTAATATTGTAAAAATGAACATATTACCCCGGCTGCTCTTTCTATATCAAATGCTTCCTTACAAGATTCCTTTTGGGTTCTTTAAGATAGTATAATCTGCTATAGGTAAATTTATCTGGAGTCGAAGAAAACCCTGTATTGCTCAAAGATGTTTAATCAGACCCAAGACGGAAGGCGGTCTGGCACTTCCAGACTTTAAAAAATATTATATAGCCACGATTCTCAGTAGGATTTCGGATTGGAAATACAACAAATCATCCAAGCTATGGGTGCAGTTGAAAATAGATCTGAGTGGGGTGGACCTTTTCCCCCTTATATGGATACCCAATAAGTTTAGCAAATTAGCACATTCTACTTCCCCACTAACCAAGTCGACCTTAGCATCCTGGGACTCTTTATGTCATAAACAGAAATGGCCCTATAACTCTCCGCTTATGCAACTTACAGGACATAACTTTTTCCCTCCAGGGAACATGGACTCAAAATACGGTGATTGGATTTCAGACACATCTGTCCTTCTCGGCAAGGTCGTGAAGAACAAAGATATTCTGCCTATATCTGCCCTTATAACAACTACACCAGTTTCCTTTATGCATCAATGGCAATATCATCAACTTTCTCAATTTGTAAAATCTTTACCTCAACCGTTAAGGTCAGAAGAAGACATAAATCCTGTGGAATACTTGCTAGTGGGAGACCTTCCCCCGGACAAACCCCTGTCTAACTTTTATCAAGCCTTGATATCAATATCATCAACAGAACACTCATTTTTTCTAACTAAGTGGGAACAGGATCTCCAGAAACCGCTCTCGGACTTGCAACGCTCTGTGATACTCTGCCTATCCCATGTTTCTTCAATAGCATCAAAGGCTGCAGAGGTAAACTATAAAATGTTAACCAGGTGGCACTACATATCAGCCACACTTAACAAGATTTTCCCAACCATTTCAGATCTATTTTGGAGGGGCTGTGGTTAAACAGGAACCCACGCCCACATTTGGTGAACTTGTCCTCTCATAAGGCCATATTGGTCCACTATTTTATTTTGGGTCGAAAAAATACAAAGCAGTAAAATTCCAAATGACCCGTGGTTGTTACTATTTCATTGTACAGACGAACCAATCAGATCATACAGAAAGTCAATTACACCTCATTTGTTAAATGCTGCTAAGGGTCTCATAACAAAATTATGGAAACAGCAAAAAATCCCCTCATTACGCCAATGGCTAATGGAAGTGGACAGAATATATCACATGGAAGATAGCACTTTAAAACTTAAAAACAAATCTAAGTTGGCGTCTAAGATATGGTCCTGATGATTCATCTTTAAATTTTTATCATCATATTCTGAGATTATGGCTAGTAAGGATGTTTGAATGGTGAATAATGACTTACATGTGAAATACACGCTGTAACGGCTGGACAATTACCCCCCCCCCTTTTTTTTCTTCCCTTCCCTTCTGTTCTCTCTTTTCTACTTATCTTTTACTAATTTTCCTTTTCTCTTGCTTTGATTTTTATTTGCATTTAAGGATATGGCATTAATGAATCAGCCATCAGAGGTTTCTGGACCTTAGGAATTGTTGCCTATACACATGCCACTTATGGTATATAGGGAAACACTCCATATGTCAAATATAATGAGTACCATATGATTATTAACCACTCCCCATTTGCTCTATTGAGTTATTACAATCGAGATGAGTAGAGGAACGGAAATATACATAAAAGGGTCAATATGGATAGCATGTCAATGTATAACTTCCTAGAGATTCTCACTTCCTGATGTCTGTATCTTGGTCTGTTTAATATCTTTCAATAAAAACTTATTGAACAAAAAAAAATTCCAAAAATGCTTGGTATGGGCAGAGGGGGAAAAAAGATGGGAGACGTCTAACTGCAATTGCCCATTCACAAACTAAAACCTCTTTTATAAACGCTATAAAATCAAAAGACGGAACGCTCTGTACTCAAACAGAAGATATATTGGAGGTTTTTCATTCCTTTTATCAGGAGCTATATAGCTCAAAAGCTATTTATGCAAACTTTGAACTTTCTCACCTTTTAGACGATATTAGTCTTCCAACTCTGTCCTACGCTGATAAATGCCTGTTGAATGCTCCAATTGCTATGGAGGAATTGGAAGCTGCAGTGGAGTCTTTTCTTAAAAGAAAAGCGCCCAGAGCAGATGGCATCTCCAATGAAGTGTGAATTGAAGGAATAGCCAATATGGCAAAATACTTTTTTGCTAAATATTTTTAATGCTGCTTTAAGGGAAGGTTGTCTCTCTCCATCTATGACTGAGGCTATAATTGTGGTTATACCTAAGAAAGGGAAAGATATGTTACTTCCTGACTTCTACAGGCCAATATCATTGCTTAATACAGACATTAAACTATTAGCTAAAATCATGGCAAATAGCCTAAAGAGAGTTATCAAATTGATTATTTATCCAGATCAAACAGGTTTTATGCCCAACTCTTCAACTGCTGTAAATATAAGGCACACTTTTCTAAATATGCAGACTCCTGTAGATAACTCAACTAGTAGAGCTTAGCTGTCTCTAGATGCCACTAAGGCGTTTAACAGCATAGAATAGTGTTATACATGGGAAGTACTTAAACGTTTTGGCTTTGGCGACATTTTCTGTGATTGGGTTAAGCACCTATTCACAACACCTAAGGCTTTTATAAGAATTAATGGAAAAATGTCAGACTCCTTTACTCTTTTTTGAGGTACTAGACAAGGGTGTCCACTATCACCCCTTCTGCTTTCGATAATGATAGGTAAAGGTAAATATGAGGACAAAATAGCTTGGTTTGCTGATATTTTGCTATATTTAGCTAAAACTCAGGAATCATTGGCTGCTGCAATATCTGCTATAGAAAAATTTGGAGTTTTTTACTGTCACAGAATAAACTGGAATAAGTCAGTATTACTCCCATTAGATCCTCTCTGGGACCCTCTCCCCCCATAGCAGCACAACTCAGGGTGGATGTAAAGATTAAATATTTAGGGATAACTATCTCTGCCTATCCTAAGAAATATGTCTCCCAAAACTTGCTACCATTACTCCAGAAATTTAGATTTCAAAAGGAAGTTTGGTGTAAGCTGCCACTCTCTGTGGCTGGCCGTACCATTTTCTTAAAAATGATATGGATGCCACAGTTATTGTATTACCTACATAATTCGCCCTGCTGGATTCCACAAAAATATTTCAGGAGATTTGGTATGATTTTTTGGAGCCTGATATGGTGGAATAAGCCAGCCAGAATTAAATATGAATACCTACAATACTCCATTGCTCAAGGTGGGCTCTCAGCTCCAAATCCCTGGATATATTTCTTGGCGGCCCAACTTCAACATCTCATGGGTTGGGAAAGTGGAGGCTTAAATACACCTTCCTTTGACTTACTTAGCTTGCTATTTAAGAATGGTAATACACTATTGTCTCTCAACTCCCCTATTTCATTCTTTAATCAACATACTCACCCTACATTTCATTTGATGTACAATGTATGGCAGTCCACTAAAAAAATATTTGGTGTGGTCGAATAGGGCGTTTTCAGAAATTTCCAGGTTGTAAGGATTTTTGAGATGGGAACGTGTGGGGATTACTACCTTTCTGCAACTTATCAGCAGCTCTGCATGGAATATGGTTTGAATAAAAGGTGTTTTTTTCAATACCTACAATTAAGACGTGCTCTGAAAAAGCAAGTTATGACCCCGACCGTTATTTTCCATAAAATCCCTATTTTGGATAGCATAGTCCAAGCAAATAATACAAAGGGATTTATCTCTAACGTATAGTGTATATGAAATTACTATCTGAACTGCTCCTTAAATTCCCAAATCCATGTAGACAAAAATGGGAGATGGACATTGATGTGGACCTAGCGAATAAATGGGACTAAATAATGAACAATGTTCAGCTGGTCCCGATATCCCCAATGTGCAGAATAAGCAAACTTTTTATTTTGTACAGGGCCTACCTTACCCTGGAGGTGTTGCATAGGGTAGGCAGGAGTTAAAATTTGAATTGTCTAAGATGTGCGAAATCTCCTGGTTCTTTTATATACCTGTTTTGGAGATGCCCAAAACTGCACCGGTATTGGCAAGAGGTGATAGATACGATCAATTCTATATATGACATTTCCCAAATGACCACCCTGAAATAAACGCTCATTTTTTTAAAGGAAGTTTTGCAGCAAAAAAAAAAAGTTTGCTATAAATGGAATAGGAGCTAAAAGTTACTGCTGACCTCAAACCAACCACAAAATAAAAAGACATAAATAAAAGGAGCAAAAAAGACTGCAAAGGGGGTAATTTCCCAAGGAGCTTTAAGCCAAAATTAAAGTTATAGACTTTTTTTTATAGTTTCCTACCTGAATGTAATCTCCCTGTGCAGCTTTAACTCGCTGACACTAGTGTTGCTTTTTACCCCCCTTTTATGGTGACAGGGCTGCTTAAATCAAAATTCAATGCACATATTCACCAGCACACCACAAATCATCAAGTACCACCCGAAACCTTTAATAAAGAATGATCACACCACAGTGGATATAGTGCATGGTTGCAGGACCCCTTCGCCAGGCTAAGTCAAAAGTCCCCTTATTGGCTCTTCAAAGCCTGTTGGTCATAGTCAGGGCTTTTTTTAAGCCAGAACTTTGTGGAACTGAGTTCCGCCACCTCCGGTGCCGGCCCTGTGCTTGCCACTGACTGCTGTTACTTGTAAACACAGAAGCCCAGTTCCTGGTGGTGCACGCAGAACCCTCCCTATCTTTTTTTTTAATCAGATTTTATTTTTGAAAATTTTATGGCAACATACAAACAAAACAAAAACAAAACAACAACAATAACAATAACACAAAAAAAGACCCCAACAAAAAATCCAAGGAATTAACAATTTCTTTTCTTTCCATCTTCATTTCCTTTTAAGCAGGTAACTTAGCATCAATAACAGTATTTTTTTTATTTGGCCCTTTTATCATCTTTTCCTCTAAATATATTTGAGAAATGGAAGAGAAAAAAAATTACATTTTCTATATGTGAAGTTTTCTATATACATTTTTTATTGCCCATAAAATCCCACTTTTTGAGGTTATTTCATACATTACCAAGGGATGGTGGCAATTTACATATGTGTTCTTGTGGATCACTTAAATTACTATATACAAGGGTGGATAGTACACCCACTCCTCAATTTGATTCACATGGCCACAGATGGCCCAAATGGGTGTTTTTTCTAAATTGATAAATTCATGTGGAACCTTGTTTTTCCTTTCTCTAGGAAACAGGTTCCTTTTGTTTCAGATTAGGAAAAATATTTTTCCTGACAGACTCCATGGCAGACTACATGTGGGTTAACCCCACCTCCTCTCCAATGCTATAGGACCCCACTCCAATAAATTTGAGCTCACCATAAGGGACTGCGTTCCTTTTTTGTCCTCCTCAAAGGATCAAAGTAGCCCAAGGGCCCAGCCATGGGTGGGTGTGTGGCTCTAGGCCCATGTGTCCTGTGGTGGGGACAGCCTTTGTATGCCCAGGCATGGTGGATCATCTGGCAGTTCTGGATTCCCTTCATGGCAGCAGTTTTTGTTACTTTGTCCTGTTTGTCTCCCCTCTTGTGCTTTTATCTTTTTCCCACTTTACTTTCCTTTCTTTGTGGCTTACGGTGCCTGGAACTCAGGAGCGTTCCAGGATGTGGCTCCCTCTTTCCGGGTCACAACTGCGCATGCGGGAGCCTCGGGCGAAGCCAACGCTTGGTTTGGCCATGCACGGTGCAGCCGGGGATCCGGCGGCCACGCAGGTGCTTTGCGACAGTTTGCCTGTGCGCAGGTGCAGTCCAGGCGCGGCAGTGACGTCATTTCAGTGGGGATGTTTGAATCCCTGACATCCCTGGTAAACCGAGGATTGATGTGGGCAGCTTTGTGTCAGCTCCTCCAGGTGCCAGGCTCCCAGGTCAGGGTAAGCTTTGGCCTGGAGCTATGGGACAGGGGGGCTGATATACCTCTTAAAGGGGAAGCTGCACTGCTATGTATCCCTTTGTTCCAGGACATGGGAGTGCTCCTACAGGCTGCAGGATTATCACCTAATCATCCGCCAGGGTGCCATGGACAGATCACCGCCTCTGTGTGGCCAGCCCTCACACTCTAGGTATGTGGGGGTGAGAAGAGGGGGCCAGGTCCATGCCAAAATGGACGTTTTCCCTAACATTATGTTTTGCTCTTCTTTTTAGCCTTTCAGGTCAGACCGTCAGCTTATTGTCTGAAACGACAGGGACCTTGCCAGGCTGCAACGCCCACTTTCCTCGTCCAGGTCCAGATGTGACTTTCTGTCTAGGACCCAACAGCAGAGGAGATGTTCCCATTCCTCCTCCCTACAGAGGAGAGGTTCCCATTCCTCCTCTAAACACCACACCCACCACCACGACAGCAGCTCTGATTGCAGATCCTGCTGGGGTTGTGGGACCCAAGTCCTGGAAGTCATGTGACCCTTGTTATGCCAAGGCGGTTTGGGAAAAGGAAGCCAAAAACCAGCAAATGGAGTCGCTAGTCAAACGGGTGGTGCAACAATCCCTCAAAGAGTGGGATACATCTCACACGCGGAGCCAGTCCACCATGCTATCTTTTTTTTTTTTTTTTTTTTTTTTTTTTTCTTTTACCACTCAGTTACCTTGATCCAGAGACATCTTTCAGATTGATGGTCATATTTGTCTCTTGCTAAGTCTCATCATTGTGGCCTTTTTGACTTTTCTCTTGCTATATACGTTCCATATATAAATAATTACTATTATACCAAAATGTAACAAAAAAAAAAAAAAAAAAAGAGAAAAGAGCACCCGTTGTGTACGTCCCGGCCAGCCGGCCATACAATCTCTTGTGGCTTCAATATGTGGCTGTGTATTGTTGCTTTTCAATCTAGTAAGCCCCCCACCCCCCACCCCCCAATACCCTCCCCAATTGTACCAAGGCACACCTTGTATCAAGCTATTGTTCTTTTCATTATTCTCTCTTAGTTTCAAAGCTCTAGACTATGCATAGTACATCATCTCTGCCCTAATAGAAAGACAATTGCCCTCGGCTGTAAGATAGCACTGATAAGGGGCATGGCATTGCTTGGACCCACGGGTTCCAAAGTTTCACGAACGTGTTACGATTGCCTAGTTTTATATAGAATGTCCTTTCGCTCCATATTGTGGAGTTGACCGTTCCGGCCCAAGTTTCCGGGGTTGGGGGTGTTCTTGATTGCCAGGCTTGTGCAATCAGTTTTCTAGCCTGGTACAAGCATCTTGCTATTGCTACGGCTGTACTCCTATCTCTCATCCCATTGTTAACGTAGCCCAGCACGCAAGTCTTAGGATCGAGCTCTAGGTTAACTCTAAACGTGGCGTTTATTTTCTTTAGAATCTCGGTCCAATACCTGACTAATTTTGGACACCTCCAAACCATGTGAATTAGGTCACCTGTTCCTCTACATTTAGGGCACTCATCGTTGGTTCTACGGCCAAACATAAAAGGCTTTTTTGGTGTATAGTAGGATCTGTGCAGCAACAACAAGTGGGAGGCTTTTTGTGAGGGAGAAACCGACACTTCTGATCCAAATTCAAGAATCCTCTCCCATTGTTCATCCGTTATCTCCCCCACATCGGTCGCCCATCTGCCCCTTACCCCTGATAGACTCGCCTTTGTGTTTCCTCTCTTTGTTAGTTGGGTATATATCTCTGAGATTAATCCCTTGGTGGTCTCTGATTTAATTATTGTTTGTAGTAGTGGGGTTCTACACCATGTTGGGGGTTGTCTACTGAATTGCTTACTTAAGGCATGCCTGATCTGTAAATAACTATAGAATACCTGGTTTGGTATCCCGTACTCTTGCCTCAGATCCTGAAAAGATTTCAGAGTGTCCCCTTTATATAGTTGTATCAGCCGGCTTACCCCGCAACTTTCCCACATCCTATTCTTGTCGACTGTTAATAGTTCGTGCAATTGCTTGTTGTTCCAGATTGGCGTGTATTCTGAGATTCCTCTATGCCCCATTATTTTCTTAGCTGCCTGCCAGACCCTGGTGATCATTTTAAGTGTCGGGATTTCCCCTTGCAGTGAGTCTGCCTCCAGAGCTTCCACTAGTGAGCTGTGTGGATTCCCCTGTAGAACAGTTTTGACATTATTACTTCCCCCTGTCTCAGTGTCGCATCCACCCAATTGTTGTAGCTGGGCTGCCAGATAGTAGATAAATGGATGGGGAACCCCCAGTCCCCCCTCCGTGTCGGGACGCTGCCGTTTTTGTAGGCCAATCCTGGCCTGTCCTTTTTTCCATATTAATTCCCTAAATAGGGATTGAATCTTTTGGAACCACTTCTCTCCGATCCAAACTGGTGAGTTGTGGAGTAAATATAACAACTGCGGCATCCAAACCATTTTTATCAAGTTGGCTCGGCCCGCCACAGACAGAGGGAGTTTTCTCCAAATGTCGCATTTTCTCTTGAATTTTGATAAGAGAGGGAGCAGGTTGTCCTCAATAAACGCGCCAGGGTCCTTGGAAAGCACAACGCCAAGATATTTCATTTTCCCTGTCACCTTCAAATGGGGCAGACACATCGGGGCAAGGTTAGCCAGTAAATCAACCGGCAGGAGCGATGACTTCTCCCAATTAATAATTAATCCCGAGAACTTTCTGAAGTCCTCCACTAAGTGCATCACTTTCTCCAGCGAGGAGGCCGTGTCCCCCAGGAAAAATATAACATCATCTGCAAAAAGCGCTATTCTCTCCTCCCTCCCTTTTCTTTGAAATCCCTGTATTTCAGTTGACGATCTCACTGCTTCCGCCAATGGCTCCATAGCCAAAACAAAGAGCAAAGGAGATAAGGGACACCCCTGTCTTGTCCCTCTTTCGAGGGGGAAACTATCCGAGTATTCGCCGTTTATCTTGAGCCTTGCCCTTGGGTGGTTGTGTAGGATTTTTAGCCAGCTAATAAATACGGGGCCAAATCCAAACTTCTCTAGCACCCTCCAGAGATATTCCCACTCGAGGCTGTCGAAGGCCTTGGCAGCATCCAAGGACAATATAGCTCTGGATCCCTCATTATCTGTTGGTACCTGAAGGTTCAAATAGGCCCTTCTGATATTTATACTAGTGAACCGACCGGGGATAAACCCCGATTGGTCCGGGTGCACGAGTTTCGCAATGCATTTGTTTAGTCTGGATGCTAACACCCTTGCAATGATCTTGACATCTGTGCACAGCAGTGATATCGGTCTGTATGAAGAGACTTCTGATTGATCTTTCCCCTCCTTTGGGATCACTACTATATCGGCCTCTAACATTGATAGGGGCAGCCTTCCTTCCCTGGTCGACTGCTCTAGCACTTTTAGGAGCTCCGGGAGCAGGACCTCCCCGTATTTCCTATAAATCTCCAGTGGCAGCCCATCCGGGCCCGGAGATTTCTGGCCTGACAACTCTGCGACTGCCTTCTGTAGCTCCTCCAGGGCCAGAGGAGAGTCCATCTCACTCCTTTCTCTCTCCGTGAGTACGGGCAAATCTACCCCTTCTAAGAACCCGCCCATCTCGCGCTTACTCAAACACCGACGCGATCTATACAGGTCTCTATAGAATATAGCGAAAGCTTCTAGGACCTCGGCGGGATCAGATGTAATCTTTCCAGCCGATGTTTTAATTGAGGAGATGGCCGGTGAAAATAAGTTAGACCTAGTTAAGAGAGCCAGCATCCGGCCTACTCTCTCTCCCTCACCAAAATAATTTTGTTTCTGAAAAAGTCTCTTGTTCTCTACTCTTCTATTGATTACTTCTTTATACTCTTGTTGTTTATTGAGCCAAGTCTTCTGTTTATCCGGGGTTGGATCCAACACATATTGTGCTTCCGCTTCCATGGCTTCCCTACTGGCCCTCATCTCCCAGTCCCTTGATGTTTTCTTTACTATAGCAACCTGCTGATGCAGTAGCCCCCTAAGGTATGCTTTTAGGGTATCCCACACTACCCTTACTGGTGCTGTACCTGAGTTGAATGTTACAAACTCTTTTAGCTTGGAGGCTACTTCTGCTGGGCTGCTAATTAGGTCCAACCATAGTGGATTTATTGTCCACCTTTTCTGGCTAGATCTGGTGCTTAAGTTTAAGGTCAAGGTCAGGGGTGAGTGGTCCGATATTCCCCTCGGTCTATACTCTATATTTCCTATTAGTCGCAGGGCTTCGCTGTTGCCCACTGCCATATCTATGCGCGAGAGAGTAGAGTGTGACCCTGAGTAGCAGGAATACTGCCGAGTATTTGGATTGTGAGATCTCCACAAATCGCATCATCCAATCTCTTTGAGAAGTTGGCCTAGTCGTCCCTCTGGTACCCTTTCCGCACGGATTGCGGGCGGGAACCGATCCATGTTGTTATCTAGGACTGCATTGAAGTCCCCCACTACTATTATTGGAGTATCCACCATGCTATCAACAAACTCCAGCAAATCCAGCATGACCTCTGTTTTGAACGGAGGAGGGATATAAACATTAGCTATCACCAGAGGTTTACTCTCCACAACACAGCTCAGGAAGACATACCTTCCCAGCGTGTCTATCCTGGCTTCTCTGCAGGAAAATGGAATACCTCTCTTAACCAAGATGCTCCCCCCTCTTGAATAAGAGGTATGAATTGAGTGGTACTGTTCTTGAAATTTGTTACTCCGAACATGTAGTTTAGTTTCATTAGTGAGATGGGTTTCCTGCAGACAAGCCAGTTCGACACCATAGTCCTCCATCACCGAAAACACTGCTGCCCTCTTAGCAGGGACACCCATACCCCTTATATTCCACGAGCCTATTTTTAAAGTTTTAAAAGGCATCTAAGAAAAAAAAAGAAAGAGAAAAAAGAAAAACAAAAACACGAAAAAAAAAAAAAAAAAAAAAGAAAGAAAAAAGGAAGAAAAAGAAAAAAACCCCTCCAAAAAGAAGGGGCATTTCATTTGTGCAATTATATCTGTAGAACATGCCATCCTCTCTGTGGTTGTGATGATAAGGAAGAAATAAAATAAGTAAACAAAGAGGGTGAAGGGGCGAGGTCCCCCACATCCAGGGACTGCTCCACCCCCTCCCCTAGTGTCATTTAGCTGCAACCATAAACAGTATGTGCACATGTGCTTTATTTTTATGAACTCCCTCCTCCTTAATACGTGTACCTTTCGTTTTCCCCAGTGACTAACCCTATAATTCACTGCAAACCTCCCTCCCCCCCACCCTCTATTTGACCTACCCCCCTTCCCCCTCTCCCCCCAACATCTACCTGACCCATCCCCCTTTTCCCCACACCTTTTTTTTTTGTCCCCCCCTCCTGCCTAGCTAGGCTTGCCCTTGGGGCTGTGCTTGTGACCTTTTTCCTCCCTCCCAACCATTCAAAAAAAGACTCCCTACTCAGGTACTGACCAAATACTTTGTGACATACTTCCAAACTCCACCTCCCCTCCCCCCCTCCCACGACCCAACTCCAAAACAGCAAAACAATACTTAAAGCATATATACCTGATGCAACCTCATCCTTCATCCGTGCTTTCAACCAACACACCCCCCCCTGCCCTCCCTCCCCCGTGCCATCCGCTATATACTACGAAAAAAAAAAAAAGAAAAGAAAAAGGAAACAACAAAAAAAAAGAAACATAATAATTCAACCGGCCTTATGCCAACCCTAGCTCTGCAGGTTCGCTTTGTTGTCTTCGAGCCATTTTGTTGCTCCTGTCTTTGTATCAAAAAAATGAGTAGCCCCTAGGGCAGTGATGCGTAAACGTGCTGGATACAACAGGGCATATTCAATTTTATAGTCTCGTAACTCGCGCTTAATGTCCCTAAATTCGGCTCTTTGTTTCTGCAGGTCTGGAGAGTAGTCGGGGAAAAATAATATTTTTGCCCCGTTGTACAGAATTTCCCCCTTCTCTCTAGCCCTGCGCATCAGTGTTACCTTGTCTCTGTAATTTAAGAATTTAATAATTATTGATCTGGGATACCCCCCTGATGGCGGGGCTCTGGTTGGCACTCTATGGGCCCTTTCGATAGAGAAGAGGTGAGAGAAGGTTTCCGTCCCAAATATTTTCTTAAACCATTCCTCCATGAACTCTTCAGGGTGGGGACCCTCACTCCGCTCCGGTAGGCCCACCACCCGCACGTTGTTCCTTCGAGACCTATTTTCTATTTCCTCCATTTTAGCTTTATGCAGGTCAATCTGCGTTTTCATTGCTTTAAGCTCTTGCTTCCATGGAGTCAAATCATCCTCAACCTGACTCAACCTCTCCTCTAATGTAGTTGTTCTAACAACAGTCCTTTGCAGTTCCTGGCTTACTGTGATTAGCTCCTCCTTTAACCCCTTCAGCTGGTCGCACAAGACGCTTAGGGAGGCTTTACAGGAATTAACAGCGCATAGAACGTCTTTCAGTGTAGGTTCCGCTGTTAGTGATGTATTGTGTTCGGCGACATTACTGGTTGCCATTCCTGAGGGCTCGCCCGCAGGGCTTTTGCTGCTCGCAGTTTTTGTTATGTTTGTTGCCGTCGGCCCCTTTCCTACACTCTTCCTATCCCCAATGCCCCCCACATGGGATTTCTCCTGCTGCTGAGGGATGCTTCTAGATGGTGATGATGTAGAGGGGTGCGCAAATTTTTCCAGTTTGGCCGCTGCTGCCGCTGCTGCCTGGTTCCCCTTTTCTTTAGATGTACGAGTCATTTGAGAGCTAGTATTCTCCTGCTGCTGCAGCTCCTCTCCCTTTTTTCTAGTCATGCTTTGTTATATAGTCTGGGGGGGAGCACTTAAAGGGGTTTAACAGCTCGCCAAGCTGATCTTTCCCTTCCTTTTCTCAGGTCAAATATTAACACTGTCCCAACAATGTCTTTCTGGTGTTCGGCTGCTACTGGGGCTAACACCCAGCCTGATGTACCAGGTAGTTCAACTTTATTAGGTTGTTGTGTACTCTGCCATAAATCAGCATCTACTTTGGTTGCCCATCCCACCTCCAACAAGCAGGATGTCTCTCCCCCACAGGGATAAACCTCCGTTCAATTACAAATTAATGCTGCCTGAACCTGAACCCCTCCACCTCAGGCAGCAGTACAGCCCCCGGGGGGAGAGGAAGAACAGTCCACCTCTCAGATAGCAAAAATGGTTAATACCTTGATGCTGCCAGACTACCTGGGCAGTGCAGGGACGCTTCCAGTGCTCACTCCTTCTGCTGTTTATCACCGCCACACGCGTCGGAGCCGTTGCCCTGGCAACCCTCTCAAACACGGCCAGTCCCCATGCTCCTCCTCACCGAGGGGGGTCGCTGGCGCCGCTATCTGAGCCGCAGCGTCGATGTTTCGGGGGCACACACCACTACAGGCGGGGTTGAAGGGGGCCAGGCAGTCGAGCAGCCGAGCGGTCCATAGGCTCTACCACGGGGAAGAGCGCATCTAGCTGGGCTTGATACACCGGCTGATGCGGATGGTCTCGGAGGCGTCAGGCCAGGGAGAGATCGCTGACACCACCTCTCACTCCCACATCCGGTCACGCCCCATAATTTTGTCCACCATGCTATCTGATTCCCTGGCTGACGAAGCCCAGGAGGGTCTCGACCCATCCAAGCCTTATGATTCCTCCCCTGATTCCTCGCACAGCGAGATAGAGGGAGATGAGTTCATCGGAGGCTTTGACTTCACCCTGGTTTCCCCACTAATTAAAGCGGTTAAAGAGGCCCTTAAGTGGAAAGATTCTTCTACTCCTCCAGCTTTAAGCATCTGGGGAAAGAACGTGCCAATTTTCTACTCCTTTCTGAATTAAAGGATATTATTGATGAGGAATGGAGCAAGGTAGATAAAAATACCTCTGTCAAATAAAACCTCCAGATTGTACCCCTTCAAGGCAGAGGAAGTGAAATATCTAGAAAACGCTCCCCTCCTTTAGAAGATGCGGTATCCTTCGGTATCCCGCTTTGGCCCTTGCGGCCATGTCCAAGGCCATGGAGGTCTGGACGGAGAATGTAGACTCCTTGCTCAGAGGAATCTCAGAAGAATTGGCTAGGGGCTCTGCAATCCAGGAGCTGAAGCTGGCAGTCGCCTTCCTGGGAGAGGCTTCAATCGACCTTATCCGCCTATCGGCCTGGACTATGCTGTCCTCGGTCATTGCCAAACTGGCCTTATGGTTGTGCCCTTGGCTTTCCGATCCAGCATCCCAGCAGGCCTGGTGTAGGATCCCCTTTGAAGTGTCCTTGCTGTTTGGTGATAAACTGTATAGCGCCATAGCCCAGTCCACGGGTGGGAAGTCAGGCTTCCTGCCTCAGAATAGGCATCTGTTCGGTCAAAAGAGGCCCCAGCACAGAAGACATAGTACTGAGCGTTCAAGGGAAGCACGCTCGAAACATCAGAAGGAAATGGAGCAGAATACAGGCATCTTTCCAGAAACCCGCAAAGAGCCAGGCGTCCAGTGGACGAGAGACGGCTAAGCCATTTTGAGATTGGGTCCACCCAAGCGCGTTGGGTGGGGGCACGTCTGCTTCTCTTTCGGGATGTCTGGGTGGCCTCAATCTTGGACTACTGGACCATCAAGATGGTCTCCACAGCCCATACATGGTCCTTCATCAGTATTCCTCACCCCAGATTTATTTCCACTCTACTTCCACAGTCAGAAGAAAAGAAACAGGTGTTACTGTCCTATGTGGAGTCACTGGTAGTAAAGGAGGCCGTGGTTCCTGTCCCGAAAGGCAAAGAGTTCCAAGGGGTATACTCCCCTCTTTTCCTGGTGCAGAATAAAAATGGTTCATGGTGCCCTGTAGTAGATCTAACGTACCTAAACAAGTTTATAATGTATGAAAGATTAAAAATGGAGACTCTATCTACCATCCAACAAGCCATGCAGCCAGACAATTGGATAATCTCAATCAACTTAAAAGATGCTTATTTCCTTGTGCTTGCGGCAGGGGAATTCCACAAATATCTCTGTTTTCAAGTTGGGCAAAGGCATCTGCAGTTCCCCTGCCTCCCTTTAGGGCTAACAACCTCACCTCGAGTCTTCTGGAAAGTTCTTCTGGCCGTGGTGGCCCTCTTTAGAACAAAAGAAATACGTTTATATCATTATCTCAATGACCTCCTATTACTGTCTCAAGACAAGGAACAGCTGTTAATCTACAGGGAGCTGGTTATCTCCACACTGATCGGATTTGGGTGGCTCCTAAAGCTGGAGAAAAGCCATCTGGAACCAGTCCAGCGTCTGATATACTTAGGAGCCCACTTCGACACAGTAAAAAGTACCATCTCTCTCCCAGAGGAAAAGATCCCAGTCATTTGAGAGAGAATTATCAGCACAATGGTTTCTACGACTCCCATGGTCAAGTGGTTTCTTCAAAAAAGGAGGTTGGGGGATGACAATCAGTCCATTCACATAACTTCAGTGATGAGGAACAGCCTCTTCTGGTGACTCCAACGCAGAAATCTGCTCACCTGCCACTCCATTGCCCCTGTCTCATGGGTCACGGTCACAACCAATGCCAGAGGTACCGTTTGGGGAGCCCTTTGCAGGTCAGAACTTGCTCAAGGCAAGTAGGATGCCCATCTACACAACCCAGGCTCGAACATCCTGGAATTACGGGCAGCCTGGTGTGCCCTCCAATTTTTTACTCATCTCCTGAAGGGGGAGTCAGTTTTACTGAAGATGGACAACATCACAGCGGTGTCCTATGTGAAAAGGCAAGGGGGCACTCGGAGTTCTGCTCTGCTCCAGGAAGTCGATCCCATTATGTCCTTGGCCCAGAAAAATCTGGTCAATATTTCAGCGGTCTTCATCCCCGGAGTCCAGAACGTTCAAGCGGACTTTCTGTCTCGCACACAGCTGGACAACAACGAGTGGTTACTTCATGTGCAGACGTTCGAGTGGATCCTGTCCTTGGGAGTCAATCCCAAAGTGGATCTATTTGCATCCCCAGGAAGTATTACACTCCGAGCCATTGCAGCCAGACCTTCAGAATAGATGCCCTGACAGATCAGTGGAACTTCAACAAGGCGTACGCCTTTCCCCCACTCCCGATCATCCTCAGGTTCTTGCGGAGGCTTCAAGCGGAAGCGGTTGAGGTGGTGGTGTTAGCTTCTTAACAGCCGCACAGGCCATGGTTTCCCCTCCTGACCCAGCTTAGCTTCCGGGATCCGGTGCCTCTTCCTCTCAGACTGGACCTTCTTTCTCAGGGGGCAGTCCTGCACCCTTGTCCGGCATTACTGAGACTGATGGTCTGGTTCTTGAGAGGGAAAGGTTGGAATCTATCAGGTGCACCTCAGGAGTAATTTCCACCCTCATGGGCTCAAAAAGGGCGAGCACGGATAAAGACTATGGAAGAATTTGGGCCAAGTTTGTTGAATTCTCATCCTCTACAGGCAGATCATTTAGGGATCCAGGAATCCAGGATATCTTCAGTTTTCTTCAATCCTAGATCTGTCTCTGTCCATCAGCTCTCTCAGGGTCCAAGTCTCTGCCTTGCCGGCCTTTTCTGGTACATCGTGGGCTGTTCAACCTCCAACTCTGCAGTATTTTAATGGGGCAACAAGACTCAGGCCCCAAAGAAGACCAAGATTCCCCAAGTGGGATCTGCCCCACTTTCTATTAAAGATCTTTCTGTTAGAGTCTCTTCTTTAGTAGCCATTACCTCGGCTAAAAGAGTTTCTGAAATTGGGTCCTTGGGTCATGAAGAACCATGCTTGATATTCTTCCCAAACTGGGTGGTCCTTATCCCTATGCTCGGCACAAACCCGAAAGTCTCCTCAGTGTTCCATGAGAACCAAGAAATCGTCCTACCTACATTCAGGACCCCGGGATCCACTGAAGTTCATCCTCTAGACGTAGGCGAAAAGCTGAAAGAATACCTGAGAGTTACTTCCTCCTTTGGACGCTCTGACTACCTCTTTGTTTTGCACTCTGCCAGCAACAAGGGGAAGCAAGCTTCGACCAGAACGATTGCGACTTGGATCTTCCAGTCTATCCAGCAGGCTTATAGGGCTAAGGGCTTGGCTCCTCCAGAAGCGGTGACAGCTCACTCTACCAGGGGTATGGTGGCTTCGTGGGCAGCAGCCCGGCATGTGGCTCCTGATGTCATTTGCAAAGCGGCCTTGTGGGCCTCCATTAATACCTTTATGTCACACCTATTGCATAGAACCTGATTCTTTATCCTCTGTGAACTTTGGTTTAAAAATCCTGTCGGTTGATGGGAAAAATTAAAATTCTTTTTTGTTCAGCATATCCACCCGTGTGGTTTGGCTCGTTATTTCCCACACGTAGTTTGCCATGGAGTCTGTCAGGAAAATGGAAAATTTATTATCAAATACTTACCATAATTTTCCTTTCCTGATGGACTCCATGGCAGACGGAGTTCCCACCCATTGGTCAAGAGTTGGCTAATTACAAAACGCAGTCTCTGGTGGTGAGCTCAAATTTATGGTAGTGGGGTCCTATAGCATTGGAAAGGAGGCGGGGTTAACCCACACATAGTCTGCCAAGGAGTCCATCAGGAAAGGAAAATAACGGGAAGTATTTGATAATATATTTTCTGTTTTTTCTCTGTTATTCTGATTCAATTATTTGGAATTGAATCTGTTTGTTTTTCATCTATTTTTCTTTATTCTTTATACATTGTTCCTATCATGGACACCACTATGGAAAGGAGTGGGAGGATCTAATGTCTAGCATTCAGGTCAGTTACCAATTAAAAGAACAGTTTCAATCTGATTTATTATCCTTGTTTTTTAATCTTACTAAAGTTTTATGCTCCGTACACACGATCGGAAATTCCGCCAGCAAAAGTCCAATGTGAGCTTTTGGTCGGAAATTCTGACCGTGTGTATGCTCCATCGAACTTTTGCTAGCGGAATTTCGGCCAGCAAAAGATTGGGAGCAGGTTCTCTATTTTTCCATCGGAAAAAGTTCCTAACGGAAATTCCGTTCGTCTGTATGCAATTCCGAAGCGCAAAGAAAAAATGCATGCTCAGAATCATCACTTCGTATGGAACTTCCCTTTTCTAGTGCCATTGTACGTGTTGTATGTCACTGCGTTCTGGACGGTTGAAAGTTCAGAGAACTTTTGTGTGACCGTGTGTATGCAAGCCAAGCTTGAGCAGAATTCCGTCGTAAAAACCATCCAAGTTCCGATCGTGTGTACAGGGCATTAGGGAAAAAATCAGCCTTGCATAGGCACATACAATCCCTGGACATATATATCAAGGAAGACATCAGTCCTTTTGGATTGAAGGTCCAGATTTTCCTTATTTTAGAACATATTTCCAATGATCTGAAAATAGATTGTGAAAATAATTTGAAAGACTGTTCCAGGAATTTAATGTTGCTACTACAAGATAACAATTGTCAACAATTGAATAAACTTGATACTGATATCGGGGCACTATATGCCAGACTGACACCATTAAAAACACATGATGATTATGTAAAATTTGAAAAGAAATTGAAGGAGCATCTGGAGGAATATGGGAAATCAATATTGTTGAAAAAAAAAAGAAATATTGGAGGGACAAAAATGCTTTTGGTAAAGGTAGGGCATATAGAGGGAACCAAGAAAAAAAGTATCAAAAAAAGAACTTCAATAAGAATAGGGATTATTTGTCAGATACACCCTCAAATTTGTCATACTCTGTCTCATCCTTTACGGATCGTCAATTCCGAAAGAGAAAAGAACCATTCTGTAAACAAAATGAGATAGAAGGTCATGTACAACAAGTCAATAAAAAATGCACCACAGAAGCACAGTCAATAGAATCTTCATGGGGGGATTAGAGTAATGGGCACAACACTACGAGACACAACAGCACATCAACGAGTGGCACTAAGAATTCTAATACAATTCGTAGCAAATCAAACAAAGTAGGCAAAGATCAGGGAGCTATCCCTAAGATTCCTAAAACTCAACTAGATGATTTTTTAGAGAAAGCCAACTCACTGAACTCACAAATATCACAGAAGGAAATAGACTCCCCGATAACACCAATTATGCACAAGGAAGATTGAATATCATTAATCTTTCAATCCCATTCACTCACATCAATAGAGGAATAAAATACAAAAATGAGTGTAGCGCTATAAAAATATATAGAAAAGTCCAATGTCGTGAACATTAAACTGACAGTTCAAAGTGGAGCTGACAAAGAAGAGACTTCCTGAGGAATGGGATGGAAAAATCTTCAGGGGCTAGACACTTCAAATTCATACATCATCTGGAGTGAAAATGTACACAACACCACCAACAATTAAGAGGCTTACCGGATTGAATGGACCCGCCAGGGCATACGCCAAGAGGGGTCAGATAGGCTTAGGTGGTGAGTGTCTGGAGACGACCTGGAGGAGCGATGAAATGGTTCTCACGTTGCTGTGTCAACCAAACGGATGCCTGAACCGAGGAGTGTGGAACAACCGACACATAGACTGGATCCCTCGGAACGGTGTTAAAAACCGAATGGTAGTGGTGGTAGACAAAAAAAAAAAAGAAGGGCCAAATAGTGTAAATCCTTATGAAACTGAAAATTTTATTAAAATGGGTATACACTCACATGCAGATCCATTAAAAAACAGCGCTGTGATAAAAGTGGCAACAGTGGGGTCCTACCGCGTTTCGTCTTCATAGACGTCGTCTGGGGGGTTACCCCCACTGTAGCTATCAAAATATATATAAAGAATCAATCAAAATGCATGAAAATCACCTGCAAGGCTGTAAAACCATCACTTACGGTTTTGAGGCAAAATGGCCGACTGGCGTGCGTTCCACGCCTCACAATAGTAAAAACCGGAAGTGAGGAAAGGAGATATAGTCATGAAGAACTTGTTAATGTATATACAAGGGTTATAGATAAATATACAGAAAAATTAAAATGCCCAAAAGGTATAGTGCGTGAGGAGGTAAATGATATGCAGATGTACATTAATCCATATTAGGAAATGTGTAAAGCGCAACGAAGTGCGCGCGCATCTGGGTGTAAAGGTGGATACGGCGCATGCGCGTACGGCGCCTGCGCCGTACGAGGCTAGACCGTCTCGATGACGCCTGTGGAGGGGCGGGACCACGGCAGTTCCCTTCTCACTGCCGTGGTCCCGATTTTTCCGTCCCATTCCTCAGGAAGTCTCTTCTTTGTCAGCTCCACGTTGAACTGTCAGTTTAATGTTCTCGACATTGGACTTTTCTATATATTTTTATAGCGCTACACTCATTTTTGTATTTTATTGTTATTACCTTTGTTGGTTGTGTTAGCTGCTTACTTTGTACTTTGGCAGCGCAGAATTATTTTTGTCTACATTAATAGAGGAGCAGGTATTGTGTTTGGGCCTGTCCTATTGTCCAAATAAAAGTACTGATAGATTTGAGATAGCTAAGGATATAAATCTTTTTGCCAGGAAATTATTATTCAAAAGTATGTATTTAAGACAAAACACAAAGAAAGAGGTAGAAGTTGTGCCAAAACTCACAGCAGCTGAATTCAGAGCTATTTGAGACCTGAATCTGCTGTTACAGGAAAATGATGCTTCCTGGGAGATGGACATGGATGACGAGATACAAAATGAGGAATGTTCTGATGCGGTTGAACAACCACATTTAAAAAAATTTAAAAGGTAATACAATAAGTTTCCACCTTTGAGCCAAAATCCCACACTGGCCATGTTTCTGAGGCAGACAACGAGAGAGATAGAAAATATGAAGAATGATAATGTTACCAAATTTTGAGTCCCAAACAAAATTTGGCACCCAAATCTTTGCAAAACAGCAAGTAGACTGGGATTGCCACGGTGGTTCATGGTTCAAACAGCCAATGTGCAATGTTTGCAAATTTTATTCATATAGTGTGCAACGTTTACAAAGCTATTCTTATGATGCTTTGTATTATCACCATGAGATTTTTTAATACAATTTTTTCTATAATAAATTACATTTTCTATATGTGACGTTTTCAATATACATTTTTTATTGCCCATAAAGTCCTACTTTTTGAGGTTATTTCATACATTACCAAGGGATGATGGCAATTTACATATATGTTCTTGTGGATCACTTAAATGACTACAAAACACTGGTTTTGCCACTTTATGAATATGCAGTTCAGTTTTGGTCACCACTCTCCAGGAAAGACAGTGTTAAATTAGAGTTCTGTGAAGGACAATAAAATTATTAATGGGTCTGGAGAACCTCACAAATGAGAATCAATTATATATATTACAATTATTCACTAGAGGAGGCACTAAAGAGGGGATTTTTTTATGTCTTCCCCAGAATATACAGGGCTCTGGGAATTGTTAGAGAATAAAAAACACACACACATACACACCTAAGTTGAACTGGATGTGTGGAATTGGCCTCTAAGTTTGGGTTCATGGAATTTTGAACAACAAGATTTGCGGAGCCCTTGGGAAATCAAATCGAGGCATATTCATTCATCACTACTCATTGCTAGCAGTGCTTGACAGTACTCATGCAATTCTACTGCCATATGTGCATTTATTCTGACACTAAAAAAAAAAACAGTTCATGGTGGGATCTAGTATCATTTGAGCAGTATATTGCCAATGGTTTAGTACCCAGACGTTTAAGATGGGATCTTCCTCCGAACGATGGTTTGAAGGTTGAAGATTCCCTGAATGATTGGTATTTGTTTTTCAATACTAAGGGGAATTAATTATTAGAGTTTTTTATTAAAACAGAAACAATTAAGGATGGAAACACTTGAAAGTCAGATATTGGAAATCAATGAAAAACTGGAGCATTTTATAAATGACTCAGAGTTTGTTAAACTATCAGGAGAGCTAATGAAAAAGCTAGAGAAACTTGACAAAGAAACGCAAGAAAGAAAGAAAGGAGTATATCAGGGATACAGGGGATTTTAAGAATAAAGAAGTTTTTAAATGGCAATGTAGTAGTAATGAAGGAATCCAGGGACCTACCCAGGGAATTGCTCAGCCTATAAAAAGTGGTAATAAAGGGGAGTTGAAAGTGGTATCCCAACCTTATCAGTGGGCTCCCAAAATTATGGGGGAGGTACACAGAGCAATACCAACCAGCCCCAAAGGCAGCGTACACCCTCCAGAGGTAACTTGAGGGGAAGAGGGAATGTGAGAGGGACGCCTAAGAGGGAGAGGGGAAATTTTAACCCCAATACTAATTCTTATTCCCACTCTAACCCCAATTATAATCTGAATTATTATTCGGGTTATTACCAACCCCCAAATGAACATTGGGATCAAAGAAATTTCACACAAAGAACTTATCCACAGGTTCAAGGAGCTTCTGGCACCAATGATTACATGTACCGTATATACTCGAGTATAAGTCAAATTTTTCAGCCCTTTTTTTTGGGCTGAAAGTGTCCCTTCGACTTATACTCGAGTCCCTGCCGTCTGTCTGCATGATCAGCGTGTCATGCAGGCAGACGGCGGCCGGCGTAGTGTTCGCCGGCTATTGCAGCTTTCAAAAGCCGCGCCTCCTGCTCATCTGTGATAGGCTGAACAGCTGTCAGTGTACAGCCTATCACGGACATTCTCTCATCCTCGTCCGTGGTATGAGAATGAGAGAATGTCCGTGATAGGCAGTCAGCGGTCAGCCTATCACAGACGAGGAGGAGGCGCGGCTTTTGAACTGTGGAATGGCCGCCGAACAGTATCATCACACGCCGGCCGCCGATTGAAGATGGAGATCGCCACAGAGAGGATGGAGATCGCCACAGGGAGGCTGCACAGGACACAGGTAGGACACATACATGTACAGGACACAGGACATGTACAGGACACACACACACACACACACACACACACACACACACACACACACACACACACATGTACAGGACATGTACAGGACACACACACATGTACAGGACACACACACACACACACATGTACAGGACACAGGACATGTACAGGACACAGGACATGTACAGGACACACATGTACAGGACACACACACATGTACAGGACACATGCACAGGGTACAGGTAGGCTGCACAGGACACAGGGAGGCATGCAGCTGCAGATGGGCATTAATGACCCTCTGCATTTTTCACCCTCGACTTATACTCGGGTCAATAAATTTTTCCCAGTTTTTTGTGGTAAATTAGGGGCCTCGACTTATACTCGGGACGACTTATACTCGAGTATATACGGTATAATGTACTGGTGGATAATGGCTACTCCACCCTATCCAATCCACCAGAGGGTTTTCAGGTTTTTTTTTAGTGAGACCCCCATCTCAGGTGAACTATCCCACCCCGACTGGAAATGGAACGGGGGGGGAGAACGAGAGGGAGGAGAGCAGGAAGAAGGACCCAAAAAAAGCAAACACCAGTAGGGACTGGGATCTATAATCTGAGTGATGTAGATCTCACTAAAGAAGAAATTAATCTTTTGGACAAGGGACTCAAATTTGCACTGATTAAAAATGTAAATAAGTTTGAAACCTATGTCCAAATTCAGAAGTATGTACGCACATAAAATTTGAAGAAATATTTTTTGTCGAAAGCCGATCAGAGACCCCCACTCCATGCTAGTAGTTTTCACCACTCATCCCTAATGTTGACAATGAATTTTTAGATGACCTTAAAAAAATTTGGTATTTGAGGATTTGGAACAACTAAAAATAAGAAAGGTTCATTATCCTCATTGGATTAAAAAGGGAATAGGAGACATTGAGCAGCGTAAGGACGTGGTCATACGACCTGCTGATAAAGGGGGGTGGTCATTATGACCAAACAGTACTACCAAACAGAAATGGAAAGGCAGTTAGGGGATATAGATACTTACCTCAAGCTTACTGGTAACCCTTTGCTGGAATTTAAGAACAAACTTGGGGAGGTGGTGGAAAAAAATCTTGTCCGTCAAGGAAGCACGATATTTGAACCCAATATCTTGTTGCACGCCTTTTATTTATTTTCTGCCGAAAATTCATAAAAGCACTACAGAACCACCAGGGAGGCTGATCATTAATGGTATTGACTCAGTTTGTTCCCGCCTCTGGCAATATATAGATACCTTCTTGCAGCCGCTGGTGGTTAAAACTGATAAAACTGATACGTATGTCAGGGACACCAAGCATGTGATTCAGTGTCTGGAGTCCCTTGATAATTTGGATCAGTGTATATTGGCCACTGCAGGTGTAGGGTCTTTATATACCATTATCGGACATTATGAGGCTGTGGTATCTGTAAAATGGGCATTGGAGAGCTCCAACCTCCCCAGTAAACAAAAGAAGAAGTTAAATGTTTACAATTCTGTTTAAAGCATAATTATTTTTGGTATGGTGGTGATTATTATTTGCAAATAAGGGGTATAGCTATGGGCGCGAGGTTCGCACCAAGTGTTGCAAACCTCGTTATGGCCGATTGGGAGGACGGATGTATTGGATGTATTCAACCCCAGACCTAAAGAACTTATTTTATACAAAAGATTCATGGATGGTCTTGTAATCAACTGGAAGGGGGATGTGACACCCTTTGAAGCATTTAAAAGATCCATGGAATGGAATGACAAAAATATTCAGCTCACCTGGACTGTCAGCAATGAGTGTATCACCTTCCTTGATTTAGAGATCTTCAAGGAGGAGGGTAGACTGCTGACAAGGAACCATTTTAAGCCCACCAACAGAAATTCCTATCTGCCAGTGGACAGTTGTCATCATAAGCCCTGGTTGGTGAATATACCAAAGGGCCAGTACATGAGGATTCCTAGAAATTGTACCAAAAAGGAAGACTTTTTGAGTCAATCCGAAATACTGACCAGTAGGTTTAAGGAAAAAGGATATGACCTTGAGAAAGTTGAGGAAGATAAAATGAAGGTACTAAACATGGATAGGGACCAACTATTATCAGATAAGAAATCACATGAGCCCTTGTGTTGTGAGTAGGGATGAGCCGAACACCCCCCTGTTCGGTTCGCACCAGAACATGCGAACAGGAAAAAAGTTCGCTCGAACACGCGAACACCGTTAAAGTCTATGGGACACGAACATGAATAATCAAAAGTGCTAATTTTAAAGGCTTATATGCAAGTTATTGTCATAAAAAGTGTTTGGGGACCTGGGTCCTGCCCCAGGGGACATGGATCAATGCAAAAAAAAGTTTTAAAAACGGCCGTTTTTTCAGGAGCAGTGATTTTAATAATGCTTAAAGTCAAACAATAAAAGTGTAATATCCCTTTAAATTTCGTACCTGGGGGGTGTCTATAGTATGCCTGTAAAGGGGCGCATGTTTCCCGTGTTTAGAACAGTCTGACAGCAAAATGACATTTAGAAGGAAAAAACTCATTTAAAACTACCGTGGCTATTAATGAATTGCCGGTCCGACAATACACATAAAAGTTCATTGATAAAAACGGCATGGGAATTCCCCACAGGGAAAACCCGAACCAAAATTAAAAAAAAAAAAAATGACGTGGGGGGTCCCCCTAAATTCCATACCAGGCCCTTCAGGTCTGGTATGGACATTAAGGGGAACCCCGGCCAAAATTTAAAAAAAAAATGACGTGGGGTTCCCCTAAATTCCATACCAGACCCTTCAGGTCTGGTATGGATTTTAAGGGGAACCCCGCGCCAAAAAAAAAAAAAAAAAAACGGCGTGGGGTTCCCCCAAAAATCCATACCAGACCCTTATCCGAGCACGCAACCTGGCAGGCCGCAGGAAAAGAGGGGGGACGAGAGTGCGGCCCCCCCCTCCTGAACCGTACCAGGCCACATGCCCTCAACATTGGGAGGGTGCTTTGGGGTAGCCCCCCAAAACACCTTGTCCTCATGTTGATGAGGACAAGGGCCTCATCCCCACAACCTTGGCCGGTGGTTGTGGGGGTCTGCGGGCGGGGGGCTTATCGGAATCTGGAAGCCCCCTTTAACAAGGGGACCCCCAGATCCCGGCCCTCCCCTGTGTGAAATGGTAAGGGGGTACTTACCCCTACCATTTCACTAAAAAAGTGTCAAAATAGTTAAAAATGACAAGAGACAGTTTTTGACAATTCCTTTATTTAAATGCTTCTTTTATCTTCCTTCATCTTCTTCATCTTTTGGTTCTTCTGGCTCTTCTGGTTCTTCCTCCGGCGTTCTCGTCCAGCATCTCCTCCGCGGCGTCTTCTATCTTCTTCTCCTCGGGCCGCTCCGCACCCATGGCATGAGGGGAGGCTCCCGCTCTTCTCTTCATCTTCTTCTTCATCCTCTTCTCTTCTTTATCTTCTTCATCTTCTTCATCTTCATCTTCTCTTCTTAATTTTCTTCTGCGGGCCGCTCCGCATCCATGCATGGAGGGAGGCTCCCGCTGTGTGACGGCGTCTCCTCGTCTGACGGTTCTTAAATAACGGGGGGCGGGGCCACCCGGTGACTCCGCCCCCCTCTGACGCACGGGACATGACGGGACTTCCCTGTGGCATTCCCCGTGACGTCACAGGGAAGTCCCGTCAAGTCACCGTGCGTCAGAGGGGGGCGGGGTCACCGGGTGGCCCCGCCCCCCGTTATTTAAGAACCGTCAGACGAGGAGACGCCGTCACACAGCGGGAGCCTCCCTCCATGCCAGCATGGCTGCGGAGCGGCCCGGAGAAGAAATGAAGAAGGAAAAAGAGATGAAGAAGAAGAAGATGAAGAAGAGAAGAGGATGAAGAAGAAGAAGATGAAGAGAAGAGCGGGAGCCTCCCCTCATGCCATGGGTGCGGAGCGGCCCGAGGAGAAGATAGAAGACGCCGCGGAGGAGATGCTGGACGAGAACGCCGGAGGAAGAACCAGAAGAGCCAGAAGAACCAGAAGATGAAGAAGATGAAGGAAGATAGAAGAAGCATTTAAATAAAGGAATTGTCAAAAACTGTCTCTTGTCATTTTTAACTATTTTGACACTTTTTTAGTGAAATGGTAGGGGTAAGTACCCCCTTACCATTTCACACAGGGGGGGGCCGGGACCTGGGGGTCCCCTTGTTAAAGGGGGCTTCCAGATTCCGATAAGCCCCCCGCCCGCAGACCCTCACAACCACCGGCCACGGTTGTGGGGATGAGGCCCTTGTCCTCATCAACATAGGGACAAGGTGTTTTGGGGGGCTACCCCAAAGCACCCTCCCAATGTTGAGGGCATGTGGCCTGGTACGGTTCAGGAGGGGGGGCCGCACTCTCGTCCCCCCCTCTTTTCCTGCGGCCTGCCAGGTTGCGTGCTCGGATAAGGGTCTGTTATGGATTTTTGGGGGAACCCCACGCCGTTTTTTTTTTTTTTTTTGGCGCGGGGTTCCCCTTAAAATCCATACCAGACCTGAAGGGTCTGGTATGGAATTTAGGGGGAACCCCACGTCATTTTTTTTTTAAATTTTGGCCGGGGTTCCCCTTAATATCCATACCAGACCTGAAGGGCCTGGTATGGAATTTAGGGGGACCCCCCCCACGTCATTTTTTTTTTTAAATTTTGGTTCGGGGTTTCCCTGTTGGGAATTCCCATGCCATTTTTATCAATGAACTTTTATGTGTATTGTCGGACCGGCAATTCATTAATAGCCGCGGTAGTTTTAAATGAGTTTTTTCCTTCGAAATGTCATTTTGCTGTCAGATTGTTCTAAACACGGGAAACATGCGCCCCTTTACAGGCATACTATAGACACCCCCCAGGTACGAAATTTAAAGGGATATTACACTTTTATTGTTTGACTTTAAGCATTATTAAAATCACTGCTCCTGAAAAAACGTCCGTTTTTAAAACTTTTTTTTGCATTGATACATGTCCCCTGGGGCAGGACCCGGGTCCCCAAACACTTTTTATGACAATAACTTGCATATAAGCCTTTAAAATTAGCACTTTTGATTTCTCCCATAGACTTTTAAAGGGTGTTCCGCGGCATTCGAATTTGCCGCGAACACCCCAAATTGTTCGGTGTTCGGCGAACTTGCGAACAGCCAATGTTCGAGTCGAACATGAGTTCGACTCGAACTCGAAGCTCATCCCTAGTTGTGAGTTTAATCTCATTCTCGATTTTAATGTGCAATTTAGACAGGAGGAAAAAAATTACCAGCCCTTCAAGGGTTTATTTACAGAAAAGCACCTACCTTGAAGGATTTATTAGCACCAGGAGTGATAGATCCCCAAAAAGGCAGAAGGGACCATCTGCATCGTGTTTTGGCATTTTTCACTGGTTTCTTTGCATGTGGCAGGTGTAGGGCTTGTCGACACGCAAAGAAGAATATTAAAAAGAGAAAGGAATCCGGTTCTACCAGTACAGGCAAAAGGTACGAAATTCGAGATTTTGTAACCTGTGCATCCACAGGTATCATTTACATGCTGCAATGTGGATGTGGGTTGCAGTACATTGGCCGCACATCAAGAACTTTGCAGATTAGAGTGGGAGAGCATATTACCAATATTAAAAAAGGTATAACCACCCAAAGTGTCCAGAAACATTTTAAACTAGTACACAATAAGGACCCCAGTTCGCTGCAATTTTGCACTGCATATTTAAAATAGGTGTTTTAAGAGGCATAACACTCTTTGTTGCAATATTGGATTGAGAGGTGTTTAGATACACACTGCTCAGCAGAGGGTGTCACCACCATTGATATATACCAGTTTGATTCACTTGCCTTGTAATTATATTATGGATAGTGGTACCTTAATTGGTGCCTATGTACTTAAGATGGTCTAAATTAATTTTTATAATATACCTTTATTAATTTTTTAATAGTTCTCTATTGTGTGGGCTTGATTGATTCCGTGAGGGTATCAAGTTGATTTTACTGCATTTATTCCAAAGTTTAACATTACTTCACCTTGCAATGCATTTATTAAGCCGCTATGTAATTTAACAATCAATACATCTAAATGTATAGATTTTAAATTTGGTATTGCTTTTTTTGATTTTGGATCAATGTTTGCTTAAGCATCACTTTAGTGCTCTGAATGGCAATTCAATTACAATGCATTTAATCTCATTCTCCCAAAACATATTAATCATTTTTTAACAAATGATGTCTTATAAAAATATTCTCATTTGATATTTCCAGGGAACTCTCCTTAAGATTGGGTAGTGTTTAATTCTATATATTAGAAAATATAGGCTGGATTCAAATATAAATAAGCAAATCAGTTACAATAAGACTGAAGGAACTTTGTTCTTCCTGTCAGGGCTGAGACCAGGATGGGCAGGAGGGGCAGCTGCCCTGAGTGCAGTATTTTCATGTGGCAGAGCATTGTGTGGTCATCGTCGTTAGCTTGCTGGCTGCCTCTATAGTGCTACCCCAGCTAGATTTCATTGAGTTGCCCACAGCCCGCAATTCCAGCTGGCATGGAACAGGAGTCTTTTACTAGGACACTTCCTGTTCCTGCACAGCATGTGGCCACTCCCCCATGCAACTGCCACAATCTTCAGAAGAGCTGAGGTAGTTATTTTGAAATGTTTGTATGTATAAGAGAGATATATTGTTTGTAGGGATGAGCTTCGAGTTCGAGTCGAACTCATGTTCGACTCGAACATTGGCTGTTCGCAAGTTCGCCGAACACCGAACAATTTGGGGTGTTCGCGACAAATTCGAATGCTGCGGAACACCCTTTAAAAGTCTATGGGAGAAATCAAAAGTGCTAATTTTAAAGGCTAATATTCAAGTTATTGTCATAAAAAGTGTTTGGGGACCTGGGTCCTGCCCCAGGGGACATGGATCAATGCAAAAAAAAGTTTTAAAAACGGCCGAACAATAAAAGTGTAATATCCCTTTAAATTTCGTACCTGGGGGGTGTCTATAGTATGCCTGTAAAGGGGCGCATGTTTCCTGTGTTTAGAACAGTCTGACAGCAAAATGACATTTCGAAAGAAAAAAAGCCATTTAAAACTACCCGCGGCTATTGCATTGCCGACAATACACATAGAAGTTCATTGATAAAAAACGGCATGGGAATTCCCCACAGGGCAACCCCGAACCAAAATTGAAAAAAAAAAAGATGTGGGGGTCCCCCTAAATTCCATACCAGGCCCTTCAGGTCTGGTATGGATATTAAGGGGAACCCCGGCCAAAATTTAAAAAAAAAATGACGTGGGGTTCCCCCTAAATTCCATACCAGACCCTTCAGGTCTGGTATGGATTTTAAGGGGAACCCCGCGCCAAAAAAAAAAAAAAACGGCGTGGGGTCCCCCCAAAAATCCATACCAGACCCTTATCCGAGCACGCAACCTGGCGGGCCGCAGGAAAAGAGGGGGGGACAAGAGTGCGGCCCCCCCCTCCTGAACCGTACCAGGCCACATGCCCTCAACATTGGGAGGGTGCTTTGGGGTAGCCCCCCAAAACACCTTGTCCCCATGTTGATGAGGACAAGGGCCTCATCCCCACAACCCTGGCCGGTGGTTGTGGGGGTCTGCGGGCGGGGGGCTTATCGGAATCTGAAAGCCCCCTTTAACAAGGGGACCCCCAGATCCCGGCCCCCCCCTGTGTGAAATGGTAAGGGGGTACTTACCCCTACCATTTCACTAAAAAAACTGTCAAAAATGTTAAAAATGACAAGAGACAGTTTTTGACAATTCGTTTATTTAAATGCTTCTTCTTTCTTCTTTCTTCCTTCATCTTCTTCTGGTTCTTCTGGCTCTTCTGGTTCTTCCTCCGGCGTTCTCGTCCAGCATCTCCTCCGCGGCGTCTTCTATCTTCTTCTCCTCGGGCCGCTCCGCACCCATGGCATGAGGGGAGGCTCCCGCTCTTCTCTTCATCTTCTTCTTCATCCTCTTCTCTTCTTCCTTCTTCCTTCTTCTCTTCTTCTCCTCTTCATTTTCTACTCCGGGCCGCTCCGCATTCATGCTGTCATGAAGGGAGGTTCCCGCTGTGTGACGGCGTCTCTTTGTCTGACGGCTCTTAAATAACGGGGGGCGGGGCCACCCGGTGACCCCGCCCCCCTCTGACGCACGGGACATGACGGGACTTCAATGTGGCATTCCCCGTGACGTCACAGGGAAGTCCCGTCAAGTCACCGTGTGTCAGAGGGGGGCGGGGTCACTGGGTGGCCCCGCCCCCCGTTATTTAAGAGCCGTCAGACGAAGAGACGCTGTCACACAGCGGGAGCCTCCCTCCATGACAGCATGGATGCGGAGCGGCCCGGAGAAGAAAATGAAGAAGAGAAGAAGGAAGAAGAGAAGAGGATGAAGAAGAAGAGAAGAGCGGGAGCCTCCCCTCATGCCATGGGTGCGGAGCGGTCCGAGGAGAAGAAGATAGAAGACGCCGCGGAGGAGATGCTGGACGAGAACGCCGGAGGAAGAACCAAAAGAGCCAGAAGAACCAGAAGAAGAAGAAGATGAAGGAAGAAGCATTTAAATAAAGGAATTGTCAAAAACTGTCTCTTGTCATTTTTAACATTTTTGACAGTTTTTTAGTGAAATGGTAGGGGTAAGTACCCCCTTACCATTTCACACAGGGGGGGGCCGGGATCTGGGGGTCCCCTTGTTAAAGGGGGCTTCCAGATTCCGATAAGCCCCCTGCCCGCAGACCCCCACAATCACCGGCCAGGGTTGTGGGGATGAGGCCCTTGTCCTCATCAACATGGGGACAAGGTGTTTTGGGGGGCTACCCCAAAGCACCCTCCCAATGTTGAGGGCATGTGGCCTGGTACGGTTCAGGAGGGGGGGGCCGCACTCTCATCCCCCCTCTTTTCCTGCGGCCTGCCAGGTTGCGTGCTCGGATAAGGGTCTGGTATGGATTTTTGGGGGAACCCCATGCCGTTTTTTTTTTTTTTTTGGCGCGGGGTTCCCCTTAAAATCAATACCAGACCTGAAGGGTCTGGTATGAAATTTAGGGGGAACCCCACCTCGTTTTTTTTTTAAATTTTGGCTGGGGTTCCCCTTAATATCCATACCAGACCTAAAGGGCCTTGTATGGAATTTAGGGGGACTCCCACATCATTTTTTTTTTTAATTTTGGTTCGGGGTTTCCCTGTGGGGAATTCCCATGCCGTTTTTATCAATGAACTTCTATGTGTATTGTCGGCAATGCAATAGCCGCGGGTAGTTTTAAATGTTTTTTCCTTCGAAATGTCATTTTGCTGTCAGACTGTTCTAAACACAGGAAACATGCGCCCCTTTACAGGCATACTATAGACACCCCCCAGGTACTAAATTTAAAGGGATATTACACTTTTATTGTTTGACTTTAAGCATTATTAAAATCACTGCTCCTGAAAAAACGTCCGTTTTTAAAACTTTTTTTTGCATTGATCCATGTCCCCTGGGGCAGGACCCGGGTCCCCAAACACTTTTTATGACAATAACTTGCATATTAGCCTTTAAAATGAGCACTTTTGATTATTCATGTTCGTGTCCCATAGACTTTAACGGTGTTCGCGTGTTCGAGCGAACTTTTTTCCTGTTCGCATGTTCTGGTGCGAACCGAACAGGGGGGTGTTCGGCTCATCCCTAATTGTTTGTATGTATGAAGGAAACATTGACTGTATTGTTTGTGTGTGAACTATGCAGCTTGCTAACAATGGGCAGTAGACATACTAAACATAGAAAATAATTAAAAGTAGACTAACTTTTTTAAAGCTACATTTTAAATTGCATTAAAAAGGAACTTAAAGAGGAGTTACGCCATTTTTTTTTTTTAAAGTCAGCAGGTACAAATACTGCAGCTGCTGACTTTTAAAATAAGGACACTTACCTGTCCAGGGCACCTGGCTGCTCTGTGTTACTGGCCCTGCAGCCTCCTAGGAGATGTGACATGGTATTCCAGAAGGCTGCAGGATCAAGGACATGCCATTCACCTCCAAGCACCAACACAATTACACATACGTTTACTGTTGATAACTAGAGTATTATCTAGTGGATTTTACCATAGTCTTTAAAACAACAATCTTTTTCCAACTTGTGCTGCCAGGGCTTGCTAGGGTGGCTAATGCAGGTATATGAGGCATTAGGATCTATAAGTGAGCAGTAAGGTAAGACTTGAATATATTAAAGTGTTACTAAACCCTGGACCCTGAATTCACTATATCTGGTCTCCCACAGAACATGGAAATGCAATTATTTTAGTAAATATAAACTGCTAAATACTAAATACCTTTTCTCATCAGCAGTATATAGCAGTCTTGTGATTTCTATCAGTGTGTGGTAAAGCTTGTAGGAGGCATTTTTATTCTGTTCTCACTGTCCTATAACACTTCAGGACCTCTGACTCGCTGCCTGGACAGTGCTGATTGGCCCTGTGCTGATCACATGCTCTCTCCCAAGAACAAAAAAAAAAACCCTAACATACACACCAAACTGAGCATGTGCTGCCTGACTCCTTCCATTTATAATATTCGGGGAGGAGTTGGAGACACTGGAAGAAGGTGAAGATCAGAGAACTTTTCTGATCTTCATCTGCATAGGATTGACCCCCTTATGTTCCACAGTGAGTATAACAAGCATACTTTACTGCATATACAGACTGATTTTACTGTTGTGGGTTTAGTAACACTTCAAGCTGTGTTAATAGAGTCAAGATTAGGACAGCAAAGGAACAAGGTGACAAGGAAACACATCAGTAAGTCAGGAAGGAGGAGAATGGAGGTATTTAAAATGATTTGTTGCTCTGAGTGGGAAAATTGACAGGTTTTTTTTAACCCCTTCCCGTCCAGCCCTACTGTCCAATTAATATGGCCTTGATGCCTAGGGGCAGGAAGGATTGGCGATCATGTGATTACTGTAATACCTATCATTAGTAGGACAGAGAGCTCTCTTTCACAGCTCAGTCTCTGTGATAGAAGCATGCAGTGAGTGCATTCAGCCATCCAGTGACTCATATGTGCAGCGTATGGATGTTAAAACCACCCTTTTGCAGACACACATGTGCTACATGGGCAGCAACAGGTTAACTGCTTATTTTCTACATAAGAGAATATAGGTGGTAGGGTAGGTAGAAAGTTTTTTTTTTTTTTTATTTAAAAGATTGTGAACTGTGGAAATGAGTTCATAGACTAGCAAAATCATTATGATTGAAAAAAGGGATGACCATCTACATGGCTTTTGACCGAAATCCATACTGGCGAAAATGTGGAGCCTGAATTTGTGTAACTTCTTCTGAAAATGCTAGCTGCCTGGCTATCTTTGGCCTATGTAGTTCATGAAAATTAATATGGGGTCAATACCTCAAGATACTTTGATCTGAGGTTCATAAGTGTAAATCACTCCCTTGTGACACAGTAATTGAGGCATATAGTTTTAATTAATAAACTGTTATTTTAGAATAGTGCAATTAATTATTGTATTGATTAAGAGAAATTATTGTGGCTTAGACAGCCTACAGAATGGCTTCATTGGAAGAACAGTCAAATTGAGAATAATAGTGTTGAGAGTCTGATAGACTTTTGCTTCATATGAGCTGTTTATGACAGTCTTTTGTAATATGTAAACAGTCTCTAGTAGTCTTTGTTTTATGTCAATCGTACAGCTATCTTGCCAATTGAAAATGGAATGAAAACTTTTGCAATAAACAGAATCCTCAAAATTTGCTCTATAAAATTAGAACAAACAATAACTGTTGAACCATGTCTATAACCACTTTTATGCCACTTGAGGGTTGGTCACTAACTCATTTCCTCTGCTTTTACCCATGTATCTTTAGGCAGCATGTTATTTTCAGATACAAATTTACCACTGTTTAATTCTGAGAGGTAAAATATATATGTTTAGTTTTAGGTGTTGTAGTTAGGCCTCAAATACTGACTATTCTTTGTTCTAAAAAAAATTAAAAAAACAAAAAATAAATGCTGTGCAAAGACAACTTATTAATGCAGCCTTGAGGTTGAAATGAAAAAATACCAATTACATGTTTGGTGTATGCCCACTGAAAGGTGGGGCTGAGGCAGCCACAACCACCACTGCTCTCTCTTTCAGTAACCATAGGATTGGAGGCTTAATGGTTATCAGAGTGGCTCTTATAGGAAGTGCAACAAAAAGGCTCTTATGCAGCACCTACCCAAAGTGCCACATTTGGGCTCCCTCTGTGGTGCTGGAAGGAGATTGGCCATTTTACCTTTCTATTGGGGATAGAATAAGGGAGCCATCCAAATTGTGATCCCTCTCTGTGATTACTGAAATTCGGGCATCCTTGTACAGGGATTCGCCACAAACTGCCTTTAGTAGAAGTCCTCAAGTCCTTGGAGTTGCAGGGGACAGCACTATCCACAACAGTCTCACCCCACCCACTTCCAACATCCAGATTTTGGGAGGGGGGATACGTCCCTCTTGAAGCCTGTATTATCTTCTCACACATCTCATCCAGCACATCAGCCCTCTCCATCATTCTGGTATAATCACTCAACCTTATGCTAACTCTGCCTCACAGGGATGAAGGTAAAGTGCAAATATTCTAGTTAGCACTGGGGAAGCAGCAAGTCCTCTTCAAAGCCTGGTCCATGACATCACAAGGTCAAGAAAGTTTGTGTCCCTGATCCCTGCGAGTATGACTCTAGGGTGCCCGCACAGCCCATCTGTAAGTACATTCAAGAGAAAAAAACTCCAGAATTCACTGCACTCCCTGATTACTTTATTTCCATCTCATAAAAGCACAGGCACTGCAGGAACAGTCGATGGTAACACGTTTCACACCAAATACAGTGCTTACTCAAACCTGCTGCCAAAATGCTGAACACATACTGAATGATCAGTCAATAATGTGAGGAAAAGGTCCCTAGAGCACATCCTTATGCAATAATTACAGGTTGATGACATGATGTTGCTAGTGCAGTCACTGCAGCATAGCCATCATTAAGGTCCAGCCACCTAAATGCCCACAAACCCTCCTGGTCTGACCAAGGGCCTCCTGGAATCTGGCGTATTTTGTTATTAATCACTCCAGTACATGGTTAATGGCACATGCCAGACAATAAATTATCATCAAAGTGAAATTCAAGTGCACTTAATACCCCCCCCCCCCCCCTCACATTCTCAAATGACATATCTTTAACCATTCAATTGACGAAAGGTAGGATAACAAATGTGCACTAATAAAGTCCAAAAACCTATGTGTAAGTCACCTGTGTCTATCAGGGGCACAGGGTGACCGAGAACCCCAGTCAGGTCTTAACTAACCAGACTCACCGTAAAACCACACCAGACTCAGCATTTCCTTTTACCCCTGTTATCATGGGTCTTATATGTGTTGAAAGAATGAAGGACTATTTCAAAGGGGTTTATGAATTTTACCTTACAGAGGGTGGCCAGTAGATAAGTGTCACTATAAAAAACCTTGCATGGCTAAAGATGGCATGGTATCTGCCACCTCTCAGCCTGTGCCTTCAGAGCTGCTAGCAACTCTGGCTCAGTGTGATTCCTGTCCCAAGATATATAGGTTGCAACACAGCATGGCAGAATTTAGCCTGGAATACAGCTTTTGCTTTAGGGCACTTGGAGGATTGCTAGTTTTAATAAGTCAAACGGATGAGGTCAAAGAAATAGAAGGGCTACAGGTGATTGTGTTGCCTCCATCTGAAAAAAAACATGTAGTGGTATCACCAGCTCCTGCTTACCCTGATATGTATACCTTACCAGTAACAGTACAATCCAGTGACACAAATAGATTACTTTCCATCTGTTGGTGAAGGGCATAGATTGACCTTTGAGTAAAGATTTGGTGTCTGCATACCTGCCTCCTGATGTGGTGTAGGGATGAGCTTTCTGTTCGGGTCGAACATGAGTTCGACTCGAAGATTGGCTGTTCGGCCGTTCGTCGAAAACTGAACATTATAGGCCATCCGAGCCAAATTTCGAGTGGCGCATAACGGCCCATAATGCACTGCAGGAGCACAGTGCATTGCTATATGATGATTGGCCAGAGCATGCACCATGACCTGCATGCTTTGGCCAGTCACAGCGCCCTCAGCTAAGAGAGCCATAATTGGTCAAAGGCAGGGTGCCTTTTGCCAATCATTGCTCAGGAGGACTAAGTCCACGCCCCATACTATATAAGGCCACCTGCACGTCGGCCTCGTGTAGTGTGTCGTTGCCGTGGACGGAGAGAGAGTGTCATTTAGATTGAGCAAGCAGGCAGATTATTCAGTTAGCTGTAGTGTATTTAAAGTGTGTGTGTGTACAGTATATATATATATATATATATATATATATATATATATATATATATATATATATCTCACAAAAGTAAGTACACCCCTCACGTTTTTGTAAATATTTTATTATATCTTTTCGTGTGACAACACTGAAGAAATGACACTTTGCTACAATGTAAAGTAGTGAGTGTACAGCTTGTATAACAGTGTAAATAACAGTGTAAATTTGCTGTCGCCTCAAAAAAACTCAACACACAGCCATTAATGTCTAAACCGCTGGCAACAAAAGTGAGTACACCCCTAGGTGAGAATGTCCAAGTTGGGCCCAAAGTGTCAATATTTTGTGGCCACCATTATTTTTCAGCACTGCATTAACCCCCTTGGACATGGAGTTCACCAGAGCTTCACAGGTTGCCACTAGGGATGAGCTTCGAGTTCGAGTCGAACTCATGTTCTACTCGAACATTGGCTGTTCGCAAGTTCGCCGAACAGCGAACAATTTGGGGTGTTCGCGGCAAATTCGAATGCCGCGGAACACCCTTTAAAAGTCTATGGGAGAAATCAAAAGTGCTAATTTTAAAGGCTTATATGCAAGTTATTGTCATAAAAAGTGTTTGGGGACCCGGGTCCTGCCCCAGGGGACATGGATCAATGCAAAAAAAAGTTTTAAAAACGGCCGTTTTTTCAGGAGCAGTGATTTTATTAATGCTTAAAGTCAAACAATAAAAGTGTAATATCCCTTTAAATTTCGTACCTGGGGGGTGTCTATAGTATGCCTGTAAAGGGGCGCATGTTTCCTGTGTTTAGAACAGTCTGACAGCAAAATGACATTTGGAAGGAAAAAACTCATTTAAAACTACCCGCGGCTATTGCATTGCCGACAATACACATAGAAGTTCATTGATAAAAACGGCATGGTAATTCCCCACAGGGGAACCCCGAACCAAAAAAAAAAAAAAAAAAATGATGTGGGGGTCCCCCTAAATTCCATACAAGGCCCTTCAGGTCTGGTATGGATATTAAGGGGAACCCCAGCCAAAATTTAAAAAAAAAATTGACGTGGGGTTCCCCCTAAATTCCATACCAGACCCTTCAGGTCTGGTATGGATTTTAAGGGGAACCCCGCGCCAAAAAAAAAAAAAAAAAAAGGCGTGGGGTCCCCCTAAAAATCCATACCAGACCCTTATCCGAGCACGCAACCTGGCAGGCCGCAGGAAAAGAGGGGGGGACAAGAGTGCGGCCCCCCCCCCTCCTGAACCGTACCAGGCCACATGCCCTCAACATTGGGAGGGTGCTTTGGGGTAGCCCCCCAAAACACCTTGTCCCCATGTTGATGAGGACAAGGGCCTCATCCTCACAACCGTGGCCGGTGGTTGTGAGGGTCTGCGGGCGGGGGGCTTATCGGAATCTGGAAGCCCCCTTTAACAAGGGGACCCCCAGATCCCGGCCCCCCCCCTGTGTGAAATGGTAAGGGGGTACTTACCCCTACCATTTCACTAAAAAACTGTCAAAAATGTTAAAAATGACAAGAGACAGTTTTTGACAATTCCTTTATTTAAATGCTTCTTCTTTCTTCTTTCTTCCTTCATCTTCTTCTGGTTCTTCTGGCTCTTCTGGTTCTTCCTCCGGCGTTCTCGTCCAGCATCTTCTCCGCGGCGTCTTCTATCTTCTTCTCCTCGGGCCGCTCCGCACCCATGGCATGAGGGGAGGCTCCCGCTCTTCTCTTCATCTTCTTCTCTTCTTCATCTTCTTCTTCATCTTCTTCTTCTTCTTCTTCTTCCTTCTTCTCTTCTTCCTGTCTTCTCCGGGCCGCTCCGCAATCCATGCTGTGGCATGGAGGGAGGCTCCCGCTGTGTGACGGCGTCTCTTCGTCTGACGGTTCTTAAATAACGGGGGGCGGGGCCATCCGGTGACCCCGCCCCCCTCTGACGCACGGTGACTTGAGGGACTTCCCTGTGACGTCACGGGGAATGCCACAGGAAAGTCCCGTCATGTCACCGTGCGTCAGAGGGGGGCGGGGTCACCGGGTGGCCCCGCCCCCCGTTATTTAAGAACCGTCAGACGAAGAGACGCCGTCACACAGCGGGAGCCTCCCTCCATGCCACAGCATGGATTGCGGAGCGGCCCGGAGAAGACAGGAAGAAGAGAAGAAGAGAAGAAGGAAGAAGAAGAAAAAGAAGAAGAAGAAGATGAAGAAGAAGATGAAGAAGAGAAGAAGATGAAGAGAAGAGCGGGAGCCTCCCCCCAAATGCCATGGGTGCGGAGCGGCCCGAGGAGAAGAAGATAGAAGACGCCGCGGAGAAGATGCTGGACGAGAACGCCGGAGGAAGAACCAGAAGAGCCAGAAGAACCAGAAGAAGAAGAAGATGAAGGAAGAAAGAAGAAAGAAGAAGCATTTAAATAAAGGAATTGTCAAAAACTGTCTCTTGTCATTTTTAACATTTTTGACAGTTTTTTAGTGAAATGGTAGGGGTAAGTACCCCCTTACCATTTCACACAGGGGGGGGGCCGGGATCTGGGGGTCCCCTTGTTAAAGGGGGCTTCCAGATTCCGATAAGCCCCCCGCCCGCAGACCCTCACAACCACCGGCCACGGTTGTGAGGATGAGGCCCTTGTCCTCATCAACATGGGGACAAGGTGTTTTGGGGGGCTACCCCAAAGCACCCTCCCAATGTTGAGGGCATGTGGCCTGGTACGGTTCAGGAGGGGGGGGGGGCCGCACTCTCGTCCCCCCCTCTTTTCCTGCGGCCTGCCAGGTTGCGTGCTCGGATAAGGGTCTGGTATGGATTTTTAGGGGGACCCCACGCCTTTTTTTTTTTTTTTTTTTGGCGCGGGGTTCCCCTTAAAATCCATACCAGACCTGAAGGGTCTGGTATGGAATTTAGGGGGAACCCCACGTCAATTTTTTTTTTAAATTTTGGCTGGGGTTCCCCTTAATATCCATACCAGACCTGAAGGGCCTTGTATGGAATTTAGGGGGACCCCCACATCATTTTTTTTTTTTTTTTTTTTGGTTCGGGGTTCCCCTGTGGGGAATTCCCATGCCGTTTTTATCAATGAACTTCTATGTGTATTGTCGGCAATGCAATAGCCGCGGTAGTTTTAAATGTGTTTTTTCCTTCCAAATGTCACTTTGCTGTCAGACTGTTCTAAACACGGGAAACATGCGCCCCTTTACAGGCATACTATAGACACCCCCCAGGTATGAAATTTAAAGGGATATTACACTTTTATTGTTTGACTTTAAGCATTATTAAAATCACTGCTCCTGAAAAAACGGCCGTTTTTAAAACTTTTTTTTGCATTGATTCATGTCCCCTGGGGGAGGACCCGGGTCCCCAAACACTTTTTATGACAATAACTTGCATATTAGCCTTTAAAATTAGCACTTTTGATTATTCATGTTCGTGTCCCATAGACTTTAACGGCGTTCGCGTGTTCGAACGAATTTTTTTCCTGTTCGCATGTTCTGGTGCGAACCGAACAGGGGGGTGTTCGGCTCATCCCTAGTTGCCACTGGAGTCCTCTTCCACTCCTCCATGATGACATCACGGAGCTAGTGGATGTTAGAGACCTTGCGCTCCTCCACCTTGCTTGGCCAGTCCATCACCTTTACCCTCAGCTTCTTTAGCAAGTCAGTGGTTGTCTTGGAGGTGTGTTTGGGGTCGTTATTATGTTGGAATACTGCCCTGCGGCCCAGTCTCTGAAGGGAGGGAATCGCGCTCTGCTTCAATATGTCACAGTACATGTTGGCATTCATGGGTTTCTCAATGAACTGTAGCTTCCCAGTGCCGGCAGCACTCATGCAGCCCCAGATCATGACACTCTCACCACCATGCTTGACTGTAGGCAAGACATACTTGTCTTTGTACTCCTCACCTGGTTTGCGGCTCACACGCTTGACACCATCTGAACCAAATAAGTTTATCGTGGTCTCATCAGACCACGGGACATGGTTCCAGTAATCCATGTCCTTAGTCTGCTTGTCTTCAGCAAACTGTTTGCAGGCTTTCTTGTGCATCATCTTTATAAGAGGCTTCTTCTGGGATGACAGCTATGCAGACCAATTTGATGCAGTGTGCGGCGTATGGTCTGAGCACTGACAGGCTGACCCCCCACCCCTTCAACTTATCCCAAAGACAACCTCTGGATACTATGCTGAGCGTGTGCACTCAACTTCTTCGGTTGACCATCGCGAGGCCTGTTCTGAGTGGAACCTGTCCTGTTAAACCTCTGTTTGGTCTTGACCACCGCACTGCAGCTCAGTTTTAGGGTCTTAGTAATCTTCTTAAAGCTTAGGCCATCTTTATGTAGTGCAACAATTCTTTTTTTTTTCAGATCCTCAGAGAGTTCTTTGCCATGAGGTGCCATGAGGTGCCATGTTGAATTTCCAAAGACCAGTATGAGAGAGTGAGAGCAATAACACCAAATTTAACACACCTGATCCCCATTCACACCTGAGACCTTGTAACACTAATGAGTCACATGACACCAGGGAGGGGAAATGGCTAATTGGGCCCAATTTGGACATTTTCACATAGGGGTGTACTCACTTTTGTTGCCAGCGGTTTAGACATTAATGTCTGTGTGTTGAGTTATTTTGAGTGTACAGCAAATTTACACTGTTATACAAGCTGTACACTCACTACTTTACATTGTAGTGTCATTCCTTCACTGTTGTCATATGAAAAGATATAATAAAATATTTACAAAATTTTGAGAGGTGTACTTACTTTTGTGAGATACTGTGTGTGTGTGTATGTGTGTGTGTATGTGTATATATACACTTCTGTTGGTGTACACAGTACCATGCACCCCTAGTGCAGTTGCTACTACTTTCCTGGTGGTGTACACAGGACAGTGTAGTGTTTTTTTGCTAAACAAAATTTACAGCATGTCCGGAAGGCCACCAAGGAGAGGCAGACGCTCACAGGCCACTAAAAGAGGGCAAGCGGACTCTGTGTCTACAATCGACAGTGCTGGTCGTGGACATGGTGCATTCTCAGCACGTGGCCGTGGGGCATGCTTGTCCTTTTTTCCTGTAGCTGGCCATGTTATTGAGCCACAACATGCAGAAGAGTTGGTGGAATGGATTACAAAGCCTTCCTCATCCTCTGTCACCCAGGCTCAGAGTAGTTTGCCTGCCAATGCCAAAGTGGCCTATTCCATCGGCTCCATGTCAACAGTCGCTCCTTTCCTACCCCACCATCATGCATGGAGGAGTCCCCCCAAACTATTCGACCACAGTGTCGGGTACATGCTGCAGGAGGATGAGCAGCAATTTGAAGGCTCCGATGATGCTACCCAGGTTGAGGAAGGGAGTAATATCAGCCTAGGGAGAAGGGGTGCCCAAGAAGGTCAAGAAACTGGCAGTCATGCAACCCCACCTGCAGCATACTGCCAAGTTTGCTCCAGTGATGAGGAGGGAGGGGACGATGAGGTCACTGACTCAACATGGGTGCCTGATAGAAGAGAGGATGAGGAGGAGGAGAAGCTACATCTCCAACGAGGTAGGATGCCCTCCAGGGGGCAGCTTAAGGGCAGCCACCACCCTATTGCATCACACCACAGAGCTAAGCAGGTGCAGGGTGCTGCTGACTCCCCACATATTTTGAAAAGTTCTTTGGTGTGGGCCTTTTTTGACATGTGTGCAACAGATCGCACCGTTGCTGTTTGCAACATATGTCTGAAGCGTATCAAGCGTGGTCAAAACAGCAGCTGCTTGGGCACCACATGCTTGACCAGACATATGACGACCTCCCATGCAATCTGTTGGCTACAGCACTTAAAAGGCCCACATCAAAGAACAAGGGAGACCTCTCCTTGCTCCTCATCAGCTGGGTTCTCCAACCCCGCTATACTTCCAGTCCTCTCAGAAATCTGCACTGAGAGGAATGACGGTATAGCAATAGGTGTCCCAAGTACTTGCAGCCAATCTGCTATCAGTACATCGCCATCTGATTTTAGCAGGCAAATTTCCCTACCCCAGTTGCTAAACCGTCAAAAGAAATTTGATCCCAGCCATCCACATGCTAAGCTTGGCCAATATGCTAGCACTGCAACTGCTGCCTTTTCAGCTGCTGCCCCCTTTCGTGAATATGTGGAATGTGCGGTAACTCAGTGTCAGGTTCCCAAATGCCATTTCTTTTCATGAAAGGTCATTCCGGCTCTCTACCAGCATATGGAAGGAAATGTCTTGGCCTCGTTGGACAGGGCATTCAGCAGTAAGGTGCATATTACTGCTGACTCATGGTCCAGCAGGCATGGACAGGGACGTTACCTTTCTTTCACGGCGCACTGGGTAACTCTGCTGGCAGCTGGGAAGTATGCAGGATAGGGTTCAGTATTGTTGGAGCTTGTTCTGCTACCACGCCTCCAAAATGCTAGTGGTGATTCTGCCACAGCTCTCTCCTCCACCCCCTTCTCTTCTTCTTCCTCTATGGCCTCTTCCTCTGCAGATTTCTCCTCTGAACCAGCAGTGCTCCGAAGGCATTCAAGGGGCTACTCAAGCACTTAGGCAAAAAGATGCCATGCGGTGCTTGAGTTGGTCTGCTTATGGGACAGGAGCCACACTGGGGCAGAGATTCTGTCAGCTCTGCAGGGGCAGGCTCAGAGGTGGTTGATGCCATGCCAGTTTCAGCCAGGAATGGTTGTATGCGACAATGGCACCAACCTCCTCTCTGCCCTCCGACAGGGACACTTGATCCATGTTCCCTGAATTTGGTGGTGCAGCAGTTCTTAAGCAGGTGCCCGGGCTTACAGGATCTCCTGAGGCAGGCCAGGATAGTCTGTGGTCATTTCTGCTGGTCATATAATGCCAGTGCTCAGCTTGCTGACATTCAAAGAGAATGCAACCTGCCCAAGAACCGACTCATTTGTTGCATGCCCACCAGGTGGAACTCAACGTTGGCAATGCTGAAGCGGCTGCACATGCAGCAGAGGGCCATCAATGAGTACCTGTGTGAGTATGGCACCAGGACAGGGTCAGGGAAGCTTGGCTTTTTTCGACCACGCCAGTGGCTACTGATTAAGGATGCATGCACTGTCCTGTCACCATTTGAGGAGGCCATAAGGATGGTGAGCAGTGACAGTGCATGCATCAGTAAAACTGTCCCTCTTGTCTTCCTGTTGGAGCACACACTTCGTGGAATAATGGACAGGGCACTTGAGGCAGAACAGCGGGAGGAAGAGGAGGACTTCCTTACCTCTCAAGGCCCCCTTTATCCAGATACTAGTATTCCTACAGGCCCGTCGATCACATAGAAAGAAGAAGAGGAGGAGGAGGATTGTGTCAGCATGGAGGTGGAGGATAACACTCAGCATTAGCAGCAGTCTTCAAGAGATTGTTTATAGTCCTCAGAAACCCATGGAGTTGTACGTGCTGGGAGGAGGTGGTTGAGGATCATGTGATCCTTAGTGACCCAGAGGACTCAGGATCGAATGCCTCTGCAAACCTATGCTACATGGCTTCCCTGATCCTGCAAAGCCTGCGAAAGGACCCTAGGATTCGTGGTATCAATGAGAGGGATCATTACTGGCTGGCAACCCTTCTTGATCCACGTTACAAGGGTAAGGTTGCAGAACTTATCCAGCCTTCGCAGAGGATGAAACATCTTTGGGAGGCCTTGCAGAAAGGTTTGTGCAATGCGTTTCCAGAGCCTGGGAGGTTACAATTTCCTGGTGCTGGACAACGTGTTGCTGAGGCTTCGTTCAGTCACAGAAAGAGCACTGGAGAAGGTGACCGGCTGACCGATGCCTTCAGGCAATTCTTCAGTCCCCAGCGCCCAGGTCTGATCGGTTCCAGTAACCATCGCCAGCATCTGAATTACATGGTGCAGGAATATCTAGGGGCAAGATCAGACTTGGAGACCTTTCCACTAGAACATCCACTGGGTTACTAAGTCTTGAGGAGGAACCACTGGCCAGAGCTTGCTCAATATGCAATTGAGCTACTGGCCTGTCCTGCATCCAGTGTTCTTTCTGAACGCACATTCAGTGCTGCTGGAGGTTTTGTAACCAATCACAGAGTGCGCCTGTCCACAGACTCTGTTGATCGGCTCACATTCATAAAAATGAATCAGTCTTGGATCACCAGCTACCAAGTACCTGATGCTGATGTAACCGAATGATTTTTCTATGGATGTGGGATCCCTTGAAGACTGCATTTGTTGAGTGGCTATCCTATTATGCTGAGTGACTATCCTATTCCTCCGCAATTTTCATGATGATAGTTTCTAAGAATATTTTCAGTTCAGGGCACCACCACCACTACATAAGGCCCAATTGTTCTGCCCCTGCTTAACTGGGGAGCGTAATTACAATTTTTGATCTAATATTTCGGAGCAGGGCCTGTTCCTGCGCTCATCAAAAGTTTCTGTGAGGCTTTACAGTGTTGTGCCATCACCACCACCACCGCCTAAGGCCAAATTTTTCTGCCCCTGTTTAACAGGGGCATGTAATTACAATTCTTGATATAATATTTCACAGCAGGGCCCATTCCAGCGCCCAACAAGAGTAACTGTGTGGGCTTACAGTGTTCTGGTACCACCAACACCTAAGGCCAATTTTCCTCAGTGTATAGGGCAGGCCATATAGTATATACAGGCGGTCCCCTATTTTCAAACATCCTACTTACAAATGGAGGGAGACAACAGGAAGTGAGAGGAAATCTACCCCTAGAAAGGGAAATTCTCTCCTGTAAGAGTTAATATGGGACAAAGATGTCTCCACTGATGCTTTATCACCAATCCTTGTTTCCCTAATAACCCAAAATTTTCAAAATCCAATTGTCATTGGGACAGAAAGTGAGGTGAAATCTTCTGAACAGGGGCACAGACAGCAAAACAAATTTTACAGGGGTGGTAACCCTTCCCTATGTTATCCAAAAAGCTTAAAAATGTATTCTCTTGGCTAGACCCAAAGGGCCTGGTAATGGGCTGGGGGGGGGGGGACATTACATTACAGCCGCAAGCAGTTTTAAATGACTTTTTTTACTTTTAGAAATGTCATTTTGTGCAGGGACTGTTCTAAATATGGGAAAAATGTGCCACTTTACAGGCATACTATAGACACCCCCCAGGCACAATATTTAAAGGAATATTACACTTTTATTGTTTCACTTTAAGCATTATTAAAATCACTGCTCCCGAAAAAATGGCCGGTTTTAAAACTTTTTTTGCATTAATACATGTCCCCTGGGGCAGGACCCATGTCCCCAAACACTTTTTATGACACTAACTTACATATTAGCCTTTAAAATTAGCACTTTGTATTTTTCACGTTAGACTTTAACGGGGTCCTCGAGTTCGCACAAATTTTTGGTCTTTTCGCATGTTCTGCCGCGAACCATACTGAACCGGGGGGGGGGGGTGTTCGGCTCATCCCTAATGCGGTGTATTCTAAGTCTCTGAAACCTCTTGTGGGACTTCCCTCCCTGTCACTAAAGGACATAGATGCAGATGTTGTGAAGGAGGAGGGGGGAAGAAGAAAATAAGAAATACGATGGAGAAGTTTGGGCCTTTTGCTCTCCCCATTTTTTCACTAAGGTACTACTCTCACTGAGCTCCATGGTGCAGAGTAATTTGTTTCCTTCTGCATGTAGTACCCAAATGGCTGCAACATTTAACACAATTGATACACTACAGGCAGAGGCTGCAGACCAAAATGATGCTGACAGCAGTAGATACATAATATAGATTTACTAAAAAAGACCACATGGCAGAGCTCTGTGGATAGGCCCAGGAGATAGCAAGGGCCTATATCTGTGGGGCAGTACCTTCAGAAAAATTTGGACAGTTGCCAGCTGCTAGAGCATCCCTGCCTATTCCAGCTCCCTACCTGATGTCCCCCTGACTGCTGTATGGCTGGACCCTCCTCTCCCTTTATAGTCATGGCTCTATCTTTCTCATCCCCAATATTTAAAGGAAGAATGTTTGCACATGATGCATATCATCCTCCTGAAGCAAGTCATTTTATAGCCAATAGCTTATTTGTGAGGTCTGGTTGGGATTGGCAGTAGAGGAGGAGGAAGAAGTGGATGCACAATCGGCACTGGGTGCTCTGCATCTGGAGCAGGCCTCTATGAAATGCATCCTGACCACTGCATTGTTCTGCAGGACCTGCTTGCCCCTACTACCTCTGGTTGCAGAAAATCTTTCTCTTACTTTAGGTATTTCTGTCTTCTTTTTTAAATAAAGGAGATTGCCTAAATGTAATAGCAGTTACTGCATGGCAATAGGAGTGATAAATATGTGGTGCTTTGATGCACACTACTTTATGCAAAAGCATGCAGGGATATGCTACAAAGTGTAGACTGTGCACCCCAAAATTTAAAAAAGGACCTTTAACACTAAAAAATAAACCCTGGTACACCTTTTTACCCTAGCAGAAAATAAAAAAAAGTATAAACACTAAATAAAAGAACAAAAAAAAACATTAAAACAACACACACATAAAGGAATACTAAAAATGACTGTTGGGTCTCTGAACTGTGATACAGTGTGGGTGCTCAAGAATATGTAGCATATCACACTGCATTGCAATCCACAGTAGTTTTGCACAACATACCATCATATAGTAAAGTATAGTCCCTAACGTTCCCAACTGTCAGCGCTCCCTAAACAACTCCAACACACTTGATTTTCTGCAAACCCACTGTGCTGTAAACCTGACCTCATCCCTAATCATGAACATTTATTAGCATTATGGCATTCAGAAGAGAGCACTGACAGTCCAAAACCTTTTTATTATGTAGCACTACCCTTTTTTAGGGCTACCAGTTTAAAGTCCAAGGCTATATTCCTGCTAGTGCAGCAGACAGGAAAACAGCAACTTCACAAGTTTGCATCCAAAAATCACAGTCTAGAAGGGTTCTTTATTGCAGTACAGTAATAACATGGATAGGGTTCAGGAAGCTGTGGGGTACTCCACATTACTAACAAGAACCATGATGACCCTTTTCCTTGTAGTAGCTCTTCTGAACAGTCCCCTAGGCAGTGGGACATCAAGTGGACAGTGCTGGGGCACCTTTAGCAATGACCCAGGCCAGGCAAGCCTTGTACTTTGTGCAGCAGGGGTGATAAACGCAAACAGTCACTGAAGTTCCTTCCCCTTTTGGTCAGAACTCACAATGTCCTTCCAGCTTGGAATGCTACTCTCTGATTCCAGGAGACAGGATCTGCCTGTGGATTCCCAAGGTAGGTCTTCAGTGACACCCTTCCTTAAACCCTGAAAGGGTTCTGTGGCTATGCAGATTTATTACTTATTATTTTTTACCAAAAATATGTAAAAGAATACGTATCGGCCTAAACTGAGAAAGAAATTAGTTTTTTTTAATGTATTTTTTGGGGGTATTATAGCAAAAAGTGAAAAATATTGCTTTTTTTTTTTCAAAATTGTCACTCTTTTTTTGTTTATAGCACAAAAAATAAAAACCACAGATGTGATCAAATACCACCAAAAGAAAGATCTATTTGTGGGAAAAAAGGACGTCAATTTTGTTTGGGTGCAACGTCGCAAGACCGCGCAATTGTCAGTTAAAGCGATGCAGTGCCGGGGGGCGTGGCTTAGCGATGGCCGAGTAAAGACGTGAGCTGAAGGAGCTCCGGGCCCGTTCCGCGCTTCACCTGCCAAACATCCCTCTTCTTCAGCAGGTGAACACGGCATGTCCACCTCTAAACACTACAGGACAAGAGCGAAAACCAAAAGAACCGGAACCCCGATCCCACAGCACGGGATAAGAAGGTTTCTAAGAGACAGGCAGGAGACGTCCCCAGGCGCCATTGCAGCTGCACCACGTGCACACGGTACGGAGAGGCACACTCCTGGGACACAGACACTCACCCCAGATAGCGATATGGAAGCAGATCCACACATGGGGACCCCAGCTGCATTCAGAGCGGTGCCTGCAACCCCCTCACACAGCCAGATAAGGATAGAAGATGACCTCCGCGCAATGCTGCAGGCTCTCCCTACCAGGGCTGACATTGAGGCCCTGATCCAACGTGTGGAAGAAGCACACAACAAGGATATACAGGAGATCAGGTCAGAACTGCACACAATTAACCACCGAATGTCCGCTGGGGAAACCCAGACCACCACACTAGAAGCCAGAGTTCTATCCCTGGAACAAGCCCAAGAATCACACAATATGGAATTACAAGAAATGCAGCTGCATATCGAGGAAATGGAAGACCGTAGTCGCCGCAACAACCTTAGGCTGCGGGGGATCCCGGAGGCAACGGGACCAGAGGACCTGGCGGAGACAGTAACAGCCATATTTCAGAGACTCCTGGAAAACCCCGCACCCTCTTTGGAAATTGACAGGGTCCACCGTACCCTTGGACCAAAATCCACAGACCCGGCTAGACCCCGAGATGTCCTATGCCGATTGCACCGATACGCTCAAAAAGAAACCATACTACGCAACGCTTGGGGCAGCGGAGACATAGAATTCGACGGAGCACAAATTCAAACCCTACCAGATATATCCAGAGCTACCCTCCAACGCAGAGCGATGCTAAAACCCCTGCTGGAAGCTGCGAGGCAACATGGATACACTTACAGATGGGGGTACCCTCTGGCAGTGATCTTTCGATCCAACCAGTCCTCATTCACACTGAGGTCGCCGGCGGATCTCCCTGCCTGCTTCACTTTCATGGGGTTTGACCCGATCCCAATACCCAACTGGCTGCTGAAAATCCCGAGACCGACAGGCCGTGCGGGTCCCCTGCCGCATGGACACAGCCTGCCACCAAGATCCCAGAGAAATCGGGGCCGTTCTAGAGTCACCAACAACAATGGTTCACGTGAGTCTTGACTTTTGTACATGACCAGTTAAAAAGATATAGGAAGCGGGCATAGTTACGTTATACCTTTCTATGTTTTACCATGGGGGCTCCCCCCTGGTGCCAAGTTCTCCGGGACACTCACTCAGCACCCACCTTGCTCACCACACAGACCTGATTGAGGCGAGTGGCCAACACATTGAGGGTAGGGGAGAACGGAGGGGTTGGGAGCCGCCCCCCCCCCCTCATCGCCACCTCCAATATGTGCACTGTAAACCAGAATTCTAAATAAGGCCAACTGCCTCCTATACCACTGCCAGGTCACCCTGAACTACGAAAGGACCATGTGTATGTTGCTATACTAGGGCCAAGTTACAGTTTAAGTTCAGCCTAGGCAACCCCACACGGTCAGAAAGGGATGAGCAAGAGGGGTCCCCCCATAACCTCCCCAACCGTAAGGTACATCTAAAGATTGTATCATGAGACGCTACATCTGGAGCAAGTACCCGCAGTTAACCAATCAGAGGATCTCCCCCACCCCAACATGAACTACGCGTCAAGATAGCAATCTCAAATGATGACATACTCAAAGCGACCACACTAACATACGATTTATAACGGAGGGGCACAGGCGGAGGCTCCGACTTCTTCCACCCGGCGACTAAGCCCACATCACACAATTTAACTGCAGACCGTCCAAGAAGCCTCACGACTATTGACAAAGAGAACCGTCGAAGTATGATCTCCGCGCATACCATGCGTGTATAAGAGGAGACGCTGGCTAGGTTTCAAACGGGAGAGTGGAACTTCCATGGAATGGTCAGGTGTTGGAAGCTGGTGGGGGCAGGGGTTGCCGGGTGGGGGGTTTTCCGGGACATAATTCCTCCACCCCACCAATGGCCATCGACGCGCGGACTGCACGGTACCAAGGGAGGGGGATGTCGGCGGGCGGTTGGTTGGGTTCCAGGGGGTGAGGGATATGAGGTTCCACACCGGAGATTGGTTCTAGTTACTGTTTTAACTACATGCCTGAGCTGCTTTCCTATATCACCATACAAGTATTGCAGTCTGTATTAAGACATGTTTGCAAAGTTATGTAGAAGTGTTGTTTTCTGAGGTTATGTTACATGTTCATCTCTTGTCAAAGACATACATGTCAGTGTTGCACCTGCCTACATCTATTTATACACCAAGGTAGGGGGAGGGCGGGCGGCACCCGGATGCCTCCCAGGTCCCTCGCTGATCACACTCCCACTTAGGCACACGCTCATCACGCAGACTACCCTGCAGAGCGTATAAGCGAGTTTTTGCTACCTTAGTTAGGAGCTTGAGGCTCACCTCTATTTCTTCTCTGATTTCTTATACTTACCTGTTTCCCCACTACCCCCTTCCTGATCTCAACCCCACCATCTACTATCCTTTCTTCCCCCCCCCCCCCAATCCCCAGGACCATGGACGAACTCCACATCGTGACTTTAAACGCAAAAGGACTTAATGTCCCAGAAAAAAGAAGAATGCTACAAAATGATATGAGACGCATGAAAGCAGACATAGTTCTGCTACAAGAAACTCATTTCCGGGGAAATGCTTTTCCCATCCTAAAAAACAGACACTATCCGACGGTATACCACTCCACATATTCGGAGGCCAAATCAAGAGGGGTATCCATTCAGATATCAGCCAAAATACCCTGGTCCTTGACTGATATAAAGACAGACCCGGAAGGAAGATACCTCTTCCTCAAGGGCATGATAGGAGATGCGAAGGTGACTATAGCCAATCTATACGCCCCCAACTGCCACCAAGACGTCTTTATCAAGAAACATTTGAAACTCCTCCAAACATTCACAGAAGGCCAACTCATTGTGGGCGGAGATTTAAATGTCCCCCTCCTCCCTTCAGAAGACACCTCAACGGGAACATCCTCCACACACAAAAACACACGTAGAACTATTTACTCGGCCCTACATGAGACCCAATTAATAGACACTTGGCGGCTCTTACACCCCGGAGAACGGGACTATACTTTTTTCTCCCGACCGCACCAATCATACTCACGTATAGACTACCTTTTGATCCCCCATAGACAACTCCAAGCAGTCAAAAACACCACTATAGGCTCCATAACATGGTCAGACCATGCCCCAGTCATGATGCGCTATGCTCTGACAGACTTCTGCAAAGGACAGAGGAGTCCTTGGAGACTGAACGAGAGCCTACTGCAAGACCAGGAGACGCTTACAGCTGTCACCAAAGAGATAACACACTACTTCCAAGACAACCACACCACAGACAATAACAAGGGCCTCGTATGGGAAGCACACAAGGCAGTGATAAGAGGTATCCTTATACAACATGGCTCACGAATTAAGAGACAAAGGACTGAACAAATGACCCTACTGATAAAGAAATTACAGACGCTAGAGACTACACATAAACAGACCCAAACCAGACAAGTGGAGACTGAACTGAATACGGTCCGGGCGCAGATCACTGACCTACTTTATTATAAAGCTAAAGCTGCAATGCAAATCACCAGGAAAAGAGTATACGAATCGGGTAACAAATGTGGCAGAATGTTGGCACAATCCCTACAGAATCAGAGGACGGCCTCCTATATTCCACATATCTATACACACCTAGGCCACAAAATGACACTTCCACGACAAATTACAAACGAATTCAAATCCTTCTACGAAAAGCTATACAATATCCCCACGACAAGCCCACCGACAGAGCGAATGAGAGAATATTTAACCAACTCCTTAATGCCCACATTGTCAAATGAAACACGCGACTTACTAGAAGACCCTATAACACTAACTGAACTACAAGCAGCAATAGGCAGCACCAAATCGGGAAAGGCCCCGGGCCCAGACGGTCTAACTGTGCAGTACTACAAAACCCTCCTACCATCCTTAGGGACCCACATGGTGGAGCTGTTTAATAGTCACACAGAAGGGGGTGGGTTTCATGACTCCTCCTTGCAAGCCCAGATTTCGGTCATCCCTAAGGAGGGGAAGGACCCGACCCAGTGTGGAAGCTACCGGCCAATCTCCCTGCTCAACACGGATATCAAATTATTTACTAAGATCATAGCATCCAGACTACAGCTACACCTCCCATACCTAATACACTTAGACCAGGTGGGCTTCGTGCCCACTAGAGAGGCGAGGGACAACACCACTAAGGTGTTGAACTTAATTCACACAGCCAATCACACAAAAACACCGAGTGTCTTCGTCAGTACAGACGCGGAAAAGGCATTCGACCGTGTAAATTGGGCCTTTATGTTCGAAACACTCAGACACGTAGGGGTTGGGAGGAATATGCTAAGATGGATCATGGCAGTTTACACGTCACCATCCGCCAGAGTTAGAGCTAACGGGATGCTGTCTGACCCGTTCTCGATCACCAACGGAACGAGACAGGGCTGCCCACTTTCCCCCCTCCTCTTTGCCCTATCTCTTGAACCCTTTCTATGCCACGTAAGATTGAACCCCAACATTAAGGGGGTGGAACTAAACCAAACCCAATACAAGGTATCCGCCTATGCGGACGATCTCATGTTTTCACTTACAAACCCAACCATTTCCCTACCTAATCTACTGAGAGAGTTCGAACTATACGGCAGTCTCACTAATTTAAAGATAAACTTCGCCAAATCAGAAGCTATGGGAGTTAGAATACCACACCCACAGCTGGTGCACCTTCAATCCAGTATCCACTTGAAATGGAATAACAAGTCCCTAAAATACTTGGGCACACAAATCCCCCATAACCTATCACAGCTTTACGCACTAAATTTCCCGCCACTGCTTAAAACGACAAGGGAACTCCTGAACAAATGGGGCGCGGGTTTGCACTCCTGGGTAGGAAGGTGCAACATACTAAAAATGTCCATTCTCCCCAAATTCCTCTATCTTATGCAAGCGCTACCGGTGAATATTCCTGCACCTTATTTCAAAAAAATACAATCGATATTCTCGGAATTTGTTTGGGCTAAACAGAAACCGAGACTGGCTCACAAAATTTTAGTCCTCCCCAAGCAGTATGGTGGCCTAGCACTACCAGACGTTCGAGCCTACTACCAGGCGGTCCATTTGAGCAGACTGATTGACTGGTGTCGACACCAAGAGACCAAGCTCTGGACTAGCTTGGAACAAAACCAAAGCCAAGTCCCACTCCGAAGAGCTCCCTGGTGCCATTCAGCCATCCCAGCAGAGATTAAGAGACACCCACTAATAGGGAACACCATACTGGTTTGTGCTAGACTGCTTACAAGGACAAACCTGTCATCACTGAATTCCCCTTTATACCCAATACTAGGGAACCCGCTGTTCACACCGGGGCTGCAGGATCAGGTGTTTGGAAACCTGACCAGGTTGGACCTTTACCAAGCATCCCACTTTAGTGCGGGTGGGCGCTGGAAAACGACCGCAGAACTCACTGATCCTGCAGGCATCTACAGACTAGACTTCCTGAGGGCACTCCAGCTGAGTCATTTCCTCCAAACCATTCAACCCCCAACGAACGAACAGATACTCACCGAATTCGAAGACATATGCTCAACCCAGGGGGTCATACCACACACACTCTCCCTGACCTACAACATCCTTAACACTCCCCAAACAGATTTTGTCCCACCAGGACTGACCAAATGGGAAAAAGAACTGAACTTAACATTCAGCCTAGCCAAGAAACAACAGATTCTAAAACTCACACACAAATCTTCTATATGTGCCAAAACTCAAGAGACGAATTATAAAATTTTATCACACTGGTACAGAACCCCAACACAATTAAGCAGATTCTTCCCAACGACATCTGACCGGTGCTGGCGATGCCAAACGGAAAAAGGAACACTATTACACATCTTTTGGTCTTGTCCAGGTCTGACAGCTTTCTGGCAAACAGTAAAACAGACCATACAAAAATTTACAGAATATAATATAACTGATGACCCGGCCTTCTTCCTCCTGCATGCGGCAAACATTCCCATGAAAACATATAAAAAGTCAGTCCTGCGACATCTTTTAGACGCAGCTAAGGCCTGTATCCCACTATATTGGAAATCCACAACTCCACCACCCATAACATTATGGATTAAAAAAGTAGAGGAAATCAAACGTATGGAAGATCTCATCCATACAGCGCAAAACAGACAAGAGAAATTTTCCAAAATGTGGCAGTTGTGGAACATGTTTATATTCTCCGAAGAAGGACAGGCTTTACAAACAACTATGCCAATTTAACCTGATGTGCCGCGTGTTGGATGAGGTGAGCTCAGTGCTGCTGCTACATTACATCAAATTCGATCCATGATCCTGGGGATTCTTCCCCCCCCCCCCCACCCCTGCCCTCCCCCCCCTACCTCCCTACTCAATATCTCTTCTTTTCTTCTTCTCCTTGCTACCCCTCTCTTCTCCTGCTCGCAGGACCCTTCTATAACTTTTTGGGAAAAGGGAAAAAAGTAGGAGAGGGAGAACACATGGGACTATGCTAATTAATCCACCAAGATTCCACAAACATGTCTGTCTTGAATGTACTGTATTAAGTAGAAAATCGGTGATGGAAATGTATTGTTGGATGTACTGTTTGGTCCATGTGGACTCGCTCTGCCTGTGTTCATAAATAAAAAATTTAACAAAGCGATGCAGTGCCGTATCGCAAAAAGTGCTCTGGTCAGGAAAGGGGTCAGTTCTTCCGGGGCTGAAGTGGTTAACACATGCAAAATAATTCCCGGCTTTGAGGGAACACCCTCGCCTCCCAGGGTCACAGTTGTCCTGAGAAGCCTCTATCTAGGGACACTCTGGGTCACTGAAAGGATTCTGGGGACACTTCTGTTTCACCTGAGGCTGTAGGTAAGGGAAATGGCACACCATTAAACATTGCATCATTTTTAATTTCAATAATTCTTTATTGAGTTTTTCAGAGAAAAGGTAAAATTAACAGTATAATGAAACAAAGTACATTCAATTAAAGTTGTCTCAATTTTGTACTTATCAAGGTAATAGCAAGTATAATTATATGTGTATGCTCGTATTATTAATATCAGCATCTGAAGAAACAGGTATGCGTTAGGCGTTATTCCCCTCTCCGGACACCCCTCTGGGAGCTAACTGTGTCCAAAAGGGGAAGGGACTTCAAAGCCCAGAAGCATCCTGTAGGATCCAGCATCCAATCTTAGCATAGGTATAGGCCTTACTTGCTTTGCAATAGGTCCTGTGTGGACAACATATGAATAGTAGAACAAAAAGAACAGTAACACAAATATTTAACATATATCCACAGTATTGAAAGGTATGTCTGTTAACCAGCCATTATGTATAGAGTTGCTGTGTATATCATTTTGTCATATATTATTTAATGTTCCCAAAGAATCTGAGACCTGAATTTTGTGGGTACCAAGTTAACCAGGTGCTCCATAGCTTGGAAACCTGGTTATGGTTTCCACAACTTCGAGCAAATTGTGTTTCATAAGCACTGTGTGTGTTTATTATACGTAGGGTTTCTGCTATTGGGGTGGGTCAACCACCTTCCAGTGTCAGACTATGGTGAGTCTAGCTGCGGTAAGCAAGTGAGATACTATATTTCTCAATGGTGCTGGTGTCAAATCTATTTCTAATGACAGAAGTGCCATACCCGGGGAATATGTAGCTTTAATGCCTGTGATTTGTTCTACTGTTTGGAACACGAGGGTCCAATACCTTTTAATACGAGGGCATGACCACAGTACATGTAACAGTGTGCCCTTATTTCCGCATTTTCTCCAACAATCTGGGGATGCTCCAGGTACAACTTTTGAAATACGGTAAGGGGTAACATACCACCTCAGTAGGATCTTGTGGTACAATTCCCAAAGGTTGGCACTTCTTGTGGATTTATATGTGACACTAAAAGCTTTCTTCCACTGCTCCTCTGTATAGTTCCTCTCAAAGTCCCTTTCCCACGCTACAATATTGGTAGTTTTTCTAAAGGATTTTTTATCCTGCAGGTATTTATTTAGTAATGATGTGCATTTAGGAATTGATTTGGTGGTCGTGTAGAAGAGAGCTATTTTCCAGGGTAGTTGGATAAGCTGATTATTACCCTTTTTGTCTAATAAATGGGATATTTGGATATATTTATAGTTCTCGGAGGCTTGTATGGAATATTCAATCTGTAATGTTCTGAATGTTTTCAGGGAGTCCAAAAATGGGGTGTAGTTTTCTTTAACTAGTTTGGAGATTTTAGATGTAAGAGTGATCCCTAAGTATGCAATTCCTTTTTCTTTCCACCTATATGGGAAGTTGGTAATAATGCTGTGTTTCACCTTTTCGGGTAGACCCACGTCCAATAGATATGATTTGGTTTTGTTAACTTTATAGTAAGATATAGCATTAAATAAATGTAAAGCATGTTGAACCGAAGCCAGGGAGGACAGTACATCGGAAAGGAATAAAACTATGTCAGCAGCAAACAGGCTAAAGGTTCCATTAATAGGTTAAAAATTAGTGGGGATAATGGGCACCCTTGGCGCATCCCATTCGTTATATCGAATGGGGTAGACAACATACCTGAAATGTAAACCTGTGCTGATGGCGTTGTATAAAATGCCATGATAGCTTTTTTTTTTTTTTTTAAAGGTAAATTTTTATTTGGTTTTGTGGTACAAGACAAACATACGAACATAAATACACATATTTCGAGCAAACATTGCTCATTGCAATACAGAGTGTAAGACAATGGTATACATTTGGCATACATGTTTTCATATTGTACAGCTGTATTTGTCTATTTAATTTTGTTAATAAACTTAGTTTTATTGACTGGAATTTCTTTATTAGCTTTATATGGCAGGTGTGATAGTGTTTTCAGAGCTAGTCCACAGGCCCCATATTTTGTGAAATTTTTTTGGGCATCCTCTGGCTTCGTATGTTAATTTGTATAATGGTATAGCCTGATTAACCATGTTCAGCCAGAATGCTATCGTAGGTGGGGATTGTGATTTCCAGTGAATAGTAATAGATTTTTTGGCGTAAAATAATACAATTCTCAGGAAAGTTTGCTTGTTTTTGGATATACTCTCATCATCCACATATCCTAGTAGGCATCTCAGGGGATTGCAGATATTAGGCAATTGAGTCAAGGAACTGACAAAAGCAGTGACCCCTGACCAGAACCGCCTGACCTCGGTGCATTCCCACATCAAGTGGAAAAAGGTGGCCTCCATGATGCTGCATCTGGAGCACATTGCCGATGGTAGTTTTTTAAGTTTAAATAATAAGGATGGCATAAAGTATGCTCTGTATAATAGTTTGGTCTGTATGACCCTGTCCCTGGAAGAGATGACAGAGGGGACCTGGAGGGGGAGTATGTCCTGCCAAATATCCTCCGTCAGCTCAGGTATATCAGCTTTCCACTTAGTGAGCGTGTTACTGAGTCTGTGCGTTGTGGTGTGGAGTAGAGTTTTATAATATGTGGAGATCAATTTGTCATGGGAAGGATCTATTAATAATTGCGTATTTGCAAATAAAGAAAATAAGCTGTGCGTGGCAGTTGGTAGTCCTGGCGAAATTCCTCAAATGACCGAAACGTATTGTTTGAGAATAAATGCATTATGGTTTTTACCCCTTTTTTCGACCAGTATTCCCCATCTGTCCTACGGGCGAATTCCTGTAGATTTGGGTTCCCCCATAATGGAGTGTTTGGGGAGTAGATACGATGCTCAGTATCTAGCAGCATTTTAGTTAGTTTAAGAATTCGTAAAGTCATTTCAAGGATTTTAGTGCTTTCCCTCCCTCTGAGAGATAAACGGTGGACCAGGTACTGTAGGGATTCGTAAGAGGTGAGTATGGCTGCTTCTAGGGACGTAGCCGCATTGTTGGCTTCAGGGAAGAACCACCAATGGGCATGAACCAGTTGTGCGGCTATGTAGTATGTCTGAAGACATGGTAGTGCCAATCCTCCCTCCGACACCGGCAGTTGAAGAGTATTTTTTGCAATTCTCACCGCTCCCCCCTTCCAAATGAAGGTGATAAGAATAGAATTAATCTCTTTAAATTTAGTTTTGGTGATATATACTGGTGAATTGCATAGGATGTATAGGAAACGTGGGAGGGATATCATTTTAAAGATATTTATCCTACCTAATATCGTTAGGGGAAGACTGGTCCATGTCTTCAGTGTGGTCTTCATTCTGCTAATAAGTGGGTCTAGATTATATTTACTATAAGAGGACAGAGGATGTTGAATCATGACCCCCAGGTATCTGAAAGAGTCAACTATTTGTAGCGGGCAAGAGGAAGGGGATGTAAACACCGCTTCCGGATCTATTTTAAACATAAGGGATTTGTCCCAATTAACTTGAAACCCTGAGAAAAGGCCGAACTGTCAAATAATTTCCAGCAGGGTTGGGAGTGACGATTGAGGGTCCGCCAGGTATATTAACATGTCGTCAGCGTATAGAGATACTTTCACTAATAGGCCCCCAATCGTCAGTCCCTTTATTTCCCCACTGGATCTTATCAGTGCTGCCAGAGGTTCTATCGCAATTGCAAATAGCAACGGTGACAGGGGGCAACCCTGCCTAGTACCCCTTTTAATCAGGAATGGATCGGTTACTGTAGTAGCAGTAGGCTGTGAATATAATAGTTGAACCCACTTGATAAAGGTATTTCCAAACCCAAATTTCGCCAGGACTTCCAGCAAATAAGGCCATTCGACCGAGTCAAATGCCTTGTGTGCATCTAAGGCCAGCACTGCTCTAGTCCCTACAACATCATGGGTGGCCTGCAGGTTTGTGAACAGTCTCCGTAAATTTATGGATGTTGATCGTCCTGGAATGAATCCAGTCTGATCTGCCCCAATAATGGTGGTGATAACTGAGTTCAGTTTCCTGGCGAGCACTTTGGCTAAAATCTTGACGTCTGAGTTAATTAATGATATTGGTCTATATGACTCACACAATAGGTGGTCTTTATGAGGCTTGGGGATGAGGACAATCAACGCCTCTGACATTGAGGGCGGTAACTGTCCTGTTTTTATAGCAAAATTATAAACTCTCAGTAAATGGGGTATCAAAAGTTCCTTGAATTGCATATACCATTCTATGGGGAAGCCATCCAGTTCCGGCGTTTTGTTTCTGGCAAAGGACTGTACGGCTTCTCCAATCTCCTCCTCTGTCAGAGGATCGTCAAGGAGTGAGGCCTGTTCTTCTTGGAGCCTTGGTAACGAGATGCCGGCCAAGTAATCGTCTAGTTCTACAATAGTATAGTGAGCTTTGGTAGCATATAATGAAGAGTAAAATTTCACAAAAGCATTGACTATTTCCCCACTCTGTTCCACCACTGTACCTATTGTATTCTTAATTCTTGGAATACTGCACGGTTGATAATCAGGCCTAGATAAATACGCTAATAATCGGCTATTTTTGTCTACAAACTCAAAGATTCGCTGATTTTGATACAGTAATTTCTTCTGAGTACGCTCTAAAAGGACTAGATCCAGGTCTCTGGATCTATGTTTCCAGGTATTATGTGTTGCTGGGGAAGGGGTGGCAGAGTAAGCAGCCTCGGCTGCCCTAAGATCCCTCTCCGCGTCCCTTAATTTGGACTGGGATGCCTTACGGGCCTGCCGCAAAAATGCCACGCGTGGTGGCCTTAAAGGCATCCCAGGTCAATGGGACAGAGACACTTTGACGGTTGCGTAACCAATATGCTTTCATTTCCACCCTGCCCTGATCCACCACCACCTGATCCGCTAGCCATAGAGGGCTCAGTCGCCACATGCGGTATGAGGTGGGAGGGCCCAGGGCAAGGTCCACCATTAAAGGGGAGTGATCAGACACCGCCCTTGGGAGATATCTGGCCTCAATCACTCTATTCAATAGCTCAGATGAAACCAAACATAGGTCTATTCGGGACAGGGTACCATGCGTTTCGGACTGACATGAGTACTCCCTCCCGTCTGCGTGCTTCCATCTCCAGGTCTCCACCAGATCAAATTGGGCCAGAAAAGAGCACAGGGGTGTGGGGGGCAATGTAGAGCACTTGAACCTGTCTATGGATTGGTCGAGTACTGTGTTGAAGTCCCCTGCTATCAACAGAGGGCCTTCTGCTATTGCTAGGAGGGAACTCATTACCCGTTCAAAGAATAGTTTAGTGAAGGGTGGTGGGACATATAGGCTTGTGACCGTATAAGGCTTACCCCATAATTCAAGTACCACAATAACAAAACATCCGTTAGGGTCAGTTTTAACATGCTTTATGGTGATAGGGGCCGATTTTGCTATAAGGATAGACGTGCCTCTGGCATACGTGGAATAAGTAGAATGTATTGCATAGGCAATTTTAGCTCTCTTTAGAGCCATTACTCTTGATCCCTGAAGGTGGGTTTCCTGGAGGAGGATCACGTGTGGATTGTGTCTTGCCAAATAATCAAACATCAGTGACCTTTTGACCTTGGAGTTAAGCCCCCTAACATTCCATGAAACTATACGGAGCTTAGACATGCGTATAAACAAATCATAACTATTCGAGTCCATTTCTCATTGCCCGCCAGAACCCCGCCCTGGGTGAGGTCCAGCGAGCCCTGAGAAATAGACCAGAACACAACTATCTCTGTTATGTTACTCATCAATCCATGGATCTCAATCCTAGATTGCAGAAACTGTAGAACCAAAGAATCATTTTTAAAGTATGCATATACCATTGAACACCAGCGTTGTTTGTAGATAACCATAACGTTGTAGCAAAACCCCTCAAAGTATTCCCCAACAAATTTTCCCCCCTCCCTAGCCCTCCCGGCTCTCATCCCCCAACATATGAGAGCTTTATTCCCATAACCAAACCTATTTGGCAAGAGGGTCATGGCTCAGACCCCTAGCCGACTAATCTCAGGAGACGTGGAAAGGTCCACAGCTCTGGGTCTCCATCCGCGTTTGTCCGCACAAAGCAAAGAATGTGTGGTGTCTCTTGGCCTGAAAAATCATGGTGGTAAAAAATAATAATACTAAGAATAATAGAAAAAGGAAAAATAAAAGTCAGGGAGGATGATAGGTTGCTGAGTAGCATCCGAGGGTAGTGTGGGAGATGTCTTCTTCTTCAGAGATATGCAGGATTTATAGTCCCGTCTCGACTGCTTGTAGATGTAGATATATTTTGTGCTTCCTGGGATGCAGGAGAGGAAAACCCATAACAGCTGCAATGGGGTGTAGTGAAGGCCTCCAGGTGGGCTTCATGTATAGTGAGACACTACCGGGGGGGAGATCTCCTATCCTGGTTCCTGCGATTCGGATGTGCTAAGGTGTCCACCCATTGTGATGCCTCTCTGGGATCCGTAAAGAAATAGGCCTTGCCCTGGTAGATGATGCGCAAACGTGCAGGATATAACATGCCATATGGAAGGTGAAGCTCACGTAGCCTGCGTTTAATTGCCAGAAAAGTGGCTCTCTGCTTCTGTGTGGCTACAGAAAAATCTGGGAAAATGGTGATGTTATTGCCATTGAAGGAAACTTTGCCCCTCTCTCTAGCTACTCTGAGAATAGCCTCTCTGTCACGGAAGTGTAGCAGCTTTATGATCATGGCACGTGGTGGGGACCCAGGTGGCAGAGGGCGCATGGGGATTCTATATGCCCTTTCTATGGCGAACATTGGTGAAAAGGTGTTTGCCCCAAACTCATTCAGCAGCCATCTTTCCATGAATGTTTCTGGTGTTTTGCCCTCAGCACCCTCTGGGAACCCCAGAAAGCGCAAATTGTTCCTTCTGAGGCGGTCTTCCATATCAGTGAGCTTATCTGTAGTGTATTCATGGGCCTGCCGCAGTTCCCTCACAGAGCCCTGTAAGGGACGTGTCTCATCTTCCATATCACTAATGCGTTGTTCAGCATTAGTCACTCTATGGCGAATATTGTGGACATCTTGCTTCAAAAAGGATAATTCTGTTTTGATGGTGTCCATTTGTGTGGTGAGAGATGCATGGCTGTGCTGGATGGCTGCCATAATCTGGGACAGTGATGGCTCTGCAGGGCCTGCATCCCCTCTGTCTGCTCTGGGGGATTGAGGATCATGTCCCTCCGCAGGGGAGAATAAGAGGGGGTCTTCTGGGCTTAAGGTAGGGGGGGATCTTTGTGACTCACCCTTCCCCATGAGCTGCTTCCAGGGTGTGGATGTGGAGGCTGCCTGCCGCTGTGTGTCTCCCTCATGCTGATCGGCGCCATTTTGCTGCGGCCTGCATGGCGGTACCGACGGCCCGATTCCTGGGGCCTCCTTCATTGGTGGGCCGTATTTGACCATCCCCCGATGGTCTCAGTGCTCTCCGGGTGCTGTGGGGGTATATGGGACCCTCGGATGTCGGCCTGGATCTCAGGATTTGAGCAGGATGTGTGCGGTGTGGACGGAGCTCAGGCTGTGCACGTCCTCACATTCCAGGTGCTGGCCACGCCCCTCCACCATGATAGCATGATACATTTGGCCTTGAAAACCAAATTTGCCCAAAACTTGTTCTAGATATGTCCAATGAATCCTATCGATCACCTTCTCTGCATCCAAAGCAAGGAGCAGAGAAGGTGTTCCAGTCCTGTTGGCCATGTGTATAAGAATAATCAGGCGCCTGGTTGCATCTGCTGTTTGGTGACCTTTGGTGAAACCAGATTGGTCTGGGTGTATTAAAGATGGCAGGGGATCAACTATTCTACTAGCTATTAGTTTGGCATACAATTTCAGGTCGTTATTGAGTAATGATATCGGGCGGAAAATTTGTGGGGTATCAGGTTCCTTCCCTGGCTTCGGTAATGCTACAATCATTGCCTTTAACATTTCAGGGGGAAAAGAGGAGGTAGAGGCAGCTTGGTTGAATATCTCAGTGAGCCTAGGAACTAGTATATCTTTAAATGTTTGGAAATATTCGCCTGTAAAACCATCAGGTCCAGGCGGTAATGAATCGATCATTTGGGATACCTCTTCTGTCGTGAAAGGGGAGTTCAGCGCAGTAATTTGGGTTTCTGTAAGATGAGGCAGATCCACTTTGCTAAGGAATTCAGAGATTGTGTGGGGTAGTGGTTGAATTGTGTCTGGGTCTTTTTTTAGATTATATATAGACCCATAATAGGTGCAGAAGGCATCCGCTATGGCCTAGGGGTGATATAATTTAGTCTGATTTTCTGTGTGAATGATGTAGTTTGGTTTTATGTCTATGACCTCTCAAACAAACTGCTAACAATTTCCCTGCTTTATTTCCAGTTGCGTAGTATGTCATTTTCAACCTCCTGGAAGACTTCTCAAAATCCTCCAGCAGTATTAAGCGTAGATCATATCTCAACTTAGTTAGTTGTTCTGACATCTTATGAGAAAAGTTTGCCTTGTTTTGAGTTTCTAATGTTTGAATTTGTTTAGAGATATCCAATATGCGCTGCCCCTCATCCTCTTAGCCATGGCTCCCAACTTAATTAGGAGACATTGCATGAACGCCTTGTGTGCGTTCTATGTCACAAACGGGTCAGCAACTGATCCCACTTTATGAACAAAAAATTCACTTAGTTCACTCTGTAGAGCAGACCTGGAAGGATCATCTTGGAATAGATGCAGGTTAGATCTCCAAACAAAGGTGGCACTGCTGATGGACTGGTCGTCCACCAACAGTGACACCAACACATGATTTGACCAGGTGATGCTATTGATCCTAGATGCTTTAATTTTAGTTAGTAACCATTTATCCGTCAAAAAAAGATCAAGACTAGAATACATTTTATGAATAGCTGAAAAAAAGGAGTAGTCCCTCTCTGCGGCATGAAGGCATCTCCATGCGTCATACACATCATAGGTCCTCAAAAGGGGTTGAAGTGTCTGGGATTTCCTCATAGATAATGAACTAGAGTCCATGTTGGGGTCAGGTGGCAGGTTAAAGTCCCCACATAAAATCAGGTGACCCCCTCTGTATTTGTAGTACCTTTTTCATTAGTTTATGAAGAAAGCTGGTTTGATGGGCGTTAGGGGCATAAACGTTCACCACTGTATAAGTGTTATTATTAATATCACAGACCAAGATGTGGTATCTTCCTTGTACATCTTGTATGTCATTATGGAGGTGAAAGGCTACTGTATCCTTTATTGCCATAAGAACTCGTTTTTTAGCATTTGAGTTTGCATAAAATATATGCGGGAATTTAGGGTGAGAGCATGTAGGTTGGACCTGCTTTTTGAAGTGTGTTTCCTGTACGCAAATAATGTCAGCTTTATGTTGGATCGCTTCTTTCCACATGGACCTGCGTTTAGCCGGATGATTAAGTCCTCTGGCATTAACTGTTAAAAAGGTGATAGGCATCGTACAAGTGTATATTGGAGTGAATGGTAATGCATTTGTATGTAACACTTACATTCGATGGTTGACTTGTTATGAGTGATCTTGATGCAACGGAAGCATGGATAGTTATGGTTGTAATCAGGAGCGTAACTAGAAATAGCAGGGCCCCATAGCAAAATGTTGTATGGGGCCCCCCTGCAAACAGCCCCCCCCCCACAGCTGCCCTAGTGTCAATGCAGCGTGACCTGTGCCCCATACAGCATGACCTGTGCCCAATGCAGCGTGACCTGTGCCCAATGCAGCGTGACCTGTGCCCCATACAGCGTGACCTGTGCCCCATGCAGCGTGACCTGTGCCCATTGCAGCGTGACCTGTGCCCAATGCAGCGTGACCTGTGCCCCATACAGCATGACCTGTGCCCAATGCAGCATGACCTGTGCCCAATGCAGCATAAACTGTGCCCAATGCAGCATGACCTGTGCCCCATGCAGCGTGACCTGTGCCCCATACAGCATGACCTGTGCCCAATGCAGCATGACCTGTGCCCAATGCAGCGTGATCTGTGTCCCATACAATGTGACCTGTGCCCCATGCAGCGTGACCTGTGCCCCATGCAGCGTGACCTGTGCCCAATGCAGCATGACCTGTGCCCAATGCAGCGTGACCTGTGCCCCATCCAGCGTGACCTGTGCCCCATCCAGCGTGACCTGTGCCCCATACAGCGTGACCTGTGCCCCATACAGCGTGGCCTGTGCCCAATACAGCGTTGCCTGTGCCCAATACAGCCTGGTCTGCCTGTGCCCCATACAGCCTCACCTGTGCAGAGGAAGATGCAAGCCACCCGGATCAGCAGAGAGCGGGATTGCCCGCTGTAATAGCCTTCATTTGAATTTCCCGTCTTCCCGGGGCTCATCGTCACATAGCCCCACCTCTTGGCCTGACGCCTTTGATGACGTCACACGTCCCGTATTGGATTGGCGTTCTGTCTATCAAAGGCGCCGGGCCAAGAGGTGGAGCTATGTGATGTGAGCCCCGGGAACACTGGAAGTTCTAATGAAAGCTATTACATTGGGCAATTCAGCTCTCTGCTGATCCGGGTGGCTTGCCTCTTCCTCTGCACAGGTGAGGCTGTATGGGGCACAGGCAGACCAGGCTGTATTGGGCACAGGCAACGCTGTATTGGGCACAGGTCACGCTGCATTGGGCACAGGTCACAGCTTGCCTCTTCCTCTCCTTTCTCTTCCCCTGGCTGGGAGACTGTGCCGGCGGTGCTCTCATCCTCACTGGGCCCCACTTGGCTGCAGGCCCCATAGCTCCCGCATGGGTCGCTATGGTGGTAGTTACGCCCCTGGTTGTAATGGATCTGAGGTGCGGCTTGGTTAGACATAAGGTTTGTAGAAAAGTTCTGCGACTGCGGATATAAATTGTGGTTAACTAAGAAAAAAAGAAACAGTATAGTAAAACGTATAACAGCGAATAGGTCCTTACAACTTGAGTGTGACAATGAGTCACTCATATGGTGAGTGGGGGGTAAACTAGGAAACAGTTCAGCTTAGCAGTTAATTCCTCTTTCTCAGGGGACTTCTGAGTGTAACCTGTTCTGACTTCGGCTGGGTCAGGTATGTTTGCGGGCATTTTTGGAGGTAACCAAGTTCCAATCTTCCACAATGTGATCAGGGCTTCCTCGGTTTTGGTCTCTGTGCACATCATCTGGTATAATATGCCATTTTTAAAGTAGGTGCATCCCTTTGGCGAGATTATCCACCACGTGCTCCTTGCCATCTCTTGTGATGATCAATTTTGTGGGGAACCGCCATTTATAGGTGATTTTATGGTTTCTCAACGCCTTAGAGATTGTGTTAAGGTACCTACGTTTCTGCAGAGTAAATTGGGAATTGTAGGTCTTTGTACTGTGGTGGAAAGAGGTCTTTATTGCGTGAGGCCGCCATCAGGTGTTCTTTCGCTTGAAAAAATTGCAGCCGGAGTATGACAGTCCTGGGTATGTTGTCTGGCAGGTGAGATGGCTTAGGTAAGCGGTGGATCCTGTTCACGGTAATGTCCAGGTCAGATAAGTCAGGGAGTATAGCCTGAAATAGTTGGGCTGTATAGGTGCGTAGATCAGTTTGCTGGACCGACTCGGGGACCCCCCTTATTTTCAGGTTGTTTCTCCTAGAGCGGTCTTCATTGTCCGCTAATTTAGCTTTTATTGCATCCATTTCATCAGTGTTGCTATCATGTGCATCCACAAGATCATTAATGGTGGACGCAAACTCCCCCATTTTATTTTCTATGTGATCTACTCTGGAAGCAGTCTCTCTTAGTTCTACTCCAAACTTGTGAACACATGACAGCATGTCAGCATGCAATAAGCTTCTAAGAGACACTAACATGTCTTTAAGGGTGGTATCCAGGACAGGCTGGTTGTTGGAGGGGAAGAGATCTATGGAATCAGGGAGATCTCTGGTGTCTTCCCCTGAGTCTAGGCCTTGTATCATGTCCTGACTTGTATCCGAGGCATCCAGCCTCACCCTCACTTTTTCTGGGCTCCCCGAGGTAGGAGTGTGGATCGGAGACTGTGTGCTCCTTTGTGGAGCATTTCATTTTTGGGGATTACCTTTCCCTTGGCTGTAGTGAGGAGTACTAGACATACCTTGCGCCGTCGTCCCGCCGCCATCTTGCTTAGGCCCGAGCGGGTAGTACTTAGTGAGTTTCTGCGGCTTTCAGAATTCTTTTTTCTTCCACGTCATGGTCGGTCGGGTCCCCGGGCTGTGCTGCAGGTCCGCTGGGTGTTGTTGTGCCGTTTCTGGCAGGTTAAACAGGTGATGGGTGCCGGTTTGTCCCTGAGCGCTGAGGAGCTCCTCTAATGAGCATCCATCTTCCTCTGCAGCAAGCTCCGCCCCCCATTGCATCATTTTTAAGTTCAAATCTTGCTTCCTCACTGTACAGGGCTTTCTTGCACACCCTGCAGACTTAACAGGATTCTCCTCACTGTTTCCAGGGGTGATAGCAGACACCTTTTTCACATGAAACTGAGCCTGTAGATAAAGCCTCTCACCCAATGACATCTTCTGTGGTATTCCACACAACAAGACAACTTACCATGCTACTCTCCTGCTGGCCACATACAAAGCATGGAACTGAATGACTTTTTATCAAGGAACTTCCCTCCTGGTAACTCTCAGCAGACAGCAACTCATATGCTTTCCTACAAAAATGCTCAGTCAGCTCTCCACTGCAGTTTCTCCTTCCTGGTGATACACTCTCTTTGGTTGCTATGGGAGACAGCATCCTCCCAGCTGAAGCTTGCTGACTAACAAAGAGATGCTGAATCCTCTCTTCACAAAGCTTTCTAGTTTTAAACATGTCACAACCCTTGGTAAGCAAGATCTGTGCATACATGTACACAAGTCCTGGAGAAAACTGCAAAGCCAGTTTTTCTCACTCAAAACAGAAATCCCAGAGCCCCTCAACCTACATAACATAACTTAGACACCCTGGGTGAAATCTAACCCTTCTGACATTGTAACAAAGAGCATAACTGTCAATATATATATACATATATATATATATATATATATATATATATATATATACAAGAAGGGGCCATCCCCAAACTGTTCCCCCAAAGTTGGGTGTATGAAATTGTCAAAAATGTTTTTGTATGCTGACACCTTAAGCGTCCCCTTCAATGGAACTAAGGGGCCAAGCCCAACCCCTGCAGAATAACCCCACACCATAATCCCCCCTCTACCAAATGATTTGGATCAGTGCACAAAGCAAGGTCCGGAAAGACATGGGTGAGAAAATTCGGGGTGGAGAAACTTTACTGGCCTGCACAGAGTCCTGAACTCAACCCGATAGAACACCTTTTAGAGTGGAGACAGCGAGCCAGGCCTTCTCATCCAACATCAGTGCCTAACTTCACAAATGCGCTTCTGGAAGAATGGTCAAACATTGCCATAGATACACTTCTAAACCTTGTGGACAGCCTTTCCAGAAGAGTTAAAGCTGGTGTAGCTGCCAAGGGTGGGCCAACTCATAGTTAGATAGTTACATAGTAGGTAAGGTTGAAAAAAGACATAAGTCCATCAAGTCAAACTTATGTGATTGTGATTATATGTCAGTATTACATTGTATATCCCTGTATGTTGTGGTTGTTCAGGTGCTTATCTAATTGTTGTTTTTTGAAACTATTGATGATTTCCATTGAAACCACCACCTGTGGAAGGGAATTCCACATCCTTGCCGCTCTTACAGTAAAGAACCCTCTATGCAGTTTAAGGTTAAACCTCTTTTCTTTTAATTTTAATGAGTGACCATGTGTCTTATTAAACTCCCTTCCACAGAAATTTTTTTATCCCTATTGTGGGGTCACCAGTATGGTATTTGTAAATTGAAATCATATCCCCTCTCAAGCGTCTCTTCTCCAGAGAGAATACGTTCAGTGGTCGCAACCTTTCTTCATAACTAATATCCTCCAGTCCCTTTATTAGCTTTGTTGCCCCTCTCTGTACTCGCTCCATTTCCAGTACATCCTTCCTGAGGACTGGTGCCCAGAACTGGACAGCATACTCTAGGTGAGGCTGGACCAGAGTCTTGTAGAGTGGGGAATTATCACTTTATTTCTTGAGTTAATCCCCATTTTTAATGCATGCCAATATTCTGTTTGCTTTGTTTGCAGCAGCTTGGCAATGCATGCCATTACTGAGCCTATCATCTACTAGGACCCCCAGGTCCTTTTCCATCTATGATTCCCCCAGAGGTTCTCCCCCCCAGTGAGTAGATTGCATTCATATTTTTGCCACCCACATGCATTATTTTACATTTTTCTACATTAAACCTCATTTGCCGTGTAGTTGCCCACCCAATTGATTTGTTCAGATCTTCTTGCAGGGTTTCCACATCCTGCGGAGAAGTTTTTGCCCTGCATAGTTTAGTATCGTCCGCAGATACAGAGATTGAACTGTTTACTCTATCCTTCAAGTTGTTTATGAACAAATTAAATGGATTGGTCCCAGCACAGAACCCTGGGAGACCCCAATTTCCACCCCTGGCTATTCTGAGTACTCTCCATTCATCTCCACCCTCTGAACTCACCCCTGTAGCCAGTTATCAATACATGTACTCACTCTATGGTCTATGCCAGCGGACCTTATTTTGTACAGTAAACGTTTCTGGGGAAATGTGTCAAACGCCTTTGCAAAATCCAGATATACCACATCTATGGGCCTTCCTTTATCTATCTGGCAGCTCACCTCCTCATAGAAGGTTAATAGATTGGTTTGGCAAGAACTAATCCATGCTGATTACTGCTAATGATACCATTTTCATTACTAAAATTGTGTATATAGTCCCTTATCATCCCCTCCAAGAGCTTGCATACTATTGATGTTAAGCTAACTGGTCTGTAATTTCCAGGAATGTATTTTGGCCCTTTTTTAAATATTGGTGTTACATTGGCTTTTCTCCAATCAGCTGGTACCATTTCAGTTAGTAGACTGTCAGTAAAAATTAGGAATAATGGTCTGGCAATTTCTTGACTGAATTCCCTAAGGACCCTCAGGTGCAAGCTATCTGGTCCCGGTGACTTATAAATGTTAAGTTTTCAAGTCCATTTCTAATTCTGTCCTCTTTTAGCCATGAGGGTGCTTCCTGTGATGTGTCATGAGGATAAACACTGCAGTTTTGGTTACTAAAGCCCCTCGATTCCCTCATGAAAACTGAGGAGAAGAATAAATGCAATACCATCGCCATCTCCCCATCCTTTGTAACCAGATTTCCTTCCTCATTCTTTATGGGGCCAACATGGTCTGTCCTCCCTTTTTTTACTGTTTTTATATATTTAAAGAATTTCTTGGGATTTTTTTTGATCTCCTCCGCTATGTGTCTTTCATGTTCTATCTTAGCCGCCTTAATTGCATCCTTACATTTCTCGTTGCAGTCTTTGTAAAGTCTGAATGCTTTTATATGCATTTTTACATTGGAGTTAAGCCACCCAGTACTTTTGTTCGCTCTTTTAAATTTATTTCCCAGTTTTGCACCCCCCCCCAAATATTGAGCACGGACCGCCACTGGTACTAGGAGAACCCTATCTAGAGGCCAGGAGTGGGCTGTAACAAAGGCAGTGGTGCTGCTGAGAGCCAGGTGGCTTAGCATTTTTGGTTGACTGTTCTGCTGTGTAAAGCTGATACCTCTGCATGGGTATGTTATGTAAGTCTTTACTTTGTGTTTTATATACATGAAATTATATGGAAAAACATCAAACAAATAACTAAGGGCATACCTCCCAACATTTTGAGATGAGCGTGAAGGACACCTACTAGCAAACGTATGTAGGCATAGGACATGCCCCCTGTCACACCCCCTTACAGGAGACAACTGAAAAAAAGGTTAATTAAATCCTCAACGGCTTTTTTTTTATCACTACTATTAATTTATATTGGCTTTTAAAATTTACAAATGCAACAATTTAGAAGTTGGATGAAAGGTTTAGCACAGGGAAACACTTTTTGAAAGATAAAACGTACATTTTATATACAACTATATATAGATCAGACCAAAATGAGGGACAAATGAGGAAGAAAAAGGGACAGAGGGACGTTGCTCCAAATCAGGGACAGTTGGGAGCTATGACTAAAGGACATATTTACAAATTGGCGAATCTGATATTTACAAAACATTGCATCTTCCTGGTGCGTGTGTTTTAAATAAAAGTGAATGACACCAACAGTGAATATCTGGTGAAAGCCACATTCACTGCTTTATAAATATACCCTTAAAGTGGATGTAAACCCAAATAATGAAATTTTATCTGGGCACATATATCTATAGTGCTTTCCTATCTTTCTCCAAACCCCTAAGTCCCATGTCTTTTTATGTTGCTCCATTCTTCTGTTATCAGCATGATAACTTCTGACAAGTTCTCAGACACAGGAGATAAAAGCACCTGGAAATTTGTGTGCTATAAATAGATTAGCAGAGAGCTGGTCCATTCACAGCACAGCTCTGCAGGTATCTTCGTTCTTCTGCTTATGTGGAGAGGGGTGTGTGTCTTTCCTCCGGCTGCCACACAATGCCAAGACTCCCCCTGCTGGAACAGAAAGAAAGAATTCTAACACAATGTGCACTTTCTAAAGAATATAGCAAGCTGAAGACAGCAGATATACATGTAAAACTTATGTATGGAGATTTGTTTCATCTCTGTGTATCATCTGAGTCTGTTCACTTTACTGGGTATATGTGAAGGTTTACATCCACTTTAGGTGTTCACAGATGGCTATTGATTACCATTTTCAGGCACCAGTAGGGTGCCCACGTGTCCCGGATTGCCTGGGATAGTCCCGCAATTAGCAAGTCTGTCCTGGGTCCCGGGCACCTTCATTCCAGGACAATACAGTGTCCCGGAATGATACTGACAGAGTGGGCAAACCCCTCTGTAGTGCTGGTGCTCACTCCGCCTCCACCTGATATTTTTTTTTTTATCCAAACGTTTTTATTATGGTTTATCAGTAGAATAAACAAGTGATAGACATTATCAGCTATAAGATGGTATAGATCAAGTACAATCAAAATTGTGAGTACAATCAAACTTGTAAATACAATCGAACTGAGAATACAGACTACAGGAGAGAAGGAACAAGTGTACTAGGACACATATGCATAAGAGCCGCTTGTTGAGTACAGGGCGTTTGACACTATTCGGACTCCCCCATACACCCCCTTGGGAGCAGACTGTGTCATGGGGAAGGACAGCGTCATCAGCCCCATACCTACACACACCTATAATTGAGAAAGCAAGCTTATATAGTTAACAATTAAGATGTCTAACTGGGTGAACTCAGGGAGTATCAAAGATCTCGTCCGCTTACCCCTAATGGGGGAAACGTTGAGATCATATTAAAGAGATAGATTAGAGAGAGGTGTTAGTATGAATGAAACAGGAGTAGGAAAGCTGATTAAACATTCTCGCGTATATTCAGCAATCGTTAGTAAGCCTTGGATTTTACAGTTATATAAAGAGACACACAAAGGAGGTGTTCACTATTGGCTCTATCCAGTCTAGATCGTACTAGAGGCTAGTTTTTATGAGTGAAGTAGTTTAACACAGAGCGGTGTACTAGTCAGGTGAGTTTTATACTTCTAGTGTGTGTTAACCATGGGGACCAGTGTCTATGGAATTTGTCCCTTGTCAGATTAGCTTTGGAAAAAAGATATTCCATATGACAGTGCTCATTAAGCGTGTTAATGAGAGATGTGATAGTTGGTGGGAGTGGGTTTTTCCAGGCGCGTGCTAAGACTGCACGCACTGCTATTAAAATATGTTGAATAATTGGGATTTTGGCTGTAGGCCAAGATTGGGAGTCTAAACCAAAGAGAGCCATCTGTGGAGTTAATTGTTGGGAGATGTTAGTTGTGTTAATGATTAATGCAGATACTCGTTTCCAAAATGGTATTATGATAGGACAATCCCACCATATATGAAACATGTCCCCAGTTTCATCACAATTCCTCCAGCATTTTGAAGATTGAGAAGGAAATATGGATGCCAGTCTATCAGGTGTGTAGTACCATTTATGGTAGATCTTCATGAGGGTTTCCTAGTGGAATACATTTTTGGAAAAGATAGCCGGGAGGCGAAGAGTTCGGTACCATTCTTCTGTAGGAAAGGAGGACTTTAATTTTGATTCCCAGTATAGTACATTCGCTGGTTTATGTGTGGTTACTGTTCGTGAGAGTAGAGTGTAGATGTAGGAGATGCCCTTGACTTTGTTGGTGGAGTGAACATAGTAGGAGAGCAGGTCCCTGGAGGTCATTTCTGTAGAAGTAGGCAGTTTTGAAAGTATATGTCGGATCCTGAGATAGATGTAGAAATCTTTGCTTGATAGACCGAATTCCCTGGTGAGTTGTTGGTAACTTTTGAGGTTCAATTGGAGGTATAGGTCTCCAATTGTCTTAATTCCGGCTTCATACCAATGTTGAATAGTTAAATTTGGAGATAGGAGCTGCAATGCGAGAAATGGAAGTAGTTTCAAGGTATCTGTGTGTATTTCTTGATAGGTGTGACATACAGCTTTCCATGTTGTGATAAAGGCATTGACCGTAGGAAGGTATGAGCGCGGAGCATGGAAGTTCATCCAAGTTGCTGACAATACTAGTTGTGGGGTAATCTTTATAGCAGTTGATTCAATTTGATGCCACCGTGTAGTAGGGTGCGAGGACCACCACTGCTTTACTTGATCTAAGATGACTGCTTTATAGTACCATTTGATATTGGGTGCACCCATCCCAGCACAGGTAGTAGGAGAGGAGAGTATTGAAGCTTTCAGTCGTGGTTTGCGAGCTGCCCAAATAAAGGAGTTAAGAATTTGTTGTATTTTGGATAGTTCTTTCGGTAATATCGGTAATGGTAGTGTTCTAAAGTAGTAAAGAACATGTGGGAGAAGAAACATTTTGGTCAGGGCTATTCGTCCAGCCCATGATGCTGTAATGGATGACATAGCCGAAGTTATGGTTAATAGTTTCTAATTAAGGGAAGATAAGTTAGTGCGAAGGAGCGTGGAGGAAGGGGATACAAGTTGGATGCCCAGATATGTCATTAAGGAGCCGAGGGCCCAGGAGAAAGGGGAAGCCTTGGAAATCTCCATTTTGATTGAGGGTGATATTGAAATGCCAATCATGGATGACTTAGAATGGTTCAGTTTATACATTGAGATCTTACTAAAATCATCAAGTACTTGAGATAAAATGGGGAGCGAATTTAGAGGGTCAGTAAGTGCAATAATAACGTCGTCTGCATAAAGCCCTATTTTGTGATGGGTGTCTCCAACCAGAATCCCTGAAATGAGGGGGTTTGTGCGGATGGTTTGGGCTAGGGGCTCAATCACCAAGGCAAAGATCAGGGGCGAGAGTGGACACCCCTGTCTAGTACCATTGGTGATTGCAAAGGAATTAGATAGAATGCCTGAATTCCATACCTTAGCGCTGGGTGAGGAATAGAGACCTAGGATGGCTTGCAAAAATTTGCCCTCTATTCCAAATTTTCTCAGTACCCCTTCTAAATAGCCCCAGTGGACTCTATCAAACGCCTTCTCTGCGTCAAGAGAGATCAGCAGAGAAGGCGTCTGGTGATGTTCAGCCCAGTGAATGAGATCCACAAAGCGACGGGTGCCATCAGAGGCCTGACGTTGGGGGATGAAGCCTACCTGATCTGGGTGTACAAGGTAAGGCATGTGTTCTGATAAACGCGTGGCTAATAATTTGGCATATATCTTGAGGTCAGTGTTAAGAAGTGAGATGGGGCGATAATTAGCCGGGTCATGGGGGGATTTTCCTGGTTTGTGGATGGTGGAGATGGTGGCTTCTAGTGATTCAGCTGGAATTTCTCCGGTAGCAAGGAATCTATTTAATGAGTTGCAAAGATGTGGAATTAATTGCTCGCAGTATGCTTTATAATATTCATTTCCAAATCCATCTGGTCCTGGGGCTTTGTGTGATGGTAGCGCCTTAATAGCGCTCCGGACTTCCTGGATGGAGAAGGGTTGGGCTAAGTCTGTTGCTTGTGTTGGGGTTAGGGAGGGGAGACTTAATTTGGAAAGAAAGTTTAGAATATTTGTGCCAGTAGGCTGCGTCTCAGTGGGGGATTGATTTAAGTTGTACAATTTAGAGTAGAAGGAGCTAAAACAATCGGCTATTTCTTTGGGGTTGGTAAGCCTATGACCATTAGAGTCTATGAGAAAAGGGATTTTGGATTGAGCTGCCTTACGTTTGTTTTGGTGCGCTAAAATCTTTCCTGTCTTGTTTCCCTGGGAGTACCAGGTAAGTTTTAGTTTCCGCATATAAAAATCATGTCCGCTCTGAAGATATGAGCTTAGATCAGACCTGAGTTTTCGGAGTTCGTCATGGGTGGCCTCTGAGGGTGATTGTATATTACGTCTTTCTAGGGTTCTTATATTGTCTAGGAAGGTGTTAAGGGTTGTGTTGCGTTTTTTCTTCTCCTGGGCTCCCATTTTTAGTAGAGTCCCTCTTACGACAGATTTGTGAGCATTCCAAAGCGTGGTAGGGTTAGATACAGAGCCTTCATTTAGGGTAAAGTAGTCATTGATCACGGATTCAACCTGCTCCCTACTGTCCTTGGTACTAATTAGGGAAGTGTTTAGTCGCCACAATTTGTGTGATGTGGTGGCGGGTGATAGGTTGAGTGTGATAGATACAGGGGCATGGTCAGACCATGATATCACTCCAATAGAGGAGGTGGTAATGGATTGTAGTAGTACTTTGGATGTCAGGAACAGGTCGATCCTTGAATAGGTTCTTTGGGAGTTGGAGTAAAAGGTGAAATCTTTCTCAGTGCCGTGTTGACATCTCCAGGGGTCATAGAACTCTTCTAAGAGTACAATAGAGGAGAGGGCAGTGGATCTTCTCCTCTTTGAGGTGGAAGTATCAAGTGAGTGGTCAAGTACATCATTAAAGTCGCCACATAGGATAATTTGGTCTCTCGGGTAATGTTTAATTTTTTTATAATAGCGTTATAAAAGGAATTTTGGTGGGTGTTCGGGGCATAAAGATTAACTATTATCAGAGGTTTGTTGTTAAAATGAGCCGATAGTATTAGGTACCTGCCAGAGGGATCTTGTTCTATGTTTGAAACTGAGAGGGACACGGTAGACCGTACTGCTATCATTACTCCTCTTACTTTCTTATTAGTTTGAGAGTGGAAAATATGTGGGTATAATTTGTGGGTGCAGTGTGGTGGATTGATTGAGGAAAAGTGTGTCTCTTGAATACATAATATATCAGTGCGTTGGGAGATCGCTTCCCTCCATAGCATGGATCGTTTGCATGGGCTATTTAAACCCTTGACATTAAGGGAGGTGATTTTGAGTGACATGTGGAGCTGTTATTAGATGTCAAGGTGACACTGAGAACGTTCTAACCTGTAAAGGTATGAGTAGCAGGTAACCAAACTTTCTAGGATTAGTAATGTGTTTATTGTTTGCTTATGTAAATAGACAGTAAGAAAAAAAAAAATAGGACTTCTATATAGTAATCAGAACTGATATAGAGATTTCATAGACTTAGTTGAACAAATCTGTTACAAACATAAAAAGGAGAAATATAGTAACTTAAGAAAATGCTATGTGTTTTACACACTATAGCAGTAGGGCGAGGCAAGTCAACCAGTAGTGGAGGTACTCCTCCACAATTTTAAAGCAAGTGATATCCAGCCAGTTTAGGGAAGACCTGGGAGGTTATCCCTATGTAATCTGACAACTAGAGTTTATCCTTCGCCACCCATTTGTTGGGAATCCTGGAGGATCGCTTGTTTAGAGGTGTTGTTGGAGGCGGATTGGGGACAATTCCCCAGTTACAGTATGCAACTGTTTAATCCCATCTTTGGGTGTCAGAATTGCGACCTGTTGATGTTGATAATTGACAAGTAGTTTGGTGGGAAATCCCCATTTATATGTGATTTTGTGTTCCATGAGGATCGACGTAACTGGAGTAAAGGCTTTGCGTGCTTGCGAGGTGGCCGCAGAAATGTCATTATAGAGTTGTATTTTGGAAAAAGGTTCAGGTAGGTTGCGGAAAGATCTTGCTGCTCTCATAATTTGTTCCTTAGAATGAAAAAAATGGACTCGAGCCAGGATATCTCTGGGCAGAGATTCAGGTAGGTGCTGTGGTTTGTGAATTCTATGGGCTCTGTCAATGAGAAGGTCTTGCGGCGTCAATGTCGGCAAAATTTTGCGGAATAATTGGTGCAGGTATGGGGTTATCTCAGCAGGTGTTATGGCTTCTGGCACTCCCCTAATTTTGATATTATTCCGCCTGGAGTGGTCTTCAAGGTCGGCGATTTTAAGACGCATTTGTTGAATAGCCTCTGCGTGTTCATCCTGTATGTCTACAGTGGTGTTATGGGCTATGGTAGCTGCTGACAGGTGCTGCTCAATATGATCAATACGGTCCTCCAGGTCATCCACTCTATCAAGTAGATGATTAATTGAGGATCTATACTCTCTTTGCATATCAGATTGTAGGAAGAGCAGCATTGCTTTTAGTGTGTGTTCTGAGGTTGGATTATCTGTTGTTGTATATGCATCTAGGGATGCTGTGGGTGTATCAGCCGATATGGTTTCACAGCACCATGCTGTCTCTTCACAGGGGGAGGCTTCGTGGGAGAGTGCACTGGGGACCTTGCAGACCTCTTACCTCTATCTGCTGGAGAGTAGGCTGGTTGTGGTTGCTGCTCTACAGACTCCTCCATGTCTGAGATAGGGTCATCAGTTTGCGCGGTCACTTCCCGTGCTGTCTGTGATGAGGGAGCTCCGTCCCTGCCGGCGCCATCTTGGGCTGGTGTCTTGGCGGCCCTCATGTAAAAATCTAACAGTTTCCGCGATCCGTGGGTGTCGGTTCGGCCGCGGGTCATATTCCTGGGGATGCTAGGAGTCAGCTGTCCCTCTATGGGGGGATGATGGGCTAGGTAGAAGCGCTGGATGCTGCTGAGTAGCTCTGTGGAGGAGCGGAGCTCCGTGTTCAGGCGGCCATTCTCGTGTGCGGCCAGGCCACGCCCCCTCCACCTGATATTTTACTGGCCTCTGGTTGCTAGAGCCGCCTGGTGTCTTAACAACCAGTGACGACATGGCTGCGACTCCCTGCTCAGCTGTCAAAGCGGAGGAGGGATTAACTTTCTCCCCCTCCACGCCTAGTGCTTTCCGCCATGCTGGATGACCACCCAACTCCTCTATCTTCTGGCAAGTGACACCACATCTGGGCCAGGTGTCAGTGGGGTGCCCCACTCACGGCATCCCAAAGAACTGGACTGGAGTCTCTGCTACTTCACTTCCAGTCTCCACGGGGATCTCTAACATGCATCTGACTCTTCAAAGCACGGAGCAACCAGCACCAGCGATGTTCCCAATCAGTGTGATTGCACAGTGAGTGTTATTCGAGTAGAGGGGGATCCACCAGCCTCTGTCCACACCATAAGGGGACACACTGGATTGTCAGAGGGAGTTGTAGGAGTTCCATAGAGCTGCCTGTTGGATGGATGAGCCTGTGCCTCCTTGTTGGTCACTTTCTTCACCTCCCACCTCCCTAACCTGCCCGCTTGGAATGCTCCATGGTGGCCATGCTAGAAGAATCATAAATCACTGAGTGGACCATGAACGAGTGCTCGGGAGGGAGGGGGGATGTACAGCTGTTAGTGTGTTTTTACATGTCTACTGCCTGTGTGTGTGCTACACTGAGACATGGGACAACACTGGCTGTGTGCTCCCCCATTGTATACACAGCATATCATAGTACACAGAGAGGCAATCCCTGACCTGGAGACCAGTCCCTCTCCTTCACCCACTACTGTGGATGGCATCTCTCCCTGATTAATAGGGACAGTCCCTGATTTATAAACAAAACCCTCTATCCTTCTTTTATTGTCTTCTGACCCTCTACCAAGTGTAACTATCCCTGTTTGGTAAGGACAGTCCCTGATGTACAGAGAAAGTCCATGTTATAGACAGTCCATAAAAGAAATGGTCCTTTTTATCCACTTGCCCTCTGGAAGATTTACTCCCCTTCATGACCAGGCCATTTTTTGCAATATGGCACTGTGTTACTTTAACAGACAGTTGCGCAGTCATGCACCGCTGTACCCAAATATAAATTTTATGTCCTTATTTCCAAGAAATAGAGCTTTCTTTTGGTGGTATTTAATCACCTCTGCAGGTTTTTATTTTTTTGAACTATAAACAAAAAGACTGAGCATTTAAAAAAAAATATATATTATTTTTACTTTCTGATATAAAACATATCCAATAAAAAAAATAGAAAAAATCTAATGTATTCATCAATTTAGTTCAATATATATTCTGCTACATGTTTTTGATTAAAAAAATTCCAATAAGTGTATATTGATTGGTATGGTTATAGCGTCTACAAACGCTGGGATATTTCTATGGAATATTTTTTTTTTCTACTCATAATGGTGGCGATCAGTGACTTATAGCGGGACTGCAATGTTGCAGTGGACAAATTGGACACACTGCATCTGGTGGCAGATAACAAGCTCAGGGTTCCCACTGATTCTGCATTATGGTAAGTTAAACTATTTCATTATTATCAAGGACACTGCCCTTTCAGATCACGCCCTGGTGATCGTAACACTAAGGGGCGGCGCTCACAAACCGCCCGATACCCAGTGGAGACTCAACGACACTATCCTTAATGACCATATTTCAGTCATAGAGCTTGAGAAAGACATAAAAGATTACTTTTTGCGGAACAATGTGGAGGGGATATCAGCCGAGATCCTTTGGGCCGCTCATAAAGCGACCATAAGGGGAAAGCTCATTCAAATATCTTCCAGAAAAAAAAAAGAGCAGAAGGCGGAGATAGAGAAACTAGAGAGGGAATTCAAGGCCCTATGCAAGCAACATAAACGGGACCCTCCTTCGGTCAAAATAGCCCAACTAGACGCAGCCAGAACAGCATTAAATCTGGCCCACACAGTGAGGGCAGAGACACACTTGAAATGGAATAGCGCAAAATTCTATGTTCAGCAAGATAAGATGAGTACCCTTCTAGCAAGAAAGCTATCTCCCAAAATCACTAACTTCACCATCCCCAATATTAGACTTCAGGATGGCACCTCAACCCTTAACCCCCCAAAAATCCTGCAAGCTTTTCATTCCTTCTACTCTAAATTGTATCAGCAAAATGACACAATGTCCGACTCCTCCTTAAAAGCATTCCTAGATAGCATTAACATTCCAACCCTAAGTAAAGACCATAAGGATATCATGGAAGCTCCCTTCACCATGGAAGAAACACTAGAGGTTATTAAAAACTTAAAAGGGAGCTCAGCTCCTGGCCCCGATGGTTTCTCCAATCAATACTATAAAACATTCAAGAAAACTTTGGCACCCTATATTACAAAATTCTTCAATTCCAAAAGAGAAGGGACACCCCTTGAGTCACAATTAAATTTGGCTTATATTTCGGTCATCCCCAAGCCCGACAAGGATCCATCTCTAGTCGAGAATTACAGACCGATCTCGTTGATTAACAACGACCTGAAAATACTTACTAAAATCCTGGCTAATAGAATCAACTCCTTCATCAATCAATATATACATAAAGATCAAGTGGGTTTTATGCCGGGAAGACAAGGCCTGGATCAGGTCAGAAGGGCGGTTGATATAGTATATTTATTACAATCGGGATGGGATGGAGGCCCAAGGCAGGAAGGTTTATTGCTGTCTTTGGACCTCCAAAAAGCCTTCGATTCCTTATCTTGGTCCTTCTTATTTTCAGTCCTGGGGAGATGGGGATTTGGGGATAACTTTATAAATACCCTGAAAGCACTTTATTCCACCCCGAGCGCCAAGGTCGGCTTCTACTTGGATCCCATTCAAATAACCAGGGGAACCAGACAGGGGTGTCCCCTTTCTCCTATGATCTTTGCCTTAGCCATAGAGATCCTGGCAATTGCGATCAGGGCTAACCAAAACATCAAGGGGGTTCAGTGCGGAGCGCATTCCCACAAATGCGCCCTATTTGCGGATGATATCCTTCTATTTGTCACTTCCCCCACTACCTCTCTACCCAATATTTGTAATCTCTTGAGGGCTTTTGGATCCTTGTCGGGCTTAAAGGTCAATATGGATAAGTCACAGGCATTAAATATTTCTCTTCCAGACGCAGATGTGAATAGTCTCAAGCCTTCTTTCAAATTTAAATGGAGCGATTCCTCGATCCGATATCTAGGGATAAACCTTACCCCCAAGTTTGAGCGACTTTTCCAGGCTAATTTCCCTCCTATGTTCCGCACACTAGAATCTGACATCCAAACATGGTCCAAATTCAATATATCATGGCTGGGCAGAATTAATTCTATCAAAATGACGTTACTGCCCAAGCTCCTATACTTGTTTAGGTCACTTCCGATAGACATTAGAAAACACCATCTTCAACCCCTACAAGGAAAGATAATAAAATTCGTTTGGGGTAAAAAAGGATATAGAATAGCCCGTAATGTGCTTTGTAGCCCCAAAACCAAAGGGGGTCTGGGTCTACCAGACCTTTTCAGTTACTATCAAGCTGCAAGGTTGGCCCAACTATCCATGGTATACTTCAAAGTCGAGAAACCCGATTGGATAGAAATAGAGAGACAAGCTGCTCCGACATATACCCTGGACTACCTGCTTTGGTGCCCCATGAAATTGAGGCCCACCATCTTAGCTCCAACATTATCTCAATCCTTTAAATTGTGGGACTCAATGAAATGCTCTTCAACTTTGACCTCACCTTCGCGCCCTCTGGAGCACATCTTTCATAACCCCCGCTTTGTTCCGGGCCTAGACATCAAGTCCTTCAAATGGTGGTTAGACAAGGGAATGTACCGTATAGGCCACTTTCTCTCCCCATCTGGCCCAATTACGCTAAAGCATTGCATAACTAAACTTAAACTCCCAGGTACAGAGAGGTTTAGATTTGCTCAGATATCCCATTTTCTTGCCTCCCTAACGAAGGGACAGGCACTCCCTCTAGAATTTACATCTTATGAGCGTTGGTGCGGTCAAGCACTAGACACATGGGGGGGAATATCTCTCATCTACGCGTCCCTTATGGAACCCACCACAAAATTCTCATACATGGACGCGTGGGAAAAGGATCTGCAGGAGTCCTGGAGCCTGGAGGAATGGCATCAGAGAGGATCCACAGCCTTTAAAGGTATTCTTAATACAGCATTGATAGAAGCTAATATAAAAGTGCTTATGCGATGGTACTTAGTACCCACCAGACTCGCAACTATGTTCTCTTCTGCCTCCCCGTTATGCTTTAGAGGATGTCAAGCCCAGGGCTCTATGATCCATATCTGGTGGGAGTGTCCGAAAATAAGAGGTTTTTGGAACAAAATATTCTCATTGATCCGAAAAGTAACGGATCTTCCTATCATTAAATCAGCCCAAGTGGCCCTACTTAATGCACCATCCCCTAAAACTACAAAACACTCTCAAAAACTAATTTCCTTTATGCAACTAGGAGCTAAGACTACTTTAGCCAAAGCCTGGAAGCAACCCACAGTGTCTTTCCAGGCTGCCAAAAGAAAGATATCGTGGATTATGTCCCTTGAAAAAATAGTCAGCTCTATGATGGACACCTCTAAGTCATTTGAGGCGACTTGAGAGCCCTGGGCTAGTCACCTAGGCATTTCCCTCATCCCAGGTATTCAAATGACTCAGCCAAGTTGAGTCAGATATTTAAAAAAGGGCAAAACACAAAAAAAAAAAACAAAAAAAAAAAAAACCTTGGACTGGATACAGTGATATCTCCCATGATAGCGAACTCTTTCTTCTTCTTCTCTTCTTCTTCTCTTCTTCTCTTCTGCCTCACCCTATCTTTCTGTTTTGTACAACGAAATGACTCCAAGTTAGCAGTGTAACAGTTATGTTCTACTTTCTGATTACATAATGTCAGAATCTCTCTTGCCATCATCAGATTGTCTTTAACGAGTTCAAGCTCCAGACTCGAAACGGATTACTGCTAGTTGAAGGGAATCTGATGGAGGGGTCTTTTGGACTCATTAGGGGTCTTTTATCCTCACCTCTGGGGCGGTGGCAGGTCCCCGGGAGTGGGGACAGTAGGGTTTTTGGGTTAGCCTCAATGCTTTCCCTGTGGTGGGTGGAATCCTAACACAGTGTGTTCCCGTTAGGGGTGTTGGGATTGTCAACCCACTCAGGGGACATCAACAATAGTTTTACCTACTGTATCAACGGCTAATGTAATTGAACTTGAACCTATGTTTACTAGCGTTATACATGCATAATAACTATCCCGTACTTACAAGGGATTCTTTCAATATACCTATGTATCTTATGTTCATCAATGTACTGCACTGCTCTTTAATAAAGCTTTATAAAAATAAAAAAATAAATAAAAATAAAAAACTATTTCATTATATATTACAATGTAGTAATAGAAATAATGTGATTTGATCATCCTGACACCCAACAAATCACCCGCTGCCAAACTCCCCGTCAACCCTGAGACTACACCACCCCCCCCAGTCATTGTCAAAAGTTTATTCCACTAAACCAATCCCTCAGGAAAGGGGGGGGGGGGGTGTCCCAGAATGGCAGCTTGGAAATGTGGTCACCCTAGGCACCAGTAAATACAGCAATAAACAGTAAAAATGATAGAGAGCTGAGATGAGTTTAAACAGGTATTGCATTTGGCCATACAATCATTTTAGTGTGGGTCATGTGTTATCTTCACCTATGTTGTTCAAACAGCCAAAATTGACTACTTTACCTTTGATTTAAAACCTTTACTACTCCTTCAAGATCTTCTGAAGAGCCTGCACTGACACCGTGTATACAAGAAAACAGAAGTGTGTACAGAATAAAATCAATCAGATAAGCTTGAGCAATTTAAAAGGAGTATCGACCACTTGTGCCCTTTTTGACCTAGCATAGTGCCATCTAATAGTAAATGATGAAAATAAAACATCACATATCCTTTTAGCTGAATTCAAAATCTTCTGACAGGATTCACAGTATAACAATACTGAATCACAAAGCTCAAGATTTACAAATATGGTATTTTTGGTGTGTAATAATAAAAAAAAAAAAATGCTCCTGGGTTACTAAGATTGTAGATGATAAAATGGTGGTATGTCTATATCTATAGTTTGAAAATGAAAGTGAAAATGAATGCACAAGAACATGCATGCTAATTGTAGGATAGGCACATTCTACACTAAATGTAGTGTTTATTTAAAGTGTAATGCACATATAGTATTTAAAATTATTATTGCAGCACATACCTTAAAAGAGAAGTATGGATTTTTTTTTATTTGCAGAATCGTACTTACCTATGTGGATGCAGAATCGGTCAGATGTTTCATCTGTCCCCCACCAGCTCTAACACTGATAACAGAGCAATAAAACACAGCTGATCACTTAGTTCTCAGGGTTCCGTGAGCAGAGAGCAGGTTACCCACTTCAGCCCCGGAAGGTTTTACCCACTGTACCCACTGGACACTGCACCCAAATAAAACTATGTCCTTTTTTTCCCACAAATAGAGCTTTCTTTTGGTGGTATTTGCTCACCTCTGCAGGGTTTTTTTTTTGCGCTATAAACAAAAAAATAATTTTTTTTACTTTCTGCTATAAAAAATTTTCCACAAAAAATGTAAAAAACGAATTTCTTCATCAATTTAGGCCAATATGTATTCTGCTACATATTTTTGGTAAAAAAAATTCCCAGTAAGCGTATATTGATTGGTTTGAGCAAATGTTATAGCGTCTACAAACTATGTGACAGATGATAGATTTAGGGATATTAACTTTTTTTTATTTTTTTTTTATGGTTTTTACTAGTAATGGCAGCAAGCAGTGATTTTTAGTGGGACGGTTGTGGACAAATCTGACACAAAGTGACACTTTTTGGGGACCAGTGACACCAATACAGTGATCAGTGCTAAAAAAATGCACTGACACTGTATAAATGACACTGACGAAATAGGGGTTAACATCAGGGGCAATCAAAGGGCTAAATGTGTTCCCTATGCTTTCTAACTGTGGGGGATGTGCTGTGACTAAAGGAAAACTTTTAGCAGAAACATGAGATCCCCATTTTCCTCTCTGACATAACAGCGGTCTGCCTTGTTTACATCTACAAGCGATTGCCGCAGAACCCACTTATTGGCTCCCATTGTGTCCAATCACAATGGGAGGGTGGCTCCGGCAGCGTGCTCGTGTGACCGAAGATGAGAATCACATACAGGTACGTGATTTTGCATTAAATGGCCACCCTGCCGCAGTATATGTACGTTGGGTCGGTGACAGTCACTGCTCTCTGCTTTGCCCTCCCCTCACTTGCTGGAGCACTGGGCTGTGGAGGGGGCAGGAGCAGCCAGCTCAGGCTCTCAGTGGCTCACTGAGAGGGTGAGCTGGGTGCCGGTCCAGGCATGTGGGTGAATCCTGACTTCATTGTCATGATCTTGCCCGAGCCTTGACTGACTCTCTGATGTCAGCCGACTGCAGCCTTCAGCCTGCTGTCAGCTGAAAATGGGTCACAGGAGGGCAGAATGAACTGCCGTCCTGTGATCCAGAGGAGAAGTACAGCCAAATGAGCTTTGGCTGTACTTCTTCTTTTAAAGACATTTTGGTATGATTTTCACATTTTTACAAGCTCACTCTTCCATTGTAATAAATATAGAGATTTGTATACAGTTGATATAAAAAGTCTACACACCCCTGTTAAAATGTCAGGTTTCTGTGATTAAAAAAATGAGACAAAGATAATTCATGTCAGAACATTTTCCACCTTTAATGTGACTGTACAACTCAATTGAAAAACAAACTGAAATCTGTTAGGGGGGGAGTAAAAATAAAAAACAAAAATAATGTGGTTGCATAAGTGTGCACATCCTATTTTAACTGGGGATGTAGCCATGTTCATAATTAAGCAATCACATTCAAACTCATGTTAAATAGGAGTCAGTACACACCTGCCATAATGTAAAGTGCCTCTGATTAACCCCAAATAAAGTTCAGCTGCTCTAGTAGGTCTTTCCTGACATTTTCTTAGTCACATCCTACAGCAAAACCCATGATCCGCAGAGAGCTTCCAAAGCATCAGAAAGATCTCATTGTTGAAAGGTATCAGTCGGGAGAAGGGTACAAAAGAATTTCAAAGGCATGAGATATACCATGGAACCCAGTGAAGACACAATGAAGCATGACAACGACCCAAAGCATACATCTGAATCAACAAAAGAATGTCTTCATGAGAAGATGATTAAAGTTTGGAATGGCCCAGCCATAGACCTGAATCCGAATGAAAATCTGTGGGGTGATCTGAAGAGGGCTGTGCACAGGAGATGCCCTCACAATCTGACAGATTTGGAGTGTTTTTGCAAAAAAGAGTGGGTAAATATTGCCAAGTTGAGATGTGCCATGCTGATAGACTCATATTAAAAAAATACTGAGTGCTGTAATAAAATCAAAAGGTGCTTCAACAAAGTTCTACTTTAAGGGTGTGGACACTTATGCAACCATATTATTTTAGTTCCCCCCACCTAAAAGATTTCAGTTTGTTTTTTGACTGACTTGTATGGTCACATTAGAGGTGGAAAAAAAAAAAAAAGAGGTGGAAAAAGTTCTGAAATGATTTATCTTTGTCTCATTTCTTTTACATCACAGGAACCTGGCATTTTAACAGGGGTGCGTAGACTTTTTTATATCCACTGTATTAGCCATTAGAAAGAGCACTAGCTGGCTCAGTTAAATTATTTAATTTCTCTGCTAACAACTGTAGAAATATGTTTAAAGCTATATAGGAAGTGTGTTATTACAAGTCTGTTAATTCATAGATTGGGTTGTGTGAGCAGGAGCCTAATGTAGAACCACAGAATAGTACTGCAAATCAGGAAACAGAGACAACTTTTGTTAAACACACTGAATAAATTCTGTGACTAAACAGCGCTTTCTAAATTTGGATGCAATCCTATTATGCCTAGATATTTTGATAATCCATAATATTATTGAAAAAGTGTCAATTTGTGAAATTAAATGAGAAAATAAATAAATGTGATATATATATATAATCCTGTGACTAATAAAATAATATGCGTGTTCTACTCCATATATCAAACAAACTCTGTGTGGGGACATTGTAACCAACACTGATGGGATCTAGTGTGATAAGATAACAATGATAAACAATGTAAGATGGGGGTTGGTTGATTAAACTATCTTTGTTCCCATGTAGATGATTCCAACAGGTGAAACAGGAGTCCTGACCGCACACACCCTTACTATTCACACATTTTTGTTGTGCATAACTTCCAGAAAAGGCAAAAAATATATAGAATCTGGGTTCCTACTCACCAGATCCTATTGACCCTCTCTGCCTTACGACAAGAGGAGTCAAATTGGGCTTGTATGGTTACCGTAACCAACTGCAGATCTTCAGAAGGGAAAGCTCATCCTGTGTGGTGTAACGAGGTACCCCGCGCTGCCTAAACTAGTGGTAGCAGCTAACACAACAAACAGATATTTTTGTTTAAAATCACAGAGGTGTATAGGTGTAGCGCTCAAGTGTTTGGGTTGATTAACACAACCCAACCATTATCATAAAAAGTGAATCACAAAATCTTATTAAATCAAATTAGGTAAATCTGCAAACCATAATGACTGATAAAATGTACAAAAATTATAAAAATACCACATGTGATATGTACCATATAAGTGACTAGAAACTAGATACAAAAAAATTTTTGCAAGAAAGTAAATAAGTCCATGAAGTTCTTTGAAATCCACAGTGTGTAATGGGTGATTAAAGGTCCACAGTGTATATTGAATAGATTGGAGGTCCTAATCACCGCATTGGCATCCAATATAGTGGATAAAAACTGAAGACACCAGTGTAGTTAAGCCACCACCGAGGTAGATGTAAGCTTACCGGATGGTTTGAACTCAACAGAACATACATTCTGTGAGTCAAACAAGCTTATGTTGTCAGCGGACAACCAGGATGGAGTCTTAGGAATCCTCTGTGGTTGGAACCCAGAACATCCCGGAACCTCATGGGAAATCAGTCTCCATGCAAGGTGGTTGTACGTCAGAAGATGTGGATATTGGTCAATTGGATAGGGGAAATGGAAAAAGATGGCCACATAACATAATTCCGTATGAACTATTAAAATTTATTAAAAGTAAAACCCTTACATTTAGAAAGTGATTTCAAGCGCTTGTATAAAATGATGGTGGCAGTGGAGTCCTTCCCGGTGCGTTTCGTCTCATTAGACTTCGTCTGGGGTGTCCCTCCACTGCAGCCAGACTCAGTTATAAAAGAAATGTGACCCCAATATCGAGAATCCAGCTCATGCTGTGTCGCCATCAATTTTAGTGCACACTCCTGGGTCATTCAATATGGAGGACCGGCGTGCGTTCCACGACTCAGTATCGTAGCTGGGCATGCGTACCAAAGGCTGTTAAGCTAATAAACCAGACGCTCACATAGAACAACGCGCGAGCGTCAGGTCAAATAGACATAATGACGAACATGTGGGCATGTAAATAGACTCGACGCACACACGGATCAACATGCGAGCGTAAACATAGTGACGGACATGTGGGCGTGATCCATCGTCATCGCACATCCCCTCAGCTCAATTCATGAAGTGGACAAAAAGTAGCTAAAGAAGATGTAAAGCGCATGTCAGGCTTAGCAGTGAGGTCACATACAAGTGAAACCACACTGAGCATCAAGCCTCGGCATGGAAAGTCTCAGTATATTGGGGATAAAGCTAAAATCTATCAAAAAAAGATAACTAAAGATTGTTTTTAAACTATATATGGGAAAATATGCTTGTAGGACATAATGTAAACCTATACAATAAAAGGACCAAAAAAAACCAAATGCTAACAGCACGTGTTACGGAATAGTATTCGAAGGTGATCCACAACATGTATTTTACCGTATAACCAGTTGATTAATGGTTTGAACTCAGAAGAACGTATGTTCTTCTGAGTTCAAACCATCCGGTAAGCTTACATCTACCTTGGTTGTGGCTTAACTACACTGGTGTCTTCAGTTTTTATACACTATATTGGATGCCAATGCGGTGATTAGGACCTCCAATCTATTCTCTATACACTGGGGATATCTCATCCTCCCTGCACGACAGATGGTTCAGGTATGGGCTTCCACCAGCGCTCCTCCTTCCTCTTGCACAGCAGGGAACCGAGCTAAATCTGGCTTGTGGGGTCACCGTGACCGGATGCTGATCCTCCTCCAAAGAAACGCAGTGTCTTTGCCTGACAAAAATGTAATGCCACAAGCAATGTCTCACATGTGACACAATGAACCATGGAAAAAGGGAATAAAACTCCTCATAGTGTAAAAATGCTTTTTGTTTAACAATTGACATCAATAAAAATTGGTTTGCATTAGCCAAAAGGCTGCAAGACAGTTGCAAAAAAATTTCAATGCAATATTTAAAGAATACAAAAAGCTTTGGAACCAACAAACAGTCCTCCTGGTTCAGCTGACTCGCATCGTGCATCTAGGCAGTAAATATCCTCTATTATGTCATAATGTAGCATTTCCACTTTAAACTTACCCACTACTATGCTTGTCCCCTTCTCAACTCCATTTTAGGCAAGCACCAGCCATGCCATATGTGAGGTCTACTGTATGAGGAATTTTGAGTTTCTACTTCAAGCACAATTGTATTTTGTAAAAAAAAAAAAAAAAAAATGTTGTCATAAAACTCTAATTAAAACAACCTTTTTATATTAAAAAAATATTTTTTACAAGGGGACTGAACATAAATTTGGACTACTATTACAGGGAATTACATAAAAGCTCCCAAAAATAACAAATGATTTTTCTCAGACACCGCCTTTTGATTATGCTAGAGCAGAGGTCTCCAAACTATGGCCTTCCAGTTGTTCAGGAGCTACTATTCCCATCATGCCTAGTAATGTCTGTGAATGCCAGAGTTTTACAATGCCTCATTGGACATGTAGTTCTGCTACAGCTGGAGGGCCGTAGTTTGAAGATCCCTGTGCTAGAGTATAAAGGTGTGATTTCTTAATAGAGTTGATTAATTTTGACATAAATCAATTGCAATATTAAATACAGATCATTTAAGTGTAGTTGATGGTTATAGAAATGTATATACATGATGCCTCTGGTTTTCTTAAAAAAAAACAAAAAAAAACCTACCCTGTTTTAGTTGTGCTGTGAAGAGGTCACATGATCTTTCCCTGCTGGTTCCAGCTTGCAGGGAAAGATCTGTGGGAAAAGCCTCAAGCAGTTCAACCCCCCTAGTAGCTATGGTCCCTGTCGGCATAGAGAAAAGGCAGGAAGGAGGGAGGGGTACAATGCCTGTTTGTTCCTGTCCCATTTGGCTAGGAACACATTGGCATTTAGATGGAGGGAGAGGTCACTCAGCATTGTGTATATGCCCATAAATTTGACTGTATAGTCACATGGGCTATCCAGAATGGGACAACCCCTAACAATTTCCATGATTGTCATTTATAAATATTTGGGTGTTTGGATCAGCAATTTTATTTTGATCTCTCAAATAACTGAAGGACACAGTAATATATCAGTAGTGAAATGAGGTTTAATGGATTAACAGAAAATATGCATCAAAATGAAATTAGACAGGTGCATAAATTTGGGCACCCCAACAGAAAAATCATATCAATATTTAGTAGAGCCTCCTTTAGCAGAAATAACAGCCTCTAGACGCTTCCTATAGCCTGTAATGAGTGTCTGGATTCTGGATGAATGTATTTTGGACCATTCCTCCTTACAAAACATCTCCAGTTCAGTAATGCCGCGTACACACGAGCTGACTTTACGGCAGACTTTGCCCAGCGGACTTTTCGACGGACTTTCTGAATGAACGCACTTGCATACACACAATCAACCAAAGTCCATTGAATTCGTACGTGATGACTAAAACAAGGAAGTTCATAGCCAGTAGCCAATAGCTGCCCTAGCGTGGCTTTTTGTCCGTCGAACTAGCATACAGACGAGCTGACTTTTCGACCAGACTCGAGTTCAACGGAAAGATTTAAAACATGTTTCAAATCTAAGTCCGTCCAACTTTTGAGAAAACAAAGTCCGCTGGAGCCCACACACGATCGAATTGTCCAACGAAATCCAGTACGCCGGACCAAGTCTGCCGTAAAGTCTGCTTGTGTGTACGCGGCATTAGGTTTGATGGTTGCCAAGCATGGACAGCCAGCTTCAAATCACCCCACAGAAGTTCAATGATATTCAGGTCTGGGGACTGGGATGGACATATATATATATATTAAATACACTGCCTGTACGCCACTAACTAACCTGTCTGCCTAATCTAGCTCAATCTATCTCCATCCACACACTATACACGGCCACTATGAAAGCAACCTTATATATTGTGGGGCATGGACTCAGTTCCCCTGAGCCATGATTGGCCAAAGGCACCCTGTCTTTGGCCAATTATGGCTCTTTCAGCAGAGCGTGTTGTGATTGGCCAAAGCATGCAAGTCAGGTTCATGCTTTGGACAATCATCAGACATCAATGCACTGCGATCTCACTTAGAATTGTTAGCAGGGAGAGACACATACTGAATCATTTCAGACAGTCAATCTTAGCTTGTCCATTTGTTTGTTAACAGAAAACCTGAATTATTAAGCAATTAAGCATAAGCACAGCAGCAGAACAGATAGTGAAGCAAGGTATAGTTCAACTTAGCTTTTTCATTTCATCTGCTATTAATCTACTATTGTGTTAGTGTTGTGTTGAACTTGATACTGATAATAGTGTTGTTAGTGTTGTGATAGCCTCAGAGGCTGTCCATGTTGTGGGGGGATTTATTATTTATTATCGATTCTATATTATAGATTCTATACAGATTCTACATGTCCTAATTTGTTACCCGCGTACAGGTAGTTTTGCCAACTCTGGCATGTTTGTTGTTTTTGTTCTATTTCTTGTATCTATTTTATACTTGGTTTTACATCATTACTTGCTTGCAGGTTTGATCACTATCACCAGTCCATTTTCTGTTTGAACTAAATATAAAGCAATGTACCATTCTAATGGAAAAGTGAAGGCAGGTAGAGGTCATGGTCGTGGTTGCGGTTGTGGTGGACGCCTTGCTAAAAAAAAGTGGCAAGGTCTCTGCTACTAGCTCTTCCTTAGGTACTGCTGACACTTCTGCCGCCACAAACATGTCATCCACAACAGTGAGTGTCACTGCCACTGCCAGCAGCAAAGCTAGTTCCACCACCACCGGTGCCACTAGTTTTCCTGCCAGACCACCGACATCTACTGCCACTTCCACTGCCAGTGCAGCTCCTTCTAATTCTACAGGTGTCATGGCTTCTTATTTTTACGGCATAGGCAAGAAAACTAGTATTAAAGAAGTGGAGTTGCCTTTACACTCACCACCACCAATGACACTACCAGTGCAACTGCCCAGCCCCCCAAGGAAGCAATTCAGGGAGACAGAGAGTGAGACTTTTTTTTTGTTGCCCCAAGAGAAAAGTTCTACTGAGGTAGACGACTCTATGCAACAAGTTTCAGCAATAACTGTTTTTTCCCCAAGCACTGCAGACAGTGCAAGAGGGATATTCTGTGAGGAGTAGGACAGGTAGCAGTTCACTTTTTCATATGCTGCTAACTCCCCTTCTCCCTCTGTTATTATGGAGGAAGAATCCTGTGATGATAACACCGACCCCCCCAGCACCCCTGCCATTAGCACTAGTTCACCAGGTGGAACTGTAGTGGCAAAAGCTTCCACCACTGGTGTGCTACCTGCTGCAGCTACATCAGCCCTAAATAATATTAGAGATAAACAGGGTCAAGGGGCTGCATCGCGTCGCAGCAACGTTTGGAAATATTTTCACAGACTGGAAGGCAGGTTCTATGGAATGTGCAAATTGTGTGGGGACCAAGTGAGTAGGGGGAAAAGTCGGGACATTTAACCAATACTGGTATGAACATACACCTTAAAAATTACCACCACTCTACTTAACTGTGGGCAGAGGCAGAAAAAGAAAGTGGTAGCGCAGGAAGCAGCATTATGGACTCTGACTGTACTGGTGATACCTCCTCAATCACACCACTAACTCAGAGCACAGGTAATAGAGAGGGTTCAAGTAAGACCAACCGTCCATGTGCAGTAGTTCCACTGCAGACCCAATCAGGCTCCTCATCCTCCCAAAGGCATCATCAGCCTACCCTAGATAGCTTTGTTGGCTTTAGTTCCAAGGGCAACAGCAGGCCAACAAGACAGCAGGCCAACAAGATTGCCTGCCTCATTAGCCAATTCATTGTTGTTGGAGGAGCCTCTTTTCACATGATTGAAGGGGAGCCATTTAAACCGCTCATGCATGCCATTGCTCCACAATATGTTGTTCCTTCAAAAACAACTTTCAGCAGAAAGATTGTTCCAGCTTTCCTGCTCCACACAAAAGTCTGCATGCCATTGCTCCACAATATGTTGTTCCTTCAAAAACAACTTTCAGCAGAAAGATTGTTCCAGCTTTCCTGCTCCACACAAAAGTCTGTGCTGATAAACACAGCTCTGCCAACATATTGCGGGTAATTAGATTGATGTTGACCAGTTGGTTTGGAGAGCGGGCAGTCACCAATGTTTCTGTTGGGGTCAGAGTGACAGACGGAGGTTCAAACATGGTGAAGGCACTCCAAGATGAATCTTTTGTCGGTGTGCGCTGTTCTGCACACATACTGCACAGGGCCGGATTTGCCACAAGGCCACCGAGGCCAGGCCTTGGGGCGGCAGTGGTGCAGGGGCGGCTCCACTCCTGCGGCGACTTCGCGGCCGCCCCCATTCAGGCAGCCCGTTAATGTGCATTAGGGGCACTGGTGCCCGTAGAAAAGATGGCCGCGAGCCGCCCACTACTGCGCATGTGCCGTTCCGAAGCCAGCCGGGCTCGGGAAAGCTCCTTCGGCCGGGCGGCGCATGGGCAGTAGCGTGATTGCGCCGCCCGGCGCCATTTTTTTGATAAGATAGGTCTCCAATCTGTGTGCCTCAGCGCCTTTGCTGCCAGGCCACGGAGGAGACCAGTAATGTCAGCGTGGCGGCGGCGGCGGGGGAGAGAGAGAGAGATGACATCTCTCATTGCCCGCACCACTGTTCCGCCCTCCTCCATCTGGTGGCAGCCAGGCAGTGTGGCAAGTGATATCTGCATCTGGTAGCAGTGTGGCAAGTGACATCTCCATCTGATAGCAGTGTGGCAAGTGACATCTCCATCTAGTGACAGCGTGGCAAGTGACATCTCCATCTGGTGACAGCGTGGCAAGTGACATCTCCATCTGGTGGCAGCGTGGCAAGTGACATCTCCATCTGGTGGCAGCGTGGCAAGTGACATCTCCATCTGGTGGCAGCGTGGCAAGTGACATCCCCATCTGGTGCCAGGCAGTGTGGCAAGTGACATCTCCATCTGGTGGCAGGCATAGTGGCAAGTGACATCCCCATCTGGTGGCAGGCAGCATGGCAAGTGACATCCCCATCTGGTGGCAAGCAGCATGGCAAGTGACATCTCCGTCTGGTGGCAGGCATAGTGGCAAGTGACATCCCCATCTGGTGGCAGGCAGCGTGGCAAGTGACATCTCCATCTGGTGGCAGGCATAGTGGCAAGTGACATCCCCATCTGGTGGCAGGCAGCGTGGCAAGTGACATCTCCATCTGGTGGTAGGCATAGTGGCAAGTGACATCCCCATCTGGTGGCAGGCAGCGTGGCAAGTGACATCTCCATCTGGTGGCAGGCATAGTGGCAAGTGACATCCCCATCTGGTGGCAGCGTGGCAAGTGACATCCCCATCTGGTGGCAGGCATAGTGGCAAGTGACATCCCCATCTGGTGGCAGCGTGGCAAGTGACATCTCCATCTGGTGGCAGGCACAGTGGCAAGTGACATCCCCAACTGGTGGCAGCGTGGCAAGTGACATCCCCATCTGGTGGCAGCGTGGCAAGTGACATCCCCATCTGGTGGCAGCGTGGCAAGTGACATCCCCATCTGGTGGCAGGCAGCGTGGCAAGTGACAAGCGATGGTGGCAAGTGACACGCTCAGGGCTCTCAATGATTCTGCATTATGGTGAGTTGAACTATTTCATTTTATATTACAATTTAATGATAGAAATAATGCGTTTCAATCATCCCAACACCATACCAACCATGGTGCCTAGGATGATTGAAGCACTAACACCAGCCATTGCCCTGAAAAATTGCCCGCAAAAAATCCATACCCCCCGCGGGGGGGTGGCAATGAAAGACCCGGCCTTGGGGCGGCAAAGGGAGTAAATCCGGACCTGATACTGCATTTAGTGGTTAAGGGTGCAATCCCAATGGAGAAAAACAACAAGATTGCTCAAATATTGGACCTTTGCAGGAAGATTGGAAGGCATTTCCACCGCAGTGTAGGGGCTAGTCAACTGTTGAGGGAGGAGCAAGAACAATCAGGGCTCCCCAAATATCACCTGAAACAAGATGTCAGCATCTGGTGAAACTATACCCTGGAAATGCTTGAACGCATTTTGAAGCAAAAGACTGCCATACACAATCTATCATCCCGCCACAGCATTGGGATTGATTCCACACTGGGATGTGATGACTGGTATATAATTGGGCAGCTTGTTTCTGTCTTAAAACCCTTTCGGGATGTGATGGAAAACTTGAGTCAGAGCAATGCCAGCCTAGGACAGGTCATAGCCTTGTTCACCTATCTCATGGAGAAGATGGGATCATTCCTAGAAAACTAGGAGCCTCTTTATGGCAGCCCACTTCATGCCGATGTAGCCTCTTTCATCAGAAAGCTACAAAACAACTTAAAAGATTAGCTAAATGACTGTGTCCACAAAAGCCCTGAACTCATGCTGGCTTCCCTGTGTGATAACAGGATCAAAGGTAAACTGGCACTCAGAGACAGCAGCCTCTCCTACTAGAAAGAAAAACTGATTGGAATGGTCTGTAGCAGCAACAGAGACATATTCCGGATGATTCTGGTTTGGAAGATTCACCTGCCATGTCTGCTATTCCAAGGCCTTGCACCTTCACTCAAAAAAAACTGAGTGCAGCATGAGCATGTTGGGTAGAGGCGGGGGGGCAAGTTGAACGGCGTGACTGGACACAATATACAATGGGATTACCATTTACACATTGAAATAGCGTAAAGAGAAATCTCTTAAATTTTCTTAGTTCAGCCTGATGGTTAAATGTAGAAAATCTACAATTGTAAGGCCTCTAGTAAATTAGTAACAATAAATGGCTAGTACATTTAGAGGAACATCCCATAATGAACCTAACAAGGAAAGCAAAACTCAGGAAAACAATTCGTTCTGAACAAAAACATTTTTATTTTGAACATAAATAAAAAAAAATAAAAAATTAGGAAAACTGATTCTCCCCCATTCAATAGCTGTAGGGACCTATTGATCCCAGCCATCTGGTCACCAAGGTAGGACCTACAAGCCTCCAGTTGCCTCCCAAAGCTACGTTGGGACCTCTCCAAAACCACATTGTGACGGTGCTGCCAGCGATTGTGGAGGGCCACAGAGCGAAATAGCCTCTTGGTTACAGCATATTATCGCTCTTGGACCTTCAAAATGCGCTGCAGATACACATTTACATGTGGCTCTGGAGGGGGGGGGGGTGTGCACTGGAGCTGGTGGAGAATCCTCACCAGGACGCACTGGGGAGGGACCAGGTGGGGGGATAGTGGAGGGTGGAGGAGAACCTGCGCCAGAGAAACTGATGCGGAGGAAAGATAGTGAGCCGAACCAGACGCGGACAGGTCCAGGGCTTCATCCAACGGGCGGAGGTGAAGGATGAAGACTTCACCTGTGAAGAAAAGAAAATACATTAGATAATACATTACACATAGCTGCTTCACCCTAACATTATATAAAGGCAATTATCACCCAGCCCTTGTAGACAATCATGTAACATCTTCTGATGTTTTCACTTCTACATGCCAGTTTTCCATTTTTGATATTCAGTGGGATGCACCTAATCAATTTGTGTGTAGGAGATAGTAGTCTGTGTTACTTTGTTGCATCATCCCAAGTTTACAGAGCTGCACAGGAAGGTGTAGTACTTTACTGTACTCTGACTGGGGCGGAGCTGAGTGTTCATCCCGGACAGAGTACAAAGGGATTCCCCTCTACACATCGAGCAGTGTAAAGGGGAATCTCTCAAACATGTTTTCCGCTCTGTCACACGGCTGGCTGGAGAAAATCTTAAGGTGTAATGGACGCCTAAGTGCTGACCACTAAATAATCTACCTCATCCAGACTGACTGACCGACGCAAATCTGGAAGATCAGTTGCATTTGCAAGTAGAAAGATATCAGCTAGCTATACCAGCCATTAACATTACACTCACCAAAGAGAAGCCATTCAAGCCATCGCATTAGGGGTGACTTAATAAAAAGTTGTTTAATAAAATATAGCAGGCTACTTTTTAGATTTGATAATTTTGTATGGCCACTTAATAAGCCCCACTCCTGTACTAGGCTAGGTAGGTTACTCACTCCTGGTCTAGGCTAGGTGGTATAACAGAGAATTTACAATTACTGATCCTCCGATCACCCGGCAGCCGGTGCTTCATCTGCTCCCCTCTGCTACTGCAGTGGTCTCTCACTGAGCCTTCAAGACCTATGCAGGTCTTAATAACTTCAGAAGCCATTTCAGTGGAGGAGAGAGAGGGTACAGGGAAATATGTCCGACCACTGGGGGATCCAAGGATCAGTATGTCTAAAACTTCTAAAGCAAAAAACAATAGACAAAAATGAGCAGGTAAAGAAGAACTCCAGGATACACGTAAAATATATCAGTAAATAGCCTTGCCAATGTGCAACACAACACACTCTGGAGTCTGAACAATAGCCTAAAGACTCAACTTTTTGTAGCTCTTTGCCTGCAAAGATCTACAAGGTCACAAGTAGGGATGAGCCGAATACCCCCCGGTTCAGTTCGAACAAGAACCTGTGAACGGACCGAAAATTTGCACGAACATTTGAACCCCACTGACGTCTATGGGACTCGAACGTTCAAAATCAAAAGTGCTAATTTTAAAGGCTAATTTGCATGGTATTGTCCTAAAAAGGGTTTGGGGACCCGGGTCCTGCCCCAGGGGACATGTATCAATGCAAAAACAAGTTTTAAAAACGTCCGTTTTTTCAGGAGCAGTGATTTTAATGATGCTTAAAGTGAAAAAAAAAGTGAAATATTCCTTTAAATATCGTACCTGGGGGGTGCCTGTAAAGTGGCGTGTGTTTCCCGTGCTTAGAACAGTCCCTGCACAAAATTAGATTTTTAAAGGAATAAAAGTAATTTAAAACTGCTTGCGGCTTTACTGTAATGTCGGGTCCTGGCAATATGGATGAAAATCAGTGAGACAAACAGGATGGGTACCCCCCAGTCCATTACTAGGCCCTTTGGGTCTTGTATGGATATTAAGGGGAACCCTGCACCCAAATTAAAAAAAAGGAAAGGCGTGGGGCCACCAGACCCTATATACTCTTAACAGCAGTATACAGGTGGTGCAAACAAGACAGGGACTGTAGGTTTGTTGTTAAGTATAATCTGTTTGTAATTTTGAACTGGTACATTTTTAACGTGTTTAGCTCCGGCCAAAAAATCTATTTTAAGCTTTTTGGAAAACATAGGGAAGAGTTATCATCCCTGTGACATTTGTTTTGCTGTTTGTGCTTCTCTTCAGAAGATTTCACCTCACTTTCTGTCCCAATGACAAATGTTTTTAGAAAATTTGGGGTTTTTAGTGAAACAAGAATTGGTGATAAAGCATCAGTGGAAAGGAGAAACATTTTTCCCATATTAACTCTTACAGGAGAGAATTTCCCTTCCTAGGGGTACATTTCATCTCACTTCCTGTTGTCTCTTTCCGTTTGCAAGTAGGAGTCATTTGTAAGTTGGATGTTTGAAAGTAGGGGCCTGCCCTATATACTCTGCAGAAATTTGGGCCTTAGGTGTTGGTGTTGCCATAACACTGTAAGCCCTCACAGGGCCCTGCTGTGAAATATTAGATCAAGAATTGTAATTACATGCCCCTGTTGAACAGGGGCAGAAAAATTGGGCCTTTGGTGATGGGTTGGTGCTGGTGCCACAACACTGTAAGTCCTCACAGTTACTCTTGGTGGGAGCTGGAACGGGCCCTGCTGTGAAATATTAGATCAAGAATTGTAATTACATGCACCTGTTGAACAGGGGCAGAAAAATTGGGCCTTTGGTGGTGGTGGTGCTGGTGCCACAACACTGTAAGTCCTCACAGCTACTCTTGGTGGGCGCAGAAACAGGCCCTGCTGTGAAATATTAGATCAAGAATTGTAATTACATGCACCTGTTGAACAGGGGCAGAAAAATTGGGCCTTTGGTGGTGGTGGTGCTAGTGCCACAACACTGTAAGTCCTCACAGTTACTCTTGGTGGGCGCTGGAACGGGCCCTGCTGTGAAATATTAGATCAAGAATTGTAATTACATGCACCTGTTGAACAGGGGCAGAAAAAATGGGCCTTTGGTGGTGGTGGTGCTGGTACCACAACACTGTAAGTCCTCACAGTTACTCTTGGTGGGCACAGAAACGGGCCCTGCTGTGAAATATTAGATCAAGAATTGTAATTACATGTCCCTGTTGAACAGGGGCAGAAAAATTGGGCCTTAGGCACTGATGCTGGTGCCACAACACTGCAACCCCTCACAGATATTCTAGTTGGAGCACAGGAACGAGCCCTGCTGCAAAGTATTTAATCAAAAATTGTAATTACATGCCCCTGTTAAACAGGGCTGAAAAATTGGGCCTTAGGCACTGGTACTGGTGCCACAACAGTGCAACCCCTCACAGATACTCTAGTTGGAGTGCAGGAATGAGCCCTGCTGCAAAGTATTGCATCAAAAATTGTAATTACACGCCCCTGTTAAACAGGGGCTGAAAAATTGGGCCTTAGGCACTGGTGCTGGTGCCACAACACTGCAGCCCCTCACAGATACTCTAGTTGAGTGCAGCAACAAATCCTCCTGCAAAATATTGCATCAAAAATTGTACTTACACGCCCCTATTAAACAGGGGCTGAAAAATTAGGCCTTAGCCACTGGTGGCGGCGCCCAGAACCAAAAATTTTCTTACAAGCTATCAGCATGATCATTGAGAAGGAAGAGGATAATCACTCAGCATAACAGGATAGTCAATCAGCATCAGCATAGGCAGTCTTGAAGGGATCTGACATTTAAAAAAAAACTATTCGGTTACATCAGCATCAGGTGCTTGGTAGCTGGTGGTGATCCAAGACTGATTCATTTTTATGAAGTTCAGTCGATCGACCGAGTCAGTGGACAGACGCACCCTGTGATCGGTTACAAAGCCTCCAGCAGCACTGAATGTGCATTACGAAAGAACGCTGGATGCAGGACAGGCCAGTAGCTCAATTGCATATTGTGCAATCTCTGGCCAGTGATCCATCCTCAAGACCCAGTAACCCAGAGGATTTTCGGTGGGAAAGGTGTCCAAGTCAGACCTTGCCCCTAGGTATTCCTGCGCCATGTAAAACAGACTCTGGCGATGGTTGCTGGAACCGATCATACCTTGGGGCTGCAGACTAAAAAATTGTCTGAACGCATCGGTCAGACAGCCACCTTCTCCACCGCTCCTTTATGAATGACTGAAGCCTCAGCAACAGGTTGTCCAGGAACAGGAGTTTGTAACCTTCCAGTCTCTGGGAACGCGTCGCACAGACCTTTCTGCAAGGCCTCCCGAAGATGTTTCATCCTCTGCTCCCTCTGCGACGGCAAGATAAGGTCCGCAACCTTACCCTTGTAACGTGGATCAAGGAGGGTTGCCAGCCAGTATTGATCCCTCTCCTTGATACCACAAATAGGAGGATCCTTCCGCAGGCTTTGCAGGATCAGGGAGGCCATGCAGTGTAGGTTTGCTGAGGCATTCGGTCCGGAGTCCTCTGGGTCACTAAGGATGACATGATCCGCAGCCACCTCCTCCCAGCCACGTACAAGTCCATGGTTTCTTGGGAATGTAAATTATCCCTTAAAGACTGCTGCTGATGCTGAGTGGCAGGCTCCACCTCCATGCTGACACAATCCTCCTCCTCCTCCTCCTCTTCCTGTGTGATCGGCGGGCATGCAGGAACACTGTCTGGATAAAGGGGGCCTTGAGAGCTAAGAAAGTCCTCCTCTTCCTGCCTCTGTTCTGCCTCAAGTGCCCTGTCCATTATTCCATGCAGCGTGTGCTCCAACAGGTGGACAAGGGGGACAGTTCCACTGATGCATGCACTGTCACTGCTCACCATCCTCATGGCCTCCTCAAATGGTGACAGGACAGTGCATGCATCCCTGATCATGGCCCACTGACGTGGGGAAAAAAGCTCCCCTGACCCTGTCCTGGTGCCATAGTCGCACAGGTACTCATTGATGGCCCTCTGCTGTGTGTGCAGCTGCTGCAGCATGGCCAACGTTGACTTCCACCTGGTGGGCATGTCACAGATTAGGCGGTTCTTGGGCAGGTTAAATTCCTTTTGGAGGTCTGCTAGCCAAGCACTGGCATTATATGACCGGCGGAAATGCACACACTTTCCTGGCCTGCCTCAGGACATCCTGTAAGCCCAGGTACCTGCCCAAGAACCGCTGCACCACCAAGTTAAGGACATGAGCCAAACAGGGCACATGGGTCAGTTGTCCCTGTCGGAGGGCGGAGAGGTGGTTGGTGCCATTGTCGCAAACCACCATTCCTGCCTTAAGTTGGCATGGCGTCAACCACCTCTGAACCTGCCCCTGCAGAGCTGACAGAATCTCTGCTCCAGTGTGGCTCCTGTCCCCCAAGCACACCAGCTCAAGCACCGCATGGCATCTTTTGGCCTGTGTACTTGCGTAGCCCCTTGAATGCCTACGGAGCACCGCTGGTTCTGAGGACAAAGCACAGGAAGAGGCCATGGAGGAAGAAGAAGAGGAGGGGGTGGAGGAGAGAGGTGTGTCAGAATCACCAGTACTGGCATTGTGGAGGCGTGGTGGCGGAACAACCTCCAACACTACTGCACCTTGTCCTACATCCTTCCTAGCTGCCAGCAGAGTCACCCAATGCACCGTGAAACTTAGTTAACGTTCCTGTCCATGCCTGCTGGACCATGAGTCAGTGGTAATATGCACCTTACCGCTGACCGCCTTGTCCAGCGAGGCCAAGACATTGCCTTCCCCATACCGGTAGAGAGCCGGAATCGCCTCCCGTGAGAATAAGTGGCGTTTAGGAACCTGCTACTGAGGAACCTCACATTCCACAAACTCACGGAAGGGGACAGAGTCTACCAACTGAAAAGGTAGCAGTTGAAGTGCTAGCAATTTTGCCAAGCTAGCATTCAACTGCTGGGCATGTGGATGGCTGGGAGCGAACTTCTTACGGCGGTGCAGCAGCTGGGGCAGGGAAATTTGCCTGGTACAATCTGACGTCAGTGTACCGATAGTAGATTGCCTGCAAGTACTTGGCTGTGACACATCTAATTCTACACCTTCATTTTCATTCCTCTCAGTGCAGGTCTCAGAGAGGACTGAAGGTATAGTGGGGTTGGAGATCCCAGCTGATGTGGAGCAAGGAGAGGTTCTCTTTGTTCTTTGGTGTGGGACTTTTAGGTACGCTTGCCAACGAACTGCATGGCAGGTCAACATGTGTCTGGTCAAGCATGTGGTGCCCAAGCGGGAGATGTTTTCTCGCATGGCCATGCGAGATACGCTTGAGACATATGTTGCAAATAGCAGCGGTGGGATCTGATGCACTCATCTCAAAAAAGGCCCACACCAAAGAACTTTTGGAATAACGCACAGAGACAGCAGCGCCCTGCACATGCGGAGCTCTGCGGTGTGATGCAGACAGTGTGCTGCCCTTAGGCTGGCCTCTGGAGGGCATCCTGCCTCATTGGTGTGCCTCCTCCTCCTCCTCTCTCCTATCAGGCACCCACGTGGAGTCAGTGACCTCATCATCCCCTCCCTCCTCATCACTGGAGCAAACCTGGCAGTATGCTGCAGCAGGGGGATCATGACTGCCAGTTTGCTGTCTTTCTTGGGCACCCCCTCTGTCTGGGCTCCTGTTACTGCCTTCCTCTAGCTGAGTACCATCATCGGAGCCTTCAAAACGCTGGGCATCCTCCTGGAGCATGTACCCAACACTGTGGTCAAACAGTTCGAGGGACTCCTCAGGAGGACATGGTGGGGCTAGGGAAGGAGTCACTGATGCCATTGAGCAGAGGGAAGAGGCCCCGTTGGCAGCTGCTTTGCCAGACAAAGTACCCTGAGTCTAGGTGAGAGAGGATGAGGACGATGAGGACGACTTGGTCATCCACTCGACCAAGTCTTCCGCATGTTGCGGATCAACGCGGCCAGCTGCCGAAAAAAAGGCCAAGCGTGTCCCACGGCAATGTGTTGATGAGGATGCACCGTGTCCACGACCAGCACTGTTGCCTCTAGACACAGAGCCTGCTTGCCCTCTTTTATTGGCTTGTGACTGTCTGCCTCTCCTTGTTGGCCTTCCAGACATATTATTGGCCTGCAGTGAGCTGCACAAAACTGGGATGTGTATATATATATATATATATATATATATATATATATATATATATATAGCGCTGGTAGATTTTTTAAATCTACCGCTGATAGGTAAATCTAGTGGGTCACTTATTATAGGAAGTTATATTTGCCTCTGTTCCAGCTTGGCTGACATTGCGTGTAGTTCCACACTGTGCCGGAGGGTGTCATTGTCACCATCGGCTGGTGTTGGAAAAGAAACGTGTTGAAGCGTATGAGTGCTCCTCTGTCCCGGAGACAACTCGGTGGAGGTGGTCCTCCGAGTTGCATTCTGGGAGAGGGTATTTATGGGACAGACACCATGTTTAGGGGTTCATTTCAGCCACCTGCTGGCCCTCCTGGCCGACAGGTATGCGTTAAGAGTACCACCTCGTGGTCCTCCGTTCCGGAGGCCCACGTCGCTGCTGCGTGTGGGTGGGCCCAGAAGCCTGTCTGGGGCCTACCACAGCAGCAGAGGAATGGTCCTGAGCTGTCTATCCTGAGAGAAGAAGCTGGACAACCGAGGAGATCCCAGGGGAGGACCCTTAATGGAAGGATCATGCAGAGTGCTGGTCTGGAGAGGGGCCAGGTGACTCGGTTGGAGGACGTATCCTGAAGTAATCTTACTGCATAGTACTGCCGGGTTGGCTTAAAGGTACTGTGTCTGATATTCATCGCAAACCAATACATTCTGTGGCAGAGGATTGTACGGGTTTTATTTCAAACAAGTCTGTGGCAGAGACTTTTGTTCGTACTACGTACTGGCTGCTAGACAAGTGAGAGAGGTCTATCCAGGCGGGCAAAGATTGATTCCCACAAGGGGAGCGCATTCAACTACAAGTGTTTAATTACTAAGAATGTTCTGAAGAATACTAAGGAAAGGTATTTGAGCTTCCCTGCAGCTTTCCTTCTGCCTCTTTCCTGATACTTCCTTTATTTGTTCATTAAAGCATTGGAAAACCTACTCACGTGTTTGGTACTTATATCATCCAGAGGTAAACTCAACGGACCCCTAGACCCGGTGCCGGTGAAACAGAGGTATCGAGAGTGAAGGTAACAAGCCCACTTTAAACCAGCAGCTCCACCGAGAGTTAGTGCTACATATATATATACAGATTATACTGTAGCTAGCAGAATCAACTGCCTGCCTGTAGTATTATTAGTATGATAACACCTGCACTTGTCTTCAGGTAGCTATACTTTAGGTGCAACTGTGCAGGGTACACAGTACAGTAACTGGAAATATTTCAAGAGCCTACACAAGCACCTGGCTGCAGGTAGCTATACTGTAGGTGCAACTGTGCGGGGTACACAGTACAGTAACTGGAAATACTTCAAAGAGCCTACACAAGCACCTGGCTGCAGGTAGCTATACTGTAGGTGCAACTGTGCGGGGTACACAGTACAGTGACTGGAAATACTTCAAGAGCTTACACAAGCACCTGGCTGCAGGTAGCTATACTGTAGGTGCAACTGTGTGGGGTACACAGTACAGTAACTGGAAATACTTCAAGAGCCTACACAAGCACCTGGCTGCAGGTAGCTATACTGTAGGTGCAACTGTGCAGGGTACACAGTACAGTAACTTGAAATACTTCAAAGAGCCTACACAAGCACCTGGCTGCAGGTAGCTGTACTGTAGGTGCAACTGTGCGGGGTACTGTCAGCGCACCTGGGACCAGGTGACAGATGCACTCTGTAGGAATCGGAAGTGCACCACTAAGGTAGTGGACCTTAGGACTGACTGCTGCGGATTGAACCCTGGAAGGTTCATGAAGCAGATCTACAGGAAGACTAACATGGATCCCAGTGGGAGCTAGAGTATAGATTTCCCAGGGCACAGAGTCTAAGAGCCAGCGGGTGTTCACCAGAGCCTCTAGTGGTAAGGATGGACTGCGCTGCAGTCTGGCTCCAGGTCGTGGCCCCCAGGGTCTCACAGCTCACGATCACCGTAGACTACAGGAGAAGAGGAAGGAGGCAGCAGGCTGGAATGACAGGGAAGTAAGGGGTAAGCTAAAGGTCAAGGCGACTAGCAGATAAGGATAAACATAACACGCCAAAGGTAAGGGTAACAAGCAGACAGGGAGAGTCAAGAACAGGCCAAAGTCGGTAACAGAAATCAGACGTAGGAAACACAGCAAGTACACACTGAGGCTAACACACAATGGTTGATCAGCACTGCTGGCTTGCAGTGCACAGGTTAATATAGGGCTCCCTGATAGGGCCTGGGGTGGGGCCATGCTTAGAGGAGAGGTTGTAAAACCAGTCAGGTGAGAGGCAGCTGGTCTTTAGAGATGAACACATGGAGACAGGTAAGCTGACAGAGATACTCTATTGCATAACCATGACAGGTACACAGTACAGTAACTGGAAATACTTCAAGAGCCTACACAAGCACCTGGCTTCAGGTAGCTATACTGTAGGTACAACTGTGCAGGGTACACAGAACAGTAACTGGAAATACTTCAAAGAGCCTACACAAGCACCTGGCTGCAGGTAGCTATACTGTAGGTGCAACTGTGCGGGGTACACAGTACAGTAACTGGAAATACTTCAAAGAGCCTACACAAGAACCTGGCTGCAGGTAGCTATACTGTAGGTGCAACTGTGCGGGGTACACAGTACAGTAACTGGAAATATTTCAAAGAGCCTACACAAGCACCTGGCTGCAGGTATCTATACTGTAGGTGCAACTGTGCAGGGTACACAGTACAGTAACTGGAAACACCTGCCTGCCTGTCAGTATAATAGGAAGAGAAGGACATGATCTAGCTAAACTAAATACAGTGTATATATATATATATATATATATATATATATATATATATATATATATATATAGGGATATATATACACAATACACTGTAAGTGCAGCTAACTGACTCGACCTGCCTACTCTATCTAACTTAAATCATATGACACTGTCTCTCTCTCTCTCTGTCTATCTCTCTTTCAAGCACACACTACACACGTGCAGGTGGCCTTATATAGTGTGTGCGCTGTGATTGGCCAAGCATGCGGGTCATAGTGCATGCTTGGCCAATCATCAGCCAGCAATGCACTGCAATGCCGCAGTGAATTATGGGCCATGACGTGCCACTCGAATTTGGTGTGAACGACCCATATCGTTCGTAATTCGGCAAACTCATCCCTAGTCACAAGGTCCTTTAGAATTTTTTGCTTTAGATGATGCCCAAGAGGAGGCACCAGACATGAGGAAAGTTGTTATTCACAATGATAAACAGTGATTGGCTCAGACTGGGAATCTGAACTGCAGCAAGAAGGTGGCGTGACCAGGTAAGTGACATTGAGGAAATAACAAGCACAGATTACGCTAACAGGAAGACAGAGGCAGGAGACTGAAATCAGCTGCAGCAGGTGACTAATAATTCCAGCTAAATCAAAGCCTTGCAGAATGAATCACAACCATTTCTAGACAAGGAATGCCATCATCATTTCATATTTAAAATACAATTTTTGCATGGAAAATACAAAAAAAGTTGTAATTATTCCCTGTATCTGCCACGTCTGGCTGTTGCTCACTATCTTCCGCATCCCCAGCAGCCTCTACAGGGCAAGTCTCCTCCACCTCCTGCTCAGCCTCCGCAGATGTTGATTAATATAGAAAAGAACATTACAATCTGAAGTGTACAACAATCTCACACATAAGAACATTGAAACGTGTATGATCAGCAGATACAAGCAAGATTATACTAACTTACATGTGGGATGTGCCGCCTCAGCCACCTCCTCCTGAGTCTCCCCCTCTGACTGGATGACACCTATTTAACATAGAGGAGAAATGATGAACGTTATAGTGTTCAAGCTTCAAATTACTATAAATAAATACTGTATATAGATACAATCAATTATCCATTAACATGGCAATACAGGGCAGGTCACTAACGTTTATCTACAAGGCAGGGTCGTGCATTCATTAGAGGCAGGTGAGGTAGAGCCTTACCTGCCATTTAGGAAGAAAAAATAAATAAATCAGTAAAAATAGAAAGAACAATGCACTTACCTGTCTTGGTTCCAGCGGCGAGTGCTAGGCATGCCGCCGCTGATCCGGCGCCTCAGAACAGGTAGAGTGGCGGCATTTTGTCAGATTACGCAAGTTACGTAAGCGCTTGCGTTACCTGACAGAGCGTCGCAGAGGCTCTATCTGTCACTGCTTCATGCTAGAATCGACAATGGAAGGCTAGACAAATGGAAAAGGACCCACTGTATTGGTGCCACTACTACAGTACTTACTGCATGATGATGAAGTGGAGGACTCCTGCTCCTCTGCCCTCCGCCTCCGACGGCACTGGGCCTGGATACTATTTTTAAATAAAATCAAACACAACATGGTAAATGACATGCTTGACAAACAAACAGAAAAAATGTCCTGCACAATGCAATGCTGACACCAACCTTGATGAGCCAGGAGCTGGGTGATCTCGTCCTCCCCTAAATCCGCTAGGAGCTCCGCCTCGTGGGAAAGGATAGACACCTGCTTCCCTCTGCACCCCGCCTGCCTGCATTTACGTGCTATGGTGCTGCAAAACAAAAAGAGAAGAGAAACAGGTTCCATAATTAAACTACAATTGTAATCTGAAAATGACATCAACACATGAAACAAATGTAGAATGAACCCGTAGAATCAACAATGCAAATGTAATTTTTGGATTAGGCGCATTTTTTTCATGTAGCACAAGATTTGCACATTTTTTTATTAACCACTTGCCGACCGCCTCACGCCTATATACGTGAGCAGAGCGGCACGGGCAGGCAAAATCACGTACCTGGTACGTGATTGCCTTCCCGCGGGTGGGGGGTCCGCATTTGGCTGGGAGAGTTGAGAGACGAGGGGGAGGCCATCCGATCGTGGCCCCCCCTCGCAATCGCTCCCAGCCAATGAGAAACATCCCCTGCCTCTGTATAGTACACAGAGGCAGAGGATGTGATGTCATCTCTCCTCGGCTGGCCAGTTTCCGTTCCAGCGCCGAGGAGAGATGACATGTAAGTGCACCAACACTCACACACACACACACAGTAGAACATACCAGGCACACTAAACACCCCCGATCCCCCCCGATCGCCCCCCGATCCCCCCCCAATCACCCCCCCCCCCTGTCACAAACTGACACCAAGCAGGTTTTTTTTTTTTTTTCCTGATTACTGCATAGTGTCAGTTTGTGACAGTTAGCAGTGGTAGGACAGTGAGTGTTACCCCCCTGTAGGTCTAGGGTACCCCCCTAACCCCCCCTAATAAAGTTTTAACCCCTTGATCATCCCCTGTCGCCAGTGTCGCTAAGCGATCATTTTTCTGATCGCTGTATTAGTGTCGCTGGTGACGCTAGTTAGGAACGTAAATATTTAGGTTCGCCGTCAGTGTTTTATAGCGACAGGGACCCCCATATACTATCTAATAAATGTTTTAACCCCTTGATTGCCCCCTAGTTAACCCTTTCACCACTGATCACCGTATAAGTGTTACGGGTGACGCTGGTTAGTTCGTTTATTTTTTATAGAGTCAGGGCACCCGCCGTTTATTACAGAATAAAGGTTTAGCCCCCTAATCGCCCGGCGGTGATATGCGTCGCCCCAGGCAGCGTCAGATTAGCGCCAGTACCGCGAACACCCACGCACGCACCGTACACCTTCCTTAGTGGTATAGTATCTGAACGCATCAATATCTGATCCGATCAGATCTATACTAGCGTCCCCAGCAGTTTAGGGTTCCCAAAAACGCAGTGTTAGCGGGATCAGCCCAGATACCTGCTAGCACCTGCGTTTTTCCCCTCCGCCTGGCCCAGCCCAGCCCACCCAAGTGCAGTATCAATCGATCACTGTCACTTACAAAACACTGCAGCGTTCGCAGAGTCAGGCCTGATCCCTGCGATCGCTAACAGTTTTTTTGGTAGCATTTTGGTGAACTGGCAAGCACCAGCCCCAGGCAGCATCAGATTAGCGCCAGTAGCGCTAACACCCACACACGCAGCATACGCCCCCCTTAGTGGTATAGTATCTGATCGGATCAATATCTGATCTGATCAGATCTATACTAGCGTCCCCAGCAGTTTAGGGTTCCCAAAAACGCAGTGTTAGCGGGATCAGCCCAGATACCTGCTAGCACCTGCGTTTTTCCCCACCGCCCGGCCCAGCCCAGCCCACCCAAGTGCAGTATCGATCGATCACTGTCACTTTTTTTTGTAGCGTTTTGGTGAACTGGCAAGCACCAGCGGCCTAGTACACCCCGGTCGTAGTCATACCAGCACTGCAGTAACACTTGATGACGTGGCGAGTCCCATAAGTGCAGTTCAAGCTGGTAAGGTGGCAAGCACAAGTAGTGTCCCGCTGCCACCAAGAAGACAAACACAGGCCCGTCGTGCCCATAGTGCCCTTCCTGCTGCATTCGCCAATCCTAATTGGGAACCCACCGCTTCTGCAGCGCCCGTACTTCCCCCATTCACATCCCCAACCAAATGCAGTCGGCTGCATGAGAGGCATTTATATGTCCTCCCGAGTACCCCTACCCAACGAACCCCCCCAAAAAAGATGTTGTGTCTGCAGCAAGCGCGGATATAGACGTGACACCCGCTATTATTGTCCCTCCTGTCCTGACAATCCTGGTCTTTGCATTGGTGAATGTTTTGAACTCTACTATGCACTAGTTGAGTATTAGCGTAGGGTACAGCATTGCACATACTAGGCACACTTTCACAGGGTCTCCCAAGATGCCATCGCATTTTGAGAGACCCGAACCTGGAACCGGTTACAGTTATAAAAGTTACAGTTACAAAAAAAAGTGTAAAAAAAAAAAAAACACAAACAAAAATAAAAAAAAATAGTTGTCGTTTCATTGTTCTCTCTCTCTCTATTCTCTCTCTATTGTTCTGCTCTTTTTTACTGTATTCTATTCTGCAATGTTTTATTGTTATTATGTTTTATCATGTTTGTTTTTCAGGTATGCAATTTTTTATACTTTACCGTTTACTGTGCTTTATTGTTAACCATTTTTTTGTCTTCAGGTACGCCATTCACGACTTTGAGTGGTTATACCAGAATGATGCCTGCAGGTTTAGGTATCATCTTGGTATCATTCTTTTTAGCCAGCGGTCGGCTTTCATGTAAAAGCAATCCTAGCAGCTAATTAGCCTCTAGACTGCTTTTACAAGCCGTGGGAGGGAATGCCCCCCCCACCGTCTTCCGTGTTTTTCTCTGGTTCTCCTGTCTCAACAGGGAACCTGAGAATGCAGCCGGTGATTCAGCCAGCTGACCATAGAGCTGATCAGAGACCAGAGTGGCTCCAAACATCTCTATGGCCTAAGAAACCGGAAGCTACAAGCATTTTATGACTTAGATTTCGCCGGATGTAAACAGCGCCATTGGGAAATTGGGGAAGCATTTTATCACACCGATCTTGGTGTGGTCAGATGCTTTGAGGGCAGAGGAGAGATCTAGGGTCTAATAGACCCCAATTTTTTCAAAAAAGAGTACCTGTCACTACCTATTGCTATCATAGGGGATATTTACATTCTCTGAGATAACAATAAAAATGATTTAAAAAAAAAAAAATGAAAGGAACAGTTTAAAAATAAGATATAAAAGCAAAAAAATAATAAAGAAAAAAAAATAAATAAAAAGCACCCCTGTCCCCCCTGCTCTCGCGCTAAGGCGAACGCAAGCGTCGGTCTGGCTTCAAATGTAAACAGCAATTGCACCATGCATGTGAGGTATCACCGCGAAGGTCAGATCGAGAGCAGTAATTTTAGCAGTAGACCTCCTCTGTAAATCTAAAGTGGTAACCTGTAAAGGCTTTTAAAGGCTTTTAAAAATGTATTAATTTTGTTGCCACTGCACGTTTGTGCGCAATTTTAAAGCATGTCATGTTTGGTATCCATGTACTCGGCCTAAGATCATCTTTTTTATTTCATCAAACATTTGGGCAATATAGTGTGTTTTAGTGCATTAAAATTTAAAAAAGTGTGTTTTTTCCACAAAAAATGCGTTTGAAAATCGCTGCGCAAATACTGTGTGAAAAAAAAAATGAAACACCCACCATTTTAATCTGTAGGGCATTTGCTTTAAAATAATATATAATGTTTGGGGGTTCAAAGTAATTTTCTTGCAAAAAAAAATAATTTTTTCATGTAATCAAAAAGTGTCAGAAAGGGCTTTGTCTTCAAGTGGTTAGAAGAGTGGGTGATGTGTGACATAAGCTTCTAAATGTTGTGCATAAAATGCCAGGACAGTTCAAACCCCCCCCAAATGACCCCATTTAGGAAAGTAGACACCCCAAGCTATTTGCTGAGAGGCATGTCGAGTCCATGGAATATTTTATATTGTGACACAAGTTGCGGGAAAGAAACAAATTTTTTTTTTTTTTTTTGCACAAAGTTGTCAGTAAATGTTATATTGCTCAAACATGCCTTGGGAATATGTGAAATTACACCCCAAAATAAATTCTGTTGCTTCTCCTGAGTACGGGGATACCACATGTGTGAGACTTTTTGGGAGCCTAGCCGCGTACGGGACCCCGAAAACCAAGCACCGCCTTCAGGCTTTCTAAGGCCGTAAATTTTTGATTTCACTCTTCACTGCCTATCACAGTTTCGGAGGCCATGGAATGCCCAGGTGGCACAAAACCCCCCCAAATGACCCCATTTTGGAAAGTAGACACCCCATGCTATTTGCTGAGAGGTATAGTGAGTATTTTGCAGACCTCACTTTTTGTCACAAAGTTTTGAAAATTGAAAAAAGAAAAAAAAAAATTTTTTTCTGGTCTTTCTTCATTTTCAAAAACAAATGAGAGCTGCAAAATACTCACCATGCCTCTCAGCAAATAGCTTGGGGTGTCTACTTTCCAAAATGGGGTCATTTGGGGGGGGTTGTGCCATCTTGGCATTTTATGGCCTTCAAAACTGTGATAGGTAGTGAGGAGTGAAATCAAAAATGTATGCCCTTAGAAATCCTGAAGGTGGTGCTGGGTTTTCGGGGCCCCGTACGCAGCTATGCTCCCAAAAAGTGCCACACATGTGGTATCCCCGTACTCAGGAGAAGCAGCTGAATGTATTTTGGGGTGCAATTCCACATATGCCCATGGCCTGTGTGAGCAATATATCATTTAGTGACAACTTTTTGTAAATTTTTTTTTTTTTTGTCATTATTCAATCACTTGGGACAAAAAAATAAATATTCAATGGGCTCAACATGCCTCTCAGCAATTTCCTTGGGGTGTCTACTTTCCAAAATGGGGTCATTTGGGGGGGGGGGTTTGTACTGCCCTGCCATTTTAGCACCTCAAGAAATGACATAGGCAGTCATAAACTAAAAGCTGTGTAAATTCCAGAAAATGTACCCTAGTTTGTAGACGCTATAACTTTTGCGCAAACCAATAAATATACGCTTATTGACATTTTTTTTACCAAAGACATGTGGCCGAATACATTTTGGCCTAAATGTATGACTAAAATTTAGATTATTGAATTTTTTTTTCTAACAAAAGGTAGAAAATATCATTTTTTTTCAAAATTTTCAGCCTTTTTCCGTTTATAGCGCAAAAAATAAAAACGGCAGAGGTGATCAAATACCATCAAAAGAAAGCTCTATTTGTGGGAAGAAAAGGACGCAAATTTCGGTTGGGTAGAGCATTGCATGACCGGGCAATTAGCAGTTAAAGCGACGCAGTGCCGAATTGTAAAAAGTGCTCTGGTCAGGAAGGGGGTAAATCCTTCCGGGGCTGAAGTGGTTAACCAAATTTATTTTTGGAAAAAGGAAAAATGTATGCTTTTTGGTGCACAATAAAATATAAATGACAGGATTGAGTAAATAGATGTCCAGTCTATCTTTTTAATTACGCGCTTGTGTGAACTGTGTATGGTGTAAATTTCCTTTCTTTTTTCCTTTGCAAAGTATTAACCACTTGCGGACCCGCCCATAATAAGCATACGGCGGGTCCGCAAGCTGGTTAAGTCCAGCCCCCGTAACACAACAATTTTTTTATTTTTTTTTTTATGTTTATTTCAGTATCAAAAAATTTAAAACCCAGTGGTGATCTAATACCACCAAAAAAAAATCTCTATATGTGGCGGGAAAAGGGCGTAAATTTCATTTGGATAGTACATCGCAGGAGTACACAATTGCCAGGTAAAGCTGCAGCACACTATATAGCAAAATATGGCCTGGTCAGAAAGGGGGTGTAACCTACAGGTGGTCAAGTGGAACTTAACCACTTAACAACCGGCCTATAGCCAAATTAAGGCTACAGGGTGGTTGCTTAACTCTGGGAGGGCGTACAGTGATGTCCTCCCAGAATTCCGCTCTCACGCACCCCCTGGGGCGCGCACCCGAGAACATCGGGTTCATGCAAACAAACCGGCATGATCTCATGACGCCGGTTCCTCTCCTCCCCTCTGTGTACCGATTGGTACACTGTGAGTGGAGCGGGGGAGAGACCGGATGGCAGCAGCGCTGTGGATCTGTAGTGTCCACAGCGCTACTTTGTGACAACTGCCATCCATCCATCCATGCTCAGCCATCCCTCAATGCTCTGCAATACCCTGCACTACTCTGCAATACCCTGCAATACTGTGCAATACTCTGCAATAACCCACAATACTGTGCAATACTCTGCAATACCCCACAATACTGTGCAATACTCTGCAATACCCCGCAATACTCTGCAATACTCTGCAATACCATACAATACTGTGCAATACTCTGCAATACCTCCTCGTGGGGTCCCCCTAAAAATCCATACTTCCCTGTGGCATTCCCCGTGACGTCACAGGGAAGTCCCGTCATGTCACCGTGCGTCAGAGGGGGGCGGGGTCACCGGGTGGCCCCGCCCCCGTTATTTAAGAACCGTCAGACGAAGAGACGCCGTCACACAGCGGGAGCCTCCCTCCATGCCACAGCATGGCTGCGGAGCGGCCCGGAGAAGACATGAAGAAGAGAAGAAGGAAGAAAAGATGAAGAAGAAGATGAAGAAGAAGATGAAGAAGAGAAGAAGATGAAGAGAAGAGCGGGAGCCTCCCCCCCCATGCCATGGGTGCGGAGCGGCCCGAGGAGAAGAAGATAGAAGAAGCCGCGGAGAAGATGCTGGACGAGAACGCCGGAGGAAGAACCAGAAGAGCCAGAAGAACCAGAAGAAGAAGAAGATGAAGGAAGAAAGAAGAAGCATTTAAATAAAGGAATTGTCAAAAACTGTCTCTTGTCATTTTTAACATTTTTGACAGTTTTTTAGTGAAATGGTAGGGGTAAGTACCCCCTTACCATTTCACACAGGGGGGGGGCCGGGATCTGGGGGTCCCCTTGTTAAAGGGGGCTTCCAGATTCCGATAAGCCCCCCGCCCGCAGACCCCCACAACCACCGGCCACGGTTGTGAGGATGAGGCCCTTGTCCTCATCAACATGGGGACAAGGTGTTTTGGGGGGCTACCCCAAAGCACCCTCCCAATGTTGAGGGCATGTGGCCTGGTACGGTTCAGGAGGGGGGGGCCGCACTCTCGTCCCCCCCTCTTTTCCTGCGGCCTGCCAGGTTGCGTGCTCGGATAAGGGTCTGGTATGGATTTTTAGGGGGACCCCACGCCGTTTTTTTTTTTTTTTTGGCGCGGGGTTCCCCTTAAAATCCATACCAGACCTGAAGGGTCTGGTATGGAATTTAGGGGGAACCCCACGTCAATTTTTTTTTAAAATTTTGGCTGGGGTTCCCCTTAATATCCATACCAGACCTGAAGGGCCTTGTATGGAATTTAGGGGGACCCCCACATCATTTTTTTTTTTTTTTATTTTGGTTCGGGGTTCCCCTGTGGGGAATTCCCATGCCGTTTTTATCAATGAACTTCTATGTGTATTGTCGGCAATGCAATAGCCGCGGGTAGTTTTAAATGAGTTTTTTCCTTCCAAATGTCATTTTGCTGTCAGACTGTTCTAAACACAGGAAACATGCGCCCCTTTACAGGCATACTATAGACACCCCCCAGGTACGAAATTTAAAGGGATATTACACTTTTATTGTTTGACTTTAAGCATTAATAAAATCACTGCTCCTGAAAAAACGTCCGTTTTTAAAACTTTTTTTTGCATTGATCCATGTCCCCTGGGGCAGGACCCGGGTCCCCAAACACTTTTTATGACAATAACTTGCATATAAGCCTTTAAAATTAGCACTTTTGATTTCTCCCATAGACTTTTAAAGGGTGTTCCGCGGCATTCGAATTTGCCGCGAACACCCCAAATTGTTCGCTGTTCGGCGAACTTGCGAACAGCCAATGTTCGAGTAGAACATGAGTTCGACTCGAACTCGAAGCTCATCCCTACCAACAAGGAAGCGTTTCCCTTACAAGGACCTGGGACTCAATGTGAGTCCTCGTAAGGTTACACTTCCTGCTGGTTGCAGCTTGTGTCCCCCTCTTGCACTTTTTTGATGGTGGGGGTGGTGCTGCTTGTTGCTTCTATAGAAGGGCCAGGAACCTCCATGGGGTTGAACTGCTTAGAGTCACAGTTGGATGCTGCCATTGCACTTAAAGCAGAACCTTTAGTAGCGCAGAGTGAACAGGAAGGAAGTTATATCCTTGAATTTCAAGGGACTCAAATTCCTCATATACAACCACTTTAAGTTTTATGTAGAGCACCCCCTTTCAGTCACCAAATTTCTATTTCTATTCCTGTTCGACAAACCTCAATATCCAAAAACTGTAAACAGTTCTTTAAAACACATATCTTTAAAACTGTCTTCACATCTTTTTCTCTATCTCAGCAATTCAGCACTAAACAGCCAACTTTCACCATATAAAGCAACTACTATCTCAATATCTAACTTCAAATCAATAGCTTGTGTCCCCCCTTGCACTTTTTTGATGGTGGTGGTGCTGCTGTTGCCTCCATAGAAGGGTCAGGAACCTCCAAGGGGTCGAACTGCTTAGAGCGACAGTCGGATGCTGCCATTGCACTTGAACCAGAACATTTAGGAGCGCAGAGCGAACAGGAAGGAAGTTATATCCTTGAATTTCAATACAACGCAATGCCATTGGCTGTCTGTTGGGGTAGACCATTCGACATGAACAGAAACAAACAAGTATCATATCATTTGATATGATCAAAAATATGTATAGTACTGTTCAACATGAAGATTCGGCGAAGCAGCTAAAAACATACGATCGCCGCGAGCAGACATTCACAGTCAAATGCTCCGCCCATAGGCTATAGAAGAATTCTAATGTTGTTTGACTAGTAATAATAATTAATAATTATAATATTACCCACTTAAGGACCAAGCCTCTTTCTGAGATTTGGTGTTTACAAGTAAAAACATTTTTTTTTCTAGAAAATAACTTAGAACCCCCAAACATTATATATATATGTTTTTTAACACCCTAGAGAATAAAATGGTGGTCATTGCAATACTTTCTGTCACACCGTGTTTGCGCAGCGGTCTTACAAGCACACTTTTTTGAAAAAAATACACTTTTTTGCAAAAAAAAATTAGATATCAGTAAAGTTAGCCCAATTTTTTTAATATTGTGAAAGATAATGTTATGCCAAGTAAATTGATACCCAACATGTCATGTTTCAAAATTGCGCCCGCTCGTGCAATGTCGACAAACTTTTACCCTTAAAAATCTCCATAGGCGACGTTTAAAAAATTCTACAGGTTGCATGTTTTGAGTTACAGAGAAGGTCTAGGGCTAGAATTATTGCTCTCACTCTAACGAATGTGCGATACCTCACATGTGTGGTTTGAACACTGTTTTCATATGCGGGTGCTACTCACGTATGCGCTTGCTTCAGCACGCGAGCTCGGCAGGAGGGGGCGTGTTAAAATTTTTGTTTTTTTTCTTATTTATTTTACTTTTTATTTTTCATCTTTACACTGTTCTTCTTTTTTTTAAAAAAAAATTGTGTCACTTTTATTCCTATTACAAGGAATGTAAACATCCTTTGCAATAGAAAAAAGCATGACAGGACCTCTTAAATATGAGATCTGGGGCTAAAAAGACCTCAGATCTCATATTTACACTAAAAATGCAATAAAAAAAAAAAAGAAAATGTCATTTGAAAAAAATAAAAATAAAAAAATCTTCTTTTAAGAGCTATGGGCAGAAGTGACATTTTTACGTTGCTTCCGCCCTGCAATGGTATGGAGACGGGTGGGGGCCATCTTCCCCTCACTCAGCTCCATACCTAACAGGGAGAAGGGTCCAATCGCCTTCACCACTGCTGGTGGCTCAGGTAAGCGGCGGAGGGCGGCGGAAGGGGGCACTCTCCCGCCGCCGATAAAAGTGATCTCACTGAAAATTCACTGCAAAGACCACTTTTATCTGAAACCGGACTGCTCATTAAAAGAGGATACTGGGTTATGGCAGCTAGCTGCTGCCATAACAATGATATCCCTCTTCAAAGAGCCGACGTATATTGTCTCGAGTCGGTCTGGAAGTGGTTACTATTCAAACAACATTAGAATTCTACTATAGCTTGTGGGCGGAGCATTCGACCGGAAATGTACGATTGTGGCATCATACAGTTTACTTTAGCTGCTTTGTCGAATCTTCTTAGAACATCCGACAGACACCATAAGCCTTCAATTGACAGGTTCGACCTTAATTAATTCAGATTTTTGGACAAATGCACTTTTTAACGAAACAAAATAAAAGAAAAACAAATTTCAGAAATGTATTTTTCGGACAAAACCAAAATTCTAAAACAAAATATTTCAGTGTGCACATGTCTACATACTATACACTGGAGTGAGACAGTGGTTTGGTGTGGAGGTTGGATCCTAGAGATTGACCTTGAGCTGGGCATCAAAGCCATCCAATTATATTTTGCCAAGCAAATTATCCACGTTATCAGCCACAGGATTTCTCTATAAAGGATTTCTTCCTTTCACCGATGAAGGGGGGAGAGACAAAGCTCCAATATATGTGCTTAACAGCACAGTCCTTGGTTGAGTAATTGTCTCTGTATATAATACCTTTACCCAGGTGACACACAAAACTACTTGCCTGCTACTGGCCTGTGCCCACATGTCTTAAAGAAACTAGCCCGTGATAAATGAATTATGTTCTCTTCTTTTTGCAAACTGCTGTCTAACATTTTTGTAACGGCAAATGGTACTGTTATCCTACCTAACTCACAAATTTGCTGCATTAATGTTACTCTGATTCAAGCTATACTTTTAATTCTCATATTCAGAACGTCTGAAAATGTTGTTACTTTTGTGTAAAATCTCTTAAAAATACCCCTTCCGATCTTAAGAAGTCACCAAGTGCTTTGTCTACTCTTTTAAAAATCCCCTGCCTTGACTACTAGTTTTCTGCAATAAAGACTTTAGCCCAGGGGTCTGAAACTGGTGGCCATCCAGCTGTTGCCCAACTACAAGTCCCATCATGCCTCTGCCTGTGGGAGTCAAGCTTGTAACTGTCAGCCTTGCAATGTCTCATGGGACTTGTAGTTTCGCAACAGCTAGAGGGCCACCAGTTTGAGACTCCTGCTTTAGTCTTTACACACTATCATATTTAAACTTCTTCACTTTGACTTTAAAACACTTCACAATTCAAATTCAAAATCCACCTTTCCTACATCTGTGACCTACTATATATACGAAAAAAGCTGCGCTATAAATTAATAATCAAAAAATGTGACCTAAAAGATATTCATAAAATAAACATGAACAACTCATAATGTCACACCAAAAGATGAATAATCACAGGTAAATTGTGCTGAATAAACATAAAAGTGAATATATTGAATACAAAAATATATTGAAAACAAAATATATATTAATAATAAATATATGATAGAGTCCAATCCAATGGGCTATTTAGAAAGAAATCCCACTGAAAGGGCAGTTCTTGGTGATTGTCCCAGTGATGATATCTTAGCCTTTCAAACATTAGTGGCATAATGGCTAGATGTCACCGGACTCTCTATGTGGGATGTCCTCTGTGGTAGTAGGTACACGCTCCAACAACTTCCCTCGCGTCTCCGCTCTATACTCTCAGAGAAAAGCCATCCAAGCCATCCAAGTTTTAAAGACCCTTGGTTGGGGATAAGAGCCACAGGCACTCACGATCTCCTTAAAAAAGAGATCTAAAAAGCTAGTAAGCGGCATTGAGATCACTGGTGGAGGAACTTTTCTATCGCACTTTACCACATCTCCTATGGTGCTGTGGACGTATGCCACTAACGTTTGAAAGGCTAAGATATCATCACTGGGACAATCACTAAGAACTGCACTTTCAGTGGGATTTCTTTCTAAATAGCCCATTGGACTCTATCATATATTTATTATTCATATATTTTTGTATTCAATATATTCATTTTTATGTTTGTTCAGCACAATTTACCTGTGATTATTCATCTTTTGGTGTGACATTATGAGTTGTTCATGTTTATTTTATGAATATCTTTTAGGTCACATTTTTTTGAATATTAATCTATAGTGCAGCTTTTTTCATATATATTGTATTTAGTGTGTGTATCTGACATTGTAGTTGCAGCTTGGTTCTTTTTATTATTTTTTTTTAAGTTTTACTTGGATAGCGCAGTATTATTACCTTTTTCTAATCTGTGACCTACTGCCTATCAGTGCAAATTATACCCAATCCACACTCTACATTCAACCACCACCCTACATGTCACTGACTTACTAATGCTTTATTTGCTCATATCTTTAATGTATGCACTATTAAAGTGGTTGTAAAGTCTCCACAATAAACTCCTATGATAGGTTCTAGCAATAGTAATGGCAATGTGTTTTTTTTTTCAGCAAAATAATCTCTAAATACGTTTTCACAACAGTGCTTCTGTGCTGTCACATGGTTTTCTCAGGTCTTACTTCCAATGCAGAGGGGTGCAGAGGGTGGGAGGGACTCAAATTCCTCAGATACAACCACTTTAAGGTTTATGTAGAGCACCCCCCTTCCAGTCACCGAAATTCTATTTCTATTCCTGTTCGACTAACCTCAATATCCAAAAACTGTAAACAGTTCCTTAAAACACATATCTTTAAAAGTGTCTTCACATCTTTTTCTCTATCTCAACAATTCAGCACTAAACTGCCAACTTTCACCATATACAGCAACTACCATCTCCATATCTAACTCCAAATCAATAGTTTCTATTATTTTAACCTGGATTCTAAGCTAATGTAGGACTACCCCCTAAGGACCCGCTAAGTTTTTGGGTCCCCCTATAGTCTGCCCAGCCAGGCAACACGCATTTTATAACTTGCATCCAGACACAAGAAACAGCCCAGGGGCTTGTTTTTTGGATTTATTAGGGACTTTGATAGGGAAAAATGGGTTATGGGATGCCTGACTTTACTCAAAGAACAACAAAATGAGAACAACTTCTCTGGCACACTGCAAGCAACATATATTTGACTTGGTTGCCTCCGAAACAGCAACAGTCTTCAGTAAAGTAATCCCCTCCTAGTAGTTTGCTGTCCTCGAGTGGATTTTTAGCAAAGTTCCGACATGTAGGAGCTCTCGGTCCCCTTAATGAAAAATACCAACCCATCTGGCTATGGTATCAGGTCCCAAAGCAAGGGGTTGGGTGAGCAATAAACTGTTCCCTAAAGACTTACCAAGAACTTGCATCTATCAGACTTTTCCCTTGTAGGCCCTGGGGGTGTAGAGGCACTCATGCTGTCTTTGTCCTGCAGCTATGGATAGAACTGCTTTCAGGCCTTCCACTGGGCTGGTTCCTTTCCAGGCTATGCAGGCTGTCCTCCCCTGGTTGACTGCAGGGCAGTGAAGCTCCCTCTTTCAGCTTTTTCTCCTTCCTCCAACCTCCAGCCTGGAGACAGAACCCTCTTTCTCCAGAGCCCCCTGTACCAGGCTACACAGCAGCACCTCAACCATCCATCTTCCACTCAACTCCCCAGGCTGGCCAAGCTCCTCATTATTTATGAGCTGGTTCAACCTTCTTGCCAGGCCTCCTGCTTGCTGATTGACCAGATTCCCATAAATATTCAGAACAACATCTTCTGGTCTCTGCCCAGCAGCTTCTAGAAACTTCTCCAAGCTTCTAGAACCAGGGGGAGGTACTAGATGCCTGGCCTGCAGAGCCCTCCAAACTGACCTAAAGTAAACCATCTGACTTACACGCAGGCTTCTAACAAGCCTCTATCTATACTACCCAATTATGTACACAAGCGGGTGCTACACTAATTTGGGAAGGCTTGTGTTTATTTTATGTCTTTATATTTCTTTTTGTCTATAGTCTGTAATTCATATGCTTTTAGGAATGTATAATACTGTATAAATTGGTGGAATTTGAAAGTTGTGTGTGTTTTCTAATGAATATGCACCATATCATCAAAAGCAGAGATGACCAAAGCCCATGGGGTTCAAGGTTCATCCTGGATAGGGATAAGTCACAGCAAAAAGATACCTTCCATGAATATCAGCTTAATTCATAAATCCGTGAGAAAAGCCCTTTAAAGGTGGTCCAGATTTCCCACACACCCAGAAATTTGCCAAATGCAGAACAGCTCAACTCTTGAAAACAGCAGAGTGTGATGTGGATAGTAGAAGAAATAGGTGTTAATGAGTATTAATGCTTTACTTTGCAGATTGGGCTTTAAATGGCAACAGAGTCATTTTATCTCCCCATTAACAATTAATCCCTGAAACGAGATGTTGAGATTTCTTCTTTAATGGTTTAATGTTTCCTCTAGCTAGTTATACCAATAAAATAAATAAACACTGCTTATCTTTATCCTCATGTTTTTTAGTAAGTTTTTATCGATGTAAGATGAAGTGCTAACCTTATCACAATTATAATGTATCTTTTTCAATATTATAGCACAATAAACTAAAACAGTTTCCCTGTGATTATGAAGCTGTAGAACAAGATAACTTTATATGCCCTTCAGTAGAAGTCACAGATAAGGAGATGCTGTGTATTTCATGATTTCATTGCCATCATAGATCCCAAATGGGCAATCATCAAATAAATGTTCCGCATTTAGAATTTCTACACTTTTGACAAATAGCTTTCAAGTCATTAAATACCAAGAAATTTTTTTATGCAAGTGAATTTTAGCTTTCTGGATAAACATTCATGCATCTTTTTTAAGTTTTTTTTTTAAGTTATTGACATATAATAGTAAAACTCAAAATACCCCCAAAAATAAAAACAGGAAAATATATCCAGAATGCACAGAACCATTTGTTAACATTTAAGGAAGCTGAATAATAAACATACTGTATTTGTGTACATATACAGTATAATATATATACAGGTGCATCTAAAAAAAAATAAACCAGATTATTCCTTATGAGAAAGGTATGTAACTGAAAAAGAAATTGCCCTCACAAGAGTCATGGTGTGAATATGCACTTACTTTGAATTGTAAACCTATTTTTTAATGAAACCTAGGAAAACGAAAGTTTGTCTATCTTAAAAAAAATATATCTGACCAACTACTGGATATGTTATAATAACACATAAAGACTGTTTAAGTTTACACTTTATTTTCTGTTATCATCCACTGTTTCATCAATTGTTTTCTGTATATTCACAAACTGTATTGAAAGCATTTGTAATTTTTGTTTGAGAGCAAAAAAAATGGAGTTAAAAAAACATACGTTTTAGATCAGTTTGATGGGCAGTTCTGCATGAAAAGACAAGGGGCACAAACTTCACATTTTGCTGACAATTTATAAACCAGCCTAGAAAGATGGGAAATAGTGCATTGAACCCGTCTTACAAAAAGAATATACTTTGTTGTAAAGAATACATTTATTTAACCTGGCTGCTTATAACAAATTTAGCCTTTGAACTATGAAGTAGTAGCATCATAGGTTTAATTCTACAATAAATGTAATGTTATGTTAAATATGACACAAGACACAAGCAATGAATATTATTATGTTCGTTCAAGAAACACCAAAGATGTTAAGGGTGAACATACATAGGTATATAACTCAAAATTGCAGCACTAAAATAGGAAGTGATAAAACCAAAATGCAAACTAAATAAACAGTGATAAGTTTAAAATATTAATGTTCAAATCCGTGAGGAAATCCAACATAAATAAAGTTCTTAAATATTAGTGTCTCAGTAATGATAAACAATTAAACACCAAAAGTGCACCTTCCACTGTGAAAAAAGAAAGGCTGTGCTCTTACAGGATGACTAGACTTCACGTTATAGGAGCCTACTAAAGCATGGATGAGTGTAATACATACGATCCGTCCTTTGGATATAAACAGGATGATGGAAGTATCAACACAGGTGGCTGCTCTCTCGGTTTCTCACTCCCAAGTACAATAAAAGAAAGGAGAAGAAGAACGCCAACATAGCATAAAACCGTGATGGTTTATTGAGGTAGCATAAGTCCAAACAGACAAGGACAGAACAGTTTCCAAGGTAAAAACGGTCTGCAGATTACATAGGAACTAGCGTGGTGAGAATTAGCATAGACTCCATCCACCATAGGTAGATGTTTCTTTGAGAATAATAGCAAGACATCTGTCCCCAGAGCTTATTGACTCATGTGCTGTCAGGACCTGTTGCTCAGTCCTAACTTAGATGACAGATATTAATGTTAAAGAACCTTGCTGACAGTTTTTTTTCTTGTTCTATTCAGAAAAGAGAATAATCAGGGTACAGTTTTTCAACATGTTAAAGGAAGACCGGCATTACTTTGCTTCTGCCCATCCACATATGACCACCCTAAAGCAAACCTGTGCTTTGACCACTCAGGGCAGAAGAATTTAAAAATTGCAGAACTAGGTAAAGTGAACACTGGTTTTTAACAGGGTAATTTAATTGAATTGTGGCAATGTGAAATTAAAATGTTTTAACTGAGGTAACTAGTAATAAGCAGAATTAGAATCAGTTATTACAATAATAAGGTTCTTGAGTGCACTCTGTGTGTAAAGCCCTTTAATGGGTCAATTTATGCATTCCTAATAAAGGGGTACCCCGGAAGGTCCTTCTGTGGGCAGTGCACATGAATCTGTCCCTTTAAAGGTGTGGGTAATGAGTATCAGATGAGCTGTTAAGTAAGATCCATCTTTAGAGCATTTATTGTGTGTAGCAAGAGTTTAGGATGTGTGGTTCAGCTCAGAACCCCTGGCAGGCAGCAGGCCCGGTCCCACTAACTTGGCAGTTAGCTGTCTCAGAAGTCTCAGTCCTCACAGGCAAGTTTTCCCAATCAGTTCCTCATTGGCAGTAGACACACACACTGCAATGGGTCCCTTGTCTTTGGGGTTCCAGCATGGCAAGAGTACCTCCTGTGTCTCAGTCTCTGGTTCCAGACATGAGCACAAGCACTCCCCAGTGATAGATAAGCTCTCTCTCTGATTGCTCAAGTAACCAAGCAGTCACCTTCTTCCCCTCTTAAGCTCCGGTCCCTCCAATAGGTCCCCAATAGGTCTGTATCTTTTGTTCTCCTCTCAGGACTGACCCAGCTCACCTAAAAAGCTCATAAACACTCCTATGTCTCTCCACCCCTGATTGCAGGGATTTTTGGGTCCAGAAGTCTACAGTACCATTAGCCTTGATTGTACAATGCTCATTTGGGACTACATAGCCCAGAGTTCAATGCACTGTTGCCTCCTCTAGTCTCTCCGATTGGCTTGGTTCCTCTGCTACCAGGAGGAAGGGGGAGTAGACATGAGGGGGATAGAGTAGGCAGACACATACAGCCAACAGCTCTCATGAATGCTCTGTTCACACAGAGTCACTCCAACACAGTGCACTTGCAGGGGTGAGCGGGGAATAATACTGTTGGCAGTACCAAGCTACACATATACTTACATTTCCTTACATGTGCCTTTCTGTTCATTGCCAGAAGCCAGTACTTATGGGTATGGAATAGCATGTGATTCATCTATGTGGCAGCTCTAGACCAATCACAAGACAGCTCATAGCCCTGTGTGACTTGGGACTATAAGGACTTGTAGTCTACACAGTGTTTTGCTTTCATTCCCAGATCCTCAATGGAGCAGAGGGTGAGTGAAATGAATGTTTGTTTATGTGTCTGTTGTGGTGTTGGAGTGTTTATGCTCATGTGTTGGGTGCTTTTCCAATGAGTTACACCATTTTAAACTGTACTTTAGGGCATGGTAGTCCACTTTAATTGAACAAAACAGGGTTCATATAAACATAATTTGCCCATGCAGGACTTTCCATCATCAACATGAAAAGTCAACTGAAAGTACCAAGCCATCTGGCTTTCTTGTCATGAGCACTGTTGTTCTCCCTACCAGTTCTTCTGATTGTGTTGTCCAGCTCTCCTGGTTCACTTGGCTCACTTAGCCCTTAGTCGCAGTGCCCTGCTGTGTGGCCCATTCCTGGCCTCTGGGTAGGGGTTCTCCTGACACTCCGATAGGAGTTGACCTGACTCCTCAGACGAGACCTCATGTCTCCTCTCTACTGGCTGGGACACTGCTGACCCCTGGTTAAGACCTGCTGTCTATTGACCCCTAGATAGGCACCTCAGACCCCTGCTTAAGACCTCCTGTCTCAAATCTGAGAGCTGTCTCCAAACTGGGAGCACTGAGCTATCCTCAGGCTTGAGTATATAATGACCCTATACACCAGTATACTCACATAGGCTGCAGACATCCAGTAAAATCCAAACACAGGGTTGAAAGTTCCACCCACCCAAGACACTTTATAAACCTTCAAGCTCCAGTCCTTGATCCAGGTCTACAGAATCCAGAGAAAGACAAAAATACAGCTTTCTCTGCTCATAAATGATAGTCTGGAACTCCCCATTAAGCCTTAAAGTGGTTGTAAAATCTATGCTTAAAAATCACTATAAACCTTCTCTAGTAGGTCAATATAAACTGCAGTGAGGTTTTTTTTATTTGGGCTAAATACCTTTTTTAAGCAGCACTTCTGCACTGTCCTAGCTGTCTTTCTCCTCTCATTCCCAATCTCTATGCCAGTTGGGAGGGAGGAAGAAGAAAATCTGTGCCCTTTAACCTAGTTTCAGCACGGTGCTGACTGGTGCTGTGCCGGTCATATGTTAGTTAAAAAAAGAGGGGAGGAGCAGCTGCTGTTGAATGATCAGTCATTCAAGGCTGAAGAGGAAGGGAAGGATGGGAATTTAATTGGCTTCACACAGACAGAGACACATACCTCAGAAATGAGAGGGAGAGAGGGAGATGCAGGCATGCTGAGGAGTAAGCCAGATGATGAAAAGGCGTAAACTGACCACGCTATCATGGATCAGCAGCCATGATAAGCATGGTCAGTTTGGAGAGGGGAACAAATGAAAGGATCAGCCAGGTATTGTAATATATTGCATGAATTAAATAACAATGCAAGACAACTATGCACCTTATGCCGCGTACACACGGTCGGACTTTCCGGCATACTTGGTCCGGCGGACCAGAGTGTGCCGGACAATCCGCCCGTGTGTGGGCGGCGGCGGACTTTTCCGGCGGACTTCTTCCCAAAAGCCCGCCGGACCTAGATTTAAAGAAAGTTTCAAATCTTTCCGTCGGACTCAGTTTCGGGCGGAAAGTCCGCCCGTGTGTGTGCTGGTCCGACGGAAAGCCCGCTCATGTGTAGGCTGGTCCGACAGACCAAATACGACACGAGGGCAGGGTATTGCATCTCGCGCTCGCTGCAATAGGAAAAACAAATCTTCCTATTGCGGCAAGCGCGGGGCATACCAGGCCCTTAGGTCTGGTATGGATTATAAAGGGGAACCCCTACGCCGAAAAAACGGCGTGGGGCCCCCCCTAAAATCCATACCAGACCCCGATCCGAGCACGCAGCCTGGCCGGTCAGGAAAGGGGGTGGGGACGAGTGAGCGCCCCCCCCCCCTCCTGAACCGTACCAGGCCGCATGCCCTCAACATGGGGGGTGGGTGCTTTGGGGGAGGGGGGCGCCCTGCGCCCCCCCCCCCCAAAAGCACCTTGTCCCCATGTTGATGAGGACAAGGGCCTCTTCCCGACAACCCTGGCCGTTGGTTGTCGGGGTCTGCGGGCGGGGGCTTATCGGAATCTGGGAGCCCCCTTTAATAAGGGGGCCCCCAGATCCCGGCCCCCCACCCTATGTAAATGAGTATGGGGTACATGGTACCCCTACCCATTTACCTAGGAAAAAAGTGTAAGTAATAAAACACACTACACAGGTTTTTAAAATATTTTATTAAACAGCTCCGGGGGGGGGGGATCTTCCTCCGGCTTCGGGGGTCTTCTTCCGGCTTCGGGGGTCCCTCCGCTTCATCTTCTCCCGGCGTCCGGTTGGTTCTTCTCCGCTCTCCGGCCTCTTCTCCCGGTGTCGCAGGTCTTCGGCCGGCCCCTCCGCTATCTTCATGTAGCTCTATTGCAAGCGGAGGTCCGGACTTCTTGGCTTCTTGGCTTCTTGGCTTCTCTTCTCCCAGATGTTGACACGACGCTCTCTCCGGCTGGACTGGTCTCTGAGGGCTGCGTTGTGACTTATATAGGCAGAGACCCCGCCCCCATATGATGTCACAGTCCTTGGGCATGCTGGGACTGTGACGTTTTAGGGGGCGTGGTCGACCACGCCCCCTAAAACGTCACAGTCCCAGCATGCCCAGGGACTGTGACATCATATGGGGGCGGGGTCTCCGCCTATATAAGTATTTTAAAAACCTGTGTAGTGTGTTTTATTATTTACACTTTTTTCCTAGGTAAATGGGCAGGGGTACCATGTACCCCATACTCATTTACATAGGGTGGGGGGCCGGGATCTGGGGGCCCCCTTATTAAAGGGGGCTCCCAGATTCCGATAAGCCCCCGCCCGCAGACCCCGACAACCAACGGCCAGGGTTGTCGGGAAGAGGCCCTTGTCCTCATCAACATAAGGGCAAAGTGCTTTGGGGGGGGGGCGCAGGGCGCCCCCCTCCCCCAAAGCACCCACCCCCCATGTTGAGGGCATGCGGCCTGGTACGGTTCAGGAGGGGGGGGCGCTCGCTCGTCCCCACCCCCTTTCCTGACCGGCCAGGCTGCGTGCTCGGATCGGGGTCTGGTATGGATTTTAGGGGGGGCCCCACGCCGTTTTTTCGGCGTAGGGGTTCCCCTTTATAATCCATACCAGACCTAAGGGCCTGGTATGCCCCGCGACGGGGCTCGCAAGGTGTCAATCTCGCCGATAAAAGCGGCAAGATTGACATCCTTTTCTAGTCCCTTCGCACCTGAGTCACGTTCAAAATGAACGGACTTGTCCGTGTGTGGGCAAGTCCGTTCATTCTGAAAGTCCGCCGGAACTCCGGCGAAAGTCCGTCGGAAAGACGGGCGGACTTAGCCCGCCGGAAAATCCCGGCGTGTGTGGGCAAGTCCGTTCGTTTTAAAGTCCGGCGCACCTGGCGGACAAAGTCCGTCGGAAAGTGTGCCGGACCAAGTAGGATAGAAAGTCCGCTCGTGTGTACGCGGCATTAGTCTCCCTTAAAGATACAGGAGCATATTTTTTTAGGGTTACAATCACTTTAACATGAATCCTGTATCATTTTCTCCTACATTTTTACAGTGGCAGTGCCTTGAATTGCCACACTGTATAGGTCATCATTACAGTGAATCCTTTACATTGTCCTGCAATGACTGTAGTTACTATACGGACCTTACATAGAAATAGATGAGATTGATAATAGATCATGACAATGATTTTTTTTTTCTCAGTGCCTTTTTTTTTTCCTGAAAATTGACAGTTTCTTTTTAGGTTTTATACAAAAAGTACAAGATATATATGGTGCCAGTAAGGGGCATAACTTTACAGAACAGTTAGGCTGGCCATACACTATACAATTTTCTGATTCAATTTCCTTTAGATTTACCTTCAACTATGTAGTGCAAGGCCTGTCTGATTGCATACAAATTGAAAGGGTTTAGGTTTGACCTCATATTATATGGTTTTGGTAAATCTAAAGGAAAGTTGAACAGGAAAATTGTATAGTGTATGGCCAGCCTAAGTCATAAGTTATTTAATTTAGTGTTACATGAATAAACTGTAGGGAAGGGGAGCATTGGGTCTAGTCTCTGATAAGAAGGATTCACTAGGAACCTTGTAAATGCAGCTATAAGCCATCGACTGGTACTCAGCTCCATATAGGTAGACCCTGCGCTGGTTTTAAAAAGAAAACAGAAGAGTTCAAAAGGACTGATAAGAAATTGGGATATTGGGGAGAGAAAGGAGAGGGATGCCAAACTGCCATGGCTCTCAACCAAACCTTGGGCCAGGTGCAACTGCATGCCTCATGTGCCCCACGTCAGGTTCAGTTCTGAGTCTGTGGGGAGAAGATCAAGTGAGTGGGGTTTCCAAAAGATTCCATAGTTCCCAGATTTGATTGTAAGTGTCTAAGCAGTTATTCAGAGATTGTTAGATTTTCCAACCTATTTACATCTCTGATCCTCGATTGTAGCTCGACCAAGGAGGGAGGCTCCCCTTTTTTCCACTTAAGTTCCATTAAGCACCTTCCTGCACTTAACACATGAGCTTTCAAAATGTTCGGGTGGGGGAAATCCCAAAAGGAAAGTTTTAGTGTTAAAGGGGCTCCAGGACCCAAAGAGAAAATGGATCAGAGTGTGGACAGTCTGCCAATAGAGTATGATTATAAGGCAAGACCAGTAGATATAGTGCAATGTTCCTAGCCCCTTCTTGTAGCACCAGCAGCGATTGTCAACAGAGGGATATATGGAGTAGAGCAGTTCTGAGGTTAGATATCAATGATTGAGGATTTTCTTACTGGTTTTCCTTGTATAATGTGCAAATTGAGATCTTTGGAGCCTGTGGCCATATCATTTGCTTATAGTAAAGGGCAGCTCTTCCCCTAGAATCTGCTCTGCTTTTCATATATGGGTGGAGAATTTTATAGATCTGGGAAATTAGTCTTTCAGAGAATGGGCCTGCCAGGCATTTTGAAAATTGTAGGGAACGTGTGAAAGATTGTGCATAGTGATGAATTTGTAACTCAAAAAAGCCTGTCTGGGGAGGTCATAGAATTGTTCATAGAGTCAGAGGTCATAGAGTGCGCCTGCAAGGTAACCCCCCAGGAGAGCGCTTCTCCCAGGGGGTTTATCGATGCGAGGAGGAGCCGTTAGAGCCATCGGTGGACCCCAGAAGACAATGATAGGGGCCACAGTATGCAAAGCTAATGTCAGGAGGCACAAGCCGCCTCCGCCCGCCGGGCTCCAGGGCGCATGCGGGGAGGACTCACGCTACGCCGTACACCCGTTCGCGGCCCAATGGTGCGCGGGTGCACGGTGGTCCCTGTGTGTGCGCCGTGGCCGTGCGGGTGCCCGGCAGCGCGTCACGCTGATGCGCTCGCCGGAGGACTACATCTGATGGCTCCAGCACCCAGTCGGGTTGCTGGTTTGTCGTCAGCTGTGCCCTGTTCCTTGTACCTGCTACTCCCTGTGTTTCCTAAAGTGTCTCTGTGCTGAACCCTGCCTGATCAACGGATTACTCTTGCTTGCCTGATACCCCTGACCTCTGCTTGATTAAACAGACCCTGCTTGCCTGATACCCCGGTTCTGACCTCTGCCTGAATTACGGACTTTGCTCTGCTTGATACCCCGGTTCTGACCTCTGCCTGAATTACGGACTTTGCTCTGCTTGATACCCCGATTCTGACCTCTGCCTGAATTACGGACTTTGCTCTGCCTGATACCCCGGTTCGGATCTAACCACTTGTCTTTGCAGTTTCTCAGTACCCAACGGCTACCCAGACCTCCTTCCGGCCCTTCCGGGATCCTGCCACCACCGGAAGCCCGTGCCTCCGCGTGCCCCCAATTCCCTGTATTACTTCCAGGGGTCGGGTGCGCGTGGTCGTAAGGGTGAGCCGCTCTCGGCATCTTGGCCTCAGTAAATACAGTCTTGACAGTACAAACCAGCCAGATGTCCGAGGCCGACAGAGCGCGCTCTCCTTTGGAGATCCTGTGTCAGCAGGTCTCCACTCTGGCCGACTCAGTTCAGAAACTACAGGAGGGGTATACTCAGATTGACAACTGCCTCCAACAAATTACTGGGGTACTCCCTCCTGCTGCTGCAGCTCCCGCACCCAGCAATGAAGGTCCGCTTCCCCAGGCCACCACCAACCCTACAGTTATCATGGCGCTTTCTGAACCTAGGGTCCCTACACCTGAACGGTTCTCAGGGGACCGTAAAAAATTCAGAGCTTTTAAGAACGCATGCTCTCTTTATTTTGCCCTTCAGCCCCGGACGTTCGCATCGGAGATCGTCAAAGTGGGATTCGCAATCTCACTGCTGTCAGAAGAACCTCAGGCTTGGGCCCACGGTTTAATGGAACAGGGAAGTCCTGTGTTAAACTCTATAGATACCTTCAAACTCTATGACGACCCTCAGCGGAAGGCTACAGCTGAAGCCATCTTACACCACCTGTCCCAAGGGAGGAGACCAATTGAAGACTATACGGTAGAATTCCGTAAATGGGCGGCCGACACGAATTGGAACGAGCCGGCTCTGCGCTACCAGTACCGTCAAGGCTTGTCCGAACTCCTCAAAGATGAGCTAGCCAGAATGGAGACTCCCGATTCCTTGGAAGAGCTAATTCAAGCAGCCACGAAACTGGACAGGCGCCTGCGGGAGTGTCGCTCAGAGCGGTTCCAGGGTCCACGCCCTACGTGGACGCCATTCAGAGCCTCACCTATGCCGTCACCATCTCCTACAACACCTCCTGAAGCTGAGCCCATGCAGCTAGGCCTGGTCCGGGCCCCACTAACTTCAGAAGAGAGGCAACGCAGACAGCAGTCCAACTTGTGTCTGTATTGCGGGGGAGCTGGACACTTCCTGCGCAGCTGTCCAATAAGGCCCAGTAAGTTTCTTCAGCCAAAATTGATGAATTACCAAGATAATAATGCTACAAAGTCTTATGTGATGTTGTTTGTTTCCCTGCAGCTACTGGAAGGGGAGTCTCGCCTACCCGCCATCATTGATTCGGGAGCTTGTAGCTGCTTCATGGATGCAGCCCTGGCCCGCAGCCTCCGTATTCCCTTGCAAACGAAAGCTCAAGGTCTACAGGTGCATCTGGCTGATGGGTCTCTTCCTAGTTCGGGTCCAATCACCCAGGAGACCCGGCCTATTCTAGTAACCACCGACTCCGGGCATCAGGAGCTCCTACGGCTTGACCTCATCCATTCTCCCATTTTTCCAGTCATCCTAGGCCTGCCCTGGTTACAGGCTCATGATCCGCAGATCCAATGGAGCACTAAGGTGGTATCCTTCTCCTCTCCATATTGCTCTGAGCATTGCCTCCCTTCAATTCCGAAGGTTTGTGCTACGGTTACTGCTCCGTCAGATAAACTTCAGCAGATTCCCTCCGAATATCTGGAGTTCCAAGAGGTCTTTAATAAACAAATGGCCGACCGCCTACCACCTCATCGGCCTTATGACTGTCCGATCGATCTGCTGCCGGGATCATTGATTCCGTTTGGTCATATATTTCCCCTCTCAGAGACTGAACTGGAGGCTCTCAGACAATACATCAATGAGAACCTGGAAAAGGGTTTTATACGTCCCTCATCCTCACCTGCCGGAGCAAGCATATTCTTTGTCGTGAAAAAGGATGGATCCCTTAGACCTTGTGTGGACTACCGGCAGCTTAATAATATCACCATCAAGAACAGGTATCCACTGCCGCTCATTCCGGAGCTGTTCCAACGATTCCGATCTGCCAAGGTCTTTTCCAAATTAGACCTCCGGGGTGCCTATAACCTTGTTAGAATCAGAGCCGGGGATGAATGGAAGACAGCATTCAGGTCCAGGTTTGGACACTTCGAGTACTTGGTGATGCTATGCGGGCTGTGTAATGCTCCAGCCACTTTTCAGCACCTAGTCAACGATATATTCTGAGAATACCTGGATGACTTCCTTGTTGTCTATCTAGATGACATACTCATTTTCTCTTCCACGATTGAGCTACACAAGGGGCATGTCAAAAGGGTCCTCACTATATTAAAGCAGCACAAGCTTTATTTGAAAGTGGAGAAGTGCGAATTCGAGAGATCAGTGGTACAATTCCTGGGGTTCATCATATCAGCCGATGGGATCACAATGGATCCCCAAAAGATACAAGCCATTCAAGAATGGCCAGCTCCGTCCGATAAAAAAGGGGTCCAACGGTTCATAGGATTCACCAACTTTTACCGCAAATTCATTATCGGATTCTCGGCCAATGTGGCACCCATCACCCAGCTAACCCGCCAGCACGGTTCCTTCCGGTGGTCCGAAGCCGCACAAGAGGCCTTTCTGAAATTGAAAAACCTGTTTAGTTCGGCTCCAATTCTTCGCCACCCCGATCCTTCTCAGCCATTTGTACTGGAGGTGGACGCCTCGGAAATTGCAACAGGAGCAATTCTTTCCCAAAGACAAGGGCCCAAAGCCATCCTTCACCCCGTTGCATTCGCATCCCGGAGACTTAGCCCGCCGGAATTAAACTACGACGTGGGTGACAGGGAGCAGCTGGCCATAAAATTTGCTCTAGAAGAATGGAGGTATCTGCTCGAAGGCGCATTATACCCAGTGATGATCTTTACAGATCATAAGAACCTTGAGTACTTACGGACAGCAAAGCGACTAAAACCTAGACAAGCCCGTTGGGCTCTCTTTTTCTCTCGCTTCAACTTCCACATATCCTACAGACCTGGCACAAAGAATGGAAAGGCAGACGCACTCTCACGGATGTTCTCAGCAGATTCCCAAACTCCAGAACCTGGTACAATCCTCTCTTCTCAAAACTTCCTTGGGATGGCACAGGTGGACTTGATGTCATCCATTAAATCATCATCTAACTCTTGCATGGAACCAGAGGTGCAATCCTTGAAAAGAAATGGGAATTTTTTTTGGATCCGTGGGAAAATTTTTGTACCTCGGGAGACACGGTCGCTAACCCTTAAAATGTGCCATGACCATAAACTCGCAGGGCACTTTGGAATAAGAAAGACATCCGAGCTGGTCTCTCGTTCCTTTTGGTGGCCTGGGTGGAGACGGGATTGCAAGGAATATGTGGCTTCTTGTCCTCTATGTCAGCGGAACAAAGGTCAAAACGCCAAGTCTTGGGGTTTACTAAAACCTCTGCCCATCCCAGAACGGCCATGGTCTGACGTCTCCATGGATTTCATAGTGGACTTGCCAGCCTCGGGGGGTTTTACCACTATTTTTGTCATGGTTGACTGTCTCTCCAAGATGGCCCATTTTTTGCCCATGAAGGGCACCCCTTCGGCCTTAGAGACGGGCAATTTTTTTCTGAAGGAAATCATCAGGCTCCATGGTGTACCAAAGAGTATTGTGTCAGACAGGGGTGTACAATTTACGTCCAAATTTTGGAGGGAGCTCTGCAAAGCCCTAGATATCAAGGTCTGCCTCTCATCAGCTTACCACCCTCAGAGCAACGGCCAAACGGAGAGGACGAACCAGACCCTAGAGCAATACCTGCGGTGTTTCTGCTCAGGATCCCAGGATGATCGGGCAAGCCTTCTCCCATACGCGGAGTTCGCGTTTAACAATTCCGTTCACGCTGCTACCAACCAAACGCCTTTCTGGGCAAACTGCGGATTCCTTCCAACGTTTCTGTCCAACGATGTTCCTCAGATAGCAGTCCCTGCAGTGCATGACAGAATAACCTCTTTACAAGCGAATTTCCAGAGGATTCAAGACATGTTGCAAAAGGCTCAAGCGGATTACAAGGAACAGTATGACCGGGGCAGGAGGGAGAATCCAACCTTTAATATAGGAGAGGAGGTCTGGTTGTCTACTACCAACCTTAAACTATCCGTGCCTATTCGGAAACTGGGGCCCAAGTTCATTAGTCCTTTCCCCATCAAAAGGATTATCAACCCTGTGGCTATGGAGCTAGCGTTACCAAAGACATACAGGATCCACCCTGTCTTCCATGTGTCCTTGCTGAAGACCGTGGTGGACAGCACTTTTCCGGAAAGAGGGGAACTTCCTCCTCCACCAGTTAGGGTGGATGGGGAGGATGAGTTTGAGGTGGAGTCCATCCTTAACTGTAGGAAGAAGGGCAGACAACTGCAGTATTTGATCCAGTGGAAGGGATATCCACCTGAGGACAACTCTTGGGAACCCGCAAAGAATCTGCATGCACCATGCTTAATTCAAGCTTTCCATCGAGACCATCCGGAGGTGATGTCCAGCCTGGGCGTCCAGGGTCCGCCCTTAGGAGGGGGGCACTGTCATGAGGCACAAGCCGCCTCCGCCCGCCGGGCTCCAGGGCGCATGCGCGGAGGACTCACGCTACGCCGTACACCCGTTCGCGGCCCAATGGTGCGGCGCGCGCGGGTGCACGGCGGTCCCCGTGTGCGCGCCGTGGCCGTGCGGGTGCCTGGCAGTGCGTCACGCTGACGCGCTCGCCGGAGGGCTACATCTGATGGCTCCAACACCCAGTCGGGTTGCTGGTTTGTCGTCAGCTGTGCCCTGTTCCTTGTACCTGCTACTCCCTGTGTTTCCTAAAGTGTCTCTGTGCTGAACCCTGCCTGATCAACGGATTACTCTTGCTTGCCTGATACCCCTGACCTCTGCTTGGTTAAACGGACTCTGCTTGCCTGATACCCCAGTTCTGACCTCTGCCTGAATTACGGACTTTGCTCTGCTTGATACCCCGGTTCTGACCTCTGCCTGAATTACGGACTTTGCTCTGCTTGATACCCCGATTCTGACCTCTGCCTGAATTACGGACTTTGCTCTGCCTGATACCCCGGTTCGGATCTAACCACTTGTCTTTGCAGTTTCTCAGTACCCAACGGCTACCCGGACCTCCTTCCGGCCCTTCAGGGATCCTGCCACCACCGGAAGCCCGTGCCTCCGCGTGCCCCCAATTCCCTGTATCACTTCCAGGGGTCGGGTGCGCGTGGTCGTAAGGGCGAGCCGCTCTCGGCATCTTGGCCTCGGTGAGTATAGTCTTGACAGCTAACTGCACAGTGAAGGTAAGTATGACATGTTTGTTATTTAAAAATAAAAAAAAATGACGAGGGTTTATAAACCCTTTAAACTGTCCAGTATTCAGACTGTTGTGGAAATTTTTATTAATGTATGTTGTCATATGTCCCCCAGTGTCTGTTTTGCTGTAATACGCTCATGCGAGCGCATTCGCACCTACAGACGTTGGTGGAAGACCATTGGCTGCAGATCTGTTTGCTCTTTTAAGGATGTCTGTTTATGCCTCTCCAAGGGACTGGCCACTTCATGGCGACTGCATCTACACTCCTAAGTAAGCAAATCTGCGTACATGGGAACAATAGCATAACCATACAAAATCATGGCCCACTGAGCCATGATAGAGTATGGCTTGTGTCATTGGTAGCAGTGGGAATGTGCACACGATCGTGTTCAGAGCCATGAAGTCAGTGTTCAAATTGTGAGACACTTCGTGTCTCAGAGACGCTTGCTACATGGCTCTGCACATGACCATCTGCACACATCACTACTGTATTTCTATTTAAATATATACATGTGTGTGATTGGTTCTTTTGAAAGAATGCAAGTGTCTGGCTGATTCTGAAGCCACCACCTTCCTTTCTTATTCATGCTTACAGTATAAATAAAGGGAGCTGCCTATTCTATGGAGGATTCTGCTAAGCTCAAAGTGATACCAGCATCTGTGTCTGTGTTACTTGCAGATATACAAGCTCGCTTTCCCGGCATTATACAAGAGAGCTGTTTTTGAGCTTTTAAGTGCAAAGAAATTATTTGCTTATAGGGAGAAGCTTAACATTTCCTGGACAAGACATAAATAAGGAATTTTACTAAAGAGGCTTCAGAGGTAAGAGGGTATGCCTGCTTAGCACATTTTCACAAGGTTTGCAGGAGAGACATAGGCCCCAACAGATGAGCGAAATCGAAGGTAACATCTTTACTCCACAGCATGGCTTTTGGGTGAATAGGAACCAACCATAGCTTCTCAAACTTTGTCCAGGGATTATAAGCATGGAGGGTTACCAGGAAGCAAGTAAATGTAGCTGAGCAGCTAGGTAGTATTTAGCAACATTCAGCAAAGCAAGACCTCCTTGGTCAAGGGTGGCGAATTAAACAGATTTCGCAGTCCTGTGTTTTTCGCAGTTCCATAGGAAATTAAGCAGGTTAGTTTGGAGTGTTTTAGGGAGAAGGATGGAACAGGTACAGGTAGGGTCTCAAACAGAAAAAGAATTTGGGCAGGATACAATTTTAATGATTGTAATGCTGCCAAAGAAAGAAAGCATGTGGGTTCTCTACCGGGACAGAAGGGCATTGACATTATGGTATAAAGACGGTAACCTTTTCCCTGTTATAGGTAAGGGTTAGGTTGATGCCCAAGTATTTTAATGTAGAGGATTTCCACCAATAGGGTACCAAAAAAGATAAATTCTGCAACATGTGATGAGGCATGTTGAGGGGGAGGGTCTCCATTTTCTTTCAAATCGTTCTTTATTAAAGCTTAAATGCACACAGTACATAACAACATTTATGCAAGTAAAAAAGTCAAAAAGTGGTATTGCGTAGCCCAACAAAGGATGTGGGTGAAAGTACATAAAACCTAGGATTTAGCAAAACTCAGAACTGTCATATAGGGTACTATAATCATTCACATATGCTTAAGAGGGCACAGCACCTTCCAATTGATGCTGAACTCTCCTGTAGCTGTGCAATAGGTACAGAATTGCACGTAAAGACAACAAATATTCAATAAATCAAGAAAGAACATAAAATCTAAAGTAAACGAAATGAAAAGAAAATATTTAAACTAACACCACAAAATAAAATAAATGAAGTTGCACTTTTTCTTAAGGCCCCTGTACATTCAACATTTTAAGGTTAGTTTTAAATTTAAGGGAATGCTCCAGTCCAACAATTCCATGCAGTGTCATGGGCTTCTATTTTACCTGCAGCAAATGCAAAGGTTACCTCATATTGATAAGCAGCTTTGACCCTTATGCCCCGTACACACGGTCGGATTTTCCAACGGAAAATGTGTGATAGGACCTTGTTGTCGGAAATTCCGACCGTGTGTAGGCTCCATCACACATTTTCCACCGGATTTTCGGACACACAAAGTTTGAGAGCAGGCTATAAAATTTTCCGACAACAAAATCCGTTGTCGGAACTTCCGATCGTGTGTACACAAATCCGACGCACAAAGTGCCACGCATGCTCAGAATAAATAAAGAGATGAAAGCTATTGGCTACTGCCCTGTTTATAGTCCCGACATCTGTGTTTTACGTCACCGCATTCAGAATGATCGGATTTTCCGACAACTTTGTGTGACCGTGTGTATGCAAGACAAGTTTGAGCCAACATCTGTCGGAAAAAATCCTAAGATTTTATTGTTGGAATGTCCGATCAATGTCCGACCGTGTGTACGGGGCATTAGGATTACTTCCGTTACATTTGGAGCCTTATCCTGTTTCCAGAGGACCTCTATTTTCATAGTGTTAATGTTACAATTGGAGAGAAAGCTGTCAAGTCAATTTCTTTGTGGAGGTTAGGAAGGAATATAAGTGGTTGAGTGAGTGCCAGGAGGATATCATCTGCAAAGAGGGATATCTTAAAGGCTCTATTATGAAATGTCTGTATTTTCTGCAGGAGGTCAGGAGCAGGGGGTTGTGAGGAATAGCCAGATCAATATAAAGGTCCGAGTAAAATATGTGTAAAAATTGGACTATGCGGGAGGGGTTGTTTTGTCTTTGATGAAGTGAGGTTCGTCATTTGTCGTTCTTTCATTAAGTTGCCTCGCTTGGAGTGTGTGGGGCTTGTTAGCTTTTTATAGTACGTTTGTTTGAGGCATAGCCACGTTGCAGGGCTTTCTTAATTTTACCTATTGCAATGTCTTTCAAGACAGCTCTAGTGTTTACTATTTCTCTGAGAAAGCGAAGGGGAGGCCATAAGTTGGGATTCCAAGCATTTAAGCTTGTGTTTGAGTAACAGGTGGGTTGCATTAAAGTTTTGTTTAAGTGCAGTTGAGATGGCTATGCATTGATCACAGATAACTGCCTTATGAGCTTCCCACAGGGAAGAAGGAGAGATGTCAGGGGAAATATTTTTGGCAAAGTATTGTTTATTGGAAGTTTCAAGTTCTACTATGGACGGGTCGTGTTTATGCAAGAAAACTTAATATTTCTAAGGACTCTGGGGTTGAGGGCCAGGGGTAATATAATTGGGGTATGATTAGACCAGGAGATAGATTGAATATCGAATTCAGGCTCTCAGAGCAGGGGGCGTTTACAAAGAAATAGTCCATCCGCAAGTGTGGTTTATGCGGATAGTAAAAAAAAAGATAAAATGTTTGTCGGAGGGATCTGACGTATGCCAGCCATCAAACAGGGCACACTTTTTAGTAAGTTAAGATTAACACAAAACCAAAAAGCTATCATGAAAAAGATCTTAATGTAAATTGAATGGAACTGAGTTTAAAAGACTTAATAGAGCATCCGCTCATTATGATTTTTCTGTCATTTTTTACTGTCACACAGTGTAGCAGACATTACAGTTTTTTTATATATAATAGATGCAATAAAAAATAGGATATCAAGAATTATGTGTTTATTATTTTCTCTTCTATTTAGAGTTTTAGGCTGTATTTTGTTTTGCAACAAATAAAACTGGCTTTAGAAGTAAAGATCCTGAACTTGTAAGTCCATGGACTTTAAAACACTTGTACCGAGATGCTATGGACCCTATTAGTGATTATAATTCATAAAAGTTCAAATAGCCTAAGGTAATGCCGGAGGCTGAAGACATCTAATTTAGCCAGATACGTTCTAGCTGTACCAATGCACAATTAGTAATAGTCGATACAATTTGAGATGTCTTTATATATTTAAGCCCATATTTTAATTAGTGTGCTGCAGCTGGTACCACATTGACTACCCATAAAATTTGTAAGTAATGTCTATTTTAACTAAAATAATGCTTTTATATATAATGTGATTTCATTAGAACATTATTAAATGTATGGGTTTTATTTCAGTAACATTAATAGTAGTGTTAAATTTCAGTGGTACTAACTGCTTTAAAGGAAACAGGTTATCCTTTGAATCCCTTCTCTGTGTAGCTTTGGGGATAGCCTAAGGCTAAACCAGCTTGGACCACTAAAATTAGATACAGACTGTCTCTGAGAAAAGTGAAGAATAACAAATGGAAAATTCTAATGGCATTATTATGTTCCAATAAACACAAAACCATACCATTTTAAAACATGACAATTATGTAGCAAACAAAAAACTTTTACAATTATATTTGTATTCTACATGCAAACATGTTCACTTTTTAGATAGACATTTATCTTTTTTATATACTAAGCAGTAAAGTGTGTCATGATATTTAAGAAACTGCCATGTTTAATGGTTTATGCCATTTGCAGAAAACATTAGGACGTAATATTGAAAAAAAAATGGTATTTTATAATTAACTATGATATTCAGTCCTTACTAGCTAGTTACATGCACATTAGATAGATCACACTAGCCTGGGTGAGCATGACTTATTACTCCAACCCCATTATTTATCTCCTCAATTCGGCAGCGACTCTATGCAAAAGTCAGTTTTTTGGATGTTTCAGCATAGAAAGGCACAACAAGAAATGGATGTTGTGATTATTTTACAACTTGTCTTTCACTTTTTAGACAACTCTTAAAAACAAAGAACAACTCTCCATAGACATAGACATTACAGCTCCTTCATAGCATAAATCCAAAACAAAGTCTTACGACATATGATGATAGGATCAATTATAAGCTTACAAAGACATAAAGGGGCAACATTATAAATAGTATTTATGATTTACATTTCCTGAAAGGTAGTACTATAGCTTAAAGAAGAACTCCAGCTTTTCCTCCCCACAACAACAGATGCATTATATATGTAAATGAATCACAACTCTGCTGTCAGGTTGTGTGTAACTTACCTCCTGTAGCTGTACACAGCAGGTTTCCTCCTGGCTGAATTTCACGGTTCTCTGACTCCAGTTTCCTTCCTTTTCCAGTCCTGATACTACATGTCCCATGACCCTTTGAGCCTCCGTAGGACGGGCTATGGGAGTCACTTGTATCAGTTCTGGGAATTAATATGAGTGGGTCCTAGGTTACTGTGGGTGTTTCTGGGCCTTCATGTGGGTGGTGAAATGTCTAAATGTGTCATACCTCCTTCTATGTCATTCCTGTCTTGCAGCATGCCAAAGAATCATGGCTTACTGCAAATCTACAGATGATTGACTATGGAAGGTTATAATGAAGGTGTTTCCTTCATATACAAATTAATAATTTCACAGAGAGCAGGGCTCTGGGGGGGCAGGGTCTGAGGGGGGGTGTGACTCTCCCTGTTCACATTGGTCGGCATATTTAACTGGGCAGGATTGAATTGTAATTGTGATCCATTCAAGCTTGCCCAACAGCAGCACAGCTAGCTTTCAGAACAGGCTGTGTATGACAGTGGTTACTTCTTGAATAATGCTGTGATCTGTGAGGTGGGACCTTGGAGGTTTGGACTCTTCCTGTAGGCGTGACTGGGCGGAACTGAATACTGTTTCGGATGTATTCAATCCCACCCACCATCCGAGCTGTGAAGGAAGTTTCATCATTTGCAGAGTCTGAAAGACTACAGAGGGGAGTGTTCCAAACTTCAAGTGGCTGTGGAAGGGACAGAGTTTATCAGCAGGATATACAGCAACATGGTACAGAGGCATGATCTATTCTGGGATTGATCATTCCATTCAGTTCTAGTGAAAAGAAAGTTGGAATTCAGCTTTGATGTCATGTGTCCTTGTTCATAAATACTTCTGTGTGCACCTGTATTGCTGTATTAATACCCAAGGCTTTTTAAAACTCTGGGCTACTACATTGCCAGGCTGCAGTGTCAAAGATTGAATAAAGAATTTAGTGATATTCTTAAAACTTGTGGTATGCTGGTTTTATGGCCAATTTGTAATTCTAATAAATAGCCAACATCAGGCTTGGACTAGGACAAAAAATAGGCATTTTAGACTGAGCAGTCCATGGCTACTACACTGCACCACACCAAAATGGCAGAAAAACACACCAGTACTACGGACCACCAATACTTCACAACACACTAAATGGCTACTACACCTCACACCACACCAATACTACAACCCAACACACTAATACTATAGCCCACCAATTACACCACATGACACCAATACTACACAACATCTAGATTACACCCTACCACATCATTATTTGGAGGCCACCATACCAATACTTCAACCCCTACAGACTACTAGAACCCCCATGTGACAACATGACTACATGTAATGTGCCCCATCACAGTGTTACATTGTATATTTCTGGATCATACCCTACCCACAGGATAAATACAGCACACATAGATCTTTGATGATCTCTCTGGTACATAATGTATATAACGTGGTCTCTGAAAATGGTTGCTGGAGGATACTACACATCCTTGCCACTCACCGATTAGTTGTTAGAAGTTACTGCACATCATTCCCGCTCACATGTTGGTTGCTATAGGTTACTGCACATCCTTACTGCTCACTTATTGGTTGTTAGAGGTTATTGCACATCAGTCCCACTCACTGATTGGTTGCTAGAGGTTACTGCACAGGATTATTGCTCACTGATTGGCTGTTAGAGGTTACTGCACATTATTACTACTCACTGTTTGGTTGCTAGAGCTTACTGCTTATCATTACTGCCCACTAGGGTTGAGCCGAACGGACCGATAGTTCGCACAAACTTTTGAACCCCATTAAAGTCTATGGGACTCGAACGTGAGAAATCAAAAATGCTAATTTTAAAGACTAATATGCAAGTTATTGTCCTAAAAAGGGTTTGGGGACCCGGGTCCTACCCCAGGGTACATGTATTAATGCAAAAAAAAGTTTAAAAACGGTAGTTTTTTCAGGAGCAGTGATTTTAATGATTCTTTAAGTGAAAAAATAAAAGTGAAATATTCCTTTAAATATCGTGCCTGGGGGTTGTCTATAGTATGCCTGTAAAGTGGCATGTGTTTCCCATGTTTAGAACTGTCCCTGCACAAAATGACATTTGTAAAGGAATAAAAGTCATTTAAAACTGCTTGCGGCTTTAATGTAATGTCTGGTCCCGGCAATATGGATGAAAATCATTGAGAAAAAAGGCATGGGTACCCCCCCAGCCCATTACCAGCCCCTTTGGGTCTTGTATTGATATTAAGGGGAACCCCGCACCCAAATTAAAAAAATGAAAGGCATGGGGCCCCCAGGCCCTATATACTAAGACAGGGACTGTAAGTTTGTTCTTAAGTAGAATCTGTTTGTAATTTTGAACTGGTACATTTTTAAAGTGTAGCCCCAAAAAAAATCTATTTTTAAGCTTTTTGGAAAACATAGGGAAGTGTTATCACCCTTGTAACCTTTGTTTTGCTGTTTGTGCATCTGTTCAGAAGATTTCACCTCACTTTCTGTCCCACTGACAATTGGATTTTGAAAATTTGGGTTTTTTAGTGAAACAAGGAACTCTTACAGGAGAGAATTTCCCTTCCTAGGGGTAGATTTCCTCTCACTTCCTGTTGTCTCCTTCTGTCTGAAAGTAGGAGTCGTTTGTAAGTTGGATGTTTGAAAGTAGGGGCCTGCCCTATATAAATTTAATAATAAATTTTAAATTTAAAAATTGGGCCTTTGGTGGTGGATGGTGTGGTGGTGTTGCCACAACACTGTAAGGCCTTACAGTTACTCTTGGTGGCCGCAGGAACGGGCCCTGCTGTGAATATATATATATATATATATATATATATATATATATATATATATATATATATATATATGTATATATATAAAGACGGGATGTATATATATATACTAAATACATTGCAGCTGTCTCGCCCACCTGCCTGAAGTATATTAGTAACAGTACACCAGGAACAGTCTGCAGTGAGATCTAGCTAAACTATATACAGTGTATATATATATATATATATATATATATATATATATATATATATATATATATATATATACATACAAAACCGGAATGCACAATATATACACAATACACTGCAGCTATCTAACTGTCTCGCCTGCCTGAAGTATATTAGCAACAGAACACCAGGAAGGAATTGCCTGCCTGCTGAAAATGAAATCAATTGACAGTCTCTGTCTCTCTCTTTAACAAACGCCACCAACACACTACACACGGGCAACGTGCAGGCGGCCTTATATGGTGTGGGGCATGTACTTAACCCCCTGAGCCATAATTAGCCACAGGCACCCTGCCTGTGGCCAATTATGGTTCTCTTCGCTGACGGCGATGTGATTGGCCAATGCATGCGGGTTATAGTGCATGCTTGGCCAATCATCAGCCAGCAATGCACTGCAATGCCGCAGTGAATTATGGGCCATGACGCACCACTCAAATTTGGCGCGAACGGCCCATAATGTTCGTAATTCGACGAACGGTCGAAACTCGAAGCTCATCCCTACTGCCCACCCATTGTGTACTAGAGGTTACTGCACATAATTACAGCTCGCTAATTGGTTGCTAGAGGTTAATGCACATCATTACTGCTAACTTACTGGTTGCTAGAGATTACAGCAGGTGACTAGTGTACCACCAGCACATTTCTGTACCCCCTGTACACCAACATACCCTCAGCACAACTCTTTACCCTCCAGCACATCTTTGTATCTCTAGAAGACTTCTGCACCCCCTAGCACACCTCAGCACCCCCAGCACTCTTCCATATCCATCAGCACATCTTTGTTTACTCTTGCATATCTCTGCCCCCCCTGCACCCCCCTCCCCTCCCACAAACACGCACACACCTCCCAGCATCCACTGTAAGCCCCAGCACACCTTTGTACCCCCAACACACCTCCTTACCCCCAGCAAGTCTCTCCAGCCCCCACTAAATCTCTGCACTCCGCCCTGTACCCCTCCATAAGCTCTGCACATCTCTGTGCCTCCAAAATACCTCTGTACACCCTGCAAGTCTCTGTACCCCAGTATTTCTCTGCACCCTCTTCCCCCAGTACATCTATTTACTCCCCCAGCACATCTTTGCAACCCCCTCCTGCACCCCTCAACACCCCCCATACCTTTCACCATCCTATGTAACCTGCCTCATCCTTGTAACCTGTTTAATACTCCATGGCTAAATACTGTTACATTCCATTTCTTAGTCTGTGGTGTCCTTCGTGGCAGCGGAAGTACACCGAGGGTAGAGCCTACACAGAACCTCATGTAGCTGGGTAGCTAGTGTTGATATTATGGGCAGCTGAGCTGCCCTGAGCCTCTCTCTCTTTACCTCCTGCAGCTTCCAGTATACAGTGGAGTAGGGATTCTGGAGGGGTATCTGTGCCCGGAAGACACCGGCTTCAGTACACTTACTGGGCTTGTTTACTGAAGCTGGAGGTTTCCCAAAACAAACGCACCGGTTTCCCAACACAAACGCACCTCTCTACTCCACGTAAGCTGCTGGAGGTAAAGAAAGAGAGGCACTAGTGACCCTAATGCAGAGTGTTCTCCTGCCACCACCAGAGAAGCAACAGAGCAGCTGGCCGAAGGTGCAGTGGCAAATCGGAAACGGGACAGGACAGTTGCCATGTATGCTATGCGCGGGCTCAAGAGACAGCTGCTTTTGGTTCCACAAAAAATGGGTGGGCCCAGGGCAGCTGCCCCTTTTGCCGGCCCTGGCGGCCCTAGTGCACCAGGAAAATGCCTGCTGTGCCCTATGGCCAGCCCAAGCCTGGCCAACATACATCTGTAAATGCTAAAAACTGAGCTTTTGCCTAGCCATTATCAAATATAATTATTAAAACTGAGAGATTGTTTCATTTTTCTTACACACTGAAGTCTAGAGCAACCATACACTGGCAATACATTTTACTAGGGATTAGGGATGAGCTTCGAGTTCGAGTCGAACTCATGTTCGACTCGAACATCGGCTGTTCGCAAGCTCGCCGAACAGCGAACAATTTGGGGTGTTCGCGGCAAATTCGAATGCCGCGGAACACCCTTTAAAAGTCTATGGGAGAAATCAAAAGTGCTAATTTTAAAGGCTAATATGCAAGTTATTGTCATAAAAAGTGTTTGGGGACCCAGGTCCTGCCCCAGGGGACATGGATCAATGCAAAAAAAAGTTTTAAAAACGGCCGTTTTTTCAGGAGCAGTGATTTTAATAATGCTTAAAGTCAAACAATAAAAGTGTAATATCCCTTTAAATTTCGTACCTGGGGGCTGTCTATAGTATGCCTGTAAAGGGGCGCATGTTTCCTGTGTTTAGAACAGTCTGACAGCAAAATGACATTTTGTAGGAAAAAACTCATTTAAAACTACCCGCGGCTATTGCATTGCCGACAATACACATAGAAGTTCATTGATAAAAATGGCATGGGAATTCCCCAAAGGGGAACCCCGAACCAAAATTTTTTAAAAAAATGACGTGGGAGTCCCCCTAAATTCCATACCAGGCCCTTCAGGTCTGATATGAAAAAAATATTGTGGGGTTCCCCCTAAATTCCATACCAGACCCTTCAGGTCTGGTATGGATTTTAAGGGGAACCCCACGCCAAAAAAACCCCCAAAAAAACGGCGTGGGGTCCCCCCAAGAATCCATACCAGACCCTTATCCGAGCACGCAACCTGGCAGGCCGCAGGAAAAGAGGGGGGGACGAGAGTGCGCCCCCCTCCTGAACCGTACCAGGCCACATGCCCTCAACATTGGGAGGGTGCTTTGGGGTAGCCCCCCAAAACACCTTGTTCCCATGTTGATGAGGACAAGGGTCTCATCCCCACAACCCTGGCCGGTGGTTGTGGGGGTCTGCGGGTGGGGGGGCTTATCGGAATCTGGAAGCCCCCTTTAACAAGGGGACCCCCAGATCCCGGCCCCCCCCGTGTGAAATGGTAAGGGGGTACTTACCCCTACCATTTCACTAAAAAACTGTCAAAAATGTTAAAAATGACAAGAGACAGTTTTTGACAATTCCTTTATTTAAATACTTCTTCTTTCTTCTATCTTCCTTCATCTTCTGGTTCTTCTGGTTCTTCTGGCTCTTCTGGTTCTTCCTCCGGCGTTCTCGTCCAGCATCTCCTCCGTGGCGTCTTCTATCTTCTTCTCCTCGGGCCGCTCCGCACCCATGGCATGGGGGGGAAGCTCCCGCTCTTCTCTTCTTCTTTTCTTCTTCTCTTCTTCATTTTCTTCTCCGGGCCGCTCCGCACCCATGCTGGCATGGAGGGAGGCTCCCGCTGTGTGACGGCACTCCTCGTCTGACAGTTCTTAAATAACGGGGGGCGGGGCCACCCGGTGACCCCGCCCCCCTCTGACGCATGGTGACTTAATGGGACTTCCCTGTGACATCACGGGGGAATGCCACAGGGAAGTCCCGTCATGTCCCATGGGTCAGAGGGGGGCGGGGTCACCGGGTGGCCCCACCCCCCCGTTATTTAAGAACTGTCAGACGAGGAGCACTGTCACACAGCGGGAGCGGGAGCCTCCCTCCATGCCAGCATGGATGCAGAGCGGCCCGGAGAAGAAAATGAAGAAGAGAAGAAGAGAAGAAGGAAGAAAAGAAGAAGAGAAGAGCGGGAGCCTCCCCCCATGCCATGGGTGCGGAGCGGCCCGAGGAGAAGAAGATAGAAGACACCGCGGAAGAGATGCTGGACGAGAACGCCGGAGGAAGAGCCAGAAGAACCAGAAGAACCAGAAGATGAAGGAAGATAGAAGAAAGAAGAAGTATTTAAATAAAGGAATTGTCAAAAACTGTCTCTTGTCATTTTTAACATTTTTGACAGTTTTTTTAGTGAAATGGTAGGGGTAAGTACCCCCTTACCATTTCTGGGGGTCCCCTTGTTAAAGGGGGCTTCCAGATTCTGATAAGCCCCCCGCCCGCAGACCCCCACTACCACCGGCCAGGGTTGTGGGGATGAGGCCCTTGTCCTCATCAACATGGGGACAAGGTGTTTTGGGGGCTACCCCAAAGCACCCTCCCAATGTTGAGGGCATGTGGCCTGGTACGGTTCAGGAGGGGGGGGCCGCACTCTCTTCCCCCCCTCTTTTCCTGCAGCCTGCCAGGTTGCGTGCTCGGATAAGGGTCTGGTATGGATTCTTGGGGGGACCCCACGCCGTTTTTTTTTTTTTTTTGGCGCGGGGTTCCCCTTAAAATCCATACCAGACCTGAAGGGTCTGGTATGGAATTTAGGGGGGACCCCACGTCATTTTTTTTTTTAAATTTTGGCCGGGGTTCCCCTTAATATCCATATCAGACCTGAAGGGCCTGGTATGGAATTTAGGGGGACTCCCACGTCATTTTTTTTTTAAATTTTGGTTCGGGGTTCCCCTTTGGGGAATTCCCATGCCGTTTTTATCAATGAACTTCTATGTGTATTGTCGGCAATGCAATAGCGGCGGGTAGTTTTAAATGAGTTTTTTCCTTCAAAATGTCATTTTGCTGTCAGACTATTCTAAACACAGGAAACATGCGCCCCTTTACAGGCATACTATAGACACCCCCCAGGTACGAAATTTAAAGGGATATTACACTTTTATCGTTTGACTTTAAGCATTATTAAAATCACTGCTCCTGAAAAAACAGCTGTTTTTAAAAAAAAAATTTTCATTGATCCATGTCCCCTGGGGCAGGACCCAGGTCCCCAAACACTTTTTATGACAATAACTTGCATATTAGCCTTTAAAATTAGCACTTTTGATTAGTCATGTTCGTGTCCCATAGACTTTAACGGTGTTTGCGTGTTCTAAGAACTTTTTTCCTGTTCGCATGTTCTGGTGCGAAACGAACAGGGGGGTGTTCGGCTCATCCCTACTAGGGATATTTCATTTTTGGATCCACAACTAACCATGCTGTGAGATTATTTTTTTTTTTTGTTTGTTTACTTGGGATTCTAAATCTAAAATTTCAATCTCCCTTGGTAGTGTTTCTACACATTAGACTGGCAATTAAAGTCATTTAAAAATCTATATTTAAATTTAAGAAAGCACAACTCCTGGCTAGCAGTGACTGATGAATAATTACAACTTTAAGCACTTGCTGGGTTTTGTCCTTAGCTTTTACCTTTGACACAGCTGGCTCCAGATGTTCAGCCACTGCATGAATACAGTTTTATTAGCTTTGTTGAGTTAATTACACAACATTGCAAGTATTGCTTAATCATTACCACTATTTTGCAGAAAACAAAATTAACTAGACATGTAGTCCAACTTGGGAGTACCCCTTTGTGTTAATATTTGATATGAATGCTGTAGAGGTGTTTTATTATTGGTGTGATTTAATGTCTCAGACTGTAATGACGAGGGGAAAGTAATCTGATTAATTTACTATTTTATTTGATAAAATATTGTAAAAATAAATACAAAGATATCACTATGATTAGCATTATTATTTTTATTGTTTATTTTTAGAGAACACTTATTCTTATGGTAGCTAAAAACTAGCTGTTAGTAGATGTAGCAGTAAAGTTAATAATTATGAATGTACATATGACTATCATATACAAAGACCCCTCTTTAGACTGTGTTAAAAAAAAAAAAAAAAAAAACACGAGCAACTTTGATGGACCACTTGGGAACTGATTCACTAAAACAATATCTGATTTCTATTTAACATGTGAATTCTGACTTGCAAAAACAATACATACTATAAACAGTACATAAAAATCATTGTTTAATTTTCCCGCATGACTGGGCAATCGAAATGAACACTGCTTCATTTAATTATTTAAATTATACCTAAAAAAAATGGATAGAATAGGGAAGGGTAAAATATCAGGGTTTTTTTTTACATTGTAAATGATAAGGGAGATTTCCCCTTACTTTCTGTCCTGTAGAGACTCAAGATGAAATGAGAGGTCCTCTTTCCAATGTGAGAGAAATCCTCTCAGTTGTTATGAGTCCTCATCGGAAGGTTTCCCATCTATTCCTATTCTGGTGGAACTCAAAATTTTGGATTGGTGAATAGGAAAATCTGAGACAGTTACTCTCCCGAATTGGGGGCACAGACATAAATAAAAACGTTACAGGATATCCTGGGTGGGCTGCATCGCTCTAGAAAAAATGTATCTCCTACCTCACATCCTGTACACCTTCAGAACAATTCCACTCCCATTTCTTCAAACACACCTCAAAAAGCTTCAGGCTATCCTGACCTCATTCAGTTGAAATGGAAAATGTCCCAGAGTCAAGCACAGCATTCTATGCACTCCTGTGTCCAATACTGCATTAGGCCTACTACAAGGCATCTATCCTTGATCAGGCCAGATACTGATTGAGTAGGGATGAGCCGAACACCCCCCGGTTCGGTTCGCACCAGAACCCGCGAACGGACCGCAAGTTCGCACGAACGTTAGAACCCCATTGACGTCTATGGGACTCGAACGTTCGAAATCAAAAGTGCTCATTTTAAAGGCTAATTTGCATGGTATTGTCCTAAAAAGGGTTTGGGGACCCGGGTCCTACCCCAGGGGACATGTATCAATGCAAAAAAAACTTTTAAAAACGGCCGTTTTTTCGGGAGCAGTGATTTTAATGATGCTTAAAGTAAAAAAAAAAAAGTGAAATATTCCTTTAAATATCGTACCTGGGGGGTGTCTATAGTATGCCTGTAAAGTGACGCGTGTTTCCCATGTTTAGAACAGTCCCTGCACCAAATGTCATTTTTAAAGGAAAAAATCTCATTTAAAACTGCTTGCGGGTTTAATGTCATGTCGGGTCATGGCAATATGGATGAAAATCAGTGAGACAAACGGCATGGGTACCCCCCAGTCCATTACCAGGCCCTTTGGGTCTTGTATGGATATTAAGGGGAACCCCGCACCCAAATTAAAATAAGGAAAGGTCCCTATATACTCTGAACAGCAGTATACAGGCGGTGCAAACAAGACAGGGACTGTAGGTTTGTTGTTAAGTAGAATCTGTTTGTAATTTTGAACATTTTTAATGTGTTTAGCTCCAGCCAAAAAATCTTTTCTAAGCTTTTTGGAAAACATAGGGAAGGGTTATCACCCCTGTGACATTTGTTTTGCGTCTTTCCTCCTCTTCAGAAGATTTCACCTCACTTTTTTGTCCCAATGAAAAATGTTTTTTGAAAATTTGGGTTTTTTTGTGGAACAAGGATTGGAAAGCATCAGTGGAAAGGAAAAATTGTTTTCCCATATTAACTCTTACAGGAGAGAATTTCCCTTCCTTAGGGGTAGATTTCATCTCACTTCCTGTTGTCTCCTTCCGTTTGCAAGTAGGAGTCGTTTGTAAGTTAGATGTTTGAAAGTAGGGTCCTGCCCTATATACTCAGCAGAAATTTGGGCCTTAGGTGTTGCTGTGGCCAAAACACTGTAAGCCCTCACAGGGCCCTGCTGTGAAATATTAGATCAAGAATTGTAATTACATGCCCCTGTTGAACAGGAGCTGAAAAATTAGGCCTTAGGCACTGGTGCTGGTGCCACAACACTGCAACCCCTCACAGACACTCTAGTTGAAACGCAGGAACAAGCCCAGCTGCAAAGTATTGCATCAAAAATTGTAATTACACGCCCCTGTTAGACAGGGGCTGAAAAATTGGGTCTTAGGCACTGGTGCTGGTGCCACAACACTGCAACCCCTCACAGACACTCTAGTTGAAACGCAGGAACAAGCCCTGCTGCAAAGTATTGCATCAAAAATTGTAATTACACGCCCCTGTTAGACAGGGGCTGAAAAATTGGGTCTTAGGCACTGGTGCTGGTGCCACAACACTGCAACCCCTCACAGACACTCTAGTTGGAATGCAGGAACAAGCCCTGCTGCAAAGTATTGCATCAAAAATTGTAATTACACGCCCCTGTTAGACAGGGGCAGAAAAATTGGGTCTTAGGCACTGGTGCTGGTGCCACAACACTGCAACCCCTCACAGACACTCTAGTTGGAATGCAGGAACGAGCCCTGCTGCAAAGTATTACATCAAAAATTGTAATTACACGCCCCTGTTAAACAGGGGCTGAAAAATTGTGCCTTAGGCACTGGTGGTGGCGCCCAGAACCAAAAATGTTCTTACAAGCTATCAGCGTGATGATTGAGGAGGAAGAGGATAATTACTCAGGGATAGTCACTCAGCATCAGCATAGGCAGTCTTTGAAGGGATCTGAGATTTCAAAAAAAATTATTCGGTTACATCTGCATCAGGTGCTTGGTAGCTGGTGGTGATCCAAGACTGATTCATTTTTATGAAGGTCAGCCGATCGACCGAGTCGGTGGACAGACGCACCCTGTGATCGGTTACCACGCCTCCAGCAGCACTGAATGTGCGTTCCGAAAGAACGCTGGATGCAGGACAGGCCAGTAGCTCAATTGCATACTGTGCAAGCTCTGGCCAGTGATCCATCCTCAAGACCCAGTAACCCAGAGGATTTTCGGTGGGAAAGGTGTCCAAGTCTGATCTTGCCCCTAGGTATTCCTGCACCATGTAAAACAGACGCTGGCGATGGTTGCTGGAACCGATCATACCTTGGGGCTGCGGACCAAAAAATTGTCTGAACGCATCGGTCAGACGGCCACCTTCTCCACCGCTCCTTCTTTGACTGACCGAAGCCTCAGCAACACGTTGTCCAGAAACAGGAGTTTGTAACCTCCCAGTCTCTGGGAACGCGTTGCACAGACCTTTCTGCAAGGCCTCCCGAAGATGTTTCATCCTCTGCTCCCTCTGCGATGGCAAGATAAGGTCCGCAACCTTACCCTTGTAACGTGGATCAAGGAGGGTTGCCAGCCAGTATTGGTCCTTCTCCTTGATACCACGAATACGAGGATCCTTACGCAGGCTTTGCAGGATCAGGGAGGCCATGCAGCGTAGGTTTGCTGAGGCATTCGGTCCGGAGTCCTCTGGGTCACTAAGGACAACAACGTCCGCAGCCACCTCCTCCCAGCCACGTACAAGTCCATGTGTTCCTTGGGACTGATCCCTTAAAGACTGCTGATGCTGAGTGCCAGGCTCCACCTCCATACTGACACAATCTTCCTCCTCCTCCTCCTCCTCCTCCTCGTCCTCTTCCTGTGTGATCGGCGGGCACGCAGGAACACTGTCTGGATAAAGGGGGCCTTGAGAGCTAAGGAAGTCCTCCTCTTCCTGCCTCTGTTCTGCCTCAAGTGCCCTGTCCATTATCCCACGCAGCGTGTGCTCCAACAGGTGGACAAGGGGGACAGTGTCACTGATGCATGCACTGTCAGTGCTCACCATCCTCGTGGCCTCCTCGAATGGTGACAGGACAGTGCATGCATCCCTGATCATGGCCCACTGGCGTGGGGAAAAAAAACCAAGGTCCCCTGACCCTGTCCTGGTGCCATAGTCGCACAGGTACTCATTGATGGCCCTCTGCTGCGTGTGCAGCCGCTGCAGCATGGCCAACGTCGAGTTCCACCTGGTGGGCATGTCACAGATTAGGCGGTTCTTGGGCAGGTTAAACTCCTTTTGGAGGTCCGTCAGCCGAGCACTGGCATTATATGACCGGCGGAAATGCACACAGACTTTCCTGGCCTGCCTCAGGACATCCTGTAAGCCCGGGTACCTGCCCAAGAACCGCTGCACCACCAAGTTAAGGACGTGAGCCAAACAGGGCACATGGGTCAGTTGTCCCTGTCGGAGGGCAGAGAGGAGGTTGGTGCCATTGTCGCAAACCACCATTCCTGCCTTAAGTTGGCGTGGCGTCAACCACCTCTGAACCTGCCCCTGCAGAGCTGACAGAACCTCTGCCCCAGTGTGGCTCCTGTCCCCCAAGCACACCAGCTCAAGCACCGCATGGCATCTTTTGGCCTGCGTACTTGCGTAGCCCCTTGAACGCCTACGGAGCACCGCTGGTTCCGAGGAAGAGGCCATGGAGGAAGAAGAAGAGGAGGGGGTGGAGGAGAGAGGTGTGTCACAATCAGCATTTTGGAGGCGTGGTGGCGGAACAACCTCCAACACTACTGCACCTTGTCCTGCATCCTTCCCAGCTGCCAGCAGAGTCACCCAATGCGCCGTGAAACTTAAGTAACGTCCCTGTCCATGCCTGCTGGACCATGAGTCAGCGGTAATATGCACCTTACCGCTGACCGCCCTGTCCAGCGAGGCATGGACATTGCCTTCCACATGCCGGTAGAGAGCCGGAATCGCCTTCCGTGAGAAAAAGTGGCGTTTGGGTACCTGCCACTGAGGAACCGCACATTCCACAAACTCACGGAAGGGGGCAGAGTCTACCAACTGAAAAGGCAGCAGTTGAAGTGCTAGCAATTTTGCCAAGCTAGCATTCAACCGCTGGGCATGTGGATGGCTGGGAGCAAACTTCTTTCGGCGGTGCAGCAGCTGGGGCAGGGAAATTTGCCTGGTACAATCTGACGTCGGTGTACCAAAAGCAGATTGCCCATAAGTACTTGGCTGTGACACACCTAATTCTACACCTTCATTCCTCTCACTGCAGGTCGCAGAGAGGACTGAAGGTCTAGTGGGGTTGGAAATCTCAGCTGATGAGGAGCAAGGAGAGATCGTCTTTGTTCTTTGGTGTGGGTCTTTTAGATACGCTTGCCAACGAACTGCATGGCAGGTCAACATATGTCTGGTCAAGCATGTGGTACCCAAGCGGGAGATGTTTTGGCCACGCGAGATACGCTTGAGACATATATTGCAAATAGCAGCGGTGCGATCTGATGCACTCGTCTCAAAAAAGGCCCACACCAAAGAACTTTTTGAATAACGCGCAGAGACTGCAGCGCCCTGCACATGTGGAGCTTTGGGGTGTGATGCAGTCAATGTGCTGCCCTTAGGCTGGCCCCTGGAGGGCATCCTGCCTAGTTGGTGATGTGCCACCTCCTCCTCCTCCTCCTCCTCCTCCTCCTCCTCCTCCTCTCTCCTATCAGGCACCCACGTTGAGTCAGTGACCTCATCATCCCCTCCCTCCTCATCACTGGAGCAAACCTGGCAGTATGCTGCAGCAGGGGGAGCATGACTGCCAGATTGCTGTCCTTCTTGGGCACCCCCTCTGTCCGTGCTCATGTTACTGCCTTCATTGAGCTCAGTATCATCATCAGAGCCTTCCAAACGCTGGGCATCCTCCTGGAGCATGTACCCAACACTGTGGTCAAACAGTTCGAGGGAATCCTCAGGAGGACATGGTGGGGCTAGGGAAGGAGTCACTGATGACATTGAGCTGAGGGAAGAGGCCGCTGCTTTGCCAGACAAAGCACCCTGGGCATGGGTGAGAGAGGATGAGGAGGATGAGGACGGCTTGGTCATCCACTCGACCAAGTCTTCCGCATGTTGCGGCTCAACACGGCCAGCTGCCGAAAAAAAGGCCAAGCGTGTCCCATGGCCACGTGCTGATGAGGATGCACCGTCTCCACGACCAGCACTAGACACAGAGCCTGCTTGCCCTCTCTTATTGGCTTGTGACTGTCTGCCTCTCCTTCTTGGCCTTCCAGACATACTAATGGCCTGTAGCTGCACTAAGCTGGGATAGAACACCTGTAATTTTCTTCAGGTAGCTTTATATACTGTAACCAGACAAGCCTGCCTGTCAGTAGGAAGATAACAGGAACGGATCTAGCTGAACACTGTGAGCAGGACGTACTGCACTAAATGTATATAGCAGGAACGGATCTAGCTGAACACTGTGAGCAGCACGCACTGCACTGAATGTAAATAGCAGGAACGGATCTAGCTGAACACTGTGAGCAGGACGCACTGCACTGAATGTAAATAACAGGAACGGATCTAGCTGAACACTGTGAGCAGGACACACTGTACTAAATGTAAATAGTCTAGCTGCCTGACCGTGGTACTAATAGGATCAAAAAGAACACCTGTAATTTTCTTCAGGTAGCTTTATATACTGTAACCAGACAAGCCTGCCTGTCAGTAGGAAGATAACAGGAACGGATCTAGCTGAACACTGTGAGCAGGACGTACTGCACTAAATGTATATAGCAGGAACGGATCTAGCTGAACACTGTGAGCAGCACGCACTGCACTGAATGTAAATAGCAGGAACGGATCTAGCTGAACACTGTGAGCAGGACGCACTGTACTGAATGTAAATAGCAGGAACGGATCTAGCTGAACACTGTGAGCAGGACACACTGCACTGAATGTAAATAACAGGAACGGATCTAGCTGAACACTGTGAGCAGGACACACTGTACTAAATGTAAATAGTCTAGCTGCCTGACCGTGGTACTAATAGGATCAAAAAGAACACCTGTAATTTTCTTTAGGTAGCTTTATATACTGTAACCAGACAAGCCTGCCTGTCAGTAGAAAGATAACAGGAACGGATCTAGCTGAACACTGTGAGCAGGACGCACTGCACTGAATGTAAATAGCAGGAACGGATCTAGCTGAACACTGTGAGCAGCACGCACTGCACTGAATGTAAATAGCAGGAACGGATCTAGCTGAACACTGTGAGCAGGACGCACTGCACTGAATGTAAATAGCAGGAACGGATCTAGCTGAACACTGTGAGCAGGACGCACTGCACTGAATGTAAATAACAGGAACGGATCTAGCTGAACACTGTGAGCAGGACACACTGTACTAAATGTAAATAGTCTAGCTGCCTGACCGTGGTACTAATAGGATCAAAAAGAACACCTGTAATTTTCTTCAGGTAGCTTTATATACTGTAACCAGACAAGCCTGCCTGTCAGTAGGAAGATAACAGGAACGGATCTAGCTGAACACTGTGAGCAGGACGTACTGCACTAAATGTATATAGCAGGAACGGATCTAGCTGAACACTGTGAGCAGCACGCACTGTACTGAATGTAAATAGCAGGAACGGATCTAGCTGAACACTGTGAGCAGGACACACTGCACTGAATGTAAATAACAGGAACGGATCTAGCTGAACACTGTGAGCAGGACACACTGTACTAAATGTAAATAGTCTAGCTGCCTGACCGTGGTACTAATAGGATCAAAAAGAACACCTGTAATTTTCTTCAGGTAGCTTTATATACTGTAACCAGACAAGCCTGCCTGTCAGTAGGAAGATAACAGGAACGGATCTAGCTGAACACTGTGAGCAGGACGCACTGCACTGAATGTAAATAGCAGGAACGGATCTAGCTGAACACTGTGAGCAGCACGCACTGCACTGAATGTAAATAGCAGGAACGGATCTAGCTGAACACTGTGAGCAGGACGCACTGCACTGAATGTAAATAGCAGGAACGGATCTAGCTGAACACTGTGAGCAGGACGCACTGCACTGAATGTAAATAGCAGGAACGGATCTAGCTGAACACTGTGAGCAGCACGCACTGCACTGAATGTAAATAGCAGGAACGGATCTAGCTGAACACTGTGAGCAGCACGCACTGCACTGAATGTAAATAGCAGGAACGGATCTAGCTGAACACTGTGAGCAGGAAGCACTGTACTGAATGTAAATAGCAGGAACGGATCTAGCTGAACACTGTGAGCAGGACACACTGCACTGAATGTAAATAGTCTAGATAGAAGATAACAGGAACGGATCTAGCTAAACTGAATACAGTGTATATATATATATGCAACACCTGGGATGCATATATATACACAATACACTGTAAGTGCAGCTAACTGACTGACTGTTCTGCCTAATCTATCTAACTCAAATCAAACACTGTCTCTCTGTCTATCTCTTTCAACGCCGGAACACACACTACACAGGGCCGCCGTGCAGGCGGCCTTATATAGTGTGGGGCGTGTACTAAATCCCCTGAGCCATAATTGGCCAAAGCCTCCTTGGCTTTGGCCAATTACGGCTCTCTGTTCAGGCGGCGCTGTGATTGGCCAAGCATGCGGGTCATAGTGCATGCTTGGCCAATCATCAGCCAGCAATGCACTGCGATGCCGCAGTGAATTATGGGCCGTGACGCGCCACACGAATTTGGCGCGAACGGCCCATATCGTTCGCAATTCGACGGACGGTCGAACAGCCGATGTTCGAGTCGAACATGGGTTCGACTCGAACACGAAGCTCATCCCTATGATTGAGCCCCATCCAACAAAACACTTGGCTCCAAATCAGTCAAACTGCTCTTGAAATCAATACTCTTACAAAAGCATGCATGCCATATTTAGGTACAATCAATGCCACCACAAAAATCTGTGTGGCACTACCTCAGAAACTGCTTTTTTAAAGCTGCTTTTACTCTTACCTTTTACCCCCATGTCATTTCTGATATTTTGTTTGCCTCATGGGTCTCCGCAAGCAAAAAATAATTTGGGGACCTATTCATATATTCATGTCTGTGTTTGTTTCAACACCTACACACTCAATATGACCTAGACTTTAAATATTTCTTCTTACAGCTTTGCTAGGCCCTCTCTCGTATATCTTGGTCTGACCATCTACTGATGTGGCATCTATTAAAATTCTATGATAATTCTCTACCTCAGCACAAAGGGATCTCTCATGTCCACAAACTCCTCACTGAACCCTTAGCCCAATATAAAACATTCTCAATGTTATACTGGTAGAGGCTTCTACAACTTACCTTTACCTCTCAGCAATAGTATCACTCACTTCAGTTCACTATAAAGGCCTCTCACTGTTGTATTCTCCATTGGAAATCTGTCTAGAAGCTGTTTCATGACTGGTACCTAGGAATGAGCCGAACACCCCCTGGTTCAGTTTGCGGCAGAACATGTGAACTGACAAAAAGTTTGTGCGAACACGCAAACACTGTCAAAGTCTATGGGACCCGAATGTGAAAAATCAAAAGTGTTAATTTTAAAGGCTAATATGCAAGTTATTGTCATTAAAAGTGTTTGGGGACCCGGGTCCTGCCCCAGGGGACATGTATCAAAGCAAAAAAAAAAGTTTTAAAAACGGCAGTTTTTTCTGGAGCAGTGATTTTAATAATGCTTAAAGTGAAACAATAAAAGTGACAAATTCCTTTAAATGTTGTGCCTGAGGGGTGACTATAGTATGCCTGTAAAGTGGTGCATTTTTCCTGTGTTTAGAACAGTCCCTGCAGCAAAATGACATTTCTAAAGGAATAAAAGTCATTTAAAACTGCTTGCGGCTGTAATGTATTGTCGGGTCCTGGCAATATAAATGAAAATCATTGAGAAAAACGGCACGGGCCCCCCCAGCCCATTACCAGGCCCTTTGGGTCTGGTATGGTTATTAAGGGGAACCCTGCACCCAAATTTAAAAAAAAAAGGCGTGGGGCCCCAAGGCCCTATATACTCTGAACTGCAGTATACAGGCGTTCCCTGGGTTACACACAAAATAGGGAATCTAGGTTTGTTCTTAAGTTGAATCTGTTTGTAATTTAAAACAGGTACATTTTTTAAGGGTAGCTCCAGCCAAAAAATCTATTTTTAAGCTTTTTGGATAACATAGGGAATGGTTATCACACCTGTAACATTTGTTTTGCTGCCTGTGCCCCTGTTCAGAAGATTTCACCTCAATTTCTGTCCCAATGACAATTGGATTTTGAAAATTTTCGGTTATTAGGAAAACAAGGATTGTTGATAAAGCATCAGTGGAGACACCTTTTTTCCCATATCAACTCTTACAGGAGAGAATTTCCCTTCCTAGGGGTAGATTTCCGCTCATTTCCTATTATCTCCCTCCATTTGTAAGTAAGAGTCGTTTGTAAGTCAGATGTTTGAAAATAGGGGACTGCCTGTATATACTATACAGCCTGCCCTATATACTCTGTGCAAAATTGGGCCTTAGGTGTTGGTGGTACCAGAACACTTTAAGCCCTCACAGTTACTCTTGGTGGGAGCTGGAACGGGCCCTGCTGTGAAATATTATATCTAGAATTGTAATTACATGCCCCTGTTAAACAGGGGCAGAAAAATTGTGACTTTGGTGGTGGTGCCACAACACTGTAACCCCTCACAACTTCTCTTGTTAAGCACAGGAACGAGCCCTGCTGTGAAATATTAGATCAAAAATTGTAATTACATGCCCCTGTTAAACAGGGGCAGAAAAATTGGGCCTTAGGCAGTGGTGGTGGTGCCACAGCACTGCAACCCCTCACAGATACTCTTGATGAGTGCAGGAACGAGCCCTGCTGTGAAATATTTGATCAAAAATTATAATTACACACCCCTGTTAAATAGGGGCAGAAAAATTAGGCCTTAGGCAGTGGTGGTTGTGCCCTGAACCAAAAAATATTCTTAGAAGCTATCATCATGAATTTTGAGGAGGAATAGGATAGTCACTCAGCATAATAGGATATTCACTCAGCATAGGCAGTCTTCAAGGGATCCCACATCCATAGAAAAATCAATCGGTTACATCAGCATCAGGTGCTTGGTAACTGGTGATCCAAGACTGATTCATTTTTATGAATGTGAGCCGATCAACAGAGTCTGTGGACAGGCACACGCTGTGATCGGTTACAAAGCCTCCAGCAGCACTGAATGTGCGTTCAGAAAGAACACTGGATGCAGGACAGGCCAGTAGCTCAATTGTAGTGGCTCAATTGCTCTGGCCAATGGTCCATCCTCAAGACCCAGTAACCCAGTGGATGTTTTGTTGGAAAGGTCTCCAAGTCTGACCTTGCCCCTTGATATTCCTGCACCATGTAATTCAGACGCTGGCAATGGTTGCTGGAACCGATCAGACCTGGGCACTGGGGACTGAAGAATTGTCTGGAGGCATCGGTCAGCCGGCCACCTTCTCCACCACTCTTTCTGTGACTAAACAAAGCCTCAGCAACATGTTGTCCAGCATCAGCAAATTGCAACCTCCCAGGCTCTGGAAACGCATTGCACAAACCTTTCTGCAAGGCCTCCCGAAGATGTTTCATCCTCTGCTCCCTCTGCAAAGGCTGGATAAGTTCTGCAACCTTACCCTTGTAACGTGGATCAAGAAGGGTTGCCAGCCAGTAATGATCCCTCTCCTTGATACCACGAATCCTAGGGTCCTTTCGCAGGCTTTGCAGGATCAGGGAGGCCATGCAGTGTAAGTTTGCAGAGGAATTCGATCCTGAGTCCTCTGGATCACTAAGGATCACATGATCCACAACCACCTCCACCCAGCCACGTACAATTCCATGGGTTTCTGGGGACTGAAAATGATCCCTTGAAGACTGCTTCTAAAGCTGAGTGTTATCCTCCACGTCCATGCTGACACAATCCTCCTCCTCTTCTTTTTCCTGTGTGATTAGTGGGACCACAGGAATACTATCTGAATGAAGGGGGCCTTGAGAGGTAAGGAAGTCCTCCTCTTCCTCCCACTGTTCTGCCTCAAGTGCCCTGTCCATGATTCCATGAAGCATGTGCTCCAGCAGGAAGACTAGAGGGACAGTGTCACTGGTGCATGCATTGTCGCTGCTCACCATCCTTGTAGCCTCCTCAAATGGTGAAAGGACAGTGCATGCATACTTGATCATGAGCCTCTGGTGTGGTGAAAAAAAGTCAAGCTCCCTGACCCTGCCCTGGTGCCATACTCACACAGGTACTCATTGATGGCCCGGTTGCATTCCCTTTAAAGGTCAGCCAGCAGAGCACTGGCATTATATGACTGGTGGAAATGACCACAGACTTTCCTGGCCTGCCTCAGGGCATCCTGTAAGCCCGGGTACCTGCCCAAGAACCGCTGCACCACCAAGTTAAGGACGTGAGCCAAACAGGGCACATGGGTCAGTTGTCCCTGTCGGAGGGCGGAGAGGAGGTTGGTGCCATTGTCACAAACCACCATTCCTGGCTGAAGCTGGCGTGGCGTCAACCACATCTGAGCCTGCCTGTGTAGAGCTGATAGAATCTCTGCCCAAGTGTGGCTCCTGTCCCCTAAGCAGACCAACTCAAGCACCGCATGGCATCTTTTGGCCTGAGTGCTTGCGTAGCCCCTTGAATGCCTACGGAGCACTGCTGGTTCAGAGGAGAAATCTGCAGAGGAAGAGGCCATAGAGGAAGAAGAAGAGGAGGGGGTGTAGGAGAGAGCTGTGGCAGAATCACCACTAGCATTTTGGAGGCGTGGTGGTAGAACAAGCTCCAACAATACTAAACCCTGTCCTGCATCCTTCCCAGCTGCCAGCAGAGTTACCCAGTGAGCCGTGAAAGAAAGGTAACATCCCTGTCCATGCCTGCTGGACCACGAGTCAGCGGTAATATGCACCTTACTGCTGACTGCCCTGTCCAACGAGGCCAAGACATTGCCTTGCACATGCTGGTAGAGAGCCGGAATGAACTTCTGTGAAAAGAAATGGCATTTGGGAACCTGCCACTGAGGTACCGCACATTCCACAAATTCACGAAAGGTGGCAGAGTCTACCAGCTGAAAAGGCAGCAGTTGCAGTGCTAGCAATTTGGCCAAGCTAGCATTCAGACGCTGAGCATGTGGATGGCTAGGACCAAATTTCTTTGGACGGTTTAGCAACTGGGGTAGGGAAATTTACCTGCTAAAATTGGATGTTGGTATACCGCTAGCAGATTGGCCGCAAGTACTTGGGACATCTATTTCTATACCTTCATTCCTCTCAGTGTGGGTTTCTGAGAGGACTGGAAGTATAGTGGGGTTGGAGATCCCAGCTGATGAGGAGCAAGGAGAGGTCTGCCTTGTTCTTTGATGTGGGCCTTTTAAGTGCTGTTGCCAAGGGACTGCATGGGAGGTCGTCATATGTCTGGTCAAGCATGTGGTGCCCAAGTGGCTGCTGTTTTGGCCACGCTTGATACGCTTCAGACATATGACATATGTTGCAAACAGCAATGGTGCGATCTGCTGCACATGTGTCAAAAAAGGCCCACACCAAAGAACTTTTCAAAATATGCGGGGAGTCAGCAGCACCCAACACCTGCTCAGCTCTGCAGTGTGATGCAATGGGGTGGCTGCCCTTTAGCTGCCCCCTGGAGGGCAACCTGCCTCGTTGGAGATGTGCCTCCTCCTCCTACTCTCTTTTATCAGGCACCCAAGTAGAGTCAGTGACCTCATCATCCCCTCCCTCCTCGTCACTGGAGCAAACTTGGCAGTATGCTGCAGCTGGGAGAACATGACTGCCAGTCTCTTGTCCTGCCTGGCACCCCCTCACTCTAGGCTCACGTTACTCCCTTCCTCAAAATGGGTACCATCATCGGAGCCTGCAAATTGCTGTGCATCCTCCTGCAGCATGTACCCAACACTATGGTCGAATAGTTCGGGGGACTCCTCCGTGCATGATGGTGGGGCTAGGGAAGGAGTGACTGTTGACATGGAGCCAAATAGGCCACTTTGGCAGCTGCATTGGCAGGCAAACTACTCTGAGCCTGGGTGACAGAGGATGAGGAGGATGAGAACGGCTTTGTTATCCATTCTACCAACTCTTCTGCATGTTTTGGCTCAATAACACAGCCAGCTGCAGAAAAAAAGGACAATCGTGCCCCACGGCCACGTGCTGAGGATGCACCATGTCCACGACCTGCACTGTTGACTGTAGACATAGAGACTGCTTGCCCTCTTTTAGTGGCCTGTGGGCATCTCTCTCTCCTTAGTGGCCTTCCGGACATGCTGTAAATTTTGCTTAGCAAAACCACACTACACTTTTGTGTACTGTGTACACCACCAGAAAAGTAGTAGCAACTGCACTATGGGTGCACGGTACTGTGTACACCACCAGAAGTGTAATAACTACTATGGGTGCACTGTATTGTGTACTGTGTACACCACCAGAAAAGTAGTAGCAACTGCACTATGGGTGCACGGTACTGTGTACACCAACAGAAATATAATAGCAACCATGGGTGCACAGTATTGTGTACTGTGTACACCACCGGAAAAGTAGTAGCAACTGCACTAGGGGTGCACGGTACTGTGTACACCACCAGAAGTGTAATAGCAACTATGGGTGCACTGTATTGTGTACTGTGCACACCACCAGAAAAGTAATATCAACTGCACTATGGGTGCACGGTACTGTGTACACCAACCGAAGTGTAATAACAACTATGGGTGCACTGTATTGTGTACTGTGTACACCACCAGAAAAATAGTAGCAACTGCACTAGGGGTGCACAGTACTGTGTACACCACCAGGAGTCTAATAGCAGCTATGGGTGCACTGTATTGTGTACTGTGTACACCACCAGAAAAGTAGTAGCAACTGCACTATGGGTGCACGGTACTGTGTATACCGCCTGAAGTATATTAGAAAAAGTACACCAGGAATGGCCTGCAGTCAGATATAGGCTTGGCTACACTGGATGCAGTATATATATATATATATATATATATATATATATATATATATATATATATATATATATATATATATATATATATATATATATATATATATATATATATATTGATTTATAGCAACAGGTGTCACAGCACTAATTGGTTGGTTGCAGCTTGCTAAAATCATTTAAGTTAATTAAATTAATTAATGTACACACATCACCCCATATTGACAGAAAAACACAGAATTGTTGACATATTTGCAGATTTATTAAAAAAGAAAAACTGAAATATCACATGGTCCTAAGTAATTAGACCCTTTTCTCAGTATTTAGTAAAAGCACCCTTTTGATCTAATACAGCCATGAGTCTTTTTGGGAAAGATGCAACAAGTTTTTCACGCCTGGATTTGGGGATCCTCTGCCATTCCTCCTTGCAGATCCTCTCCACTTCTGTCAGGTTAGATAGTAAATGTTGGTGGACAGCCATTTTTAGGTCTTTCCAGAGATGCTCAATTGGGTTTAAGTCAGGGCTCTGGCTGGGCCATTCAAGAACAGTCACGGAGTTGTTGTGAAGCCACTCCTTCATTATTTTAGCTGTGTGCTTAGGGTCATTGTCTTGTTGGAGGGTAAACCTTCGGCCCAGTCTGAGATCCTGAGCACTCTGAAGAAGGTTTTCGTCCAGGATATCCTTGTACTTGGCCGCATTCATCTTTCCCTCGATTACAACCAGTCATCCTGTCCCTGCAGCTGAAAAACACCCCCACAGCATGATGCTGCCACCACCATGCTTCACTGTTGGGACTGCATTGGACAGGTGCCGCCACACATACCGCTTAGAATTAAGGCCAGCAAATTCTATCTTGGTTTCCGCAGACCAAATAATCTTATTTCTCACCATCTTGGAGTCCTTCAGGTGTTTTTTAGCAAACTCCACGTGGGCTTTCATGTTTCTTGCACTGAGGAGAGGCTTCCGTCGGGCCACTCTACCATAAAGCCCTGACTGGTGGAGGGCTGCAGTGATGGTTGACTTTCTACAACTTTCTCCCATCTCCCGACTGCATCTCTGGAGCTCAGCCAGAGTGATCTTTGGGTTCTTCTTTACCTCTCTCACCAAGGCTCTTCTCCCCCAATAGCTCAGTTTGGCTGGACGGCCAGCTCTAGGAAGGGTTCTGGTCATCCCAAACATCTTCCATTTAAGGATTATGGAGGCCACTATGCTCTTAGGAACCTTAAGTGCAGCAGAATTTTTTTGTAACCTTGGCCAGATCTGTGCCTTGCCACAATTCTGTCTCTGAGCTCTTCAGGCAGTTCCTTTGACGTCATGATTCTCATTTGCTCTGACATGCACTGTGCGCTGTAAGGTCTTATATAAACAGGTGAGTGGCTTTCCTAATCAAGTCCAATCAGTATAATCAAACACAGGTGGACTCAAATGAAGGTGTAGAACCATCTCAAAGATGATCAGAAGAAATGGACAGCACCTGAGTTAAATATATGAGTGTCACAGCAAAGGGTCTGAATACTTAGGACCGTGTGATATTTTAGTTTTTCTTTTTTAATAAATCTGCAAAAATGTCAACAATTCTGTGTTTTTCTGTCAATATGGGATGCTGTGTGTACATTAATGAGGAAAAAAATGAACTTAAATGATTTTAGCAAATTGCTGCAATATAACAAAGAGTGAAAAATTTAAGAGGGTCTGAATACTTTCCGTCCCCACTGTGTAAATATATGGCCTGCAGTCATGCAGTCAGGGGTATAGGCTTGGCTACACTGGATACAGTGTATGTATATATATATATATATATATATATATATATATATATATATATATATATACAAGACTGACAGTATATACAGTGGGCACGGAAAGTATTCAGACCTCCTTAAATTTTTCACTCTTTGTTATATTACAGCCATTTGCTAAAATCATTTAAGTTTTTTCCTCATTAATGTACACACAGCACCCCATATTGACAGAAAAACACAGAATTGTTGACATTTTTGCAGATTTATTAAAAAAAAAAACTGAAATATCACATGGTCCTAAGTATTCAGACCCTTTTCTCAATATTTAGTAAAAGCACCCTTTTGATCTAATACAGCCATGAGTCTTTTTGGGAAAGATGCAACAAGTTTTTCACACCTGGATTTGGGGATCCTCTGCCATTCCTCCTTGCAGATCCTCTCCAGTTCTGTCAGGTTGAATAGTAAAGACTGACAGTATATATATATATATATATATTAAATACACTGCAGCTAACTGAATAACCTGCCTGACTGAAGTATTTTAGAAAAAGTACACCAGGAATGATATATCTGCATATATCTGCAGTAGGGATGAGCTTCGTGTTCGAGTCGAACCCATGTTCGACTCGAACATCGGCTGTTCGACCGTCCGTCGAATTGCGAACGATATGGGCCGTTCGCGCCAAATTCGTGTGGCGCGTCACGGCCCATAATTCACTGCGGCATCGCAGTGCATTGCTGGCTGATGATTGGCCAAGCATGCACTATGACCCGCATGCTTGGCCAATCACAGCGCCGTCAGTAGAGAGAGCTGTAATTGGCCAAAGCCAGGGTGGCTTTGGCCAATTATGGCTCAGGGGATTTAGTACACACCCCACACTATATAAGGCCGCCTGCACGGCGGCCCTGTGTAGTGTGTGTTCCGGTGTGCTGAGCGATAGAGAGAGAGAGAGACAGTGTCATTTGATTTGAGTTAGATAGATTAGGCAGAACAGTCAGTCAGTTAGCTGCACTTACAGTGTATTGTGTATATATATGCATCCCAGGTGTTGCATATATATATATACACTGTATTCAGTTTAGCTAGATCCGTTCCTGTTATCTTCTATCTAGACTATTTACATTCAGTGCAGTGTGTCCTGCTCACAGTGTTCAGCTAGATCCGTTCCTGCTATTTACATTCAGTACAGTGCTTCCTGCTCACAGTGTTCAGCTAGATCCGTTCCTGCTATTTACATTCAGTGCAGTGCGTGCTGCTCACAGTGTTCAGCTAGATCCGTTCCTGCTATTTACATTCAGTGCAGTGCGTCCTGCTCACAGTGTTCAGCTAGATCCGTTCCTGCTATTTACATTCAGTGCAGTGCGTGCTGCTCACAGTGTTCAGCTAGATCCGTTCCTGCTATTTACATTCAGTGCAGTGCGTGCTGCTCACAGTGTTTAGCTACATCCGTTCCTGCTGTTTACATTCAGTGCAGTGCGTCCTGCTCACAGTGTTCAGCTAGATCCGTTCCTGCTATTTACATTCAGTGCAGTGCGTCCTGCTCACAGTGTTCAGCTAGATCCGTTCCTGCTATTTACATTCAGTGCAGTGCGTCCTGCTCACAGTGTTCAGCTAGATCCGTTCCTGCTATATACATTTAGTGCAGTACGTCCTGCTCACAGTGTTCAGCTAGATCCGTTCCTGTTATCTTCCTACTGACAGGCAGGCTTGTCTGGTTACAGTATATAAAGCTACCTGAAGAAAATTACAGGTGTTCTTTTTGATCCTATTAGTACCACGGTCAGGCAGCTAGACTATTTACATTTAGTACAGTGTGTCCTGCTCACAGTGTTCAGCTAGATCCGTTCCTGTTATTTACATTCAGTGCAGTGCGTCCTGCTCACAGTGTTCAGCTAGATCCGTTCCTGCTATTTACATTCAGTGCAGTGCGTCCTGCTCACAGTGTTCAGCTAGATCCGTTCCTGCTATTTACATTCAGTGCAGTGCGTCCTGCTCACAGTGTTCAGCTAGATCCGTTCCTGCTATTTACATTCAGTGCAGTGCGTGCTGCTCACAGTGTTCAGCTAGATCCGTTCCTGCTATTTACATTCAGTGCAGTGCGTCCTGCTCACAGTGTTCAGCTAGATCCGTTCCTGCTATTTACATTCAGTGCAGTGCGTCCTGCTCACAGTGTTCAGCTAGATCCGTTCCTGCTATTTACATTCAGTGCAGTGCGTGCTGCTCACAGTGTTCAGCTAGATCCGTTCCTGCTATTTACATTCAGTGCAGTGCGTCCTGCTCACAGTGTTCAGCTAGATCCGTTCCTGCTATTTACATTCAGTGCAGTGCGTCCTGCTCACAGTGTTTAGCTAGATCCGTTCCTGCTATTTACATTCAGTGCAGTGCGTCCTGCTCACAGTGTTCAGCTAGATCCGTTCCTGCTATTTACATTCAGTGCAGTGCGTCCTGCTCACAGTGTTCAGCTAGATCCGTTCCTGTTATCTTCCTACTGACAGGCAGGCTTGTCTGGTTACAGTATATAAAGCTACCTGAAGAAAATTACAGGTGTTCTTTTTGATCCTATTAGTACCACGGTCAGGCAGCTAGACTATTTACATTTAGTACAGTGTGTCCTGCTCACAGTGTTCAGCTAGATCCGTTCCTGCTATTTACATTCAGTGCAGTGCGTCCTGCTCACAGTGTTCAGCTAGATCCGTTCCTGCTATATACATTTAGTGCAGTACGTCCTGCTCACAGTGTTCAGCTAGATCCGTTCCTGTTATCTTCCTACTGACAGGCAGGCTTGTCTGGTTACAGTATATAAAGCTACCTGAAGAAAATTACAGGTGTTCTTTTTGATCCTATTAGTACCACGGTCAGGCAGCTAGACTATTTACATTTAGTACAGTGTGTCCTGCTCACAGTGTTCAGCTAGATCCGTTCCTGTTATTTACATTCAGTGCAGTGCGTCCTGCTCACAGTGTTCAGCTAGATCCGTTCCTGCTATTTACATTCAGTGCAGTGCGTCCTGCTCACAGTGTTCAGCTAGATCCGTTCCTGCTATTTACATTCAGTGCAGTGCGTCCTGCTCACAGTGTTCAGCTAGATCCGTTCCTGCTATTTACATTCAGTGCAGTGCGTGCTGCTCACAGTGTTCAGCTAGATCCGTTCCTGCTATTTACATTCAGTGCAGTGCGTCCTGCTCACAGTGTTCAGCTAGATCCGTTCCTGCTATTTACATTCAGTGCAGTGCGTCCTGCTCACAGTGTTCAGCTAGATCCGTTCCTGCTATTTACATTCAGTGCAGTGCGTGCTGCTCACAGTGTTCAGCTAGATCCGTTCCTGCTATTTACATTCAGTGCAGTGCGTCCTGCTCACAGTGTTCAGCTAGATCCGTTCCTGCTATTTACATTCAGTGCAGTGCGTCCTGCTCACAGTGTTTAGCTAGATCCGTTCCTGCTATTTACATTCAGTGCAGTGCGTCCTGCTCACAGTGTTCAGCTAGATCCGTTCCTGCTATTTACATTCAGTGCAGTGCGTCCTGCTCACAGTGTTCAGCTAGATCCGTTCCTGTTATCTTCCTACTGACAGGCAGGCTTGTCTGGTTACAGTATATAAAGCTACCTGAAGAAAATTACAGGTGTTCTTTTTGATCCTATTAGTACCACGGTCAGGCAGCTAGACTATTTACATTTAGTACAGTGCGTCCTGCTCACAGTGTTCAGCTAGATCCGTTCCTGTTATTTACATTCAGTGCAGTGCGTCCTGCTCACAGTGTTCAGCTAGATCCGTTCCTGCTATTTACATTCAGTGCAGTGCGTGCTGCTCACAGTGTTCAGCTAGATCCGTTCCTGCTATTTACATTCAGTGCAGTGCGTCCTGCTCACAGTGTTCAGCTAGATCCGTTCCTGCTATTTACATTCAGTGCAGTGCGTCCTGCTCACAGTGTTCAGCTAGATCCGTTCCTGTTATCTTCCTACTGACAGGCAGGCTTGTCTGGTTACAGTATATAAAGCTACCTGAAGAAAATTACAGGTGTTCTTTTTGATCCTATTAGTACCACGGTCAGGCAGCTAGACTATTTACATTTAGTACAGTGTGTCCTGCTCACAGTGTTCAGCTAGATCCGTTCCTGCTATTTACATTCAGTGCAGTGCGTCCTGCTCACAGTGTTCAGCTAGATCCGTTCCTGCTATATACATTTAGTGCAGTACGTCCTGCTCACAGTGTTCAGCTAGATCCGTTCCTGTTATCTTCCTACTGACAGGCAGGCTTGTCTGGTTACAGTATATAAAGCTACCTGAAGAAAATTACAGGTGTTCTTTTTGATCCTATTAGTACCACGGTCAGGCAGCTAGACTATTTACATTTAGTACAGTGTGTCCTGCTCACAGTGTTCAGCTAGATCAGTTCCTGTTATTTACATTCAGTGCAGTGCGTCCTGCTCACAGTGTTCAGCTAGATCCGTTCCTGCTATTTACATTCAGTGCAGTGCGTCCTGCTCACAGTGTTCAGCTAGATCCGTTCCTGCTATTTACATTCAGTGCAGTGCGTCCTGCTCACAGTGTTTAGCTAGATCCGTTCCTGCTATTTACATTCAGTGCAGTGCGTCCTGCTCACAGTGTTCAGCTAGATCCGTTCCTGTTATCTTCCTACTGACAGGCAGGCTTGTCTGGTTACAGTATATAAAGCTACCTGAAGAAAATTACAGGTGTTCTATCCCAGCTTAGTGCAGCTACAGGCCATTAGTATGTCTGGAAGGCCAAGAAGGAGAGGCAGACAGTCACAAGCCAATAAGAGAGGGCAAGCAGGCTCTGTGTCTAGTGCTGGTCGTGGAGACGGTGCATCCTCATCAGCACGTGGCCATGGGACACGCTTGGCCTTTTTTTCGGCAGCTGGCCGTGTTGAGCCGCAACATGCGGAAGACTTGGTCGAGTGGATGACCAAGCCGTCCTCATCCTCCTCATCCTCTCTCACCCATGCCCAGGGTGCTTTGTCTGGCAAAGCAGCGGCCTCTTCCCTCAGCTCAATGTCATCAGTGACTCCTTCCCTAGCCCCACCATGTCCTCCTGAGGATTCCCTCGAACTGTTTGACCACAGTGTTGGGTACATGCTCCAGGAGGATGCCCAGCGTTTGGAAGGCTCTGATGATGATACTGAGCTCAATGAAGGCAGTAACATGAGCACGGACAGAGGGGGTGCCCAAGAAGGACAGCAATCTGGCAGTCATGCTCCCCCTGCTGCAGCATACTGCCAGGTTTGCTCCAGTGATGAGGAGGGAGGGGATGATGAGGTCACTGACTCAACGTGGGTGCCTGATAGGAGAGAGGAGGAGGAGGAGGAGGAGGAGGAGGTGGCACATCACCAACTAGGCAGGATGCCCTCCAGGGGCCAGCCTAAGGGCAGCACATTGACTGCATCACACCCCAAAGCTCCACATGTGCAGGGCGCTGCAGTCTCTGCGCGTTATTCAAAAAGTTCTTTGGTGTGGGCCTTTTTTGAGACGAGTGCATCAGATCGCACCGCTGCTATTTGCAATATATGTCTCAAGCGTATCTCGCGTGGCCAAAACATCTCCCGCTTGGGTACCACATGCTTGACCAGACATATGTTGACCTGCCATGCAGTTCGTTGGCAAGCGTATCTAAAAGACCCACACCAAAGAACAAAGACGATCTCTCCTTGCTCCTCATCAGCTGAGATTTCCAACCCCACTAGACCTTCAGTCCTCTCTGCGACCTGCAGTGAGAGGAATGAAGGTGTAGAATTAGGTGTGTCACAGCCAAGTACTTATGGGCAATCTGCTTTGGGTACACCGACGTCAGATTGTACCAGGCAAATTTCCCTGCCCCAGCTGCTGCACCGCCGAAAAAAGTTTGCTCCCAGCCATCCACATGCCCAGCGGTTGAATGCTAGCTTGGCAAAATTGCTAGCACTTCAACTGCTGCCTTTTCAGTTGGTAGACTCTGCCCCCTTCCGTGAGTTTGTGGAATGTGCGGTTCCTCAGTGGCAGGTACCCAAACGCCACTTTTTCTCACGGAAGGCGATTCCGGCTCTCTACCGGCATGTGGAAGGCAATGTCCATGCCTCGCTGGACAGGGCGGTCAGCGGTAAGGTGCATATTACCGCTGACTCATGGTCCAGCAGGCATGGACAGGGACGTTACTTAAGTTTCACGGCGCATTGGGTGACTCTGCTGGCAGCTGGGAAGGATGCAGGACAAGGTGCAGTAGTGTTGGAGGTTGTTCCGCCACCACGCCTCCAAAATGCTGATTGTGACACACCTCTCTCCTCCACCCCCTCCTCTTCTTCTTCCTCCATGGCCTCTTCCTCGGAACCAGCGGTGCTCCGTAGGCGTTCAAGGGGCTACGCAAGTACGCAGGCCAAAAGATGCCATGCGGTGCTTGAGCTGGTGTGCTTGGGGGACAGGAGCCACACTGGGGCAGAGGTTCTGTCAGCTCTGCAGGGGCAGGTTCAGAGGTGGTTGACGCCACGCCAACTTAAGGCAGGAATGGTGGTTTGCGACAATGGCACCAACCTCCTCTCTGCCCTCCGACAGGGACAACTGACCCATGTGCCCTGTTTGGCTCACGTCCTTAACTTGGTGGTGCAGCGGTTCTTGGGCAGGTACCCGGGCTTACAGGATGTCCTGAGGCAGGCCAGGAAAGTCTCTGTGCATTTCCGCCGGTCATATAATGCCAGTGCTCGGCTGACGGACCTCCAAAAGGAGTTTAACCTGCCCAAGAACCGCCTAATCTGTGACATGCCCACCAGGTGGAACTCGACGTTGGCCATGCTGCAGCGGCTGCACACGCAGCAGAGGGCCATCAATGAGTACCTGTGCGACTATGGCACCAGGACAGGGTCAGGGGACCTTGGTTTTTTTTCCCCACGCCAGTGGGCCATGATCAGGGATGCATGCACTGTCCTGTCACCATTCGAGGAGGCCACGAGGATGGTGAGCACTGACAGTGCATGCATCAGTGACACTGTCCCCCTTGTCCACCTGTTGGAGCACACGCTGCGTGGGATAATGGACAGGGCACTTGAGGCAGAACAGAGGCAGGAAGAGGAGGACTTCCTTAGCTCTCAAGGCCCCCTTTATCCAGACAGTGTTCCTGCGTGCCCGCCGATCACACAGGAAGAGGACGAGGAGGAGGAGGAGGAGGAGGAGGAGGAGGAAGATTGTGTCAGTATGGAGGTGGAGCCTGGCACTCAGCATCAGCAGTCTTTAAGGGATCAGTCCCAAGGAACACATGGACTTGTACGTGGCTGGGAGGAGGTGGCTGCGGACGTTGTTGTCCTTAGTGACCCAGAGGACTCCGGACCGAATGCCTCAGCAAACCTACGCTGCATGGCCTCCCTGATCCTGCAAAGCCTGCGTAAGGATCCTCGTATTCGTGGTATCAAGGAGAAGGACCAATACTGGCTGGCAACCCTCCTTGATCCACGTTACAAGGGTAAGGTTGCGGACCTTATCTTGCCATCGCAGAGGGAGCAGAGGATGAAACATCTTCGGGAGGCCTTGCAGAAAGGTCTGTGCAACGCGTTCCCAGAGACTGGGAGGTTACAAACTCCTGTTTCTGGACAACGTGTTGCTGAGGCTTCGGTCAGTCAAAGAAGGAGCGGTGGAGAAGGTGGCCGTCTGACCGATGCGTTCAGACAATTTTTTGGTCCGCAGCCCCAAGGTATGATCGGTTCCAGCAACCATCGCCAGCGTCTGTTTTACATGGTGCAGGAATACCTAGGGGCAAGATCAGACTTGGACACCTTTCCCACCGAAAATCCTCTGGGTTACTGGGTCTTGAGGATGGATCACTGGCCAGAGCTTGCACAGTATGCAATTGAGCTACTGGCCTGTCCTGCATCCAGCGTTCTTTCGGAACGCACATTCAGTGCTGCTGGAGGCGTGGTAACCGATCACAGGGTGCGTCTGTCCACCGACTCGGTCGATCGGCTGACCTTCATAAAAATGAATCAGTCTTGGATCACCACCAGCTACCAAGCACCTGATGCAGATGTAACCGAATAATTTTTTTTGAAATCTCAGATCCCTTCAAAGACTGCCTATGCTGATGCTGAGTGACTATCCCTGAGTAATTATCCTCTTCCTCCTCAATCATCACGCTGATAGCTTGTAAGAACATTTTTGGTTCTGGGCGCCACCACCAGTGCCTAAGGCACAATTTTTCAGCCCCTGTTTAACAGGGGCGTGTAATTACAATTTTTGATGTAATACTTTGCAGCAGGGCTCGTTCCTGCATTCCAACTAGAGTGTCTGTGAGGGGTTGCAGTGTTGTGGCACCAGCACCAGTGCCTAAGACCCAATTTTTCAGCCCCTGTCTAACAGGGGCGTGTAATTACAATTTTTGATGCAATACTTTGCAGCAGGGCTTGTTCCTGCATTCCAACTAGAGTGTCTGTGAGGGGTTGCAGTGTTGTGGCACCAGCACCAGTGCCTAAGACCCAATTTTTCTGCCCCTGTCTAACAGGGGCGTGTAATTACAATTTTTGATGCAATACTTTGCAGCAGGGCTTGTTCCTGCATTCCAACTAGAGTGTCTGTGAGGGGTTGCAGTGTTGTGGCACCAGCACCAGTGCCTAAGACCCAATTTTTCTGCCCCTGTCTAACAGGGGCGTGTAATTACAATTTTTGATGCAATACTTTGCAGCAGGGCTTGTTCCTGCGTTTCAACTAGAGTGTCTGTGAGGGGTTGCAGTGTTGTGGCACCAGCACCAGTGCCTAAGACCCAATTTTTCAGCCCCTGTCTAACAGGGGCGTGTAATTACAATTTTTGATGCAATACTTTGCAGCAGGGCTCGTTCCTGCGTTCCAACTAGAGTGTCTGTGAGGGGTTGCAGTGTTGTGGCACCAGCACCAGTGCCTAAGGCCTAATTTTTCAGCTCCTGTTCAACAGGAGCATGTAATTACAATTCTTGATCTAATATTTCACAGCAGGGCCCTGTGAGGGCTTACAGTGTTTTGGCCACAGCAACACCTAAGGCCCAAATTTCTGCTGAGTATATAGGGTAGGACCCTACTTTCAAACATCTAACTTACAAACGACTCCTACTTGCAAACGGAAGGAGACAACAGGAAGTGAGATGAAATCTACCCCTAAGGAAGGGAAATTCTCTCCTGTAAGAGTTAATATGGGAAAACAATTTTTCCTTTCCACTGATGCTTTCCAATCCTTGTTCCACAAAAAAACACAAATTTTCAAAAAACATTTTTCATTGGGACAAAAAAGTGAGGTGAAATCTTCTGAAGAGGAGGAAAGACGCAAAACAAATGTCACAGGGGTGATAACCCTTCCCTATGTTTTCCAAAAAGCTTAGAAAAGATTTTTTGGCTGGAGCTAAACACATTAAAAATGTTCAAAATTACAAACAGATTCTACTTAACAACAAACCTACAGTCCCTGTCTTGTTTGCACCGCCTGTATACTGCTGTTCAGAGTATATAGGGACCTTTCCTTATTTTAATTTGGGTGCGGGGTTCCCCTTAATATCCATACAAGACCCAAAGGGCCTGGTAATGGACTGGGGGGTACCCATGCCGTTTGTCTCACTGATTTTCATCCATATTGCCATGACCCGACATGACATTAAACCCGCAAGCAGTTTTAAATGAGATTTTTTCCTTTAAAAATGACATTTGGTGCAGGGACTGTTCTAAACATGGGAAACACGCGTCACTTTACAGGCATACTATAGACACCCCCCAGGTACGATATTTAAAGGAATATTTCACTTTTTTTTTTTTACTTTAAGCATCATTAAAATCACTGCTCCCGAAAAAACGGCCGTTTTTAAAAGTTTTTTTTGCATTGATACATGTCCCCTGGGGTAGGACCCGGGTCCCCAAACCCTTTTTAGGACAATACCATGCAAATTAGCCTTTAAAATGAGCACTTTTGATTTCGAACGTTCGAGTCCCATAGACGTCAATGGGGTTCTAACGTTCGTGCGAACTTGCGGTCCGTTCGCGGGTTCTGGTGCGAACCGAACCGGGGGGTGTTCGGCTCATCCCTAATCTGCAGTCAGATATAGGCTTGGCTACACTGGATGCAGTGTGTACTGTATATATATATATATATTTATGTTTATATACACACAAGACTGACTGTGTGTATATATATATATATATATATATATATATATATATATATATATATATATATATATATATATATATATATATATATATATATTAAATACACTGCAGCTAACTGAATAACCTGTGAAAAAAGAAAACTAAAGCGCTGATGTGGATTCTCTATAAAATAGCAAAACACCAAAAAGAAATGTGTAAGCTGCAACCAACCAATTAGTGCTGTGACACCTGTTGCTATAAATCAAGATAAGATATGTTGGAGTGCTTATCAAATTATCCCTGGGATAGTTTGATAAGCGCACCAACATATTTTATCTTGATTTATAACTGAATAACCTGCCTGCCTGAAGTATTTTAGAAAAAGTACACTAGGAATGGCCTGCAGTCAGATATAGGCTTGGCTACACTGGATGCAGTGTATACAGGGGTGGACTTACAACTCATGGGCCCCCCGGGCACTAGGGGATCATGGAGCCCCCAGGTTTAAAGATGGCCACCACAAAGCAGCCATCTTTCTGATGCAACATTAATGCGGCACAGCCTTTGTGGCGGGGCACCTAGCTTGGTGACCTGAAGAGTGGCAGGAAACTTAAAGCTGGTGACTCAATAAATGTATTGGAAAACTCACATGGGCAGTGCCACCTTAACAGCACAGGCTCTGAAGGTCTGGAACTGTAAGCCGGACTTTCAGAGTGTATGCTTTGATGATGTTATCAGCTGTATGCACTCTGAATATCTCCTAAACGGTGCAAGTTTAGGAGATATTCACAGTACCTACAGGAAAGCCTTATTATAGGCTTAACTGTAGGTACAAGCAGTAGTACAGAGTTTAACACCACTCAGATTTTTTACAAATGTTTTTTTTTACAATATTTAATTTTTTTAATTAAATGTTTTATTATTAATTTTGATATTTTTTAAAACATTTTTTTCATAACTCTGTTGGGGGGGTCTTTGGTGAGATATCAGGGGTCTATACAGACCCCCTGAAGTATCACTTTTGAGACAGAGACAGGTACTGAAGACACAGATTCCCCAGTCCCTTTCTCTGCAGCCTCAGTTGCACTGAAAATGAATGAACAGGAGACAGAGACTACTGCCCATTCATGAACTGAAGCATAGCAAACATAGGGGTTCATTTACTAAAGGAAAATCCACTTTGCACTGCAAGTGCACTTGAAAGTGCACTGAAAGTGCACTTGGAAGTAAAGTCGCTGTAGATCCAAGGAAGACATGCAAGGAAAATAAAAAACAGCATTTTAGATTGCACATGATTGGATGATAAAATCAGCAGAGCTTCCACTCATTTCAGATCTACCCCTTAGATTTAGAGCAACTGCACTTCCAAGTGCACTTTAAGTGCACTTTCAAGTGCACTTGCAGTGCAAAGTGGATTTGCCTTTTGTAAATAACCCCCACTGTGTGCATCTTCAAAATTTGGCTTTTCAACGCTATGTAAAAAAAGGTACCACAATTTTTTTTGGAAATAAAGCCAACTACTGTACATTAGGGATTTCGAGGGGTTTTAAACTCTCCCTAAAACATCAATGATGTTCTTCATTTTGTTTATAAAATCATTGATGTTTTTCTGGATGTTTTCCAAGTCCCTATTACACCCCATGATCTCCCCGATCAGGATCTGGGCACTCTCACTGGTGAAATATCCTTCATCAACAACATCACGATCACCTAAAAATATAGAAAAAAAAAAACAACATGTATTATAAATATGCCGGCATTCATCTCTTACCTGAGCCTGTGGTCGCAGACACTCACCTGTTGTGGTGACAATTTCCACCACTTCTCCTTCCTCCTCCTCCTCCTGTTGGCTTTGGTGGATTTCAACTTCCTCATGAGGTGGGGCGTCTGTGGTCTCCTCGGATGAGTGGTGTCCTCTGAGTCTTTTCTCCCCTATGTAAAAAAAAAATAGGTATACTTAGCACACAGATATTTTATGACAGAAATAGGAATATGAAACATTGCTTGGAAGTGGGGTACAATTGTCTCTTTTGGCATAGTTGCAAGATGAAGAAATATGTTTTTTTACTTTGTCAAGCTTGAATACTTACCTGTTTTGGACAAGCTTCACAGATGGAGACACCCCTATAGTATACACTGTAGCACCTGTGTGGGCCCCCTAATAAAAAGGGTGTTCTTTTGTCCCACACTAGTGCTCTAGCGTCCAGATGTGTAAACAGCTGCTGAGTGTCCTCTCCTTACACAGAATCTAGTTTGCATTTCATTCAAGTTAACAACCCATCTAGACAACAAAATTATTTGAATAGAAGTAGGCTAGCAAAAATGTATTCAAATGCATATGTCCAAAACATGGTGTTTTCTATGCCGAACGAACAATGTTTCATACGAACGAATAATGTGCCCATGAACATGAAAGTTGCCATTTTAAACTGTACAACAGTTAAGAAAAGCACATGGAGCAGCACGAACGTTAGAAAAATAAAGAATAGGAAAACAGGCCAACTACTTACTTTTTTGCAGCACTCTCCTGATCTTTCCCTACTGCTCGTGCTCCCTTAATTTGAGGTCTGACCACCGCTTCCTTAGTTGATCCTTGGATTGTTGTACACCAAAATTCTTCTGCAGACTCTTGACAACTTTCGCCATGATCTTGGCCTTTCTGACATTGGGGTTGGGGTAGGGTCCATACCTCCCATCATAGTCGGCCCTCTTCAGGATGTCCACCATCTCCAACATCTCCCCAAAGGACATATTTGAGGCCTTAAATCGTCTCTTCCGGGATCGGGACGTTTCTGGCCCTGGGCTTTTCTCCTCCTCCTCGTTGGTGTAATTAGCACGCACCTGCTCTGTCTCCGCCATGTGCTCTTCCCCACTGCGCCGAGCGAGAAGGGGCGGGGAATAGACTAGAAAGAACATCAGGGGCGGGCAGAGTTTCACACATGCGCAGTGTATATAAAGCATAACACGCATGCGTAGTATGTACGATCTGTGAGCGGAGGAAGGAGTATCGGAGGCGCCGATTGTGATAACGAAGGTAAGATTAAAAATTGGGCCTATACTGATTCTAGATTGAGGCCTATATTGGGACAAGATTAAGAGAGTTTAGCCTGACATTAGGGTTTGTCTTGTGTATTTCAGATAAAATGGATGGCTTAAATTACCACAACTTCCTCCCCCTGTTCTTAGACAAATACAGGGAGCTGCCCTGTCTGTGGCAGATCAAACACCCCCAATACAACAATAAACAAAAGAGGCAGGCAGCACTGGAGAAACTGCTGGAGTTGGTGAAGCCGGTGGTCCCCACAGCAACCATCCCCTAATTAAAAGCCAAAATTGGTGGCCTGAGGAGCACTTATCTTAGGAAGAGCAAGAAGGTCCAGGATTCCCAGAGATCAGGAGCTGCAGCAGATGACGTTTATGTCCCCAGGCTGTGGTACTATGAGAGACTGTGATTTCTGTCAGACCAGACTGAAGTCAGGGAATCCCTCTCCACCCTTCCTTCCACTCTTCCTTCCACCCTATCTTCCACCCCAGCTGAGGCTTCCGATGTCCAGCCTGGGACTTCCAGCCAGGAAAAAGAGGAGGAGCCCAGCTGGAGCCAGATATAGCATTCTTTTACAGATTTCTGGTCAATAAATAAATGATGTTTACTGGATGTTATTATTGATCACTAATTGCAGATTAAATCAAGGCGTTTACATATCAATAGACAGTAGTGGGCAAAAATAATTGGGACAAGAATGAAAAATGCTGGGCTCAGAATGATAGTCTGTTATATTTGTTAACACTCCATTTGCTACAGTCATGAGATGAAAATTGTGTGTAATTGATGAAGACAAATCTAAAACTATGTCCCTTTTTCATACACAGGAGGACCTCAGCCAGGAGGAGGCTGTGGAATGTGGCACACAGGAGGAGGCTGTGGAATGTGGCACACAGGAGAAGGCGGGGGTAAGTGGCAGCCAGGAGGAGGAGGAGGCAGGGGCTAAGTGGCAGCCAGGAGAAGGCCGGGCACCAATAGGAGCCTGACAGAATCGCAGGTCCCTCCCCTCCGCCTTCCAAACAAAAGACCCAGGAAGGGGAGTAATGTGCAGGATTCAGCACTCAGGCTGATTCAGGAGGCTTCTGTGTCCCTCAGAGCCTTCCCCACTCGTGAAGAGGCCTTTTCCTGCATGGCTGCCACAAAACTGAAGGACATGCAGGAGGGTCAATGCCTCATGTGTGAGGACATTCTTTATAAAGCCTTAATTAAGGGGGTGAGGGGCGAAACCACACCCAATACCCACTTGTGTGAGTTGGACCATCCTCCTCCTCCTCCTCCAACTCCACCACCACAGACACAGCATGGAAGGAAGCGTGGAAGGAAGACCAGAGAGTGATGACCTGGGTTCAGTCTGGTCTGACAAAAGATGCAGGCTCTTGTATGACCACAGCCTGGGGACATACATGTCATCTGCTGCTGTTCATGATCTCTAGGACTTCTGGACCAGATTGAACTCCCTTATATATGGACTCCTCAGGCAACCAATTTTGCTGTAAAATAATTGATGTGTGCCCTGGGGGCCCAAGGCTTCACCAATTTCTGCTGTTTCTCCAGTGTTGCCTCCCTCTTTCCTTGGTTATGAGCCCTTAATAAATTTTTGGTTTGATTTATTATACTCGCCTATGTGTGTTTTCCTTCAAAAAGGACAGTTTGTTTGTGAGGAGGCAGGTACATTTCAAAAATACAATGTGAAATTAACAAGGGACACCAACACCAAACAATCTCCTTGAGATTAAATAATACAAGATAATAAAGGTGTTGTGGTAACTTGACACACAAAAAAACACACCCAAAACTATTCTGGAGTTAAAAAAAAAAAAAATAGTAAAAAAAAAAAAGATCAGGCTTGAAAAAAAAGCCCCCCCGAAAAAAAAGTTTGAAATTTTTAATTCAGATGTGACAAATCAAAATATATTGATGAAATCATGATAAATAATAAAGAAAGAAGTTTGTGAGAACTCTGTGTGAATATGAACAGCAAAACAACTTAATTCTTCTAGCATTATAAAGAAGAACAGAGAGTGCTGCATTCAACAATTTCAAACATTGCACCGTGACGAAAGTGCTATATCCATTCCGAACGCTAATTTTACCACACCGAGCAGTTCCGTCTCGGAATTTCTTCTGAGCATGCGTGGCACTTCGTGCGTCGGAATTGTCCACACACGGTCGGAATTGACGCAATTGGATTTTGTTGTCAGAAAATTTTATAGCCTGCTCTCAAATTTTGTGTCGAAAAATCCGATGGAAAAAGTTCGATGGAGCCCACACACGGTCAGAATTTCCGACAACAAGCTCCGATCGCACATTTTCCGTCTGAAAATCTGGCCGTGTGTACAGGGCATTAGAGGTACTAATGGAGTTCTCATACCGAAGGAAGGGGTGTCTCCCCTTCCCTCTTCCTCTACTCTGACCCCGGGGAACCCCCCTAAATGGGGGACCAGTAGTATGGGGGTTCTGTTTGAATGAGAATACCCCGTAGTGGATGGAGGTTGGCTCTGAGATGGAACTTGGGGCCCCACACCAGCACTTTCCCGAACTACAGGCATTCCACCCCCCATTCCCTCCTTGGTTTGCCATGTAAAAACTTTATTGCTTTTATAATCAGAAATATCTCTAAGATATCTTATATATTTCTTTGTGTTTTGCTTCTGATATTTTAATTTAAGCACTTCCTGTGTATGGATTGAGTTTCGCTTTTAGAGAGCTAATTTCCTCATTCAATTTTACTAGTTTTTGTCTTTTTTTTTATTAAGCATAAAGCCCAATTATGCAATCCCTGCCTTGTTAAAATATTGATACCATTCAAGCTGATCAAGAATATCACTTTGTGGAGCTACCTCGCATCTCAGGTTCCTAGGGACCATGCCTTCCGAGATATAACTCTCAAAGAAGGCAATCTCCCAATTAGTGTGTAGTTTTGATGTAACCAGATTCAGATTAAATATGCCATCAACATTAATCAAATGGGTAGCCCTAAAATCAAACATATCCATATTGAAAATAAAATAATACTAGCAGCAGCACTATAAGTTTCTATACACAAAATAAATAAATAAATATCTGCTGCGCTTATTTCAATTCTAGTATGGACATTAATAGTACTATTGTACTGAAAGTAACACCCAATCACATAGCCGCTCAGCTCACTCAGCTGAACTTGCACAATTTCATTCCACATGTCAGTCCCGACTTCAGGGGCAATTTCAGAGACATCTGTGCAGGTTGCTGCACAGATGTCTATGGAAATCGCACCCTGAAGTCGCCAAAAGTAGTATAGAAACTACTTTTAGGAATCGGTGCGGTGCAGCAAATGCGGCGTCGCACCGACTTGGACGGTACCATTGCCGACAATTGCTGCCAACTAAGCATGCAATTTGACATGTCAAATCGCATGCCAAATTGCTCCAATGTGAACTAGGGTTAAGTGAATAGTCACTTTTCTAGGTGCACATGCTCTAATCCTTTAGTAAATAAACTATGTTGTGTCATCAATATTCTATGATTATGTGATTTGAATGCACTGTACAATAAGGCTCCATTCACATCTTGGCGTATGGGGGCGGCAATCGCGGTAAATTGCAGATCGCCCGTCACCCAAAAAAAGCTCATGTACTTCTTTTGGGCGACAGGCGCAACTTTGTTTGTGCGATTTTACCGCAATTGTCGGCCCCATATGCCAAAATGTGAATGGAGCCTTATTGTACAGTGCATCATCGAATCACATAATCCTAGAATATTGATGACAATCGTGCCGCGTTTGGGGTGCTATTGAAATTGACGGGCAACGCACGGGGAATTCTGCCTGCGATTCAGAATACAGAGATGTGAACAGAGCCTAAAATGTGACTTTACCAGGGCAATTTAATTGTTTACTTTGTACATCTATATAAAGTAAATGTTTAATATCTTTAGCTTGCAGTGCGGGAGACACTGCAATTCATTCATTAGAAGGAAATAGGCTGTTCACTTTGAAGGGAATTTATACTTTGCAAGGGAATTTTCACTTAGATTAGTGGATGTGGTGAAAAGACCAACAGTGATCCAATCCATTAGTGAGATGTCCGGGATGAAGGTTGTTACTGCTGCCATAGGGATGAGGATTAGTGATCGATGAGGGATACCCCTGGTATGCTGGTAAGTTGCTCTCCACAGTTTGACGGTTGCGTTGATAGTGCTGAGGTTTATATGTGTTCCATGGAGATTAAGAAGCAAGGCGCTAAGTAAGTCTTCGGACATGCTGTACTTCGGACAAGACTGTACTTTTGATCTGCAGCCAGGTGTTATGAGGTGGATTTCCACCAGGTTTTTGCTTGATCCAGTATGATTTGGGGCTCCCATTCCATCAGCTGATGTGGGTGTGCTTAGTGTGGCATGTTTGATCCTAGGATGTTTCCCATTCCAAATAAAAGAGGCTATAATAGCTTGTATTTTGTTGAGGTGGGATTGAAAAAAGGGTAAGGGGTAGTTCTGAAAATGTACAACACGTGAGGCAGAAGGTACATTTTGGATAGAGCGATGCAACAAGCCCAGGAGGCCTGCACATGTTGGAGATCCTGCGTGACTTTTTGGAGTTTGGAGATGAGAGGTGAGAAGTTAAGGGAAAATAATCGAGAAGTGAGAGTTGAATACCTACTGTAAGTAATTGAGAGTAGAATTAGGGGCCCACGGGGGCTCATGCGCGGATGCCTGAGAGGATAGTAATGCCGGCTTAGAGCTCCGCTCCAGTGACGTTCGCGCCGGGGGACTACAGGTTCCAGAGGTCCTTAAACTTCGAAATAACGGCAGACAAACATACTGCAAAGCCTCAGGTATAACTCAATATGGTTTTGAGAGGCACAAAGTCAAAATATAAAACCGGCATTAACAAAGAAACAATGCCTCAGCTGTCTTCCAAGATGGCGTCAGCAGTCTCCTCACAGCCTAGCACTTCACACAAGATTAAGCCTCTGAAAATCAAACTAAATACTGTGGATATTAATGAGGAATCTGATTCTGACTCTAGAAATTCACAGACAGAATTTCAATCTGCCTTATTTAAAAAATTTGAATGTTTTTTACAGAAAGCTTTAAAGCAAACATCAGACCATATCACTGATAAACTGACTAGAGAAATCAAAGAAATAGGTCTGAGAACAGCTGAATTGGAGATCCGTGTAGATGATATTGAAAGCCAAACTCAGCTCTATATTTCTGAATTTAAAAATCTAAAAGAAGAAAATTTTCTTTTACAGTCCCGTTTAGAGGGCCAGGAGAATAGAGACAGAAGGGCTAATTTGCGGATCAAGGGTATTCCTGGGTCTGTCACTGATGTGCAAGCTTATATCACTGCATTATTTCAGGAATTACAACCTGGCATTCCTATGGAGAGATTAGAGATGGACAGAGTGCACAGAGCATTGGCTCCACGCAAACCAAATGGCCCTCCTAGAGATATAATTGCTAAACTGCATTACTATCGCACAAAAGAACAATTGCTTGCAGCAGCTAGAGGAAGGGTTTCCTCACTTTTCAGGGTCAAGTCTATCAACTGTTTGCAAACTTATCTCCTATCACAGTGGCTAAAAGACCTGCTCTTAAACCCCAATTACAAATACTGCAACATCATCACATCACCAATCATTGGGGGTTTCCTTATTCTCTCAAATTCACACATTTAGAAACCAGATATGTCTGTCGCTCTTCAGAGGACCTACAATCAGTCTTGCTTGAATTGGGCCTTACGGATCAACTTCCATCTACAGAACATTCTCGTAGAACATCAGCTTCCAGATCTCCTCAACAAAACGCTGCAGCAGAACTGAGCCCATCTATTTCTACTCGACAAAATCTTCATAAGCGTGGTCGCTTTGAAAATCCAATTCCTAATACTGAAGATTCGATGGATTTATTTTTATTTTATTTTTATTTTTTTTGATTCGCTAGCATTTTTTCTTTTTCAGATCTACAGGATCAAACATTGTCTAAAATGACTTAATTTCTAAGACAACATGTTTCAATTTTATGGCCTCCCAGAGTATAAATCATTTAATGATTTATTTATATATTTATTTAAAATGTATTTACTAAAGAGGTAATTTTCTGTTTGGTTAGGGCTTTGATGGTCTGTGTGAGTTTTTTTTTTTATTATTATAATCTTATTTGTTACTATAATATTTAGATGCACCCTCTGGTTCCTGTGGTTCCCCAGCGGTGTTCGTCCGTTCTGGAACTACTTGCTGCCCCCTTTGCCACCCTCAGACTCTTGCTACTATTATGCAGGATTCTGATGATGGCGCTGGAGCCCCTAGTAGTCCTTTGATTACTCCTAGGAGTTGCTCCCACACCCTAGTGATTTTTCACTACTTAATATCTAGGTACTGTTATATTAGGGTTTTTCGATCGACCATTATTTATCTTTTCTCTACTCTTTCCTCTCTTCTTTTCTCTCTCGAGGTGATGACTAATATTCTAGTTTTAGGCCATATTTCTTATCTTATGATAGTCAATTTTGAATTGCTATGGCTCCTATAAACATTTTATCCCTAAACATACAAGGATTTAATATCCCACAAAAACGAACAAAAGCAATGCGATCTTTTTCAACCAAGAAAGCACACATAATTTGCTTACAGGAAACCCACTTCATTGATAAATCTTCCCCTAAATTTCTCTCCACCTCATACCCACAATTTTACACTGCCTCTACCACAGTCAAACAACGTGGAACTCTTATAGGATTTCCATGCCATTTACTTTATCAACACAATTGAAAGACCCAGAGGGAAGATATATACTTCTCACTGGTCATTTATCAGATATTCCCATTACCATAGTATCATACTATGCTCCGAATAAAAAAACAGAAGCTTTGTTATCCCATCTTTTCCAAGTGGTTGAAACACACAAAATGGGTACTGTAATCCTATGTGGAGATTCGAATACAACGATATTCCCTTTTTTAGATAAGTCTCCCTCATCCCCTATCACCAACTCCAACAAGCCAAACCTTCAGCATTTACTTACAAAACACGGTTTTGTGGACACGTGGCATGAAATTAATCCTACTAGCAGGCGTTTTACACATTATTCTTATCCGCATAAATCCTTTTCTCGTATTGACCATATTCTAGTCCCTTTAAGTATGATTCCTGAGATTTTATCATCCAACATTCTCCCATTAACATGGTCAGATCATTGTGCAATATACACCTCTATTGCTTCCACTGTACCCAGATCACACGATTCCACTTGGTATATAAATGACTCTACATTAGCTAACCCTGTCCATCATCTTGAGATCGAAGGAGCACTAAACGATTATCTTTTCTCTAATGACGCAGGTGATGTTTCAGACCTTACGTTATGGGAAGCTCATAAAGCTGTTATTCGGGGCAAATTGATTCAGCAAGCGACAAAACTTAAAAGAGAACGTAAACTTCTGTTCACAAAACTGGAAGCTAATTTTAACTCCTTTCATAATGCATTTCAATCATCCCCAAATTCCACCACTAATGCTAAACTAGATAAAGCCCGCCTAGATTTAGATTTATTTTTAACAGATTCAGCAGACAAACTTTTATGTAAACGACTACATGTATAATACCTTAAAGCAAATAAACCTGATTCCCTTATGGCTAGGAGTTTAAAATCAATAAATCACATAAGGTCCTCCATAAGGTTGAAAACATCTTATACTAGTAATCCGATTAAAATATTAGAGGTGTTTCGTTCTAATCTAGCTAAAAAATATTCCCCCATGACTGATTTTAACCAGACTAATGCTAATAAACTGTTTTCTAATATGAAACTCACCACTCTTAACGACGAGCAACGAGAGAGACTTGAGCGCCCTATTACAACAAATGAAATTCAAATTGCTTTTAAAGAATTGAAATCACATAAAAGGCCAGGCCCCGATGGGTTTTCGGCATCATATTTTGAGCACATTCTAACTCCAGTCTTAACCAGAGCGCTTAATTCTCTCTTGGCAGGTAACTTGTTTCATCCTGAATCATTAACATCTATCATAGTTATGCTACCCAAACCACACTCTGATAACACTTCTTGGTCTAACTATCGCCCTATTTCCCTCCTCAATTTAGATATTAAATTACTAGCCAAGATTCTTGCTTCTCATTTGAACAATTTCATAGGCCACCTAATACACCCAGATCAAACGGGTTTCATACCCAAGAGACAAGCAGGAGATAATATTAGACTAGCTCTTTTACTCATTCAAGCTACTAAATCTAGACATATCCCAACTTGCCTTCTATCATTGGATATCCGTAAGGCATTTGATTCAGTCACATGGCCTTATATGCAATATACGCTTCAACAATGGGGTTTTGGTAATCATTTCTTGTCTTGGATCTCCTCTCTCTATAACAACCCCAAGGCATATATCAAATACGCTGGTTACAAATCAGCAATGTTGGATATCAGAGGAGGCACAAGACAAGGCTGTCCTTTATCCCCGTTGATTTTTGCCCTACTAATAAAACCCTTGGCACAATTGATCAGATCCAACCCAGATATCAAAGATATCGAATTAGGTGGCCACCATCACAAACTTTGTCTCTTCGCAGACTATATACTTATTTTCTTATCTCACCCCCACATTTCTGCTCCTAATCTCCTCAATATATTAGATACATTTTCACATATATCTGGTCTCATAGTAAATCACACCAAATCAAATGCTTTGAATGTTTCTATAATACAATCAGACCTGCTTCAGGCCCAATCCTCTTTACCATTCAATTGGGTTACCCGTCAATTACCATATTTAGGAGTACATCTCACCTCCTCATTATCTGATCTTTTTGTAGCTAATTACCTACCTTTGTTAAAACAAACTACAGCCTTTATGAAGCAATGGTCCTCATTACCATTATCATGGTTAGGACGGATAAATGCTGTGAAAATGTCAATACTACCGAAGTTCTTGTATTTGTTTAGGGTACTCCCTGTCTCTCATATTTCTTACGGCTCATACAACATAGATTTATGTCTTTTATTTGGGATAAGATTAAACCACGTATTCCAAAATCTACTTTATATCTTAGTAAATCTTGTGGGGGATTAGGGCTACCAAACTTTTCCTCCTATTATTATGCAACCCAATTATCAATATTAACTAAATATCACTCTACTGAGAATATACCCTTATGGGTAGCTATCGAATCCATTGACTGTGATCCCATCTCAATTGACAATCTACTATGGATTCTGCCAAAGGATAGATCTCATCTTACCAACCCCATCATGAAACATTCATTGGCTATTTGGGATAGGTTTAATGACTCACATGGCCTACGATCAAAACATAATCCCCTCTTCTCTTTTCTGGGGAATACAGCCTTTTACCCTGCGTGGAAATTTCCAAAATCTTTTTCTGCATGGTCTTCTAGAAAATTGACGAGACTTTATAAGCTAGTATCTACGGATACTCCTCAAACATTTCCTGTGTTATGTAAGAATCACAGACTCTCAAACAATGAGATATTCCGTTATTTACAAATTAGGAATTTCTTTACACCTCTACTTAGTTTAAGTACATCAATTAATCAAATGTCCCAATTCGAACATATTTCCTTCTATGAGGAGGTGAGTTGCCATCTAGATAAAGGAAGGCCCGTAGACGTGGTGTATCTGGATTTTGCAAAAGCATTTGACACAGTTCCCCATAAACGTTTACTGTACAAAATAAGGTGCGTTGGCATGGACCATAGGGTGAGTACATGGATTGAAAACTGGCTACAAGGGCGTGTTCAGAGGGTGGTGATAAATGGGGAGTACTCAGAATGGTCAGGGGTGGGTAGTGGGGTCCCCCAGGGTTCTGTGCTGGGACCAATCCTATTTAATTTGTTCATAAACGACCTGGAGGATGGGATAAACAGTTCCATCTCTGTATTTGCAGACGATACTAAGCTAAGCAGGGCAATAACTTCTCCGCAGGATGTGGAAATCTTGCAAAAAGACCTGAACAAATTAATGGGGTGGGCGACTACATGGCAAATGAGGTTCAATGTAGAAAAATTTAAAATAATGCATTTGGGTGGCAAAAATATGAATGCAATCTATACACTGGGGGGAGAACCTCTGGGGGAATCTAGGATGGAAAAGGACTTGGGGGTCCTAGTGGATGATAGGCTCAGCAATGGCATGCAATGCCAAGCTGCTGCTAATAAAGCAAACAGAATATTGGCATGCATTAAAAGGGGGATCAACTGCAGAGATAAAACGATAATTCTCCCGCTCTACAAGGCTCTGGTCCGGCCGCACCTGGAGTATGCTGTCCAGTTCTGGGCACCAGTTCTCAGGAGGGACGTACTGGAAATGGAGCGAGTACAAAGAAGGGCAACAAAGCTAATAAAGGGTCTGGAGTATCTTAGTTATGAGGAAAGGTTGCGAGCACTGAACTTATTCTCTCTGGAGAAGAGACGCTTGAGAGGGGATATGATTTAAATTTACAAATACTGTACTGGTGACCCCACAATAGGGATAAAACTTTTTTGCAGAAGAGAGTTTAATAAGACTCGTGGCCACTCATTACAATTAGAAGAAAAGAGGTTTAACCTTAAACTACGTAGAGGGTTCTTTACTGTAAGAGCGGCAAGGATGTGGAATTCCCTTCCACAGGCGGTGGTCTCAGCGGGGAGCATTGATAGCTTCAAGAAACTATTAGATAATCACCTGAATGACTGCAATATACAGGGATATGTAATGTAATACTGACACATAATCACACACATAGGTTGGACTTGATGAACTTGTGTCTTTTTTCAACCTCACCTACTATGTAACTATGTAACCATGTATAAGTGACCCACATGTTAGAGGGTTGATTTCATGTGTGTACCAGATACTTATTACTAACTCTAATGTGAATATTCCTTCTTATACTGTTAATTGGGGAACAGGATATGGGACGAATATTTGACAACAATGACTGGTCTAATATTTTGTTAGCCACCAAATCATCATCTCCTAATTGTTTTGCTTTGGAAACCAACTTCAAAGTTCTGGCAAGGTGGTACTTGGTACCAGCTAGAATAGCAAAATTTACTCCTTCTTATCCCAATAATTGCTTCAGAGGTTGCTCTTCACCAGGTACACATTTCCATATATGGTGGGATTGCCCGGTGGCCCAAGAATTTTGGAAAAAAATATTTGCAATGGCATCTAAGGCTCTAGATATCTCTATTACTCCGGACCCTGCCATTGCACTTCTGAATTTTTTTTTTTTTATTTTTTTTTTTAATTGTTTATTTAACTTTTATTCATGACAAATATAATAACATTGATGTCACATTCGGGATGAAAAGAAAAAAAGAAAGCTTCAACACTGTCAATCAAGGGTACACAAGCTTAAAACGTTGTATATAAAAGAGTACAAAAGAAAAAAAAAGGAAAGAAAAAACAGATCAAAAACTGTAAGGTGACCTACAATACAGCTTTAAAATTGGTAATACCGAGTAAGAAGAACTTTTGATTACTAATTAAGCAATTCTACGGTAAGTACATTACATATCTTACAGGAAGTTGAGAAATCATTAGAGAAAACCAACACAATCAAAAGAATAAGATATATAGTAACCCGAGGAGATAGGAGACGTAGATTGTAAATCTAACAATTCAACTAATATCATTTGTCTTAGTGTTATATTCATAATCATCCCATGGCTGCCATATAAGAGAAAATTTCTGTATGGAATCTTCAACAATGGCAGTTAGATGTTCCATTCTGCGAATGTCCAATGAGGTAGATAGAGTATGTGAAAGGGTGGGAGGGGAAGTGGATAGCCAAAGTTTAGGGATAGTTTTCTTAGCTGCTAATAACACAAAGGACATCAGTTTCTGCTTTGATTTGTGAAGACCTTGATAGGGGAGGCCTAGTAGATAGTGCATGGGGTCTAGGGGAACGAGGGTTCCCAACAGTATCTCTAGTAGGGTTTGGATCTGCTCCCAGAATTAGGAAACTAAAGAACATTCCCAAAAGATGTGAAAGTGGGAGCCAACCGCCTTCTTACATCTCCAACAGATTTGGGGTATGGACGAATCGATCGCGTGTAGTCTTTCCGGAGTTTTATACCAAATCATAAGTACCTTATAGGCAGTTTCTTTGTGAGAAATGTATCGGGAGCTTTTGGAAGTGGAGACCCAAATCTTATCCCAGTCTAGCAAAGATATGTCATGTTGGAGAATCTGTGCCCATTTCCTCAAATAATAATGTGTATCTTCTTTTAGGGGAATGGCTTCGTGGAGTATTCTATAGATGGTGGATATCAATTGGGGTTCATAGGGGCCTGTAGCACAAAGCATTTCAAATTCAGTAGGTTTATCTAAAGATAGTGTGGGAGTTTTGATAGAAAAGAAGTGTCTGATTTGTAGATATGAGTAAAATATTGTTTTGGGTAATTGGTGATGTTTTTGAAGGTCCTCAAAGGATAATAAATGTCTCGTGGCTGGGTTGACTAGCTGCCGCAACTGAAAAATCCCGGCCCTAGTCCAGTGCACCATACGGTCATAGGATAAACTATCCGGGATGTCCGGGTTAAAAAGGATGTTGGTGAGAGGTGAGCATGGGGAAGAAAGTGAATATTTAGTGTAGCACTTCTTCCATATTGCTAATGTAAAGAGCATTGAGGCCAGGCAAAGACCCCTCAGCTGGGGCATATATTTGTCAGTGGATGGCCACAACATATAACATGGGTGTACTGGGGAAGTTATGCTCATTTCAATATCCGCCCATCTGTTTGGGGCTGTTCTATTGGTCCATGAAGTAAGGACCCTTAGATGTGAGGCGTAATAATACTTGATGAAGTCTGGAGCTCCTAGGCCTCCTTTAAGCTTACGTGTCATGACCACTGAGCCCGCCACTCTATGTGAAGCATTGTTCCATATAAAACGGAGGCTTCTTCTTTGAAGATTTTTCAACTGAGACATTGGTATTGCCACTGGAAGTGTCTCAAATAGGTACAATCATTTAGGAAGAATAGACATTTTTAGAATATTTATACGTCCAAGGAGAGAGATGGGCAAAGCGGTCCAATGGGTCAGCAAGCGGTTAATTTCTTGGAATAGGGGGGGAAGTTCGCCTGATATAAAGTGGAGTATGATGCTGTAATTCGGACACCTAAGTATTTCAAGGATGTAGAGCTCCAATGATAATTATAATTCTGTTTAAGCGTGACCAGATTAGATGGTGTGATATTTATGGGAAGAGCTTCCGTTTTGGTAGTGTTCATTTTAAAGCCAGAGATTTCACTAAAAGAATTTAGGATTTTATGTAGCGAAGGTAGGGACGTGTGTGGTTGAGTGAGCATTAAAAGAATATTGTCTGCAAAAAGGGATAGTTTGTATTCTAACTGACGCAGGCGTACTCCTACAATGGAGGGACATTCAGGAATTGTCGCAGCTAAGGGTTCCAAACTGAGTATAAAAAGTAGAGGTGACAAAGGGCATCCCTGTCTAGTACCATTGCTAAGGGGAAATGGGGAAGATAGATAAGATGAAAGTTGTACTTGGGAGGTAGGGTGAGAGTATAAGGATCTAAGAGCCTGTACAAAGGGACCCGAAAAACCATATTTAGACAGGATCGCAAACATGAAGGGCCAACTAAGGCGATCAAATGCTTTCTGTGCATCTAAACTTAATATTACTGCCGGGATTTTAGTTCTAGTAAGCAAGTCGACAAGATCTATGGTACGTCTAGTGTTATCCCCCGCGTGTCTCAAGGGGACAAATCCAACCTGATCTCTATTTATCAGAGACGGTAACATTTTTGAGAGTCTATTTGCCAAAGTTTTGGTGAAGATTTTGTAATCAGAGTTTAATAGGGCGATAGGACGGTAATTGTCAGGGGCAGATGGGTCCTTATCTGGTTTTGGTATGACTATAATATGGGCATGAAGAAATTGGGGATGAGGTATGGTACCTTTTAATAAAGAGGCATATAAATTTAACATGTGTGGGGATAATATAGGAAGAAAGGTTTTGTAATAAGAGTAGGGAAGTCCATCTGGACCTGGGGATTTATGTAGGGGAAGTAGTTTAATCACTTCAGTCAATTCTTCAGCGGTGATGGGAGCATTTAATGAGGAGCGCTGGTCAGAGGACAATTGTGGAAGCTTCAAAGACGATATAAATGAATCAAATTTTTCTTGAGTCAATTGGGTGAGTGGATCAGAGCTCAAACAGTTATATAATTTGTTATAAAATTCTCCAAAAACTCTAGACATGGATTGAGGGCAATAGGTGGGAGTTCCATCTATTTGTGTTAGATGATCAGAAATGGAAAGGCTTGGGCGTGGTTTCAGCCTGTTCACTAACATTCTGTGATGCTTGTCAACATATTCATAGAACTTCTGTCTTGACCATAAAATGGCTTTGGAGATTTTATTCATATCTAAGGACTTAATTTTATTACGGATAGATATCACCTCCCGTAAACGGGCAGTAGTGGGGGCTTGAAGCAAGTGCACCTCGGCTGAGCGTAGTTGAGTCAAGAGTTCAGATTTTTGTTGAAGCGAGTCACGCTTCCTGTGCGACCCAGCAGATATGCACTCACCCCTAAAAAAAGCCTTGTGGGCCTCCCACAATATGGAAGTGTCCGAGACAGAGCCGTCATTGAGCTGAAAGTATTCAGTCAATTTTGTTTGGAGTTGCTGTTTAATAACCTAATTTTTCAGGAGAGACTCATTAAGTCTCCAATGACATGACTTGGGAGATGCGGAATGTAGGGATAGATCTAAAGTTATGGGTGCGTGATCGGACCACGTAATTGGACCAATTTCATAGGCAACTAATTGGGGTAGCAGGGGTGCGGAAAGTAGGAAGTAATCAAGACGAGAATATCCTTTGTGTGGGGGGGAATAAAAAGTATACTGTTTACCAGTGGGGTGTTTCACTCTCCAAGAGTCAAACAGGTTATGGGTACGAATTAATTTGCGGAAGGAAGTAGATAACCTATAAGCTTGGGCTGGGGGGGTGTTTTGAAAGAGATTAAGTCTATCTTTTGGGCTGGGGGGGTGTTTTGAAAGAGATTAAGTCTATCTTTGTTGGAGGACATACACATGTTGAAATCTCCTCCAACAATTGTAAATGGATGAGAGGAGTTTTGTACTTCCTCAAGAACTGTAGTGAGGAATCTTATCTGTCCCGAGTTGGGTGCATAGATGTTGACTAACGTGAGTTTCGTCTTTAAATGGACACAGTTCAGGATGACAAAACGCCCCCGGGGGTCCAGTTTTGAGTCAATAACTCTTATAGGACATGAATGTTTGAACAAAATTGCTACACCTGCCTTCCCAGATGGGTCGGAGGCTACAAACGTGTTAGGAAACAATTTAGAAGCGAACTTAAAGGAGCCTCCCGGTCGAAAATGTGTCTCCTGAACCATGACCACATCAGCTCCAGAGGCTCTGAATTCCTTCAAGGCTAGCCAGTGTTTGTGGATAGAGTTCAAACCCTTCACGTTACATGAGAAGACCTTCAGAGCCATGAGGAGGACATGTATTGTACAGCAAGTGAAATCTTAATAACAAACAGCAGCATTTTTAACCAAAGTAAGTTAATCGGTAGTACCGTTACACATTTCTCAATTGTCATGTAGACAGTGAGCGTATATATATTAACAAAAATAATAGAAAATGTTAGGCATATATTCAGGCCAAAAAAGGGCCCAGGATTGAAAAGGAAAAAAGAAAAAGAAAAAATATGAACTACAAAAAATCCAAAAAGTAATAAAGAAAAAACATTTTGAAAGCCTGAAGGTGAAAAAATCTTCAGGGGGCCTTGGCTGCCAGCCATAGGCCTGTAGAGGAGCATGCCGGTCAGCAACATGGACGGAGCGGTACCCGCTCCCCCCAAAAAGAAAAGAAAATTATATATGCAAACTTTAAACTTTGGATTCTGGGGGAGAAAAAATAGAAAGAGAGAGGGGACCATACCAACCGGAGGTCTGGAGTCCACAAACTGGAACAGTTGCCATTAAACTAGGCCAGCAATAACAGGATTAGGGAGGTCTCTCTCTGCGGTCACCAGGGAACTGCCCTCAAAAACCCCCGGAGTACCGAGGAAAATGGTAGGAAAAAACATTGAGGAGCTTCTCCTCATTAAGTGAAAAATGTTCAGGTAGGCAGTCTAGCTGAAGCAGGACGTTGAGGAGTGGAAAGGTTTCTTTGACGTCTCGGACGAACCGGGGTCCAGATCGCTGCAAGCGGTTGAAGAGGATCGGAAATCAGGTTTAGAGGTGGTGGAGGAAGATCTTCTTCAGGAATAGGCGGCAATCCTAAGCTACGGACAAAGGCTTCACATTCGTGTAAGGCTCGCATCGAGTATTGAGTGCCATCTCTCGAGGCCGAGAGGCGAAAAGGGAAACCCCATCTGTAGGCAACTTGATGTTGTTGCAGGTGCATGGTTACTGGCCATAAGTCACGCCTTTAGGCTAGAGTGATGGGGGATAGGTCGCTAAAAATTTGAAGTTTAGCACATTTATACTCAATGCGATTTTTATTTTGCGTGGCCATTGTGAGAGCTTCTTTGCTTTCATAATAGTGGAAGCGAGCTATTACGTCTCTCGGGTTGGTACCAGGGGGTGGTTTCCGAGCTAGGGACCGGTGAGCCCTATCTAGCCTCCAATCGATATCTGGAATATGTGGAGCTATAGTGACAAACAGTCCTAGAAGATAGGGACGTATTTCTTTGTCAGGAACTGTTTCCGGGATTCCACGGATCCTCACATTTTGGCATCTCTCTCTGTTCTCCAGGTCTTCCTGCTGTAATTGGACCTGGAAAAGATTTTGTTTAAGTGTCGCATTATCTTCTTCAAGTACGTGCACATATTTCACCAGTTCATCAAACTTGGATTCTAAAGTGTCCGTACGATCGCCAAGTTGATCGATTTCCCCCCGGAGCTCCTGAGCCAGTTTCTCTACTGCTACTGTAAAGTTGCGGGTCAGATCTTGTAGCAGGGCCTGCAACTTTAAGTCCAGCACTGCAACTGTAACTGAACTGTCCGAATCTTTCCCTTGGGGTGGGGGAGTAGAGATAGGAGTACCTGTGAACAATGCAGGATGATCAGCAAGGTGGTCTGCAGCATGCTCTGCCATATCTCTGAAGTTGCTGTGTGAGGTCTCCCCTCTCTGCTGTTGTGCAGAGAGGGGTGTCTCTCAGGTTAGGGGATTGTGATTAGAGAGGTTCGGTTTGGGGGTTGCTGAGTCTGCCGTTCGTTCCACGGCGAGCGTTGCAGCCGTCTGGCTAATTGAGGCCGGGGATTGCGGCCTATACAGGAACCGCTCCATGCTTTGAGCCGGCCGGGAGGTCAGAGGCAGGACAAACCCCTGGTAGACGTGCTGCTGGGAACCTATTTTCCCCATGAGATGCCCAGAAGGTTCCGGGAGCTTTTCCAGTGGATCCTGGATCTATGTAAGCTGGCGTTGCTGAGCAGGGTCCGGGAATGGAAGGAGCGGGTCCAGAGCTACTCTCTCAAGCGTCCGCCATCATTGCCCGCCGCGCATGCGCCCCTGCACTTCTGAATTTTAAACCGGCTTCACTCACCAGGGTACAATTCAAACTACTAATTCACATTAATACTGCTGCCAAACAAACCATAGCCAAGGCATGGAAGAACAAGAATTTAATCGAGGCAGAGGTTAAACATAGAATGAACAAAGCTCTCATTTTTGCTAAAATGTCAGCTATCGAAGATAATAATATCAACAAATTATGTCTGATTTGGCAACCATGGGTTAAACACTTCTTTACCTCTGATTTTGACCAGTCATTGTTGTTACCATGCTAAAATCCTTGTGTTATTGTTATTATATATATATAACTTGTTCATATCATAAGCTAGGTCATCACCTCGAGAGACTTCTTTCTTTCTTATCTTTTCCTCTCTTCTTTTTCCCCTTTTTTTTCTCTTCTTTTCCTTCCTCTTTTTCTTCGCCTCTATTCTCATCTTATTTACTAAAGTTAATGATGAACTTGGGATACCTTACCAATTTATACACTAATATATTCCTCATCGGCTTAGGGACTAACTTATGCTCTGAAGATTCTGTAAAAAAAATTTTTTCTCTTCACAATTTTTTTTCCGAACTGGTTATGATTATCTAATGATTCATCAAATAAATTGTTATATCTTTATATTATATATCACATAATATAATAATTATAAATAAATACATTTTCGATTTAGATTATAAATGCCCCCACCCGTCCACAGTTTGAGCCCATTTGGGGTGGATGTGTGGTCTGGAGGCATAATATAAATAGATTTTTTCTTTATGTACCCCAATTTAGATCTTATTTCGGATCTTTACATATGTTACTATTCTATGCAGTCTCTAATGCCGCGTACACACGAGCGGACTTTACGGCGGACTTTGCCCGGCGGACTGGATTTCGTCAGACAATTCGATCGTGTGTGGGCTCCAGCGGATTTTGTTTGCTAAAAAATTGGACAGACTTAGATTTGAAACTTGTTTAAAATTTATCCGTTGAAATCGAGTCCGGTCGAAAAGTCTGCCATCTGTATGCTAGTTCGACGGACAAAAAGCCACGCTAGGGCAGCTATTGGCTACTGGCTATGAACTTCCTTGTTTTAGTCCGGTCGTACGTCATCGCGTACGAATTCGACGGACTTTGGTGGATTGTGTGTAGGCAAGTACGTTCATTCAGAAAGTTCGTCGTAAAGTACGTCGAAAAATCCGCCGGGCAAAGTCCGCCGTAAAGTCCGCTCGTGTGTACGCGGCATAAGACACATAATCTTTTTCTTTCAGTAAGACTAATTATGTATATTATGTAATATGTATAAAAACTGTTAATCGCATTGTCTATATATATATATCCCATGCTTTGATACTTGTCTTAATTTGTATCTTATTTATAAAAAACTTCAATAAAAATATTGAACCTGAGAATTAGGGGCCCACAAGAAAGAGGTATTGATAGTGATGTTATGTTTAGTATGTGGATTAATGTGGGCTCCTAACATGCAGAATTTGGTGTAGTTGACCTTGTACAGCTTTGCTAAAAAGGTCTAGAGTGTGATGAAAATGAGGGAGAGATTCAGCTGGGTTAGTAAGTGAGATAATTAATCATCAGCATAGCGGCCAATTTTGTGAGTAGATTCTCCAATCTGGATGCCAGAGATCAGAGGGTTTGTACGTATGGATTAGACTAATGGTTTCATAATTAGTGTAAAAGAGAGAAAGATGTGAACATGTGTCCCATTAGTTATATAGAAAGGGGTCAGACACTATACCTGAGGTGACAACTCTAGAACTGGGGAGTGAGTAGAAAGCCTCTGATCAGAGTTATTCAGATAAAATGACCCCCCCCCTCCGCCACCGCCGCCTCTCTACCTGTCATTCGCTGCTTCTTCCCCTCCTGCACTGCCTAAAATGCCTGCTCTATCCCCCCCACACTGTTCTCTGCCCACTACATCTGTCCCCCCAGCACAAAATTATACCCCCTAGCTTCAGCCCCCCCAGCACTGATCTCTGTGGATCCGTTGCAATTGCTGGCTCCCTCCACTGCCACTCCTGCCGGCAATTGCAGAGTTCAACTTTTTTTTTTCTTAAATGATGTCCCCCCCCGCAGACTGATCTCCGGCGGCCCCCCATGCAGCTCTGCAAGCTGGCATTGTTGGCAGTTGCTGCCCGGGAGATCATCATGTGCAGTGTGTCAGGATGGAGAGCGGGGGGGCTGGTAAGCATATGTTTACTACCCCCTTTTGTTTCCTAGGTGAACATAGTGAGTGTTTGTTAACGATCGCTCCTATGTTCAGCTGTCACAGTGGCAAGGTAAACAGTGTTTACTATGCCCCCATTTATGAATGAATGAGAGTTGCTATTCAGAGGCTTCCATCCATTTACAAGTATTGCAGCTGAGCCTGCAGAGAAAGGGACTGAACTCTTCAGTCCCTTTCTCTGTCTAAAAAAAGAAACATTAGAGGTTTGTTTGGACCCCGATGTCTCTCCAAAGACCCACCCCCACCCATAAAAAAAAGTGAAAAAAAAAAGTAAAAATAAAATAAAAATCATAGCAAGGCCCCTTTCACTCAAAGGCACCTACATGGGATGGAATCCGTTTGTTCAGCGGGGGATTGGTCTGCTAATCCCCCACGGATGACAGTTCCGTCTTCGCTCTGCTGTGCAGAGCAGAGACGGACACAGTCCCACTCTCCTCTATGGGGAGATCGGGTAAAAATGGACTGCCTGTCCATTTTCATTTGATCATATTCGATTCATCAGACGGAAAATAGGACCTCCATCCGTCTGTTTTTTGAAGGCAGGATCAGATAGCGACGGGTGTCAGCAGGCATGTAACCGCTGACCTCTGCCATGCCATAGGGGAGACTGGAGGATCTGATCAAGTCTGCCTGAAAAACTGACAGGTGGACCTGATCAGACAGCCTCTGTGAAATGGCCCAAAGGGTAAGTCACCCTTGCCTCTAAAGCCCAAGGCTACCCTTTAGTGGCTACTGACAGGCGTTGAGGGAGCGATGTGATGCCTCCTCACCACCTGTTTTAATCCCATTTTTGACAACAAATGCGCCACAACTGCATGCGGCCCCCCCAACTGTAAGTCTAAACAAAGCCTAAGGCCTTGTTGACACAGGGCATACCACTACAGGGCCGTGTTTAGCTGCAGAGGGATGCACAGGTGTTCTGTGCATTCCTGTTCAGGCAGTCCCATTCATGTCAATTGGGATGCAGCAGCTGCAAAGCCACTGCTCCCAACTTGACATCCGTGTGGGTGCATGTCCCTGAACTGACACTGTCTGCATTTGGGTCCATGCACCTACACCCACATGGATGTTAGATCTGTCCTTGCAGCTGCTGTATCCCATTTGACAATAATAGGACTGCCTGCTAGGGATGAGCCGAACACCCCCCGGTTCGGTTCGCACCAGAACCCGCGAACGGACCGCAAGTTCGCACGAACGTTAGAACCCCATTGACGTCTATGGGACTCGAACGTTCGAAATCAAAAGTGCTCATTTTAAAGGCTAATTTGCATGGTATTGTCCTAAAAAGGGTTTGGGGACCCGGGTCCTACCCCAGGGGACATGTATCAATGCAAAAAAAACTTTTAAAAACGGCCGTTTTTTCGGGAGCAGTGATTTTAATGATGCTTAAAGTAAAAAAAAAAAAGTGAAATATTCCTTTAAATATCGTACCTGGGGGGTGTCTATAGTATGCCTGTAAAGTGACGCGTGTTTCCCATGTTTAGAACAGTCCCTGCACCAAATGTCATTTTTAAAGGAAAAAATCTCATTTAAAACTGCTTGCGGGTTTAATGTCATGTCGGGTCATGGCAATATGGATGAAAATCAGTGAGACAAACGGCATGGGTACCCCCCAGTCCATTACCAGGCCCTTTGGGTCTTGTATGGATATTAAGGGGAACCCCGCACCCAAATTAAAATAAGGAAAGGTCCCTATATACTCTGAACAGCAGTATTCAGGCGGTGCAAACAAGACAGGGACTGTAGGTTTGTTGTTAAGTAGAATCTGTTTGTAATTTTGAACATTTTTAATGTGTTTAGCTCCAGCCAAAAAATCTTTTCTAAGCTTTTTGGAAAACATAGGGAAGGGTTATCACCCCTGTGACATTTGTTTTGCGTCTTTCCTCCTCTTCAGAAGATTTCACCTCACTTTTTTGTCCCAATGAAAAATGTTTTTGGAAAATTTGGGTTTTTTTGTGGAACAAGGATTGGAAAGCATCAGTGGAAAGGAGAAATTGTTTTCCCATATTAACTCTTACAGGAGAGAATTTCCCTTCCTTAGGGGTAGATTTCATCTCACTTCCTGTTGTCTCCTTCCGTTTGCAAGTAGGAGTCGTTTGTAAGTTAGATGTTTGAAAGTAGGGTCCTGCCCTATATACTCAGCAGAAATTTGGGCCTTAGGTGTTGCTGTGGCCAAAACACTGTAAGCCCTCACAGGGCCCTGCTGTGAAATATTAGATCAAGAATTGTAATTACATGCCCCTGTTGAACAGGAGCTGAAAAATTAGGCCTTAGGCACTGGTGCTGGTGCCACAACACTGCAACCCCTCACAGACACTCTAGTTGGAACGCAGGAACGAGCCCTGCTGCAAAGTATTGCATCAAAAATTGTAATTACACGCCCCTGTTAGACAGGGGCAGAAAAATTGGGTCTTAGGCACTGGTGCTGGTGCCACAACACTGCAACCCCTCACAGACACTCTAGTTGAAACGCAGGAACAAGCCCTGCTGCAAAGTATTGCATCAAAAATTGTAATTACACGCCCCTGTTAGACAGGGGCTGAAAAATTGGGTCTTAGGCACTGGTGCTGGTGCCACAACACTGCAACCCCTCACAGACACTCTAGTTGGAATGCAGGAACGAGCCCTGCTGCAAAGTATTACATCAAAAATTGTAATTACACGCCCCTGTTAAACAGGGGCTGAAAAATTGTGCCTTAGGCACTGGTGGTGGCGCCCAGAACCAAAAATGTTCTTACAAGCTATCAGCGTGATGATTGAGGAGGAAGAGGATAATTACTCAGGGATAGTCACTCAGCATCAGCATAGGCAGTCTTTGAAGGGATCTGAGATTTCAAAAAAAATTATTCGGTTACATCTGCATCAGGTGCTTGGTAGCTGGTGGTGATCCAAGACTGATTCATTTTTATGAAGGTCAGCCGATCGACCGAGTCGGTGGACAGACGCACCCTGTGATCGGTTACCACGCCTCCAGCAGCACTGAATGTGCGTTCCGAAAGAACGCTGGATGCAGGACAGGCCAGTAGCTCAATTGCATACTGTGCAAGCTCTGGCCAGTGATCCATCCTCAAGACCCAGTAACCCAGAGGATTTTCGGTGGGAAAGGTGTCCAAGTCTGATCTTGCCCCTAGGTATTCCTGCACCATGTAAAACAGACGCTGGCGATGGTTGCTGGAACCGATCATACCTTGGGGCTGCGGACCAAAAAATTGTCTGAACGCATCGGTCAGACGGCCACCTTCTCCACCGCTCCTTCTTTGACTGACCGAAGCCTCAGCAACACGTTGTCCAGAAACAGGAGTTTGTAACCTCCCAGTCTCTGGGAACGCGTTGCACAGACCTTTCTGCAAGGCCTCCCGAAGATGTTTCATCCTCTGCTCCCTCTGCGATGGCAAGATAAGGTCCGCAACCTTACCCTTGTAACGTGGATCAAGGAGGGTTGCCAGCCAGTATTGGTCCTTCTCCTTGATACCACGAATACGAGGATCCTTACGCAGGCTTTGCAGGATCAGGGAGGCCATGCAGCGTAGGTTTGCTGAGGCATTCGGTCCGGAGTCCTCTGGGTCACTAAGGACAACAACGTCCGCAGCCACCTCCTCCCAGCCACGTACAAGTCCATGTGTTCCTTGGGACTGATCCCTTAAAGACTGCTGATGCTGAGTGCCAGGCTCCACCTCCATACTGACACAATCTTCCTCCTCCTCCTCCTCCTCCTCCTCGTCCTCTTCCTGTGTGATCGGCGGGCACGCAGGAACACTGTCTGGATAAAGGGGGCCTTGAGAGCTAAGGAAGTCCTCCTCTTCCTGCCTCTGTTCTGCCTCAAGTGCCCTGTCCATTATTCCACGCAGCGTGTGCTCCAACAGGTGGACAAGGGGGACAGTGTCACTGATGCATGCACTGTCAGTGCTCACCATCCTCGTGGCCTCCTCGAATGGTGACAGGACAGTGCATGCATCCCTGATCATGGCCCACTGGCGTGGGGAAAAAAAACCAAGGTCCCCTGACCCTGTCCTGGTGCCATAGTCGCACAGGTACTCATTGATGGCCCTCTGCTGCGTGTGCAGCCGCTGCAGCATGGCCAACGTCGAGTTCCACCTGGTGGGCATGTCACAGATTAGGCGGTTCTTGGGCAGGTTAAACTCCTTTTGGAGGTCCGTCAGCCGAGCACTGGCATTATATGACCGGCGGAAATGCACACAGACTTTCCTGGCCTGCCTCAGGACATCCTGTAAGCCCGGGTACCTGCCCAAGAACCGCTGCACCACCAAGTTAAGGACGTGAGCCAAACAGGGCACATGGGTCAGTTGTCCCTGTCGGAGGGCAGAGAGGAGGTTGGTGCCATTGTCGCAAACCACCATTCCTGCCTTAAGTTGGCGTGGCGTCAACCACCTCTGAACCTGCCCCTGCAGAGCTGACAGAACCTCTGCCCCAGTGTGGCTCCTGTCCCCCAAGCACACCAGCTCAAGCACCGCATGGCATCTTTTGGCCTGCGTACTTGCGTAGCCCCTTGAACGCCTACGGAGCACCGCTGGTTCCGAGGAAGAGGCCATGGAGGAAGAAGAAGAGGAGGGGGTGGAGGAGAGAGGTGTGTCACAATCAGCATTTTGGAGGCGTGGTGGCGGAACAACCTCCAACACTACTGCACCTTGTCCTGCATCCTTCCCAGCTGCCAGCAGAGTCACCCAATGCGCCGTGAAACTTAAGTAACGTCCCTGTCCATGCCTGCTGGACCATGAGTCAGCGGTAATATGCACCTTACCGCTGACCGCCCTGTCCAGCGAGGCATGGACATTGCCTTCCACATGCCGGTAGAGAGCCGGAATCGCCTTCCGTGAGAAAAAGTGGCGTTTGGGTACCTGCCACTGAGGAACCGCACATTCCACAAACTCACGGAAGGGGGCAGAGTCTACCAACTGAAAAGGCAGCAGTTGAAGTGCTAGCAATTTTGCCAAGCTAGCATTCAACCGCTGGGCATGTGGATGGCTGGGAGCAAACTTCTTTCGGCGGTGCAGCAGCTGGGGCAGGGAAATTTGCCTGGTACAATCTGACGTCGGTGTACCAAAAGCAGATTGCCCATAAGTACTTGGCTGTGACACACCTAATTCTACACCTTCATTCCTCTCACTGCAGGTCGCAGAGAGGACTGAAGGTCTAGTGGGGTTGGAAATCTCAGCTGATGAGGAGCAAGGAGAGATCGTCTTTGTTCTTTGGTGTGGGTCTTTTAGATACGCTTGCCAACGAACTGCATGGCAGGTCAACATATGTCTGGTCAAGCATGTGGTACCCAAGCGGGAGATGTTTTGGCCACGCGAGATACGCTTGAGACATATGTTGCAAATAGCAGCGGTGCGATCTGATGCACTCGTCTCAAAAAAGGCCCACACCAAAGAACTTTTTGAATAACGCGCAGAGACTGCAGCGCCCTGCACATGTGGAGCTTTGGGGTGTGATGCAGTCAATGTGCTGCCCTTAGGCTGGCCCCTGGAGGGCATCCTGCCTAGTTGGTGATGTGCCACCTCCTCCTCCTCCTCCTCCTCCTCCTCTCTCCTATCAGGCACCCACGTTGAGTCAGTGACCTCATCATCCCCTCCCTCCTCATCACTGGAGCAAACCTGGCAGTATGCTGCAGCAGGGGGAGCATGACTGCCAGATTGCTGTCCTTCTTGGGCACCCCCTCTGTCCGTGCTCATGTTACTGCCTTCATTGAGCTCAGTATCATCATCAGAGCCTTCCAAACGCTGGGCATCCTCCTGGAGCATGTACCCAACACTGTGGTCAAACAGTTCGAGGGAATCCTCATGAGGACATGGTGGAGCTAGGGAAGGAGTCACTGATGACATTGAGCTGAGGGAAGAGGCCGCTGCTTTGCCAGACAAAGCACCCTGGGCATGGGTGAGAGAGGATGAGGAGGATGAGGACGGCTTGGTCATCCACTCGACCAAGTCTTCCGCATGTTGCGGCTCAACACGGCCAGCTGCCGAAAAAAAGGCCAAGCGTGTCCCATGGCCACGTGCTGATGAGGATGCACCGTCTCCACGACCAGCACTAGACACAGAGCCTGCTTGCCCTCTCTTATTGGCTTGTGACTGTCTGCCTCTCCTTCTTGGCCTTCCAGACATACTAATGGCCTGTAGCTGCACTAAGCTGGGATAGAACACCTGTAATTTTCTTCAGGTAGCTTTATATACTGTAACCAGACAAGCCTGCCTGTCAGTAGGAAGATAACAGGAACGGATCTAGCTGAACACTGTGAGCAGGACGTACTGCACTAAATGTATATAGCAGGAACGGATCTAGCTGAACACTGTGAGCAGGACGCACTGCACTGAATGTAAATAGCAGGAACGGATCTAGCTGAACACTGTGAGCAGGACGCACTGCACTGAATGTAAATAGCAGGAACGGATCTAGCTGAACACTGTGAGCAGGACGCACTGCACTGAATGTAAATAGCAGGAACGGATCTAGCTGAACACTGTGAGCAGGACGCACTGCACTGAATGTAAATAGCAGGAACGGATCTAGCTGAACACTGTGAGCAGGACGCACTGCACTGAATGTAAATAGCAGGAACGGATCTAGCTGAACACTGTGAGCAGGACGCACTGCACTGAATGTAAACAGCAGGAACGGATGTAGCTAAACACTGTGAGCAGGACGCACTGCACTGAATGTAAATAGCAGGAACGGATCTAGCTGAACACTGTGAGCAGGACGCACTGCACTGAATGTAAATAGCAGGAACGGATGTAGCTGAACACTGTGAGCAGGACGCACTGCACTAAATGTAAATACCAGGAACGGATCTAGCTGAACACTGTGAGCAGGACGCACTGCACTGAATGTAAATAGCAGGAACGGATCTAGCTGAACACTGTGAGCAGGACGCACTGCACTGAATGTAAATAGCAGGAACGGATCTAGCTGAACACTGTGAGCAGGACGCACTGCACTGAATGTAAATAGCAGGAACGGATCTAGCTGAACACTGTGAGCAGGACGCACTGCACTGAATGTAAATAGTCTAGCTGCCTGACCGTGGTACTAATAGGATCAAAAAGAACACCTGTAATTTTCTTAAGGTAGCTTTATATACTGTAACCAGACAAGCCTGCCTGTCAGTAGGAAGATAACAGGAACGGATCTAGCTGAACACTGTGAGCAGGACACACTGTACTAAATGTAAATAGTCTAGCTGCCTGACCGTGGTACTAATAGGATCAAAAAGAACACCTGTAATTTTCTTAAGGTAGCTTTATATACTGTAACCAGACAAGCCTGCCTGTCAGTAGGAAGATAACAGGAACGGATCTAGCTGAACACTGTGAGCAGGACACACTGTACTAAATGTAAATAGTCTAGCTGCCTGACCGTGGTACTAATAGGATCAAAAAGAACACCTGTAATTTTCTTAAGGTAGCTTTATATACTGTAACCAGACAAGCCTGCCTGTCAGTAGGAAGATAACAGGAACGGATCTAGCTGAACACTGTGAGCAGGACACACTGTACTAAATGTAAATAGTCTAGCTGCCTGACCGTGGTACTAATAGGATCAAAAAGAACACCTGTAATTTTCTTAAGGTAGCTTTATATACTGTAACCAGACAAGCCTGCCTGTCAGTAGGAAGATAACAGGAACGGATCTAGCTGAACACTGTGAGCAGGACACACTGTACTAAATGTAAATAGTCTAGCTGCCTGACCGTGGTACTAATAGGATCAAAAAGAACACCTGTAATTTTCTTCAGGTAGCTTTATATACTGTAACCAGACAAGCCTGCCTGTCAGTAGGAAGATAACAGGAACGGATCTAGCTGAACACTGTGAGCAGGACGTACTGCACTAAATGTATATAGCAGGAACGGATCTAGCTGAACACTGTGAGCAGGACGCACTGCACTGAATGTAAATAGCAGGAACGGATCTAGCTGAACACTGTGAGCAGGACGCACTGCACTGAATGTAAATAGCAGGAACGGATCTAGCTGAACACTGTGAGCAGGACGCACTGCACTGAATGTAAACAGCAGGAACGGATGTAGCTAAACACTGTGAGCAGGACGCACTGCACTGAATGTAAATAGCAGGAACGGATCTAGCTGAACACTGTGAGCAGGACGCACTGCACTGAATGTAAATAGCAGGAACGGATGTAGCTGAACACTGTGAGCAGGACGCACTGCACTAAATGTAAATACCAGGAACGGATCTAGCTGAACACTGTGAGCAGGACGCACTGCACTGAATGTAAATAGCAGGAACGGATCTAGCTGAACACTGTGAGCAGGACGCACTGCACTGAATGTAAATAGTCTAGCTGCCTGACCGTGGTACTAATAGGATCAAAAAGAACACCTGTAATTTTCTTAAGGTAGCTTTATATACTGTAACCAGACAAGCCTGCCTGTCAGTAGGAAGATAACAGGAACGGATCTAGCTGAACACTGTGAGCAGGACACACTGTACTAAATGTAAATAGTCTAGCTGCCTGACCGTGGTACTAATAGGATCAAAAAGAACACCTGTAATTTTCTTAAGGTAGCTTTATATACTGTAACCAGACAAGCCTGCCTGTCAGTAGGAAGATAACAGGAACGGATCTAGCTGAACACTGTGAGCAGGACACACTGTACTAAATGTAAATAGTCTAGCTGCCTGACCGTGGTACTAATAGGATCAAAAAGAACACCTGTAATTTTCTTAAGGTAGCTTTATATACTGTAACCAGACAAGCCTGCCTGTCAGTAGGAAGATAACAGGAACGGATCTAGCTGAACACTGTGAGCAGGACACACTGTACTAAATGTAAATAGTCTAGCTGCCTGACCGTGGTACTAATAGGATCAAAAAGAACACCTGTAATTTTCTTCAGGTAGCTTTATATACTGTAACCAGACAAGCCTGCCTGTCAGTAGGAAGATAACAGGAACGGATCTAGCTGAACACTGTGAGCAGGACGTACTGCACTAAATGTATATAGCAGGAACGGATCTAGCTGAACACTGTGAGCAGGACGCACTGCACTGAATGTAAATAGCAGGAACGGATCTAGCTGAACACTGTGAGCAGGACGCACTGCACTGAATGTAAATAGCAGGAACGGATCTAGCTGAACACTGTGAGCAGGACGCACTGCACTGAATGTAAACAGCAGGAACGGATGTAGCTAAACACTGTGAGCAGGACGCACTGCACTGAATGTAAATAGCAGGAACGGATCTAGCTGAACACTGTGAGCAGGACGCACTGCACTGAATGTAAATAGCAGGAACGGATGTAGCTGAACACTGTGAGCAGGACGCACTGCACTAAATGTAAATACCAGGAACGGATCTAGCTGAACACTGTGAGCAGGACGCACTGCACTGAATGTAAATAGCAGGAACGGATCTAGCTGAACACTGTGAGCAGGGCGCACTGCACTGAATGTAAATAGTCTAGCTGCCTGACCGTGGTACTAATAGGATCAAAAAGAACACCTGTAATTTTCTTAAGGTAGCTTTATATACTGTAACCAGACAAGCCTGCCTGTCAGTAGGAAGATAACAGGAACGGATCTAGCTGAACACTGTGAGCAGGACACACTGTACTAAATGTAAATAGTCTAGCTGCCTGACCGTGGTACTAATAGGATCAAAAAGAACACCTGTAATTTTCTTAAGGTAGCTTTATATACTGTAACCAGACAAGCCTGCCTGTCAGTAGGAAGATAACAGGAACGGATCTAGCTGAACACTGTGAGCAGGACACACTGTACTAAATGTAAATAGTCTAGCTGCCTGACCGTGGTACTAATAGGATCAAAAAGAACACCTGTAATTTTCTTAAGGTAGCTTTATATACTGTAACCAGACAAGCCTGCCTGTCAGTAGGAAGATAACAGGAACGGATCTAGCTGAACACTGTGAGCAGGACACACTGTACTAAATGTAAATAGTCTAGCTGCCTGACCGTGGTACTAATAGGATCAAAAAGAACACCTGTAATTTTCTTAAGGTAGCTTTATATACTGTAACCAGACAAGCCTGCCTGTCAGTAGGAAGATAACAGGAACGGATCTAGCTGAACACTGTGAGCAGGACACACTGTACTAAATGTAAATAGTCTAGCTGCCTGACCGTGGTACTAATAGGATCAAAAAGAACACCTGTAATTTTCTTCAGGTAGCTTTATATACTGTAACCAGACAAGCCTGCCTGTCAGTAGGAAGATAACAGGAACGGATCTAGCTGAACACTGTGAGCAGGACGTACTGCACTAAATGTATATAGCAGGAACGGATCTAGCTGAACACTGTGAGCAGGACGCACTGCACTGAATGTAAATAGCAGGAACGGATCTAGCTGAACACTGTGAGCAGGACGCACTGCACTGAATGTAAATAGCAGGAACGGATCTAGCTGAACACTGTGAGCAGGACGCACTGCACTGAATGTAAATAGCAGGAACGGATCTAGCTGAACACTGTGAGCAGGACGCACTGCACTGAATGTAAATAGCAGGAACGGATCTAGCTGAACACTGTGAGCAGGACGCACTGCACTGAATGTAAATAGCAGGAACGGATCTAGCTGAACACTGTGAGCAGGACGCACTGCACTGAATGTAAATAGCAGGAACGGATCTAGCTGAACACTGTGAGCAGGACGCACTGCACTGAATGTAAATAGCAGGAACGGATCTAGCTGAACACTGTGAGCAGGACACACTGCACTAAATGTAAATAGTCTAGATAGAAGATAACAGGAACGGATCTAGCTAAACTGAATACAGTGTATATATATATATGCAACACCTGGGATGCATATATATACACAATACACTGTAAGTGCAGCTAACTGACTGACTGTTCTGCCTAATCTATCTAACTCAAATCAAATGACACTGTCTCTCTCTCTCTCTATCTCTCAGCACACCGGAACACACACTACACAGGGCCGCCGTGCAGGCGGCCTTATATAGTGTGGGGTGTGTACTAAATCCCCTGAGCCATAATTGGCCAAAGCCACCCTGGCTTTGGCCAATTACAGCTCTCTCTACTGACGGCGCTGTGATTGGCCAAGCATGCGGGTCATAGTGCATGCTTGGCCAATCATCAGCCAGCAATGCACTGCGATGCCGCAGTGAATTATGGGCCGTGACGCGCCACACGAATTTGGCGCGAACGGCCCATATCGTTCGCAATTCGACGGACGGTCGAACAGCCGATGTTCGAGTCGAACATGGGTTCGACTCGAACACGAAGCTCATCCCTACTGCCTGCACAGGCATGCACAGAATACCTGTGTATCCCCATGCAGGTAAACACAGCCCTCCATGGGTGTATGCTTTAGCACACTCCACTGAACGAGGCCTTACTAGGAATTTAGCAGGAATTATGTACGTTATATTGTGTTTATGTGTGGAAATAAGGATTTTAGTGGGTTTTTTTGTGAAAATAGGGATTTGCTAAACATTTGCGCAAAACTTGCAGGGCCGTAAAAAATCAATAGCACCTTCTTTTTATTCTACTGGTCATGTGCTTTCAGAAAATATATGGTTTGTTGGGTCTTTCACAAATTCTAAATGTAAGGGAAACATGAAAACCTTCAGATTTTTAGAAAAATTGGGATATTTACATTTTTGTGCACGTTCGATTTTAACTATTTTGCAAAAATATGCAATGTGAAAATTACAAATATTTGTTATTCTTTAACTCCATACAGGTTAAGCTTTTATATTTAGTTTGGAATTTAGCAGGAATTTTGTAAAATTAGCTGTGTTTTTATCTGCTAATAATGGTTTTAGTGTATTTTAAGCAAAAATATGGTTTTTAAAAACATTTGAGCAAATACAGTGGGGCCTAAAAAATCAGTAGCACCTTATTTTTATTCCAGAGGTCATATGCTTTCAGAAAATATATGATTTGGGGGTTCTTTACAAACTCTGGAAGCTGTAATGCCGCGTACACACAAACTGACTTTTCGATGGACTAGGTCCGACAGTCTTTCCGACGGACTTTGCAGCATAGGTCACCCGGACTTTCAGACAAACGGACTTGGACACACAAACACACCCAAGTCCAACGGATTTGTACGTGATGATGTACGACCGGACTAAAATAAGTAAGTTGATAGCCAGTAGCCAATAGCTGCCCTAGGGTCGGTTTTAGTCCGTCAGACTAGCATACAGACGAGCAGATTTTTCGACCAGACTTGAGTCTGTCTGAAAGATTTGAAACATGTTTTATTTCTAGGTCCATCGGACTTTTGGGAAACAAAAGTCCGCTGGAGCCCACACACTATGGAATTGTCTGACGGAGTCCGGTTCGCCGGACCAAGTCTGCTGGAAAGTCTGCTCGTGTGTACGCGGCATTAGTGAAAAATGAAAACCTCTAGATTTTTGAGTACATTTGATTTTCACCATTTTGCAAAAAGGTACGATTAAAAAATTACAAATAATTGTATCAACACAGGATAAGCTTTTATATTTAGCAGGAATTTAGCAGGAATTTTGTGAAATGTGTTTTTTTCTGTTAATAGTAGTTTTAGTATATTGTTTTGATAAACATTTGCGCAAATACCGCTGAGCCTAAAAAATTAGTAGCACCTTCTTTTTATTCTAGAGGTCATATGCTTTCAGAAAATATATGGTTTTGGGGGTCTTTCACAAATTTTGAAAGCTGTAAGCGAAAAATGTAAACCTTCAGATTTTTAGAGAAATTTGGATATTTACATTTTTGCGTATGTTCGATTTTCACCATTTTGTAAAAAGTAAAAATTCCAATTTTTTGTTATTTATTAACTCCATACAGGTAAGATTTTATTTTAAGATATGAGTAAGCATCTTTGTATGTGAAACGCATTAGCTAGTGCTATCTTTTGTCTGTATTTGATGACTCTTGTTGGATTTTAATCTATTAAATAAAGATGATCATTTCAGAGTTCAGCAGTCCGGGATTTCCTTGCTGACACAGACTTGCGCATAGTCTGCACCTGACTCTCATTAAGGGTGGAAGTTTTTCCTTTATGGTCCACAGGGCTTGAAGAGCGGCATTACCTTGTTTCTAAGCATTTATTTAAAGTATTGAATTAGCGGGAATTTTGTCAAATTAGCTGTGTTTTTTTCTGCTAATAATGGTTTTAGTGTTTTCTTAGCGACAATATTATTTTAAAAAACATTTCCGCGGGGTCTAAAAAATCAGTAGCACCTTGTTTTTGTTCTAGAGGTCATATGCTTTCAGAAAAAATATAGTTTTTTGGGTTTTTCACAAACTATTTTTTTGTTTGTTTACAAAAAGTTTTATTGAGATAAAAAGTTTACAGTACAAATCCGCACAGTTGTATTTTGAATCAACATCATAAAATGAACTGTAACATAATGATATAATAATAGACCCAAAACTGTTGCGTAAGCTAACAACAAAATTATAGGCAGTCCAATGTCAAGTAACATAAGGTATTGGAGCAGGAAATAATACTGTGTAGTAAATTTATCTCAAATTAAGGAATAAATGTCGACTAAACAAAAAGAACATTCAGTACAAAACTAAACACTGCATAAATCCATTACATGAATTCCTGGTAGAACAAAAATCGATGCCAAGTGAGATCAATCGCTATGGTGGTAAATGAACCAAGGGTCCCACTCAGCATCAAAGATAGGTATGGAATCATGCAATGTGTGGAAAATATCATCATAATCTCTATCATCATACTCTGATCAATACAAGAAATGACTTTAGAGAATGGTATTCTAGCCCAGCCCCAGAACACATGCAAAAAGGAGCCCGGAAGGAGACAACCTCGGAAACAGGAGGGGAAACCTATTTTAAAATAGTATGTAATCTAGAAGGGGTATAATACCAGCACGTAAAAATTTTAGGCTCTGTCTCACGTATAATTATGGATTTAGTAGAATTACACATATTTTGCCAATTATAGGGCGTACACACGGTCGGACTTTGTTCGGACATTCCGAGAACAAAATCCTAGGATTTTTTCCGACGGATGTTGGCTCAAACTTTCTTTGTCTACACACGGTCGCACAAAGTTGTCGGAAAATTCGATCGTTCTGAACGCGGTGACGTAAAACACGTACGTCGGGACTATAAACGGGGCAGTGGCCAATAGCTTTCATCTCTTTATTTATTCTGAGCATGCGTGGCACTTTGTCCGTCGGATTTGTGTACACACGATCGGAATTTCCGACAACCGATTTTGTTGTCGGAAAATTTTATCTCCTGCTCTCCAACTTTGTGTGTCGGAAAATCCTATGGAAAATGTCCGATGGAGCCCACACACGGTCGGAATTTCCGACAACACGCTCCGATCGGACATTTTCCATCGGAAAATCCGACCGTGTGTACGGGGCATAAGTCTCCCAGTCTTGTAGGTCAAATTCTAAGTTTAGCTCCTGTTCCCAACTGTACATGTATTTTAACTTGTGATTATCTCCTATTAGCCTCATAGATTTATAAAGACCAGAGATCAAGCCCTTCTGTCTAGGGGTGCTTCCACAAAGGAATTCAAAGGAGGTCTGGGAGTCTGATGAGGTTAAGGAATAATGTGTCGGAAAAAAATGATGAATTTGAAGATAATGATAAAACCCCCGGGGTGGTATATTTTTTTGGGTTTGTAATTGAGAAAAAGAAATGAATTGTGATTCGCTCAGTCTTGTCAGGTTCTGGTCTATCCACCACTGGAATTTCGACAGGGCCTCAAATGCTGTGGAATTTGAAAACAAGAAAAGAAGGCCCTGGAGAAGTCTTAGAAATCAGCGCAAGCCTGAGCCTATATAAGTCCCATAATTTCAATGAGTGCATTACAACTGTATTATGTGTGCCTATGTCAAAAACAGGGCATTTAGAGGACCACCATAAGCCGGGGAGATAGTAGGGAGAGATTGATGTTTGTTCAAATCTTAGCCAGGGGACCTGTGAGTCCACAATATTCCATTGGGCAAATTTGGAAAATCTGCTTACCACATAATATAGCCCTACTTGAGGGACACCTAGATCTCCCAACCTATGAGCACGATATAACACTGTTCTAGCAAATCTTGGGGGTTTATTTTGCCAAATAAGTTTGGTAAATTCTGCTTGAATTTAAAGAAGATAGGATTTAGAGATCATAAGGGGTAAAGCCCGGGGTAAAGCCCGGAATAAATAAAGGAGTTTAGGGAGTATAGTCATTTTTATGGCGGTTGTTCTACCCATGAATGAAATGTGATACGCCGACCAGGTTTTTAGTAATTGTCTAATTTTAATAAGTTTAATTAGCAAGGGGGAAATTACACTCAAAGAATAATTAGTTAGTTAGTACTATTTCAAGGTAGGATAAGGTCGAGTTCGCCAAAACAAATGGGAACAAATTTACATATTCTCCAGTGCAACAGGGGTAGTAAATTGGAAGGGCTACTGATTTGGATATATTCACTGAAAGGCCTGATAATTCAGCAAATTGTGTTAGAATCTTTAGTTGATTAGGTAAAGTGACTGTGGTGTTTGTGAGAAATAATAAAACATTATCTGCATACATACAGAGTTTAAAATTTAAGGGTTCTTTAATATATACAAAAATATCAGGGTGGTTGAGAATAGCTGTGGCCAGGGGTTCAATAGCAAGGGAAAATATGAGAGGTGACAACCGGCACCCTTGTCTGGTACCCCTACTGAGCTGGAAAAAGTTTGAGTTGCATCCATGGATTCCAATCTGTGTCCTGGGGCTGTGGTACAGGGCCTGAAATGTCCATAAATCTCACCCTGAAAACCATAACGCTGTAGCAGGAGAGACAAATAGCTCCACGATACACTGTCAAAAGCCTTATGTATATCTAGGCTGTGCATTAATAGTTTTTTAGAGAATAAATTTGCATCTTGAATAACATTTGCTGCAAGGCAGATATTGTCTGTAATGAGACGATTAGGAATGAATTCAGACTGATACAGTGATAATAAAGAGGGGATTATCTCCAGTTTATTAGCCAAAACTCTGCTAAAGATTTTTAGATTATTGTTAATAAAAATTATAATAGCCCTTTAGTTCTGTGGAAGAGCATGGTCCTTTTTCTGCTTCGGAATCAGTGACATGTTGGCTAACAACATTTCCTCTGGGAACTTATGACCTTGAAGGATATGACTGAAAAGCCAAATCAGTCTAGGAAATCATTGAGAAGAAAACTTTTTTATAATATAGGGAAGTAAATCTGTCCGGTCCAGGGGCAGAGCCTTTTTTCAGAGATTTAATAACCTTCACAATTTCAGGTAGGGTAAATAGAGAATTTAGGGATTCAAGTTGTGATAAGGTGAGAGCAGGGATCAGTAGTATCAAACCAGGCTTGTATCGGGGCAGAAGAGGTATTTTGAGGAGGAGCCAACAGAGCCAAATAAAAATTTTCAAAGATTTTCAGAAACTCCTGTGGATGAGACGTGGTCAGACCCATAGGGGTGTTCAATTTGTATATACGTGGAGGACGAAGAGACTGGTTCAGTTTTCTAGCAAACATAGTGGAGGTGGAAATGCTATGTAATAGAAACCTGGCCTTGGGCTTTCAGAGCTTCCTCCACTTTGGCCGTCAATAATGTGTCCAGTTCCAAACATTTCTGCTCTACATCAAATCTAATGCCCCGTACACACGGTCGGACTTTGGATTTTTTCCAACGGATGTTGGCTCAAACTTGTCTTGCATACACACGGTCACACAAAGTTGTCGGAAAATCCGATCATTCTGAACGCGGTGACGTAAAACACATACGTCTGGACTATAAACGGGGCAGTAGCCAATAGCTTTCATCTCTTTATTTATTCTGGGCATGCGTGGCACTTTGTGCGTCGGATTTGTGTACACACGATCGGAAGTTCCGACAACGGATTTTGTTGTTGGAAAATTTTATATCCTGCTCTCAAACTTTGTGTGTCGGAAAATCCGATAGAAAATGTGTGATGGAGCCTACACACGGTCGGAATTTCCGACAACAAGGTCCTATCACACATTTTCCATCGGAAAATCCGACCGTGTGTACGGGGCATAAGGGTAGAGGTGCTGCCATATTTGTACATGCATGTTTTCCAATGGAGGTTAGACAGATTCATAGAGATAAAGATAGCAGATATATTATTATTAAAGGAATCCTACATGGTATATAACTTACAATTGCTAGTATATATACTCCAAATTAAATATCTGCATCCTTTTTTGCCTGTTTTTGAGCTTCTTGCAAAATATCAATCTTCCTCATATGATTGCCTGCAGACCCGGACTTGAGAGCGCTTCTGCAGGCCCTACCAACCCAAGCTCACATTGAAGCGATGGTCGCGCGTTTGGAGGAAATGCTCCGCAGAGATCTGAGACTAGTTCAAACAGAGATACAACATCTAACAGAAAGACTCGAGAATGATGAGATCTATTGGGCATCACTAGAAAATCGAGTCCACCATCTGGAACAGGTACAGAACGCACAAACTTCCCATGTTTCCGCTATGCAATTACAGTTGGAAGAATTTGACTACCGTAGTCGCCGCCATAATTTGCGGTTCAGGGGGATCCCGGAAGCCATAGGACATGACACATTGCAGACCACGGTCTTAGCAATATGTCAAAAGCTAGCTGTCCCTGCCTCCCCCCAGGCTTTATCACCTAGTTCCACTCTCGATATAGACAGATGGAAAATATTGTGAAGAAACATTGGCCGCTATTATTTCAGGATGAGCACCTTCTTTCTGCCTTGCCCAAAAAACCCCAATTTGCCTATAGAAAAGTGCCTAATATAAAAAGCAAGGCAGCACCTAGCAAACGTAAGGTAAAACCCCCGCACCCTGGTCAGTTTATACCTACCTTTTTAGCCATTTCTGGGATGTACCAATGTCGCAAGGCTCTTAGCAAAACCTGTTGTTTTTTGACGCATGGCCAGAAGGATTTTTATGTAAAAGGAAAAACATATCAGATAAAGGGTTTCCATACCTCTTCCTCTGACCATGTCATCTACTGCCTTACATGCCCTTGTGGCCTTTTTTAAGTAGAGTGAACCATTCGGCCACTGCGTAAGCGCTTTGGCGAACATCGCCGCTTTATCACTGGTGGACTGGATAATCATAGTGTCCCCAAACACTACCTTCAATATCGTGACAAATCCACGGATGGCCTTAGAGTTTGGGTCATTGAGGCAATGCCTAGGGATCTTCCTCCAGCTGAGCGCTACAGAAGACTATGTCATAGGAAAATGTATTGGATCTTTTATTAAATGTTCTGGCTCCTGGAGGGTTAAATGAGGACTTTGAAGTCAGTGCTATACTTTAGATCTTATATACCTCAGACCTTTTATTACCACTTGTTTTTTTCCCATGAGTTATTTTTTTGATTCTGCAAACATGTCACGTCATATTTCAACTATATTTATTATTTATTTTAGAGTGCACACATACTCATGATATGCAAAATTCTAGTATGCATGTGCATATATGTGTGTATGTGTGTGTGTATATGCATAGGCTTACACGCCTATATTCAGAACACAACATACACTATTTATAAGCCTGCATAGCACACCAGCTCATACACATTCATATCTCGTTGATTGCTGTTGGTTTTCTCTCCATTTATATGCTTTCCAAATTTTCCAACCATTTTAACCACCTCAGCCCCGGAAGGATTTACCCCCTTCCTGACCAGAGCACTTTTTACAATTTGGCACTGCGTCGCTTTAACTGCTGATTGCGCAGTCATGCAATGCTGTACCCAAACAAAATTTGCGTCCTTTTCTTCCCACAAATAGAGCTTTCTTTTGATGGTATTTGATCACCTCTGCCATTTTTATTTTTTGCACTATAAATGGAAAAAGACCAAAAATTTTGAAAAAAATGATATTTTCTACTTTTTGTTATAAAAAAATCCAATTAACTCAATTTTAGTCATACATTTAGGCCAAAATGTATTCGGCCACATGTCTTTGGTAAAAAAAAATGTCAATAAGCGTATATTTATTGGTTTGCGCAAAAGTTATAGCGTCTACAAACTAGGGTACATTTTCTGGAATTTACACAGCTTTAAGTTTATGACTGCCTATGTCATTTCTTGAGGTGCTAAAATGGCAGGGCAGTACAAACCCCCCCCAAATGACCCCATTTTGGAAAGTAGACACCCCAAGGAAATTGCTGAGAGGCATGTTGAGCCCATTGAATATTTTTTTTTTGTCCCAAGTGATTGAATAATGACAAAAAAAAAAAATTACAAAAAGTTGTCACTAAATGATATATTGCTCACACAGGCCATGGGCATATGTGGAATTGCACCCCAAAATACATTCAGCTGCTTCTCCTGAGTATGAGGATACCACATGTGTGGGACTTTTTGGGAGCCTAACTGCGTACGGAGCCCCGAAAACCAAGTACCGCCTTCAGGATTTCTAAGGGCATACATTTTTTATTTCACTCCTCACTACCTATCACAGTTTTGAAGGCCATAAAATGCCCAGATGGCACAAAACCCCCCCAAATGATCACATTTTGGAAAGTAGACACCCCAAGCTATTTGCTGAGAGGCATGTTAAGTCCATGGAATATTTTATTTTTTGACACAAGTTGCTGTAAAGTGACAATTTTTTTTTTTTGCACAAAGTTGTCACTAAATGATATATTGCTCACACAGGCCATGGGCATATGTGGAATTGCTCCCCAAAATACATTTAGCTGCTTCTCCTGAGTATGGCGATACCACATGTGTGGGACTTTTTGTTAGCCTGGCCACATACGAGGCCCCGAAACCAAGCACCGCCTTCAGGATTTCTAAGGGCGTACATTTTAATTTCACTCCTCACTACCTATCACAGTTTTGAAGGCCATAAAATGCCAAGATGGCACAAACCCCCCCCAATTGACCCCATTTTGGAAAGTGGATACCCCAAGCCATTTGCTGAGAGGCATGTTGAGTCCATGGAATATTTTATATTTTAACACAAGTTGCGGGAAAGTGACAATTTTTTTTTTTTTTTTTGCACAAAGTTGTCACTAAATGATATATTGCTCAAACATGCCATGGGCATATGTGGAATTCCACCCCAAAATACATTCTGCTGCTTCTCCTGAGTATGGGGATACCACATGTTTAGGACTTTTTGGGAGCCTAGCCACGTACGGGGCCCCGAAAACCAAGCACCGCCATCAGGATTTCTAAGGGCGTAAAGTTTTGATTTCACTCCTCACTACCTATCACAATTTTGAAGGCCATAAAATGCCCAGATGGCACAAACCCCCCCCAAATGACCCCATTTTGGAAAGTATACACCCCAGGCTATTTGCTGAGAGGCATGTTTAGTCCATGGAATATTTTATATTTTGACACAAGTTGCAGAAAAGTGACATTTTTTTTTTCACAAAGTTGTCACTAAATGATATATTGCTCAAACATGCCATGGGCATATGTGGAATTACACCCCAAAATACATTATGCTGCTTCTCCTGAGTACGGGGATACCACATTTGTGGGACTTTTTGGGAGCCTAGCTTCATACAGGGCCCCAAAATCCAATCACCGCCTTCAGGATTTCTAAGGGCGTAAATTTTTGATGTTACTCCTCACTACCTATCACAGTTTCGAAGGCCATAAAATGCCAAGATAGCACAAAACCCCCGAAAATGACCCCATTTTGGAAAGTAGACACCCCAAGCTATTTTCTGAGAGGCATGGTGAGTATTTTGCAGGTCTCATTTGTTTTTGAAAATGAAGAAAGACAAGAAAAATGTATTCTTTTTTCTTTTTTCAATTTTCAAAAGTTTGTGACAAAAAGTGAGGTCTGCAAAATGCTCACTATACCTCTCAGCAAATAGCTTGGGGTGTCTATTTTCCAAAATGGGGTCATTTGGGGAGTTTTGCCATCTGGGCATTCCATGACCTCCGAAAATGTGATAGGCAGTGAAGAGTGAAATCAAAAATTGACGCTCTTAGAAAGCCTGAAGGTGGTGCTTGGTTTTCGGGGTCCCGTACGCGGCTAGGCTCCCAAAAAGTCCTAAACATGTGGTATCCCCGTACTCAGGAGAAGCTAAAGAATGTATTTTGGGGTGTAATTTCACAGATTCCCATGGCATGTTTGAGCAATATATCATTTTGTGACAACTTTGTGCAAACAAAATAAAAAAATAAAAAAAATTGTCTTTTTCCCGCAACTTATGTCACAATATAAATTATTCCATGGACTCGACATGCCTCTCAGCAAATAGCTTGGGGTGTCTACTTTCCAAAATGGGGTCATTTGGGGGGGGGTTTGAACTGACCTTGCATTTTTTGCACAACATTTAAAAGCTTATGTCACACATCACCCACTCTTCTAACCACGTGAAGACAAAGCCCTATCTGACACTTTTTGTTTACATGAAAAAATTTTTTTTTTTGCAAGAAAATTACTTTAAACCCCCAAACATTATATATTTTTTTAAAGCAAATGCCCTAGGTGATTAAAATGGTGGGTGTTTCATTTTTTTTTCACACAGTATTTGCGCAGCGTTTTTTCAAATGCATTTTTTTGGGAAAAAACACACTTTTTTAAATTTTATTGCACTAAAACACACTATATTGCCCAAATGTTTGATGAAATAAAAAAGATGATCTTAGGCCGAGTACATGGATACCAAACATGACATGCTTTAAATTCGCGCACAAACGTGCAGTGGCGACAAACTAAATACATTTTTAAAAGCCTTTAAAAGCCTTTATAGGTTACCACTTTAGATGTACAGAGGAGGTCTACTGCTAAAATTACTGCCCTTGATCTGATCTTCGCGGTGATACCTCACATGCATGGTGCAATTGCTGTTTACGTTTGACGCCAGACCGACGCTTGCGTTCGCCTTTGCGCGAGAGCAGGGGGGGGGGGGACAGGGGTGCTTTTTTTTTTTGTTATTATATTTTTGCTTTTTTATCTTATTTTTAAACTGTTCCTTTCATTTTTATTTTTTTTTATCATTTTTATTGTTATCTCAGGGAACGTAAATATCCCCTATGATAGCAATAGTGACAGGTACTCTTTTTTGAAAAAATTGGCGTCTGTTAGACCCTAGATCTCTCCTCTGCCCTCAAAGCATCTGACCACACCAAGATCGGTGTGATAAAATGCTTTCCCAATTTCCCAATGGCGCTGTTTACATCCGGCAAAATCAGTCATGAAATGCTCTTAGCTTCCGGTTTCTTAGGCCATAGAGATGTTTGGAGCCATTCTCTGATCAGCTCTATGGTCAGCTGGCTGAATCACCGGCTGCATTCTCAGGTTCCCTGTTGGGACAGGAGAGCCAGAGAAAAACATGGAAGACGGTGGGGGGGTCATTCCCTCCCACTGCTTGTTAAAGCAGTCTAGAGGCTAATTAGCTGCTAGGATTGCTTTTACATGAAAGCCGACCGCTGGCTGAAAAGAATGATACCAAGATGATACCTAAACCTGCAGGCATCATTCTGGTATAACCACTCAAAGTCCAGCAACATACCAGTACGTTACAGGTCCTTGTTGGGCATATATTGTAAACTTTTTTTTCATGCAGCCTGTGGGCCGAACGAAAAAAAGATATTGATCTATGGGTATTCCCACCATCAGAATACATCCCTTCATCCACCCACTTCTAATGATGGGCATACATGCACCGTTTATATATGCCGAAGCATGGGGGCATCCTCCCGCAAAAGGCAGGAGCAAATCGCTCCTCCACCCACTGCTGCCCCACATTTCGGCATATATGCTGAAGTATGTAACTGTGGTGGTGAAATCACCTCCGACAGCGCTGGAGTCACGGCTTTATGTATCGTGGGAGCAAACGCTGTTGCTGTCAAGATAAATAAATCCGCGCTGCAACTGAATGGCGTACCTGCTAAGCAAATGATGGTTAACAAAAAACAAAGTAACATTACAGTATAACAGTAATACTTACCATACCTGCAAAGCAAATACAAAAAAAAACATAGTAAAAAATAAAACATTTAACGCAACCTGTGCCTACCTAAAATATATATATATGCCGAAGCATGGGGGCATCCTCCCACAAAAGGCAGGTGCAAATCGCTCCTCCACCCACTGCTGCCCCCACGCTTTGGCATATATGCTGAAGTATGTAACTGTGGTGGTGAAATCACCTCCGAAAGCGCTGGAGTCACGGCTTTATGTATCGTGGGAGCAAACGCTGTTGCTGTCAAGATAAATAAATCTGCGCTGCAGCTGAATGGCGTACCTGAAAACAAAAAAATGGTTAAAACACAGTAAACTATAAAAAAATTACATACCTGAAAAGCAAACATGATAAAACATAACAATAAAACATTGCAGAATAGAATACAGTAAAAAAAGAGCAGAACAATAGAGAGAAAATAGAGAGAGAGAGAGAACAATAAAACGACAACTATTTTTGTTTTTTTTTATTTTAGATTTTTTTTGTGTATTTTTTTTTTTTTTTTACTTTTTTTTTTTTTTACATTTTTTTTGTAACTATAACTTTTAAAACTGTAACAGTTCCAGGTTTGGGTCTCTCAAAATGCGATGGCATCTTGGGAGATCCTGTGAAAGTGTGTCCTAGTCTGTGCAGTGCTGTACCCTACGCTAAAACTCAACTAGTGTATGGTAGCGTTCAAAACATTCACCAATGCAAAGACCAGGATTGCCAGGACAGGAGGGACAATAATACCGGGTGTCCCGCCTAAATCCGCGCTTTCTGCAGACACGACATTTTCTTTGGGGGGCTCGTTGGGTAGGGGTACTCTGGAGGACATAAGGAAAATGCCTCTCATGCAGCCGGCCTACTGCATTTGGTTGGGGAAGGTGAGGTGGAGCACCGTCTGGAAACAGAAGGGCTCTGACGATCTATTCCTGGAATTTAAGGAAGGATCCAGTCCGTCCTGAAGCTCTGTATAGCACATGAGCATTCAGCAAAGCCAATTGAAATAAGTATACAGACACTTTTTTTTACCAGCGTCTGGCCTTACGGGCAATTAGGTACGGCGCCAACAACTGGTCGTTGAGGTCCACCCCTCCCATATTTTGGTTATATTCGTGGACACAGAGGGGTTTCTTCACAACACCAGTCGCCGTAGTAATTTGGACTGTCGTGTCTGCATGAAGGGAGGTAAGAACAAAAACATTCTTATTGTCCCTCCACTTCATAGCGAGCAAATTATTACACTGCAAGCAGGCTCTCTCCCCCAGCCTAAAACGGGAATCTACAAGCCGCTGAGGAAAGCCCCGGCGATTAGGTCGCACGGTGCCACATGCTCCAATCTGATGATCAAAAAGGTGACTAAAAAGTGGCACTCTCATGTAATAATTGTTCACGTACAAGTGGTACCCCTTTCCGAATAAGGGTGACACCAAGTCCCACACTATCTTGCCAGTGCTTCCTATGCAGTCAGGGCAGTTTGTCGGCTGTACGTGACTATATTTGCCCTCGTAAACCATAAAACTACATGTATAGCCTGTGGCCCTGTCACAGAGCTTATACATCTTGACCCCGTATCTGGCACGCTTGCTGGGAAGGTACTGTTTGAATGACAAGCGGCCAGAAAATTTAATCAGGGACTCATTAACGCAGACAACTTGATGGGGAGTAAACAAGTCTGCAAAACGTTGGTTGAAGTGGTTTACGAGGGGACGAATTTTGTAGAGCCGATCGTATTCAGGGTCTTCACAAGGACGACAGAGTTCATTGTCGTTGAAGTGCATGAACCGCAAAATCTGCTCATATCGTGCTCTGGCCATGAAAGCAGAGAACAAGGGCATATGGTGAATTGGGTCAGTGGACCAATATGACCGCAACTCACTCTTTTTGGTTATGCCCATGTTGAGGGAAAGGCCCAGAAAGATCTTAAATTCGGAGACCGTAATTGGTCTCCAATCTCTGGCAAGGGAGGACTGGGGAATAGTGGCGATGTGTTGACCAGCGTATAAATTGCTTTGGTCCACAATAGATCTATAGAGATCTTCTGTGAAAAACAGTGAATAAAAATCCAGTGGCGTAAAATCAACTGTTTCCACCTGAATTCGGGGTTGGCCAGTGAATGGGGGCAATACTGGTGCTGCAGAAGTGGTGGGTACCCAATTCGGATTGGCGAATGCAGCAGGAAGGGCACTATGGGCACGACGGGCCTGTGTTCATCTTCTTGGTGGCAGCGGGACACTACTAGTGCTTGCCACCTCACCAGCTTGAACTGCACTTATGGGACTCGCCACGTCACCGCGTGATACTGCAGTGCTGGATGTACGACCAGGGTGTACTAGGCCGCTGGTGCTTGCCAGTTCACCAGAAGGAATAGCGGCGCTAGTATTTCTCTGCTCCATACGAGGGACCTGCGGTTCTTGCACTTCAAGGACAGAAGAAGAAGTTCGGGGTCTGGTACACCTGACCCTAGCAGGGACCACAACTCCGTCATCAGAGCTATCTGTCATGGAGCCGCTGTCCTCTACAGGATCGTATTCTGAGCCTGAACTTGACAAATGAGTGACTTCCTCTTCACTATCTGTCATGCTCAGAAACGTGTAGGCCTCTTCACTAGTGTACCTTTAATTTGCCATTTTGGGCTCTAAATTTAGGGGTACACTACTGAGACTCACAGGCAAAAAAGCTCCTGACTGTCAGCGACTGATTCAAAACGCTACCAAAAAACTGTTAGCGATCGCAGGGATCAGGCCTGCTCTGCGAACGCTGCAGTTATGTGTGCTTAGTGTTTTGTGACAGTTATCGATCGATACTGCACTTGGGTGGGCTGGGCTCGGCTGGGTCGAGGGGCAAAACGCAGGTGCTAGCAGGTATCTGGGCTGATCCCGCTAACACTGCATTTTTTGGGGGGACTCTAAACTGCTGGGGAGTATAGATCTGATCAGATCAGATATCGATCCGTTCAGATACTAGAGCACTAAGGGAGGTGTATGCTGCGTGCGTGGGTGTTAGCGTAACTTATATCACCGCCGGGCGATCAGGGGGTTAAACCTTTATAAGTTAATAAACGGCGGGTGCCCTAAAACTATAATAAACAAACCAACTAACCAGCGTCACCCGTAACAATTATATGGTGATCATTGGTGAAAAGGTTTAACTAGTGGGCAATCAAGGGGTTAAAACCTTTAGAAGGTAGTATATGGGGGTCCCTGTCGCTAGAAATCACTGACGACGAACCTATATACTTACCTCCCTAACTAGCATCACCTGTGTCACTAATACAGCGATCAGAAAAACGATCGCTTAGTGACACTGGCGACGGGGGGTGATCACGGGGTTAAAACTTTATTAGGGGGGGTTAGAGGGGTACCCTAGAACTAAAGGGGGGTACCCCAGACCTAAAGGGGGCTAACCTAACTGCCTAACACTTATAACTGTCACAAACTGACACCAATAATCAGAAAAAAAAAACTGCTATTGGTGTCAGTGTGACGGGGGGTACAGGGGGTGATGAGGGGGTGACTGGGGGGTGACAGGGGGGTGACAAGTGTGCCTGCGTGTTCTACTGTTAGTGTAGTGTTGGTGCAAACTTACTTGGATGTCTTCTCTCTTCGGCGCCGGAACGAAAAGACCGGCTCGAAGAGAGTGACATCACTTCCTCCGCTTCTGTTTACATTCACAGAAGCCGAGGAAGCCCGTCATTGGCCAGGAGCGATCGCGAGGGGGGAGCCACAAATGAGTGACCTCCCCCTCACCTTTGATCGACCCTGACCTGAATCCGACCGCCGCTGGCACCGGGGGGGGGTCCGATCGGACCCCCCACCCGCGGGCAGGCAAGGACGTACCTGTAAGCCCTTTTGCCTGCCCGTGCCATTCTGCCGACGTACATCATCGTGCGGCAGTCGGCAACTGGTTAAACAAGTTCATTCTTTTTAAAAATAATTCTCTTAGTATCTATTTTATTAAAAAATGTTAAATATATTTTTATACTAATTTTTTTCTATGCACATTTTCTCTCTCTAAGAACGCTTTCTTATGTTGCCTATTTCCTCTTTTTTCATTATTGTTCTCGCCCACGGCCAGCCCATAGAACATAAATTGTGTACAGCTATTCCCATGGTCATAGGTTGATAAAGGAACCATTGAGAGTTCCGAAATGCGTCCCTTTCTTATAACCTCATTCGCTCTGCGCTGCGGTCCAGGCTGGTTTGCTGTCCCTCAGCACTGACATCACTTCCGGGTCTCCTCTTCCTTTCCTTGGATTACGTCAGTTCCACCGGCATCCCAGCGTCTTGGACACTCTGCTGCTGACTGGATCTGCTGTGATTACACACCTACAGCCTGGGGATTTTCTTCCGCTGTGACTCTTTCCAATGCTGCAGAACGCATCCTTCCATGTATTCTCATGATGTGCCGTTTTTGCCCTTTTACCTTGTAAGTGTTTTTAATCCCGTTGGGGATATTAAAATGTATTTACTTCTGCACTTAGAGGCGCCTTTTCTTTGTTTGTATTAATAGGATTAGAAGAACACCACTCATTTTCTTTAGGTAGCTTTAAGTGCACACTGTGCAGAGGACACAGTACACTAACTGTAAATACTGACACTGTCTGCCTGTGGTATTAATAGGAGCAGAACAACAGCAATTGTCTCCAGGTAGCTTTAGGTGCACACTGTGCAAAGGACACACTAACTGTAAATACTGTAGCTGCCTGCCTGTGGTATTAATAGGATCAGAAGAACACCACCAATTTTATTCAGGTAGCTTTTATAACAGTGTGCACAGGACACACTACACTGACTGTAAATACTGTAGCTGCCTGCCTGTGGTATTAATAGGATCAGAAGAACACCACTAATTTTCTTCAGGTAGCTTTAGGTGCACACTGTGCAGAGGACGCACTAAACTCATTTGTAAATACTGCAGCTGCCTGCGGTACTGTACTAATAGTGTCAGAAGAACACCACCAATTTTCTTCAGGTAGCTTTGGGTGCACACTTTGCAGAGGACGCACTACACTAACTTGTAAATACTGCAGCTGCCTGCGATACTAATAGGATCAGAAGAACACCACCAATTTTCTTCAGGTAGCTTTAGGTGCACACTGTGCAGAGGACGCACTACACTAACTTGTAAATACTGAAGCTGCCTGCGATACTGTACTAATAGGATCAGAAGAACACCACCAATTTTCTTCAGGTAGCTTTAGGTGCACACTGTGCAGAGGACGCACTACACTAACTTGTAAATACTGCAGCTGCCTGCAGTACTGTACTTTTTTTTTGTTTGTTTTTAGTGGTTTGGATTCTGATTTGGGGTATTTTCTATAAAAGTTACAGTCAGGTCCATAAATATTGGGTCATCGACACAATTCTAATCTTTTTGGCTCTATACACCACCACAATGGATTTGAAATGAAACAAACAAGATGTGCTTTAACTGCCAACTTTCAGCTTTAATTTGAGGGTCTTTACATCCAAATCATGTAAACGGTGTAGGAATTACAACAGTTTGTATATGTGCCTCCCACTTTTTAAGGGACCAAAATGGGACAATTGGCTGCTCAGCTGTTCCATGGCCAGGTGTGTGTTATTCACTCATTATCCCATTTACAAGGAGCAGATAAAAGGTCCATAGTTTATTTCAAGTGTACTATTTGCATTTGGAATCTGTTGCTGTCAACTCTCAATAAAAGATCCAAAGAGCTGTCACGATCAGTGAAGCAAGCCATCCTTAGGCTGAAAAAACAAAACAAAACCATCAGAGAGATAGCAAAAACATTAGGTCTGGCCAAATCAACTGTGTGGAACATCCTTAAAAAGAAAAAATGCACCGATGAGCTCAGCAACACCAAAAGACCTGGAAGACCACGGAAAACAACTGTGGTGGATGACCGAAAAATTATTTTCCCGGTGAAGAAAACACCCTTCACAACAGTTGGCCAGGTCAAGAACACTTTCCAGGAGGTAGGTGTATGTGTGTCAAAAAGAAAGAAAAGAAAGAAAACCTGCGCTACCAAGCAAAAATTAGTGTGACTGCAGCTGCAACAAAAACCACAAATATCAATGAGGTGAGGTGTATGTGTGTCAAAGTCAAAAATCAAGAGAAGACTTCACCAGAGTGAATACAGAGGGTTCACCACAAGATGTAAACCATTGGTGAGCCTCAAAAACAGCAGGGCCAGATTAGAGTTTGCCAAACAACATCTAAAAAAGCCTTCACAGTTCTGGGACAACATCCTATGGACAGGTGAGACCAAGATCAACTTGTACCAGAGTGATGGGAAGAGAAGAGTATGTAGAAGGAAAGGAACTGCTCATGATCCAAAGCATACCACCTCATCAGTGAAGCATGGTGGTGGTAGTGTCATGGCGTGGGCATGTATGGCTGCCAATGGAACTGGTTCTCTTGTATTTATTGATGATGTGACTGCTGACAAAAGCAGCAGGATGAATTCTAAAGTGTTTCGGGCAATATTATCTGCTCATATTCAGCAAAATGCTTCAGAACTCATTGGACAGCGCTTCACAGTGCAGATTGACAATGACCCAAAGCATACTGTGAAAGCAACCAAAGAGTTTTTTAAGGGAAGGAAGTGGAATATTATGCAATGGTCAAGTCAATCACCTGACCTGAATCCGATTGAGCATGCATTTCACTTGCTGAAGACAAAACTGAAGGGAAATGCCCCAAGAACAAGCAGGAACTGAAGACAGTTGCAGTATAGGCCTGGCAGAGCATCATCAGGGATGAAACCCAGCATCTGGTGATGTCTATGCATTCCAGACTTCAGGCTGTAATTGACTGCAAAGGATTTGCAACCAAGTATTAAAACGTAAAAGTTTGATGGATGATTGTTAATCTGTCCCATTACTTTTGGTCCCTTAAAAAGTGGGAAGCACATATACAAACTGTTGTAATTCCTACACCATTCACCTGATTTGGATGTAAATACCCTCAAATTAAAGCTGAAAGTCTGCAGTTAAAGCACATCTTGTTCGTTTTATTTCAAATCCATTGTGGTGGTATATAGAGCCAAAAAGATTACAATTGTATCGATGTCCCAATATTTATGGACCTGACTGTAAAATAGAAGGGAGGACTAGGAAGTATTTGGTTGCTTAGTATGTGAAGATAACAATTTAATTAGCTTGAGATGAACGGAGGTGAATATGGGGGTTTATAAGAAGAAAATGTATATATATTGAAGGTTATAAATGGAGGAATATTAACCCTGCTTAAACTTTAAGACTATAAGAAAAGAGCTTTGTATGTTCCTGTGGATATGTGATGTATTATTTTTTTCATTTCCCTCTTTTTGCATAAATAAAGAATAAAAAAAAAGAAAAGAAAAACTGTTACCATGAAAAGACAAAGAAAAAACGTCAAATGTCAAAAGTCAAATGTGTACCGAAAAGTTAAAATTAGTGAATTTAAGAACAAAAGCAAAAACCAATTTGGATCAGGTAAAAAACATGAATCCTGAAAAAAGAAAAACAAAACCGAGACATCTAGGTCTCAAATCCAGCAGTGAAGACACCATAAACCAAAAAAGCCTTTGTAGGGGAGAAAACAATGTCAACTTGACTGTGGCTATTGTAACCTCAAAGATGGCTGGGGAAGCCTAGCACTAGCACCAGAGGATGATCTCCGATGAGAAAACATATTCTTCTTAAAATGTGCATAGTCGTCAAATTAGAATCACAATAGGGATCAACTCAGAAGCCAATAGGTTATCTTCTCAAAAATATAGTAACTATTTGTAATCTCCATCTTCATCATATGTCATGTTGATTTCTCCTGCATTCCCTTCTAGGGGAGGGTGCAGGGCCGGCCCTACCATATGACCCAGCGGGCTCACGGTTCCAGCATTTTAAGAGGGGTGGCAGCTGGTATTGACTAGTTGTATGCATACCCATGGGCGTAGCGTGAAGGGGTGCAGCTGCGGAGTTGCCATAGCAGCCCAGCCCCTGCTCCAGGGGAGCCCAGGGCGGCCTCCCTCTCACATTAGATCCAATCAATGCATCTCTGCGTGTCTCTGTGTGGGTGGCGGAGATCGCCTCGTATACCAGTATTTGACAGGACAAACCACTCCCCTCCCCTTCACACAGGCGATATGGGGCTGCTGAGTGGATTAGGCACGTCATGTACTGTGTGGAATGATAGGCAGTACTGCGGTGAACGTTCTTCCTTCCTGGTGCACAGAGCAGCCTTCTCCCCACTGCCTCTGAGCTCCATGTCCTCCCTGTTTCTGCGCCTCTGAGAGATGGTCCCACTCCCTCCTCCCTTGTCTTCCCCCTGTCTCCTCCCCTGTCTCCTCCTTTCACCTCTCCATCCAAGTCAGGCGCCGCTGGTGTCTCTTCAACTCCCTTGCTTACAACCTCCCCTCCCACCACCTGTTCTCAGTCATAGCGGGGCCTGCTGGGGGATAAACATGCTCTCTAGCTGGAGCTGAAGAAGTGGGGCTTGGTAAGAGTGGAGCAGGCGGGCGGAAGCGGGAATGTTAGAACATTCTGCAGTGCGGGACACAGGGCTGGTTGGTCTTCTGCACACTGAGGGAGACTGAGACTTCTCCTGACTCCCGCTGTACTGGGAACATCCTGTATTTGGGGGAGTGACAGGAGCCAGTATGGGGGAGGGGTGAGTCCTAAACATGCTGGGTCTTGTAGTGTACAGGCAGTAGGGGGACCCCGTGTTTATTCAGAGATGGAGATTGAGGACGCAGTCCTTAATCTCCTATCTCTGTCTCATAAGTTAGACATCGGAGGTCTGTTTAGACCTCAAACCAAAGCCCCCCAACAGGGCTAATGAAAAAATAAAATTTTAAATTTTAAAAAATTGACGTCCTCTGCCCTACTGACACCATCCTCTGCCCTACTGACACCATCCACTGCCCTACTGACACCGTCCACTGCCCTACTGACACCGTCCACTGCTCTACTGACACCATCCACTGCCCTACTGACACCATCCTCTGCCCTACTGACACCATCCTCTGCCCTACTGACACCATCCTCTGCCCTACTGACACCATCCACTGCCCTACTGACACCGTCCACTGCTCTACTGACACCATCCACTACCCTACTGACACCAATCTCTGCTCTACTGACACCGTCCTCTGCTCTACTGACACCGTCCTCTGCTCTACTGACACCGTCCTCTGTTCTACTGACAACGTCCTCTCCTCTACTGACCTCATCCTCTGCCCTACTGACACCGTCCTCCGCCATGACTGACACTGTCCATTGTTCAGATAGGCTAAGTTTATATTTTTGCAGTGACATTTGTTTTATTAAATTTTCCCCAGGTTTTCTTTACTATTTAGCCACTTGCCGACCGCCTCACGCCTATATACGTGAGCAGAATGGCACGGGCAGGCAAAATCACGTACCTGGTACGTGATTGCCTTCCCGCGGGCGGGGGGTCCTATCGGACCCCCCCCGGTGCCAGCTGCGGTCGGCATTTGGCTGGGAGAGTTGAGAGACGAGGGGGAGGCCATCCGATCATGGCCCCCCCCTCGCGATCGCTCCCAGCCAATGAGAAACATCCCCTGCCTCTGTATAGTACACAGAGGCAGAGGATGTGATGTCATCTCTCCTCGGCTCGGGAGTTTCCGTTCCAGCGCCGAGGGGAGATGACATGTAAGTAAGTACACAACACAGTAGAACATGCCAGGCACACTAAACACCCCCGATCCCCCCCGATCGCCTCCCGATCCCCCCCAATCACCCCCCCGTCACAAACTGACACCAAGCAGTTTTTTTTTTTTTTCTGATTACTGCATAGTGTCAGTTTGTGACAGTTAGAAGTGGTAGGACAGTGAGTGTTAGCCCCCTGTAGGTCTAGGGTACCCCCCTAACCCCCCCTAATAAAGTTTTAACCCCTTGATCACCCCCCCTCACCAGTGTCGCTAAGTGATCATTTTTCTGATCGCTGTATTAGTGTCGCTGGTGACGCTAATTAGGGAGGTAAATATTTAGGTTCGCCGTCAGCGTTTTATAGCGACAGGGACCCCCATATACTACCTAAAAAATGTTTTAACCCCTTGATTGCCCCCTAGTTAACCCTTTCACCACTGATCACCGTATAACTGTTACGGGTGACGCTGGTTAGTTCGTTTATTTTTTATAGTGTCAGGGCCCCGCCGTTTATTACCGAAAAAAGGTTTAGCCCCCTGATCGCCCGGCGGTGATATGCGTCGCCCCAGGCAGCGTCAGATTAGCGCCAGTACCGCTAACACCCACGCACGCAGCATACACCTCCCTTAGTGGTATAGTATCTGAACGCATCAATATCTGATCCGATCAGATCTATACTAGCGTCCCCAGCAGTTTAGGGTTCCCAAAAACGCAGTGTTAGCGGGATCAGCCCAGATACCTGCTAGCACCTGCGTTTTGCCCCTCCGCCCAGCCCAGCCCACCCAAGTGCAGTATCGATTGATCACTGACACTTACAAAACACTAAACGCATAACTGCAGCGTTCGCAGAGTCAGGCCTGATCCCTGCGATCGCTAACAGTTTTTTTGGTGAACTGGCAAGCACCAGCCCCAGGCAGCGTCAGGTTATCGCCAGTACCGCTAACCCCCACGCACGCACCGTACACCTCCCTTAGTGGTATAGTATCTGAACGGATCAATATCTGATCCGATCAGATCTATACTAGCGTCCCCAGCAGTTTACCTGCTAGCACCTGCATTTTGCCCCTCCGCCCGGCCCAGCCCAGCCCACCCAAGTGCAGTATCGATCAATCACTGTCACTTACAGAACACTAAACGCATAACTGCAGCGTTCGCAGAGTCAGGCCTGATCCCTGCGATCGCTAACAGTTTTTTTGGTAGCGTTTTGGTGAACTGGCAAGCACCAGCGGCCTAGTACACCCAGGTCGTAGTCAAACCAGCACTGAAGTAACACTTGGTGACGTTGCGAGTCCCATAAGTGCAGTTCAAGCTGGTGAAGTGGCAAGCACAAGTAGTGTCCCACTGCCACCAAAAAAACAAACACAGGCCCGTCGTGCCCATAGTGCCCTTCCTACTGCATTCGCCAATCCTAATTGGGAACCCACCGCTTCTGCAGCGCCCGTACTTACCCCCCATTCACATCCCCAACCAAATGCAGTCGGCTGCATGAGAGGCATTTTTATGTCCTCCCGAGTACCCCTACCAAACAAACCCCCCCAAAATAGATGTCGTGTCTGCAGCAAGCGTGGATATAGGCGTGACACCCGCTATTATTGTCCCTCCTGTCCTGACAATCCTGGTCTTTGCATTGGTGAATGTTTTGAACGCTACCATTCACTAGTTGAGTATTAGCGTAGGGTACAGCATTCTACAGACTAGGCACACTTTCACAGGGTCTCCCAAGATGCCATTGCATTTTGAGAGACCCGAACCTGGAACCGGTTACAGTTATAAAAGTTACAAGTTTGCAAAAAAAACACAAACAAAAATAAAAAAAAATAGTTGTTGTTTTATTGTTCTCTCTCTCTCTATTCTCTCTCTCTATTGTTCTGCTCTTTTTTACTGTATTCTATTCTGCAATGTTTTATTGTTATTATGTTTTATCATGTTTGCTTTTCAGGTATGCAATTTTTTATACTTTACCGTTTACTGTGCTTTATTGTTAACCATTTTTTTGTCTTCAGGTACGCCATTCACGACTTTGAGTGGTTAAACCAGAATGATGCCTGCAGGTTTAGGTATCATCTTGGTATCATTCTTTTCAGCCAGCGGTCGGCTTTCATGTAAAAGCAATCCTAGCGGCTAATTAGCCTCTAGACTGCTTTTACAAGCAGTGGGAAGGAATGCCCCCCCCACCGTCTTCCGTGTTTTTCTCTGGCTCTCCTGTCTTAACAGGGAACCTGAGAAAGCAGCCGGTGATTCAGCCAGCTGACCATAGAGCTGATCAGAGACCAGAGTGGCTCCAAACATCTCTATGGCCTAAGAAACCGGAAGCTACGAGCATTTTATGACTTAGATTTCGCCGGATGTAAACAGCGCCATTGGGAAATTGGGGAAGCATTTTATCACACCGATCTTGGTGTGGTCAGATGCTTTGAGGGCAGAGGAGAGATCTAGGGTCTAATAGACCCCAATTTTTTCAAAAAAGAGTACCTGTCACTACCTATTGCTATCATAAGGGATATTTACATTCCCAGAGATAACAATAAAAATGATTTAAAAAAAAAATGAAAGGAACAGTTTAAAAATAAGATAAAAAAGCAAAAAAATAATAAAGAAAAAAAAAAAAAAAGCACCCCTGTCCCCCCTGCTCTCGCGCTAAGGCGAACGCAAGCGTCGGTCTGGCGTCAAATGTAAACAGCAATTACACCATGCATGTGAGGTATCACCGCGAAGGTCAGATCGAGGGCAGTATTTTTAGCAGTAGACCTCCTCTGTAAATCTAAAGTGGTAACCTGTAAAGGCTTTTAAAGGCTTTTAAAAATGTATTAATTTTGTTGCCACTGCACGTTTGTGCGCAATTTTAAAGCATGTCATGTTTGGTATCCATGTACTCGGCTTAAGATCATCTTTTTTATTCCATCAAACATTTGGGCAATATAGTGTGTTTTAGTGTATTAAAATTTAAAAAAGTGTGTTTTTTCCACAAAAAATGCGTTTGAAAAATCGCTGTGCAAATACCGTGTGAAAAAAAAAATTTAAAAAACTCACCATTTTAATCTGTAGGGCATTTGCTTTAAAAAAATATATAATGTTTGGGGGTTCAAAGTAATTTTCTTGCAAAAAAAAAATAATTTTTTCACGTAATCAAAAAGTGTCAGAAAGGGTTTTGTCTTCAAGTGGTTAGAAGAGTGGGTGATGTGTGACATAAGGTTCTAAATGTTGTGCATAAAATGCCAGGACAGTTCAAACCCCCCCCCAAATGACCCCATTTTGGAAAGTAGACACCCCAAGCTATTTGCTGAGAGTCATGTCGAGTCCATGGAATATTTTATATTGTGACACAAGTTGCGGGAAAGAGACAAATTTTTTTTTTTTTTTTTGCACAAAGTTGTCACTAAATGATATATTGCTCAAACATGCCATGGGGATATGTGAAATTACACCCCAAAATACATTCTGCTGCTTCTCCTGAGTACGGGGATACCACATGTGTGGGACTTTTTGGGAGCCTAGCCGCGCACGGGACCCCGAAAACCAAGCACCGCCTTCAGGCTTTCTAAGGGCGTAAATTTTTGATTTCACTCTTCACTGCCTATCACAGTTTCGGAGGCCATGGAATGCCCAGGTGGCACAAAACCCCCCCCCCAAATGACCCCATTTTGGAAAGTAGACACCCCAAGCTATTTGCTGAGAGGTATAGTGAGTATTTTGCAGACCTCACTTTTTGTCACAAAGTTTTGAAAATTGAAAAAAGAAAAAAATTTTTTTTTTTCTGGTCTTTCTTCATTTTCAAAAACAAATGAGAGCTGCAAAATACTCACCATGCCTCTCAGCAAATAGCTTGGGGTGTCTACTTTCCAAAATGGGGTAATTTGGGGGGGTTTTGTGCCATCTTGGCATTTTATGGCCTTCAAAACTGTGATAGGTAGTGAGGCGTGAAATCAAAAATTTATGCCCTTAGAAATCCTGAAGGCGGTGCTTGGTTTTCGGGGCCCCGTACGCGGCTAGGCTCCCAAAAAGTCCCACACATGTGGTATCCCCATACTCAGGAGAAGCAGCTGAATGTATTTTGGGGTGCAATTCCACATATGCCCATGGCCTGTGTGAGCAATATATCATTTAGTGACAACTTTTTGTAAATTTTTTTTTTTTGTCATTATTCAATCACTTGGGACAAAAAAAATAAATATTCAATGGGTTCAACATGCCTCTCAGCAATTTCCTTGGGGTGTCTACTTTCCAAAATGGGGTCATTTGGGGGGGTTTTGTACTGCCCTGCCATTTTAGCACCTCAAGAAATGACATAGGCAGTCATAAACTAAAAGCTGTGTAAATTACAGAAAATGTACCCTAGTTTGTAGACGCTATAACTTTTGCGCAAACCAATAAATATACACTTATTGACATTTTTTTTACCAAAGACATGTGGCCGAATACATTTTGGCCTAAATGTATGACTAAAATTTAGTTTATTGGATTTTTTTTATAACAAAAAGTAGAAAATATCATTTTTTTCAAAATTTTCGGTCTTTTTCCATTTATAGCGCAAAAAATAAAAATGGCAGAGGTGATCAAATACCATCAAAAGAAAGCTCTATTTGTGGGAAGAAAAGGACGCAAATTTCGTTTGGGTACAGCATTGCATGACCGCGCAATTAGCAGTTAAAGCGACATAGTGCCGAATTGTAAAAAGTGCTCTGGTCAGGAAGGGGATAAAATCTTCCGGGGCTGAAGTGGTTAGTTAGCCTTGCTAGTTAATTTCTTTAAAAAAAGGTGCTGAACCTCGATGATCTTTGATCTCTTTCATATTGTTGAGGTAGATTTCCACCTCTCAAAGGGTGCCTACCCCTGTTTCAGGGTATTCAAAAGAATTGGAGCGGTATGACAAAATGTGGACAATTTCTCCAAAATCTTTTAAATTACTTTTTAAGCATGTAAATAAAGATCTGAAATAACTTTTTAGCCACTTGGAATATCTTGGCAAGTGTTGGGAGTTACTTGGTGTGCAGTGGAAGGGGCAGGTGGTAGTTGGGGGCCCCAGGTCAACTTTTGCACCAGTGCCCACAAGCTTCAAGCTACGCCTCTGCCCATACTTTAGTAGCCGCCTGGCCATACCCTACCTATCAGGAAGAGGTCAGATCAGTCAGCAGGAGCCCGGCTAATCCTGTTTGGCTGTACACTGCACTGGTTGCTAGAATCACCTGCTGCCCGGCTTATAGCAACCAGTGATGTCAGAGATCCACGCCACCCCAGCATTCAGAGCACTCCGCCTCCACCCACCCACCTCTTCCATCTTCTTCAGCGTGGCTCAGAGCCTGAGGGAAGGGAGCACGTCTGAAGAGAGCTGCCTGTGCCTGTGGCTGAGTGTGAGCTGAGCAGCTGTCTACAGTCCACCTGCACAGCACCCCCTGCTACCTGAGGTGTTGCAGCCTGCCTGTCACTATTTCCATGTTCTGGAGGCTCGACATTGACCCTCACCCTGTCCATTCTGCCACCAGTGAGTTCCCCATAGCAGAATTGTCTGCAGGAGTCCAAATCCGAGAACTGTAAGTACAATGTCACATATCACAAGTTGTATGAGACATGAGAGCCTAAGAGGGACTTGCCTTGCCCAAAAAAAAAAATGATGTCCTTTTTTTCCCCACAAATAGAGCTTTCTTTCGGTGGTATATGATCACCTCTGCATTTTTTTATTTATTTTTTGCCATATAAACAAAAAAAGAGCGACAATTTAAAAAAAAAAAACAATATTTTTTACTTTTTGCTATAATAAATATCCCCCACAAAAAAAGTCTTCATCAGTTTAGGACAATATGTATTCTGCTACATATTTTTGGTTACAAAAAATCGCAATAAGTGTATATTTATTGGTTTGTGCATCTACAAAATAGGGAATAGATTTATGGCATTTTTATTCAGATTTTCTGATAAATTTAATTTTAGTTATCATGATATAAAATAATGAACATGGAGGTCTTTTGGTGGGCGTGATTTTTTTGGGGGGAGCAGCATTTCATTCTTGGGCCCAGGCAGCACAATATCTTGGGCTGGCCCTGGGAGGGATTGTGCCAAATTGCAGATGGTCTGGGTGTAGAAGGTGGACGTGGTATTTCTGCAGCATCCGTGAGGCCTAGTTTCACCAGGATTTCTTGACCTTCTAGAACTGTGGTGGCTAAATAAGTGGAACCATTGTGTGGAATCACCAGCTTAAAATGAAACCCCCATCTGTAACGAATGTGAGCTGACTGGAGTGCTGCAGTAATTTCTCTCTTTCCCCATCTAACTTTGCAGGGGAGACATCCAGGAAAATGTCCATTGTGTAACCATCCAAGATCATGTTAGGCGTATTTCTAGAAGCACTTAAAATCACCTCTTTGAATAAGAAGTCCTTCATACAAAGAACAATGTCACGTGGTGGTTTGTCTGCAGGAAGCTTAGGCCTCAGGGCTCTATTAATCCTGTCGCAGGTAAAGGCTGCAGATTCCTGGTCTGACAGGAGAGACTTAAATAGCTTAATGGCTGCAGGAATCAGGTCTGTAACTGACTCTGGGATACCACGCAGGCAAAGGTTATTACGTCTGTTCCCATTGTCCAAATCCTCTACCTGTGACTGTGTTTGGGTAAACGCAGCAGACAAGGATTCATGTTCCCTGCTGAGGTCACTGTAAGCCAGTGCCAGTTCATCATGTTTAGTTTCTAGTCTGTCTGTTCTGGTTCCTAGAGCTGAAATCTCTTGAGAGAGTGTGTGGGAAGTTTTATGCAGCTCAGATTGGAACTTTGCAGCTATTTTGTAGTACATGGTGCCCAGGCTAGCATCAAGGTCTGCTTTAGATAATGATGTGGTATACTAACAGCTCACTGCCAGAGGAGAGCCTGGCACTGGTGGTAGAGGAGAACCTGGAGTAGCAAGAGATCCGTCCCACTCTGCGGTGCCATTTTGGGACATGCTGTTATGTTCTCTGGCCCCAAGCAGGTAGTGTGTTAAAGACTTTTGGAGCTGCTCCACAGGACTTCCACTTTGACGAAGGCATGCACCAGGTTATAGTGCCTCAGGGGGTGATAATATAAAGTCTTTCCAGCCGTTAATAAGCCCCCGGGAAGCCGTCACAGTTCCTAAGGCGAGCGGAACTACAGCTCCAGGTGGCCATCCAACTTAGCGCCACGCATGCGCCCCCTCTTTCACAAATTCTTAAAGCTGTAAGGGAACAATGAAAACCTTCAGATTTTTAGAGAAATTTGCATATTTACACTTTTGCGTCTGTTCGATTTTCATCATTTCGCAAAAAGGCGCAATTTAAAAGTTACAAATATTTTTTATTTATTAACTCAATACAGGTTAAGCTTTTATATTTAGTAGGGATTTTGTAAAATTTGCTGAGTTTTTATCTGCTAATAATGATTTTAGTGGATTGTTAGCAAACATATTGTTTTGATAAACATTTGCGCAAATATCGTGGGACCTTAAAAATCAGTAGCACCTCTTTTACAAACTCTGAAGGCTATAAGTGAAAAATAAAAAAGCAAAGGAAAAATTGCAAAAATGGTCAGGCCACCTGAGTGTAAAAATGCAGCACAGGGCCTGGCAGCAAAAGGGTTAAATATGGGACCCAAAAAGCCAAATTTGATCAAAACTGCTTTAAGAAAGTTCCAATCTATCCTATAAAATTCCTTCTTGGCATCAAGCGAGACGAACAGAGAAGGCAGGTAATTGGCGGGTACCGTCGTTATCTTTTCTGCCATCCACAAACCCCAGTGGGGAATGATACTAGACAGGTGGGTGACTAGCAATTTAGCATAAAGTTTGGTGTCCGTGTTCAATAAAGAGATAGGTCTGCAGCTGCCATGGTCATCTTACGGTTTACCAGGCTTTTGAATTGTAGTGATGTGGCAGCTAGGGATTCTGGGGGGATAGAGTCTGTGGAGGCAATGTGATTAAAGGAATGGCAGAGGTGTGGAGTGAGTAGCAAACTGTTTATAGTATTCATTGCTGAACCTGTCAGGACCAGGGGCTTTGAGCAGTGGAAGGGAGGTAACTGCTTGTTCGATCTTGAGTGAGAAAAGGGGGCTGAGAGAATTTGGAGTTCTTGTGAAACTGATGGTAGTTGTACCTGGTCCAGAAAACATGCTATGTCTTCTGGGTAGGGGCTGGGACATTGCAGAGAGTGGAAAGATTGTATAGATTGGCATAAAAGGTGTTAAATTGACTGGCTATATCCTTAGGGTTGGTAAGACAGGTACCTGAGGGGGAGGTATGGAATTTTTGAGTGGGTTAGATGTCATTTGAACTGCCTAGCAAGGCAAGCTCCCGGTTTGTTGTTGTGTTTGTAGAAATGTAGACAAAGTCTTTTGAGGGATAGGTCAAAATTGTGTGGAGGTGTTCACTAAGTGTACATTTTGTTGAGTGTAGTATATTGTCTAGATGTAGTGAGGGTTGTGCATTGTTGGCAAGTAGGGATGGTCCCGATGTTCAAGTCGAACGTAAGTTCTCGAAAAGCGAACTCGAAAAGCGAACATTTTGGGGTGTTTGTGGCAAATTCGCAACCCGCGGAACACCTTTTAAAAGTCTTTGGGAGAAATCGAAAGTGCTAATTTTAAAGGCTTATATGCATGGTATTGTCATAAAAAGTGTTTGGGGACCTGGGTCCTGCCCCAGGGGACATGTATCAATGTAAAAAAAAGTTTTAAAAATGGCAGTTTTTTCGGGAGCAGTGATTTTAATAATGCTTAAAATGAAACAATAAAAGTGTAATATTCCTTTAAATTTCGTACCTAGGGGTGTCTATAGTATGCCTGTAAAGTGGCGCATGTTTCCCTTATTTACAACAGTCTGAGAGCAAAATGACATTTCTAAAGGAAAAAAAGTAATTTAAAAGTACTTGCGGCTATAAAGAATTGTCAATCCTGACTTCCAGCAATACACACAAAAGTTCACTGATAAAAACGGCATGGGATTCCCCCACAGGGGAACCCCGAACTAAAATTTAAAAAAAATGTGTGGGGGTCCCCCCAAATTTCATACCAGGCCCTTTAGGTCTGGTATAGATATTAAGGGGAACCCCGTGCCACAATTTTAAAAAAAAATTGCGTGGGGTCCCCCTCAAAATCCATACCAGATCCTTCAGGTCTGGTATGGATTTTAAGGGGAACCCCGCACCAAAATTTAAAAAAAATGGTGTGGTGTCCCCCCAAAAAACCATACTAGACCCTTATCCGAGCACGCAACCTGTCAGGCCGCAGGAAAAGAGTGGTGATGAGAGAGCACCCCCCCTCCTGAACCGTACCAGGCCACATGCCCTCAACATTGGGAGGGTGCTTTGGGGTAGCTCCCCAAAGCACCTTGTCCCCATGTTGATGGGGGAGAAGGGCCTCATCCCCAAAAGCCTTGCCCAGTGGTTGTAGGGGTCTTCGGGCGGGGGGCTTAACGGAATCTGGAAGCCCCCTTTAACAAGGGGACCTCTAGATCCCGCCCCCCGTGTGAAATGGTAACAGGGTACAAATGTGCCCCTACCATTTGAACTGCATTTTTTGAAGCGGATTTCAACCTTATACGACAAGCATTTTTCACAAAAGGAGAGAGGCACCTCTAAGAGTAGACATTTTTAACACTTTAATAGAGCATACAGTTTATGGATTCACATTTAGGTGATGTTTTACAAACATATCAGTCACAACAAGGATAAGTCCAGGTGCCGCTCCTTCTATCTGCTCCATCAATCTGTATCACTCCATTGCGGATGGTTACCGGCTGCTTTACAGGAACTTGGAGGTCAGAATGAGGCGTGGAATGCAAGGCAAGGGATGACATCACCTGGACTTATCCTCTTTGGGACCGATATGTTTGTAAAACATCACCTCAATGTGAGTGAGTATCTAACATGTTATGGTTAAGACTAGGGATGGGCCCGATGTTTGAGTCGAACGTATAAATGTCATTTTTGCTGCAGCATGTTCTATATCTGCTACAGATGCGCCACTTTACAGGCACAATAAGGGGACCCCAGGCATCATATTTAAAGGAATTTTTCATTTTTATTGCACTTTAGGCATAATTAAAATCACTGCTCCTGAAGAAAGGATTGTTTTAAAAAAAAAACCTTTTCCATTGGTACATGTCCCACAGGGCAGTACCCAGACCCTCATACCCTTTTTATGGCCAATTACTTGCATATAAGCCTTCAAAATGGGCACTTTTGATTGTGTGGTTACCATAGACTTCAGTGAGATTCGCTGATTGGGTTAGAACATTTCCCCTGTTCAGAAGTTCTGCTGTGAACCGTACAGGGGGGTGTTCGGCCCATGTCTATCCACTAGTAACAATTTATAAGATGGCCAATTACAACTTTTTGGGTGCCATCTACTGAATATTTTTGCCAGCAGCCTCAATTATTTTTTCAGCTTACCTCTGATCACAGCAATATGAGCATGCTGCCATCTCTATTGTGGTTTGCTATCACCAGGAAACTCCCTATTGTTACCTGTTATTTTGTCTTTTACCAATGCTGTTGAACTCACCTCTGGCAGCCTGACCATAGATAGTAGATGACGTGCAAAGTTATTTTCACTCTTGTATTTGTTGTACATTGTTTTTAGTTATAGGACTAACCCTTCACTTGGCTTTCTAAGGACTTCTCATTTGTCCATTGGTGCCATGTAGGGATGAGCTTCATGTTCAAGTCGAACCCATGTTCGACTCAAACATCATGTGTTTGGTCGTTCGCCGGATTACGAACGATATGAGCCGTTCGTGACAAATTCGAGTGGCGTGTCACGGCCCATAATTCACTGCGGCATCACAGTGCATTGCTGCCTGATGATTGGCCAAGCATGCACTATGACCCGCATGCTTGGCCAATCACAGCGCTGTGTGTACAGAGAGCCGTAATTGGCCAAAGCCAAGGAGGCTTTGGCCAATTATGGCTCAGGAGGTTTAGTATAGTACACGCCCCACACTATATAAGGCAGCCTGCACGTCGGCCCTGTGTAGTGTGTTCCGGCGTTGAGACAGAGATAGAGAGAGACAGTGTCATTTGATTTAAGTTAGATAAAGTAGGCAGGTCGAGTCAGTTAGCTGCAGTTACAGTGTATTGTGTATATATATATATATGCATCCCAGGTGTTGTATATATATATATATATATATATATATATATATATATATATATATATATACACTGTATTCAGTTTAGCTAGATCCTGTTCTTCTCTTCCTAATATACTGACAGGCAGGCAGGTGTTTTCACAGTTACTGTACTGTGTACCCTGCACAGTTTCACCTACAGTATAGCTACCTGCAGCCCGGTGCTTGTGTAGGCTCTTTGAAGTATTTCCAGTTACTATAGCTACCTGCAGCCAGGTGCTTGTGTAGGCTCTTGACGTATTTCCAGTTACTGTACTCTGTACCCTGCACAGTTGCACCTACAGTATAGCTACCTGCAGGCAGGTGCTTGTGTAGGCTCTTTGAAGTATTTCCAGTTACTGTACAGTGTACCCTGCACAGTCACACCTACAGTATAGCTACCTGCAGCCAGGTGCTTGTGAAGGCTCTTGAAGTATTTCCAGTTACTGTATTGTGTGTACCCTGCACAGTCTCACCTACAGTATAGCTACCTGCAGCCAGGTGCTTGTGTAGGCTCTTGAAGTATTTCCAGTCACTGTACTGTGTACCCCGCAAGTCTTACCTACAGTATAGCTACCTGCAGCCAGGTGCTTGTGTAGGCTCTTTGAAGTATTTCCAGTTACTGTACTATGTACCCCGCACAGTCTCACCTATAGTAGAGCTACCTGCAGCCAGGTGCTTGTGTAGGCTCTTGAAGTATTTCCAGTTACTGTACTGTGTACCCTGCACAGTCTCACCTACAGTATAGCTACATGCAGCTAGGTGCTTGTGTAGGCTCTTTGAAGTATTTCCAGTTACTGTACTGTGTACCCTTCAAGTCTCACCTACAGTATAGCTACCTGCAGCCGGGTGCTTGTGTAGGCTCTTTGAAGTATTTCCAGTTACTGTACTGTGCACCCCGCACAGTCTCACCTATAGTATAGCTACCTGCAGCCAGGTGCTTGTGTAGGCTCTTGAAGTATTTCCAGTTACTGTACTGTGTACCCTGCACAGTCTCACTTACAGTATAGCTACATGCAGCCAGGTGCTTGTGTAGGCTCTTTGAAGTATTTCCAGTTACCGTATTGTGTACCCTGCACAGTCACACCTACAGTAGAGCTACCTGCAGCCAGGTGCTTGTGTAGGCTCTTTGAAGTATTTTCAGTTACCATACTGTGTACCCTGCACAGTTGCACCTACAGTATAGCTACCTGAAGACAAGTGCAGGTGTTATCATACTAATAATACTACAGACAGGCAGTTGATGATTCTGCAGTATAATCGGTGTGTATATATATATATATATATATATATATATATATATATATATATATATATACATCCCAGTTTTGTGCAGCTCACTGCAGGCCAATAGTATGTCTGGAAGGCCAAAAAGGAGAGGCAGACAGTCACAAATCAATAAAAGAGGGCAAGCAGGCTCTGTGTCTAGAGGCAACACTGCTGGTCGTGGACACGGTGCATCCTCATCAGCACGTGGCCGTGGGACACGCTTGGCCTTTTTTTCGGCAGCTGGCCGTGTTAAGCCGCAACATGTGGAAGACTTGGTCGAGTGATTGACCAAGCCGTCCTCATCCTCCTCATCCTCTCTCACCCAGGCTCAGGGTACTTTGTCTGGCAAAGCAGCTGCAAACGCGGCCTCTTCCCTCGGCTTAATGTCATCAGTGACTCCTTCCCTAGCCCCACCATGTCCTCCTGAAGAGTCCCTCAAAATGTTTGACGACAGTGTTGGGTATATGCTCCAGGGGGATGCCCAGCGTTTTGAAGGCTCTGATGATGGTACTCTAGATGAAGGCAGTAACGTGAGCCTGGACAGAGGGGGTGCCCAAGAAGGACAGCAATCTGGCAGTCATGTTCCCTCTGCTGCAGCATACTGCCAGGTTTGCTCCAGTGATGAGGAGGGAGGGGATGATGAGGTCACTGACTCCACGTGGGTGCCTAATAGGAGAGAGGAGGAGGAGGAGGAGGAACATCACCAACGAGGCAAGATGCCCTCCAGGGGCCAGCCTAAGTGCAGCACACTGACTGCATCACACCGCAGAGCTCAACATGTGCACGGCGCTGCTGTCCCTGTGTGTTATTCCAAACGTTTTTTGGTATGGGCCTTTTTTGAGACGAGTGCATCAGATCCCACTGCTGCAACGTATGTCTCAAGCGTATCTCGCGTGGCCAAAACATCTCCCGCTTGGGCACCACATGCTTGACCAGACATATGTTGACCTGCAATGCAGTTCATTGGCAAGCGTGCCTAAAAGTTCCACACCAAAGAACAAAGAGGACCTCTCCTTGCTCCACATCAGCTGGCATCTCCTACACCACTATACCTTCAGTCCTCTCTGAGACCTGCACTGAGAGGAATGAAGGTGTAGAATTAGGTGTGTTACAGCCAAGTACTTGCGGGCAATCTGCTATCGGTACACCGATGTCAGATTGTACCAGGCAAATTTCCCTGCCACAGCTGCTGAACCACAGAAAGAAGTTCGCTCCCAGCCATCCACATGCCCAGCAGTTGAATGCTAGCTTGGCAAAATTGCTAGCACTTCAACTGCTGCCTTTTCAGTTGGTAGACTCTGTGAGTTTGTGGAATGTGCGGTTCCTCAGTGGCAGGTACCCAAACACCACTTTTTCTCACGGAAGGCGATTCCGGCTCTCTACCGGCATGTGGAAGGCAATGTCCATGCCTCGCTGGACAGGGCGGTCAGCGGTAAGGTGCATATTACCGCTGACTCATGGTCCAGCAGGCATGGACAGGCACGTTACCTAAGTTTCATGGCGCATTGGGTGACTCTGCTGGCAGCTGGGAAGGATGCAGGACAAGGTGCAGTAGTGTTGGAGGTTGTTCCGCCACCACGCCTCCAAAATGCCACTACTAATGATTGTGACACACCTCTCTCCTCCACCCCCTCCACTTTTTCTTCCTCCATGGCCTTGTCCTGTGCTTTTTCCTCGGAACCAGCGGTGCTCCGTAGCCGTTCAAAGGGCTACGCAAGTACGCAGGCCAAAAGATGCCATGCGGTGCTTGAGCTGGTGTGCTTGGGGGACAGGAGCCACACTGGGGCAGAGGTTCTGTCAGCTCTGCAGGGGCAGGTTCAGAGGTGGTTGACACCATGCCAACTTAAGGCAGGAATGGTGGTTTGCGACAATGGCACCAACCTCCTCTCTGCCCTCCGACAGGGACAAATGACCCATGTGCCCTGTTTGGCTCACGTCCTTAACTTGGTGGTGCAGCGGTTCTTGGGCAGGTACCCAGGCTTACAGGATGTCCCAAGGCAGGCCAGGAAAGTCTGTGTACATTTCCGCCGGTCATATAATGAAAGTGCTCAGCTGGCAGACCTCCAAAAGGAATTTACCCTGCCCAAGAACCGCCTAATCTGTGACATGCCCATCAGGTGGAACTCAACGTTGGCCATGCTGCAGCGGCTGCACATGTAGCAGAGGGCCATCAATGAGTACCTGTGTGACTATGGCACCAGGACAGGGTCAGGGGAGCTTGTTTTTTTTCCCCATGCTAGTGGGCCATGATCAGAGATGCATGCACTGTCCTGTTGTCCTGTCACCATTTGAGGAGGCCACGAGGATGGTGAGCAGTGAAAGTGCATGCATCAGTGACACTGTCCTCCTTGTGCACCTGTTGGAGCACACGCTGCGTGGAATAATGGACAGGGCACTTGAGGCAGAACAGAGGCAGGAAGAGGAGGACTTCCTTAGCTCTCAAGGCCCCTTTATCCAGGCAATGTTCCTGCATGCCTGCCAATCACACAGGAAGAGGACGAAGAGGAGGAGGAGGATTGTGTCAGCATGGAGGTGGAGCCTGGCACTCAGCATCAGCAGCAGTCTTTAAGCTATCATTTACAGTCCCAAGAAACCAATGGACTTGTACGTGGCTGGGAGGAGGTGGCTGCGGATCATCTCGTCCTTAGTGACCCAGAGGACTTCGGACCGAATGCCTCAGCAAACCTACACTGCATGGCCTCCCCGATCTTGCAAAGCCTGCGGAAGGATCCTCATTAGGGATGAGCCAAACCCCCCCCTGTTCAGTTCGCACCGTGAACAGGCAAAAAATTTGTTCGAACTTGCGAACACCGTTAAAGTCTATGGGAGATGAACATGAATGATCAAAAGTGCTAATTTTAAAGGCTTATATGCATGGTATTGTCATAAAAAGTGTTTGTGGACCTGGGTCCTGCCCCAGGGGACATGGATCAATGCAAAAAAAAGTTTTAAAAACTGCAGTTTTTTCAGAAGCAGTGATTTTAATAATGCTTAAAGTGAAACAATAAAAGTGTGATATTCCTTTAAATTTCGTACCAGGGGGTGTCTATAGTATGCCTGTAAAGGGGTGCATGTTTCCCGTGTTTAGAACAGTCTGACAGGAAAATGACATTTAAAAGGAAAAAAAGTCATTTAAAACTACTCGAGGCTATTAATGAATTGCCGGTCCGACAATACACATAAAAGTTAATTGATAAAAACGGCACGGGAATTCCCCACAGGCGAACTCCGAACCAAAATTTAAAAAAAAAATGACGTGGGGGTCCCCCTGAATTCCATACTAGGCCCTTCAGGTCTGGTATGGATATTAAGGGGAACCCTGGCCAAAATTTTTTTTTTAAAATGGCGTTGGGTCCCCCTCAAAATTTATACCAGAGCCTTAAGGTCTGGTATAATTTTTAAGGGGAAACTCGTGCCAAAATTTTTTTAAAAAATGGCGTGGGGTCCCCCCAAAAATCCATACCAGACCCTTATCCGAGCATGCAGCCTGGCAGGCCACAGGAAAAGAGGGGGGACGAGAGAGCGCCCCCCCTCCTGAACCATACCAGGCCACATGCCCTCAACATTGGGAGGGTGCTTTGGGGTAGCCCTCCAAAACACCTTGTCCCCATGTTGATGGGGACAAGGGCCTCATCCCCACAACCCTTGCCTGGTGATTGTGGGGGTCTGTGGGCGGGGGGCTTATCGGAATCTGGAAGCACCCTTTAACAAAGGGACCCCCAGATCCCGGCCCTCCCCCCTATGTGAAATGGTATACACCCCTACCATTTCACAAAAAAAGTGTCAAAAATGTTAAAAATGACAAGAGACAGTTTTTGACAATTCCTTTATTTAAATGCTTCTTCTTTCTTCTATCTTCTTTCTTCTATCTTCCATCTTCTATCTTCCTTCGGTTTCTTCCTCCATCTTCTTCTTCTTCTGGTTCTTCTGGTTCTTTCTCCGGTGTTCTCATCTGGCATCTTCCTCCGCGGCGTCTTCTTCTCGGGCTGCTCTGCATCCACCATGATGGGAGGCTCCCGTTGTGTGACGCTTCTCCTCTTCTGACGGTTCTTAAATAACAGAGGGGCGGGGCCACTCAGTGACCCCACCCCCCTCTGACGCACAGGGACTTGACAGGGAATTCCCTGTGGCATTCCCTGTGATGTCAGAGGGGGGTGGGGTCACCAGGTGGCCCCTCCATTATTTAAGAACCGTCAGAAGAGGAGAAGCGTCACACAGCGGGAGCCTCCCATCATGGTGGATGCGGAGCGGCCCGAGAAGAAGAAGGGAAGAAGACGCCGCGGAGGAAGATGCCAGACGAGAACACTGGAGGAAGAACCAGAAGAACCAGAAGAAGAAGAAGATGGAGGAAGAAACCGAAGGAAGATAGAAGATAGAAGAAAGAAGAAGCATTTAAATAAAGGAATTGTCAAAAACTATCTTGTCTTTTTTAACATTTTTGACACTTTTTTTGTGAAATGGTAGGGGTACTTTTGTACCCCCTTACCATCACACACGGGGGAGGGCAGGGATCTGGGGGGCCCTTGTTAAATAGGGCTTCCAGATTCCGATAAGCCCCCCGCCCGCAGACCCCCACAACCACCGGGCAAGGGTTGTGGGGATGAGGCCCTTGTCCCCATCAACATGGGGACAAGGTGTTTTGGGGGGCTACCCCACAGCACCCTCCCAATGTTGAGGGCATGTGGCCTGGTATGGTTCAGGAAGGGGGGCGCTCTCTCGTCCCTCCCTCTTTTCCTGCGGCCTGCCAGGTTGTGTGCTCGGATAAGGGTCTGGTATGGATTTTTGGGGGGGACCCACACCATTTTTTTAAATTTTGGCACGGGGTTCCCCTTAAAATCCATACCAGACCTGAAGGCTTTGGTATAGATTTTGAGGGGGACCCCACGCCATTTTTTTAGAAAATTTGTCCGGGGTTCCCCTTATTATCCATACCAGACCTGAAGGGCCTGGTATGGAATTTAGGGGGACCCCCACGTCATTTTTTTTTTTTTTTTTAATTTTGGTTCGGGGTTCCCCTGTGGGGAATTCCCATGCCGTTCTCATGAACTTTTATGTGTATTGTCGGACCGGCAATTCATTAATAGCCGCGAGTAGTTTTAAATTACTTTTTTTCCTTTGAAATGTCATTTTGCTGTCAGACTGTTCTAAACACGGGAAACATGCGCCCCTTTACAGGCATACTATAGACACCCCCCAGGTACAAAAGCATTATTAAAATCACTGCTCCCGAAAAAAACGGCCATTTTTAAAACTTTTTTTGCATTAATCCATGTCCCCTGGGGCAGGACCCAGGTCCCCAAACACTTTTTATGACAATACCATGCATATAAGCCTTTAAAATTAGCACTTTTGATTTCTCCCATAGACTTTTAAAGGGTGTGCCGTGGCTTTCAAATTTGCCACGAACACCTCAAATTGGAACTTGGCTCATCCCTAATCCTCGTATTCGTGGTATCAAGGAGAGGGATCAATACTGGCTGGCAACCCTCCTTGATCCACGTTACAAGGGTAAGGTTGTGGACCTTATCTTGCTGTCGCAGAGGGAGCAGAGGATGAAACATATTCGGGAGGCCTTGCAGAAAGGTCTGTGCAACGCGTTCCCAGAGACTGGGAGGTTACAAACTCCTGTTCCTGGACAACGTGTTGCTGAGGCTTCGGTCAGTCGGTTCAGACAATTTTTTAGTCCGCAGCCCCAAGGTATGATCGGTTCCAGCAACCATTGCCAGCGTCTGTTTTACATGGTGCAGGAATACCTAGGGGCAAGATCTGACTTGGACACCTTTCCTACCGAAAATCCTCTGGGTTACTGGGTCTTGAGGCTGGATCACTGGCCAGAGCTTGCACAGTATGCAATTGAGCTACTGGCCTGTCCTGCATCCAGCGTTCTTTCGGTCACATTCAGTGCTGCTGGAGGCTTTGTAACTGATCACAGGGTGCGTCTGTCCACCGACTCGGTCGATCGACTGACCTTCATAAAAATGAATCAGTCTTGGATCACCACCAGCTACCAAGCACCTGATGCTGATTTAACCAAATATTTTTTTTTCGAAATGTCAGATCCCTTCAAGACCTATGCTGATGCTGAGTGACTATCCTGTTATGCTGAGTGATTATCCTCTTCCTCCTCAATGATCATGCTGATAGCTTGTAAGAACATTTTTGGTTCTGGGCACCGCCACCAGTGGCTAAGGCCCAATTTTTCAGCCCCTGTTTAACAGGGGCGTGTAATTACAATTTTTAATGCAATACTTTGCAGCAGGGCTTGTTCCTGCGCTCCAACTAGAGTATCTGTGAGGGGTTGCAGTGTTGTGGCACCAGCACCAGTGCCTAAGGCCCAATTTTTCAGCCCCTGTTTAACAGGGGCATGTAATTACAATTTTTGATGCAATACTTTGCAGCAGGGCTCATTCCTGCACTCCAACTAGAGTATCTGCGAGGGGTTGCAGTATTGCGGCACCAGCACCAGTGCCTAAGGCCCAATTTTTCAGCCCCTGTTGAACAGGGGCGTGTAATTACTATTTTTTTTATGCAATACTTTGCAGAAGGAGTATCTGAGAGGGGTTGCAGTGTTGTGGCACCAGTGCCTAAGGCCCAATTTTTCAGCCCCTGTTCAACAGGGACATGTAATTACAATTCTTGATCTAATATTTCACAGCAGGGCCTGTTCCAGTGCCCACCAAGATTAACTGTGAGGACTTACAGTGTTGTGGCACCAGCACCACCACCACCACCACCAAAGGCCCTATTTTTTGCCCCTGATCAACAGGTGCATGTAATTACAATTCTTGATCTAATATTTCACAGTAGGGCTCGTTCCAGCGCCCACCAAGAGTAACTGTGAGGACTTACAGTGTTGTGGCACCAGCACCACCACCATCACCAAAGGCCCAATTTTTCTGCCCCTGTTCAACAGGGCATGTAATTACAATTCTTGATCTAATATTTCACAGCAGGGCCCTGTGAGAGCTTACAGTGTTGTGGCAACACCAACACCTAAGGCCCAAATTTCTACAGAGTATATAGGGCAGGACTCTACTTTCAAACATCCAACTTACAAACGATTCCTACATGCAAACGGAAGGAGACAACAGGAAGTGAGATGAAATCTACCCCTAGGAAGGGAAATTCTCTCCTGTAAGAGTTAATATGGGAAAAACGTTTCTCCTTTCTACTGATGCTTTATCACCAATCCTTGTTTCACTAAAAACCCCAAATTTTCAAAAAACTTCTGAAGAGAAGCACAGACAGCAAAACAAATTGGACAAGGGTGATAACCCTTCCCTATGTTTTCCAAAAAGCTTAAAATAGATTTTTTGGCTGGAGCTAAACACGTTAAAAATGTACCAGTTCAAAATTACAAACAGATTCTACTTAACAACAAACCTGCAGTCCCTGTCTTGTTTGCACCGCCTGTATTCTGCTGTTCAGAGTATATAAGGCCTGGTTGCCCCGCGCCTTTCCTTTTTTTAATTTGGGTGCGGAGTTCCCCTTAATATCCATACAAGACCCAAAGGGCCTCATAGTGGACTGGGGGGTACCCATGCCATTTGTCTCACTGATTTTCATTCATATTGCCAGGATCCGACATTTTAAACGACTTTTATTCCTTTAAAAATGTCATTTTTTGCAGGGACTGTTCTAAGCATGGGAAACATGCTTTTAAGCATCATTAAAATCACTGCTCCCGAATAAACGGCTGTTTTTAAAACTTTTTTTGCATTGATATATGTCCCCTGGGGCAGGACCCGGGTCCCCAAACCCTTTTTAGGACAATACCATGCAAATTAGCCTTTAAAATTAGCACTTTTGGTTTTGAACGTTCGAGTCCCATAGACGTCAGTGGGGTTCTAACGTTCGTGCGAATTTTCGGTACGTTCACAGTTTCTGGTGCAAACCAAACCGGGGGGTGTTCGGCTCATCCCTAGTGCCATGGTACCATATTTTTCTAGTATTTGTAATCCTCATGACAAGACGCCCAACTTACCTGTCATGCTGACAATATACTAAACAGATGGGCCTCTTTTCCATACCTGTTTCACTTAAAGTTTTAAGTGGTACCATCTATTAATTTGTTATAATGAGAACTAATATCTGAAGCTCTCTTGGAAGGATGGAGCCTCCTTGGGTACATGGCCATCGCAACAGTGAACCTTTTGCCCTACGTGCCCTTGTTACTGTGATGCTTTTGGGGTTAATAGCTGTTACAGGGTCCATTTTTATTACCTTAGCCATCATCTACTGCGCTCTTAAAGGTCTAGTGAACCTAACTTTTACCACCCAATGTTTTACTATTTGTTGGATTTAATTTTATCATTTTTATTCCAATAAATTCTCATTTTCTCAATGGATTTACACTATGTGGAAGTTTTTTCCTGTTTCTTTGTCACACCATGGGGACTACCGGTGATCCAGTGGAATCCAGCTGATGCTTGCAGCTAGTTCAACAGACCTGTCTTGGGTCTTACGCAGCATTTCTCTGGACCCATCAGCCTTTGAGTTCTTCTGTCTCTCCAAGCTAAACATACTGGAACGGGAAATCCATCTTACCGTGTTTACGGTACAAGCCTGTTTGACTCACTGCCGACGGCCCGTGAGTCCACCTCTTCTGGTAAGGGCATTATATATTTCTACCTGCCTGAGTTTATGTTTGGAGAAGATATCACCTTGTATGCTGAGACATCCTCAATAACCCTGTATAAATATCTATGAAGACTCGGAGCACCTACAGTATTATAGTGACATCTGAATGAGCATAGATTTTACACATGGACGTTCCAGCTTTTATGTCACATGAATATGTCATGCATCCTTTTTTCTTTAGATTGGTTTGACAGTTACACATTATATTTGAGTGTTTTCCAATTATATCTATACTGGTTTGCCCTATATTGTGACATTCATTTTGATCTAATTGGATGTCCTTCACTTTATTATTGGTCTATCTCTAACTAATTTTGAGGCTACACCTTTTCAGCCTTACACACTCACTTGAAATTCACTATTATAGGTTATATTTAGCCTATTTTTATGATTGCTTTTATCTCTTACTAGTATATTATTATTTGTGATTCATTTTGTTATGTTTCTTTTGTGTGACTCACCATTATAGGTACACGTAGCCTTAGTTTTCATTACCTTCTCATTTGGTACAATATTATTTGGGATTTACCCATCCCCCTCCGGTGGTTGCATCTGTTTTTCCCTCACTTTTTAGTTCAATCTTTATGTTATTGTCACCTACAGTGATTTCATATTTAATACTTCTCACCAAGTATTTTTTGGGGGTATACACCCTTAGCAACTCCAATCTAATCTTGAGTTTCCATTCCTGCATCCTCTGTCCTTATATTAGTACCTGTTTTTGCTTGAAATAGAGCACCATCCTTTCTTGTACCTTTCACACCAAACCACCCCTCTTCCCCTTATTAGCGCCAGATGGCTATCACAGGCCTCCCTTTGCTCTTTTTTCTTTATCAATAACCATTGCTAAGTTCTAATTTCTAACTCTGTGGTGAATCTCTTGACCACAAGCAGAAGAACGTATCCCTTCAAGGTCAGTATATCCAACCTTCAGCGACACAATCCGGATAATATTGCTCAGTTGGTCTTCCTTCAAGAGACACTTTTACACTACACAGCAGTAGCCGCAGGCATATCAAAAGAGATATAACATTACTTTGTGACTAACTTGTCTTCAGAAACCCAACCCCATGTTGTGTGGGAAGCTCACAAATCTTTAATTAGAGGCATGTTCCCTCCTGAAAAAACAGAGGAACCACAGATTCTAATCTGCTCTCCCAAATTAATGCAGACAACCCTATACCCTGGCGGACTTAACATTGCTTAAGATCAATCCTCTTAGGAAACCCCAAAGACATGTTGTCCAAATGTAGATGTAATTTTTATCAACTTTAATAAGTAATGGAAATCAGTGCAGCAGGTCATTAGCTAATGCTCACCAAAGGACCCACACATTTGTTTCACCGATCTCACCTCTTCTGGCTTCCTATCTTCCCTACCTGATGATATCACTGAAGATAGCGCTAATACTTTTATGGATTATTACACCACCCTTTAAAATGTAACCCCACCCCGGTCAGCCAATCAACAGCGATTACATGAAGACCGCATATGTAGCTATCATTGACTCACTGATATGCAAACACTTGACCCTCAAATGTCTAAACTATTGGAAGACCAAATTTCAACTGTGAAATTCATACAGGCTATTAAACAGACTAAGCCAGCTAAGGTGCTGGACCCTGAAGGCTAAACACTGATTTACTATAAACATTTCCAGAATCAACGGGCATCACATTTTGTTTAGGCATTTAACTTCATTTGACACTCTCTGCCTTTAAGCAACAGTGGAGAGGTTCTTTATACTCCGCTCCCTCAGCCTAAATGCAGGCTATAGGTGTTCTATCAGACACTTCTGGTATCAAAAATGGGACGTGCCCTCTCTCCTCCCTCATTTTTCTTGCAACATAAGAGACACCTTTTTGTGCATCGCTCATGTGGATCCAGACAAGATGGGCATAAAGGTGGGGGGGTCAATAACATAAGATCTGTGATTACGTGAATGACCTACTGTTTTTTCTCAGTAACCCTGATCAAGCAAAATCGAATGCCCCATATCCTGTACTTTAAATGATCCCACCTTCCTTTTTTAAAAAAGTCCAGTTCATTTTCAACAATTTTGTCTGAGCATCGAAGCTGGCATGCATTAAGCACAAGGTATTCTATAGATCTAAAATTAGCAGAAAGATGTTGCTTCCAGATGTTAAGCTATATCAGCATCTGACCAGAGCCCTAAACTGGCATAGACACGTCACTATGATGCAGTCAGTCAGTATGGAACATGCAGTCTCAGCAACATCTTTAAACCTTTTATTACGGAGTTCTATATTACCGACAGCTGAACTGCATAGACATCTGACTGTTTCTCCTACATGGCATACCTGTAAAAGTGCATTTGAAACATGTAATGTATCTCCATTCTCATCATTTTTATACCCCATTTTAGGGAAAATCCAGTTTGAACTCAACTTTTTAAATATAGTTTTTCAGCCTCTGCTCTGTACCTTGAAAACAAAAGATGTGCACCATTCTACTTCACAAAAGCTAATTGGCTAACACCCAGGCCTTATTACATTTGGACCCTTGAGGATTCTCTCATTGTCTCACTTTCTTAGAATGTTACTACTGGCTTCCCTTTTCCAACGACCTCTGGTCTAAAATTCTTTTGCCTTCATATAGATAATCGATTAGTAACAAATACCAAGAATTTGGTTACAACTTGTGATGCACTGTTATTGTACCCCATTGTTCTTAAACTCCATTTACCCCTCAGTGCACAATATCTGCTGGGAATGTAATTCTTGGATGGGTGATCTCCTTCATATCTTCTGGTCGTGCTGTGCACTCCAGGCCATTTGGGCTGACATGCACTGAATTATTCAGAAATGTACTGATCATTCCATACCTAATGACCTGAGTACTTCCTCCTGCATCATAACTCAGTTTCCCTAAAATGCTATAATAACTTAGTCATTACCCACCTAGCTGACACTGCATACTCTTGTATACCAGTGAAATGGAAGTCAATCACCCAACAATAATGCAATGGGTGCACCAAATTGAGGACATCAGACTGATGGAAGATTTGACCAGCTCAATCAAGAGTTTGCATGTGAAATTTAGGAGCACTTGGTATTACTGGTTGGAATTTTCCCATACAGACAAATTCAAATAGCTGCTTTTCTTTTTTCTTCTTTACTCTTTGTAGAGGTATTAGCCCCACCCCTTTGGCCCAGTTGATATGACCTTATTGAAATGCATCTCCTTACCATGCTTGCAGTTGAGCTCACCCCAGCCCTTTCTCTTGTTCCATATTTTCAAAATGTAAGATTAAGGTGTATAGCTGCATATGAACTTTCAGTACCTACAGTGCCTTGAAAAAGTATTCATACCCCTTAACATTTTACACATTTTGTCGTGTTACAACCAAAAACTAAATGTATTTTATTGGGATTTCATGTGATCGACCAACACAAAGTGGCACATAATTGTGAAGTGGAAGGAAAATAATAAATGGGTTTCAACATTTTTTATAAATAAATATGTGGAAAGTGTGGTGTGCGTTTGTATTCAGCCCCCCTGAGTCAATACTTTGTGGAACCACCTTTCACTGCAATTACAGCTGTAAGTCTTTTTGGGTATGTCTCTACCAGCTTTGCACATCTAGAGAGTGACATTTTTGCCCAAACTTCTTTGCAAAATAGCTCAAGCTCTGTCAGATTGGATGGGGAGTGTCTGTGAACAGCAATTTTCAAGTCTTGCTGCAGGTTCTCAATTGGATTTAGGTCTGGACTTTGACTGGGCCATTCTAACACATGAATATGCTTTAATCTAAACCATTCCTTTGGAGCTCTGGCTGTATGTTTAGGGTCATTGTCCTGTTGAAAGGGGAACCTTTGCCCCATTCTCAAGTCTTTTGCAGACTCTAATGCCACATACACACGGTCAGATATTCCGATGGAAAATGTGCAATCGGAGCGTGTTGTCGGAAATTCCGACCGTGTGTGGGCTCCATCGGACTTTTTCCATCCGATTTTCCGACACACAAAGTTTGAGAGCAGGCTATAAAATTTTCCAACAACAAAATCTGATCGCGTCAATTCCGATCGTGTGTGGACAATTCCGACACACAAAGTGCCACGCACGCTCAGAAGAAATTCCGAGACAGAACAGCTCGGTCTGGTAAAATTAGCGTTCGGAATGGATAGAGCACTTTCGTCACTCTGCAATGTTTAAAATTGTTTAATACAGCACACTCTCTTCTTCTTTATAATGTGAGAAGAATGAAATAGTTTTGCTGCTCATATTCACACAGACTTCTCACAAACTTCTTTCTTTATTATTTATCGTGATTCCCTCAATATATTTTGTTTTTTCACCAATCTGACCAAATTTGTTCTTTGTTGTTTTATTTTTGTTTTGTATTTTTTTCAAGGCTGTGTTTTTTTTTTTTGTTTTGTATTTTTTTCAAGGCTGTTTTGTTTTGTTTTTTTGGGCTTGTATATGTTTCAAGGCTGATTTTTTTTTATTTTTTATTGGTTTGACTCCATAATATTTTTGTGTGTGTTTTGTGTGTCAAGTTACCACAACACCATTGGTATCTTATATTATTTAATCTCAAGGAGATTACTTGGTGTTGGTGTCCCTTGTTAATTTCACATTGTATTTTTGAAATGTACCTGCCTCCTCACAAACAAACTGTCCTTTTTGAAGGAAAACACACATAGACGAGTATAATTGAACCAAAAATTCCTTTATTAAGGGCTCAGAACCAAACAAAGAGGGAGGCAATGCTGGATAAACATCATAAATTGGCGAAGCCTTTGACCCCCAGGGCGGACATCAATTATTTTCCAGCAAAATTGGTGGCCTGAGGAGTCCTTATCTAAGGGAGTGAAGTCTGGTTCAGAAGTCCCAGAGATCCGGCTGTGGTACTACAAGAGCCTGCATATTTTGCCAGACCAGACTGAACCCAGGGTCATCACTCTCTGGTCTTCCTTCCACGCTTCCTTCCCGGCTGTGGCTCTGGTGTTGGAGATGTGGCAGGAGGAGGAGTAGGACCTGGAGGAGGAGGAGGAGGAGGAGAAGGAGTAGGACCTGGAGGAGGAGTAGGAGGAGGACTATATGTGAGGTCACAAATGTGGGTAGCACATGTTATTTGGCCCCTCAACCACTTATTGAGAGCTTCCAAAATTAAGAACTCACACAGGAGTTGTTGGCCCTCCTCCATCTGCATCATTTTGCATGCAGTTATGCCAGCAAAGTCCTCCTCCACACTGTGGGGTGTTCTGAGGGCCTCAGTAGCCTTCCAAAAGAGGCCTATGGCAGCGTCCTCCAGGTTACTCCTCTTCCTGCCACTTTTTCTTTGTGGAGGGACCTGGATATCAGGCAGCCTGCTTGGCCTGGCCACCTCCTGGCTGAGACTTCCCTGTGTATGAAAAAGGGACATGGTTTTAGTTTTTGCTTCATCAATCACAATCATAAATTAGCAATCCAAACTAACATCTATTTAACATCATTGATTGGACAACCAGAAATATTTAGAAGAATGCTTTACTTGGCTCAAGCTGGGCTCCTCCACATGTTGCTGCCTGGAAGGCCCAGGTTGGGTGTCATAAGCCTCAGCTGGGGGGGAAGGAAGCGTGGAAGGAAGACTGGAGAGTGCTGGCCTGGGTTCAGTCTGGCCTGCCAGAAAATGCAGCCTGTCATAGTACCACAGCCTGGGGACATAAATGTCAACTGCAGCTCCTGATCTCTGGGAATCCTGGACCTTCTTGTGCTCCCTTAGATAAGTACTCCTCAGGCCACCAATTAGGATCTTCAAATAGGTGATGTCTGCCGTGGGGATCACCGTCTTCACAAATTCCAACAAATTATCCAGCGCTGTCTTCCTCTTTGTTTGGTTCTTATATTCAGGGTGGTTTATCTGCCACAGACAGGGCAGCTCCCTGAACATATCAATGAAGATTGGCATAAAGTCCTTATCTTTATGCAGATTCCTATATGCATTTGCCCACATTTATTTTATTTATGGCCTACTTGTCCGAAAATAATTTGGTTGTGTACATGGGTTTGTAACTAGAATGAAATTCAAACTAGATATTTCACCAGATCTCAGACCCGCCTTCTCCTTCAGCTCACAACAGCAGCTAAACAGACAATAGCTAGGGCCTGGAAAACCCCGAAACTCTCTCTAGCTGAGGCCAAAAATAGGGTTACCCAGGCTATGATTCACAGCAAAGTAGAAGCCACGATACTTGATAGGATCCCCCAACATCTCAAAATTTGGAACCCCTGGATTGAAAATTTTTTACCCCCAGATTTTGATAAGAACCTCCTCAAACCTTAAGCAGCCCGCTATATACACAGATAGATATGTCGGTGACCTGGATGTTCCTGCGCTCTCCCCGACCACCCCTCCCCCCTCCTTATCTCTCCCCATTCTTTCTCTATCTTTCCTATACCTTTCATTTTTCAGATTTCCTCCTTTTCACTCTCGTTTTCCTCTTACGCTCTTTTTACAGGTAACTTTATTGTAGATATACAAAGTCTACCAATCTTTAGCTCTACATATGTTTGCAGATCTACTTTCCATGTGAAAGTTCTAACACTCAAACTTCGTTATTGTTCTTTTTATTAATCCTGTTTTGTTATCTAACCGTAATAGGAAACTGTTACACTATGTCCACAGCTATCTCTGCGAAAAAGTTTGTCCCTGGACTATACTTCATTTCTTACCCCCGAAAATTATTACACTGCAACCTCCATTGGGGTAAAAATGTATGTATAAAACCTAAACCTATGTACGACATATGTAATGCCTGTTATACATTATGTCTTCTTTTCAATAAAAAAGTTTGAACAGAAATTCAAACTAGATTCTGTGTAAGGAGAGAACACTCAGCAGCTGTTTACACATCTGGACGCTGTAGCACTAGTGTGGGACACAAGAACACCCTTTTTATTAGGGGGCCCACACAGGTGCTCCAGTGTATACTATAGGGATGTCTCCATCTGTGAAGCTTGTACAAAACAGGTAAAGTATTGAAGCTTGACAAAGGACAATAAAAATTCTACATCTTGGAACTCTGCCAAAATAGACAATTGTACCCCACTTCCAAGCAATGTTTCATATTCCCATTTCTGACATCAAATATCTGTGTGCTAAGTATACCTATTTTTTTTTTACATAGGCGAGAAAAGACTCGGAGGACACCCCTCATCCGAGGAGACCAAAGACCCCCCACCTCTGGAAGAAGGGGAAATCCACCCAAGCCAAGCAGAGCAGGAGGAGGAAGACATAGTGGAAATTGGCACCACAACAGGTGAGTGTCTGCGACCACAGGTTCAGGTAAGAGATGGATGCTGGCATATTTATAATACATGGTGTGTTTTTGTTTCTATCTTTTTACGTGATTGTGATGTTGTGGATCCAGGGCATTTCACCTCGGAAAGTGCACAGATCCTGATCGGGGAGATCATGGGGTGTAATAGAGACTTGGAAAACATCCTGAAAAACATCAATGATGTTTAACAAAAAATGAAGAACATCATTGATGTTTTAGGGAGAGTTTAAAACCCCTCCAAATCCCTTGGGTTTTTTGTGTGCTAAAAATTTTTACCATTTCTTGACATATTTGAGAAAAGCCAAATTTTGAAGATGCACACAGAGTGTCAACATGTGCTATCTATCATCACGGGAGATCAATGGACACATTTTGGGGGTGCAACCCCTTCCTCAATAATAAAGTAGCTGTAAGGAAGGGGTTGCACCCCAAAAACACATCCCTTGATCCCCCATGATGGCAGCTAGCACATGCTGACATTCGGCAATTTGTGTGCATCTTCAAAATTTGGCTTTTCCTGATGTGATTTCACCCCATCTGAACGCAATATCAAAAACAGTTTGTAAATACTCATATCTGATATTGCCTTCAAGTTCTACCAAATGTGAACTTTGTAAGTTCAAGATTTGTGTCTTTCTTGTTGGTTTTAAACATGCCTGTTTTATCTTAAATGGACATTTCTACTTTTTCTAATGTGACCCCAAAAATTGTTATACAACAAACATGTTGGTTTGTTTTAAAAACCTTTTCTAAATGCACATGTGATTGTGCTGGTATTAAAAAGATTGTTAATCAAGAATGTGTGGATTATTGTCTCAACGCTCCAACACTTTTGTGGTGCTCTAATTGGTGTTTTCTGTGACAATGGGTGTTATTTCCTAAGGGAAAATCCACTTTGCACTACAAGTGCAGTTTCAAGTGCACTTGTAGTGCAAAGTGTCTTTGCCTTTAGTAAATAACACCCAACAGTGCTTTGTAAGGTTACACAATCACGCCATTTTCAGGACTCACCACATTTCTGTCAGGGTAAGCTAAAAGAAACACAAGCAGTAAATGTCACCAAAGATTTGAGTAGTTATTTTTTTTATTATTTTAAAAAGGTTTCAGACATTGTCTGGCATATTGATAGCCCCCCTACCCGCAAAGTATTCCATGTATCTTAGCTGGACATCACGGGCACTCATTGGGGGCAAGCCGGGACAACCACTTTCAAGCACGGTCAGGGTTGTTTCATTTAGAATTTCGGCCTCAGGCCCAACTGAGCCAGCATAGTTGGCAGAATTTTGCCATAAAAAGTTGTGTAGAACACAGCACGCCAGGATAATATAATTCAGTTTATACTCCGCCATGTGTATGGGTGTAAGAAAAAGGCGGAACCAGCTGGCCATGATTCCAAACATGTTCTTCACCACTCTTCTGGCTCTGGCCAGCCGGTAATTAAAAACCCTCTGGTCGGGGGTGAGGGTCCTCATCAGGAATGGCCACATAAGATGGTCCCCCAGTGCAAACGCTTCATCTGCAACAAAGACAAATGGGAGTCCTTCCACATTGTCTTCTGGAGGTGGCAAGTCCAAGCTGCCATTCTGGAGATGCCTGTAGAACTCCGTCTGGGCAATGACTCCACCATCGGACATCCGGCCATTCTTCCCCACGTCCACATACAGGAACTCGTAAGTAGCCAACACCACCGCCAACATCACAATACTATTGAACCCCTTGTAATTATAATAGTATGACCCCGAGTTGGGTGTCGGGGCGATGTGGACATGTTTCCCATCAATTGCCCCTCCACAGTTAGGAAAGTACCACTGCTGGGCAAAGTGGGAGGCCACAGTCTGCCATTCCTGTGGCGTGGAAGGAAACTGTGGAGTCAAACAACAAAAAAAACTTAGTCATTTTGCACATAAACAGGGAAAGCAGATTAGACACAAACATTCTTGGCCAACATCAAGATAACATTTATTTGATGGAGTTTTTAAAGACCAAAGTATAAGGTACACCTATCAGATTCCCCCTCCCCCCTCTCATGGGCCATTTTTAACATTTTAGGGGGGGGGGGCTCTTGGACAGGTAACCCTCTCCACTTCATTGAGAGATGAATGCCTAAATAATGGGTAATACTTTGGCCAGCCCCTCCTTAGTTACACTATTGGCAGCCCACTGGACAGGTAAGAAGTGTCATAATACAAAGATATAAATACACATTGTACACATTTGAGCACATTTGGAAATTCTACTATTACCTATCAAGATAATAATAGTATACAAAAACTTTAAACAGTACCATTTGAAAGTATACAGGCAGGCCCTTGCACTACATGCTTTGGGGAATTCATCCATACATCTGACCACAAAAGAGATGGGTATAGTGTGTATGGGTTTGGCAAAGTCAACAGATAGATGATTGAGGATAGATATAGAATTGGTATCAGCTGACTTAGCAGTTGGGGGGAGGGAGGGTTCCAAATGATTTGGGGACCCCCAAAAAAAGCCTCTGGCACTCTGCCTGAATTTAAAGCACAAATCATATTTTAAAACATTTTAGGGGGTGTTTGGGGTAAAGCACTACTATGGAGCTGATAAAATACATTGTTAAGTGAATACACGAGGTGAATATAGGGCCAGGAGACCATGCTGGGGAGGTAAGTGAAGGCAAATATGTATGAAGGAGAAAAAAAATAATTACATAAAAATCCAGCATGCATGAGAACAAAGGGGGACATCCACAGCATATTCCAATCATGGTAATTTGGGAATGAGGAAAGAAATACAATATATTATCAAACATTAAATACAATAACATGTGATGTTAAAGGATAAATCTTACCTTAATATAATACTCCTTCTGCAGGACCTGGATGATGGCAGAACAGGTCTCTGGGATATTGATCCCCAGAGCCTGGGGGGAGATGCCTGTTGAGAACTTCGAATCCTGCAGGCTTCTCCCTGTCGCCAAGTACTGCAGGGTGGCAACGAGCCTCTGCTCCGGAGTGATGGCCTGCCTCATGCAGGTATCCTGCCTGCTGATATAGGGGGTCAGCAAAGCCAACAAACGGTGAAATACGGGGTCCGTCATCCGGAGAAAGTTCCTGAAATCATCAGGATTATTCTCACGGATCTCACGGAGCAAAGGCATATGACAGAACTGGTCACGCTGAAGCAACCAATTCTTGGTCCATGAACTCCTCCCCACACTGTTCATGGACTAGACTTGTGTCAAGGTCAGGACCCCAACACCAATCCCCCACACAACACGAACTCTACGAGGAGTACGTATACGCAACATGGCTAGAAAATGGTCGGCTGCTCAGAACGAAGTAACAGAACGCACTGAAGAACAGCAAGGCCTGTGAAGAGCGACCTGAAAAACTGTAACGAACGAACAAGAACACAATGACAAGAGTCACGCATAACTCACTGCACGCACTGAAGAGCAGATACAATCCCACAAGCACAAATTGAACAGCAGAAAACGATCTGAAAACCACGAGTCTGAAAAAGCACGAATCGTCTCTCACCAAACTTTTACTAACACGAGATTAGTAAAAGGAGCCCAAAGGGTGCCGCGCTTGGTTCTGAACTGGCCTTTTCTAGTCTCGTTGTACGTGGTGTACATCACCGCATTCTTGGCGATTGGAATTTCCGGCAACTTTGTGCGGCCGTGTGTACGCAAAACAAATTTGAGCCAACACCCGTCGGAAAAAATCCATGGATTTTGTTGTCGGAATATTCGATCAATGTCCGATCGTGTGTACGGGGCATAACAGGTTTATTCTAATATTGCCCTGTATTTGGCTCCATCCATCTTTTTATCAACTCTGACCAGCTTCCCTGTCACTGCTGAAGAAAATCATACCCACAACATGATGCCACCACCACCATGTTTCATGGTGGGGATGGTGTATTCAGGGTGATGTGCAGTGTTAGTTTTCTACCACACATAGCATTTTGCTTTTAGGCCAAAAAGTTCAATTTTGGTCTCATCTGACCAGAGCACCTTCTTCCACATGTTTACTGTGTCCCCCATATGGCTTCTCACAAACTGCAAATGGCACTTCTCATGGCTTTCTTTTAACAATTTTCTTCCCACTCTTTCATAAAGTTCAGATTTGTGGAGTGCACAACTAACAGTTGTCCTGTGAACAGATTCTCCCACACGAGCTGTGGATCTCTGCAGCTCCTCCAGAGTTACCATGGTCCTCTTGGCTGCAACTCTGATTAATGTTCTCTTTGCCCGGCCTGGCACTTTAGGTGGATGGCCATGTCTTGGTAGGTTTGCAGTTGTGCCATACTCTTTCCATTTTTGAATGATGGATTGAACAGTGCTCCCAGAGTTGTTCAAAGCTTGGGATATTTTTTTTATAACCAGCTTTAAACTTCTCTACAACTTTGTCCCTGACATGTCTGGTGTGTTCCTTGGCCTTCATGATTCTGTTTGTTCACCAAGGTTCTCTATCAAACCTCTGAGGGCTTCACAGAACAGCTGTATTTATACTGAGATTAAATTACACACAGGAGGACTCAATTTACTAACTAGGTGACTTCTGAAGGCAATTGGTTCCACTAGATTTCAGTTAGGGATATCAGAGTAAAGGGGGCTGAATATAAATGCACGCCACACATTTCACATATTTATTTGTAAAAAAAAATTTGGAAAACCATTTATCATTTTCTTTCCACTTCACAATTATGTGCCACTTTATGTTGGTCTATCACATAAAATCCCAATGTAGCACTAACTCTCGGTGGAGCTGCTGGTTTAAAGCGGGCCTGTTACCTTCACTCTCGATACCTCTGTTTCACCGTCACCGGGTCTAGGGTCCCGTTGCGTTTACCTCTGGACGATATAAGCACCAAACACTTGAGTATATTTTCCAATGCTTTAATGAACCAGTAATAAAGGAAGTAGCAGGAAAGAGGCAGAAGGAAAGTTGCAGGGAAGCTCAAATACCTTTCCTTAGTATTCTTTAGAACTTTCTTTGGAATTGAACACTTGTAGTTGAATGCACTCCCCTTGTGGAATTTAATCTTTGCCAGCCTGGATAGACTTCTCTCACTTGCCTAGCAGCCAGTACGTAGCACGAACAAAAGTCTCTGCCACAGACTTGTTTGGAATAAAACCCGTACGATCATCTGCCACAGGATGTATTGATTTGCGGTGAATGTCAGACAAAGTACTTGAACCTTTAAGCTAACCCGGCAGTACTATGCAGTAAGATTACTTCAGGATACGTCCTCCAACCGAGTCACCAGGCCCCTCTCCTAAACATGGTGTCTGTCCCATAAATACCCTCTGCCAGAATGCAACTCAGAGGACCACCTCCACCGAGTTGTCCCCGGGACAGAGGAGCACTCATACGCTTCAACACGTTGCCTTTCCAACACCAGCCAACGGTGACAACGACACCCACCGGCACAGTGTGGAACTACACGCAACTCAGCCAAGCTGGAACAGAGGCAAATCTAACTTCACCTAACAAGTAACCCACAAGATTTACCTATTAGCGGTAGATTAAAAATCTACCAGCGCTACACCAATAAAATACATTTACGTTTTTGGTTGTAACTTGACAAAATGTGGAAAATGTCATGGGGTATGAATACTTTTTCAAAGCACTGTAAAAGGATAAGGTTGTTACAGCTACTATATATGTATCTGGAGGCCTACTGCAACCTGCCTGCTTGTCATTATCATACACGGTTGTGTTCAGACTCTGTTGCAGTCTCACTTCTAGCTTTTTTATACTGTGTTTGTATATTTAGTATAATTTATTCTAGGATCTTCCCAATTTATTGAAAAAAATAAAGAATGCTTTAAAAAAGCAAAACTTCTTTAGGGTCTCTAGGGTGACCTTAGCCTGTCTATGATATGGATCATCTCTGGGATGTATACATCCTACTACAGCAAACTGACATTAACAATTTAAAAAAATGCTTTTAAATTGCTGGCAATGACAGCTCCTGGTTCTTTTTAAATGGTTCCTATATGTATTCATTGCTTTAGTACATCATGTTAATAGTGTTTTCTAGCAACTTCTTTTTTTTTTACATGCGCTCACTGGCCCTATTTGCTACAATGGCATTTTGCTGCTTCTTGTCAACACCACATGCCATGATGGATTTATGTAGTGTGTCTAGTCACCATGACAGCAGTATACCCTGGCTATTGTGGGCATTGAATTGCCAGATTTCCTCTTCCTGTAATGCTCTGAAATCACTTCCAGTTTGATTGGGTGCTTTGCCAAATATGGGGATGTCTTTTTGTTCAAGATTAGCATTTTATTAATATATTATTCCCTGGTGTATCACCATTATATGTGTGATTCTTTAATTTTTGTACAACATGCAGCAATGTATTGTTTTTTATGTTCTGTTGTAACATCATTATTCTGTCTGTTGCTATTGTTTCATGCTGTCTGACTTCTGACTGTTTAACTTTTTCTAAAGTGTCAGTGTTGATGATGATGTTGCTAACTGGGGGTCCAGTTTCACATTTGGTGGAGGTATTTAAACCCTTTCACTGCCAGATATGTTTTTGCATTTTTTTGCACACGTGTAAAAAATAATTTTAGGCCGGAAGATTACACAAAACTGACAAATATTATATATTTTCTGAAAACAGATACACTAGAGAATAAAATAGTGGTAGTTCCAATTTTTTATGTCACACGTTAATACTTCAAAGGTCTAGGAAATGCAAACTTAAAGTAAAAAACACACTAACATGAATTTTAGGGCAAACAAATGGTAAAATATAAAATATGAGGTTGCACTGAGTAAATAGATACCCAACATGCCAAACATTTAATTTTTTGTGCGCCCGTGAAATGGTGTCAAACTTCAGTACCCTGTATTTTCTATAGGCGGCGCTTTAAAAGCCTCCTATGTGTATTAGTTTAGTGTTATGCCCCGTACACACGGTAGGATTTTCCGATGGAAAATGTCAGATCGGAGCGTGTTGTCGGAAATTCCGACCGTGTGTGGGCTCCATCAGACATTTTCCATCGGAATTTCCGACACACAAATTTGGAGAGCAGGAGATAAAAATTTTCCGACAACAAAATCCGATCGCATCAATTCCGACCGTGTGTGGCCTGTTCCGACGCACAAAGTGCCACGCATGCTCAGAAGAAATTCCGGCACGGAACAGCTCGTTCTGGTAAACTTAGCGTTCGCAATGGATACAGCACTTTCGTCACGCTGCAATGTTAAAAATGGTTTAATACAGCGCAATCTCTTCTTCTTTATAATGTGACAAGAATATAGTAGTTTTGCTGCTCATATTCACACACACTTCTCACAAACTTATTTTGTTACTATTTATCGGGATTCCCTCAATATATTTTGACTTCTCACATCTGACAACATTTTTTTTTATTTATTTTTTTTATTGGTTTTAATGTAGATTCTTTTTTTGTGTTTGTATTTTTTTGAAGGGTGTTTTTTTTGGGGGGGGATTTTGATTTGTACTCCCGAAAATGTTTGTGTGTGTTTTTTGTGTCAAGTTCCCACAACACCATTGATATGTTGTTCTATTTAATCTGTAGGAGATTGTTTGGTGTTGTTGTCCCTTGTTAATTTCACATTTTATGTTAGAAATGTACCTGAATCGTCACCAACAAACTGTCCTTTTTGGATGAAAACACACAGGAGAGTATACTTTCCCAAAAAATGTTTTATTAAGGACTCACAACTAAACAAAGAGGGAGGCAACGCTGGAGAAACTGCAGAAGTGGGTGAAGCCTTGTACCCCCAGGGCAGACATCAACTATTTCAAAGCAAAATTGGTGGCCTGAGGAGTCCTTATCTAAGGGAGGGCAGTCTGGTCCAGAAGTCCCAGAGATCCGGAAAGCAGCAGATGACATCTGTATCCCCAGGCTGTGGTCATACGAGAGACTGCATCTTCTGTCAGACCAGACTGAACCCAGGACAATCACTCTCAGGTCTTCTTTCCATGCTTCCTTCCACGCGGTGGCTGTGGTGGTGGAGTTGTGGCAGCAGGAGGAGGAGGAGGATGGTCCAACTCAACCACGTCGGTCTTGGTTGTTAGTTCTCCACTCACCCCCTTACGTAGGACTTTATACAGAAGGTCCTCACAGAGCCTGCGTTGACCCTCCTGCATGCCCTGCAGTTTGGTGGCAGCCATGCAGGCAAAGGCCTCTTCAGGAGTGGGTAAGGCTCGTAGGGACGCCGAAGCCTCCTGAATCAGCCTGAACGCAGAATCCTGCACGGGACTCGGAGTCGTCTTCCTGGCTCTTTTATATGGAAGGTGGAGGGGAGGAACCTGAGATTCAGTCAGGCTGCGACTTGTCCCAGGCTTCTCCTGGCTGCCACTTAGCCCCGCCTCCTCCTGGCTGCCACTAATCCCCGCCTCCTCCTGACTGCCACATTTCACAGCCTCCTCCTGGCTGAGGTCTTCCTGTGTATGAAAAAGGGACATAGTTTTAGTTTTTTATTCATCAATCGCACACAATTTTCACCTCCTGACTGTTGCAAATTGAATGTTAACAAATATAACAGACTAGCATTCTGAGCCCAGCATTTTTCATTCTTGTCCCAATTATTTTTGACCACTACTGTCTATTGATATGTAAAACACTTTTTTCAATCAGCAATTAGTGATCAATAATAAGATCTAGTAAACATCATTTATTTATTGACCAGAAATCTGTAGAAGAATGCTATACCTGACTCCAGCTGGGCTCCTCCATTTCTTCCTGGCTGGAAGGCCCAGGTTGGACATCGGAAGCCTCAGCTGGGATGGAAGGAAGAGTGGAAGGAAGAGTGGAGAGGGATTCCCTGACTTCAGTGTGGTCTGACAGAACTTGCAGACTTGCAGAACTTCATAGTACCAGAGCCTGGGGACATTAACATCATCTGCTGCAGCTCCAGACCTCTGGGAATCTGTGACCTCCTTGCGCTCCCTAAGATACGTACTCCTCAGGCCACCAATTTTGGCTTTTAAATAGGGGATGGTTGCTGTGGGGACCAACTCCAGCAGTTTCTCCAGCGCTGCCTGCCTCTTTTGTTTATGGTTATAGTGGGGGTGTCTCACTTGCCACAGACAGGGCAGCTCCCTGTATTTGTCAATGAACAGTGTAAGGAAATTGTGGTCGTTGAACCCATCCATTTTCTCTGCAAGACACAACAGAAGACAAACCCTAATGTCAGGCCAAACTCCCCCAATCTTGTTACAATATAGGCTTCGATTTCGAAGCAGTATAGGCCCAAGTTTAGATCCTACCTTCGTTATCACAATCGGCGCCTCCGATGCTCCTTCCTCCGCTCACAGATCGTACGTAAGACGCACGCGCGTTACGCTTTATACACACTGCGCATGCGTGTAACTCCGCCCGCCCCTGACGTTCTTTCTATTCTATTCCCCGCCCCTTTTTGTTCGGCGCAGTGGGGGAAGAGCACATGGCGGAGACACAGCAGGATCGTGCTAATTGTAGCAACGAGGAGGAGGAGGAGGAAAGGCCGGATCCGGACACGTCCCGATCCAGAAGGAGATTTAAGGACTCAAATATGTCCTTTGGGGAGATGTTGGAGATGGTGGACATCCTGAAGAGGGCCAACTATGACGGAAAGTATGGGCCTTACCCCAACCCCAATGTCAGAAAGGCCAAGATCATGGCGAAAGTGGTCAGGAGTCTGCACCAGAATTTCGGGGTACGACGATCGAAAGATCAGCTCAGGAAACGGTGGTCGGACCTCAAATTACGAGAACATGAGCAGTACAGAAAGATCCGGAGAGTGCTGCAAAAAAGTAAGTAGTTGTGCTGTGTTCCTATTCTTTATGTTTATTACGTTCGTGCTGCTCCATGTGCTTTAAGGAACTGTTGTACAGTTTAAAGTGGCAACTTTCATGTTCATGGGCACATTATTCGTTCGTATCAAACATTTTTCTTTCGGACTCTAAAATACCATTGTTTAGGCCATATGCATTTGGCCACCATTTTTACGCCCTATACTTGTCTTAAAAGAATTTGGTTGTGTAGATGGCTTTGTTACTAGAATGAAATACAAACTAGATTCTGTGTAAGGAGAGGACACTCAGCAGCTGTTTTCACATCTGGACACTGGAGCACTAGTGTGGGACCCCAGAACACCATTTTTATTAGGGGACCCACACAGTGTATACTATAGGGGGGCTACATCTGTGAATCTTGTACCAAACAGGTAAAGTATTGAAGCTTGACAAAGGACACTGAAAATGCTACATTTTGGAACTCTGCTAAAATTGACAATTGTACCTCACTTCCAAGCAATGTTTCCTATTTCTAGTTCTGCCATCAAATATCTGTGTGCTAATTATACCATTTTTGTTTGACATAGGGGATAAAAGACTCGGAGGACACCCCTCATCCGAGGAGACCAGAGCCCCCCCCTCTGGAAGAAGGTGAAATCCCCCCAACACAATCTGAGCAGGAGGAAGAAGACATGGTGGAACTAGTCACCACAACAGGTGAGTGTCTGCGACCACAGGCTCAGGTAAGAGATGGATGGCGGCATATTTTTGAGACCTAATTTATTTTGGGGTTCCTCTCTTTTTAGGTGATCGTGATGTTGTGGATCCAGATCCTTTCACATCCGAAAGTGCCCAGATCCTGATCGGGGAGATCATGGGGTGTAATTTACAATTGGAAATCATCAAGAAAAACATCAATGATGATATGCCAAAAAATAAAAACATCATTGATGTTTTGGGGCGAGTTTAAAACCCCTCCAAATCACTTTCTTCTATTGTGTGCTACAATGTGCTAAATGTTTTTTGTGATTTTTCAGAAAGCCAAATTTGGAGGATGCACACAGTGTGCCAACATGTGCTATCTGCCATCACGGGAGATCAATGAACGCGTTTTGGGGGTGCAACCCCTTCCTCAATAATAAAGTAGCGGTGAGGAAGGGCTTGCTCCCCCAAAACACCTCCCTTGATCCCCCGTGATAGCAGGTCGCACATGTTGACATTGTTAAATTGGTGTGCATCTTCCAAATTTGGCTTTTCCTGGGGTGACTTCACCCCATCTGAACGCAATATCAAACACAGTTCCTAAATACTCATGTCTGATATTGCCTTCAAGTTCTACCAAAAGTGAACTTTGTAAGTTCAAGATTTGTGTCTTTCTTGTTGGTTTTACACATGCCTGTTTTATCTAAAATGGACATTTCGATTTTTGATAATGCAACCCCAAAAATTGTTATACAACAAACATGTTGGTTTGTTTGAAAAACCTTTGGTAAATGCACATGTGATTGTGCAGGTATAAAAAAGTTTTTTTCGCAAGAATGTGTGGATTATTGTCTCAACGCTACAACACTTTTGGGGTGATGTCATTGGTGTTTTCAGAGAAAATGGGGGTTATTTACTAAGGGCAAATCCTCTTGGCACTACAAGTGCAGTTTCAGTGCAGTTGCAACTGCACTTGTAGTGAAATGTGTTTTTGCATTTTAGTAAATAACAGCCAACAGTGCTTTGTATAATAAGGTTACACAATCACGACATTTTCTGGACTCTACACATTTCTGTCAGGGTCAGCTAAAACAAACACAAGCAGTAAATGTCCACAAAGAATTTCTTTTTTTGTTTTATTATAAAAAGGCTTCACAGATTTGCTGGCATATTGACAGCCCCCCTACCCGCAAAGAACTCCAGGTAGCGTAACCGTACATCACGGGCACTCAGGGAGGGCAAGCCAGGACGCCCGCTTTCAAGCACCGTCAGTGTGGTTTCATGTATCATTCCGGCCTCAGGCCCAACTGAGCCAGCATAGTTGGCCGAATGTTTCCTTAAAAAGTTATGGAGAATACAGCACGCCAGTATAATATGGTTCAGTTTATACTCCGCCATATGGATGGGTGTCAGAAATAGGCGGAACCGGCTGGCCAGGATTCCAAATATGTTTTCCACCACTCTTCGGGCTCTGGCCAGCCGGTAATTAAAAACCCTCTGTTCCGGGGTGAGGGTCCTCATCGGGAATGGCCGCATCAGGTGGTCCCCCAGCGCAAACGCTTCATCAGCAACGAACACAAATGGGAGTCCTTCCACATTGCCCTCTGGAGCTGGCATGTCCAAGCTGCCATTCTGGAGACGCCTGTAGAACTCCGTCTGGGCGATGACTCCACCATCGGACATCCGGCCATTCTTCCCCACGTCCACATACAGGAAGTCGTAATTAGCCGACACCACCGCCAACATCACTATACTATTGAACCCCTTATAGTTGAAATAGTACGACCTCGAGTTGGGTGGTGGGATGATGTGGATGTGTTTCCCATCAATTGCCCCTTTGCAGTTAGGAAAGTCCCACCGCTGGGCAAAGTGGGAGGCCACAGTCTGCCATTCCTGTGGTGTGGAAGGAAACTGTTGAGGGAAAAAATAAAACATTTACTATTTTGGCTCAGAAACATGGCAAGCAGATTAGGCACAAACATTATGGGTTAACCTCCAGATAGCATTTATTAAGGGGAATTTAACAACGCCAAAGTATAAGGTACACCTATCATATTCCCCCTCCCCCCCTCTCATGGGCCATTTCTAACATTATAGGGGGGGGATCTTGGACAGGTAACCCTCTTCACTTCATTGAGAGATGAATGCCTAAATAATGGGTATTACTTGAAACAGCCCCTCCTTAGTTACACTATTGGCAGCCCACTGGACAGGTAAGAAGTGTCATAATACAAAGATATAAATACACATTGTACACATTTGAGGACATTTGGACATTCTGCTATTACCTATCAAGATAATAATAGGATACAAAATCTTTAAACAGTACCATTTGAAAGTATACAGGCAGGCCCTTGCACTACATGCTTTGGGGAATTCATCCATACATCTGACCACTAAAGAGATGGGTATAGTGTGTATGGGTTTGGCAAAGTCAGCAGATAGATGATTGAGGATAGAGAATTGGTATCAGCTGACTTAGCAGTTGGAGGGGGGAGGGTTAATAAAAATTATTTGGGGACACCACCAAAAAAAAGCCTCTGGCACTCTGCCTGAATTTTAAGCAAAAATAACATTTCAAAACATTTTAGGGGGTGTTTGGGGTAAAGCACTACTATGGAGCAGAAAAAATACATTGTTAAGTGACTACATGAGGTGAATATAGGCCAGGAGACACCATGCTGGGGAGATTATTGAAGGGCAAATATGTATGAAGGACCTAAAATAATAATTACATAAAAATCCAGCATGCATGAGGACAAAGGGGACATTCACAGCATATTCCAATCATGGTAATTAGGGAATGAGGAAAGAAATACAATATATTAGCAAACATTCAATACAATAAAATGTGATATTAAAGGAGAGAAATCTTACCTTCATATACTCCTTCTGTAGGACCTGTATGATGGCAGAACAGGTCTCTGGGATAAAGATCCCCAGAGCCTGGGGGGAGATGCCTGTCGAGAACTTTAAGTCCTGCAGACTTCTCCCTGTCACCAAATACCACAGGGTAGCGACCAACCTCTGCTCCGGAGTGATGGCTTGCCTCATGCAGGTATCCTGCCTGCTAATATAAGGGGTCAGCGAAGCCAACAGACGGTGAAACACGGGGTCCGTCATCCTGAGAAAGTTCCTGAAATCATCAGGATTATTCTCACGGATCTCACGGAGCAAAAGCATATGAGAGAACTGGTCATGCTGAAGCAACCAATTCTTGGTCCATGAACTCCTCCCCACCCTGTTCATGGACTGGACTTGTGTCAAGGTCAGGACCCCAACACCAAGCCCCCACACAGCACGAACTCTATGAGGAGTACGCATACGCAACATGGCTAGAAAATGGTCGGCTGCTCAGAACGAAGTAACAGAACACACTGAAGAACAGCAAGGCCTGTGAAGAGCGACCTGAAAAACAGTAACGAATGAACAAGAATACAATGACTAATTAAAGTCACGCGGAACTTGCTGCACGCACTGAAGAGCAGATACAAACCCACAAGCACAAACTGAACGGCAGAAAACGATCTGAAAGCCACGAGTCTGAAAAAGCGCGAATCGTCTCTCACCAAACTTTTACTAACACGAGATTAGCAAAAGGAGCCCAAAGGGTGCCGCGCTTGGTTCTGAACCAGCCTTTTCTAGTCTCGTCGTACGTGGTGTACGTGACCGCGTGGTTGGCGATCGGAAATTCCGACAACTTTGTGCGACCGTGTGTAGACAAACAAGTTTGAGCCAACATCCGTCGGAAAAAATCCTAGGTTTTTGTTGTCGGAATGTCCGAACAAAGTCCGACCGTGTGTACGGGGCATTACAGAGGAGGTCTTGTGTTTGAATTATTGCTCTCACTCCCGTGTGCGCGGCGATATGTAACGTGTATTGCAATTGACGCTTTCACGCGCAAGCGCCCCTACGCAAGCGTTTACGTTTGTGTCTGTGTATATGTGGGGTAGGGGGGCCTCAAAAATTTTTTTTGGGGTGGGCGGATTTTATGTGCCTGGGTGTAACTTTATTTTCTTTGTTTACAAACATTTTATTGAGGTATATCAGGAAATACAAAGTGTAAAGGCACCAAGAGGTCAGCAAGTACATTCGTGAGACAGGGTACAGCGGTATATAAGTACATCTCTCATGTTACAAAGTAAAGGAATAGACAGTGAACCAAGTAATAAGAAAAAAAAGAAAAAAAAAAGAAAATCCAGAAATGGAAATATATAGGAAAGACAAATGTGAGGGTTATAATACAAGTAAACCCGATTACACCAGTGGGATGCGCAAGTAGGGTAAAGGCCGGTAGTGTTCATGCCAAATAGTTTATTCCCTTTTTATTTGTGTAGAGTCCACACTAGTACTGTGTATATTGTTTCAAGAGACCTCAGTCTGTCTGGTCCATAGGAACGGGGACTGAAGGGACTCCGAGTCCAGTGCTTAACAGGTGGGATGTCCAGCTTTCCCATTTGCGGTCAAAGATGTGCATGGAGTCCAGGAGAATGTGATGCACTCCTTCCATCAGTCTAATGGATTCCATATGAAGGAGCACCTGTGACCATGACACCAAGGGGCATCGTCAGCTTAGAGCGACAGCTACTGAATAGCACTGAAAAGTATGTGCACTAGCTTCTGTTGAGGGGGGAGACCCCTGGGAGTTCAGCAAATAGTATACACATTTGGTAGGTCAGGGTCACAGGTGCTCCAGTCAACTGGAGTGTCAGTGAGGAGGTTTTTTGCCATAAAGGTCCTAGGACCTTGCAGCTCCAAAATATGTGTAGTACCTCTGTTCTGGCATCCTCTAAAACATGTGCCAGGAACCAGTGGGTAAATTCTGTGTAATCTGTCGGGGGTATAATACCAGCGGGTATGTAATTTGAGTACCGTTTCTTTGATGGATACAGAGCGTGTACATTTGTGCATGTTATTGATCATATCCTGCCAGTCCTCCTCTGAAAACTCCTGGGCTGTCTCTGACTCCCATCCCACCATGGCTACTGATTTAGTTGTAGTATTGTGGTCATTAAGGTTTTGGTATAGTGTTGAGATAGTCCCCCTATCCCTAGAGGCCCATTAGCCAGGGCGGTAGAGAAAAAGTGTCATATCTGCAAATATTGGTAAAATTCAGATCTACTGAGGGCAAAATTCTGCTGTAGGTATGTAAATGAGCAGAAACATATACCCTGTAACAGGGAATCTAAGGTTACCAGCCCATGCAATGTCCAGCTGTGGAACGATAACAAAAAACAAGAAGTTCAGGTGTAAAGCACCAGAAAAGTGTTACTATTGGCAACAGAAGATAATCCTTTTAAGAGTATCAAAATTCATTTTTATTAAATAATTATAGACAGATTGGTAAAGTGATAGACCAAAGGTCATTAAGACACAACAGCTTCACTATAATGGCCAGCAGAAATTTGCTGCAAATTGATGCATCACACAGACATGTAAACAAAAGCCACAACATACAACAATTAAAAAGAAGCGTCTGGACGCCGTATAGCAACAGACAGGTTAAGGTGTCAGATGAAATACATCCTTACTGTCATTAAAGAGAAGAATTTGAGGTACTTAAATAAAGTGGCAGCTTAACCTGTGTGTGGCACCAGGGAGAAAGGGAAATAGGGAAAGAGGAAGGGAAGGGAGAGAGGAGGTTGGCTATGGAGATAATCACTGTAAAGAGGCATGGAGTGCCCTAAAGTGCATAGTATTAGGAGACATAGAACAATGTCTATCCATCCGGAAGAAGGTGTCTTTGGTAGTTTTTAGCTATGTATTGATGGGAGCATATCAAACAGATCTTATATGTATGGAGCGATTTTACCGAAAGCTCCCAGTAGTGCCAATGTAAAGGGCGACAGAATGAGTCCCTGGATAAGATCGTATCAAGTCCCGGTGTTAGACACACCTATGGTAGATATTTAGGCATTTAGTCTTATGACCGTAGTTATTTGGGGGTTGTGAGGCTTCGTATATATAGGTGCTATATGTTAGATCACGCAAAGGTGGTACCCCAAATATTGGGCGAAAATTTTTGAACACCTATAAGGTGATCTAAAATATAGCACCTATATATATGAAGCCTGCATTTATGTTATACAAACTTTTTTTTAAGTAAAAGTTGTCAAGAAAGCCAAAAAAATTAAGATTTTCTGAGTGGACTGTTTACCCGGAAATGCTGTACTTGAGCTAATTTCCAAGTACTGTATATATTGTATACATAATATAATGCATATACTGTGTATAAATATAGAGAAGGAGAGTGTGAGAGAGGAATAGATAAAGAGAGATTTTTTAGAGATTTTATTTTCCTGCAATGTCTTTTAATTTTGAGTTGCCTGGATTTTTATGAACACTTTAAAGTGTTAAGGAGAAAATAAATAGAAAGAGATTAAAATTCTATGATGTTAATGTAAAATCTACTGTTTGAGGAACTGTTGTAATTTTGCATATGTTTTCCTTTGGATCACAGCACTTTTATGCTATCCTTGTAATTCTAAAATAAATCAAAAAAATGGTCTCCATCTTCTGAGAATAGAAACTGTAACAGTGGCACCTAATTCATAAGTATTCTACATGTAAGCTCCCAGATGTATCAAACACACACTAAACATCACTAGAAAACCTTCCGGATCTTGTCAGGATCTTCCTTTGTGCTTGAGATACTATAATTTGTATTAAATTATTCTGGTTTATAAAAACCTAGGCTATCTGAGCAAAGAAATGTATCTCTTTAATGTTCTAAATTACACCTAGCTTGTCAGAGAGTTTTCAATGTTAATAGAGACCATATAGAAAGTACACATACTGTATACACCCTGTAAATAATGTTGTTATCAACAAAGATATTGATCTACATAAACTAATTGAGACATTGTATTCAAAATGCAAAAATCATTGTATAAATTCTTTGGGTTTATTTAATCTATAGTACATTTCTGTTTTTTACATGGTGTTGTGGTTTTGCCTAGCAATTACAACAATTATCAAACTCTGAAAGACACACACACATACACAAACAAATATTATGCACACAGACACACCACACACATACATGTAGACACATGGAATTTGCTTGCTGAGAAAATGCAGGATATCACTATCTCTCACATAATGTTCAGTTTATTCCCAACATAACAATGCTTAGTTTTGGCACAAGCAAAACATGAATATCAAAAGGGCTTCTCTTCAGCATAATTAAGAGTCCGTTCTAAATATTTATTTATTTATTTTTAAATCAGAAAATTCTTTTATTGAGCCACTAAAGACAAAATACATATCATACATCCGATCATTAAAAATGACATAGTATAGATTGTAACCTCAGAACAATAAATGTCCTCTTGTCTATGTGTATTTAAAGTAATTAAAGATTGTTACAACAGTGGCATCAAATAAATTTTACATTAATACAACAACAAACTGTGTTGTGTAGGAGAGTGAAAGTTCCCCAACCCAACACAGCTATCAGACGACCAACTGGTCATCTAACCGTAAACCTTGTTCCTGGTCTGCACAAATAGGTACGATCTCATGGAAACAAAATATGAATATACCAATTATTATACCTGTTAGACAAGCAGTACTCTCTTAAACTTGAAGTATCCTGTGCATAATTAGTTGTGGGGGTGCCAATCCCGGGGAGTCCAGCCAGGGTTGCCATATGGAATTAAATTTCCGAGATGCATTTCTATGCTGATATGTTAGATGTTCTCTGATAAGGATATAATCTACCTGTTCTATCCATTGTTTTTTGGTTGGAACATTTACTGATAGCCAGAATCTGGCCACCAGCTTACGAGCCAGATATAATAATCTGATTATTGCTATATTAATGGGAGGGGGATATATTTCTTCATCTATCGCTCCTAAAATGCATATCAGGGGATCCAGGGGGACCCTAATTTGAAATACCGATGAAATTATCTCGGTAACATCGCCCCAGTAATGATGTAACTTGGGGCAGCGCCACATCAAATGAATCAGTGACCCCTCCTCTCCGCAACGCTTAGGACACAAGGAAGAATCTCTGCTACCCCATCGATGTAGTTGTATTGGTGTACGATAAGCCCTATGTAGCAAGAATAAATGTGAAAGTCTGTGCGTTTGTGATACAGAAGTTAATGGCCCTGTCTGAAGGCATATGTCCCATGTGTCTTCACGCACCTCCCCCAGGTCCTCTATCCATCTTTGTCTACATGGTAAAGTTGTGATGTCTTGTATAGCTGAAAGCAAATGTGAGTAGATGTGAGATATTAGGCCCTTTTTTTCCTGCCCAAAGAAGATATCATTTATTAGGGGATGAGTAACAAGTGAGAGAAGAGCTGACCGGCCTTGAATCTGAAGAGCATGTCGTAACTGAAGGTATTGGTAAAATTGATGTCTAGGAAGCCCAAATTCCGATTGCAGCTCCATAAAAGATTTTAAAATGTTTTGGTGAAATAATTGAGAAATATTATGAATTCTGGCGTTCCTCCACAATTGGAATCCCTCTAATTTAGAAACTTCAGCTAAATTCGAATTGTTCCACAGAGGAGTTTCTGCTAGAAAGCCCAGAATTTTTAATTTTAATTTGACCGTAGACCATAATTTTTTAAGAAGAACTATGGTGGGGGCCGTTTGTGGCAAGTGTAACAATCCTGCCTCCAAATTCGCCAGCACTGATGTATTTAGTGTTCCAGTTCACAGCATGCTTTCAACCGAGTCAAAATCACTCAGCAACCCAAGACCACTCAAGTGTTGTAGTTGAGAGGCAAAAAAATATAGTTTAGGGTTGGGAACTGCAGCTCCTCCCCAATCTTTACCATACTGCAAGGTGGAAAGACTTATTCTAGCAACTTTTTTCCTCCATATTAGGGATCTAAACAGTGTCTCAATACGATTAAACCATCTGCGGGATATCCATTGTGGAGAATTGTGCATAATGTACAAAAGTTGAGGTCCCCAAGCCATTTTAATTAAATTTATTCTACCAATTACTGATAAGGGGAGTTTACACCAAGTATTGCATGTCATTTGAAGTCTTTTAAATGAGGAGACCATTTTAAGCAGCCTTGCACTGTCCGGCAGAGTAACCGTTGGCTCATCCACCGGAAGAATGATGGATTTACTCCAGTTAATGGAGAATCCCGATAATGAACCAAAGTGCTGTATAATCTGCATCACATTCGTAAGTGAGGCCTCCACGTCCCCCAGGTAAAGTAAAGTATCGTCCGCATAAAGAGAGATCTTATCAGATATTGGTCCTCTGATAAAACCCACAATAGACTGTGAGGATCTTACCACCTCTGCCAGTGGCTCAAGGGCTAATGCAAATAGTGAAAGTGGTGAAAGTGGACACCCCTGTCTCGTACCCCTAAAAAGGGGAAACAAATCTGAAAGATCACCATTTACGCGGATTCTAGCCGTAGGGGCCGAGTACAGCAGTTTAACCCATTGAATGAAATTGTCTCCTAAGCCAAAACGCTTCAAAGTTTCCCATAAATAAGGCCATTCAACACTGTCGAAAGCCTTGGCAGCATCTAATGACAGTATTGCTCTTCTGCCTGGATTGTCAACAGGGACCTGGAGGTTGAGAAAAAGTCGTCTTATGTTAAGGGCTGTGGATCTTGATGGAATAAACCCTGATTGGTCCTTATGGACCACCTTGTGAATGACTTTAGCTAGTCTTGTGGCCAGCACCCTTGCTAGAAGTTTTACATCTGTTGTTAATAACGATATGGGCCTATAAGAGTCCGGTAGATGGGCCTCTTTACCAGGTTTAAGAAGAAGGACAATAATAGCTTCATTCATGGATTGTGGTAAACTTCCTATTTTTTTGGCATCTTCAAATACTTACTTTAAGTGTAATAATAAAGTTTCAGAATAGCGCTTATATACCTCCTCCGGCAAGCCATCCGAACCCAGAGACTTACCAGGAGAGGAAAGCGCCAGCGCCTCCAAGAGTTCCTCAGCCCTAAGGGGAGCGTTCAACTGTGCTACATCCCGAGTCGGGAGCTGCGGTAATTGGCATTGATCTAGAAAAGAGTTAATTTCTGTCAGGGTGGGGTTGACCTTAGAGGAGTACACATTAGCATAGAAATCCCTAAACGTGGACAATATCTCTGCATGGGAAGAAACCAAAGTGCCTGATGAGCCAGTGATTGCTTCTATGTGAGATGAGCCTTTTTGTGAGCGTATCATCACGGCACGCATTTGCCCTGGTTTCTCCCTCTGCAAAATATTTTTGTTGAAGAAAAAACCTTTTCTTTTCCGCAGTAGTTAACACTAGATGGTTGGCCATGTGTTGAGCCTCAAGAAAAGTTTTCTCGGTGCTTTCTGACGGGGATTCGATAAAAGCAGATTCAGCCCTCTTAACCTCTTTCAAGACAGTTTGCTCCCAGATCTTGGTCTCGGTCTTAATGGCATTAATAGATTTAATAAATTGACCTCTCAAGAATGCTTTTAAAGTGTCCCAAAAATGCCAGGGTGAGATGAAGGTTTATTAAACTGAATAAAAGATTCTAAATTATCAAAAATAGGGTCAGGCGTAGGAAATAATGACAACCAAAATGGGTTGAGTTTCCAATAATTCCTCTTGGAGACACCCGATGTAAGAATCTCTATACATAGGGGAGAATGATCAGAAACAGTTCTTGCTTCATATTTTGTGGAGGTTACTAATGATAGCATCAAATCATTACCCAGACCGAGATCAATCCTGGAGAGGCCCTTGTGTGTGGCAGAAAAACATGAGTAACATTTTACTTGTGTGTGGCTCATCCTCCAAACATCCCTCAATCCCAACTCCACAATGAGGCGAGCAAAGGAAGTTTGTCCCCCTCTCATCCCACCCGAAGGGATTTTTGCGGACATCTTATCTAGCTCAGCATCCAAATAATTATTAAAATATCAAACAATAAGTGCTGGAATCCCCGGGTGTTGTGAGAGAAAGGAGGCCAATGTCTTGACGACCTCTATCGAAAAAGGGGGCGGTATATATATAATTCCGATAATGCATTGTAAACCATCTAATGAGCATACTAGAAAAACATAACAACCATAAGGGTCAACAACAGTTAGTGTATGAGTAAAGCTGACATTTTTACCTATCAGGATGCTGACACCCCTGGCATAGGAAGAGAAGACAGAGTGGAACTGGACGCTAAATAATTTGGTAGAAAATGGGGATTCTTGACCAGGTGATATATGCGTCTCCTGAAGACACACTACTGAAGATCCCATGCGTTGAAGCATATGAAGTACAGCTAGGCATTTCACTCTGTCTCCCAGACCTCTAACATTCCAACTAGTAAGCACTATCTGTCTAGCCATAAAACATTAAAGCATAAGTAAATGAGGTTAAGCTGTAAAAGGCACAGAGAAAATGCTCCAGAGAACCACAATTATAATGTCTAGCAAGCCCGTGAGCATTAGGCATTGGTGTAAATTCTTAGATCCATAAGAGAGTAGATTAGGCAGTACCAGGACCATTGAATTAACTGTGTCCCAGGGAACAAAAAACAAAAAGAAAGCAACAGAAAAAAACAGAAACTGTAATGTCCACGAAGGACCCGCAACTGGGGGGCTAAATTCAGTAGCCGGCTTTGAAGAGCCAATAGGCAACAGGCCTTGTTTTACTTGCATCAACGTAAATACCACTGACAAACTTTGCGAGCGGTACCCTCCGCCTTGAAAAGAAGATTGCCATCTTGTGACCAGAACTATTATAAGTGGATAATAGTTGCACCATTATTGCTTAAGTAAAAGAAAATTTGAGGGTAAGGGGGAAAAACGTTGATCTTCAGGTATTTCTGCGCCGTCTGCCCAAATCTTCTCATAAGGATTTTTCCTCTCTGTCCAGCCACTGCACCACCATCGCAGGCCTCTCAAAGAAATGTACCTCATCCCTGGCTACCACTCGAAGACGGGCCGGATAGAGCATAGAGTATTGTAATTCCAGAGAGCGGAGTCTCTTTTTAATATCATTAAACTGGGCCCTCTGCTTTTGTACATCAGCTGAAAAGTCTGGAAACAATGATATTTTGGAGTCATCAATCACCAGGGCATCTCCCAAGGTACGGGCTTTTGACAAAATTATGTCTCTGTCCCTATAATGGAGCATTTTAAAGAGAAATGCTCTAGGGGGATTGCCTGGGGGCAAGGGCCTAGACGGAACCCGATGCGCCCGCTCCACTGCAAATATGGGGGAGAATGAGTCTTTCCCAAATTTGTCCAGTAGCCACTTTTCAATAAAATCGACCGGATTCCTGCCCTCCATTTTTTTAGGGATGCCAATAGCTCTGACGTTATTTCTGTGAAGCCTGTTTTCTAAATCATCGAGTTTTGCAGCATGTTTAGCCACCATTATCTGTAGAGCATGTGGGGCCCATTCATCCTCTATGGTGCTAATACGTCCCTCAATGGCAGAGGTCCGATCCCTTAATTTCTGCATATCCTGACGCAGGAAAGACATCTCTGCCTTCATCCCTTTAACCTCTGATGCAAGTGCAGTAATAGATAGATTGCATGATGTAACAGCGGAAAAGATATCCCTCAGTGTGGGTTCCTGTTCAGGCGAGCTCGAGGTTTGGGCCTTGTGTGATCTTTGGGGCATAGGTAGATTACTCACTGTATCCCAGGGCAGCAGAGCAGCGTGCGGATCTTCCAGGGGAACAGTGTCATCTGCCTCCGATTGTGAGCCGCTGCGACTCTCCGCTCCATTGCCGTTCATTTCTGGTAAGTCCCACATGTTAGACTGGGGGAAAAGTTTCTGCGCGGCCTCCCTGTGTTTCGCTGCAGCCGACTTTAATGCTGCGCCGCCATCTTGGGTCTTGCGGTCGAGCGGAGCGGGCTGTGGAGCCGCGTCTAGGTTGTTTTGAAGCCATACTAGATTATCGCTGTGAGCGGGCGAGCGTAGCTGGTGTACCGGGGGGGATCTGGTGCCAGGTTCGGGCGGTCAGCAATGATTTGCAGGATTTCTAAGCAGATTTTCGGCGGAGCTCACAAGACGTGCGACTGACTACATCCGCTGCCAAGCCACACCCCCAGTAAATATTTATTTAGCAGTCTCAAAGGTATGTGACTCACCAACTAGGAGAAGTCTAGATAACCCACTCTGATTTCAGAGAAAAGTTAACATTTGCCAACATTTTATAGATTGTACTGCAAGGTGAAATTAGAAAAAAATTACAATTTATTTGAAGCTACTTGTGATAAACAGGTAGCTTTAAAGAAAAAGTTCACCTTTAAGATCAAGTTACATATTCCACCCGTCTTTATTTTTTTATATTTCTTTACATTCTTTTATTAAGCGATTTAATGTATTACAATGCAAAAAAAAAAAAAACATAAAAAAAACACTCACTGCACACAACAGTAAAATATAAACAAATATTTGAAAAAAAAAAAAAAAAATTGAAAATGCAGTGTTATAATACAAATTACACTGACATGAGATTGCACAATGAATGATGAGGTAACAGACTGTACAATCGATGAGGAAAAAAAAATATATGTAGGATAGTGATAAGGGGCAGGTGTGGAGGATGGGATGTTAGGAAGATTAGTACCCCTGATCCAATCAGGAAGATTAATTGGTCCATAGATATAAAGATATTATAAAGGGCGATGAATGATGCAAACAAAATTTACCTTAAAGTGATTGTAAAGTCAAAAGGTTTTTTTATCTTAATGCATTCTATGTTAAAAGGTGGGCAGAGGGCTTTTTGAATAAAAAGGAACCCAAAGAGCCATCTTTATTGGTGAATATCTCCAGATCCAAAAAGCTGTTTCTAAAAGAGATCACAGGTCATGGTGAATTTTAAGTTGTAATCATTATTACCAATAGTAGTCATAAATAATTCTAATTCCTCTCTCGTGACTGACCAAAATAAAAGAACGTTGTCCATGTAATGATGCCAAGAAATTACATGTTTAAGTACACATGCATCTTGACAAAAAGCCAACCCAGTTGAAGTACCTGTGTTTCCTCAGAGGACAAAACATGTGAGGAGATATTCACAATTTCAAGTTGAGTTGTTCTAGTCCCTGTGGAGGCAGACTGTCCGGAGTCAGGCTCTGATTCAATTCTGGAGTTTTGACTAAAAAAAATGGGTGCTAACTTAGTATCAACTTGCTGTTTCAAACTTGTTGAATCAAAAATAGTGTTATGATCACTCACCTTGGATATTAGAAGAATAGGTAAAGTGGGTGAGGAAAGAGACGTAGATAAGGAGGTGTTAGTGACAGAGTTTGAAGCAAGTGCAGAGTGTTAGATTAGAAGAAAGATGAGAAGGTGTAGGTAAACGTGAATGGGTATCCCTGGATAGACTCCCCAGACAGGTCATGATAGATGGTGGGTGGCTGGAAGAAATAGAAGAGGCAGAAGACATATTGGGAACATCCTCATCTCTATTAAGTGATACAAAATTTGTTTCCTTCAGGAAGAGTCTCTGATGTGTATTTTGATTCCATTTATAAGCGTACCCTCCTTCATATGATGATTTATCTCGTAAAAATTTAGTCTCTTTGCCTTTTACAACCTCAATAGTATATTTTTCAATATGTTCCTTGACCTCTTTTTCTTTTTGAACGAACATAGATGATGTGGTGACCGAGACATGCTCATGACACCACCTCTGTATCTGCTCATCAAGAGCAGAGATTTCTTTTTTATATTGTAAACAAATCATTTCTAAAGAACATGCTTGTATGTTAGATTCCCAAGTCTGTTTCAAACTGTCATCAATCTTTTTCAGATTGGGAAAGATCTGAATTCTTAACCCCCAAGGTACAATTTTACTGTCTATATACTTTTCAAAGTACTTCTTATGCCAGAAAATCCATACCTTTTTCTCTAAAATGCATTGAAGCCTGACAAAAGACTTTCCTAAATCTGCTTTTTTAATGCCAGATGTGTGATGGGACTGTTGAATCCTGCTTATTAAGCCCTCCCATGCTTGTCCTCAAAATTATGCCATTGCATTGGTAAAGATCAAACCCAAATATCAAAAACAGAACATACAGAAAGAAGTATATATATATATAACAAATTTAGACAAAACCAATAGTAATTTCTAAAAATACAATTTATGAATATATTCATTTGATAATGTCACCAATCCACAATCAAAATATGATGTGGTACAACATCTGGATATATGGGAAAGGGTGGTGATGAAAGGGTGGTAATATCATTGCTTACCCAGAACAGCCTCCCAGTACCTCCGGACAGGAGAATAATGATCCGTAAATTACTCAACAGAGTGATAGAAAAATATATATAGAAAAGGACAGGTGGACACCATAAACCAAAGTGACACACCAAGAACACATAACTTTAGAAAACTATTCTCACGGCACAGGTTGTTGTTATACAAATAGCCGAGGGTGCCAAAATTAAACACTGATTGTCAAAAAAGTGAACCAGCAAAGGCTGGAAAAAACAGATAAATAAACAATAAAAATAGAGATAGTTATAGAGCAAAAATATGTGCTATTGACAAAGCACGCTGAGAAACAGTTATAGATAAGATACATAATACATATATATATATGCAACAGTACTTTGTGAGAACCATGTATACATTTAGTTTTTGTATAAAAAACTGAGAAAGAAAAAATACATCAGTAATTAAACAAATCACTGACCTAGGCTGCTACATATCAACTGCACCCTCCAAACAGGGATTTTCAGGCAGCAGCAGTCAACACTTGGTATGTCAATGTTATAGCAATGTTCTAATGAGTTAAATCGGCTGCAATTGATGCAGTCAGCACTAAGGGTTAGTTACTGGTAAGAGAGAAAGGGTTAGTCACTCAATTAGAAATATTTACCTTGTAGGATGATGAGGTAGTGTTTGACTATCCTCGGAGTACCAGCAAGATGCATGCTGGATGTGCTGACTTTATGTGCCCTCCACTCAGCTGGCATCTGACATCACCGGCCGAGTGCGGACATGCAGACGCTACTGCGCATGCCCCGGGATCTGGCATCATGATACTACATTGACCAGGGTGCCCCACGGCCTAGGGAGGGAGGGGAGATGCAGCCACAGATGACATGCCTCATCAATGGCCAGTGGGCAGTGGGTGTGCTTCACATCCCATCCACATACAGGGCAACCGGCAGCCCCAGATAGCGCAGCATCTGCCCACCGCTCATGTAGCTTCTGATCTTTGCACCTTTTAATCCTCCAAATGCATTTTTTTGCCATCATGCGTAAACAGTAAAATAGAAAGCCATAGTGCAGTGATATTTATTGCAATAGTTAAAATAAAAACACTTCCAAGTGCGGACTCACATTAAAAATATGGATGCCAACATTCAATATGGTTCTATATCCAATAGATCCAAGGTGGCCACCACTGGCCTAACTTACTATTTGCTTCCTGCGTGTGTTCCACAGACCAGATGTGATGTAGGCAGAACTGACTTTACAACGAATAGCCCCTGCTCAACATGTTTTGACCAATTGTCATTGTCAGGGATGGAACATCCATCCCTGACGATGACAATTGGTTGAAACATGTTGAGATAAGAAAATATCTGTTATCAACTTAGATAACGGGGTATATGGTTCATAGTGTTAGCAGCCTCCAAGGAGTAGAAACACCACAGTAGTAGCATAAGTGCAGGATCTTTGTCGTTTTTCATCTCAATATCTTAACTTGGGTACAATGTGGCCCAGTAAATTTACCTTGTCTTGTGCTGCAGATTCCAAGACCTTTGACAGGGTGGATTGAATGTTCTTGGAGGAAACTTTACAGAGGTTAGGTTTGGGTGACCAGATGTTGGGTTGAATCCTGATGTTCAGCCTATAGGCTGGTGGACTTATTGTCATTTGGCCATAACACCTTGCATAAGATACATGTACAATGAGTTTTATTGTAATATTAATATTTCGGTCACTTTAGATAGAGGACGGTGTTAGATACCTGGGACAGTTTTAACAATATAAACTTAGCACAAACCTAAACATGTTTTTAGCTTATGCTGTTTGACAATTGACATCTGGCATTCATTATTAGCATTTAAACTTTAACTATTCATTTGCTTTTGTTCTCCTCCCTCCTTTTCTTTGTGGTTTTTTATGTGTGCCACTGATTGCTTCTTGTTTTTTTTTTTTTTTTTTTGGAAACTGTATGCAATGGACAGATTTTGTACTTTAGCACTGTCTATGTCTACTTATGAGTCGTTATTGCTCTGTATGTATTCTGCACCATGGATTTGTACTTGACCTGTATACATGATGTCTCACTATAAAAAATTCTATATACATTGTTGATTATGTGGCACTATTCTGTACTACTGTATCTTCTTTGAAACAATAAACATTGATAATATAAAAAATCCTTAAAAAGTCTTATTATTAATATTATTATTATTATTATTATTATTATTAGGCATGCTAAGAATGTATATTGAGATATTCAGAAGCTTGTGAGTGGAAAGATACAGTGGGGACGGAAAGTATTCAGACCCCCTTAAATTTTTCACTCTTTGTTATATTGCAGCCATTTGCTAAAATCATTTAAGTTCATTTTTTTCCTCATTAATGTACACACAGCACCCCATATTGACAGAAAAACACAGAATTGTTGACATTTTTGCAGATTTATTAAAAAAGAAAAACTGAAATATCACATGGTCCTAAGTATTCAGACCCTTTGCTGTGACACTCATATATTCAACTCAGGTGCTGTCCATTTCTTCTGATCATCCTTGAGATGGTTGTACACCTTCATTTGAGTCCAGCTGTGTTTGATTATACTGATTGTTCTTGATTAGGAAAGCCACACAACTGTTTTTATAAGACCTTACAGTTCACAGTGCATGTCAGAGCAAATGAGAATCATGAGGTCAAAGGAACAGCCTGAAGAGCTCAGAGACAGAATTGTGGCAAGGCACAGATCTGGCCAAGGTTACAAAAACATTTCTGCTGCACTTAAGGTTCCTAAGAGCACAGTGGCCTCCATAATCCTTAAATGGAAGATGTTTGGGACGACCAGAACCCTTCCTAGAGCCTGAAGGACTCCAAGATGGTGAGAAATAAGATTATCTGGTCTGATGAGACCAAGATTGAACTTTTTGGTCTTAATTCTAAGCAGTATGTGTGGAGAAAACCAGGCACTGATCATCACCTGTCCAGTACAGTCCCAACAGTGAAGCATGGTGGTGGCAGCATGATGCTGCGGGGGTGTTTTTCAGCTGCAGGGACAAGACAACTGGTTGCAATTGAGGGAAAGATGAATGCGGCCAAGCACAGGGATATCCTGGATGAAAACCTTCTCCAGAGTGCTCAGGATCTCAGACTGGGCCGAAGGTTTACCTTCCAACAAGACAATGACCCTAAGCACACAGCTAAAATAACGAAGAAGTGGCTTCACAACAACTCTGTGACTCTTCTTGAATAGCCCAGCCAGAGCCCTAACTTAAACCCAATTGAGCATCTCTGGCGAGACCTAAAAATTGCTGTCCACCAATGTTTACCATCCAACCTGACAGAACTGGAGAGGGTCTACAAGGAGGAATGGCAGAAGATCCCCAAATCCAGGTGTGAAAAACTTGTTGCATCTTTCCCAAAAAGACTCATGGCTGTATTAGATCAAAAGGGTGCTTCTACTAAATACTGAGCAAAGGGTCTGAATACTTAGGTCCATGTGATATTTCAGTTTTTCTTTTTAATAAATCTGCAAAAATGTCAACAATTCTGTGTTTTTCTGTCAATATGGGGTGCTGTGTGTACATTAATGAGGAAAAAAATGAACTTAAATGATTTTAGCAAATGGCTGCAATATAACAAAGAGTGAAAAATTTAAGGAGGTCTGAACACTTTCCATCCCCACTGTAAGATGCTTTAGATATAGTCAGAAGAATTCAATAAAGCAGTACCAAATTTTAGTCCCCTTTAAAATTACTTGCGCCAAATTCAGGCAAACACTTGTGATAGTTTTGATAACATTACTGGCACGTGCTCCAAACCCTGGTAGTTCTAACTACTGTCACTTTCGAAACCTGTTTCTATGGCAATGACAAAGAACTACCAAAACAAAAATTGATTTCTTCTCGCTGAGCCTGCCTGATCTATTGGACAATCCTGCCTGATCCATTGGACAATCCTGCCTTGTGTCTTTTTTTTTTTTGTTTCAAAAATTTTTTATTGATGAAAGATGAAATGTACAAAACAGTCAATGGTATTTCTCCAAGATTTACAGAGATACATTGTCAAGTTACATATTTCGTACATTTAACAAGCAGATACAGTGGTACATATGACAACTTTGAATGTAAAAGAACATATAGGTGTGAAAGCGTTCAATTGCAGGCTAGTAAAACGTTTAAATCATTCGTAAGTAAGTATATGAGGTGTCCAGTCAAATCTATAATACCCCATGTTATTATTGCGGGGTGTAATGTAAAAGAGGAGCATAGGACATGGACCTTTACCAATCCTCTCCCATTCCCAGTACCCCTACGGGAGCACACTGTACTGGGGGGGGGGGGGAATCAGAAGAACCAAATATATACGGTGGTAGTGAGAGAGGTCCTTTATGTGGAATAGTGTTTCTAATAGGTCTTATAGTGTATGTGGTGTATTTGATTTTGAGAGGTGTGGGGTGCATATAGGGTGGGGAGGAGAAGAATTGGATTAGATATGCTTTACTTTGTATAGTTATAATATGATGGGGTAGAGACTGGAATGGGTGAGAATATGGGTACGTGAGCACAAGGGTGAGGGAGAAGGTGGTGGTGGGGGAGGATGGCGGACACTCCTTCTACAGTCCCGACTAATACTTGTTATGGGGGTCATCTTGGAACCAAGGATGTTCCGGCTTGTGGGTCAATGAGTAGCGTCTGAAATTCAACCGAATCGCGAAAGTGTTTCCAACAGGCCCAAGTGTGACTGTATTTTGTGGGGTTGTCGTTTGCTTGATGTATTAAGTCTTCCATGACTGCTATTTTTTCTACACGTTTTAGCCAATCTGATAAGGTAGGAGGGTTAGTGTCTCTCCATCGTAACGGAATACATTGCTTAGCCGTGTTTATGAGGTGAAGCATTAGAGATTTCTTATAAGTGGATAGGCGAAGTGAGGTGTGGTGTAGTAAATATTGGGCAGGTGTAAAGTCTAGAGCATAAGTAGTGATTCGAGTGATCATGTGGTGTACCTGTTCCCAGAATGGTTTTATGAGGGTACAGTCCCACCATATATGGAGAAGGGAGCCCATTTCAGAATTACATCTCCAGCACAGAGGAGAAACATTTTTATGAAACATATGAATGCGATCAGGGGTGCGGTACCATCTAGAGTACAATTTATAATTGGTTTCTTGTGCTGAGACGTTAATAGAGCCTTTATGGATGTGAGAGTAGATATTTTCCCAATCTTCCAAAGATAAGTCCAGGTTGAGCTCCCTTTCCCATATCTGGTTGACTGTGGTAGACAGTAGGTTAGTTTTGTCGAAAAGCAAGGAATACACAATTGAGATTAAGTGGTTTTGAGGATTCGTTTCAGAGCATAGTGCTTCAAAAGGCGTCAGCCTTGTGTCTTGATTGCTGTTGAACCTCTAACTCCTTGCTACTCCCATGAACTTCCTATGTAAGCCTTACCGCTGCACTTCCTGTCCCCAGATTATTGTGGTCTGATCCTGCAGTGCATACTACTTGAGATACTTCTATTACTGTTTGGAAACTACTTTGGCTTGTGACCCGACTACGAAACTCTCCTCCTGCATCGATCTTGGCTTGTGATCTCGACTACGAAACTCTTTCCTGCACAAACTCGGCTTATGACCCCAACATTGATCATTGGTCTAGCAATTCAGACTTTACTATCTTTTGCAGACCTGAGAACTGAGCTTGCCTGACATTGTCAGCCATTGGTCTCCACTCATTACAGGTATTCAATTAACAGGATAATCTGGCCACAACATGGAGACCTCCGCACCTCCGTGATCCCTGAGTGAACATGTTGAGGTTGTTCAAGGCTTACAAACAAGAGTGCAAGAGTTACAAGGAGAAGTAATTGAATTGCAAACACAATTTGCGCAGCAACACCAACAAATAGCTACTAACAGTGATTCAAACAGCTTCTCTTTGCCTGATAAATTCATTGGGGATCCTAAACTCTATAGAGACGTCCTGAATCAATGTTGACTGCACTTCCAGCTTCAACTTTACTGATTTGCAACCCCACACTCCAAGACAGGCTTTATTATATCTCTATTCGTTGATGAGGCCATGGCATGGGTTTCCCCATACTTGGAGCAAGACCATAAGATTTTAGGAGATTTCAAGGGGTTTGTGACAACCATGAACTTAATTTTCGATGATTTGAATCACAGCGTAACTGCTGAAACTGTTTTACTGAATTTGTGCCAAAGGAGACATTCTGTTGCTGAATATGCTGCTGAATTTTGTTGATGGGTAACTGATACCACTTTGAACGGCAGTGCAAAGCGATTTCACTTTAGAAAAGGACTTTCTGAGAATATAAAAGATGAACTATCCAGGATAGATTCGCCCAATGGTCTTGATGACTTTATTAAATTGAGCATTAAGATCGATAGACGATTTATAGAAAGACAATTTGAGAAACAAAGATCTGTTGACTTTAGCTCTTCATTTAATCTTCAACCAACAGCTAAATTATTTGCTAGCTATGAACCTGAACCCGAACTTATGCAGATTGGAGCCCTCAGCTTTGCTGAAAAGAGATGCAGGCGTGAACTGAATCTTTGCCTTTATTGCAGTCAGATCACTACACCTTCAAGTGTCCAAATAAATCAAGGCGAACAAGACAAAACATTGTAGCAGCTGGTCAAAGAGAATTGTCCGCATCTAGGGAGCAAGTGGGATCCAATACACAACCCTTGTCTGCATAGGGAGAAGGAAATTGTCATCATCCAAATTTAATCTTAAACTGGAGTTCCACCCAAAAGTGGAACTTCCGCTCTTTTGTCTCCCCCCCTCTGGTGCCACAGTTGGCACCTTTCGGGGGGGGGGAGATACCTGTCTTTGACAGGTATCCTGTCCCCACTTCCGTGAGCCACAGCTGTGGCTGTTGACGTCACTGCTCAGCTCCTTCCTCCTCCCTCCTCCTTCCCCTTTTAGAAATAAAGGAAGCCTTCACTGAATGGAGACACCTTCTGGAGGGCACCACACATCCCATAAGTGTCCTTACTGACCACAAACTTCTTGAATTTATTTAATCCGCAAACAGGTTCAATGGACTCTTTTTTTTTCAAGATTCAATTTTGTAATTTCTTACAAACCAGGATGTAAAAGTGGAAAAGCAGATGCTTTGTCGAGAATGTCTGGTGATTCTTCTACCGACTTACAATCAGTATGTACTATCTTACAAGACAGACACTTTTTGGGAGTAATGTACCCAGCAGAGCTTCTTTCAAAGGTTAAAGAAACTTATGATAGGGACCCTCTCTTAAACAATCCACCAGGAAATTTGCACATGGACTTGCATGAGGGACCTGGACATTTGAAAAAAGAATGTATGTCCCTGAAGAGGCTCGACTTAAGGTCCTTCAGCTGGTGCATGATTCAAAATCTATCGGTCACCCTGGAATTAGAAAAACGGTTGACCTCCTTGCTCGTATCCTTTGGCCTTCTTAAGGGAAAGATGCAAAGGAGTATGTCCTCTCATGTGAAACCTGTGCCTGACACAAAGTACCATGCTCCCTTCCGGTAGGTCTGCTACAGCCTCTCCCTGTGCCATCGCAACCACGGGGATCCATTACCATGGATTTTATTGTGGACCTACCACCTTTCAAGGGATTTACAGCTGTCGTGGTGGTGGACTGTTTATCTAAGATGGCTCATTTTGTGCCTATCACTAGCATTCCTACAGCTGAAGACACTGGTGATATATTAATATGAGAAATTTACAGACTGCAGGGCTCCCAGATGACATAATATCAGATTGAGGAGTCCAATTCACATCACGACTATGGAAAACATTTTGTTCTACTCTGGGAATTTAAGTTAACCTATCAACTGCCTTTCATCCACAATCAAATGGGCAGACTGAGAGAACAAATCAAACTTTAGAGCAATATCTTCGTTGTTTCCTCTGCCATCTTCAGGATGACTGGACCGAATGTCTACCATTAGCAGAATTTGCTTACAATAACCCCTGCCATAGTTCCACCTCTCAAAGTCCATTTTTCATCAATTATGGATGTCGTCCATCTTTTATCCCCGGAATTCCCCCAGAGTCATCTTTACCAACTGTAAATGCAAGGGTGTCTGCTTTACAAAACAAGCAGGAATAACTAAAGACCTTATGCGAATTTCAAGAATCCTATAAGGTAATTGCAAATAGACACAGACAAACTATTCCACCCTGTGCATTAGGTGACAAGGTCTGGCTATACACTAAACACATACAACTTATACTTCCTTCTCAGGAACTTGGTCCTAAGTTTACTGGATCCTTTGAAGTAATTGCACAAATTAATCCTGTGGCCTACAAACTTAAACTACCACCTTCTATGAAGATCCATCCTGTTTTTCAGAAGTAATCATTTTTCTGGTTGTACACACCCTCCACCAGACCCTGCCCAGGTGCCAGGGGAAAAAGAATTAATTTTGGATAAAATTCTTGACTCTCGTATTCATTGTGGTAAACTACAATACCTATTAAAATTGAAAGGCTGTGGACTACAAGAGGATTATTGTGAGCCTGAGGAGCACGTTCATTCCCCTAGATTAATAAGAGAATTTCACCAGAGATTTTTTCAAAAACCTGCCCTAAGATGTCCAGAGGACGTCCTGGGAGGGGGGAGTACTGTCAGGACTCAGGCTCAAACCTTGGACCTCTTCTGTGTCTGGTATTGATTCTTCCTGCTGAGCTATCTGGGATGCTCAACAGCTCCCTGCCTAATCTAGTGGACAATCCTGCCTGATCAATTGGACAACCCTGCCTTGTGTCTTGATTGCTGTTGAACCTTGAACTCCTTGCTCCTCCCATGAACTCCTTGCTCCTCCCATGAACTTCCTATATAAGCCTTGCGTCCTGTCACCAGATTATTGTGGTCTGATCCTGCGTACTACTTCTATTACTGTTTAGAAACGACTTTGGCTTGTGACTCTGACTATGCAACTCTCCTCCTGCATCGACCTTGGCTTGTGGCCTCGACTAAGAAACTCTCTCCTGCAAAGACCTCGGGTTGTGACCCCAACACTGATCATTGGTCTAGCAATTCAGACTTCACTATCTTTTTCAGACCTGAGAACTGAACTTGCTTGAAGTTGTTGGCCATTGGTCTCCACTCATTACAGGTATTCTCCTAACAGTGTGAGTGTGATACTCTGGTGCCAGTTCTTCATGCATATCTGCTTCTCAGCATGGATCAGGGACATGCCAAGCCTTGCTGCCCTTTTAGGACTGGGGAGACCTCAGTAACACACTACAAAAATACAAGCAAAAGAGGGCACACCAGTCTAGTGTATTATCTCATATTTATTAATAATCCACAAACTATTCTACTTGTAAACCATGTGATAGACACAGCATTTAAGAACAACTGGTCATTGCATGACCAGCTGTACTTAAATTGCTTATCTAATGGGGTCCAGATGGTTTGGCTCTGAGGAAGAAGAGGATACTACCCTCAAAATGCATAAGCCAGCTAAGATCCTGGTGGTGACTTTCCAAGCTTTCAAGTACGCTGAATGGATGGAGCAACCTTGAAGCTTACTCTGATATGCTGCATCTATCACATGGTTTGTGAGTAGAGTAATTTGTGGATTATTAATAAATGGTGTATGGGATAATGCACTAGGCTGGTGCACCCTCTTTTGCTTGTGTTGTCGTCTTAAAGAATTTCCACCAGTTTGCAGATTAGGTAATTAAGGCCAGCTCTGAACTTCTGTGCAGAGTTACATCAGTGCTCAAAAAGGGGTATGTCTGTGCTGGGAAGCTCTCGTATATGTAACAGCTTGCCACACAGGACTCTATCCCCATCCCCATCCCCACTCAGTTGTCACCTGGGAGATTTCCTAGTTGAAATCTAGAGGCTAACAAAGCTGCCAGAGATAGTAGTGATGTCATCCCCCACACATTGCAATGCCCAATTTAGGAAATAACCTGAGTCACTGAGTGGGCGGAGCTTGATGGGGAACTGTGAGACTTAGAGTCTCTGACAGGTACATCAATTGTGCACAAGTAATGATAATTTTGCCCCAAAGGAATTCTAAAGATATTTATGACAGCCTTTAAATATGTCTTTTCTACTCACACATTTTCTTTTTTGGATAAAGTTCTACTTTAAAGTGTTTCATTTAAACAAATAGATATTTTAAGACTTGTTTGTAATATCAAAGACTATTGATGATAAATTAATACTAGAACCTACAAAGTCAGGAGGGGGTTTTGGCCTCACATCTCTCCTGCTTTGTTGCCTATGCTTTATTTAAAGCGGAACTGCACTCAAACAGCTAAATACACAGTCAACATACCTATATGATGACTAATTTACCTGCAAAAAGATTTGTCATTCTGAAGAACTATGTAGCCTCAAACATGTTATGGAGAATTAATAAAAAGTTTTTGAGACAAACTTTAATCCTTTGTTTTAACTGGAGCACAGCCAATCAACTTTTAAACTTTCATTTTCTTAGCTGTGTGAAAAAATATAGATATAAGCTGATTGGAATAGACACTATTTGCAATAGAACCTGTCTCAGACACTTTTTATTAATTCCCCCTATTCTGTTATCATTGATACTTTAGCTTTCTAAAAATGACAAGGCAGGCTTTAAATAAGTATGGGTATAATATTTTGCTTGTCAGATCCCGTTTGTTCAGTCCTTTGGTTATTAAAGGAAATCTATCATTATATATATTTTTTACAGTTCTGTCCCCTGTGGGACAAAGTACATTTAGTAGTTTTTCCTATGTTCTTTCTAACCCTAGTTATGAATATTGACCTACCCCCCTCCCCTACTGCTATTGACTGATCTGACAACAGATTTGAAGGAGATGGCTGATTTATAACTGCAGCTTGTCTCGGCTGTGAGCAGTTTCCTGACTGTGAGCAGTTTCCCTAGGCAAGCAACTGCTAGAGAAATGCAGAGGTTGACACATCCCCCTCTCTGTGCATTCCTCTTCCCATTTCTTGTCTCAGGAAAGTATTCACAGCTGAGACAAGCTGTAGCTATGAATCATCCATCTCCCCAAAGCTGTTGTATTCATAACTAGTTAAAAAGTAGTTTCCCATAGTGGACAGAACTATAAAATCTCTCTCTCTCCCTCTCTCTCTCTCCCTCTCTCTCTCTCTCTCTCTCTCTCTCTCTCTCTCTCTCTCTCTCTCTCTCACTCTATATATATATAAATATATATATATATATATATATATATATAATCTTCTTTAATCCTCTGCCATTCTATATGTTTGTGAAGGTGTTACTAATTTTTCAGCTTCCACACCTCACCTGTCTGCTCATTGGATAGCATTACCATATTGCTGGTTCATTATCATTACATGGCATGAGAGGTTGGACTGATGTTAATGGTGCTTGGTTGTGTGACATGCGAGTTATTTGAGTCAAAGACATTTCTTAGCAGAAAAGCCATTCTTTTGGCAATTGGGATGGTTAACATACATGTATGTCAAATCTTTGTTTACCTGTCTACTTGGAGTTTTGCTTCAAAGCAGGATGTATCATAGTAATATTTGTATTTTTATAAAGATCAATACAATGCTGGGTAGAGGTTAAGTACTGTTGCTTTCAATTTCTAAGTTAAAATAAAACGACAGTATAAAAAATGAAAAGGTAAAAAAGAAAATAATTTAAGGATCTGTAAAATGAAACCATTTTTTCTTGTGTATTAGTAGCTGAGAGCTCAGGATGTGCCCCCGCTTCTACAGCACCCATAACACAAAGGGTGACATTAAAGCAAGCTCTAGAATGTATCTTTCAAGCCAGTGCACATTTCACATTTATGCTATAAGGTTTAATGTCATTCTGACAGGATACATTTAGAAAACCATAAAGAAATTCCTAAAATTGTTCATTTTTTCTTATTTAAAGGGCTAGAAGAAAATCCTGGAATTTCAATGGTTAAATGTTTTTGTTTTTTTTTTACTTGTAATGGAGACTAAGTTCATGCACCTTCTAAGAGCATCAATCTGGAGATTTATTAACCAATTTAAAATACTATTGTCTTTCACTTCAATGTGAGATTGAGGTGTGTAGTCAGAGGAATATAAAGCTACAATCAGTGAGCCATACTGCCAGTAGACACCAGTATCTGGGACTCAATAGATATTCATGAACATTCTCGTATTTAGTGAAGGAAATAACTTAATACCGACAGTGTCGATGGAATAATAGCCATTTCCTGGCTGACTTGCAGCCCTCAGAAAATGAGATTGTGGCTGCCTTCATTTTTCTTGTCTTCTCAGGGTTTTCTTGCAGTGCTGCACAGCGACTCGGATGCTTTCTGCATTCCAAATGAGGCACAAGACAAGCACTTCATTTTGTAAGGTGCCTTGTTTTCAAAGAGCAGCAGAACTGACAAACTCTTGCCCAATGAGGACCGCCATCATTATTCCATATTTATTCCATGCATGCCTAGCTTATAAATATCCCAATTAATATTCCAGCAGAGTAAAGGGCAACAGTGCCTTCATCTACCTTGTTCACATATAAATATGCATAAAACACTTTGTAACGCTAGGAATTTGCTTTTCCTCTCCACCCTCTGTTTACTATTCTGATCATGAATAACTATATTTTACTGCAAGCATTGAGAAAAGCTTAACAATGGCAAAATGTTATAATTTTTCGAAGCCTTTGAAAACAAATATAAATTGCATTGATTAGGACTGCTGCAAATGTTTTAATATATATGGGTTGTCAAATCTCTGTGTATCAGGATGCTTAGGCTATTATGCTTGTATTTAAAAGAAGAGCTGCCCTTTTTCTGTTTATGTAGTAGCTGCATTCTGAATATGTATCGAGGACATTAAAATAATCACAGTCATGTCATGCTTAGCAAAATACATTGCATATTAATTTAATTAACTAATTGTCAAAGTATGCTATTAAATAAGATTTGAGGCAATATAAATAACTTACCCTTAGTCCTTATGATACAAACACACACACACCACAACAAATGAACAGATGAAATCATGTGGATTTTACTGGTCCTGAGATATTAGATAAGCAAATCATGATTTTCCTGTAAATATTGAGTTCTGCCTTTCAACACACCCACTTTAGCAGTTTCTCAACAACCAACAGACATGCTCAGAGGTAGGAGAAGCTCGGCCAAGTGCAACTTTTACAGAAAAAATAAGGCTGTGCATGTTTTCAACTATCTGAATATTTGGATTTATTGGTGGTTTTGACACTGTTTTCACAAACCTCTCCATATGGGTGATCTTATGTGCTTAGCTTGAATTGTTCAGGTTTTTGACAGTATAACATTTTCATCAATAAGAACAAGGAAAGCCACAATCTATTCCACAACAAAAGTTTAAGCTGCAAGTAACTTGCAGCAGGAAAGACAAGGGTCTCGCAATTTTACACCACAGCTCATTCTTAACCATTCTTAACTCTACCACTTGATAGATTTCTCTCTCGGGTGACCAGCTCTCCTTCGCCAATCCTTCTAATGGTGGATGACTATGCATGTACACATTATTGGATATGAAGTAATAGTGCAGTGCTCTCCTTTAAACAATATACCCTATAATACTACTATGCAGAGAATTTAAATATAATGTCCGTGAGTTTCTGAGCAATACTTTAGTCCCTTAACTGGAATGAGTGCATATAACAATAACACAAATTCTTAAAATACATTTTCCATTGCATTATTTTTAGATAAGTATTTTGTATGGAGAGCACTATGTGTTGATTCTGTTCTCGGGCCTCTTGTCACCAGCAACCTATGTGGAGGAATCTGGAGAGATTGATGTGACTCCAGAGGTGGAGATTAGGAGCAAATGCTGGATCTGTTTCTGTTAGTGGTGGAGTGAACAGAAAAGTAGCAGATGAGCTGGAGAGAACATTTCAACACCTGAAGGGGAATAAACTATGGGTTGGACCCGGTGATGATAGGCCCAAAAGATAAGGCGAGAGGACACCTTGGTTGAAATTGATAACGTAGTGGAAGTTAAAAAAAAAGGATTATAGGGTGGAGCCACACAGAATGTGGAAGATTGATCACAGGAAATTTTCGTTTCAGAATTTGTAATATTGTTATATGCACTCATTGCAGTTAAGGAAGTGAAGTTTTTCGCAGAAATGCATTGACATTTTTGCATAGTAGTATGCGGGGGTATATTGTTTAAAACATTGTTAAACCCAAGCGCAATTTTATTTTATCGTAGCTTACTAATTCTTACATGTGATGGCTGCATTTGTTTTCTTTTTTAAGCTTTCTAGTTTCTATTTTCATCTGGTGATCCAGCCAGTAAGTCTGTTGCTTTTCAAAATGTATCAGTTACAGAGATAAGACAAACCGTTTAACACTGCCCTGGGTGTTTACAATGATCAGCTTTTGTTGGCTATGATTACAAGAATCAAAGTTCCTTTGAATATGAGTCATTTGTCTATTTAGGATAAGTTGTGACTGTAAGCAGCCTATACCTTTCAACACATTTCCAGCCTATTCCTGTAAGCATGCCCAGTTTTAAGACAAAAATGGATTGGATGTTAAATGGAAGGGCTATTTTTTTTCCTCAAATCAGCCATGAGAATGACTTTCTCTGTATATCTACAGCAAGATCTTACAATAGTTGAGTCATGCCTGCATGTCTAACTGCCTTCAAATTTTTATCACTGTGGATTTTGGCAAAAATAACCTTAAACTCAATTAAATTTGGAAACATAAAACACACAAACAAATTAAATCGGGGCTAGCAGGCACACCCACTGCACTGCGGGGGGCGATGCGAATGGCTGGCCACACATGATTGCGGGCACGAGAGCCAGAACAGGGACATGTGTGTGTGTGTAAACAAACAAATCCCTGTTCTGTGAGGAGAGGAGAGACAGATTGTGTGTTCCTACTAGCTAGGAACAATGATCTGTCATCTCCTCTAGTCAGTTCCATCCCCCTACAGTTAGAACACACCTAGGAAACACAGTTAACCCCTTGATTGCCCCCTAATGTTAACCCCTTCCCTGCCAGTGACATTTACACAGTAAGTGCATTTTTTTAGCACTGATCGCGGTATAATTTTCAATGCTCCCAAAAATGTGTCAAAGGTGTCCAATCTGTCCGCCTTAATGTCACAGTCCCGATAAAAATTGCTGATCACCGCCATTATTAGTAAAAAAAAAATAATAATAATAAAAATGCCATAAATCTTTTCCCTATTTTGTAGATGCTAAAAAATTTTGCGCAAAAATCGATATCAATATACGCTTATTGCGATTTTTTTTTTTTTTTTGCATAAACATTTTATTGAAAACATTTGAATAGAGCATAGACATAAATGACTCTATGAGCCCAAAATAGTTACATGGGTAGATTTCAGCAGAACAGAAATATAACATGTCTAAACATCTCTAAATAGTAATCACATTCTCAGATGGGGTAACGATGTTTAAATGTACATACCCTAGGAGAGGGAAATAAAAAATAAAAGAACTCCAGAACACAAACAAACAATCAACAAAAAATCTTATTGTGATTTTTTATTACCAAAAATATGTAGAAGAATACATATCTGCCTAAACTGAGGAAAAATCAGCTTTTTTTAAAATAAAATTGGGGATATTTATTATAGCAAATGTATAAAATATTGTGTTTTTTTTTCAAAATTGATGCTCTTTTTTTATAGCACAAAAAATAAAAACCAAAGAGTGGCACGACCGCGCAATTGTCCGTTAAAGCAACGCAGTGCCGTATCGCAAAAAAATGGCATGGTCATTGAGCAGCCAAATCTTCCTGGGCTGAAGTGGTTAAAATTATTAAATTTATTTATAAATGCAGATAGCTAAATCTGTCTTGATGTTAGCCCCCTGCAAATTCTTGGGGAGGGCTGTATGTGCTTGACAGGAAGCAAACTAACAGAACTTGCTAGCAGGAACGTCCAGAGATGAAGCTACGTCATTGAATCACGGCGAAACGCGTTGACGTCACTGCGCTACCCAGTCCATGCACTCAGGGCAGTGAGGGAGACACTCAGCAAATGAGCTGATACGAGGAGGACATAGCCGCAGCTCGGAAAGGGGTAATCAAAGGCCCGCCAAGCGTCTCCGAGATACGGGAATCCTTACCCCCCACTTACGGGTGGAGCATCGCAACCCACAGCAGGATCTTGTGGGTATCCAGTGCCCGAAATAGGAACGCATGGTCGTCATGGCTTTCAGGACTAATGGACTACAGCACCCCTGAGTAAGAGCAGCGTGGAAGACAGTGGTAATGTACAGCCAATAACAACACAGCTTAATACCAACAGCAATTGCATTCTAACTACACTACTTGATTGTGGTTTGAGTGACTGCACTGCCACTTGAACACCTAGTTAAACTGTTGACTGACTGTCTATGGTACCACCGCATACCTGATATCAGCTTGAACCGGCATTCCTAACATCTCTGCAGGTCACCAAGGACTTCCAGATAACTATATAGGGGTTAATACGGTTATAGGACAATTTGTCCACACTGCCCTATATCCAACTTAGAGGAATAGCTAACTCCCAATACAAAAACAACAACAGAATCACACCCTGCCTTATCACATCACAGGTGTCTTTTCTTCCACAGTGTCTAACACTCTCCCATTGCATAATGCCACAGGGGCCCACACTATAGTCTAAACACTAAATTTGAACCCACATTTTGGGTGGATTGTAATCCAATATAATTTGACTGATTGACTTAACCATTAGGCCAATGTGGCAAACTACAATATGCCCTGACTGGGTAGCAATATATGTCTCTTAGATGTATTGTTTGTCAAGTCTGTCTTGTCTGGTTTATTCAAGGCCTAATTGTATTACCATTACTGCTATTAATTATTTAGTAAATTGTGTTTCTTTTTTATGTATAAGATGAATAAAATTGATTTTATCACTATACCAACTCCATATTCTATTGTTGCATAAAGTAACCCCTTTTCTTGAACCCACCCTTTCGGGTTCTTCCCCTCCCCAACCCCCTATGTGATACTGTATAAGTTATGGTTACAGCAACAATACCCTAACGGGTCAAATTACCAAGCATTGGCTTAAATAATTTACGATTCAGTACAGGTGTACTCACGCCCTCCCTCTCCCCCTCCTTTCCCTCCCATCCCTCATCCCCCAATCTCCTTCCCCGCTCCCCCCATTTTTTGATGTTAACAGAACTTGATGACTTATACCACTGTATTCCTTAACCCTAACAGAGAAAGTGGTATCACCCTCTTGACTTTGCTGACTGTGCAAAAGTGTACAAATGAAAAAAGTGGATGGACAGCATTAGAAATCCTTTAGCAAGCAAAATGGTTAACTATGTATTTTAACCGTGTATTTAACTGTTTGCCTGGAGCATGACTTTAAATTCCCCATTTTCTTGGCACTGTTTTCTTGGCACTGTGCAGAGTGATATCTAGTAGGAGAAATTAATTCATAAAGTTTGCATTCTCTTGAAAGCAGATCTCAGAGTTTTCAACTGCAAAAAGGCTGTGAATTTATTGCAAGCTTTTTTTTTTTTTTTTCTAAATTTCATATTGCCTTCATTGTTGCCATGCATTAATATCTTTTCTGTTCCTGCCACATCTTTGGCAACTTCACCCTTCTTATAGTGTTATACACTAACCATCTTAGAAACCTGTTGTAACTGTGCTTCTAGCTTTCACTTCTTTTCATTTCTCAGTAATGCCTTTTTATTGTTACTTGTGTTTTCAAGCCAGTAAATTTTATTATAACATATATATACATATTTCTGATATGACCTATAGACAGTAAGTAAAACAGGTTTTGACTGCTATAGCGCATTTCAGTGTACATTCCAATAAATATTCTGTCTTTTTCAATGTTTGTAATATGTTGCCATTGATCTGTTTGTCAGTGGTACATTTGGATATAAAGTTTGTACTGTCATCTAAGTATGTATCTATCTATTGATCAAACTAGAGCAACTGTCAGTCATTGCAAGTGTCATGCTAGACCTACATGTAAGCAGATGAGTGTATTACTCAGAAAAAAGGATTGTTAATAGTGGTTTACTTATCATACGGGAAATGTAAAACAAGATCTTATATAACCTTATAGTACTAACCATATTCTCAATTGCCCCTTCTGGTTGTTAGTTTTTTAAGTTTGCGCACAATGAATTTGGAATTTGGCTTTAAACTCTGTTATCTACAGATTCTATACTCAGCATATCCGAATGAAAGGAGGAACAATTGTTTGTTCAGTATGATCAAGAATAACATGTAAAGTGCAGAAATTAAAAGTAATATTAATATGATAATAGCAATTAAAACCTATTTTTATTGTTATGGGTTACTACAGTTTGCTCATTAAGATTGCTTCTTTCATAAAAATAAGCTTACTATATTGACTTCAATAGATTACAGTTCATAACTAGCTATAACTAAACCAAGCAAGGTTTGGTTCACCAGAATTCACTGAACATTTGAAAAAAATCTGCAGACCCCAAATTACAAGTCTTTGGGAGTCTTTGGCTGTAATTTTGCTGGTCTTTTTCAAGGCCAGTTTGCAAGCTATGGATAAAAAATGACACGGGCAACTGGGAATTGCCATGGGGGTCATTTTGCATGTGAAAAATAAAAAATGGATTGTTTAGTGGTGAGAGGGTCTTTTAATGTGATCCAAAGGGCAACATTAAGAATACACAATTTCTTTAACCTTTTTGCTCCAACCAGTGTAAGGCTTATGCCGGTGGCAATAGCAACATTACAGCAGCCTGTGTTGTGTATGTGTGTGTGTGTGCTTTCTCAGCTGACTGTCATTTTTTTTGGTGGAAGTGATTCACTTCTACGGGCGCTGAAACATACCACTCCTACAATGCGTTTCCCCTATGATGTCTCCTAGGATCCGCTCACCTATTAGTCCAGGACCAGAATGGCAGGTGTCCCTGGGTTGGGTGAAGGGAGATCAGTGAACATTTATTCTCTGATGCCCCCTCTGACATGTATTACATAGTTACATAGTTACATAGTTAGTAAGGTTGAATAAAGACACCAGTCCATCGAGTTCAACCTGAGCGAGTGTGGGTGCGTCTCTACAATTATCCCTATTTTAATTTAAGGTACCCATATAGCGCTGTGTCAATTTTTACGCAGCGCCACACATATATCGCACACTCACATTTGTCCCTACCCTCAAGGAGCCCACAGTCCAAGGCCCCTAACATTCATATACCAAGGCCAATTTTGGACAGAAGTCAATTAACCTACCAGCATGTCTTTGGAGTGTGGGAGGAAACCGGAGTACCCGGAGGAAACCCACGCAGGCACAGGGAGAACATGCAAACTCAAGGAAGATAGTGTTGTGGTTGGGATTTAAACCAGCGACCCTTTTTACTGCTAGGCGAGAGTGCTACTCACTACACCACTGTGCTGCCCAAGCACCCTCTTATATCACCCTCTGTCTTAGCTGTCATTTCACTGCTGGCTGCTGTGGCCAGGGAAGCAGCTAATGAAGCATAATCTGTGTTTTATTTGCTTCAGTGAAAGCCAGGGGATTTCTCATTAAAGGGAACCTGTCATTGTAAATATGCTATCACAAAGTGGGCTATTGGCCCCTTATGTGATAGCAATATATTTTAGTTAGAAAAAGTAACACATTTAAAAAAAATGTAAACATTTTTTTAAAGCCCCCACCTTCACGTACATGCATATGTTACACACACGTATATATATATATATATATATATATATATATATATATATATATATATATATATATATATATATATATATACACACTCATGTGTCATGTGAAAACGACGATTGTGCTACATGTGATATACAGTATCTCACAAAAGTTAATATACCCCTCACATTTTTGTAAATATTTTATTATATCTTTTCATGTGACAACACTGAAGAGTGTACAGCTTGTATAATGGTGTAAATTTGCTGTCCCCTCAAAATAACTCAACACACAGCCATTAATGTCTAAACCAATGGCAGCAAAATGAGTACACCCGTAAGTGAAAATGTCTGAATTGGGCCCGATTAGCCATTTTTCCTCCCTGGTGTCATGTGACCCATTAGTGTTACAAGGTCTCAGGTGTGAATTGGGAGCAAGTGTGTTAAATTTGGTGTTATCGCTCTCACTCTCTCATACTGTTCACTGAAAGTTCAACATGGCACCTCATGACAAAGAATTTTCTGAGGATCTAAAAAAAAGAATTGTTACTCTACGTAAAGATGACCTAGGCTATAAGAAGATTTCCAAGAACCTGAAAATGAGCTGCAGCATGGTGGCCAAGATCATACAAGGGTTTAACATGACAGGTTCCACTCAGAACAGGCCTTGATATGGTCGACCAAAGAAGTTGAGTGCACGTGCTTAGCGCTATATCCAGAGGTTGTCTTTGGGAGATAGACATATGAGTGCTGCCAGCACTGCTGCAGAGGTTGAAGGGGTGGGGTGTCAACCTGTCAGTGCTCAGACCATATGCCGCACAGTGCATCAAATTGATCTGCATGGCTGTCGTCCCAGAAGTAAGCCTCTTCTAAAGATGATGCACAAGAAAGCCGGCAATTAGTTTGTTGAAAACAAGCAGACTAAGGACATGGATTATTGTAACCATGTCCTGTTGTCTGATGAGACCAAGATAAACGTATTTGGTTCAGATGATGTCAAGGGTGAGTAGTGGTAACCAGGTGATTAGTACAAAGGCAAGTGTGTCTTGCCTACAGTCAAGCATGGTGGTGTAAGTGTTATGGTCTTGGGCCGCATGAGTGCTGCCAGCACTGGGGAGCTACAGTTCAGTGAGGGAACCATGAATGCCAAGATGTACTGTGACATACTGAAGCAGAGCATGATCATCTCCCTTGGAGACTGGGCCACAGGGCAGTATTCCAACATGATAACAACCCCAAACACACCTCCAAGATGACCACTGCCTTGTTAAAGAAGAAAAAATGTTTTTGTGTTTAAAGTGTATCCTCACAGGGTGACACTGTGGATACACATATAATAATGTGCCAACATCCTAATATTGTTTAGAAGAAAGATTAATAATTGGAAAATAAACTTTATAGGCACACACATAAAATTAGTAAAAATAAATTAAAATGTTTAATTGGATAAAGTTAAAATCATGGTTTACAAATATATATTAAAAAAGAAAACATTATTATTATTATTCAGGATTTATATAGCGCCAACAGTTTACGCAGCGCTTTACAATATAAAAGGGAGACAATACAGTTATAATACAATAAAATACAAGAGGATTAAGAGGGCCCTGCTCAGAAGAGCTTACAATCTAATAGGGTGGGGCAGGTGGTACAAAAGGTTGTAACTGTGGGGAATGAGCTGGTGGAGTTTGAGCTGAGTTTTCAGGGATTGCCTGAAGGTAGCAAGAGTAGGGGATAGCCGGATAGATGGAGGTAGCGGGTTCCAGAGGATGGGAGAGGCTCTGAAGAAATCCTGGAGACAAGCATGGGAGGAGGAGATGAGAGAGCTTGAAAGCAGGAGGTCTTGAGAGGAGCGGAGAGGTCGATTTGGATGATATTTGGAGACAAGATTAGTGATGTAGCTCGGGGCAGAGTTGTGAATGGCTTTGTATGTTGTGGTTAGTATATTGAATTTAATTCGCTGGGTGATTGGGAGCCAGTGTAGGGATTGGAGTAGAGGGTTGGCAGACACTGAGCGGTTGGTAAGGTGGATAAGTCTGGCAGCAGCATTCATGATAGACTGAAGAGGGGATAGCCTATGGAGAGGTAAGCCAATGAGAAGGGAGTTGCAATAGTCAAGGCGAGAGATAACAAGGGAGTGAATGAGGAGCTTGGTGGTTTCATTTGTTAAAAAGGGGCGAATTTTAGAGATGTTACGGAGGTGAATTCTACAAACTTTTGACAATGATTGGATTTGAGGCTGAAATGACAAGTCAGAGTCTAGGATTACACCTAGTACCCTGGCGTGAGGGGAGGGACTGATGGTTGCATTGTTGATTTTGATGGAAAAGTCATGGAGGGGTGCACGGGCGGGGGGGAATATTAATAGCTCAGTTTTAGAGAGATTTCGTTTAAGGAAGTGGTGCAACATCCATGCTGATATGTCTGTTAGTAAGTTAGTAATGCGAGAGGAGACTGAAGGAGTGAGGTGAGGAGTAGACAGATAGATTTGGGTGTCATCAGCATATCAGTGGTATTGGAAGCCGTGGGCAGTTATTAAGTGACCGAGGGAGGAGGTGTAGATAGAGAAGAGAAGGGATCCAAGAACCGAGCCTTGGGGGACCGCCACAGAAAGGGGCAATGAAGAAGAGGAGACAGAGTTGTAGGTGACACTGAAGGAGCGCTGTGATAAATAGGCAGAGAACCAGGATAGAGCAGAATCTCGGAGGCCACGGGAATGTAGCTTATTGAGAAGGAGCAGGTGGTCAACAGTATCAAAGGCTGCAGAGAGGTCAAGTAGTAGGAGTATGGAGTACTGGCTGTTAGTTTTAGCAGTTAGTAAATCGTTAGTGAGTTTTAGTAAGGCAGTTTCCGTGGAGTGCTGAGAGCGAAAGCCAGACTGTAAGGGGTCAAGAAGGTTATTTTCATTGCGGTAGGAGCTAAGACGGTTGTAGACTAAGCGTTCTAGAAGTTTAGAGGTGAATGGGAGCAATGAGATGGGTCTTAAGTTGTTCAGGTCGGTAGGGTCCAGTGAGGGCTTTTTAAAAATGGGAGTGATCTGCGCATGTTTTAGAGGGGAGGGGAAGATGCCACTAGAGAGGGAGAGATTGAAGATGTGGGTGAGGGAGCATAGGATAGAAGAAGAGGGTGACCGTAGTAGTTGTGAGGGAACAGGATCCAAAGGACAATTGGTTAGGTGGGCATCCAAGAAAATTTTTGCAACCTCTTCCGTAGTAGCCAATTCAAAAGAGGAGAGTGTTGAATGTGCTGCTAGGCAAGGTATGTTGGGTGGGGAAGACGTATGCACAGTGGAGATGTCCTCACGAATTGCATCGATCTTGTCTTTGAAGTGATTGGCAATCTCTTGGGCAGTGAGTGAGTTAGTGGGTAGAGGGGGTGGTGGACGAAGCAAAGAGTTGAAGGTTGAGAAGAGCAGACGGGGACTGGATGAAAAGGAATTAATAAGAGAGACAAAGTAGGCTTGTTTGGCAGCATGGAGGCATGAATTGTATTTTAGAAGGGCAGATTTATATAGGGTGAAGTCTTGCAGGCATTTGGTTTTACGCCACAGTTGTTCAAGAGCACGGCAATGTCTCTTGAGATTTCTAGTGTTTGCCAGGGTTGTAACGGTCGGGGCCTGATTCTGCGTGTGGTTAGAGGAGCAAGTGCATTTAGTGATGATGAGAGTGAACTGTTGTAGACAGAGGTGGCCAGGTCAGGACAGGACAGGGGAGAGATTATGTCATACAGGTGGTCAGTAGCAGAATAGAAAAGAGAAGGGTTAAAGTGGCGAAGGTTTCTACAAGTAATTGTTTGCTGCTTGGAGGGATGGGTGGTTGGAGGCAAGGATACAGTGAAAGTAATGAGGTTGTGATCAGATAGAGGAAAGGGGGTGTTGGTGAGGTTGCCAGGGTTGCAGAGATGGGAGAATACAAGGTCAAGGGTATTACCATTGGAGTGAGTGGAAGTATGTGTCCATTGGGTTAGGTCAAAAGATGACTTTAAATCGAGAAGTTTAGCTGTAGTTGGACTGTTAACATTGACAGGAATGTTAAAGTCACCAAGAATAATGGTGGGTATTTCAGAGGAGAGAAAGTAGGGTAGCCAGGCAGCAAAGTCATCAAGAAAGCACGATACCGGTCCTGGAGGCCTAAAAATTGCTGCAATCCTCAGAGAAATGGGAGAAAACAGACGAATACAGTGCATCTCGAAAGAAGAGAGGGATAGAGAGGGAGGGACAGGAAGGACTTGGAAGGTGCTTTGTGGGGATAGAAGGAAGCCAACTCCACCTCCTTTCTGTCTGTTGGGTCTGGGGGAGAGAGTCCAACAGAGACCACTATGGGAGAGGGCAGCAGGAGAAGCTGAGTCAAAATGTTGAAGTCAGGTTTCTGTTATGGCGAGTATGTTCAAGCCATGAGAGATGAAGAGGTTATGTACAGATGTTAGCTTGTTACAGATGGAGCGGGCGTTCCAAAGGGCGCATGAGATTGATGCTTTGAGGAAGCAGGGGGATAGAAATTAAACTGAGTGGATTGCGAAGGTTGCCAGAGGGGGAGGGGTATTAGATATGTGGCTTGCATTTGGAAAATGGCGCACCAGGATTAGGAGAAATGTCACCTGAGACTAGAAGGAGGAGGGCGAGGAAGGCAAGGTGGGAGTGGGCTGTGCATGAGCGCACGTGTCTAGTAGCCCTGGTGTTTATGTCAGCATGTGGGTGCAGCAAATGCAGGAGATGATGTGTGCGATAGTAGGGAGAGGGTAGGAGTGAGGGTGATATGTGCATGCTGCAGGGAAGAGAGGAGGGGTAGAGTAAAGATAATTTGAGGATAGAAGACACCAATGTGAGAAGGAAGAGAATAAGGAGCATGTTAGTGGATAGAGAGTGGGAAACAAACCTAATATAAAATAAATGTCAAAGCTGGTTTGCTTGTCGTCTTGCAGAGTGGAGCAGAGTTCTTGTTGTTGTTCATGCAGCTTTAGTTATCCTGCTTTCGTTTAACTGCGTCGGTGAAACTGCGCATCACTCGTGACAGAGCCACTCAGGACAGAGCCATGATGTCTGTGCCTTGCCCCTGTCTGTGCCACCCCATAAGCTGCCATAAATTTATAGGGAGACTAAGAGCCCTTGCACACTGGGGCGGTTTGCAGGCGCTATTGCGCTAATAATAGCGCCTGCAAACCGACCCAAAAGTGCCGCTCCTTGCATTCCAATGTGAAAGCCCCGAGGGCTTGCACACTGGAGCGATGCGCTGGCAGGACGGTAAAAAAAGTCCTGCCAGCAGCATCTTCGGAGCGGTGAAGGAGCGGTGTGTATACCGCTCCTTTACCGCTCCTGCCCATTGAAATCAATGGGACGGCGCGGCTATACCGCCGGCAATGCGCCTCTGCAGAGGCGCTTTGCGGTGGTATTTAACCCCTTCTCGGGTAAATAATAATAATAGCGGCGTTTTACCACCGACGCTGCCCCCGCCCCAGTGTGCAAGGGCTCTAAGCTGGGATGCATTTCTCAGTTGGTCATTATTGGGTCTGATGTGAGACACCTGAATATGGGGAGGAGATGACCAGATACAGACACAGGCTAGGGTCGTAAAGCTAATTACCTCTCTTGATCACTCAAGCCACATGGAGTTGAGAATCAATCACCAGTAATATTGCTATTTCAGTGTGTTTGTTATAGAGCTAGCAGTAAATATGGAAGTTTAAAGATATGGCAGCAGGAGACAATTACCAAAAATATTTCACAGCAAAGTCAGTTCAGTAGGGATGTACAGATGGATAGGAGACAATTACCAAAAATATTTGACAGCAAAGTCAGCAAAGTCAGTTCAGTAGGGATGTACAGATGGATAGGAGACAGTTACCAAAAATATTTGACAGCAAAGTCAGCAAAGTCAGTTCAGTAGGGATGTACAGATGAATAGGAGACAATTACCGAAAATATTTCACAGCAAAGTCAGCAAAGTCATTTCAATAGGGATGTACAGATGGATAGGAGACAATTACCAAAAATATTTCACAGCAAAGTCAGCAAAGTCAGTTCAGTAGGGATGTACAGATGGATAGGAGACAATTACCAAAAATATTTCACAGCAAAGTCAGCAAAGTCAGTTCAGTAGGGATGTACAGATGGATAGGAGACAATTACCAAAAATATTTCACAGCAAAGTCAGCAAAGTCAGTTCAGTAGGGATGTACAGATGGATAGGAGACAATTACCAAAAATATTTCACAGCAAAGTCAGCAAAGTCAGTTCAGTAGGGATGTACAGATGGATAGGAGACAATTACCAAAAATATTTCACAGCAAAGTCAGCAAAGTCAGTTCAGTAGGGATGTACAGATGGCTAGGAGACAATTACCAAAAATATTTCACAGCAAAGTCAGCAAAGCCAGTTCAGTAGGGATGTACAGATGGATAGGAGACAATTACCAAAAATATTTCACAGCAAAGTCAGCAAAGTCAGTTCAGTAGGGATGTACAGATGGATAGGAGACAATTACCAAAAATATTTCACAGCAAAGTCAGTTCAGTAGGGATGTACAGATGGATAGGAGACAATTACCAAACATATTTCACAGCAAAGTCAGCAAAGTCAGTTCAGTAGGGATGTACAGATGGATAGGAGACAATTACCTGTAAAAGAGCAGAGAAGACATGATCAGAATTGATAACTGCGTCGGTGAAACTGCGCATCACTCGTGACAGAGCCACTCAGGACAGAGCCATGATGTCTGTGCCTTGCCCCTGTCTGCGCCACCCCATAAGCTGCCATAAATTTATAGGGAGACTAAGCTGGGATGCATTTCTCAGTTGGTCATTATTGGGTCTGATTATAATGTTATATTATATATGTATATATGGCAAATTGGATATTACATACTGTGCTGCGAAAAAGTAGATACTTACAAAGTAAGAAAGGTTTCTAAATAGCACAGCATAGAAACTGTGTATAGATGCAGGTCAAACAAGTTGTCCCAGATATTCAAATAATGGGGTCTATAAACAATAAAGAAAAATGTAATAGTAGGAAATGTGTATATATATGCCAAACAAGACCATAATATCAATATGCATAGACAGAACACGATCAGGCATAGCGTATTGCTGGCCGTGCGCTATAAAGGCACATTCAAAAGCTAGATATATAGGAGATATAACATAGCTTGCTAAAGAAGCTGAGCATAAAGGTGATGGACTGGCCAAGCATGTCTCCAGATCTAAACCTTATTGAGCACATGTGGGGCATCCTCAAATGGAAGGTGGAGGAGCACATGGTCTCTAACATTCACCAGCTCCATGATGTCATCTCTGAGGAGTGGAAGAGGACTCCAGTGGCAACCTGTGAAGCTCTGGCAAACTCCATTCCCAAGAGGGTTAAGGCAGTGCTGGAAAATAATGGTGGCCACACAAAATGTTGACACTTTGGGCCCAATTTGGACATTTTCACTTAGGGGTGTACTCACTTTAGTTGTCATGTCATGTCATGCTTCAAAATTGTGCCCGCTCGTGGAATGGTGACAAACTTTGACACCTAAAAATTTCCATAGGCGAAGTTTAAAAATTTCTACAGGCTACCAGTTTTGAGTTACAGAGGAGGTATTTTGCTAGAATTATTGCTCTCACTCTAGCGATCTCGTGACACCTCACATGTGTGGTTTGAACACCATTTACATATGCAGGCATGAATTATGTATGCATTCGCTTCTGTGCATGAGCACGGCAGGATGGGGCACTTTATTTTTTTTTTCTTATTCATTTTACTTTTTATTTTTACACTGTCCCTTTAAAAAAAAAATTGGATTACTTTTATTACTATTACAAGCAATGTAAACATCCCTTGTGATAGAAAAAAAGCATGACAGGACCTCTTTAATGTGAGATCCGGGGTCAAAAAGACCTCAGATCTCACATTTACACTTATATGCAAAAAAAAAGTCTTTTTTTTTCCAATAAATTTTTTTTCCCCTTCCAGACTATTGGGCGGAAGTGATGTTTGACGTCGCTTGCATTATCCAGTGGTATGGAGTCGAGTGGGGGCCATCATTCCCTCACTCGACTTCATGCCTCTGAGGGGAAAGATTAGACCTCTGATAAGCGGCGGAGATGACCGGGATGCGGTGGGAGGGGGGTGGGCACCACTCCCACCACCGATAAAAGTGATCTTGTGGGGAATTCGCCGCAGAGACCACATTTATCTGAAAGCGGACTGCCCATCATTTTTAAAAATACTGGGGTTATGGCACCTACCTGCTGCTATAATGGTACTCATTGTCAAAGTACCGACGTATAACGATAGCGGGCGGTCCAGAAGTGGTTAGTGGCTGTGTGTTGAGTTATTTTGAGGGGAAAGCTAATTTACGATGTTAATCAAAAGAAAATGGGTAGTGTTGCGCTGTCCATAGGTATTTGAATAAAATAATTCCTGTGGACTTCCAAATCCAAAACAATGTAATCCTAAACAATATCTATAAAGTGCTAGAGGCGTAACTATAACCTTCAGGGCCCCAGTGCAAGAAACCATGAAGGGCCCCTGACCCGCAGTATGATGGGGGGTATTGTGAAAGGATAAGGGGCAGTATGACAGGTTATTTTGACAGTTGGGGGCAGTGTGACCAAAGAAGGGTATCTGGAAAGTGTGACCAGAGGGGGGAGTGTGATAAGAGGGGGAACTGTGAAAGAAGGGGGCAGTGTGACAAGAAGGGGCAGTACGATGGGGGCAGTGTGACAGGACAGGGCAGTATGACAGGGGGGCAGTGTGACAGGGGGATATTGTGACAAGAGGGGGGCAGTGTGACAGATAAAGGATACCTGGGAAGTATTACAAGAGGGGGGCAGTGTAATGAGGGAGCAGTGTGAAAGGAGGGGGGCTGTTTAACAAGAAGGGGGTAGTGTGACAGGAGGGGGGTAAATATGACAGAAGGGGGCAGTGTGACGAGGGGGCAGAATGATGGAGGGGCAGTGTTACAGGAGGGGGCAGTATGACAGGAGGGTATTGTGCCAAGGGGGCAGTGTGACAGGGGATAGTGAGACAGGTGGGGGCAGTATGACAGGTGGAGGGCAGTGTGATGGGGAAATAGTATGACGTGGGCAGTGTGATAAAAGAGGGGCTATGTGGCAGGTGGGGGGGCCAGTGTCTCAGGTGACAGGTCAGGAGGCAGTGTCACAGGTGGTGGGCCAGTGTCACAGGTGGGGAGGCAGTGTGACAGGTGGTGGGCCAGTGTCACAGGTGGTGGGCCAGTGTGACAGGTGGGGAGGCAGTGTCACAGGTGGTGGGCCAGTGTCACAGGTGGTGGGCCAGTGTCACAGGTGGTGGGCCAGTGTGATAGATGGGGAGGCAGTGTGACAGGTGGGGAGGCAGTGTGACAGGTGGGGAGGCAGCGTGACAGGTGACAGGTGGGAGCCAGTGTCACAGGAGACAGTTGGGGGGGCAGTGTGACAGGTGGGGGCCAGTGTGACAGGTGGGGGGCCAGTGTCACAGGAGACAGGTGGGGGGCCAGTGTGGAAGGTGACAGGTGGGGGCCAGTGGGTCAGGAGACAAGTGGGGGCCAGTGTGTGAGGGGACAGATGGGGGCCAGTGTAACAGGAGACAGGTGGGGGCCAGTGTGACAGGAGACAGGCGGGGGCCAGTGTGACAGGAGACAGGTGGGGGCCAGTGTGACAGAAGACAGGTGGGGGCCAGTGTGACAGGGGACAGGTGGGGGCCAGTGTGACAGGGGACAGGTGGGGGGCCAGTGTGAGAGGGAACAGGTGGGGGCCAGTGTGAGAGGAGACAAGTGGGGGCCAGTGTGACAGGAGACAGGTGGGGGGCCAATGTGACAGGGGACAGGTGGTGGCCAGTGTGAGAGGGGACAAGTGGGGGGCCAGTGTGACAGGAGACAGGTGGGGGGGCAGTGTGACAGGGGACAGGTGGGGGCCAGTGTGAGAGGGGACAGGTGGGGGCCAGTTTGAGAGGGGACAGGTGGGGGCCAGTGTGAGAGGAGACAGGTGGGGGGCCAGTGTGAGAGGGGACAGGTGGGGGTCAGTGTGAGAGGAGACAGGTGGGGGCCAGTGTGAGAGGAGACAGGTGGGGGCCAGTGTAAGAGGGGACAGGTGGGTGCCAGTGTGAGAGGGGACAGGTGGGGGCCAGTGTGAGAGGGGACAGGTGGGGGCCAGTGTGAGAGGGGACAGGTGGGGGCCAGTGTGAGAGGGGACAGGTGGGGGGCAAGTGTGAGAGGGGACAGGTGGGGGCCAGTGTGAGAGGGGACAGGTGGGGGCCAATGTGAGAGGAGACAGGTCGGGGGCCAGTGTGAGAGGAGACAGGTGGGGGCCAGTGTGAGAGGGTACAGGTGAGGGGCCAGTGTGGGAGGAGACAGGTGGGGGCCAGTGTGAGAGGAGACAGGTGGGGGGCCAGTGTGAGAGGAGACAGGTGGGGGCCAGTGTAAGAGGGGATAGGTGGGGGCCAGTGTGAGAAGAGACAGGTGGGGACCAGTGTGAGAGAAGATAGGTGGGGGGCCAGTGTGAGAGGAGACAGGTGAGGGGGCAGTGTGAGAGGAGACAGGTGGGGGCCAGTGTAAGGACAGGTGGGGGCCAGTGTGAGAGGGGACAGGTGGGGGCCAGTTTGAGAGGGGACAGGTGGGGGCCAGTGTGAGAGGAGACAGGTGGGGGGCCAGTGTGAGAGGGGACAGGTGGGGGTCAGTGTGAGAGGAGACAGGTGGGGGCCAGTGTGACAGAAGACAGGTGGGGGCCAGTGTGACAGGGGACAGGTGGGGGCCAGTGTGACAGGGGACAGGTGGGGGGCCAGTGTGAGAGGGAACAGGTGGGGGCCAGTGTGAGAGGGGACAAGTGGGGGCCAGTGTGACAGGAGACAGGTGGGGGGCCAATGTGACAGGGGACAGGTGGTGGCCAGTGTGAGAGGGGACAAGTGGGGGGCCAGTGTGACAGGAGACAGGTGGGGGGGCAGTGTGACAGGGGACAGGTGGGGGCCAGTGTGAGAGGGGACAGTTGGGGGCCAGTTTGAGAGGGGACAGGTGGGGGCCAGTGTGAGAGGAGACAGGTGGGGGGCCAGTGTGAGAGGGGACAGGTGGGGGTCAGTGTGAGAGGAGACAGGTGGGGGCCAGTGTGAGAGGAGACAGGTGGGGGGCAGTGTGACAGGTGGAGGCCAGTGTGACAGGTGGGGGGCCAGTGTCACAGGAGAAAGGTGGGGGGCCAGTGTGGAAGGTGACAGGTGGGGGCCAGTGGGTCAGGAGACAGGTGGGGGCCAGTGTGTGAGGGGACAGATGGGGGCCAGTGTAACAGGAGACAGGTGGGGGCCAGTGTGACAGGAGACAGGCGGGGGCCAGTGTGACAGGAGACAGGTGGGGGCCAGTGTGACAGAAGACAGGTGGGGGCCAGTGTGACAGGGGACAGGTGGGGGGCCAGTGTGACAGGAGACAGGTGGGGGGGCAGTGTGACAGGGGACAGGTGGGGGCCAGTGTGAGAGGGGACAGGTGGGGGCCAGTGTGAGAGGGGACAGGTGGGGGCCAGTGTGAGAGGGGACAGGTGGGGGCCAGTGTGAGAGAGGACAGGTGGGGGGCAAGTGTGAGAGGGGACAGGTGGGGGCCAGTGTGAGAGGAGACAGGTGGGGGCCAATGTGAGAGGAGACAGGTCGGGGGCCAGTGTGAGAGGAGACAGGTGGGGGCCAGTGTGATAGGGTACAGGTGGGGGGCCAGTGTGGGAGGAGACAGGTGGGGGCCAGTGTGAGAGGAGACAGGTGGGGGGCCAGTGTGAGAGGAGACAGGTGGGGGCCAGTGTAAGAGGGGATAGGTGGGGGCCAGTGTGAGAAGAGACAGGTGGGGACCAGTGTGAGAGAAGATAGGTGGGGGGCCAGTGTGAGAGGAGACAGGTGAGGGGGCAGTGTGAGAGGAGACAGGTGGGGGCCAGTGTAAGGACAGGTGGGGGCCAGTGTGAGAGGGGACAGGTGGGGGCCAGTGTGAGAGGGGACAGGTAGGGGGCCAGTGTGAGAGGGAACAGGTGGGGGCCAGTGTGAGAGGGGACAGGGGGGGGCCAGTGTGAGAGGGGACAGGTGGGGGGCCAGTGTGAGAGGGGACAGGTGGGGACAAGTGTTGTGCTTAACTTACATGAGAAGCCCATATGGATGAAAGCAGCATGCTTCCTTGTGATGTCCCTCCAGGCAGCACAGATCACTTGCCGAGTATCATTGTATCCAATTGAGAGGGGAGGGGCCTCTGACCCGAGCATGTATCAGCAAGACTCAGAGTGTACAAGCAGAAGGACAAACTTGTGCACTCAATCTGGTGCCTGCTCGGGTCAAAGGCCCCTCCCCTCTCCATTGTATACAATGATACTCGGAAAGTGAACTGTGTGCTGCCTGGAGGGACATCCTGCGGACATCACATAGCTGCCGATCGCCCCCCTCCCGCCCCCCTCCCCTGTATAGTTAGATGCCAGCCGGAGGTACAGGGGGAGGTGTGGGATCTTGGGGCCCCCCCACACTTGCAGAATGCCAGGGCCCAGTCGCAAGTGCGACTGTTGCGACCCTGGTAATTCCGCCAGTGTAAAGTGCTAATAGTGCATATATTATGAATGACTGCTGGAGACGTACTTCAATACATAGTAATAAAGTGATGAACGTGCTACAAAATTAATGGTGCGTGTGCTTCACAGATCCCTGACTGATCTGATATAAATCCTAAACAATATATATATAAAGTGCTGGTAGTGCATATATATGGATAACTGCAACCATGTGTCTCAAGACTGGACTCTACAACATACACACATATACATGTTCTGGCAGCAAAAGTATTAAATACCATGCTTTGAGGATGCCTTAAACCTGCATGTGAAGGGGTGCACTTGAAAAATGTGCTCCAGCAAAAGTTAAATAATGCTGTGTACACACGACCAGACTTTTCGCCGGACTGAACCCTGAAGGACTTTTCGACGGAGTTCCAACGGAGTTCCAACGAAACAGACTTGCCTACACACGATCACAGCAAAGTCCGATCGTTTCGAACATACGACGTACGACCGGACTAGAATAAGGAAGTTCATAGCCAGTAGCCAATAGCTGCCCTTGCGTCCTTTTTTGTCCGTCGGACTAGCATACAGACTAACTGATTTTTCGATTGGACTCGAGTCCGTCGGAAAGATTTAAAACATGTTCTATTTCTAAAGTCCGACAGATTTTTCATCAGAAAAGGTCAGATGAAGCCCACACACGATCGAATAGTCCGACAGATTCGTTCCGTCAGACCAGTTCGGTCGAAAAGTCCGGTCATGTGTACACGGCATGAGAAAAAACATTGTCACTAAATGACAGTTTCTTCTGAGAGGGTACTTTTCCAGAGAGCCCCCTCACCACCCAAGCACTGCAGCTTGTCTTCTTATTTTTATGGGGACAACGGCCTTTTGTCATTGTGTAATTTAGTTCACCTGCTTGGCATACTGCAAATAGCTTGGGTTCAGGTCAAACTTATAAGCAACCAAAATTCAAAGGTAGACCCTATTTGTAACAAAATGTAACTTCCAAACAGTGGACAAACCTATGTGTGATATACAATTGTACTGTAGCAACACAATGGGACTAATTAATGCTCTGAAGTGCAGGAAATGGCATTACATCCTCTCTATCACATAGTACTTCCTTTGTAGTTCTGGTGGGCTGCTATAGCATGTGAAATCTGATTAGAATAATAATATTTACACTGCAACCACTTACTGAAATGACAGTTGTTATGGGGTCTGAATGTGGGGATTAAGCTGGAAAATTAAACTGTCTATGTTATAAAATACAAACTGGGGGGAATGGACTACATGAGCCAATTGAGAGAATTGAGTTACATTTTGTTAAGGACCACAGAACCACAAAAACCAGGCACAGAAAGAGAGTCTGATGATGACTCTCAGCAGCCCCCTACTCATGTGTACCTGCTTTACTGCTTGATAGGGATGAGCTTCGAATTCGAGTCGAACCCATGTTCGACTCAAACAGCGCATGTTTGACCGTTCGTCGAATTATGAACCATATGGGCCGTTCGCGCCAAATTCGAGTGGCGCGTCACTGCCCATAATTCACTGCGGCATAGCAGTGCATTGCTGGCTGATGATTGGCCAAGCATGCACTATGACCCGCATGCTTGGCCAATCACAGCGCCGTCTGTACAGAGAGCCGTAATTGGCAAAAGCCAGAGTGGCTTTGGCCAATTATGGCTCAGGGGGTTTAGTACACGCCCCACACTATATAAGGCGGCCTGCACGTTGGCCCTGTGTAGTGTGTTCCGGCATTGAGAGAGAGATAGAGAGAGAGAGAGAGACAGTGTCATTTGATTTAAGTTAGAGTAGGCAGGTGAGTCAGTTATCTGCACTTACAGTGTATTGTATATATATGCATCCTAGGTGTTGTATATATATATATATATATATATATATATATATATATATATATATATATATGTATGTATATATATATATATATATATATATATATATATATACACTGTATTCAGTTTAGCTAGATCTGTTCCTGTTATTTTCTTCCTACTGACAGGCAGCCAAGAGTTTTTACAGTATTTACAGCTACCTGGAGAAAATTGCTGGTGTTCTTCTGATCCTATTAGTCCTATTAGCTACAGTACTTACAATTAGTGAATTAGTGTAGTGCGTCCTCTGCACAGTGTGCACCTAAAGCTACCTGGAGAAAATTGGTGGTGTTCTTCTGATCCTATTAGTACCACAGGCAGCTGCAGTATTTACAAGTTAGTGTAGTGCTTCCTCTGCACAGTGTGCACCTAAAGCTACCTGAAGAAAATTGGTGGTGTTCTTCTGATCCTATTAGTGCCACAGGCAGCTGCAGTATTTACAAGTTAGTGTAGTGCGTCCTCTGCACAGTGTGCACCTAAAGCTACCTGAAGAAAATTGGTGGTGTTCTTCTGATCCTATTAATACCACAGGCAGGCAGCTACAGTATTTACAGTTAGTGTACTGTGTCCTCTGCACAGTGTGCACCTAAAGCTACCTGAATAAAATTGGTGGTGTTCTTCAGACCCTTTTAATACCACAGGCAGGCAGCTACAGTATTTACAGTTAGTGTACTGCGTCCTCTGCACAGTGTGCACCTAAAGCTACCTGAACACAATTGCTGTTGTTCTGCTCCTATTAATACCACAGGCAGGCAGCTACAGTATTTAGAGTTAGTGTACTGTGTCCTCTGCACAGTGTGCACCTAAAGCTACCTGAATGAAATTGGTGGTGTTCTTCTGATCCTATTAATACCACAGGCAGGCAGATGCAGTATTTACAGTTAGTGTAGTGTGTCCTCTGCACAGTTTGCACCAAAAGCTACCTGAAGACAATTGCTGTTGTTCTGATCCTATTAATACCACAGGCAGGCAGCTACAGTATTTACAGTTAGTGTAGTGTGTCCTCTGCACAGTGTGCACCTAAAGCTACCTGAAGACAATTGCTGTTGTTCTGCTCCTATTAATACCACAGGCAGGCAGCTACAGTATTTACAGTTAGTGAACTGTGTCCTCTGCACAGTGTGAACCTAAAGCTACCTGAAGAAAATTGGTGGTGTTCTTCTGATCCTATTAACCACTTCAGCCCTGGAAGGATTTACCCCCTTCCTGACCAGAGCACTTTTTACAATTTGGCACTGTGTCGCTTTAACTGCTAATTGCGCGGTCATGCAATGCTGTACCCAAACGAAATTTGCGTCCTTTACCTCCCACAAAAACAGCTTTCTTTTGATGGTATTTGATCACCTCTGTGGTTTTTATTTTTTGCGCTATAAATGGAAAAAGACCAAAAATTCTGAAAAAAAATGATATTTTCTAATTTTGTTATAAAAAAAATCCAATAAACTCAATTTTAGTCATACATTTAGGCCAAAATGTATTCGGCCACATGTTTTTGGTAAAAAAATGTCAATAAGCGTATATTTATTGGTTTGTGCATCTACAAACTAGGGTATATTTTCGGGAATTTACACAGCTTTTAGTTTATGACTGTCTATTTCATTTCTTGAGGTGCTAAAATGGCAGGGCTGTACAAACCCCCCCAAAATGACCCCATTTTGGAAATTAGATACCCCAAGGAAATTGCTTAGAGGCATGTTGAGCCCATTAAATATTACATTTTTTTGTCCCAAGTGATTGAATAGTGATAAAAAAAAAATTACTAAAAGTTGTCACTAAATGATATATTGCTCACCCATGCCATGGTTATATGTGAAATTGCACCCCAAAATACATTTAGCTGCTTCTCCTGAGTATGGGGATACCACATGTGTGGGACTTTTTTGGAGCCTAGCCGCGTACGGGGCCCCGAAAACCAAGCACCGCCTTCAAGATTTCTAAGGGCGTAAATTTTTGATTTCACTCCTCAGTACCTATCACAGTTTTGAAGGCCATAAAATGCCAAGACGGCACAAAACCCCCCAAATGACCCCATTTTGGAAAGTAGACACCCAAAGCTATTTGCTGAGAGGCATGTTGAGTCCATGGAATATTTTATATTTTGACACAAGCTGCGGGAAAATTACAAACTTTTTTTTTTTACACAAAGTTGTCACTAAATGATATATTGCTCAAACATTCCATGGGCATATGTGGAATTACACCTCAAAATACATTCTGCTGCTTCTCCTGAGTACGGGGATACCACATGTGTGGGACTTTTTGGGAGCCTAGCCACGTACGGGGCCCCGAAACCAAGCACCGCCTTCAGGATTTCTAAGGGCATAAATTTTTGATTTCACTCCTCACTACCTATCACAGTTTTTAAGGCCATAAAATGCCAAGATGGAAACAAAACCCCCCAAATGACCCCATTTTGAAAGTAGACGCCCCAAGCTATTTGCTGAGAGGCATGTTGAGTCCATGGAATATCTTATATTTTGCCACAAGTTGCAGGAAAATTACAAACTTTTTTTTTGCACAAAGTTGTCACTAAATGATATATTGCTCACACAGGCCATGGGCATATGTGAAATTGCACCCCAAAATACATTCTGCTGATTCTCCTGAGTACGGGGATACCACATGTGTTGGACTTTTGGGAGCCTAGCCGCGTACGGGGCCCCGAAAACTGGGAGACCCAGTGAAAGTGTGCCTAGTCTGTGCAGTGCTGTACCCTACACTAATACTCAACTAGTGTATGGTAGCGTTCAAAACATTCACTAATGCAAAGACCAGAATTGTCAGGACAGGAGGGACAATAATAGCGGGTTTCACGCCTATATCTGCGCTTGCTGCAGACACAACATCTTTTTTTGGGGGGCTCGTTGGGTAGGGGTACTCGGGAGGACATAAAGAAAATGCCTCTCATGCAGCCGGCTTACTGCATTTGGTTGGGGAAGGTGAGGTGGAGCACCGTTTGGAAACAGAAGGGCTCTGACGATCTCTTCCTGGAATTTAAGGAAGGATCCATCCATCCTGAAGCTCTGTATAGCACATATGCGTTCAGCAAAGCCAATTGAAATAAATAAACAGACACTTTCTTGTACCAGCGTCTAGCCTTACAGGCAACTAGGTACGGCGCCAACAACTGGTCGTTGAGGTCCACCCCTCCCATATTTTGGTTATATTCGTGGACACAGAGGGTTTTCTCCACAAGACCAGTCGCCGTAGTAATTTGGACCGTCGTGTCTGCATGAAGGGAGGTAAGAATGGAAACATTCTTATTATCCCTCCACTTCATAGCGAGCAAATTATTACACTGCAATTAAGCTCTCTCCCCCAGCTTAAGACGGGAATCTACAAGCCGTTGGGGAAAGCACCAGCGATTAGGTCGCACAGTGCCACATGCTCCAATCTGCTGATCAAACAAGTGACTAAAAAGTGGCACGCTCGTGTAATAATTGTCCACATATAAGTGGTACCCCTTTCCGAATAAGGGTGACACACAATCTTGCCAGCGCTTCCTATGTAGTCAGGGCAGTTTGTCAGCTCTACGTGACTATTTTTTCCCTCATAAACGATAAAACTACATGTATAGCCTGTGGCCCTGTCACAGAGCTTATACATCTTGACCCTGTATCTGGCACGCTTGCTGGGAAGGTACTGTTTGAATGACAAGCGGCCAGAAAACTTAATCAGGGACTCATCAACGCAGACAACTTGATGGGGAGTAAACAAGTATGCAAAACGTTGGTTGAAGTGGTTTACGAGGGGCCGAATTTTGTAGAGCCGATCGTATCCAGGGTCTCCACGAGGACGACAGAGTTCATTGTCATTGAAGTGCATGAACTGCAAGATCTGCTCGTATTGTGCCCTGGTCATGGAGGCAGAGAGCAAGGGCATATGGTGAATTGGGTCAGTGGACCAATATGACCACTCTTTTTAGTTATGCCCATGCTGAGGAAAGGCCCAGAAAGAGCTTAAATTCGGAGACCGTAATTGGTCTCCAATCTCTGGCAAGGGAGGACTGGGGAATAGTGGCGATGTGTTGACCAGCGTACAAATTGCTTTGGTCCACCTGAATGCCGGGTTGACCAGTGAATGGGGGAAGTACGGGTGCTGCAGAAGTGGTGGGTTCCCAATTAGGATTGGCGAATGCAGCAGGAAGGGCACTATGGGCACGGCGGGCTTGTGTTCATCTTCTTGGTGGCAGCGGGACACTACTTGTGCTTGCCACCTCACCAGCTTGAACTGCACTAATGGGACTCGCCACCTCACCACGTGATACTGCAGTGCTGGATGTACAACCAGGGTGTACTAGGCCGCTGGTGCTTGCCAGTTCACCAGAAGGAATAGTGGCACTAGTACTGCTCTGCTCCATACGAAGGACCTGCGGTTCTTGCACATCAACGACAGAAGAAGAAGTTCGGGGTCTGGTACCCCTGAATTTGGCAGGGACCACAACTCCGTCATCAGAGCTATCTGTCATGGAGCCGCTGTCGTTTACAGGATCGTATTGTGAGCCTGAATCTGACAGATGAGTGACTCCCTCTTCACTATCTGTCATGCTCAGAAACGTGTAGGCCTCTTCACTAGTGTAACTTTGATTTGCCATTTTGGGCTCTAAATTTAGTGGTACACTAGTGAGACTCACAAGTAAAAAAGCTCCTGACTGTTAGACACTACCAAAAAACTGTTAGCGATCACAATGATCAGGCCTGACTCTGCGAATGCTGCAATTATGTGTGTTTAGTGTTTTGTAAGTGACAGTGATTGATCAATACTGCACTTGGGTGGGCTGAGCAGGGCTGGGCCGAGGGGTAAAACACAGGTGCTAGCAGGTATCTGGGCTGATCCCACTAACACTGCGTTTTTGGGAACCCTAAACTGCTGGGGACGCTAGTATAGATCTGATCAGATCAGATATTGATCCGTTCAGAGACTATATCACTAAGGGAGGTGTATGCTACGTGCGTGGGTAATAGCGGTACTGGAGCTAACCTGATGCTGCATGGGGTGATACAGACCCTATCTGACCCTAAAACCTAACTTATATCACTGCCGGGCGATCAGGGGGTTAAACCTTTATTAGGTAATAAATGACGGGTGCCCTGAAACTATAAAAAACAAACTAACTAACCAGCGTCACTTGTAACAGTTATATGGTGATCACTGGTCAAAGGGTTAACTAGGGGGCAATCAGGGGGGTTAAAACCTTTACTAGGCAGTAAATGGGGGTCCCTGAAGACATGAAGCCTGAAAATGAAAAACCATGTAACACACAGTAGGATTTAGTTACTAATAGAGATGTGAAAGCTAACTTTTCAAAGTGAATGCTAGAAAATAAGGTGAATCTTTGAATACCCACTTTGTTAAGTTTATGTTCGTTATTCCTTTAATAAATCAACCTAAGTACAAGTACAACACTCTGGAGACAGTTGCATTTATTTCCTGTGCAATTTAGCATATTTGTGCACTGCTGGGGTCTTTCTACCTTCAGCCCCACAGCCAGGCACACAACAGGCTCATTCACTCTTTCTCCAAAGACCAGTCTAGGGGATGTTGTTTTTTTGTAATAAACAATAAGTCTAAAATCATAAAGATAAGCGTACCAAGTCTCTGATTTGTTGTACTTATTGAAGCAGCGCTGAGTGTCCGATGTTATAAAACACTTTGTATAGAACAGATGTTTGAAGAGACAGGAAAGTTCAAAAATAAAGATGTATTCTGTGGATGTGAAGGTATACGTGGAAATCCTTTCACCAATAATGATCACCGCGTGAGGGGGTCACCCCCCGTGAGATTGCACTCACCACAATATCAGTAATCACAAGCTTTTGGATAATAATCTTTAAAACTTTCCGTCTCCTTAGTTCAACCACCAGGTGGTGCAAGACCCTCTCGGTATGTATAACATGGGGAGAAAATGAGATGCCATATAGCGTAATATTGCTTAAGATTGTTTATTAAATAATATACAAAACCAAATTCCCCCTTTTAAAATGTGCGGTTTTGTATATTATTTAATAAACAATCTTAAGCAATATTACGCTATATGGCATCTCATTTTCTCCCCATGTTATACATACCGAGAGGGTCTTGCACCACCTGGTGGTTGAACTAAGGAGACGGAAAGTTTTAAAGATTATTATCCAAAGGCTTGTGATTACTGATATTGTGGTGAGTGCAATCTCACGGGGGGTGACCCCCTCACGCGGTGATCATTATTGGTGAAAGGATTTCCACGTATACCTTCACATCCACAGAATACATCTTTATTTTTGAACTTTCCTGTCTCTTCAAACATCTGTTCTATACAAAGTGTTTTATAACATCGGACACTCAGCGCTGCTTCAATAAGTACAACAAATCAGAGACTTGGCACGCTTATCTTTATGATTTTAGACTTATTGTTTATTACATGTTCATTTTTTAAAGTAGCTGCTTGGGTCTGCTGCATCTGATTACGGAGTAATTTTGGGGCGCGGATTGATGTGAGGCAGAGGCGGTTTTAATTGTCCACACATTCTACAGGATGTTGTTTTTTTGTTTTTTATTTTTGGAGAACTTGGATAGGAAAGAGGGAAGAATAAATACAGTCTCCCAACCCGCTTTCAGAGCTTGCGTCTCTGGGATAGGCCGGGGATGTATCAATGATTATGCCTCTATCTGCATAGCTTAACACCTATAATCCAGAAACTTCTGAAGTTGCCTGGATACAAAGGAAGCTATCCAGCAGACTAGCAGCAGCAGAGTACGCAGATCAGGCTTGACTAAACAATTGCAGCTCACTGAGTACAGTGAGCCAAACTGTGCTTTTACCTCAACCAAATCACAGCCACATTGACTACAGTGTGGCAACTCAATTTACCTGTCAAAAGTAAAACACTAGCATTTATCTAACTATTCTAGCACCTACCTAGGAGGGTGCTACACAAGTGCCACATGTATACATGGGAGATGTCTTCAAAAGACAGAACCAAGGTCAGTAATGTTCATACCTGCTTTTAAGGAATATAAATATGATTAGCTTTCTCAAACATTTCTCAACACACATATCAGCTAGCCTGAAAAAATAAACTGACCTTGTCTAACAATTCACGGTAAAAAACAAAGGGGTTAGTTGCATCCATTTGCAAATATTTGTGGAAGCCCCACACTGCCTTGTTAAAGTTCCTATGTATAGTGTGAGTGGTCCTAAGTAGGATTTTTGAGAGTCTCTAAGCTAGAGCATAAATAGTAGTGAATAAATAAAGGTCAGGTGTGCCAGGAGGGAGTCCACCCCTTCTTAAAAGAGCAGGGGCACATTGAAAGCCCAGCAAGAGCATAAAGACAGCTGAAGATGTCCAATGTGTCTCCATGCCAAATCCAGCGAACAAGCAATGCAAAAATGGCAACCACTCCAATTTATAACTAACCTGTGAAGTAAGGTACATGTGGGGGGACCTAACACATTACAAAAAAACAAACAAAATCCCATCACACTTACAAGCTAGCCTACGAAAAAAAAGAAGCAAACTGACCCTGTTTAACAATTCACGTTAAAAACAGAGGGTTTAGTTGCACACATCTGCAAAGATATGTGGAAGCCACACTGCTTTACCAAAGCTCCCCTGTATACTGTGACCCTAACTCATATTTTTAATTAGCATTCTCTATATTTTTGGCGAATATAATTATTTGGGGTCTTTTATTCCTTTTGTTTACAACTTTTTTTTGCTTTCTGTTGTTGAGTTTCACTTGATTGACTCTGCAGCTACTCTGCAGTTAAACTATAAAGCTTGCATCAACCTTTTAGAAATCCTGGATAGGAAATTAATTTTCAGTGCAATGAAACTGTGTTTTAACATATAAGGGCAAGGTCACACAAGGCAGATGTACAAGGTAATTTATTTTTTAGATGTTGAATGAAGGGTACGTTTTCCAGAAGTAAATAAGGTGGAAAATAAGAGCTGCTGTGGCATAGGTAGGTAAATATGGTTTATTAGTAGGTAAATAGGTTAAGATGCACTTGCAAGAGCTATAGACAGCAATAAGAAAAGGCAGATGAGAAAGTGATGGAAGGACATAGGAATTGTGATTATGTGAAATGAAGTGGAAAACCCTTGGTCTAGATGAATTACTACTTTTCAGAGCATCAAGGATTCTTCCGGAATTGTCTGCATACTGTATTGTTTTGATGGACATTTCAGGCAGAATAATGACCCCTCTCCAAAGATACAGTCAGCTTCAGGCACAGTGGGTCATAATTAAAATGTATGGAATACCTCACCCATAAATGTTGCCTGTAGACTAAGCTAATCTTAAGAAAAAAGCCATTGTTTAAGCATTTTTCATTTACAAATTTCTTTATTGTATAATACTATTTTTTAATCTTGCTAATTTTAAGGACTATACAATGCATTTTAAACATATATACATGCTAAGGTTCAATTGTTTTTAAAACACCAATCTCTTACCATGTTTGAGTGAGAAGTATGGGGTAGGAGAGTATAGTACTGAAAATACCTTTACCTGGCTCCAGTTCTATAGGTCACTACTGACCTAATCAGTTGTCAGGGAAAGAAGCATGTAAGCTACACCCACCTCAGTATTTTCCAATCTTAGAAGATATTTAGCCTGTACATGTTTTCACACCAGATGTCAAATTCTTCCCTAAACTAAACAGCTTGTACAAAATGATCAGTACACAGGACTGACCAAAACAGAGTACAATGACTTTTAAATGCCATAGTGGGTGTACCTAAATTATTTTTGATGTTCCCAAACAAAATTAAAAGGCAGAATAAGCTTTTGGTATGACAGAAATAGCTTTTAGTATTGCAAACTCATGATCATTGAGCTGATAATTTAGCTTTTGGAGTTGATTTACTAAAGGAGTTGTTCATTTAAATACCACATAGTTGGTGTACCTAAATAAGTTCTGATGTCCCCAATCAAAATTAAAAGGCAGAATAAGCTTTTGGTATGACAGAAAAAGCTTAATTTAGCAATTTAAATTTGCCATCTTGCAATGTGTATGATAATTTTTAAAAGTGAATGTTAGTAAAAAATGTAAACCTTTACTTTTAATACTCAATAAAGTGTTAGGGAAAAAAACTAATTTTTGCAAATACTTTGCGTAATTACCAAACCATTATTCCTTTATTAAATAAACAAATGTCTTTAAAGGTTATTAGACTTTAAGGGGTATATTTATCTATCCATCACTCTGTATGGAATCATGCAGGTAATATAGCTCTGCTCCATATAGTATGTTATGTGATTGCTCAGCTCCTGCACATTCTGCCAAATGAACAATCTATGCAGGAAGAAGGTAGAGTACAAAATGGTTCATCAGCAGAGGCAGACAATGGCTGTGTATTGACATCGAACAGTGCTCACTGACAATGGTTGCATGTAACCATAGAGGTGGATGGGAGCAATCTCCTAGAGGGGAAGGGTAGGTGTATGGTGTGTTAATGAGGTTATCTGCTGTAGAACTTTCTCACTCTACTAACAGTTTTCCCATCCAGTAGGAAGTGTACCAGGAAGTCATGGAGAAGTTTTCTATAGAAGAAACTGAAGGCTAAGGTGTTGTCTGACATAGAATACAAGGAAATACAGGTACAGTTTTTTTCCTTTCTCTAACATTAGGTGCATTAATAGTATATTGGTACATAGGGAAGCTGGAATTTAGAAAAAAAAGGTTAACTTAGCCTTTAAAGGGTAACACTGAAAATGCACAATTCCTTCAAATACCATGTTTTAGGAATGCCTTAAACCTGTGCTTGAAGTTGTGAGCTTTGGTCTGCTTGTAAACAAACTTCTGGGAATTTCCTTCAACATCTATACCAGACCCTTATCCAGGATAAGGGTGTGGTGTGGATTCGTTATAGGGGCTTCACAAAAAAAAATGTAGGGCCCCAAAAAATGCATACCAGGCCTTGTGGGTCTGGTATGAACATCATGGGAATGTCCCCTGCAAACAAAAAAAACAAAAAACAGTTTGACATCTCCCCAAAAAAATAAATCAAACCTTTACCTGAGCATACAGCCTTACTAGTTAAGAAAGGGAGAACAGAGAGTATGTGTCCCCCTCCTGAATCATACAAGGCCACATGCCCTGAAAATAGGGAGTGTGTCTTGCACCCTAGCAAAGCACCTTGTTCCATGTTGATAAGGACAAGGGCCTCATGCTAACATCCCTGGCCTAGTAGATTTGAGAGTCTGCTTACTTATCAAAACCTTAAAACAAGGGGGCCACCATGTGGCCTTTTGTGGTCGATGACATCAGCCAGCATCCCTAGCCCCACTGTTTATATTTAGTTGAATGGGGCCTGGGGTGTATCAAGAGCAAATTTCCTATCAAGGGTGTGGTTGCTAGGATGCTGGTATCCTAAAAACCAATAACGCATCCCCGACCCCATTCACTGCTGGTCAGGAGATGACATCAGCCAACATCCCTTGTCCCTCTGTTTACTTTAGCTGAACTGGTGGCCACTGGCATCCAAGTAACCAATAGGGATGAGTGGGAAGCTGTCATTCCTTAGTGGTGGTAGTAATTAACAGACAAACAGGCAATCTAGTTTTACTGTCCATTGAAGTGCAAATAGCTAGAACTTAAACCTCATCCCTATATATATTTTTGGGCTGTTTTTCCAATGTTTGCTTTGATCTGGAATTTCCCTTGGACACAATCTCAGTCTGTCCTTACAATGACAGAGCACATGTTCCCATTGCACAAGGATCTCATGTTTGCATCACTTGATAATATGCACAACGTGCCATTTAAGAACAAAAGTTTATTTTTACTAATTTGAACCTCTAGGCCAGGGTTTCTAAATTGGGGTTCCACAGAATTCTAGGGTTCCACAAAAGGTCCCTAGGACTTTTAACACTAGGGATGGGCCTTACACCCCCCGGTTCGGTTTGCACCAGAACATGCGAACTGGCAAAAAATTTGCGCAAACATGCAAACCCTATTAAAGTATATGGGACACGAACATGAAAAATCAAAAGTGCACATTATAAAAGTTTATATTATTATTATTATTATACAGGATTTATATAGCGCCAACAGTTTATGCAGCACTTTACAATATAAAAGGGAGACAATACAGTTATAATACAATAAAATACAAGAGGATTAAGAGGGCCCTGCTCAGAAGAGCTTACAATCTAATAGGGTGGGGCAGGCGGTACAAAAGGTTGTAACTGTGGGGAATGAGCTGGTAGAAGTGGTAGGAGATTAGTTGGAGACGTGATAGGCTTTCCTGAAGAGATGAGTTTTCAGGGATCGCCTGAAGGTAGCAAGAGTAGGGGATAGCCGGATAGATGGAGGTAGCGAGTTCTAGAGGATGGGAAAGGCTCTGGAGAAATCCTGGAGACGAGCATGGGAGGAAGAGATGAGAGAGCTTGAAAGCAGGAGGTCTTGAGAAGAGCGGAGAGGTCGATTTGGGTGATATTTGGAGACCAGATTAGTGATGTAGTTCGGGGCAGAGTTGTGAATGGCTTTGTATGTTGTGGTTAGTATTTAGAATTTAATTCGCTGGGTGATTGGGAGCCAGTGTAGGAATTGGAGTAGAGGGTTGGCAGAAACTGAGCGGTTGGTAAGGTGGATAAGTCTGGCAGCAGCATTCATGATAGACTGAAGAGGGGATAGCCTATGGAGAGGTAAGCCAATGAGAAGGGAGTTGCAGTAGTCAAGGCGAGAGATAACAAGGGAGTGAATGAGGAGCTTGGTGGTTTCATTTGTTAAAAAGGGGCGAATTTTAGAGATGTTACAGAGGTGAATTCTACAAACTTTTGACAACAATTGGATTTGAGGCTGAAATGACAAGTCAGAGTCTAGGATTACACCTAGTACCCTGGCGTGAGGGGAGGGACTGATGGTTGCATTGTTGATTTTGATGGAAAAGTCATGGAGGGGTGCACTGGCGGGGGGGAATATTAATAGCTCAGTTTTAGAGAGATTTAGTTTAAGGAAGTGGTGCGACATCCATGCTGATATTTCAGTTAGTAAGTTAGTAATGCGAGAGGAGACTGAAGGAGTGAGGTGAGGAGTAGACAGATAGATTAGGGTGTCATCAGCATATAAGTGGTATTGGAAGCCGTGGGCAGTTATTAAAGTGGGATTTATTAAGTGACTTATTAAGTGACTAAGGGAGGAGGTGTAGATAGAGAAGAGAAGGGGTCCAAGAACTGAGCCTTGGGGGACCCCCACAGAAAGGGGCAATGGAGAGGAGGAGACAGAGTTGTAGGTGACACTGAAGGAGCGCTGTGATAAATAGGCAGAGAACCAGGATAGAGCAGAATCTCGGAGGCCAAGGGAATGTAGTTTATTGAGAAGGAGCGGGTGGTCAACAGTATCAAAGGCCGCAGAGAGGTCAAGTAGTAGGAGTATAGAGTACTGGCTGTTGGTTTTAGCAGTTAGTAAATCGTTAGTGAGTTTTAGTAAGGCAGTTTCCGTGGAGTGCTGCGAGCGAAAGCCAGACTGTAAGGGGTCAAGAAGGTTATTTTCATTGCGGTAGGAGCTAAGACGGTTGTAGACTAAGCGTTCTAGAAGTTTAGAGGTGAATGGGAGCAATGAGATGGGTCTTAAGTTGTTCAGGTCGGTAGGGTCCAGTGATGCCTTGGAATCTGACCTTATTACATTAAATCTTATATTTTTATTCAATAGGTACATTTTCACATCCAACCCCTTTGTGAATTGCTCCCATGCACACTGGGAATGCTTTGCTTCGGGTGTTCCTTGGTGTACTGGCTCCCTTTTGGGTTATGTTGTAGTGTCTATAGCAGTACCATAAAAGTCCACATGGCCTCAATCACAGTTTTCCTGACAGAATCCAAAAGAGGGAGGGATGATGATATCTCAATGCATTTTGTGTCATTATTCTAGCAAAAAACAACAAATTATCACATCAGAACAACAAGCAATATTGTATGAAAATACCTAAATATACAAAATGCATGGCCTTCAATTATGCACTTAGGTATTTTCCAAAAGTGAGTGCAAACACAGCCCAGAAAACATCATGACACAAGGGGCTGATTTACTGAAACTGGAGAGTGCAGAATCTGGTGCAGCTCTGCATAGAAACCAATCAGCTTCCATTTTTTTTTTGTCAAAGCTTAATTGAGCAAGCTGGAGCTAGAAGTTGAATGGCTACCATGTATAGCTGCAACAGATTTTGCACTCTCCAGTTTCAGTAAATCAATCCCTCAATACCAACTATTATGATCATTATCCAAAAACCATTAGACAAAAAGCTCCTTAAATCTATATTTGGGTAATAGTTGTACTTAACCACTTCCCGACCGGCCTAGAGCAGAATGACGGGTGGACCGTGGTTCTGTTATACTGACTGGGCATCATATGATGACCAGCAGGATAACATGCCGGCACTTGCCCGCGGGGCATGCAGCAGGCGATTGTTGGTGCTGTGTGTCACTCTGACACACCGCATCTCTGATCATGGTAAGGAGCCTCTGATGGAAGCTCCTTACCACGTGTTTAGCTGTGACCATTTACAGCTGAATGCAGCGTCAACCAGGAAGTTCCAGTAAAAGGCCCTGACAGGGAAAGGCAATTGGTGGCTCTCCCTGTGAGAGGGGGGTCTGCACTGGAAATCAGCACATTGAGTGCCCATCAGTGCTGCATATCAGTGCCGCCTATCAGTGCCAAAAAATTATATATATCAGTGCCTCCTTATCAGTGACACCTTATCAGTGCCCATCAGTGCCGCCTCATCAGTGCCCATTAGTGCAGCCTCATCAGTGCCCGTCAGTGAAGGAGAAAACAAAATTTTATAACAGAAACAAACAGAAACTTTTTTTTCCAAAATATTTTTTAGTTTGTTTAGCAAAAAATAAAAGCCGCAGAGGTGATCAAATACCATCAAAAGAAAGCTCTATTTGTGGGAAGAAAATTATACAAATTTAGTTTGGGTACAGCGTTGTATGACCGCACAATTGTCATTTAAAGTGCAACAGCACTGAAAGCTGAAAATTGTCCTGGGCAGGAAGGGGGGAAAGTGCCCTGTATTGAAGTGGTTAATAATGAAGCAAGGATTACTGCCAAGTGGCCCCCACCACAGTGCAAGGACAAGGGAAGGAGGGAAGCCACAGAAACAGTATCATAAACAATAAAGACAGTGCGGCGCTGATACCCCACCACAATAAGAAATAATAAAATAAAAATGTTGGGGGCGGAGCTAGCCAGAGACCGTGATGGACAAGCAGTAGCGGAGCTCTGGCAACAGCAGGCACACAACGACTTATACCAGACCATCCAGGCAATATTTTTGCACCCTATATCTGTGTTCCAGCTTGTGGACATCGGAGGGACACATACCCACCATACCCAGACGCAGTAAGGAGGGGAACCGTCCCCAGAAACTCACAGAGTTTTTCTCCCTTGGGCCTAAACAAAATGACGCCGGCTCCTTACCCACTCCATCATCTGGACTCACTAATCATTCCTCACAGAAGGGAAAAGTGCAAAAAAGGAGCAGCCCTCCTAAATGCTCACATCCTTCACAAACTATACCTTCCTCTGGAAGCCTAGAGAAGACACAATTCAGGATGGATGCTGCGGATGCAGAAAACAAGGTGAGCTCTCTCCATGATTCAGGAGATGACACTAGGGAGCTACCAGACTCCATAGACCAATTCCACACTAACAATCAGCCCATCCTAGACATAGTGCTTAAAGAAATGCTAGTCTCATTGAGAAGCTCACTCCACTCAGATATGGTATCCTGTGTGCATAAATTCAGCATGGACTTACAATCTGTCTCCGACAGAGTGGCTCACGTAGAAAATAAGAAGGGGGAGTATTCATCCACAATCAATGATTTGGTAGATGCTAATGAAAGTAATGAGGAAGACATAGAGGGGATTAAAGCTAAAATGGCGGACATGGAGGACAGATCCAGAAGGAATAATGTTAAGATCAGGGGTGTCCAAGAAACTGTCCAACCACAGGACCTGCACAAATATGTCTCCCAACTTTTCACTGCAGTACTACCCGATATGTCAACCCTAGATTTCACAGTGGATAAAATACACTGTCTCCCTAAGCCCAGCTATCTCTCTGATAATGTACCCAGAGATGTCATATTGAGACTCCGTTTTTACCACACTAAAGAACAGTTAATGGCAGTGTCCCAACAGAGAGACTTCTACGCAGACTTATCTCAGTATACCTTCCAAAAACGTAGAAATCTGATTACTATCAAAAAAGCCCTCAGGAACCACAAGCTGAGCTACAAATGGAGTTTCCCAACAAAGCTGATTGTCTCCAAAGATGGCACAGAACATGTGATGGAATCAGTAGCCAAAGGCATGGCCTTGCTGAACACATGGAACATTATCCCAAAACCTACTACAAACCCATGTCAGAATGGCAATTACACCAACCCAGACTCTGAATGGCGCACAGTAAACCATGAGAACGCCTGCAATCACAACTGACCGGGACCCAGATATTCACCACCTATGTTAAAACTCGCTAGGGAGGAGATCTGAACTGTTTTCCCTTTTTGGTTCTTTAGTTCCAATCTCTCCCCACTAAAATTCTGAGTGGCTATGAGTCACACCCATCTACCTTCCTCTGTTGTTTGGCTAATTGCCACTGTTACGTTAAGTTAGTGTTCAAATACACATTTTCTTTTTATTCTATTTTTTATTTTATTATAACAGTCAAAAGTGAACTTCCTATTTCAAAGATAACTAGAACCATACTGGAGAGGACATCATGGACTTCAGAACTCCAACAGATACCACCTTTCTTCCTGGTAAAGGACATGATATCGCCAACAGTTGGTGGCTCATTTGAATTACACATCACCAGCACTTCCACATTTATCTTCCATGGCGGTTAATTTTTTGACCATCAACGCCAAGGGCCCTAACCATCAGGCCAAAATGAAGATCCGTATGGAAGGAAGCGCTTCAACATAATTGCGACATGTTATGTGTTCAAGAGACACACTTTCACAAACTGTCACCTCCTAAATGCATGCACCCCAAGTTTCCATTCATATACAACGCCAATGCAGAAGCAAAAAAGAAAGGGGTGATGATAGCAGTGAGAGACACAGTAGCATTCCGGCTCCACAAGGTTATATATGACTCACAGGGTCGGTTTATTATCCTGGTATGTGAGATAAATTCCAATACCTACACTGTGGCGAACATCTACGCGACTAATACTAGACAAATAAGTTTCTTCCACAGGATAATAAAGAAGGTACGCTCAAGGAAGGATTGTTGGTACTATGCGGGAACTTCAATTTCACCCCAGACCCAACAATAGACACCACTTTCAAGCCTGATCATCTCCCACCATCACTGAAGGCGGTGTTAAGGTCTTACAAACTGTATGACGGCTGGAGATGCCTCAATGCCAATGAGCGGGACTACTCATTCTTTTCAAATAACCATAAGTCTTATAACAGAATTGATTTAATTTTAGTAGATAAATGGGTATTATTTAAATGCAAAACTGCTAAAATTAACAATATCACCCGGTCGGACATACCTCGGTGAAGTTGGCAGTGGGTGACTCCACCACTCACAATCCTACCTTATATACGGAGGGACAGCCCTCAACTTTTCCAGGATGATCCGACCAGGTATCACGATTAATAAAGCAACCAATTTTTGGTCCAAAAAATACTCCTCCTCCTGTTCCTTGACTGGACTTGGGTCAAAGAAATAACTCCAAGTTTCATCAACCAGACATGTTGCGGAATCAGAGAAGATAACGTGTTATTTATTAATGGCCTTGGAGTTATTGCTTTGACCAAAGTCCAGTCCAGGAACAGGAGGAGGAGGAGTTCTTGGACCAAAAATTGGTTGCTTTATTAATCGTGACCAATTATGACCTATGCCTTTGCTGTGGGAGCTCCAGGAGGATAATCGAGATGATTTTCAGAATAATCTCCGGATGACGGACCCCTGCTTTTACCAACTCTTGGCATTGTTGATCTCCTATATTAAGAAGCAGGACACATGCATGAGGCTTTTATTTTATTTTTTGGCTGAATAATAATGATTTGATTTGTTATATTTTTGGATACATGGAATGCACTTTTTGGTTAAGTTCTATTGGCATGTCTAATTTTATTTATTTTCTTTTTTTAATGCACAATAAAAAAAATTGTGGAGAATAATACTTGGTTATGTGTTTTACAGCAAATGACAGTTTGGGAGTAGGCAGTTACATTTAAAAAAATACAATGTAAAATTGACAAGGGACACCAACATAGTTGTATCTTTGATCTTAAAAACTATGGGATAATGGTGTTGTGGTAACTTGCCCCCAAAAAAAGCATAATAATATTATTCTTGATATTACTAGAAAAAAAGCCTTTGAAAATGTGTTTGCAATAACTCCATCAGTATCACCAGCAAAGCAGCTTCATTATTATCCCATTAAAGAAGAATAGAATGTGCGCTGCATTTCGAGATTTCATAATTTGCCACGTCACAAATATTAATTCTCCATTATGAATGCTAGTTTACAAGACCGACCGCTTCTGGCTCGTCCTTGGTTCTGAGCGGACTTGTGTACACACGCACAGAAAATCCGACAACAAACGCTTGTCCGCGGAAAATTTTAAAACCTGCCATCCAACATTTGTCTGCAGAAAATCCGACAACAATTGTCCGATGGAGCATACAAACGGTCGGATTTTCCGCCAACAGCCTGTCATCACACATTTCCCCATCGGAAAATCCAATCGTGTGTATGCGGCTTAAGAGTGATTTAAATACAGAAAAGAAGATGTTTATTTGTGACATCCAAACAGATATCAAGAACAGAGAATAAGGCTAGCCATACATTATATAATTCTCTTGATCAATTTTCTTGATCAATTTTCCTTTAGATTTACCAAAACCATATATGAGGTCTAACCTAAGCACTTTCAAATTGTATGCAATCAGGCAGGCTCTTGCACTACATATTTGAAGGTAAATCTAAAAGAAATTGAACAAGAAAATTGTATAATGTATGGGCAGCCAAAGTGTCAAAGAGGAAGCAAACTTAAGATGATAGGCAAAGGATAGAAGTAAGAAATACATGATGGAGTAGGAAGAATAAGGAGAATGAGTTGCAGGAAGGTCAGAGAGGGTAAATGTTGGTTGATTGTGTTTTGAGAGTTGAACATGAATTGTTATCTCTGCATGCCGAGAGAGTGTTTTGTGAATAAGAGCCTTTCTGCAAGCTGTCTGTTTTTTGTGCACTGACTCTATTCTAATGAATAGTCTCTTTTAAATAATATGTCAGTGGAGGAAGGAGCCCCAGGACAGCAGGTAGAGAGAGCTCTCATGTTAATAGTAACATTGTAGGGAAGCTACTATTATGACTAGGGAAGTTTGAGTCACTTTCAGTGGAAGACAGGGCAACTAACATATTCAGAACACACTAAGCTTAGCTTTTCTATGCACTTATTAATAAATTACTTAGTGCTAGTTCACACCAGATGCAGTTCTGTGTGCTTTTTTTCTGGACAAAATGAATGTACAGTGTTTTCCATGTATTCCAATGGCTCTAGTTCACAGCATGCAGTCAGTTTCCGGTCAGTTTCTGCACCGGAAACTGACCGAAAACTGACCGGAAACTGACTGCATGGTGTGAACTGGAGCCATTGGAATACATGGAAAACACTGTGCATGCATTTTTAGTGCAGAAAAAAAGCGCACGGAACTGCATCTGGTGTGAACTGGCCCTAAAGCAGCCAGCATTCAGCATGTCCCAATGTTGTTTCAAATAAATTAGCACTGACAGTAATCAGATTCCTTATATCATATCTTAGAAAAAATGTATGTTTGTAGAAACTAACTACTTAAGAAATGCATTTTACACAAAATCCTTCCATAGGTTACATGTGATCACTGCATTTAATTAAAATCTACAATATGAAGACAAGGTATTTGACAAAATTATATGCTATGCTTCAGCAAACATCATATCTAATAAACACCAGTGTTAAAATATGAATACTTTACCTTTTTATCATAGTAAAAAATCCTTTATTGTAGACTTTTGAAACTGTCTTTGAATATATCAAATATGCTGGCTCCAGTCACCTATTTTAGACATGTTATTAGAAATATGTGATTATACTTGACACCATATTATTAGTAAAGTTAATTCACATTGAAGAAACACTCCAAGTGTATTCAAATTGAAAGGATTTTTTTGTTTTATTCAAACATGATATACATAATTTAATCATATATTAAAATAAAACAAAATTTTAGATGCAGTATTATGTTTTGCTTAGATTACACAAATGTGTTTTTCTGAATGACCTAGTTAAAGTTGTATTTAGAGAAATTAAACTTTGGTCCTCTACTGTTTTGAGCAGACCATGCCTAAAAATCCCCACAACATAAAACATTTTTTTTTTATGCAATCATTGGACCAAAAACAATGCAATTGAAATCAATTAAAACACCATTAAACCCTGCACAATTAATGTAACAGCAAGTTTAAGCAGACTAGGCCTTAGAATAGTGGGCTAACATTCCTCTATGTTCACCTTAAGAGTGTCAATTACCCTCAGGCATTCCTTGTAAAGTCTCCTCAGTACACAGATGATTTACTAGAAAACAAGTAATTCAGTATTTATTCAGTGATTAATTGTTGATAAAATCATGAAATTTCTAGGGGGCGTGGCCTGCTGCAGATCAGGATGGCTACCCGGACCCCTTGCTCAGATTTAAAGCAACCCAGCGAAACTTCATCACCCCTGCTCTCTCCCCGAGAGAGGGGAAACATCTGGAACCTGCTCCAGCATGTCCAAGAAGAAATTTAGGCCTACTGCACCCCGCTTCCTCACTCACTACTATGGCTCCTCGGCCATGCAGGCGTCCCAAGATGGCGCTGGCTCCGGGACATGCTCCAGCAGGACGAGCAGTTCCAGCACAACTGCCGCCCTGCACACAGCTCTAGAGCCAAGGGAAACCTCCAATATACCAGCACCTGAGGAGATTGACAGTTTACCTCCCCTTGCAATCGCAGACCAAAGTAAGAGGATGGCAACCTCATCTGCTAACTCCCCCTGCAAAGAACCACAAGCTAAAAAGCAACTCTGGGCAGCCACCACCAACGGCTCTCCCAGCACAGACACCACACCTTCCCTGGCAATCATTCCTGCTACTGACAACCCAGTCTCTGAGGCTACATTAAAGTCTATAAAGCTTACTTTACTAAAGGATTTGCATAGAGAGTTGCAGATCTCTTTGTCCCAAATCCATGACAGGGTAGATTGTTTGGAGGAGAGAGCAGATGCTATTGAGAATATGAGTGAATATACCAAAGCACATAATGAGCTCTTGGATGCTCATGATCATATCATGAAATTAATCGTATTAAAGTTAAATTGACGAATTTAGAGGATCGCTCTAAATGCAACAACATCAAATTCAGGGAGATACCTTAATCAGTGAAGCCTGTGGAACTCACCAACTATTTACAACAGCTTTTTACCACTCTGCTACCGCGTCTAACTTCCAAAGATGTCATTATAGACCGGGCACATAGGATCTCTAAACCTCCTCATCTCTCTGCAGATATCCCCAGAGATGTCCTAGCCCACGCCCATTTTTTTCACATTAAGGAGCAGATACTCCGTGCCGTGAAAAAAAACGAAACTCATCCCATCGCCTTACGCCAACATTCTACTGATGGGTCTTTCCAGCTAAATTGTTAGTCACCTACCAACATCAGTCTGCACCCATCCTCACGCCTAAAGATGGCTACAAGCGACTAACAAACTGGGGCCTTCTCCTTGATGCACCCTACACCATGGATCAAAGGCGAGCCTTGGCATCGACAACCATGTCCCAAACTCAATCCTCATGGCGGAAAATGGCTAAATCATCTACATCAGTATGTTGACCCATATTAACCATGATCCAGCCTTGGCGACGTTTATGCTTTACCTCCCACCCTTATAGTGTGCTAAGCACACTCCACTGTTTTTTTTCTTCGTTGTTGTTATTCGTTTTAGTTTTTATCTTACATAAGCATTGACAAACTAGTTCTAAGTAGTTCTTAATGCTCTTAGCTTAAATTGTACTCAGTATCAGGTTGATCTTTCTGTTTTCATAACTGCCTTGTGGTCTGGTTTGGAGCACTTACTATATTGATTGATACTCATCAAGAGGCATAGTCTCGCTCTCCTAGCACATTTCTATAGTCATTTCCTACCGCCATGGCTATTAAAGTCACCTCAATCAACGCCAAGGGCCTAAATTTCCCCTTCAAATGTAACCTTTTATGTAACGAAGCACATGCTCAGCATGCCGTTGTGTTATGTGTGCAAGAAACCCATTTTCACAAAGCCAAACCTCCTTTGTGCACACACACGCGTTACCCCCACTGTTTTTATGCAAATGCACCTGAAAAACACGGCAATCTCATGATAGCCATTACTCCATCAGTTTCTTTTACTCTACATCATCTTGAACAAGATGAGGATGGCAGATATTTGATTTTATCCGCTACAATTGAAAATCGCCCTCTCACTATTGTAAATATATATGCACCCAATATGGCAGAGAGGAAATTTTTTTAAATCTTTGCTATCTAAACTTGCCCCATATAAAAACACCCAACTGATATTGTGTGGAGACTTCAATGACATCATTGATCCAACACTTGACACCACAAACACATCAAGACGTAGGCCTTCGGCCCTTTCCTCCTTATTGAATTCAGAGGATCTTTATGACCCATGGCGGTGTCTGCATGATACAGAGCAAGACTATACCTTTTATTCCCATTCCCAACATTCTAATTCTCGGATCAATCTGTTCCGGAAGTTTCCGTATTTCTGGTATAGGAGTCAGACTCAGTAACATCTCTTTTTAATTTACCATACACTTTCTCCGATGTAGTACTGTCAGCAATGTGAGTTCTCACGTCGTTATTTAACAAAATGGAAGCGTCTTTTATACGCGACGGACCACTAGAAAATGGCCGCAGTCGTTTAACATAACAAGCCACAACAAAATGGCCGCATTCCGATTTCCGGTTTTTACATTTATAAACAACTCTACCACAGCCAATCCGGTTCCCCTTATAAAGTCACGTGATGACGTAACGCGTAGGGAGTGGCCGGGAGTTACGAGATACCGAAAGTGATGTGAGATCGGCGCTAACACGCCAACCTATTTGATATTCTGCTGGTTTACTATTATTTTAATGTAAGAGTTCAATTAGCTAAATAAATTGGTTCATTATTTAACCACTTGACGACCGCCTCACGCCGATGTACGTCGGCAAAGTGGCACAGACAGGCAAAATCACGTACAGGGTACGTGATTTGCCTTCCGCGGGTGGGGGGTCCGATCGGACCCCCCCCCGGTGCCCGAGGCGGTCGTCCTATGTCCAGCGGCGATCGGTGATGAGGGGGAGACCATCCGTTCGTGGCCCCCCCCTCGCGATCGCCGCCGGCCAATGAAAACGCTCCTTTGCTGCTGTATGCTAAACAGCAGCAAAGGAAGTGATGTCATCTCCCCTCGGGTCGGTATTTTCCGTTCCGGCCCGAGGAGAGACGACAAGTATGTGAGTGCACAACACTACACACACACAGTAGAACATGCCAGGCACACAAATCACCCCGATCCCCCCCCCGATCGCCCCCCGATCCCCCCCCAATCACCCCCCCCCCCCCTGTCACAAACTGACACCAGCAGTTTTTTTTTTTTTTTTTTTTTTTTTTTCCTGATAACTGCTAGCTGTCAGTTTGTGACAGTTACTGTGTTAGCACAGTTACTGTTACCCCCCTTTAGGTCTAGGGTACCCCCCTAACCCCCCCTAATAAAGTTTTAACCCCTTGATCACCCCCTGTCACCAGTGTCGCTAAGCGATCATTTTTCTGATCGCTGTATTAGTGTCGCTGGTGACGCTAGTTAGTGAGGTAAATATTTAGGTTCGCCGTCAGCGTTTTATAGCGTCAGGGACCCCCATATACTACCTAATAAATGTTTTAACCCCTTGATTGCCCCCTAGTTAACCCTTTCACCACTGATCACCGTATAACCGTTACGGTTGACACTGGTTAGTTCGTTTATTTTTTATAGTGTCAGGGCACCCGCCGTTTATTACCGAATAAAGGTTTAGCCCCCCGATCGCCCGGCGGTGATATGCGTCGCCCCAGGCAGCGTCAGATTAGCGCCAGTACCGCTAACACCCACGCACGCAGCATATGCCTCCCTTAGTGGTATAGTATCTGATCGGATCAATATCTGATCCGATCAGATCTATACTAGCGTCCCCAGCAGTTTAGGGTTCCCAAAAACGCAGTGTTAGCGGGATCAGCCCAGATACCTGCTAGCACCTGCGTTTTGTGCCTCCGCCCAGCCCACCCAAGTGCAGTATCGATCGATCACTGTCACTTACAAGGCACTAAACGCATAACTGCAGCATTCGCAGAGTCAGGCCTGATCCCTGCGATTGCTAACAGTTTTTTTGGTAGCATTTTGGTGAACTGGCAAGCACCAGCCCCAGGCGTCAGGTTAGCGCCAGTACCGCTAACACCCACGCACGCACCATACGCCTCCCTTAGTGGTATAGTATCTGTACGGATCAATATCTGATCCGATCATATCTATACTAGCGTCACCAGCAGTTTAGGGTTCCCAAAAACGCAGTGTTAGCGGAATCAGCCCAGATACCTGCTAGCACCTGCGTTTTGCCCCTCCGCCCGGCCCACCCAAGTGCAGTATCGATCGATCACTGTCACTTACAAAACACTAAACGCATAACTGCAGCGTTCACAGAGTCAGGCCTGATCCCTGCGATCGCTAACAGTTTTTTTTGTAGCATTTTGGTGAACTGGCAAGCACCAGCCCCAGGCAGCGTCAGATTAGCGCCAGTACCGCTAACACCCACGCACGCACCATACACCTCCCTTAGTGGTATAGTATCTGAACGGATCAATATCTGATCCGATCAGATCTATACTAGCGTCACCAGCAGTTTAGGGTTCCCAAAAATGCAGTGTTAGCGGGATCAGCCCAGATACCTGCTAGCACCTGCGTTTTGCCCCTCCGCCCGGCCCGGCCCAGCCCACCCAAGTGCAGTATCAATCGATCACTGTCACTTACAAGGCACTAAACGCATAACTGCAGCGTTCGCAGAGTCAGGCCTGATCCCTGCGATCGCTAACAGTTTTTTGGTAGCGTTTTGGTGAACTGGCAAGCGCCAGCGGCCTAGTACACCCCGGTCGTAGTCAAACCAGCACTGCAGTAACACGTGGTGACGTGGCGAGTCCCATAAGTGCAGTTCAAGCTGGTGAGGTGGCAAGCACAAGTAGTGTCCCGCTGCCACCAAAAAGACAAACACAGGCCCGTCGTGCCCATAATGCCCTTCCTGCTGCATTCGCCAATCCTAATTGGGAACCCACCGCTTCTGCAGCGCCCGTACTTCCCCCATTCACATCCCCAACCAAATGCAGTCGGCTGCATGAGAGGCATTTTTATGTCCTCCCGAGTACCCCTACCCAGCGAACCCCCCAAAAAAGATGTCGTGTCTGCAGCAAGCGCGGATATAGGCGTGACACCCGCTATTATTGTCCCTCCTGTCCTGACAATCCTGGTCTTTGCATTGGTGAATGTTTTGAACGCTACCATTCACTAGTTGAGTATTAGCGTAGGGTACAGCATTGCACAGACTAGGCACACTTTCACAGGGTCTCCCAAGATGCCATCGCATTTTGAGAGACCCGAACCTGGAACCGGTTACCGTTATAAAAGTTAGTTACAAAAAAAGTGTAAAAAAAAAAAAAAAATATGAAATAAAAAAAATAGTTGTTGTTTTATTGTTCTCTCTCTCTCTATTCTCTCTCTCTATTGTTCTGCTCTTTTTTACTGTATTCTATTCTGCAATGTTTTATTGTTATTGTTATTGTTATTGATTGTTATTGTTATTGTTATTGTTATTGTTATTGATTGTTATTGTTATTGTTATTGTTATTATGTTTTATCATGTTTGTTTTTCAGGTGTGTAATTATTTACACTTTACTGTGCTTTATTGTTAACCATTGTTAACCATTTTTTTGTCTTCAGGTACGCCATTCACGACTTTGAGTGGTTATACCAGAATGATGCCTGCAGGTTTAGGTGTCATCTTGGTATCATTCTTTTCAGCCAGCGGTCGGCTTTCATGTAAAAGCAATCCTAGTGGCTAATTAGCCTCTAGACTGCTTTTACAAGCCGTGGGAGGGAATGCCCCCCCCCCCCCACCGTCTTCCGTGTTTTTCTCTGGATCTCCTGTCTCAACAGGGAACCTGAGAATGCAGCCGGTGATTCAGCCAGCTGACCATAGAGCTGATCAGAGACCAGAGTGGCTCCAAACATCTCTATGGCCTAAGAAACCGGAAGCTACGAGTATTTCATGACTTAGATTTCGCCGGATGTAAATAGCGCCATTGGGAAATTGGGGAAGCATTTTATCACACCGATCTTGGTGTGGTCAGATGCTTTGAGGGCAGAGGAGAGATCTAGGGTCTAATAGACCACAATTTTTTCAAAAAAGAGTACCTGTCACTACCTATTGCTATCATAGGGGATATTTACATTCCCCGAGATAACAATAAAAATGATTAAAAAAAAAAATATGAAAGGAACAGTTTAAAAGTAAGATTAAAAAAGCAAAAAAATAATAAAGAAAAAAAAACAAAAAAAAAAAAACACCCCTGTCGCCCCCTGCTCTCGCGCTAAGGCGAACGCAAGCGGCGGTCTGTCGTCAAACGTAAACAGCAATTGCACCATGCATGTGAGGTATCACCGCGAAGGCCAGATCGAGTGCAGTAATTTTTCCAGTAGACCTCCTCTGTAAATCTAAAGTGGTAACCTGTAAAGGCTTTTGAAGGCTTTTAAACATGTATTTATTTTGTTGCCACTGCACGTTTGTGCGCAATTTTAAAGCATGTCATGTTTGGTATCCATGTACTCGGCCTAAGATCATCTTTTTTATTTCATCAAACATTTGGGCAATATAGCGTGTTTTAGTGCATTAAAATTAAAAAAAGTGTGTTTTTTCCCCAAAAAATGCGTTTGAAAAATCGCTGCGCAATTACTGTGTGAAAAAAAAAAATGAAACACCCACCATTTTAATCTGTAGGGCATTTGCTTTAAAAAAATATATAATGTTTGGGGGTTCAAAGTAATTTTTTTGCAAAAAAAAAAAAACTTTTTCATGTAAACAATAAGTGTCAGAAAGGGCTTTGTCTTCAAGTGGTTAGAAGAGTGGGTGATGTGTGACATAAGCTTCTAAATGTTGTGCATAAAATGCCAGGACAGTTCAAAACCCCCCCAAATGACCCCATTTTGGAAAGTAGACACCCCAAGCTATTTGCTGAGAGGCATGTCGAGTCCATGGAATATTTTATATTGCGACACAAGTTGCGGGAAAGAGACAAATTTTTTTTTTTTTTTTTTTTTTTTTGCACAAAGTTGTCACTAAATGATATATTGCTCAAATATGCCATGGAAATATGTGAAATTACACCCCAAAATACATTCTGCTGCTTCTCCTGAGTACGGGGATACCACATGTGTGAGACTTTTTGGGAGCCTAGCCGCGTACGGGACCCCGAAAACCAAGCACCGCCTTCAGGCTTTCTAAGGGCGTGAATTTTTGATTTCACTCTTCACTGCCTATCACAGTTTCGGAGGCCATGGAATGCCCAGGTGGCACAAAACCCCCCCAAATGACCCCATTTTGGAAAGTAGACACCCCAAGCTATTTGCTGAGAGGTATAGTGAGTATTTTGCAGACCTCACTTTTTGTCACAAAGTTTTGAAAATTGAAAAAAGAAAAAAAAAAATTTTTTTTCTTGTCTTTCTTCATTTTCAAAAACAAATGAGAGCTGCAAAATACTCACCATGCCTCTCAGCAAATAGCTTGGGGTGTCTACTTTCCAAAATGGGGTCATTTGGGGGGGTTTTGTGCCACCTGGGCATTCCATGGCCTCCGAAACTGTGATAGGCAGTAAAGAGTGAAATCAAAAATTTTCACCCTTAGAAATCCTGAAGGCAGTGATTGGTTTTCGGGGTCCCGTACGCAGCTAGGCTCCCAAAAAGTCCCACACATGTGGTATCCCCATACTCAGGAGAAGCAGCTAAATGTATTTTGGGGTGCAATTCCACATATGCCCATGGCCTGTGTGAGCAATATATCATTTAGTGACAACTTTATGAAAAAAAAAAAAAAAAAAAAATAAAAAGTGTCACTTTCCCGCAACTTGTGTCAAAATATAAAATATTCCATGGACTCAATATGCCTCTCAGCAAATAGCTTGGGGTGTCTACTTTCCAAAATGGGGTCATTTTGGGGGGTTTTGTGCCACCTGGGCATTCCATGGCCTCCGAAACTGTGATAGGCAGTGAAGAGTGAAAGCAAAAATTTACACCCTTAGAAATCCTGAAGGCGGTGCTTGGTTTTCGGGGCCCCGTACGCGGCTAGGCTCCCAAAAAGTCCCACACATGTGGTATCCCCGTACTCAGGAGAAGCAGCTAAATGTATTTTGGGGTGCAATTCCACATAGGCCCATGGCCTGTGTGAGCAATATATCATTTAGTGACGACTTTTTGTAAATATTTTTTTTTTTTTTTTTTTTTGTCATTTTTCAATCACTTGGGACAAAAAAAATAAATATTCAATGGGTTCAACATGCCTCTCAGCAATTTCCTTGGGGTGTCTACTTTCCAAAATGGGGTCATTTGGGGGGGTTTTGTACTGCCCTGCCATTTTAGCACCTCAAGAAATGACATAGGCAGTCATAAACTAAAAGCTGTGTAAATTCCAGAAAATGTACCCTAGTTTGTAGACGCTATAACTTTTGCGCAAACCAATAAATATACGCTTATTGACATTTTTTTTACCAAAGACATGTGGCCGAATACATTTTGGCCTAAATGTATGACTAAAATTTAGTTTATTGGATTTTTTTTATAACAAAAAGTAGAAAATATCATTTTTTTTCAAAATTTTCGGTCTTTTTCCGTTTATAGCGCAAAAAATAAAAACCGCAGAGGTGATCAAATACCATCAAAAGAAAGCTCTATTTGTGGGAAGAAAAGGACGCAAATTTCGTTTGGGTACAGCATTGCATGACCGCGCAATTAGCAGTTAAAGCGACGCAGTGCCAAATTGGAAAAAGACCTCTGGTCCTTAGGCAGCATAATGGTCCGGGGCTCAAGTGGTTAACATACTACACCATTGGAGGCTCTTTCTTTTCCCTCCCCTTATATTTATTGTGGAGATGTGTAGATCTGGATATAGGATATCAGCTACACGGTGACAGAGCACACCCTGGTGGTCATCTACTTGCACAGCAGGGAATCATCCAACCCTTTTAATGCTGTTTACCCATGGATTGGAGGTGAGAGTTCTGTGAGCACGCTTGTGGATTTTCAGTATCACCACTCTTCTACTTTTATCATTTTTTGGGCTAAGTTAATACTACCTAATTCTGGGACTGATCCAATTGAGCTGATTACCCAATAAGAAGAGGATTTACTATATGAACTTCTCCATCAATTATTGATTCATTTTTATTGATTACCATCACTTTTTCTTTGTCCCATGAGTGTGTTATATACACTAATTATTTGATTGATTCACTTTTATGTCACATTTATGTTGGACACGGATTCTTCTTATTATTCATTTTCAATTTTGATTTTTGATTTAGTATTTAATATTGATCAATTTTTTGATGTTTTATATATTTAGGAATTTATTCATTGATTCACATTTAATTTTTGACTTTTATATTTACATTATATGATTCACGAAGCAATTATTCACTGCTGCGCGAGATCATTATTTATACATTTCTTGTTTTTTGTGTTTGTGGCACTATTAGATCTTGCTGCGGGCAGCATATACATTGCACTTTATTGTCACATTTATATAGTAGGCATATATATATATATTTTTTTTTTTAATTTATTTTGTAATTATTTTGTGACACACTATAGTAGTGCGAAGGCCCCCTTTTTTTCTTTTTACTACTGTGCTGTACTTTTAAACCAAATCAAAACCTGGTGGTAAAACCATCAACAAACTAACTGGAAACAAATCAAATCCACAGTATTGGGCGTTGACCCAAAATTACTGCTCAGCACATCGCTGATCTGCTTCAAACATACCCATTATCCCTTGGACACTCTAACAGCATCACTTCGCATATGGTCGGCTAGCCCACAAATCACTAAAGGACTGCCATTATCCATACTCTACAAGTTACCTCTCAGTTCCTTAGGACTTCTCCTACCAGATTTGCCCCTCTCTACCTGGACGGCCTCAGGCATCATAAACAGGGGACTCATGTCCTCCTCTACCGGATTGCACACCTTCTCCTTTCTACAACACTCCTATGAGAAATCTTCTAAGTCTTTCTATATGTACCTCTGCATTCGTTCCCTATTCTTCAAAACTCAATGGTCTGAGGAAGACTCAATACCATGCTCCCTTTTGAAGTTTTACGACACACCCAAACCTGCTGTCAGAGGGATTTCCCTGGTGAACAAGCTACTCATAACTCCTTCTCAAGAACTATCTTCACCATCAATACAATATTGATCTTACTTGATGACAGATCCCCCTGCAGCCGAGCCCTGGCACTTGGCCCTTTAATTGCCGCTATGGTTGTCCCATTGTATCACTCATTGGGATGCATTACTAAAGCTTTTTCACAAATGGTACTATACACCATTCAGACCAATATATACCCTACCAACTCACCGAGGTGTTGGCACAACTGTGGATGCATTGGAACTCTATATCACATCTGGTGGGACTGCTATTATATCAAAATCTACTGGTCAGAAATAGGGATGAGCCGAACACCCCCCAGTTCGGTTTGCACCAGAACCTGTGAATGGACCGAAAGTTCACGCAAACTTTAGAACCCCATTAAAGTCTATGGGAATCGAACGTTCAAAATCAAAAGTGCTCATTTTAAAGGCTAATATGCAAGTTATTGTCCTAAAAAGGGTTTGGGGACCCGGGTCCTGCCCCAGGGGACATGTATCAATGCAAAAAAAAAATTTTAAACCGGCCATTATTTCGGGAGCAGTGATTTTAATCACTTCAGTCCCGGAAGGTTTTACCCCCTTCCCGACCAGAGCACTTTTTACAATTTGGCACTGTGACGCTTTAACTGCTAATTGCGCGGTCATGCAATGTTGTACCCAAACGAAATTTGCGTCCTTTTCTTCCCACAAATAGGGCTTTCCTTTGATGGTATTTGATCACCTCTGCGGTTTTTATTTTTTGCCCTATAAACGGAAAAAGACAGTAAATTTTGAAAACAAATGATATTTTCAACTTTTTGTTATAAAAAAAATCCAATAAACTCAATTTTAGTCATACATTTAGGCCAAAATGTATACAGCCACATGTCTTTGGCAAAAAAAAAAGTCAATAAGCATATATTTATTGGTTTGCGAAAAAGTTATAGTATCTACAAACTAGGGTACATTTTCTGGAATTTACACAGCTTTTAATTTATGACTGCCTATGTCATTTCTTGAGGTACTAAAATGGCAGGGCAGTATAACCCCACCAAATGACCCCATTTTGGAAAGTAGACACCCCAAGGAAATTCCTGAGAGACATGTTGAGCCCATTGAATATTTTATTTTTTTGTCCCAAGTGATTAAATAATGACAAAAACAAATATTTTACAAAAAGTTGTCACTAAATGATATATTGCTCACACATGCCATGGTTATATGCAGAATTGCACCCCAAAATACATTTTACTGCTTCTCCTGAGTACGGGGATACCACATGTGTGGGACTTTTTGGGAGCCTAGCGGCATACGGGACCCCCGAAAACCAATCAACGCCTTCAGGATTTCTAAGGGAGCAAATTTTTTATTTCACTCCTCACTACCTATCACAGTTTTGAAGGCCATAAAATGCCAAGATGGCACAAAACCCCCCAAATGACCCCATTTTGGAAAGTAGACACCCCAAGCTATTTGCTGAGAGGCATGTTGAGTCCATGGAATATTTTATATTTTGCCAAAAGTTGCGGGAAAATGACAAACTTTTTTTTTTTTTGCACAAAGTTGTCACTAAATGATATATTGCTCAAACATGCCATGGGCATATGTGGAATTGCACCCCAAAATACATGCTTCTCCTGAGTACGGGGATAACACATGTGTGGGACTTCTTGGGAGCCTAGCCGCCTATGGGGCCCCAAAATCCAAGCACTGCCTTCAGGATTTCTAAGGGCGTAAATTTTGATTTCACTCCTCACTACCTATCACAGTTTTGAAGGCCATAAAATGCTAAGATGGCACAACCCCCCCCCCCCAAATGACCCCATTTAGGAAAGTAGATACCCCAAGCTATTTGCTGAGAGGCATGGCAAGTATTTTGCAGCTCTCATTTGTCAATTTTCAAAACTTTGTGTCAAAAAGCGAGGTCTGCAAAATATTCACCATATTCACACTGTGCAGAGGACGCAGTACACTAACTGTAAATACTGTAGCTGCCTGCCTGTAGTACTAATAGGATCAGAAGAACAACAGCAATTGTCTTCAGGTAGCTTTAGGTGCAAACTGTGCAGAGGACGCAGTACACTAACTGCAAATACTGCAGCTGCCTGTCTCTGGTACTAATAGGATTAGAAGAACACCACCAATTTTCTTCAGGTAGCTTTAGGTGTACACCGTGCAGAGGACACAATACACTAACTGTAAATACTGTAGCTGCCTGCCTGTGGTATTAATAGGATCAGAACAACAGCAATTGTCTTCAGGTAGCTTTAGGTGCACACTGTGCAGAGGACACAGTACACTAACTGTAAATACTGCAGCTGCCTACCTGTGGTATTAATAGGATCAGAACAAGAGCTATTGTCTGAAGGTATCTTTAGGTGCACACTTGGCAGAGGATGCACTACACTAAATGTAAATACTGCAGCTTCCTGCCTGAGGTACTAAGAGGATCAGAAGAACTCCACCAATTTTCTTCAGGTAGCTTTAGGTGCACACTGTGCAGAGGACACAGTACACTAAATGTAAATACTGCAGCTGCCTGCCTGTGGTATTAATAGGATCAGAACAACAGCAATTGTCTTCAGGTAGCTTTAGGAGCACACTGTGCAGAGGACGCACTACACTAACTGTAAATACTGCAGCTGCCTGCCTGTGGTATTAATAGGATCAGAACAACAACATTTGTCTTTAGGTAGCTTTAGGTGCACACTGTGCAGAGGACGCACTACACTAACTGTAAATACTGCATCTGCCTGCCTGTGGTACTAATAGGATCAGAAAAACACCACCAATTTTCATCAGGTAGCTTTAGGTGCACACTGTCCAGAGGACACAGTACACTAACTGTAAATACTGCAGCTGCCTGCCTGTGGTATTAATATTATCAGAACAACAGCAATTGTCTTCAGGTAGCTTTAGGTGCACACTGTGCAGAGGACGCACTACACTAACTGTAAATACTGCAGCTGCCTGCCTGTGGTATAAAAATGATCAGAACAACAGCATTTGTCTTTAGGTAGCTTTAGGTGCACACTGTGCAGAGGATGCACTACACTAACTGTAAATACTGCATCTGCCTGCCTGTGGTACTAATAGGATCAGAAGAACATTACCAATTTTCTTCAGGTAGCTTTAGGTGCACACTGTGCAGAGGACACAGTACACTAACTGTAAATACTGCAGCTGCCTGCCTGTGGTATTAATATTATCAGAACAACAGCAATTGTCTTTAGGTAGCTTTAAGGAAGGTCCTAGTATTAAAGTACCTGATATACAGGGTGACTCTGTAGGTACTTAAAAGTCACTTGTGCAAACGTCCCCGATATTGAGTTAGGAATATCAAAAGACTGAAAAAATTTGGGACTTTAAAGGCGCAAATGTGACACAACGTATATAAAAAAGTGTTGAATTTTATTGATAACATACAAAAAACAAAGAGAATAGACTGAACATCATTAAAACCACATCAAGTCTAGACATACAACGCATATCATGACACCATTGAGGATCCTATCCTGCAGTTTTGTGTGTATTCCTATATATTCGTATACAATTAGGTCATAATCCAAATAAAGGAAAAAGGTAAACTTCCCCTAGAGAGTTGAAATTGGGGGAGCACTGCAGGTCTGGTATTCCCAGAATGGTGTATTCTCCAATTGCTCTACATGTTTCACGTTGACAAGGAACGCTTCTTCAGGAGCTAGAGGTTCTAATAAAATTACATACAAATAGAGAAGAAAAACATATATCAAAATTACAATACTTAAAAACTATTCTCAGTGAGTATATTATGAGAAAAAAAATATATATAAGTAAGTAATGGCTTGGTAGAAAGTAGGTGAAAGCGCCCCCAAATGGCGAGGCATGGCAAAGGTCCTATAAAAGATACAAGTCTCAAATGGCAGGACAGCACAAGGCAGTGGTCTAGGATAGCCCGTACAGAGGGAAGCCCGCAAACCACTGAGAGACATAGAAAAAGGTAGGATATGAAATATAGGTGAAGGGTAATAATAATACATATTGTAAGATTTATATCATTCAAACGCACGGCTGGGATAGGGAAAGAGGGGAGAGAAAAGGGGGAAGGAAAGGGGGACAGGAAGGGGGGGAGAATAGGGAAGAAAAAAGAGGAAAAGGGAGGGGGGGGAGGGGGAAAAAGAGGGAGGGGGGGGAAAAGAGGAGGAACAGGGGGTGGCAAAGGGGCCCCGGGAGGGAGGAGGGAAGGAAAGGGGGAGAAGAGGGAAGGGCAGGGAGAGGGGGCAAGGCAGAGAGTGGACTGGGTTAACAAAGTATATGAACAAAATATTGCTTACCAAATAAGTGTGTAAAAGGAAAAATTGTTCACATAGACGAATTTTGGTCAGTAAGTCGCAAAGAGCGATCGAGGTAAGAATGTATTGGTAAAAATCAGGCAGGCAGCAAACGGATACCAGGGACTCCCAGATATATCACATCAAGTGGTTGTAGATAAGGAGAGCTCATATAGGCTACAGTTCTAATGTACAAACACAAGCAAAGATGGGGATCAGTTACGATTATGGGTCCTGAGATCACTGATGGTATATGTATTAAGATGCTCTGCCTAGAAAGGCAGCCAAAGGTAACTTACCCCACGATAAAAGTGATAAGAGACAGGAGGAAAATCTGGGAGTACACCGTTCTGCTAGACTGCTACCTGTTGTATGTCTCAGCAGTGAGCAGCGAGGCAGCCCCATATAAGGGATATCCAGGACGGAAGCAGCTGCTCTAATCAGCACGGCGTCTTCCGGCCCCATCGCAGGCAGCCGCGCATGCGCCGAGCGACGTCACAGACCGGACCAACGGCGCAGGCGCGAAAGAAATTCATTACGCGCATGCGTCGGGCCAGGTCCCAGAGAGACGGGGCCCGGGCAACGCGCTGACTGCAGAGGCGGGGAAGAAGGGAGCCACAGCTGGTCCCCCAAACCCTCGTCTATCGCCGCACATCCGGCCAGAGGATCTGACCGGATGTGCGGCGCTGTGCGATGGATACCACTGACAGTGATGGCCAACCTAAACCCAATTGAGACCAGGAAAACTAAGGGCGCTAAGCCATGCGTCACCACAAGGGGGAGATATAATCAAAAAATAAATAAATAACCAAACATTTCAAGGTTATACATACCATAATCTAAACATAGTAGTAAATACGACAGTCAAATAATATGTGGCAGACAGACATGATGCCAGGGTAATATCAATACAAAAAAAGGGAAAAAAAAGGGAGGAAGGGGGCACTTTAAAATATAAACACATTAATCTGGAATACAAAGCAGTGAGTAAGGTATTTAATTTATATGCATATTAGCAAACACATTCTTTAATGTCTTAATTGTTTTTTCCTTTTGCAACCGGCGAAACCAGACTATGATCAAATAAGGGGGGGGGGGGGGAATTTTTGAAACAGGGTTTATTGAGGGGGCTTTGCTAGATTCAAAGAAACGGTTTATATGAGAGAGACTCATTCAAGCCAGGTGCTTTGATGGCATTTAAACGTTCTATCCAAATTGATTCTTTTTGTAAAATAAGCTTATCCCATTCGCCCCCTCTGGGATTTCTGGGGATGATGGCCAAGACAGTAAACTAAATACTAGATATATCAAACAGATGTCTGCTCACAGGTGTGAGCATCTTTCCATTTCCGGAATAATAGACATGATCTTTAATTCTTTGTCTAAGTTGTCTGGCCATCTTCCCCACATAAAAGGCCCCGCAGGTACAGGTCATCAAGTATACCACCCCTTGTGTCTGGCATGTTACTGAGAATTTTGGATAGAAGGTTTCGCCGTTTGGAAGCAAAATTGGAAATGCAGGGGATATCCAAGGGCAAAAGGAGCAGTTACCACAGGGTGAAGTACCCCTGGGTTCTAAAGAAGAAACTGGGTTGGAAGTCTTGTATTGGCTAGATACAAGGCGATCCTTGAGAGACGTCATACGTCTGTAAACTATTCCTGGATGTGAGTTAACATATTTTTTCAGGATAGGGTCTTCTATTAGGAAATGCCAATGCCTTTTAAGGATATTATGAATGTCTTGGTGGTGGGCAGAAAAACAAGTAATTAATTTGACAGTGGAATTTTGTGGACGGACTTTTTTGGTATAGAGTAACTCATTGCGTTGTCTATTTTTGGCTTTATTAAAGGCCTTTCGTAAGAGTGATCGGCTGTAACCTCTGGCTAACAGGCGAGATCTAAGTAGATTCGCCTGGTGTTGGAAGTCTGTCATATGAGTACAGTTACGCCTGAGGCGAATGTATTGCGCATACGGTATGCTTTTTATGAGGGTAGGAGGATGTGCACTTGTGGCGTGTAGCAGTGTGTTTCCTGCTGTTGTTTTCCGGTATAGGTTAGTCGACAGGGTATTGTTAACATCCCTGTATATCTCGAGATCCAGAAAGGTAATACTTTGTGTATCACATTGGTGATTAAATTTCAAGTTGAAATGATTTGCACTTAGTATTCGCATAAATTGCTGTAGGGTGTTCTTGGTACCCGTCCAGATCATAAAAATGTCATCTATGTAGCGTTTCCAGATCAAAATGTGATCTAGATATTTCGCCAGCTGGTCTCGAGAAAACAGGTGACGTTCCCACCCCCCCAGGTACAGATTGGTGTAGCCAGGGGCACAAGAGGTGCCCATGGCTACGCCCTGCACCTGGAGGTAGTGGGAACCCATAAATTCAAAGGTATTATGAGTCAGGATGAAATGAAGTAGCTTCAGGATAAATTTGTTATAATTCCACAAGTGGTGATCTTCCTCGTATAGAAAGGTACGGACCATCCCGACCCCCTGCTCGTGAGGGATGCTGGAGTAGAGAGCCTCCACATTCAAGGTCACGAGCAGGGAGTCGGGAGGGATCGGTAACCCCTCGATCTGTTTCAAGAGGTCTAAGGTATCCCTAGTATACGACGGTAGGGCCATAACATGGGGCATGAGTGTGGCATCTACAAGTTTGCTAGCGTGGTCTGTTAGACTTCCAATACCTGAAATTATCGGTCTCCCAGGGGGCGACACAGGGTCCTTATGCACTTTGGGAAGTGCATAGAACGTCACCACCCTGGGAGACCGAACATTCAGGTATTCGTGAACGTCCTTGGTGATTAGTCCCTTCAAAAAGGCATCTCCAATGATGTCCAAAAATTGGTTTTTATAAGATATTGTAGAGGATGAAGAGATTTTCTTATACCAATCTTTATTGGATAGAATTCTCATGCACATGGCTTCGTAGAAGGTTCTTGTTAAAAGGACTATATTTCCGCCTTTATCGGCGGGTTTCACGATAACATCTGGATGATTGTGTATTCTGGAAATCGCCTGACGTTGTGTCAAAGTTAAATTACTTTGTGTAGATGGTATGTCCATATGTTTAATGTCGCTCACAACATTCTGTAAGAATGTCCAGATCTGAGGGTTTTGAGAAAGATCAGGAAACTGTCGGGATTTAGGCTTAAATTGGTTATTTGTAGGTGTGGGCGGAGTTACAAGTACTGGTGTGGGAGTGTCGTTATGTGACATAGTGTCATTTTCCTCTAAGAGGAGTATTAGATCACGAAGTGCTCTGAACTCGTCCATTTTAAAATGTTTTATGCTTTCCGAAAATTTGCGTTCCTCTTTAGTTCTTAATCGGTCTGGGTCAAAGAGAAATTTGTATGTGAGGTTGCGGGTAAACATATAGACGTCCCTAATTGTTTCATATTTATCAATTTTTTGTGTAGAACAAAAACTTAATCCTAATTTTAGTACATTAAGATCTTGGTCAGAAAAGTGGTAAGGGGTAAGGTTGATGACATCAAGTTCTAAATGTGAGGTGGTGCTGACCCGGGTATCGGAAAATTTAGAGTCGATGTAACATTAGACGTGACATGGGAATCAAGTGTGCTCTGTTTTTTACACATTTGTGATTGGGTAAGGGAGAATGAATTAGCTAAATTAAGGGGATTAGAAGGATTGGGTGGAGTTGCCATATTCGCAAGTGTGCTCTTGAGGGAGCCAGTGTATGAAATGTCACCTCCTACATTAGATTGAGGTGTCGTGGGTGCATAATTACTCCGACTTTGTGAATTTAACATTTGTAGCGCTTTCTGTGCATTTGGGCCTATGTAATTAGATTGTGAATTAGTACCACCACCTTTAGCCAGGGGAAACCCTTGACGCAGTGAGCCTTCCATACGTTTGGTGTCCTGTTTGTCTATTTTCTTTTTAGGATAGGGTGTAAAGTGCCCGCCACCATACTGTCTCTTACGTGCACTAGTGTCATTGGTTGTGGTCTTCAAATCTCTTCCCATGAGGGGCTGTGAAGAAAGAATGGATAGAGAGGAATCAGAGTCAATTTCAGTATCATCATCTGTGAACATCATGTCATTGTCTGGAGATCGTTTTTTTGGAGTTGTTTTTCTAAATCTGCGATTATGAGAGGGAGAGTGCCAATGAGAGGCATATCCTTCCACAAAGGCAGATTTGTCTTTCATAAATTTGTTTTGTTTTTTAAAAATTATATCCTTATTGATTTTGGTAATGTAATCCTTGACATCTTGCCATTTTTGATTAAACTGTGCATGATTTTTGAGGTTATCATTTTTAGTTTGAAATGTGATTATCTCTTCATCCAATTGACCAAGTTCACCTTGATAATGTGATATCAAGAGTTTGATAAGATCAGTGCTGCATTGGGTGAGAATTTTCTCCCATGCAGTTTTGAATTCGATGCTAACATTTTGAAAAGATGGAAAAACCTGAACCCTCAAACCTACAGGGCTCAGGTTTTCACGTGTGTACTGTTGGAGAAAGTCCACGTGCCAATGCAGGTTGGACTTTTTCTTCAGTAATTTTTTCATTTTAGTAATGTAATGATTAAGCCCAATTTCCTGACCAGTATCCATTGAGCAGCTTGCTTGAACATCATTAATGTAGCCCAACCAAGCGTTACCTACAAAATCCATCCTGGATCAATGTGTTGGCCCCTAATATTCCTAAAGAGTTAAACAGTCTGAAAAAATGGGTAAAAATTCTAAATTATAAACTAACAAAATACAAACGTCACCTTACTAGGAAAAATTAATGGGATGCTACCATCCCCAAATTGAACAGCAAAAAAGAAGGTCCTAGTATTAAAGTACCTGATATACAGGGTGACTCTGTAGGTACTTAAAAGTCACTTGTGCCAACGTCCCCGATATTGAGTTAGGAATATCAAAAGACTGAAAAAATTTGGGACTTTAAAGGCACAACTGTAATGGATTACACAACGTATATAAAAAAAGAGTTGAATTTTATTGATAACATACAAAAAACAAAGAGAATAGACCGAACATCATTAAAACCACATCAAGTCTAGACATACAACGCATATCATGACACCATTGAGGATCCTATCCTGCAGTTTTGTGTGTATTCCTATATATTCGTATACAATTAGGTCATAATCCAAATAAAGGAAAAAGGTAAACTTCCCCTAGAGAGTTGAAATTGGGGGAGCACTGCAGGTCTGGTATTCCCAGAATGGTGTATTCTTTAATTGCTCTACATGTTTCACGTTGACAAGGAACGCTTCTTCAGGAGCTAGAGGTTCTATTAAAATTACATACAAATAGAGAAGAAAAACATATATCAAAATTACAATACTTAAAAACTTTTCTCAGTGAGTATATTATGAGAAAAAAATATATATATAAGTAAGTAATGGCTTGGTAGAAAGTAGGAGAAAGCGCCCCCAAATGGCGAGGCATGGCGAAGGTCCTATAAAAGATACAAGTCTCAAGTGGCAGGACAGCACAAGGCAGTGGTCTAGGATAGCCCGTACAGAGGGAAGCCCGCAAACCACTGAGAGACATAGAAAAAGGTAGGATATGAAATGTAGGTGAAGGGTAATAATAATACATATTGTAAGATTTATATCATTCAAACGCACGGCTGGGATAGGGAAAGGGGGGAGGGAAAAGGGGAAGGAAGGGGTAAGGGGAAGGGGAAAAACGGGAGAGAAAAGGGGGAAGGAAAGGGGGACAGGAAGGGGGGGAGAACAGGGAAGAAAAAAGAGGAAAAGGGAGGGGGGGAGGGAGAAAAAGAGGGAGGGGGGGAATCTTACATTATGGTTATGTATACGAATATATAGGAATACACACAAAACTGCAGGATAGGATCCTCAATGGTGTCATGATATGCGTTGTATGTCTAGACTTGATGTGGTTTTAATGATGTTCGGTCTATTCTCTTTGTTTTTTGTATGTTATCAATAAAATTCAACTCTTTTTTATATACGTTGTGTAGTCCATTACAGTTGTGCCTTTAAAGTCCCAAATTTTTTCAGTCTTTTGATATTCCTAATTCAGGTAGCTTTAGGTGCACACTGTGCAGAGGACGCACTACACCAAACTGTAAATACTGCAGCTGCCTGCCTGTGGTATAAATAGGATCAGAACAACAGCAATTGTCTTCAGGTAGCTTTAGGTGTACACTGTGCAGAGGACGCACTACACTAACTGTAAATACTGCAGCTGCCTGCCTGTGGTACTAATAGAATCAGAAGAACACCACCAATTTTCTTCAAGTAGCTTTAGGTGCACACTCTGCAGAGGACACAGTACACTAACTGTAAATACTGCAGCTTCCTGCCTGTGGTATTACTAGGATCAGAACAACAGCAATTGTCTTCCGGTAGCTTTAGGTGCACACTGTGCAGAGGACACAGTACACTAACTGTAAATACTGCAGCTGCCTGCCTATGGAACTAATAGGATCAGAATAACACCACCAATTTTCTTCAGGTAGCTTTAGGTGCACACTGTGCAGAGGACACAGTACATTAACTGTAAATACTATATCTGCCTGCCTGTGGTATTAATAGGATCAGAACAACAGCAATTGTCTTCAGGTAGCTTTAGGTGCACATTGTGCAGAGGACGCACTACACTAACTGTAAATAATGCAGCTGCCTGCCTGTGGTACTAATAGGATCATAAGAACACCACCAATTTTCTTCAGGTAGTTTTAGGGGCACACTGTGCAGAGGACACAATACAAAAACTGCAAATGCTGTAGCTGCCTGCCTGTGGTACTAATAGGATTAGAAGAACACCACCAATTTTCTTCAGGTAGCTTTAGGTGCACACTGTGCAGAGGACACAGTACACTAACTGTAAATACTGTAGCTGCCTGCCTGTGGTATTAATAGAATCAGAACAACAGAAGTTGTCTTCAGGTAGCTTTAGATGCACACTGTGCAGAGGACATAGTACACTAACTGTAAATACTGCAGCTGCCTGCCTGTGGTATTAATACGATAAGAACTACAGCAATTGTCTTTAGGTAGATTTAGGTGCACACTGTGCAGAGGATGCACTACACTAACTGTAAATACTGCGGCTGCCTGCCTGTGGTACTAATAGGATCAGAAGAACACCACCAATTTTCTTCAGGTAGCTTTAGGTGCACACTGTGCAGAGGACGATCCACACTAACTGTAAATTCTGCAGCTGCCTGCCTGTGGTATTAATAGGATCAGAACAACAGCAATTGGCTTCAGGTAGCTTTAGGTGCACACTGTGCAGAGGACGCACTACACTAACTGTAAATACTGCAGCTGCCTGCCTGTGGTACTAATAGGATTAGAAGAACACCACCAATTTTCTTCAGGTAGCTTTAGGTGCACACTCTGCAGAGGACACAGTACACTAACTGTAAATAAACTGTAAATGACAAGTACTAGGCACACTCACCTTGGCCATTCTTTGCAGTCTACTCCTACCTCTTTGACACATCCTTACTGCTGGGTTTTGTGTCTCCTTGGGGCAATCCAGGTACATATACTCTTTTTGTTAATCTTTCCACTGGGGTTGGGGGTTGTTGGTCCACTTCCACTCAACCTATTTTGTCACTCATGACTCCCATTATTCATTTAGATTGGAGCCCCTGCATTTCTCACCTGTCAGGTGGACGTCTGCCCACCTGGAAACATATCCATGGTTGTTGTTTTCCATTGGCCCCACTTCAGCTCCCGGTCTGCAGACCATTTGTTAGTCCATGTGCTCTGACTCGCACGCACATTTTCGCACTCTACAATTGAGTAAGTTGGCTGGAGCTGCATTAATTTTCATCTCTATCTTTAGTTTTCCTCAGTTATTGGGTGATATGACCATAATTATACAATATATCTATGTCCTTTTGCAGATTTTACTCAATCATGCATCCGCCCCTGAAGATTGGCTGGTATGCCATGAAACGCGTCGGGCACACACAGATGCAACATGATTCTATTCTAGGACCCACCTTGGTTTTAATGTTTTTTACTTGTGAAAGGATTGTATAGCAATGCGATTGAGTAACCGCTCTACTGTGTTTCATGGTTTCCTGCATCATGTATGTTCAAACGCACACTCCGCTGAGTGTTTTATACCAATAAACACATCCGTACTACATTGTCTTATCACTGGGTCCTTTCATGCATTTCTCATTTAAAGTCCCAAACCCTGTCTTTCGATTCAAATAATAGGGATGGAGATTATGTTTTTCACAAATCTCATTTAAAGTCCTGCAACCCCTTCAATGTCTCGCTTCTAGGGATGGAGGATGCATGATGGCCCCAGGGGTATGTTGCGACTCTTTCTTAGGTTGGTGCAATCCAATCAGCTGTGACTCATACCCCATGGTACTGAGTTCTTATACATTTGGGCAATCCTTCTCTTTTATCATGTACTGCAGCTGCCTGCCTGTGGTATTAATAGGATAAGAACAACAGCAATTGTCTTTAGGTAGCTTTAGGTGCACACTGTGCAGAGGACGCATTACACTAACTGTGAATACTGCAGCTGCCTGCCTGTGGTACTAATAGGATCAGAAGAACACCACCAATATTCTTCAGGTAGCTTTAGGTGCACACTCTGCAGAGGACACAGTACACTAACTGTAAATACTTCAGCTTCCTGCCTGTGGTATTAATAGGATCAGAACAACAGCAATTGTCTTCAGGTAGCTTTAGGTGCACACTGTGCAGATGACACAGTACACTAACTGTAAATACTGCAGCTGCCTTCCTCTGGTACTAATAGGATCAGAAGAACACCACCAATTTTCTTCAGGTAGCTTTAGGTGCACACTGTGCGGAGGACACAGTACACTAACTGTAAATACTGCAGCTGCCTGCCTGTGGTATTAATAGGATCAGAAGAAACAGGAATTCTCTTCAGGTAGCTTTAGGTGCACACTGTGCAGAGAATGCACTACACTAACTATAAATACTGCAGCTGCCTGCCTGTGGTACTAATAGGATCAGAAGAACACCACCAATTTTCTTCAGGTAGCTTTAGGTGCACACTGTGCAGAGGACGCACTACACTAACTGTAAATACTGCAGCTGCCTGCCTGTGGTACTAATAGGATCAGAAGAACACCACCAATATTCTTCAGGTAGCTTTAGGTGCACACTCTGCAGAGGACACAGTACACTAACTGTAAATACTTCAGCTTCCTGCCTGTGGTATTAATAGGATCAGAACAACAGCAATTGTCTTCAGGTAGCTTTAGGTGCACACTGTGCAGATGACACAGTACACTAACTGTAAATACTGCAGCTGCCTTCCTCTGGTACTAATAGGATCAGAAGAACACCACCAATTTTCTTCAGGTAGCTTTAGGTGCACACTGTGCAGAGGACACAGTGCACAAACTGCAAATACTGTAGCTGCCTGCCTGTGGTACTAATAAGATTAGAAGAAAAACAGCAATTTTCTTCAGGTAGCTTTAGGTGCACACTGTGCAGAGGACACAGTACACTAACTGTAAATTCGGTAGCTGCCTGCCTGTGGTATTAATAGGATCAGAACAACAGCAATTGTCTTCAGGTAACTTTAGGTGCACACTGTGCAGAGGACACAGTACACTAACTGTAAATACTGCAGCTGCCTGCCTGTGGTATTAATAGAATCAGAACAACAGTAATAGTCTTTAGGTATCTTCATGTGCACACTGTGCACAGGGCGCACTGCACTAACTGTAAATACTGCAGCTGTCTGCCTGTGGTACTAATAGGATCAGAAGAACACCACCAATATTCTTCAGGTAGCTTTAAGTGCACATTGTGCAGAGGACACAGTACACTAACTGAAAATACTACAGCTGCCTGCCTGTCGTATTAATAAGATCAGATCAACAGCAATTGTCTTAAGGTAGCTTTATGTTCACATTGTGCAGAGGACACACTGTACTAACTGTAAATACTGCATCTGCCTGCCTGTGGTACTAATAGGATCAGAAGAACACCACCAATTTTCTTCAGGTAGCTTTAGGGGCACACTGTGCAGAGGACACAGTACAAAAACTGCAAATACTGCAGCTTCCTGCCTGTGGTATTAATATGATCAGAACAACAGCAATTGTCTTCAGGTAGCTTTAGGTGCACACTGTTCAGAGGACGCACTACACTAACTATAAATACTGTAGCTGCCTGCCTGTGGTACTAATAGGATCAGAAGAACACCACCAATTTTCATCAGGTAGCTTTAGGTGCACACTGTGCAGAGGGCACAGTACTCGAGCTGCAAATACTGTAGCTGCCTGCCTGTGGTATTAATATGATCAGAACAACAGCAATTGGGGGATAGAGGCGTGATGCAGACGTGAGACATCTGATGGGGGGAGGGGCCTGATGGTGGCGCAGGAGCAGGAGGTGGAGGCGGGCAGGACGGAGCGGGCCGGTGTGTACGTGGCGAGCAGCGAGGTGAGAGTCTGCAGCCGCCTCGTGCATGGAGAAACCTGGATGACGCTGCGAGCTACTCTGCCACCCCAGTAACAGAGGGAGAGACAACCCTTCCCACGGAATATACAGCTGGAGGAGTGACATGCGAACAGCGCTCCGGAGCTGGAAGTGTGACAGGGGAGCTCAGAGACGGCGGGGATAGGATTCACCATACGGCAGCGTTCCCCAACAGAGCCTATTCAACAGTGAAGTAAAGGTCACAGGCAGCAAGGATATGCGAGTAGCGGTACTTCCCCCCTATCATCCCACCCTGGAACTGGACGCCATTAGTACAAGCGGGAATACCAGAGCAGCACATAAAACAAGGAATTGGTGAGTTTACAGCACCGAAGAAGATCACCTCCCCAGGTATGATTACATGATATTCTGAACTGTTAAATAACAAATGAGAAGGACTGGAGAGATTGGATGATAATTATAGGAGGAGGAAAGGGGAAGAAATAAGGGGAAGAAAAGGAAAAGGCAACATAAGAGTGTGTCCATAGATCCCAGGACTGAGTGCTTGATTGCAAGAAGTGACAAACAGACAGGAGGTGGGTAATCCGCAGAAAGGGGTTGTGGAACTAGGAAAGCTTAGAGGCGCTGCAGAGTGCCCGACCCCCGGACAGACGGAAACTAATTACAGCTAAATCGTTTCAGCAGTGAGTCCTACACGGAGCATCAAGGGCTGAAGATCGGGTGGAAGGGGAGTACGAGACTACTGCAAACGGAGTCTAGGTAACTGATATCACTAAAAGCAAGCCAGGCAAAGCATAAGAGGACAGAACTATAAAACAGCGGAACCCAAGACCCTCAGGGAGAATCTCAACTCTAGTACAATACAGAAGTACCTCAAAGAAGTGAGGTGAGTGCCAAAAGTCCGATTGCGGAAATGAAACAAGCAGGAACGAAAGGCAAAAAAACCCAGCTGAAACAAAAAGGGGGACAGGGGGAGAAGCCCAGAGAAGACATGGAGCAAGAGGGCGTAGGAGCCATGAGTGATCTGGAGGAACCGAGAAACGCTGCACTTATAAACAAAATAGAAATGACAGAAATGTTCACTAAGTTGGAAAATGTTATTAAATCAGAAATATTAAGTGTTCGGTCGGACATGAGTCACCTGTTACGCAGAGTGGAAGAAATAGAAGAAGCCTCAGATTCCCAGGCGAAAGAGCTACAGGATTTAAAAGAGCAAATGAAGAAAATGCAAAATGATAACTGCTTACTGATTTACAAACTGGAAGAACAAGAAAATCAAAGCCATAGACAAAACCTGCGAATAAGAGACCTCCCTGTACAACAGAATGAGGACTTAAGGAATAAGTTGCAGAAAATCTTTAGCCCAATCCTGGGAAGAAGGGAAGACAAGGTTCTGAGGATTGAAAGGGTTCACAGGATTAGAAAACCTCCAAATATAAGACAAGATATCCCAAGAGATGTAATAGTCAAATTCCACTGGTATGAAGACAAGGAGAAGATATGGACCAATCTCAGCGGGGCTTCCCCAATAAGTTTTGATAGAGTTAAGAAGAGTTAAGAATTTTTTCAGATTTATCAGCGGGAACACTGGCAAGAAGAAGGCAACTAAAACCCCTGCTGGACCAACTGAAAAAGGCCAATCTAAAATATAGTTGGGGGTTTCCAACGTCCCTGCTGGTAACAAAAGAAGGCACACAAGATGAGGTTTCCGGAGGGGGGGTAAAGGAAATAAGTGACATAAGAAACATAAAAAGGCTTTGGGTTGGGAGGGTTATGAAGGAGATGTATGGCCTGGCGGGCCTGTGCACCTTGGTCTCACTAGCCCAGTAACCTGTCATCTAGGGTGACAGGGTGGGGGGCACCGGTGGCCACCTGAGGAGCGTCACCCCTGGGTAAGAGGCTCGCGATATGAGATCTAGTTGGATTCATATGCGTGGGCTTAAGGCTGGTAGGGCCGGGGGGGAGGGGGGAGGGGTGGGGGAGGGGAGGGGGAAGGGGGGCCCCTATCTGCAGAGAGGGAGTACACAGAGGTTGTTAGAGAAAGAGGGATGAATTATATTTATGCATGAGTTAAAACTGGTGTCCTATAACGTTAAGGCTCTGAACTCCCCAGGAAAAAGACATAAGATTCTCAAGGAGCTCCAACATTACAGAGCGGATGTAGTATTTCTCCAGGAAACACACTTGACCCAGGAATCAAATATAAAATTATACTCCCCTCGTTTGCCCATCTGGTATTACAGCGATACACCAATAAGGAGATCTAAGGGCGTGGCAATAGGGTTTTCTGGCTCCGTTAAATTCTCAGAAGTGCGGAGGCTGACGGATCCAGAGGGCCGATTTTTATTTCTTAAGGGTACCCTGGAGAAGAAAAAGCTCACTTTGGTGAATGTCTACTTCCCCAATAAAAATCCGATTGTTTTTCTAAAAGGGATGCTCTCCAAACTGGCAGAATTCAGGGAGGGAGAGGTGGTGTTGGCGGGGGACTTTAACTTCTGCCTGGACCCTGTTCAGGATAGTACGTCCCGGGCACAGGGGACAAGTAAGGCTCAATTGAGCACGATTAAGTGACGGCTACAGCAATGCCATCTAATAGATGTGTGGAGGATGCAACATGTAAAAACTATAGATTATACCTTTTTCTCCCCTGTGCACGGGACGTACTCGAGATTGGATTATACATTGCTGTATCACAGTTTATTGGATCTTGTCGAGGAGTCCAGAATAGAGGTTACTTCCTTATCAGACCATGCGCCAGTTACATTAAGGATTAGGATTACAGAACCACAAAGACAGCTATATTCATGGAAGTTGAACAAAAATCTACTCATGGATCAAAAAGTTTTAGAAAAGATTCAGGAGGAAATTGAATTTTTTTTCAGAGTTAATGATACAGGAGGAATATCACCGTTGGTGTTTTGGGAGACGCATAAAGCATATATAAGAGGGGTACTGATATCAATAGGGGCGGGGTTAAAAAGAAAAAGAAGAGAGGAAAGGGAAAAGCTCATTGAGGAAATTCTGGTATTAGAACAGGATCACAAAATGTCGATAGGCCAATGTCAGGACAGCTACCGACAGTTAGTTGCAAAAAGGGAAGAGTTGAGAGACACTATGGAGCAAGAGTCAAAAAGGGTCCTCAATAAATTAACAAAAGACAGATATGTGTGGGGTAATAAATCAAGTAAACACCTGGCAAGGATATTGAGAAAGAAAAGGGAGAGGAACTACATCGAGAAAATACAAAATAAAAAAGGAGAAGTAGTAGGTACAAGTAAAGGAATAGCGGAAGAGTTTAGAAAGTATTTTAAAGACCTATACTCTATTAGACAAAAGGGATTAGGAGAAAGTGCAAAGGCGGGGAAGATGGAAGGATTCCTAAAGGAGGCAGGGGTAGTCAAGGTATCTGAAGAGGAGAGAGATCTCCTTGACAGACCTATAGAGGAGGAGGAAATACTTGCTGCTCTAAAGAGTATAACCAAAGGGAAAAGTCCTGGCCCCGATGGATTCACCTCATTATACCTGGAAAAATTTAAACATATCCTGGTACCCAGATTAAGCCATTACTGGAATGAACTAGGCCCTAATTGCACAATGGGGGGGGGAGGCCCTGGTAGCGGCCATAACATTAATTCATAAAGAAGGCCAAAATAGGGAGCAGTGCTCTAGCTACAGACCCATTTCATTATTAAACGCCAATGTAAAGCTAAACGCCAAAGTTTTGGCAGGAAGATTAAGGGATAGAATGACCACCCTAGTGCACCCAGATCAGGTGGGTTTTGTGCCAGGAAGACAGAGTAGGGACAATAGAGTGCGTTCAGTACTCCTGGTAGAGTCCACCAAACGAGGGGGGCCCCCAGTTCTATTCCTGTCATTGAACGCAGAAAAAGCGTTCGACAGGGTAGACTGGGGGTGGATGATCAAAACTCTAGAAACAATGGGAATAGGCCCAAGATTTATCTCCTGGGTTAAAATACTATATACCAGGCCAACGGCATTTGTAAAGATGAATGGAGTTTCCTCTGAGCCCTTCCGGATGCATAATGGCACTAGGCAGGGGTGTACATTGTCTCCCCTACTATTTGTCCTTACCTTGGAACATTTATTATCTACCATTCGTAATAACTCAGATGTAAGTGGAAAGAAAAAAAAAAAAAAAAGAACAACAGCAATTGTCTTCAGGTAGCTTTAGGTGCACACTGTGCAGAGGACACAATACACTAACTGTAAATACTGCATCTGCCTGCCTGTGGTACTAATAGGATCAGAAGAACACCATCAATTTTCTTCAGGTAGCTTTAGGGGCACACTGTGCAGAGGACAAAGTACAAAAACTGCAAATACAGTAGCTGCCTGCCTGTGGTACTAATAGGATTAGAAGAACACCACCAATTTTCTTCAGGTAGCTTTAGGTGCACACTGTGCAGAGGACACAGTACACTAACTGTTAATACTGTAGCTAACTGCCCGTGGTATTAATAGGATCAGAACAACAGCAATTGTCTTCAGGTAGCTTTAGGTGCACACTGTGCAGAGGACGTACTACACTAACTAAAAATACTGTAGCTGCCTGCCTGTGGTACTAATAGGATCAGAAAAACACCACCAATTTTCTTCAGGTAGCTTTAGGGGCACACTGTGCAGAGGACACAGTACACTAACTGTAAATACTGTAGCTGCCTGCCTGTGGTATTAATAGGATCAGAACAGCTGCAATTGTCTTCAGGTAGCTTTAGGTGCACACTGTGCAGAGGACGCACTACACTAACTGTAAATACTGCAGCTGTCTGCCTGTGGTATTAATAGGATCAGAACAACAGCAATTGTCTTCCGGTAGCTTTAGGTGCACACTGTGCAGAGGACGCACTACACTAACTGTAAATACTGCAGCTGTCTGCCTGTGGTATTAATAGGATCAGAACAACAGCAATTGTCTTCAGGTAGCTTTAGGTGCACACTGTGCAGAGGACGCACTACACTAACTGTAAATACTGCAGCTGCCTGCCTGTGGTACTAATAGGATCATAAGAACACCACCAATTTTCATCAGGTAGCTTTAGGTGCACACTCTGCAGAGGACACAGTACACTAACTGTAAATACTGCAGCTGCCTGCCTGTGGTATTATTAGGATCAGAACAACAGCAATTGTCTTCAGGTAGCTTTAGGAGCACACTGTGCAGATGATGCACTCCACTAACTATAAATACTGCAGCTACCTGCCTGTGGTACTAATAGGATCAGAAGAACACCACCAATTTTCTTCAGGTAGCTTTAGGTGCACACTGTGCAGAGGACACAGTACACAGACTGCAAATTCTGTAGCTGCCATCCTGTGGTACTAATAGGATTAGAAAGACACCACTAATATTCTTCAGGTAGCTTTAGATGCACACTGTGCAGAGGACATAGTACACTAACTGTAAATACTGCAGCTTCCTGCCTGTGGTATTAATAGGATCAGAACAACAGCGATTGTCTTTAGGTAGCTTTAGGTGTACACTGTGCAGAGGACACAGTACACTAACTGTAAATACTGCAGCTGCCTTCCTCTGGTACTCATAGGATCAGAAGAACACCACCAATTTTCTTCAGGTAGCTTTAGGTGCACACTGTGCAGAGGACACAGTACACTAACTGTAAATACTGCAGCTGCTTGCCTGTGGTATTAATAGAATCAGAACAACAGCAATTGTCTTCAGGTAGCTTTAGGTGCACACTGTGCAGAGGACACAATACACTAACTGTAAATACTGCAGCTGCCTGCCTGTGGTACTAATAGGATCAGAAGAACGCCATCAATTTTCTTCAGGTAGCTTTAGGGGCACACTGTGCAGAGGACAAAGTACAAAAACTGCAAATACAGTAGCTGCCTACCTGTGGTACTAATAGGATTAGAAGAACACCACCAATTTTCTTCAGGTAGCTTTAGGTGCACACTGTGCAGAGGACACAGTACACTAACTGTTAATACTGTAGCTGCCTGCCCGTGGTATTAATAGGATCAGAACAACAGCAATTGTCTTCAGGTAGCTTTAGGTGCACACTGTGCAGAGGACGTACTACACTAACTATAAATACTGTAGCTGCCTGCCTGTGGTACTAATAGGATCAGAAAAACACCACCAATTTTCTTCAGGTAGCTTTAGGGGCACACTGTGCAGAGGACACAGTACACTAACTGTAAATACTGTAGCTGCCTGCCTGTGGTATTAATAGGATCAGAACAGCTGCAATTGTCTTCAGGTAGCTTTAGGTGCACACTGTGCAGAGGACGCACTACACTAATGCCGCGTACACACGAGCGGACTTTACGGCGGACTTTGCCCGGCGGACTGGATTTCGTCGGACAATTCGATGTGTGTGGGCTCCAGCGGACTTTGTTTTCTCAAAAGTTGGACGGAATTAGATTTGAAACTTGTTTAAAATTTATCCGTTGAAATCGAGTCCGGTCGAAAAGTCCGCCGTCTGTATGCTAGTTCGACGGACAAAAAGCCACGCTAGGGCAGCTATTGGCTACTGGCTATGAACTTCCTTGTTTTAGTCCGGTCGTACGTCATCACGTACGAATTCGACGGACTTTGGTGGATTGTGTGTAGGCAAGTCCGTTCGTTCACAAAGTCCGTCGGAAAGTACGTCGAAAAGTCCGCCGGGCAAAGTCCGCCGTAAAGTCCGCTCGTGTGTACGCGGCATTACTGTAAATACTGCAGCTGTCTGCCTGTGGTATTAATAGGATCAGAACAACAGCAATTGTCTTCAGGTAGCTTTAGGTGCACACTGTGCAGAGGACGCACTACACTAACTGTAAATACTGCAGCTGCCTGCCTGTGGTACTAATAGGATCATAAGAACACCACCAATTTTCATCAGGTAGCTTTAGGTGCACACTCTGCAGAGGACACAGTACACTAACTGTAAATACTGCAGCTGCCTGCCTGTGGTATTATTAGGATCAGAACAACAGCAATTGTCTTCAGGTAGCTTTAGGTGCACACTGTGCAGATGATGCACTCCACTAACTATAAATACTGCAGCTACCTGCCTGTGGTACTAATAGGATCAGAAGAACACCACCAATTTTCTTCAGGTAGCTTTAGGTGCACACTGTGCAGAGGACACAGTACACAGACTGCAAATTCTGTAGCTGCCATCCTGTGGTACTAATAGGATTAGAAAGACACCACTAATATTCTTCAGGTAGCTTTAGATGCACACTGTGCAGAGGACATAGTACACTACCTGTAAATACTGCAGCTTCCTGCCTGTGGTATTAATAGGATCAGAACAACAGCGATTGTCTTTAGGTAGCTTTAGGTGTACACTGTGCAGAGGACACAGTACACTAACTGTAAATACTGCAGCTGCCTTCCTCTGGTACTCATAGGATCAGAAGAACACCACCAATTTTCTTCAGGTAGCTTTAGGTGCACACTGTGCAGAGGACACAGTACACTAACTGTAAATACTGCAGCTGCTTGCCTGTGGTATTAATAGAATCAGAACAACAGCAATTGTCTTCAGGTAGCTTTAGGTGCACACTGTGCAGATGATGCACTCCACTAACTATAAATACTGCAGCTACCTGCCTGTGGTACTAATAGGATCAGAAGAACACCACCAATTTTCTTCAGGTAGCTTTAGGTGCACACTGTGCAGAGGACACAGTACACAGACTGCAAATTCTGTAGCTGCCATCCTGTGGTACTAATAGGATTAGAAAGACACCACTAATATTCTTCAGGTAGCTTTAGATGCACACTGTGCAGAGGACATAGTACACTAACTGTAAATACTGCAGCTTCCTGCCTGTGGTATTAATAGGATCAGAACAACAGCGATTGTCTTTAGGTAGCTTTAGGTGTACACTGTGCAGAGGACGCACTACACTAACTGTAAATACTGCAGCTGCCTGCCTGTGGTACTAATAGGATCAGAAGAACACCACTAATTTTCTTCAGGTAGCTTTAGGTGCACACTCTGCAGAGGACACAGTACACTAACTGTAAATACTGCAGCTTCCTGCCTGTGGTATTAATAGGATCAGAACAACAGCAATTGTCTTCAGGTAGCTTTAGGTGCACACTGTGCAGAGGACAAAGTACACTAACTGTAAATACTGCAGCTGCCTGCCTGTGGTATTAATAGGATCAGAACAACAGCAATTGTCTTTAGGTAGCTTTAGGTGCACACTGTGCAGAGGATGCACTACACTAACTGTAAATAATACAGCTGCCTGCCTGTGGTATTAATAGGATCAGATTAACAGCAATTGTCTTCAGGTAGCTTTAGGTGCACACTGTGCAGAGGAGGCACTACACTAATTCCGCGTACACACGAGCAGACTTTACCGCAGACTTTGCCCGGCGGACGGAATTTGGTCGGACAATTCGATCGTGTGTGGGCTCCAGCGGACTTTGTTTTCTCAAAAGTTGGATGGACTTAGATTTGAAACATGTTTTAAATTAATCCGTCGAAATCGAGTCCGGTCGAAAAGTCAGGCGTCTGTATGCTAGCTCGACGGACATGAACTTTCTTGTTTTAGTCCGGTCGTACGTCATCACGTACGAATTTGATGAACTTTGGTGGATTGTGTGTAGGCAAGTCCGTTCATTCAGAAAGTCCGTCATACAGTACGTCGAAAAGTCCGCCGGGCAAAGTCTGCCGTAAAGTCAGCTCGTGTGTACGAGGCATAACTGTAAATACTGCATCTGCCTGCCTTTGGTACTTATAGGATCAGAAGAACACCACCAATTTTCTTCAGGTAGGTTTAGGCGCACACTGTGCAGAGGACACAGTACACTAACTGTAAATAATGCAGCTGCTTGCCTGTGGTATTAATAGGATCAGAACAACAGCAATTGTCTTTAGGTAGCTTTAGGTGCACACTGTGCAGAGGATGCACTACACTAACTATAAATTCTGCTGCTGCCTGCCTGTGGTGCTAAAAGGATCAGAACAACAGCAATTGTCTTCAGGTAGCTTTAGGTGCACACTGTGCAGGGGACACAGTACACTAACTGTAAATACTGCAGCTGCCTGCCTGTGGTATTAATAGGATAAGAACAACAGCAATTGCCTTTAGGTAGCTTTAGGTGCACACTGTGTAGAGGACGCACTACACTAACTGTAAATACTGCAGCTGCCTGTGGTACTAATAGGATCAGAAGAACACCACCAATTTTCTTCAGGTAGCTTTAGGTGCACACACTGCAGAGGACACAGTACACTAACTGTAAATCCTGCCGCTTCCTGCCTGTGGTATTAATAGGATCAGAACAACAGCAATTGTCTTCAGGTAGCTTTAGGTACACACTGTGCAGAGGACACAGTACACTAACTGTAAATACTGCAGCTGCCTGCTTCTGGTACTAATAGGATCAGAAGAACACCACCAATTGTCTTCAGGTAGCTTTAGGTGCATACTGTGCAGAGGACACAGTACTCAAACTGCAAATTCTGTAGCTGCCTGCCTGTGGTACTAATAAGATTAGAAGAACACCACCAATTTTCTTCAGGTAGCTTTAGGTGTACACTGTGCAGAGGACACAGTGCACTAACTGTAAATACTGTAGTTGCCTGCCTGTGGTATTAATATGATCAGAACAACAGCAATCGTCTTCAGGTAGCTTTAGGTGCACACTGTGCAGAGGACATAGTACACTAACTGTAAATACTGCAGCTGCCTGCCTGTGGTACTAATAGGATCAGAAGAACACCACCAATTTTCTTCATGTAGCTTTAGGAGCACTCTGTGTACAGGACACAGTATACTAACTGTAAATACTGCAGCTACCTGCCTGTGGTATTAATTGGATCAGAACAACAGCAATTGTCTTTAGGTAGCTTTAGGTGCACACTGTGCAGATGACGCACTACACTAACTGTAAATACTGCAGCTGCCTGCCTGTTTTATTAATAGGATCAGATTAACAGCAATTGTCTTCAGGTAGCTTTAGGTGCACTCTGTGCAGAGGATGCACTACACTAACTATACAGTCAGGTCCATAAATATTGGGACATTGACAGAATTCTAATCTTTTTGGCTCTATACACCACCACAATGGATTTGAAATCAAACTAACAAGATGTGCTTTAACTGCAGACTTTCAGCTTTAATTTGAGGGTATTTACATCCAAATCAGGTGAACGGTGTAGGAATTACAACAGTTTGTATATGTGTCTCCCACTTTTTAAGGGACCAAAAGTAATGGGACAATTGGCTGCTCAGCTGTTCTATGGCCAGGTGTGTGTTATTCCCTTATTATCCCATTTACAAGATAAAAGGTTCAGAGTTCATTTCAAGTGTGCTATTTGCATTTGGAATCTGTTGCTGTAAACTCTCAATATGAGTTCCAAAGAGCTGTCACTATCAGTGAAGCAAGCCATCATTAGGCTGAAAAAACAAAACAAACCCATCAGAGAGATAGCAAAAACATTAGGTGTGGCCAAATCAACTGTTTGGAACATCCTTAAAAAGAAATAATGCACCGGTGAGCTCAGCAACACCAAAAGACCCGGAAGACCACAGAAAACAACTGTGGTGGATGACCGGAGAATTCTTTCCCCGGTGAAGAAAACACCCTTCACAACAGTTGGCCAGATCAAGAACACTCTCCAGGAGGTAGGTGTATGTGTGTCAAAGTCAACAATCAAGAGAAGACTTTACCAGAGTGAATACAGAGGGTTCACCACAAGATGTAAACCATTGGTGAGCCTCAAAAACAGGAAGGCCAGATTAGAGTTTGCCAAACAACATCTAAATAAGCCTTCACAGTTCTGGAACAACATCCTATGGACAAATGAGACCAAGATCAACTTGTACCCAAGTAATGGGAAGAGAAGAGTTTGGAAAAGGAAAGAAACTGCTCATGATCCAAAGCATACCACCTCATCAGTGAAGCATGGTGGTGGTAGTGTCATGGCGTGGGCATGTATAGCTGCCAATGGAACTGGTTCTCTTTTATTTATTAATGATGCGATTGCTGACAAAAGCAGCAGGATGAATTCTGAAGTGTTTCGGGCAATATATCTGCTCATATTTAGCAAAATGCTTCAGAATTCATTGGACGGCGCTTCACAGTGCAGACGGACAATGACCCGAAGCATACTGCGAAAGCAACCAAAGAGTTTTTTAAGTGAAAGAAGTGGAATGTTATGCAATGGCCAAGTCAATCACCTGACCTGAATCCGATTGAGCATGCATTTCACTTGCTGAAGACAAAACTGAAGGGAAAATGTCCCAAGAACAAGCAGGAACTGAAGACAGTTGCAGTAGAGGCCTGGCAGAGCATCACCAGGGATGAAATCCAGTGTCTGGTGATGTCTATACGTTCCAGACTTCAGGCTGTAATTGACTGCAATAGATTTGTAACCAAGTGTTAAAAAGTGAAAGTTTGATAAATGATTGTTAATCTGTCCCATTACTTTTGGTCCCTTAAAAAGTGGGAGGCACATATACAAACTGTTGTAATTCCTACACCGTTCACCTGATTTAGATGTAAATACCCTGAAATTAAAGCTGAAAGTCTGCAGTTAAAGCACATTTTGTTTGTTTCATTTCAAATCCATTGTGGTGGTGTATAGAGCCAAAAAGATAAGAATTGTGTCGATGTCCAAATATTTATGGACCTGACTGTAAATACTGCAGCTGCCTGCCTGTGGTGCTAATAGGATCAGAAGAACACCACCAATTTTCTTCAGGTAGCTTTAGGTGCACACTGTGCAGAGGACACAGTACTCAAACTGCAAATACTGTAGCTTCCTTCCTGTGGTACTAATAGGATTAAAAGAACACCACCATTTTTCTTCAAGTAGCTTTAGGTGCACACTGTGCAGAGGACACAGTACACTAACTGTAAATACTGCAGCTTCCTGCCTGTGGTATTAATAATATCAGAACAACAGCAATTGTCTTCAGGTAGCTTTAGGTGCACACTGTGCAGAGGACACAGTACTCAAACTGCAAATACTGTAGCTTCCTTCCTGTGGTACTAATAGGATTAAAAGAACACCACCATTTTTCTTCAAGTAGCTTTAGGTGCACACTGTGCAGAGGACACAGTACACTAACTGTAAATACTGCAGCTTCCTGCCTGTGGTATTAATAATATCAGAACAACAGCAATTGTCTTCAGGTAGCTTTAGGTGCACACTGTGCAGAGGAGGCACTACACTAACTGTAAATACTGCATCTGCCTGCCTGTGGTACTTATAGGATCAGAAGAACACCACCAATTTTCTTCAGGTAGCTTTAGGTGCACACTGTGCAGAGGACACAGTACACTAACTGTAAATACTGCATCTGCCTGCCTGTGGTAGTAATAGGATCAGAACAACAGCAATTGTCTTCAGGTAGCTTTAGGTACACACTGTGCAGAGGATGCACTACACTAACTGTAAATACTGCAGCTGCCTGCCTGTTTTATTAATAGGATCATATTAACTGCAATTGACTTCAGGTAGCTTTAGGTGCACACTGTGCTGAGGATGCACTACACTAACTGTAAATACTGCAGCTGCCTGCCTGTGGTACTAATAGGATCAGAAGAACACCATCAATTTTATTCAGGTAGCTTTAGGTGCACACTGTGCAGAGTATACAATACACTAACTTTAAATACTGCAGCTTCCTGCCTGTGGTATTAATAGGATCAGAACAACAGCAATTGTCTTCAGGTAGCTTTAGGTGCACACTGTGCAGAGGACACAGTACACTAACTGTAAATACTGCAGCTTCCTGCCTCTGGCACCAATAGGATCAGAAGAACACCACCAATTTTCTTCAGGTAGCTTTAGGTGCACACTGTGCAGAGGACACAGTACACTAACTGTAAATACTGCAGCTTCCTGCCTGTGGTATTAATAGGATCAGAACAACATCAATTGTCTTCAGGTAGCTTTAGGTGCACACTGTGCAGAGGATGTACTACACTAACTATAAATACTGCAGCTGCCTGCCTGTGGTACTAATAGGATCAGAAGAACACCACCAATTTTCTTCAGGTAGCTTTAGGTGCACACTGTGCAGAGGACACAGTACTCAAACTGCAAATACTGTAGCTGCCTTCCTGTGGTACTAATAGGATTAGAAGAACACCACCACTTTTCTTCAGGTAGCTTTAGGTGCACACTGTGCAGAGGACACAGTACACTAACTGTAAATACTGTAGTTGCCTGCCTGTGGTATTAATATGATCAGAACAACAGCAATTGTCTTCAGGTAGCTTTAGGTGCACACTGTGCTGAGGACGCACTACACTAACTGTAAATACTGCAGCTGCCTGCCTGTGGTACTATTAGGATCAGAAGAACACCACCAATTTTCTTCAGGTAGCTTTAGGTGTACACTGTGCAGAGGACACAGTACTCTAACTGTAAATACTGCAGCTGCCTGCCTGTGGTACTAATAGGATCAGAAGAACACCACCAATTGTATTCAGGTAGCTTTAGGTGCACACTGTGCAGAGTATACAGTACACTAACTTTAAATACTGCAGCTTCCTGCCTGTGGTATTAACAGGATCAGAACAACAGCAATTGTCCTCAGGTAGCTTTAGGTGCTCACTGTGCAGAGGACACAGTACACTAACTGTAAATACTGCAGCTTCCTGCCTCTGGTACCAATAGGATCAGAAGAACACCACCAATTTTCTTCAGGTAGCTTTAGGTGCACACTGTGCAGAGGACACAGTACACTAACTGTAAATACTGCAGCTTCCTGCCTGTGGTATTAATAGGATCAGAACAACAGCAATTGTCTTCAGGTAGCTTTAGGCGCACACTGTGCAGAGGATGCACTACACTAACTATAAATACTGCAGCTGCCTGCCTGTGGTACTAATAGGATCAGAAGAACACCACCAATTTTCTTCAGGTAGCTTTAGGTGCACACTGTGCAGAGGACACAGTACTCAAACTGCAAATACTGTAGCTGCCTTCCTGTGGTACTAATAGGATTAGAAGAACACCACCACTTTTCTTCAGGTAGCTTTAGGTGCACACTGTGCAGAGGACACAGTACACTAACTGTAAATACTGCAGCTGCCTGCCTGTGGTATTAATAATATCAGAACAACAGCAATTGTCTTCAGGTAGCTTTAGGTGCACACTGTGCAGAGGAGGCACTACACTAACTGTAAATACTGCATCTGCCTGCCTGTGGTACTTATAGGATCAGAAGAACACCACCAATTTTCTTAAGGTAGCTTTAGGTGCACACTGTGCAGAGGAGGCACTACACTAACTGTAAATACTGCATCTGCCTGCCTGTGGTACTTATAGGATCAGAAGAACACCACCAATTTTCTTCAGGTAACTTTAGGTGCACACTGTGCAGAGGACACAGTACACTAACTGTAAATACTGCAGCTGCCTGCTTGTGGTATTAATAGGATCAGAACAACAGCAATTGTCTTCAGGTAGCTTTAGGTGCACACTGTGCAGAGGATGCACTACACTAACTGTAAATACTGCAGCTGCCTGCCTGTCGTACTAATAGGATCAGAAGAACAGCAGCAATTTTCTTCAGGTAGCTGTAAATACTGTAAAAACACCTGCCTGCCTTTCAGTAGGAAGAGAATAACAGGAACAGATCTAGCTAAACTTAATACAGTGTGTGTATATATATATATATATATATATATATATATATATATATATATATATATACATATATATATATATATACATATATATATATATATATATATATATATATATATATATATATATATATATATATATATATATATATATATATATATATATATAAAACACCTTGGATGCATATATATACACAATACACTGTAAGTGCAGCTAACTGACTTGCCTGCCTACTCTAATCTAACTTAAATCAAATGACACTGTATCTCTGTCTATCTCACCACCGCCGCAACACACTACACAAGGCCGCCACATAGGCGGCCTTATATAGTGTGGGGCATGTACTAAATCCCCTGAGCCATAATTGGCCAAAGCCACCATGGCTTTGGCCAATTACGGCTCTCTGTACAGACAGCGCTGTGATTGGCCAAGCATGCGGGTCATAGTGCATGCTTGGCCAATCATCAGCCAGCAATGCACTGCGATGCCGCAGTGAATTATGGGCTGTGATGTGCCACTCGAATTTGGCGTGAGCGGCCCATAATGTTCGTAATTCGGTGAATGGTCTACCAGGCGATGTTCGAGTCGAACATGGGTTTGTCTCGAACTTGAAGCTCATCCCTAGTCAGAAGTGTCTAATCTCCTTACTTTTATATGCTTGGTCCCCTCACCTTTGACCTCGCTAGGTCTTCTGTTGGTCTTGTCTATTCCATCATAGCAGGAGCTCTGATTTTCCGGCAGCATCTGCCAGACCTTCAGATGTCAGTGGCTACATGCAAGGTGAATATCTTCTAAACCGTACAGGTTTAGGATATATTCATTTTGCCTACAGGTAAGCCTTATTATTGGCTTACCTGTAGGTAAAAATGTGCTAAAGGGGTATACAACCGCTTTAAATGACAATCATGGATTTTGACCCCATTCACCAGGTTTTATTAATAAAAAGGTATTGTATCTTGCGTGTATCAACCAACTGTATTGTGTGCTCAAGTAGAAAGTCAATGTAATGTTCCATCCTTAGTAGTGAGTGCTTTCAGAAAAAGGGCTATTAAATAGACCTAATTAATCAGAAAGTACCAACATGTCCTCAAACTGGTGGTACCACAAAAATATTTCACGTGCGTTTTAGTCACTGCAATGGCCCATGGGAAGTGAAGCCAGAAAAGGTCAAGCTGCTTTTGACTCATTTTGAAGGGACAAAAAAACATGAGTTTAGCATGTGAGAGGCATGCCAAACAGTATCATGCAGAGACCTGTAAAAAAGTGTATCATATCCACAAATGTAGTGGATTCAAGCTCTATAATATTCATTCATTACAGCAGAAAAATCCCATGTCAGCATATAGGCTCTGGGATTGATTTACTAATAATGGAGAGTGCAAAATCTGGCACAGCTCTGTATAGAAACCAATCAGCTTCCAATTTTTTTGTTTTGTTTTTTTTCTAAGCTTTATTGAACAAGCTGAAGTTATTATTATTATTATTATTATTATTATTATTATTATTATTATACATGTTTTATACAGCGCCAACAGTTTGCACAGCACTTTACAACACGAGGGCATACAATACAGTTACAATACAATTCAATACAGGAGGGATCAGAGGGCCCTGCTCCTTAGAGCTTACAATCTAGAAGGAAGGGTCAAGTGAAACATAAGGTAATAACTGTGGGGGATAAACTGATGGAGAAGGGATCGTATAAAAGCTAATAGAGTAGGAGATAATCAGACAGATTGGGGTAAGGAGTTCCATAGGATTGGAGAGGTTCTGGTTAAGTCCTGGAGGCGATCATCGGAGGAGGTGACGAGGGAACTAGAAAGCAGGAGGCCTTGAAGGGAAGGAAGAGAACAATTAGGTTGGTAGTTTGAGACTAGGCTAGTGATATACAATAGCTGGGGGCTAAATTGTGGATGGCTTTGTAAGTTGCTGTTAGTATTTTGAATTTAATTCATTGGGTGAGCGTAAGCCAGTGGAGGAATTGACAGAGAAGAGTAGCAGACACAGAGTGATTGGTAAGGTGGATGAGTCTGGCAGCAGCATTCATGATGGATTGAAGGGTGACTAGCCTATGTAGAGGTAAGCGAATGAGAAGGGAGTTGCAGTAGTCACGGTGAGAGATGACCAGGGAGTGAATTAAGAGCTTTGTTGTTTCATTGGTTAGAAAGGGGCATATTTTTGAGATGTTGCGGAAGTTTGAGGCTGCAAGATTTGGACAGTGATTAAATGTGGGGCTTAAAGGAGAGTTCAGAATCCAGGACTACACCTAGGACCTTGGACATAAGGATGGAATTATAGTTGTGCCATTGATTTTGACAGCAAGATCAGGGGCACGTGGTGGAGGAAAAATTATACGTTTGTTTTGGATAGATTGAGTTTGAGGAAGTGGTGTGACAGCCAGACTTATATATCTGTTAGTAACTGTTAGAAAAAGTTAGAAACTGATTGGCTACTATGCACAGTTGCACCAAACTTAGCACTCTCCAGTTTTAGTAAATCAACCCCAGTGTGTCCCATGGACTGCAGATAATAAAAGTCATAAAACTTCCAATAACAGTACACCTAAACAATTTTGACTCCATTCCACAAGGCATCAAGGTAAGTTTGGTGAGTTCTGAACAGTTCAAGCGGTTGATATCCCTGTGAGGCAATCCAGTCAAACTCCATACATTGCTACAATAAGAGAATGTGTCCCTTATTATAGGAAGTTGTAAATTGCCATCTTATTGGACCCAAAGGTTAAGCTTCTTAGTGCATTGATTCACTCCACGGGTACTATTAAAAAAGTCCACATGACTTAACTTGTAACACGCTCATACATGCATCGAGCCCAGTTTTTATCATGCATATGTTTTTTTTTTAAACTTAGACTTTAGCCTCCCAGGTTTAGCTTTTGTTCTTTTATATTTACCTAAATTTCCCCCAACCTCCACATCTGCAGTAAGCTCTGTGTTGTTTGAAATTAGTAAATCCAACAGTGAATTATTACTATTTCTCATAGGGCTTCCACCATTTGACTCATAAAATTATCCTGCAATATGTTCAAGAAAAAATGAGCCCTAGTTTAGTGCGCAATTTCATCTGCCCAATTAATATCAGAACAGTTGAAGTGCCCCATAATCCCCCATAACAACAGTCTCCTGATTTTACACTCTTTCTATTTGTGAAAAGAGATGTATCCTGGTGCTTGAGGTTAGAAGGTCTATATCATACACCCACAATTGTTTGTTTTGTTCCTTTGAAGCTCCAACCATAAAGACTCCATACTGTCACCTGTCTTCTTGGTGATGTAATTTCTCGTATTCACTGTCAGATTGTTCTTGGCATACAGGCATGCTCCTTCCTCTCTTCTACCTATCCTGTCCCTCTTAAATTGAGTGTACCTTTGGGTATTCATAACCCAGTCATGTGAGCAATCTAACTAGGTTTCTGATACTCCTACCTTAAACTGTTTGTTACCCTAAAAAAATAAAAATAAAATAAAAAAACCTGTTCCATTAAAGCATGCTATAAAGCACAGTGCTTGTGCTGTGTAATTTGGCCCCTTGTGACACCTGAAAAACCTGGCTTATCCTGCCAGTTTCTGCCCATCCCTCTGTAAACTGACCACAGTATATCATGGCTTCTGAGCCCTGACACCGTGGTCAGTTTACATGCCTCCGTCATCTGCAGCTCTCCTGTCTCTTCTCTGTCCTCTCTTCCCCCCCCCTCCCTGTTGGTCTGCTCTGCATCAGGTACCTCCCCCCTCCCCTCCTGCTGCTGAAATAACATTAAAACAAACGTATAGAATCCAAAATGTTTGCTAATGTTGTGTGCTCCTGTCTCTGCGATTTATTAAAAATGCAATATATACCGTATTTCAGAGTGCTGTTTGGTGCTCACGTGACCGCCCGGCTCTCTCCTCCTCTCCTCCTCTCTGAGTATGGGGGTACCACTTTTTGGGAGCCTAGCCACGTACGGGGCTCCGAATAACCAATCATCGCCTTCAGGATTTCTAAGGGCGTACATTTTTGATTTCACTCTTCACTGCCTATCACAGTTTCGGAGGCCATGGAATGCCCAGATGGCACAACCCCCCCCCAAATGACCCCATTTTGGAAAGTAGACACCCCAAACTATTTGCTGAGAGGCATTGTGAGTATTTTGCAGCTCTCATTTGTTTTTGAAAATGAAGAAAGACAAGAAAAAAATTTTTTTTTTCTTTTTTCAATTTTCAAAATTTTGTGACAAAAAGTGAGGTCTGCAAAATACTCACTATACCTCTCAGCAAATAGCTTGGGGTGTCTACTTTCCAAAATAGGGTCATTTGGGGGGGGGTTTGTGCCACCTGGGCATTCCATGGCCTCCGAAAAACTGTGATAGGCAGTGAAGAGTGAAATGAAAAATTTACACCCTTAGAAAGCGTGAAGGCGGTGCTTGGTTTTCGGGGTCCCGTACATGGCTAGGCTCCCAAAAAGTCTCACACATGTGGTATCCCCGTACTCAGGAGAAGCAGCAGAATGTATTTTGGGGTGTATTGTTTGAGCAATATATCATTTAGTGACAACTTTGTGCAAAAAAAAAAAAGATTGTCTTTTTCCTGCAACTTGTGCCACAATATAAAATATTCCATGGACTCGACATGCCTCTCAGCAAATAGCTTGGGGTGTCTACTTTCCAAAATGGGGTCATTTGCGGGGGGTTGAACTGTCCTGGCATTTTATACACAACATTTAGAAGCTTATGTCACACATCACCCACTCTTCTAACCACTTGAAGGCAAAGCCCTTTCTGTCACTTTTTGTTTACATGAAAAAATTATTTTTTTTTTCAAGAAAATTACTTTGAACCCCCAAACATTATATATTTTTTTAAAGCAAATGCCCTACAGATTAAAATGGTGGGCGTTTCATTTTTTTTTCACACAGTATTTGCGCATCGATTTCTCAAACGCATTTTTTTTGGGAAAAAACACGCTTTTTTCAATTTTAATGCACTGAAACACACTATATTGCCCAAATGTTTGATGGAATAAAAAAGATGATCTTAGGCCGAGTACATGGATACCAAACATGACATGCTTTAAAATTGCGCACAAACGTGCAGTGGTGACAAACTAAATACATTTTGAAAAGCCTTTAAAAGCCTTTACAGGTTGCCACTTTACATTTACAGAGGAGGTCTACTGCTAAAATTATTGCCCTCGATCTGACCTTTGTGGTGATACCTCACATGCATGGTGCAATTGCTGTTTACATTTGACGCCAGACCGACGCTTGCGCTCGCCGTTGCGCGAGAGCAGGGGGGGGGACAGGGGTGCTTTTTTTTTTTTCTTTTTTTTTTGCTTTTTTATCTTATTTTTAAACTGTTCCTTTAATTTTTTTTTTAATCATTTTAATTGTTATCTCAGGGAATGTAAATATCCCCTATGATAGCAATAGGTAGTGATAGGTACTCTTTTTTGAAAAAATTGGGGTCTATTAGACCCTAGATCTCTCCTATGCCCTAAAAGCATCTGACCACACCAAGATCGGTGTGATAAAATGCTTTCCCAATTTCCCAATGGCGCTGTTTACATCCGGCAAAATCTAAGTCATGAAATGCTCGTAGCTTCCGGTTTCCTAGGCCATAGAGATGTTTGGAGCCACTCTGGTCTCTGATCAGCTCTATGGTCAGCTGGCTGAATCACCGGCTGCATTCTCAGGTTCCCTGTTGGGACAGGAGAGCCAGAGAAAAACATGGAAGACGGTGGGGGGGCATTCCCTCCCACTGCTTGTAAAAGCAGTCTAGAGGCTAATTAGCTGCTAGGATTGCTTTTACATGAAAGCCGACCGCTGGCTGAAAAGAATGATACCAAGATGATACCTAAACCTGCTGGCATCATTCTGGTATAACCACTCAAACTCCAGCAACATACCAGTACGTTGCTGGTCCTTGTTGGGCATATATTGTAATTTTTTTTTATGCAGCCTGTGGGCTGAACGAAAAAAAGAGATTGATCGGTGGGGATGCCCACCATTAGAATACCTCCCTTCATCCACCCACTTCTAATGATGGGCATATATGCACCGTTTATATATGCCGAAGCATGGGGGCATCCTCCCACAAAAGGTAGGAGCAAATCGCTCCTCCGCCCCTGCTGCCCCCATGCTTCGGCATATTACACCTCCGCTGGTGTCACGGCTTTATATATCGTGGGAGCAAACGCTGTTGCTGTCAAGATAAATAAATCTGCGCTGCAGCTGAATGGCGTACCTGAAGACAAAAAAATGGTTAACAGTAAAACACAGTAAACGGTAAAGTATAAAAAATTGCATACCTGAAAAGCAAACATGATAAAACATAATAACAATAAAACATTGCAGAATAGAATACAGTAAAAAAGAGCAGAACAATAGAGATAGAATAGAGAGAGAGAGAACAATAAAACGACAACTATTTTTTTAAATTTTATATATATATATATATATATATATATATATATATATATATTTTACACTTTTTTTTTGTTACTGTAACTTTTGTAACTGTAACCGGTTCCAGGTTCGGGTCTCTCAAAATGCGATGGCATCTTGGGAGACCCCGTGAAAGGTTGCCTAGTCCGTGCAATGCTGTACGCTATGCTAATACTCAACTAGTGTATGGTAGCGTTCAAAACATTCACCAATGCAAACACCAGGATTGTCAGGAAAAGGAGGGACAATAATCGCAGGTGTCACGCATATATCCGCGCTTGCTGCAGACACAGCATCTTTTTTGGGGGGGTTCGTTGGGTAGGGGTACTCGAGAGGACATAAAGAAAATGCCTCTCATGCAGCCGACTGCATTTGGCTGGGGATGTGAATGGGGGAAGTACGGGTGCTGCAGAAGTGGTGGGTTCCCAATTAGGATTGGCGAATGCAGCAAGAAGGGCATTATGGGCACGACGGGCCTGTGTTTGTCTTCTTCTTGGTGGCAGCTGGACAATACTTGTGCTTGCCACCTCACCAGCTTGAACTGCACTTATGGGACTCGCCACGTCACCAAATGTTACTGCAGTGCTGGTTTGACTACGACCGGGGTATACTAGGCCGCTGGTGCTTGCCAGTTCACCAAAACGCTACCAAAAAACTGTTAGCGATCGCAAGGATCAGGCCTGACTCTGCGACAGCTGCAGTTATGCTTTTAGTGTTTTGTAAGTGACAGTGATCGATCCATACTGCACTTGGGTGGGCTGGGCTGGGCCAGGCGGAGGGGCAAAACGCAGGTGCTAGCAGGTATCTGGGCTGATCCTGCTAACACTGCATTTTTGGGAACCCTAAACTGCTAGTATAGATCTTATCAGATCAGATATTTATCCGTTCAGATACTATACCACTAAGGGAGGTGTACGGTGCGTGCGTGGGTGTTAGTGGTACTAGCACTAACCTGACGCTGCCTGGGGCGACACAGACCCCATCTGACCCTAAAACCTAAGTTATATCACTGCCGGGCGATCAGGGGGCTAAACCTTTATTCGGTAATAAACGGGGCTTGCCCTGACACTATAAAAAATAAACTAACTAACCAGCGCCATCCGTAACAGTTATACGGTGATCACTGGTGAAAGGTTTAACTAGGGGGCAATCAAGGGGTTAAAACATTTATTAGATAGTATATGGGGGTCCCTGTCGCTATAAAACACTGACGGCGAACCTACATATTTATCTCCCTAACTAGCATCACCTGTGTCACTAATACAGCGATCAGAAAAATGATCGCTTAGTGACACTGGTGACGGGGGGTGATCAAGGGGTTAAAACTTTATTAGGGGGGGTTATGGGGTACCCTAGACCTAAAGGGGGCTAACACTAACTGCCCTACCACACTAACTGTCACAAACTGACACCAATGCAGTAATCAGAAAAAAAAAACTGCTTGGTGTCAGTGTGACGGGGGGGTGGGGGGTCATGGGGGGTGTAATGTGTGCCTGGCATGTTCTACTGTGTGTGTAGTGTTTGTGCACTTACTCGGATGTCTTCTCTCCTCTGCGCCGGAACGGAAAATACCGAGCCGAGGAGCGATGACATCACTTCCTCCGCTTCTGTTTACTATACAGAAGCCAAGGAAGCATTTAATTTGCCAGGAGCGATCGCGAGGGGGGAGCCACGAATGAGTGGCCTCCCCCTCACCTTTGATCGCCCCTGACAAGAATCCAACTGCCGCAGGCACTGGGGGGGGGTCCGATCGGACCCTCCGCCTGTGGGAAGGCAAGGACGTACCTGTAAGTCCTTTTGCCTGCCCGTGCCATTCTGCCGACGTACATTGCCGTGCGGCGGTCGGCAATTGGTTAAGGTTAAATCTCTTTTCTTCTAATTTTAATAACTGGCCACGTGTCTTATTAAACTACCTTCCGTGGTAAAGTTTTATGCCTATTGTGTGGTCACCAGTATGGTATCTATAAATCATATCCCCTCTCAAGCGTCTCTTCTTCAGAGAGAATAAGTTCAGTGCTCGTAACCTTTCTTCATAACTAGGGATGAGCCGAACACCCCCCTGTTCGGTTCGCACCAGAACATGCGAACAGGAAAAAAATTCGTTCGAACACGCGAACGCCGTTAAAGTCTATGGGACACGAACATGAATAATCAAAAGTGCTAATTTTAAAGGCTAATATGCAAGTTATTGTCAATAAAAGTGTTTGGGGACCCGGGTCCTCCCCCAGGGGACATGAATCAATGCAAAAAAAAGTTTTAAAAACGGCTGTTTTTTCAGGAGCAGTGATTTTAATAATGCTTAAAGTCAAACAATAAAAGTGTAATATCCCTTTAAATTTCATACCTGGGGGGTGTCTATAGTATGCCTGTAAAGGGGCGCATGTTTCCCGTGTTTAGAACAGTCTGACAGCAAAATGACATTTTGAAGGAAAAAACACATTTAAAACTACCGCGGCTATTGCATTGCCGACAATACACATAGAAGTTCATTGATAAAAACGGCATGGGAATTCCCCACAGGGCAACCCCGAACCAAAATTAAAAAAAAAAAATGATGTGGGAGTCCCCCTAAATTCCATACAAGGCCCTTCAGGTCTGGTATGGATATTAAGGGGAACCCCAGCCAAAATTAAAAAAAAAAATTGACGTGGGGTTCCCCCTAAATTCCATACCAGACCCTTCAGGTCTGGTATGGATTTTAAGGGGAACCCCGCGCCAAAAAAAAAAAAAAAAAACGGTGTGGGGTCCCCCCAAAAATCCATACCAGACCCTTATCCGAGCACGCAACCTGGCAGGCCGCAGGAAAAGAGGGGGGGACGAGAGTGCGGCCCCCCCCCTCCTGAACCGTACCAGGCCACATGCCCTCAACATTGGGAGGGTGCTTTGGGGTAGCCCCCCAAAACACCTTGTCCCCATGTTGATGAAGACAAGGGCCTCATCCCCACAACCCTGGCCGGTGGTTGTGGGGGTCTGCGGGCGGGGGGCTTATCGGAATCTGGAAGCCCCCTTTAACAAGGGGACCCCCAGATCCCGCCCCCCCCCCTGTGTGAAATGGTAAGGGGGTACTTACCCCTACCATTTCACTAAAAAACTGTCAAAAATGTTAAAAATGACAAGAGACAGTTTTTGACAATTCCTTTATTTAAATGCTTCTTCTTTCTTCCTTCATCTTCTTCTTCTTCTGGTTCTTCTGGCTCTTCTGGTTCTTCCTCCGGCGTTCTCGTCCAGCATCTTCTCCGCGGCGTCTTCTATCTTCTTCTCCTCGGGCCGCTCCGCACCCATGGCATGGGGGGGGAGGCTCCCGCTCTTCTCTTCATCTTCTTCTTCATCTTCTTCTTCATCTTCTTCTTCTTCTCTTCTTCCTTCTTCTCTTCTTCATGTCTTCTCCGGGCCGCTCCGCAGCCATGCTGTGGCATGGAGGGAGGCTCCCGCTGTGTGACGGCGTCTCTTCGTCTGATGGTTCTTAAATAACGGGGGGCGGGGCCATCCAGTGACCCCGCCCCCCTCTGACGCACGGTGACTTGACGGGACTTCCCTGTGACGTCACGGGGAATGCCACAGGGAAGTCCCGTCATGTCACCGTGCGTCAGACGGGGGCGGGGTCACCGGGTGGCCCCGCCCCCCGTTATTTAAGAACCGTCAGACGAAGAGACGCCGTCACACAGCGGGAGCCTCCCTCCATGCCACAGCATGGCTGCGGAGCAGCCCGGAGAAGACATGAAGAAGAGAAGAAGGAAGAAGAGAAGAAGAAGAAGAAGATGAAGAAGAAGATGAAGAAGAGAAGAAGATGAAGAGAAGAGCGGGAGCCTCCCCCCCCATGCCATGGGTGCGGAGCGGCCCGAGGAGAAGAAGATAGAAGACGCCGCGGAGAAGATGCTGGACGAGAACGCCGGAGGAAGAACCAGAAGAGCCAGAAGAACCAGAAGAAGAAGAAGATGAAGGAAGAAAGAAGAAGCATTTAAATAAAGGAATTGTCAAAAACTGTCTCTTGTCATTTTTAACATTTTTGACAGTTTTTTAGTGAAATGGTAGGGGTAAGTACCCCCTTACCATTTCACACAGGGGGGGGCCGGGATCTGGGGGTCCCCTTGTTAAAGGGGGCTTCCAGATTCCGATAAGCCCCCCGCCCGCAGACCCCCACAACCACCGGCCAGGGTTGTGGGGATGAGGCCCTTGTCTTCATCAACATGGGGACAAGGTGTTTTGGGGGGCTACCCCAAAGCACCCTCCCAATGTTGAGGGCATGTGGCCTGGTACGGTTCAGGAGGGGGGGGGCCGCACTCTCGCCCCCCCCTCTTTTCCTGCGGCCTGCCAGGTTGCGTGCTCGGATAAGGGTCTGGTATGGATTTTTGGGGGGACCCCACGCCGTTTTGTTTTTTTTTGGCGCGGGGTTCCCCTTAAAATCCATACCAGACCTGAAGGGTCTGGTATGGAATTTAGGGGGAACCCCACGTCAATTTTTTTTTTAAATTTTGGCTGGGGTTCCCCTTAATATCCATACCAGACCTGAAGGGCCTTGTATGGAATTTAGGGGGACCCCCACATCATTTTTTTTTTTTTTGGTTCGGGGTTGCCCTGTGGGGAATTCCCATGCCGTTTTTATCAATGAACTTCTATGTGTATTGTCGGCAATGCAATAGCCGCGGGTAGTTTTAAATGAGTTTTTTCCTTCCAAATGTCATTTTGCTGTCAGACTGTTCTAAACACGGGAAACATGCGCCCCTTTACAGGCATACTATAGACACCCCCCAGGTACGAAATTTAAAGGGATATTACACTTTTATTGTTTGACTTTAAACATTAATAAAATCACTGCTCCTGAAAAAACGTCCGTTTTTAAAACTTTTTTTTGCATTGATCCATGTCCCCTGGGGCAGGACCCAGGTCCCCAAACACTTTTTATGACAATAACTTGCATATTAGCCTTTAAAATTAGCACTTTTGATTTCTCCCATAGACTTTTAAAGGGTGTTCCGCGGCATTCGAATTTGCCGCGAACACTCCAAACTGTTCGCTGTTCGGCGAACTTGCGAACAGCCAATGTTCGAGTAGAACATGAGTTCGACTCGAACTCGAAGCTCATCCCTATTCATAATAATATCCTTCAGTCCCTTTATTAGCTTTGTTGCCCTTCTCTGTACTCGCTCCATTTTCAGTACATCCTTCCTGAGGACTGGTGCCCAGAACTGGACAGCATACTCCAGGTGAGTCTGGACCAGAGTCTTGTAGAGTGGGAGAATTATCGCTTTATCTCTTGAGTTAATCCCCTTTTTAATGCATGCCAATATTCTGTTTATTTTGTTAGCAGCAGCTTGGCATTGCATGCCATTGCTGAGCATATCATCTACTAGAACCCCCAGGTCCTTTTCCGTATTTGATTCCCCCAGAAGTTCTCCCCCCAGTGCGTAGATTGCATTCATATTTTTTCCACCCAAATGCATTATTTTACATTTTTCCATATTAAACCTCATTTACCATGTAGTTGCCCACCCCATTAATTTGTTTAGATCTTCGGCAAGGTTTCCACATCCTGCAGAGAATTTGAACTGATTGAACTGTTTGAACTGTTTATCCCATCCTCCAGGTTGTTAATGAATTAATTAAATAGGATTGGTCCCAGCACAGAACCCTGGGGGACCGCACTTTCCACCCCTGACCATTCCGAGTACTCTCCATTTATCACCACCCTCTGAACTTGCCCTTGTAGCCAGTTTTCAATCCATGTACTCACCCTATGGTCCATGCCAACGGACCTTACTTTGTACAGTAAACATTTATGAGGAACTGTGTCAAATGCTTTTGCAAAATCCAGATACACCACGTTTACGGGCCTTCCTTTATCTAGATGGCAGCTCACCTCCACATAGAAGTTTAATAGATTGGTTTGGCAAGAACGATTCTTCACAAATCCATGCTGATTACTGCTAATGATACAGTTTTCATTACTAAAATCTTGTATATAGTCCCTTATCACCCCCTCCAAGAGCATACTATACTTGCATACTATAGATGTTAGATTAACTGGTCTGTAATTCCCAGGGATGTATTTTGGCTCTTTTTTAAATATTGGTGTTACATTGGCTTTTCTCCAATCAACTGGTACCATTCCAGTCAGTAGACTTAGGTACAATAGTCTGGCAATTACTTGACTGAGTTCCATAAGGATCCTCGGGTGCAACACATGAATATGAAAAGTCAAAAGTGCTCATTTTAAAGGCTTATATGCAAGTTATTGCCATAAAAAGTGTATGGGGACCCAGGTACTGCTCTAGGGGAGATGTATCAATGCAAATTTTTTTTAAAACAATCGTTTTTTCAGGAGCAGTAATTTTAATAATGCTTAAAGTGAAAGAATAAAAATGAAATATTCCTTTAAATATCATGCCTGGGGGTCCCCTTAGTCTGCCTGTAAAGTGGCACATCTGTGCGATGTGTAGAACATGCCGCAGCAATAATTGACATTACCAGGCCGCATGCCCTCAAAATGGGGGGGCTCTGTTCCCCCTACTCCGAAGCACCTTTTCCCCGTGTCCGAGGCGGAGCTTTTTTTATTTTTTTCTATTTTTCTGGTCAGTCGGGCGGCGTGATTGAAGATGGATGGACATTGTGGGACACTGTTTTTTTTTATAATCACTTCAGCCCCGGAAGGATGTTCCCCCTTAACCGCTTGCTGACCAGCCACCATCATTATACTGCGGCAGGTCGGCACGATCCCGCAAGCCGTCGTAGCTGTACATAGGCTCCTTAAAGCGGGATAGCAGGCGCGCATGCGCCCGCTGCACTGCGGGGGTGCAGGTGCATGTAGCCGGCGGTCGCGATCACGGGCACGAGAGCCAGAACAGGGACGTGTGTGTGTAAACACACAAATCCCTGTTCTGTGAGCTGAGGAGAGACAGATCGTGAGTTCCTACTAGCTAGGAACAGTGATCTGTCATCTCCTATGGTCAGTCCCCTCCCCCCACAGTTAGAACACACACTAGGGAACATAGTTAACCCCTTGATCGCCCCCTAGTGTTAACCCCTTCCCTGCCAGTGGCATTTACACAGTAATCAGTGCATTTTTATAGCACTGATCGCTGTCAATGGTCCCAAAAATGTGTCAAAAGTGCCCGATGTGTCCGCCATAATGTTGCAATCCCAATAAAAATCCCAGATCGCCGCCATTACTAGTAAAAAAAATAATAATAAAAATGCCATAAATCTATCCTCTATTTTGTAGATGCTATAACTTTTGCACAAACCAGTCAATATACATTTATTGCGATTTTTATTAACAAAAATATGTAGAAGAATACATATCGGCCTAAACTGAGGAAAAAGATAGCTTTTTTTAAAAAAAAATTGGGGATATTTATTATAGCAAAAAGTAAAAAAAATGTTAAGGGGGCGTGGCCGGCAGCCTGAGGAGATGGCCGCATTGTGATTCTGCTCTGGCTCCACAGGATCTGACACACATCGCTATTTATCATACCTAAATATTATCCATCGCAAGAGAGGTGGAGGCGGCATGCGGCGGAGCCACGCACCTCACAAGATAGCACCAGCACCGCTGGATTCACATAGAGAAGAGCAGGAGCAGCTGCAGCCAATAAGAAAACAACCCTGCACACTGAATACACAGCTCCGGACAGCGGAGAGCATTCTCCTCACTCCACGTTCAACAGCCCTGTTAAACAGAGGAGGAAACTGACGACCAACGGTGACACAGTGAGTGATTCCTCCCTTGTCACTGATAGCCTCACTGAGCAGAACGGTTTCCCTACAGTGGGCCAGCCTATACTAGACTCTGCTCTTAAAGACATGCTCATCACACTACGTGGAGCATTGCAACATGCCATGTCAAACTTCAAGCAAACAAATAAAGAGATTGCAGCCATAGGAGACAGAGTTGAGCATATTGAGAATAAATTGAACGACTACACACTAGCACATAACAAAGTGGTAGATGCCCATGATGACCTAGCGGAGGAAATCCGCAATATGAAAATCAAAATGGCAGAAATCGAGGACAATTCCTGCTGGAACAATGTCAAATTCAGAGGCATTCCCGAAATGGTCCCCCCAGCAGAATTTCGTCCATATTTGCAGAAAATGATAGCTGAATTGCTGCCGGCGACCAAAACCCACAAATTGGCGATTTCCACGTTAAAGACCAGCTCATGCACTTCTCTCACAAACGCAACTCTCTACCAGAACCATATTCTGGAATCTCGCTATATATAGACCTCTCACGGGCAACCATACAAGCCCGCAAAATCCTCATCACCATTACCAAGATTCTGAGAAATAACAATATTCCCTATAAATGGAAATTCCCGACTAAGTTGTCCATTGAAAGAAACAACAAAACCTTGATTGTGACCACTCTGGATGAAAGCCTGGAATTGATGAAATCCTGGGGACTCCTTCCACAAGATGAAGAAGATATTACAGACCTGCCGGAGAACGCTTTAACTGTGAAGCTCAATGTTATACCCCAGCCCTACAGCCCTATGAGGCTACGGCTCTGAAGTTACAAAGGAAATATCATACAGCATACTAGGATCCTGTTCGGTTGTATTCTACTTCCCCCATTGGATATGTATGCAGGATTCACCTGTACCCTAGAAGTTCTCTTATTTAGGAGAGAAACGGCCTACAACATTGCAAGTACCCTGTTTGTCTCCCTTTGTTTAACGTTTTTTGTTCCGGTTACCATATTTATCTTTTCATTAATCAACATCATGTTAACCTTGAAGATAAATCGTTCATTTGCACTCTGATTAACTTTGATGGTACTTAAATTTTTATCTTTGAATGCCAAAGGCCTTAATAGCCCCTACAAGAGAAGAGCACTATGGAAAAAAGCAGAACACCACAATTGTGATGTGCTATGTGTGCAAGAGTCTTACTTCCTGGTTACAAAACCTCCCAGATGCACCCATAAACACTTCCCTTATGTCTACCAAGCTAATTACAGGGAAAAGAAAAGAGGTGTTATGATAGTATTAAGAGACTCAATTTCCTTTAAATTACATACCTCACTGATAGATGAGGACAGGCCCAGACTGGCCATAGGGCATACCGGGCATCTGCCCGGTGGGCCGCCTGGCCGTCGGGCCGCATGTTGTAAATTCGATCCCATGTTGAAACCATGCATTCACTCCTCTCCATTCTGTCATCGTTTTCCCAACTCCTGGGGGGGCGAGGCAATGCAAGTGAGCACCGGCTGTGGTTGCTCGGTGACCAGTGCAAGGCCCATCCCAAGGGGTGGATTGACCATTCAGGCTTTTGGGCTGAGTGCCGAGGGCTGCAGCCAGTAGGGGGACCAATGAGAGGCTCCTGGGTGGATGGGGCAGCATGGATTCAGCCGCAGGATGGGTGGCGTCAAAGGGCTTCTGGTCCTGAGAGGAGAGAGAGGGACCGAGAGAGCCCAGGGAGGAGGAGGACACTTCTTGGACTGGGTAAGTGTTACTGGATGTGACGGTGGGAGGAGGGGAGGGAGAGGGACCGGCAAGCAGCTGAGAACTGGAGTGTGACAGCCTGCCCTCTACACAGACAGGGGTAAGACCACTCTGAGAGGAGACCTGTGTATGTGGGTGGGGGATGTACTGTACTTTATACAGTATAATGGTGGGACATAGCAGATATACTGATCAACCCCCTCTCCTTCTCCCTCTCCCCTCTCTCACTACCCCCCCACTTCCTACACCCACTCCCCCCTCTCTTACTACTTCCCCTCCCCCTCTTTCATTACCCCCCCACTTCCTACACCCTCTCCCCCTCCCCCTCTTTCACTACCCCCCACTTCCTACACCCCCTCCCCCTCTCTCACTACCCCCTCCCCCTATTTCACTACACCCCACTTCCTACCCCCCCTCCCCCTCTCTCACTACCCTCTTTAATTCCCCCCGCCCCCTCTTTCACTACCCCCACTTCCTACACCCCCTCTCTCACTACCCCCCTCCCCCTACTACCCCCTCCCCCTCTTTCACTACCCCCACTGCCTACACCCCCTCCCCCACTACCCCCCACTTCCTACAGCCCCCTCTCTCATGACCCCCCAATTCCTACACCCCCTCCTCTCTCACTACCCCCCTCTTCTTACACTCCTATCCCCCTCTCATTCTCTCTCCCCCTCTCTTACAACCCCCCTATTCCTGCACCCCCCTCTCCCCCCTCTCTCACTACCCCCCACTTTCTACACCCCCCTCTCTCACTACCCCCCCACTGCATACACCCCCTCTATCACTACCCTCCTCTTCATACACCCCCCACCCCCTCTCTCACTACCCCCCCACTTTCTACACCCCCCTCTCTCACTACCCCCCACTGCCTACACCCCCTCTCCCCATCTCTCACTACCCCCTCTTCCTACACCCCTCTCCCTCCTTCTCCTTCTCTCCTCTCTCACTACTCCCCTCTCTCCCTCCCCCTACCTAAATCCCCTTCTCTTACACTCCCTCTCACACCCCCTCTCCTTCTCCCTCCCTCTCTCTCTTGTACCCCCCTTTTCTCCTCCCTCTCTCCCCTTCCTCCATCTCTCTCCTACTTTCCCAATACCTCCAATTGAAAGCTCTATTTGTGGGAAATAAAGGACATAGATTTTATTTGGGTACAGCATTGAGTGTGGGTGGGGACACAGGGGGCCCATGATCTCTTATTGCCCCTGGGGCCCCATGAGTTGTCAGTCTGTGCCTGGTATAGGCTGCTCAATCTAAAATGCCTGGGCCTATTATTTGTCCCAGTCCAGGCCTGGATGAGGAAGGTAGATATGTAATTCTAGTTGCAGAACTGAAAGGAGTCCTTTACACACTAGAGAATATCTACGCTCCCAACAGGCATCATATATGGTGCAAGAGGATCTTAGCCAAAGCTTGCTCACTCCAGAAACGCCAATTATTGGGAACTTCAACATCCTGATGGACCTGGTAATGGACACTACCCCCAGGAACCCCACACGGAAAGTAGGACCCAAACAATACTTACTGCAAGAAGATCTCCATGACCCGTGGCGCTACCATAACACATCGGAGAGAGACTACACATTCTTCTCTAACCCCCATAATACCTACTCAAGAATTGATTGTTTCATTACTGATAAAATTCTTCTTCAAAAGGTGACTAAGGTGAAAATTTACAATATTACATGGTCCGACCATGCCCCTATCTCTCTGGAAATTTCAGAGCGTCGCCCAGGTAAAAATGTGCCATTATGGCGGAATAATACGTATATTTTGTCCCATCCTTCATATATAGCGGAGTTGAAAACAAAGCTGGAGGAGTTCTTTTTCTTTAATTCAGAGTCCTCCAGTAGTGTATTCAATCTTTGGTGTACCCATAAGGCTTCTTTATTAGGGGGTTGTTGATCCAGATGGCCTGCAGAGAGAGGAAAAAGAGAAATTTTCAAATCTCTACCCTACTTGCTGAAATAGCCGAGTTAGAAACCCAGCACAAAAAGTCTCCCCAAAGTACCTTGCTGTCCAGGCTCACGCTCCTCAGAGAGGAACTAAGAACAGTTTTAATATCCGAACATGATAAGCATATCAAAGGTTTTAAATTAATGACTTTCTCAAAACATAACAAAGCAGGGGAAAAATGGCTTTCCTATGCAAACAAAAGAAAGTTAGAGAAAGAATTACCCAACTTCAGCATCATAAAACAGACAAAAAAGTCCTTGATCCCCCAGAGATAGCTCAAACATTCAGGGGCTATTATGCCTCACTGTACAACCTGAAGGAATACCCTGCCACACCTCAACTCAATACAGCGATAATCTCTAACTTTCTAAAAAAACTAAACTTACCAGTGCTAGATGAAGCCAAACCAAGCCAAGCCAAGCAAACTTTCTGAATCACCCTATAGAATTAAAATAAATTCTTGATGTTATCACCTCTCTCCCTTTAGGTAAATAACCGGGAATGGATGGACTCTCTTCGGAGTATTATAAAGCCCTTACACCAGTCCTAGGCCCTTACTTGGTTAACCTCTACAACCAAGCAATCTTAACGGGTCACTTTCCAAAAGAAATGCTAGAAGCAGTTATCGTGGCCCTGCCTAAACCTGGAAAGGATCCTAATCATCCACAAAACTTCAGACAAATCTCGCTTCTAAACTCGGATCTAAAAGTATACTCCAAACTGCTAGCAAACAGACTTCTGGCTCTAACACCACTCCTTTTAGGGCCAGAACAGGTTAGTTTTGGGAAGGGGAGGCAGGCTCCAGATGGTACAAGGAGAATGATCAACCTCATACATCAAGCTGAGACCTGTCGAGTGCCTTCTCTTCTCCTTGCTTTGGATGCTGAGAAGGCATTTGACAGAGTCCACTTGGAGTACCTATCACAGGTATTGACTACATTTGGGCTGTCTGGGACAAAGCACTCTGCTATTATGTCCCTATATCATAACCCCTCGGCGAAGGTAAATATTGATGGCATCCTGACTGGGTCGTTTGACCTTTCGAATGGTACGAGACAGGACTGCCTCCTATGCCCAATCCTATTCTCCCTGGCTATCGAACCCTTTGCTGAAGCCATCAGGACTGATTCTCTTATCCAAGGATTGACAGTGGGACAATCTGAACACAAAATAGGTCTGTTCGTAGACGACATTATCCTCTCTATATCTAATCCATTCAAATCCCTACATAGAATCCAGCAACTAATAGAAGAATTTGGGAGAGCCTCTTACTATAAGGTCAACTCCAATAAATGTCAGATACTCACCATGGGACTACCCCAAGATCAAATCAATCTGCTGAAAAATGAATTTCCATATACATGGGTAACTAAATCTATATTATATCTAGGAATTCAACTTTCTTATCCAGCTAGCTCACTATATGAGGCTAATTTTCCTTCATTACTAACTAATACCTCTGAAGACCTAAGGCGAATAGGGAAAACTCAGCTTTCTTGGGTAGGTAGATCAGCTGCCTTTAAAATGCAAGTTCTCCCACGGATATTATACTTGTTTAGAACACTCCCTATCCATATCCCTAACTCCTTTTTTACCAAATGCAACTCCCTCTTGAGGTAATACATTTGGCAAAACAAAAATAGGAGGATTGCTCTTTCCTCATTACAACTCCTGAAAAAGAGCGGTGGGATAGGACTATCAGACCTACTGGGATACTATAATGCATCCTTGCTAGACCAAATTAAACATTGGATCCAAAAGACGGATGACAAATTATGGGTTAACATGGAACAAAGTTTTATGAACCACCAGGACTTTCTAGGGATATTAGCAGCTTCTCTCATGTCCCCCTTAATTGTCTCCACCGTGCTTCACCCTATAATTGGAGCCACTTTAAAAGCATGGTGCATCCTAGCCACCCGTACAGCCCACAAAGAATTTACCCATAAACTAGATATCCCGGTTAAAACGTATGAATGGCTTATTGGAGGCTTTGATGCTAGAGATTGTTATGAAATGGGGTGTGAACTTTCTAAAAATCCTTAACAAAGCAAGCTTCCTATCGATGCTTATAGGTAAATGCAAATTAGACACTTCCATTCAGTTACCAAATGCAAAGAATACATAGAAATCCCAAACACTATTTGGGAATTCCTACAGGGGAAATCACACAAATCAATTCAGGGGATTTCTTTCTTTTACAATACCTTGATGGATCCAACACTAACGACTAAAACACCCGACATGTGTAAGTGGGAAAAAGATCTAGAGAAAGAATTCTCTCTGCAACAATGGTTAAAATTCATACACTTGAGTTACAGTATGTCATCCTGTGTTGAACACTGGGAAAACTTTCAAAAAATGTATCACAGGTGGTACTGTATATGACAGTATGCAAGTAAAGGCGCAGAGAACTGGAGATAACAATAATGACAACAATAAAAGCAAAGGGATGGGGAACAGACTGAAATTTTCCAATCTTATAATACATTCAATGGATAAATAATGTCCACATGTATATGTCCGAAAAAGAAGAAAATGTGTATCACATTAGCACATGTGGGGAATGGTCTTACAGTCATGTATAAATGAGGGGTCATGTACAAATGAGGGGTTCAAGGATCCAAATAATGGTAGGTCCACAAGCAGGGCTGCCGTCATCAAGAAGCGAAACCACATTCCAATCCTAAGGAAAAACAGAAGAGAGAGGCGCCTCTGGGTGTAGACTAAAAACAAGGTTTATTCATAAAAAGATAATGATGATCAAACTCACATGTTGAAGATCATCAATAGGCATAAAATGGTAATCAAATGCTGGAAAGGACATCATCCATCAAAGGTTCAAATCAGTCGAAGACAACTCCTGGCGGGGGGCTCTGCCTGTGTGTGAGGAGAGGTACCGCTGAAATGTGAGGCCGGCCGCAGCGGTGACAAGTCACAATACTCGGTGGAGAACAGGGAAGAGCGTAAACATCCGGCGAGGAGTTGACGTCATGACGTCATCACTCCTCGCCGGATGTTTACGCTCTTCCCTGTTCTCCACCGAGTATTGTGACTTGTCACCGCTGCGGCCGGCCTCACATCTCAGCGGTACCTCTCCTCACACACAGGCAGAGCCCCCCGCCAGGAGTTGTCTTCGACTGATTTGAACCTTTGATGGATGATGTCCTTTCCAGCATTTGATTACCATTTTATGCCTATTGATGATCTTCAACATGTGAGTTTGATCATCATTATCTTTTTATGAATAAACCTTGTTTTTAGTCTACACCCAGAGGCGCCTCTCTCTTCTGTTGGTACTGTATATGACCCCTTATAGGTTGTCCAAAATATTTTCGGATTCCACGAACAATTGTTGGAGAGGGTGTAACCAAATAGGAAACCTGTACCATGTGTTATGGAACTGCCCCACATAAATATCTTTTGGGAAAACATAGCAATAGATATAAGCAAAATCACAGGGCATGATGCAACATTGACTCCAGAACTAGCCTTCCTAAATATAGGGCTAGATACATATCCTAGTACAGTTAGAACAGTAATAGCCCATGTCTTATTCACATCTAGAACAGCCCTAGAGAGCAAATGGAAAACCTCTACCCTTCCTACAACGAGAGAAATAACCACAAGGGTTAATATACAGTGTCAATATGAAAAATGATTGGCGTTCAAAAAACTTAAAGCGCACCACTTTGCAAGGTCTTGGCAAGCTTGGTTCCTCTACCCAGAGGCAGCCAAAGACCTTAAACCATAACATTACCAATTCCAAAGCCATGTATTTGATATACTAAACCATACAATGATTACTGTAGTATCTTAATAAAAAGTTGGTGACTGTATTTTTCTTTACCTTCCCCTTTGTTCCAGTTTAAGTTGCCTTCAGTTTACCCAAATTTAGTTTTTTGTGTTTTTGTTTTTAAGCAAAACTTCAAGACTTACAATACATGACATTTTTGAGAAACATGAGCATTATGGTAATAGTATCCTGATATCTGCATACCCCCTTCACAGTATGATGCCGCTCGGGATGATGGGAAAACTGTATTTAACTACCACCAGTGGGGATACAGACCTACAACTGCTCCGTGATAGGCTTTCCCTCCAAATGTCATAGGTATATGCGATAGTTAATCACCTTATTGTTAATGATTTACTATAAGATTTGTTTGAAAAAGCTATGCTTGTGAAATTTTTTGATGCCTTGTCTTTACTGTATTTGACTGTAAACTTCAATAAACATATTTGAAAGTAAAAGGGAAAAAAAAGTACAAAATATTGTTTTTTTTTCAAAATTGTCGCTATTTTTTTGTTTATAGTGCAAAAAATAAAAACTGCAGAGATGATGAAATACCACCAAAAGAAAGCTCTATTTGTGGAAAAAAAGGACTTCAATTTTCCTTGGGTACAACGCTGCATGACCGCGCAATTGTCAGTTAAAGCGACGCAGTGCCGTATCGCAAAAAATCGCCTGGTCATTGAGCAGCCAAATTTTCCAGAGCTGAAATGGTTAACCTTAGCACCCACTGTACACACATATTCAGCCTCGGCTTTAAGGGGTTATACCGGGATGATGCAGGCATCACCCCGGTACCGGGAGACCCGATCCATGATCTGGCACTTCCACCGGCTAGAGTGAGGCTGAAACAAAGCCGGAAAATACTTTGTTCCAGTCTTCTATGTAAAAACACGGAAGAGACATCACAATGTCACTTCCAGTTTACTCAGCTGCCAATGGCACCAATTTATAATAAAAATTACAGTATTCAGAATTGCTGTTTCTGAATGCTTTGAAGTGCAAAGGAGGGATTTGGGGTCTTTTAGACCCCTGATCCCTACATAAAGAGTACCTGTCACCACCTATTCCTGTCACAAGGGATGTTTGCAGAATTTTTTTTTTTAAAGTGACAATGTTAAAAAAAAAAAAAAAAAAATAACATAAATAAGAAGAAAAAAATTAAAGCGCCCCCTTCCCCACGAGCTTGCACAGCAAAGAAAATGCATGCGTAAGTCGCGCCCGTATATGGTGTTCAAATCACACATTTGAGATATGGCCGCAATCATTAGAATGAGAGCAATAATTATAGCAAAAGACCTCCTCTGTAACTCTAATCTGGTAACTGTTAAATTTTTTTTTTAGGTACTGTAGTTTGTCGCCATTCCACAAGTGTGTGCAATTTGAAAGCATGACGTGTTAGGTGTCTATTTACTCAGTGTAACATCATCTTTCACATTTAAAAAAAAAATAGGGCTAACTTTACTGTTTTGTTTTTTTTTATTCATGAAAGTGTTTTTTTTTTCCCAAAAAAGTGCGTTTGAAAGACCGCTGCGCAAATACCGTGTGACATAAATTATTGCAACAATCACCATTTTATTCTATAGGGTGTCTGCTAAAAAATATATATATAATGTTTGCAAAAAATACAGATTTTAACTTGTAAGCAACAAATGTCAGAAATAGGCTTAGGCTTGAAAAGGTTAATGACCAGGCCATTTTTTGCGATACGGCACTGCATCGCTTTAACTGACAGTTGCGCAGTCATGCAATCTTGTACCTTAACAAAATTGACGTTCTTTTTTTCCCACAAATAGAGCTTTCTTTTGGTGGTATTTGATCACCTCTGCGGTTTTTATTTTTTGCGCTATAAACAAACAAAGAGAGACAATTTAAAAAAAAACACTTTTTTTTACTTTTTGCTATAATACATATCCAAAAAAAACAAAAAAAACACATTTATTCATCAAAATGTAAAAGAATACAGCGCTGTCAAAAAAAACATAACATGACATACATAAATTGATCCAATATATAAACTCCAAATTGAATGATAAGCTGCGGTTGCAAAAATGCGAGATACCCACACTATAAATGTTAGAATTGTATAAGAAACCGCGCTACATGAACTAAAAATTAAAAAATTAAAAAATTAAAAATATGCACATCAAAATACTGAGTCCATCTGAAGATAATGTCAATAAATATCCGACAAAAAATCACCAAGGGATATAACTCTTCATCCACATAATTTGTGACATCACACTCAGTTCACCATTGGAAGTAGTGTTAGAGATAGGACAGTCCTCCACCTTCAAAACAACTGCTTCTTACCAGCTCCCTTGATCTCTGGTCAGGAGATCAATAGCGCCTTTTGGCTTATAACCCAGCCACAGTCTCAGATAGGGATGGATATAAGGTCAGATCGACTCCTCCTATTATCCTAAACAGCCCATACACAACTGTTCAGAGGCTGCCAGCCCTGGTACCAGCTTCAGAAGCACACCCATCAAATTCAGATCTTTAACATAGGCAAGAAAGAGGGAAGCGGGTGCAGGATACTCAAAAAACACAAAATCTTGGAGGCCAGCTTCCCTGAAAAAATTCTGTTCCAGCAATATTTGGTCCTTCAGTTGCAGCCTCAAAAAAATGCTGAAGAGGGGGCAACCAGTATATCTGAGATCCTATTTAAGCAGTTATAGTCCTAAAGTGGTTGTAACCCACCGCTCTAGGTGACCGGGTTCAAGCTTCCCGTCCTCCGCTCATCCACACAGCGGAGGACGGGAAGCTTGAACCCGGTCACCTAGAGCGGTGGGTTACAACCACTTTAGGACTATAACTGCTTAAATAGGATCTCAGATATACTGGTTGCCCCCTCTTCAGCATTTTTTTGAGGCTGCAACTGAAGGACCAAATATTGCTGGAACAGAATTTTTTCAGGGAAGCTGGCCTCCAAGATTTTGTGTTTTTTGAGTATCCTGCACCCGCTTCCCTCTTTCTTGCCTATGTTAAAGATCTGAATTTGATGGGTGTGCTTCTGAAGCTGGTACCAGGGCTGGCAGCCTCTGAACAGTTGTGTATGGGCTGTTTAGGATAATAGGAGGAGTCGATCTGACCTTATATCCATCCCTATCTGAGACTGTGGCTGGGTTATAAGCCAAAAGGCGCTATTGATCTCCTGACCAGAGATCAAGGGAGCTGGTAAGAGGCAGTTGTTTTGAAGGTGGAGGACTGTCCTATCTCTAACACTACTTCCAATGGTGAACTGAGTGTGATGTCACAAATTATGTGGATGAAGAGTTATATCCCTTGGTGATTTTTTGTCGGACATTTATTGACATTATCTTCAGATGGACTCAGTATTTTGATGTGCATATTTTTAATTTTTTAATTTTTTAATTTTTAGTTCATGTAGCGCGGTTTCTTATACAATTCTAACATTTATTCATCAGTTTAGGCCAATATATATTCTTCTACATCGCAATAGGCGTATATTGATTGGTTTGCGCAAAAGTTATCGCGTCTACAAATAGATGTGATAGATTTAGGGACTTTTATTTATTTTTTTGTGTTTTTTTTTTTTTTTATCATTAAAAATTTTTTATTGAAATGTCCATACAAATAACATGTAAATAAACTAAATTGCGCTAGCAAAACAAACAAACTTTTCCTTAGTAAAAAAATTAATTAGAAGTGCTTAGAGAACACAATATGTGTATAAACAATGAGTGCATAAAATGCTTATAAATCATTGGGGCCCGAAAATCTGCATCGGAGCTGATAGAAGATTTGTTTTTCTTTTTCCCCCCCTTTGAGATTGGAATAGTTGGACCATCCCAGCCATACGGAAGTCGGCGGTACACGCTGCTAAGACCAGGAGACTAACAGCTGGTCCCTGCAGAGGGTGAAATCTGCAAGCTGATAAGACCTTGCCACAGGGGAGGTCCATCTTTTGGGGTAAGCGCACATCTATTACTTCCTTCACCGCTATCAATGCACATCTGATCTGAAGTATCTTGGTGTACCAATCCTTAGTGTGTGGCGATGAAACACATGAAGTGGACTTTTTGATTTCTGGTCAAAACGATTCATATTATTATGGACGGATTATGAGTGGCTTTTTACCTATGATCACTGACTTTTAATATATTTTCTCCACTTTTGTATAAGCATTTTATGCACTCATTGTTTATACACATATTGTGTTCTCTAAGCACTTCTAATTAATTTTTTTACTAAGGAAAAGTTTGTTTGTTTTGCTAGCGCAATTTAGTTTATTTACATGTTTGTCACTTCATAGATATTTGGAGTTTTTTTTTGCAGCTGCACCTTTTGTGTGTATACGCCTTTCTGTCACACATTGCTCGTTGGCGCAGGTTGATTTTGCCATATTCCATACAAATAACAGAAAAATTAAAGGCAGCTGGTTTTGGTATATAACAATCAGGTATAGCAGTTAAACATTTACATACTAATCTCAATCAAAGTAATGGACAGGAGTCATACAAATGATAAAATAAAGCATACATAAACAGTATAATAACATCCCTGTTTAACCCATTGGGTTCTAACTGTAAATAGGCGCTAACTAATATAATGACAACATTATGGACAATTCAAGAAATTAGAAAAAGAGAGAACTGTGAAGCCTTGATATTACTCATGGAATAATATTGAAATATGGTTTAAGAACTGCAGCTCATGTTTTTGAGTGAGGTAGAAGCTCTAGGGTGACTAGTCCATATTTGCCACAATTTCTCAAACTTGACCTTGTAATTTTTATACGCCAACATTAACTCATATTGAGCTTGTGTATTCAACCTTATAACAACATCAGATAAATTCGATGCTTCGTTAGATTTCCATAGTTTTGTTATAGTCAGCCTTGCTGCTATTAATACATTTGCTACTACTGTTCTATATTCTATAGAATCCAGATTTATTCCTAAAAGGGCCATTGCGGGAGTAAGGGGAAGTAAATTACGAGTAGGGATGAGCTTCGAGTTCGAGTCGAACTCATGTTCAACTCGAACATTGGCTATTCGCAAGTTCGCCGAACAGCGAACAATTTGGGGTGTTCGCGGCAAATTCGAATGCCGCGGAACACCCTTTAAAAGTCTATGGGAGAAATCAAAAGTGCTAATTTTAAAGGCTTATATGCAAGTTATTGTCATAAAAAGTGTTTGGGGACCTGGGTCCTGCCCCAGGGGACATGGATCAATGCAAAAAAAAGTTTTAAAAACGGCTGTTTTTTCAGGAGCAGTGATTTAAATAATGCTTAAAGTCAAACAATAAAAGCGTAATATCCCTTTAAATTTCATAGCTGGGGGGTGTCTATAGTATGCCTGTAAAGGGGTGCATGTTTCCCGTGTTTAGAACAGTCTGACAGCAAAATGACATTTTAAAAGAAAAAACCCATTTAAAACTACTCGCGGCTATTGCATTGCCGACAATACACATAGAAGTTCATTGATAAAAACGGCATGGGAATTCCCCACAGGGGAACCCCAAACCAAAATTTAAAAAAAAATGACGTGGGAGTCCCTCTAAATTCCATACCAGGCCCTTCAGGTCTGGTATGGATTTTAAGGGGTACCCCGCGCCAAAAAAAAAAAACGACGTGGGATCCCCCCAAAAATCCATACAAGACCCTTATCCGAGCATGCAACCTGGCAGGCTGCAGGAAAAGAGGGGGGGACGAGTGTGCGGCCCCCCTCCTGAACCGTACCAGGCCACATGCCCTCAACATTGGGAGGGTGCTTTGGGGTAGCCCCCCAAAACACCTTGTCCCCATCTTGATGAGGACAAGGGCCTCATCCCCACAACCCTGGCCGGTGGTTGTGGGGGTCTGCGGGTGGGGGGCTTATTGGAATCTGGAAGCCCCCTTTAACAAGGGGACCCCCAGATCCCGCCCCCCCTGTGTGAAATAGTAAGGGGGTACTTACCCCTACCATTTCACTAAAAAACTGTCAAAAATGTTAAAAATGACAAGAGACAGTTTTTGACAATTCCTTTATTTAAATGCTTCTTCTTTCTTCTATCTTCCTTCATCTTCTTCTTCTGGTTCTTCTGGCTCTTCCAGTTCTTCCTCCGGTGTTCTCGTCCAGCATCTCCTCCGCGGCGTCTTCTATCTTCTTCTCCTCGGGCCGCTCCGCACCCATGGCATGGGGGGGAGGCTCCCGCTCTTCTCTTCTTCTTTTCTTCTCTTCTTCTCTTCTTCATTTTCTTCTCTGGGCCGCTCCGCACCCATGCTGGCATGAAGGGAGGCTCCCACTGTGTGACGGCGTCTCCTCGTCTGACAGTTCTTAAATAACGGGGGGCGGGGCCACCCGGTGAGCCCACCCCCTCTGACGCACAGTGACTTGACGGGACTTCCCTGTGATGTCACGGGGAATGCCACAGGGAAGTCCCGTTATGTCCCGTGCGTCAGAGGGGGCGGGGTCACCGGATGGCCCTGCCCCCGTTATTTAAGAACCGTCAGACAAGGAGATGCCGTTACACAGCGGGAGCCTCCCTCCATGCCAGCATGGATGCGGAGCGGCCCGGAGAAGAAAATGAAGAAGAGAAGAAGGAAGAAGAGAAGAAGATGAAGAAGAAGATGAAGAGAAGAGCGGGAGCCTTCCCCCATGCCATGGGTGCAGGGCGGCCCGAGGAGAAGAAGATAGAAGACGCCACGGAGGAGATGCTGGACGAGAACACCGGAGGAAGAACCAGAAGAGCCAGAAGAACCAGAAGAAGAAGATGAAGGAAGATAGAAGAAAGAAGAAGCATTTCAATAAAGGAATTGTCAAAAACTGTCTCTTGTCATTTTTAACATTTTTGACAGTTTTTTAGTGAAATGGTAGGGGTAAGTACCCCCTTACTATTTCACACAGGGGGGGGGCGGGATCTGGGGGTCCCCTTGTTAAAGGGGGCTTCCAGATTCTGATAAGCCCCCCGCCCGCAGACCCCCACAACCACCCGCCAGGTTTGTGGGGATGAGGCTCTTGTCCTCATCAACATGGGGACAAGGTGTTTTGGGGGGCTACCCAAAGCACCCTCCCAATGTTGAGGGCATGTGGCCTGGTATGGTTCAGGAGGGGGGGCCGCACTCTCGTCCCCCCCTCTTTTCCTGTGGCCTGCCAGGTTGCGTGCTCGGATAAGGGTCTGGTACGGATTTTTTGGGGGACCCCACGCCATTTTTTTTTTGGGCACGGGGTTCCCCTTAAAATCCATACCAGACCTGAAGGGCCTGGTATGGAATTTAGGGGGACTCCCACATCATTTTTTTTTTAAATTTTGGTTCGGGGTTCCCCTGCGGGGAATTCCCATGCCATTTTTATCAATGAACTTCTATGTGTATTGTCGGCAATGCAATAGCTGCGAGTAGTTTTAAATGGGTTTTTTCCTTCGAAATGTCATTTTGCTGTCAGACTGTTCTAAACACAGGAAACATGCGCCCCTTTACAGGCATACTATTGACACCCCCCAGCTACGAAATTTAAAGGGATATTACACTTTTATTGTTTGACTTTAAGCATTATTAAAATTACTGCTCCTGAAAAAACGTCCGTTTTTAAAACTTTTTTTGCATTGATCCATGTCCCCTGGGGCAGGACCCAGGTCCCCAAACACTTTTTATGAATATAACTTGCATATAAGCCTTTAAAATTAGCACTTTTGATTATTCATGTTCGTGTCCCATAGACTTTAATGGTGTTCGCGTGTTCGAACAAACTTTTTTCCTGTTTGCATGTTCTGGTGCGAACCGAACAGGGGGGAGTTCGGCTCATCCCTAATTACCAGTGAGGTTAGCAATAAATGTCAAAACTGATTTCCAAAAACTACTAAGATTTTTGCAATTCCATAAAATATGTTAAAGGGAACCAGTTTGTTCATTGCATCGCCAGCAAGTTGGGGAGAGTGATGGGTAGATTTTGGAAAGTTTATATGGTGTAAGGTACCATCTGTTTTATATCTTTTGGGCATTATCCCAATGTTTAACGCAGGATGATGCCATAGTGCTCAGAATTATGGCCTTATTCCATTGTTGCCAAGAAATAGATAAGGAAAGATCCTTTTCCCATTTCAGCATATTATTGGTTTTAACAGGTTTAGGGAATTCTGAGAAAAGTTTGTAAAATAAGGATATTCCTTTTTTATCACAAGCGTATTTGTTCAGTAGGAACTTCCAGATTTTTGATGGGATATTCATGCTTGATTCTGGGTCAAGTTTCTTTAATCTTTCAAAATGTCTAAGTTTTTTTAACACCAACTCTTTATAGTCTAGAGGTAGGTTGGCATAGTAATTAAACCCCTGTGAAATCCAATTATTCACTGAGATACAGGCTCTACAGTAGTCCAGCACTCTTAAGGGCACAGTGATTTTAATTAGTTCACCTAGTTCTTTTGATTTAGATAATATGTGTTTCAAGCTATCAACGTGGATTTAACAGTGATGAGTTTTGGTATTATGACTATAGGAAGCAAAGCATACGCTATAGCTAATGCACACATGTCATTGCCCTTAGTGACTTCTTTTTCAATATTTACCCAAAGTTTCTCGTCTAAATTAGAAAACCAAAATTTCATTTAATCAAGGAGTGACGCATAGTAATATTGTCGCATATCTGGGAGACCCATTCCACCTTTATTCTTAGTAGTGGTAAGAATTGAGAAGGCTACTCTAGGTTTTTTATCATTCCAAATACATTTTTTAAGCTTTAGATTCACCTGGTTGAAAAATGTATTGTTCACCTGGATGGGGAGCGAGCGGAAATAATAAAGAATTTTAGGAATGGTCTGCATTTTAAAACCCGCTATTTTCCCTACCCAGGAGAGTTGTGTTTTATGGAAATATTTGAGATCCTTATTTATATTTTCTAGTAGTTTAGGGAAATTTACTTCATATAATTTAGCTGTTGGATAGGTAAGTTGGATCCCCAAAAAAGCAATGGAGGGCTGGTCCCAATTGTAAGTCGTTTTATTTTTAAGGGTCATGTAGCTTTTTTGGGATATATTCATAGGCAGGACATGACATTTGTTGCTATTAATTTTGTAGTATGAGATTTTCCCAAAGAATTCTAATATATTTTGCACATTGATGAGAGAGGTTTCAGGATTGGATAAAGAAAGTATTATATCATCTGCGAATAATCCTAATTTGTGTTCAATATTGCCCACTTTAATACCTGTAATTGATTCATTAGAACCGATTAGTTCTGCCAAAGGTTCTATTGCCAATGAAAATATTATAGAAAGGTCAAAGCTTTTGGACAAATTTCCTGAAGTGAATACTTTAGCAGAGGGCTTCGTATAGAGGGACATAATGGCTGAATGAATGAAACCTGTAAATCCGATTTTCATAAGTGTTGCCGATAGATAGCCCCAATGTATTCTATCGAATGCCTTCTCTGCAACTAAAGCAAGAAGCAGAGAAGTCACTCCCCTATTCTCCACTTGTTGAATCAAATTAATCATACACCTTGTTCCATCAGGGGCCTGACTACCTTTAACAAAACAAACTTGATCCAATCCGATAAGATAGGGAGTAATTTCCAACAGTCTACTAGCTAGTATTTTAGCATAAATTTTAATGTCGGAGTTTAACAATGATATTGGCCTATAATTGTCCGGTGAAGTAGTATCATTCCCAGGTTCCTTTGGGAAATTATTACTACTGGAGGCTATAAAATTGTACAATTTAGGGATGTCTTTAATGGCCTTTGATATTTCCTGTTCTGTAATCAGCTTATTTAGATTATCAAGGGTAGCAGCATCAATCTTTGGAAGCTTGATATTATCTAGAAATTTTGTTCTGTCCTCAGGTGAAGGTTGAGGAGTATTCTTATCCTCCTTTAGGTTATAGAGGAGTCCATAATAATCTGAGAAGTTGTCCGCTATATCTTGGGGATTGTAAATGACCCTTCCATCGTCATGATGGACCATTTTGTGAATTTTACCTTTGATTTGTTGTTTTTGAAGTTGGGAGGCTAACAACTTCCCTGCTCTGTTACCTTGTGAATAAAAGTTAAGTTTTAGTTTCCTAAAATTTTTATCGTGGTTAGTTACTAGAGTAGCTCTTAATTAGTTTCTACAGTTATTCAGTTGGTGTGACAACTATGGGTCATTAGGTTGCTTTTTATGATCTTTTTCTAGGGTTTTAATATCCCTCATTAGTTTATCTAGAGTTGTAGATGTCCTCTTTTTCTCCCTAGAGGCTAGTTGAATTAGCAAACCTCTAATGTAGGCTTTATGGGCACACCAAAGAGTAGTGCTCAACACAGAATCATTATCATTTACCATAAAGAACTCCTGTAGCTTTTCTTTCATCACAGACATGTGCTTCTCTTGTGATAAAATATAAGTATTATTTCTCCATAGAAATGTGTTGTTGCATTGCTGGTCCACCTTTCTAATGTAATTGGTGCATGGTCTGACCAGGTAATGTTATGAATTTTGGCGTCTATTGTTTTTTGTAAGAGAGTTTTGTCTGTGATGAAAAAATCTATTCTTGAGTAGGTTTTATGTGCATTGGAAAAGAATGTATAATCCCTTTCGGTGGAGTGAAGACACCTCCAGGGGTCATACAGGTCTTCTTGAAAAAAAAGATCACTTAGTCGCAATCTGATGGTGTGGTTCTTCTTGGTCGTATCAATATTTGGTTCCATAGGGGCATTAAAGTCACCACAAATGATAATGTTACCTTTTTGGATTTTACGTATTTTTTTCAATATTTTCCGCAAGAATCGGTGAGGATGTGTGTTGGGTGCATAGACATTGGCAATTGTATATGTTGTGTTGTCTATGGTAGCCACTAATGTAATAAATCTTCCGTAGTCGTCTGTTTGTAAATCCAGCATCTTAAATGTTGCGATGTCTCTTACTACAATAATTACTCCTTGTTTCTTTTTGTGATTGTCTGAGTGGAAAATATGTGGATATTTGTTGTGAGTGAACTTTGTTGAATTGTTTTTAGCAAAATATGATTCCTGGACGCATACTATGTCACTTCCAAACTTTAAGGCGTCAGTCCATAATGTTTTCCGTTTGTGGAGAGTGTTGAGTCCTTTTGCGTATAATGATAGTAGTTCAAGTCCCATTAATGTGAAACCAATAGATAGCGAAGTGTCGCGTTGCTATTCTTAGATTAAACCAGATTATTCCAGTGAGGTTATGCATTATATAGCGGAATGTTGGAGAGAGCCATATAGCTAAGTCCATGAAGGTAAAGCAACACAACTGAAGAAAAACTGTAAAAAACAAAAAACTGTAAAAACAAGGAGGAGTTGTGAACAACTCCTGTGTACTATTATGTTAGTGCTTGCAGTTGGGGGAAAAAGTAAATCTTTGGGATACAATTATAACGAGTTCCCTGAAGAAATTATATACCTGAGGACATAATGGTATAGTACTCCATATTGCCTATGAAGTTAGTCAGGTTAGGAGCAGGAGAGAATGCCAGTATAGGTGCCCTTTATCCATGGCTAGTTTGCCATTGTGGTGCTATTTTCCCCAGAGGGGGTTTCTCCAAATTAAGATCACCTTCTTTTGGTAATAATCCCCATGATTTGAAGTACTTCAGCCCTTCTTCTAGCGCAGTGTTTCTCAACTCCAGTCCTCAAGGCGCACCAACAGGTCATGTTTTCAGGATTTCCACTATTTTGCACAGGTGATTTGATTAGTTTCTTTGCCTTAGTAATTACCACAGCCATTTCGTCTGAGGGAAATCCTGAAAACATGACCTGTTGGTGCGCCTTGAGGACTGGAGTTGAGAAACACTGTTCTAGCGTGTAAATAGAGTATGAGATGCTATCCCTCTCTATGAGCAGTTTAGTGGGAAAACCCCATTTATACACAATGTTATGGTTGCGGAGGATTTTGGTTATTGGATTCAAATTTATTCGGGCCATGGTTGCTTGTGACAAATAGGAGTATAGCTGAATGCCCGCATAAGGATCTGGTAGTGGAGAACATTGTCTCGCAAGTTGCATGAAATGATCTTTCACATGGTAAAAATGTATTTTCGCAATTGCATCCCTGGGCAACTTTTCTGGTATGTGAGAGGGCTTAGGCAGCCTGTGCGCTCTATCTATTACCAGCTCTTGAGGAGATATTGTAGGTATCAGATCAGACATCATTCGGCATAAAAATTGTTTCAAATCTGAATTTTTTATATCTTCAGGGATTCCTCTAAATTTTATATTGTTCCGTCTGGATCTGTCCTCTAAATCGGAAACCTTCAACTTTAGATGTTTAATTTCATCCTCCAGATCTACGTGTGAATCCACTAAGTCATTGTGGGCTTCAGTAAAATCATTCATTTTGTGCTCAATATAGTCTACCCTTTCTCCCAAAGCATCCATTTCCATCTTGGATTTTTGCATAAAGGATAGCATATCTTGCTGGAGAGCTCCCCTTAAGGATAGTAGCATTTCCTTAAGATCTGTGTCAACTATGGGCTGGCCAGAAGTGGCGAATGCATGAAGCTTTTTATTATAAGGGTTGTTTGTGAATGTAGCATTTACATTAGGGTGAAGGTCACTTACATAACTTTCAGCATCAGAAATTCTTCTTTTTTGCCTCAGTGGGCTGTTGATATCTGCATTAGCTGGGTCAGAGCTGTTATGCTGCACATTAGAGTGTGCTCTCTCCCCCCTCCCTCCTCCTTCACACTGATCAACCTGCATTCCTATGCTGTGCTGTGAGTGGGAGGGGCCGGCACCATGCTGTTTCTCTGGAGTCCTGGCCAGGTTGTTAAATGTGCTTAATTTACGGGGCTTACCTTCGTTTTTTCTCTTCCCTGACATCACCAGCTGCTTCCTCGGTATCTCCCCTGCTATGCTGTGTTATCAGGTAGGCTATAAATAGCATTGGGTTGCTTCAGGGAGACTCGGTTCTCAGAGCTCTCCTATAGTGCGACCATCCACTTCCGATGCTGGCCACGCCCCCCATTTTTTTGTGTTTTTTACTAGTAATGGTGGTGATCTGTGATTTTTAGCGGGACTGTGACATTGCTCAGGTAAGAAAAAAGGGGGTCTGGGGGAGCTGCAGAACAGAAAGATTTTCACCCTAGCCGCCTTTCACCTTAACTGCTTGCCGACCAGCCGCCGCAACTGCGGCAACATAACTCGGCTGGGCAAATTGCCGTCATGTTACGTCGCTTCTATTTTTGGCCACTAAGGGTGCGCACACGCCCGGCGAGTGCCCGGCGGTCACGATGACCGCCAGGCTCCCGTGATTGCTTGTGATGCGGCGAGAACCAGGATCTCTGTGTGTAAACACAGAGATCCCGGTTCTCTGAGGGGAGAAAAGACTGATCGTGTCTTCATACAAAGTATGAACACAGATCTATCTCTTCCCCTAGCAAGTCCCATCCCCCCTTCAGTTAGAACACACACTAGGGAACGCAGTTAACCCCTTGATCGCACCCCTAGTGTTAACCCCTTCACTGCCAGTGACATTTTTACAGTAATCAATGCATTTTTATAGCACTGATCGCTGTATAAATGCCAATGGTCCCAAAAATGTGTCAAAATTGTCTGATGTGTCCGCCATAATGTCGCAGTCATGATAATGATTTAATGCTTATTGCAATTTTTATTACCAAAAATATGTAGAAGAATACATATCGGCCTAAACTGAGAAAAAAATTGCTTTTTTAAAAAAAAAATGGGGATATTTATTATAGCAAAAAGTACAAAATATTGTGTTTTTTTCAAAAGTGTTGCTCCTTTTTTGTTTATAGCGCAAAAAATAAAAAACCACAGAGGCAATTAAATACTACCAAAAGAAAGCTCTATTTGTGGGAAAAAAAGAACGTCAGTTTTGTTTGGGTACAGCACCGCACGACCACGCAATTGTCAGTTAAAGCGACGCAGTGCCGAATCGCAAAAAAATGCTCTGGTCATTCAGCAGCCAAATCTTCTGGGGCTGAAGTGGTTAATGCATACAATGCATTAAGGTGAAAAACATTGAGGCTTTACAACCACTTTAAGTATCAGAAGTTCTAGCTGTTCCAATTTTGTTAGCCAGGCTTTAAGCATTTCTGTAGAAATCTTTAAATTTGAGCACAATATTTTATTTTTCCTCACTCTTGGATTACAGCTAAATTCAGCAAATCTACTAGGTTTAGTCTTTGATTTCTTGTTATCTGTTTTGAGCTCCCCTTTCCTCCTCATTTGTCCACCTGTACATTAAGAGCCATTTTGACCCTTCTTCACTTCACAGTATACTCCAGCTTTGCCTAACAGTATCCACCCTAAAACAGTTGTTTAAGGAACGTATTTATGGAGCAGGATGTGCACTGGGTTGCATCACCACTCATGTAGGACATGTTAACCACCAGGGATGAGCCGAACACCCCCCTGTTCGGTTCGCAGGGAAGAGGCAAAAAATTTGTTCAAACACGCAAACACCGTTAAAGTCTATGGGACTCGAACATGAATAATCAAAAGTGCTAATTTTAAAGGCTTATATGCAAGTTATTGTCATAAAAAGTGTTTTGGGACCTGGGTCCTGCCCCAGGGCACATGGATCAATGCAAAAAAAAGTTTTAAAAACGGACGTTTTTTCGGGAGCAGTGATTTTAATAATGCTTAAAGTGAAACAATAAAAGTGTAATATTCCTTTAAATTTCGTACCTGGGGGTGTCTATAGTATGCCTGTAAAGGGGCGCATGTTTCCCGTGTTTAGAACAATCTGACAGCAAAATGACATTTCAAAGGTAAAAAAGTCATTTAAAAGTACCCGCGGCTATATGAATTGTCGGTCCGACAATACACATAAAGGTTCATTGATAAAAACGGCATGGGATTTTCCCAAAGGGGAACCCCAAACCAAATTTTTTTTTTCAAATGGCGTGGGGGTCCCCCTAAATTCCATACCAGGCCCTTCAGGTCTCGTATGGATATTAAGGGGAACCCCGCGCCAAAATTTAAAAAAAAAGGCGTGGGGGTCCCCCTCAAAATCCATACCAGACCCTTATCCGAGCATGCAACCTGGCAGGCCGCAGAAAAAGAGGGGGGCGAGAGAGCACCCCCCTCCTGAACTGTACCAGGCCACATGCCCTCAACATTGGGAGGGTGCTTTGGGGTCCCCCCCAAAGCATCTTGTCCCCATGTTGATGAGGACAAGGGCCTCATCCCCACAACCCTTACCTGGTGGTTGTGGGGGTCTGAAGGCGGGGGGCTTATCGGAATCTGGAAGCCCCCTTTAACAAGAGGACCCCCAGATCCTGCCCACCCCCTGTGTGAAATGGTAAGGGGGTACAAAATACCCCTACCATTTCACTAAAAAAGTGTCAAAAATGTTAAAAATGACAAGAGACAGTTTTTGACAATTCCTTTATTTAAATGCTTCTTCTTTCTTCTATCCTCTATCTGCTTTCTTCTATCTTCTTTCTTCTATGTTCTTTCTTCTATCTTCCTTCGGTTTCTTCCTCCATCTTCTTCTTCTTCTTCCTTCAATCCTCTGCTTCTTGCTCCGGTGTTCTCGTCCAGCATCTTCCTCCGCGGCGTCTTCTTCCCTTCTTCTTTCTTGGGCCGCTGCGCATCTGTGATGCGAGGCTCCCACTGTGTGACGCGTCTCTTCTTCTGACGGTTCTTAAATAACGGAGGGCGGGGCCACCCGGTGACCCCGCCCCCCTCTGACATACGGGGACTTCCCCGAGGCTTTCCCCGTGACGTCAGAGGGGGGCAAACAGGGAAGTCCCCATCAAGTCCCCGTGCGTCAGAGGGGGCGGGGTCACCACCCTCCATTATTTAAGAACCGTCAGAAGACAAGAAGCGTCACACAGCGGGAGCCTCCCATCATGGATGCGAGCGGCCCGAGGACAAAGAAGGGAAGAAGACACAGCAGAGGAAGATGCCAGACAAGAACACCGGAGCAAGAAGCAGAGGATCAGAGGAAGAAGAAGAAGATGGAAGAAGAAACTGAAGGAAGATAGAAGATAGAAGAAAGACAATAGAAGAAATAAGAGAGAAGAAAGAAGAAAGAAGATGGAAAGAAGAAGCATTTAAATAAAGGAATAGTCAAAAACTGTCTCTTGTCATTTTTAACATTTTTGACAGTTTTTTTGTGAAATGGTAGGGGTACTTTTGTACTCCCTTACCATTTCACACAGGGGGGGCCGGGATCAGGGGGTCCCTTTGTTAAAGGGTGCTTCCAAATTCCGATAAGCCCCCGCCCGCAGACCCCCACAACCACCAGGCAAGGGTTGTGGGGATGAGGCCCTTGTCCTCATCAACATGGGGACAAGGTGCTTTGGGGGGACCCCAAAGCACCCTCCCAATGTTGAGGGTATGTGGCCTGGTACAGTTCAGGAGGGGGGGCACTCTCTCGTCCCCCCTCTTTTCCTGCAGCCTGCCAGGTTGCGTGCTCGGATAAGGGTATGGTATGGATTTTGAGGGGGGCCCCCACGCCTTTTTTTTATTTTGGCGCGGGGTTCCCCTCAATATCCATACCAGACCTGAAGGGCCTGGTATGGAATTTTAAGGGGACCCCCACGCCATATAAAAAAAAAATTTTGGTTCGGGGTTCCCCTGTGGGGAAATCCCATGCCGTTTTTATCAATGAACTTTTATGTGCATTGTCGGACTGACAATTCATATAGCCACGAGTACTTTTAAATGACTTTTTTTCCTTTGAAATGTCATTTTGCTGTCAGACTGTTCTAAACATGGGAAACATGCGCCCCTTTACAGGCATACTATAGACACCCCCATGTATGAAATTTAAAGGAATATTACATTTTTATTGTTTCACTTTAAGCATTATTAAAATCACTGCTCCCGAAAAAACTGACGTTTTTAAAACTTTTTTTTGCATTGATCCATGTCCCCTGGGGGAGGACCCAGGTCCCCAAACACTTTTTATGACAATACCATGCATATAAGCCTTTAAAATTAGCACTTTTGATTTCTCCCTTAGACTTTTAAAGGGTGTCCCGCGGCTTTCGAATTTGCCGCGAACACCCCAAATTGTTTGCTGTTCGGCGAACTTGCGAACAGCCGATGTTCAAGTCGAACATGAGTTTGACTTGAACTCAAAGCTCATCCCTATTTACCACTAACTTAATGTAGTAGATACTTTATTTGATCTTATTTTATATTTATTAGAATTTGTGCGTGTGCGTTTGTGTGTTTGTGTGCATGTGTTCATTGCAATTGTGCTATGAGGAAACTAATGTGGCCAAAACATGTTAGCCTGTCAAAGTTGTGTTATATCATGTAGCCAATAAAGACTTGTATTTTATGGATGATACCAAGTTTGACCTTTCTACCAGTTCTATAATTTGAGTGTGGAGGCATATCAGCCAGAGCACCGGTTCTTGGCCACAAGAAGCTTGATTTGCGGTTGAGCATGGGTAATGATCTTCTTTCCTGGATATAGCAGTGGCCTGTGCCTGAGATGTGCTGTAGGCCATGGCTTTGAAATATGGCCACTCTGATAGAAAAGGCAGTTGCTCCCTGCCTCTAGATTGGTGGTTCCCAATTCTTTTTCACTTGCATATCCTTGGCATATCCTTGACAGCCTATTTCCATACATTTTTCCCCTCAATGGGGGTGAGACAAAGGGAAGAGTAGGGGGGTGGGGAAAATATCTGCATGCAGAGTGCAGGGGCATAACACATAGAGTGCAGGAGTCATGTGAAATTGCAAAAGAAAAGCAGAAAGAGTTTATTTACTAAAACTGGAGAGTGCAAAATCTGGTGTAGCTTTGCATGGTGGCAAATACGCTCCTAATTTCAGCTTGTTCAATTAAGCTTTGAAAAAAAACTGGAAGCTGATTGGTTCCTATGCAGAGTTGCAACAGATGTTGCACTCTCCAGTTTTAGTAGAAATGAGGGGGGATTTTGGGACTTTGAAAGAAGCAAAATGAAGTGCCTCCATCCCTGGTTTAAGTTAACAATAGCAGGGAATTTTGGGACTTTAGATGAAGCAATTAAATAGTGGAGGTAAAAATAAATATAAATGTTTTAATAGTAACATACCGGTATATATAAAAACAGTAGAAGAATAATTTCATGTATATACATATAATGTGCACAAGGCATGAACATGATGGATACATGAGTACATACGTATCAACACATGATCATAACAAATACATGGTAATTGATGTAAATACATAAGGTGGCATGGCATGCAAATATCAACGGCAACATGCCCGATACTGGCATCTGTGTTCACCTGATAAGTAAATATCTACTAAATTGTATATTAGCAGCATCATCAAACATGTAAGTAGTGGGTAAGTATCATTCCATATGTGGTGTGGCTGTGGCATCAAACAAATCTCAACGCGTTTCGTGGATGTGTCCACTCACCAGGAGCAGATGCGACAGGAATTCCTTGTGCCAGTTATCACACGCCGCATTCACTGTCATTGTTGGTAAGTGTGCTTGGTTAACCACCTACATAAAATAATTATCCATCTTCCTTGATATTTTCCCTCTCTATTCAGAGTGTGGTTTATTATATTTATATATTCCATAGGAATTCCTGTCGCATCTGCTCCTGATGAGTGGACACATCCACGAAATGTGTCAAGATTTGTTTGATGCCACAGCCACACCACATATGAAATGATACTTACCTACTACCTATCATGCTTGATGATGCTGCTAATATACTATTTAGTACATGTTTACTTATCATGTGAACACAGTTGCCAGTGTCGGGCATGTTGCCGTCGGCATTTGCATGCCATGCCACCTTATGTATTAACATCAATTACCATGTATTCGTTATGATCATGTGTTGATATGTATGTACTCATTTATCCATCATGTTCATGCCTTGTGTACGTTATATGTATATGCATGGAATTATTCTTCTATTGTTTTTATATCTATGTTACTAATAAAACATTTTATATTTATTTTTACCTCCACTATTCAATTGCTTCATCTAAAGTCCCAAAATTCCCTTCTATTGTCATCTTCAGTTTTAGTAAATCAACCCCAAAGTGTCTCCTAAGAAAAAAAATACCCCCCTCCCCCACAATACAAAAATGGGCATGTGGCCTAGTACTTTTGGGGGGAGGGTGTCCACTTAATATTCATACCAGACCCAAAGGGCCTGGCAATGGACTGGGGGGAACCCATGACATTTTTTTCAGTGAGTTTTATCTATATTGCTGAGACCCAACAATTCATTACAACCACGATAAGTTTTAAATTACTTTTTTTTCCTTAAGAAATGTAATTTTGCTGTGATACTGTTCTAAACATGGGAAAAATGCACCACTTTACAGGCATACTATAGACACCCCCCAGGCATGATATTTATAGGAATATTTCATTTTTATTGTTTCACTTTGAGCATTATTAAAATCACTACTCCCGAAAAAACATCAGTTTTTAAAACTTTTTTTGCATTGATACACGTTCCCTGGGACAGGACCCGAGTCTCCAAACACTTTTTATGACAATAACTTCCATATAAGCCTTTAAAATTAGAACTTTTGGTTTTTCATGTTAGTGTCCCATAGACTTTAATGGTGTTCCATGGCTTTTCAAATTTGCTGTGAACGTCGCATAATGTTTGCTGTTCGGCGAACAGGCGAACACCCAATGTTCGAGTCGAACTAACGTTTAACTCGAACATCTGGCTCATCCCTACTGCAGACCTGCAATTTTAAACATATCCTCTTTTATAGCATTGGCAGCTATAAAACATCACTATGAATAGATAAATTATGTCCTCAATGTATACTATAGTTACATTACTTGAGCATATTGTTTAAATTATTTTAACCAATGATTTTTCATGCTAACCTACTGCTTTAGGTGCATCTCTATAAGTTGCAGTAACATACATCTTCAATAATGTATATAACAGGTATGTCATATAATGTTTTTTATTGACAATAAAGGGGCCTATTTTACTTAAGACTCAAACTAATTTCATACATTTTTGACCCAAGATTCAATTTAAAAAATGTGTGTGAATCTTGAGTGATTGTTGTGTGAATTTTGGTTGAGAAACATTGCTAAATGGACCCCAAAATATCAACACATCCATCATGTTGCTTTAGAACCATACAAGAATGCAGTTATATATGATATTATTCTGTTTTCTGGGGAACCTTTAGTTCTAGAATACTTTGTTAGAAAAGAAATGAAATGAACATAATGCTTTAAAAAAAAAAAAGGATCATTCCTTACAACCTCTAAATGGAGTTGCAAGTAAACAATGTTCACCTGCAGCATTTTTCCTAACCTATATGGGCATTTTTGGCTCAGGTTTTCCACAGCTGTTATACTAATCCTTCTTATTCCTGTGCATTGCTGTGTTCTCGTAGGTTTCAGATGCCTGTCACACAGAGGGCTAATTTGGGGAATGCTGTAAAAAAAAAATTCTGACCTTTACTAAAGCTTTCACACTTGACTGCACAGCTATATGGTCATTCTCCCATAGATCATTTTAAAAGCTTTATTTTCCATTATGACATAAAAGGTATTAAGAGTAGGTCCATATTATAAACTCACAAAGAAGAGTATAAAAAAAGGATTGTTAACCAAGAAGAAAGGATGGTGGCAGATTCTAAATCCAGACCTAAAGGAATGTTGGAGATGTGGGTACACTATAAGAAATTGTGTATGCCACTATATTCTATATATTGTTTTTTCATGTAAATGATAATGATTCCTTTAAGAATACTTTTTCTTATTTTATATAGTTTGAATGCATGAAATGTTTCTAAATATTTACTGCATCTGTGTCTTCTAGAAAAAAAAACATTTGGACATGCAACATTTCACTATATAAAGAATATAATTCACTATGGCTGCATATAAGTCACTAAGGGTGTACTATACTGTACTGAGAAGTTCAGCTTCATGTAATGTATTATGTCATTTATGAACCTACTGTTGTCTGGTCAAGTTTCCTTAGAGTTTTGTAATTTTTGGGGGCGGCAAAATTAATTTCTGATCTGATCTGCTGGAAAGATCCCTAAGGTGCCTATAGACATGTGATAAAAAAACACATGACCCAGTTGTTTTTTGCCAGATCAAGTAATGATTGAATCCCTGGTGAGAGGCTCTAAACGGCTGCTTTTGGAGGGAACAGTTTATTAGAAAGTTAAAAGACCTTTTCTGACCATAACTGTTCCCCTCTGAAGTAGGCATCTGCCAGAAGTGCCTTTCTCCTTCTCCTCTCTGCAGATTCCTAAACCTAAACAGTCAGAAGGGTCATTGCTAGGATTGCTAAAGACCCGGAGAACCTTTGGACACCCCAAGAAGAGCAGTAATGTGTAGGAATGGGATGAAAGGGGCATGAGTAAATAAAATAACAGCTTTCTTGTACCCATGAAATGGGCTTTGATTGCTGTGTGACCAGCAAGAGTTTCACAGACACGTATAAACCTCAGCACACTCATTTTTCAAAATGAAACTCTATATATAATTTTGTGTACACTTAAAATTGAAAAAAAACTAACACCTTGACCCTACCTTAAAATCATTAGCTACTGCTTAGCAACCAGCAACTGTTGAGACAATGAAAACTTTGGTCAGACGTATGTAGTGTACAATATATTGTATGCAGTGCAATAGTCTGTAACATACTAAGTGCTGTGCTCAGTGCCGGGTTTAGGAATACATAGCACACGGAGTGCAAGGGACAGGAATACGTAACACACAGGGTCAGGAACATGTAATATACAAAATTCTTAGGTCAGGTGTGTGTACTCTACAAATTTAAGAAAGTGCAAGGGTCCAAGTTGTGTAATCCTCTAGCACAAATTCTGTCTCCACCATATCTCCTAGCACAAATTCTCTCTCTTCTAAATCCCCCTTCCCCAGGACAAATCATTGCTCCCTACACAAACCCTCTACACCGCCACCAAATACCACCAGCAATAGTACTCTCACCAAACCCCCCCTCCCAGCAGTAATTCTCTCTCTCTCTCTCTCTCTCTCTCTCTCTCTCTCTCTCTCTCTCTCTCTCTCTCTCTCTCTCTCTCTCTCTCCCTACCTCTCTCTCCCCCTCTCTCTCCCTCTCTCTCTCTCTCTCTCTCTCTCTCTCTCTCTCTCTCTCTCTCTCTCTCCCCCTCCCTACCTCCCTCTCTCTCTCTATCTCTCTCTCTCTTTCTGCCCTCCCCCTCTCTCTCTCTCACCTCCTCCCTCTCTCTCCCCTCTCTCTCTCTCTCTCTCTCTCTCCCCCTCTCTTTCTCCCTCCTTCCTCCCCATCCCCACAAATCCCCCTCTCCAGCACAAATCTTCTCCACTCAACTGTACCCCACCCCCCTTTCCACCACAAATCATCTTCCTCCACCCTAGTACAATCCCCTCCCTATATTTCAACCAATTCACCTTCCTAGCTCAAATCCTCTGTCAAATCTCCCTCTCCTCTGGGCTAATCTTCCTCTGCCTCCTCCAATTTTGCCTTTTAGTACAATGTTTGAACTCACCCACCCAAATTCTCCCTCTGTACTAATCCTCACCCCAAGCCCCCCTTCTAGCCCCAAAACTCCACCTCCCCAGCACAAACCCTCTCCTCCTCAAAATCCACCCACAGCATTAATCCTCTCCACCCAGAAAATCCTAGCGCAAATCATCTTACCCCCCCCAAATCTCCCCTCTTACCATAAATCCCCCCCGCCCCAGCAAATTCCATCTCCCTAGCACAAATCCTTATTCTAATCCTGCTCCTAACAGTAACCATTTCTTAATCCCCTAACACAAATCTTCGCACCACTCCAAATCCTCCCCAGCATAAATCCCAAATTCTCAACCAACACTGATTGTTTATTCACACCAGGTAGGGTGGGACTGCATTGGGCACCTATTCCTGTGCAGTCCCACCACACCCTTATTGCAGGACAAAAAAATTCCTCATCTCCAGAGTGGCCAATTCACACCACTGCGCTGTGGTGGTGTGCACTAAAAAAAGTACTACAAGCTGCACTTTTTTCCACCACAGTGCAGTCACCACATGTCAGCTAATAGAACTATATGAAATGTCATTGTGTAACATCTCAATAAAGTTTGAACAGTGCAATGCACTGGGATCGGCGCATCAGCATCGCCTGCACTGCAACTCACACCAGTGCTTGCATTGTAACTCAGCAACTGGCGTGAATGGACTTTGAACCTTTACCCCACAAATCTGCCCCTCCCCCAAAATACTCTTTCCTAGAACAAATCCTTTCCTTCCCCAAATCCCTCCACTCAGCAATAACACTCTCACTCTCAGCTCATTTTGTCCCCCAAAATTTGTCCCCCAATACAATCACTCCCCCCCACCCCTCCCTGAACTTACAGACCTCAGATACAGTGCAACATGGGGGATGTTTGTCCTTCCAGGCTCTTCTTTGTGTGACATGCTAAAGCTGAAAAGGAGCCTAGGGGAAGCTTCCCTTTGAAGATTGTGATAAGCAGCCAACAGAGGTAGATGCTGGCTGCTGCAGTGGCGGGGAATCAAAGCATTGGGGACCCCAAGGCACCCCACAGAAGATACAGGGCAAATGACCTTGGTGCCCAACAGTTGTAGTACCCCTGTCAGCCAAACAGGCATTCATGGTTTTCAATTTTTTTTTAGGGATGAATAATGTATTGTGACAATGACTGCCCTCCATAACATCCATAGGCAATAGTTAGGAGAAACATCTATAGGAAATAGATGATACAATTCCTTTCACTGATATTTAGTTCTTTTAAAGATGCTATGGGCATTTAGAATCTGCGATTTGCACTTAACACTATACAGAATTTCAGTGAAAAGGTGGACAGAATGCATTTTGTTGTATTTTTAGCAGACATCACACCTTAAGAGAAAAAAAAATCTGTGGCATGCTGTCTCCTTCCCATATATATCAGCAGTAGAGATGGGCCAAACACCCCTCAGTTTGATTCGCGCCAGAACTCCCGAACATAGCAAAAGTTCGATCGAACCCTATTGAAGTCTAAGGGACCCGAACGTGAAGAATCAAAAGTGCCCATTTTGAGGGCTTATATGCAAGTTATTGTTGATAAAAGGGGTATGGGGACCTGGTTACTGCCCTGGGGCACGTGTATGAATGCAAAAAAAAACTTTTAAAAAAGATCATTTTTAAAGGAGCAGTGATTTTAATGATGCTTAAGGTAAAACAATATAAATGAAAAATGCCTTTAAATATAATGCCTGGAGGGTCCCCTTAGTCTGCCTGTAAAGTGGTGCCAAGTATACAACCTACTGCAGTAAAACTGAGATTCCTAAAGAAAAAAAAAAGGCATTTAAATTGTCGGCAATACAATACCATTGCCGGCAATAGAAAAAAAATGGCACCCCCCCAATCCATGCCAGGCCCTTCGAGTCTGGTGTGGATTTTAAGGGAAACCCTACAACAACATTTTTTAAAACAAAATGGCATAGGGTCCCCCCCAACATCCATAGCAGACCCTTATCCAAGCAAGCAGCACACCAGGCCAGGAAAGAAAAGGGGGGGGAGTGAGTGCCCCCTCCTGAACCATACCAGGCCACATGCCCTCAACATGGCGGGGTGCTTTGGGGCCCAAAAAAATGTGAAAAAGTAAAAACCACAACAGACAGTTTTTGACAATTCCTTTATTAAAAAAAAAAAAAAAAGTGTCCCGCGATGTCCATCCATCTTCAATCTTGCCTCCCTTAACTTTGACAGCTGTTATATTGGCAAGGGCGGGGCCACCCGGTGACGTAACTGAGTGACCCCGCCCCCTTCGGACTTCATGAGGTGTCATGTGATGTCAGAGGCAGTGGGATCATCCGGCTAAGTCAGCGGGTAACCATGCCCTTGCCTATATAAGAGCTGTCAAAGTGAAAAAAAGACACCAGTCTCCGGAAGGCCTCCTACGGAGGCAGAGTTTTTTTTGTTTCTCTATTTTTCAGATCTGTCGGGCGGCGTGATTGATGATTGATATAAATCGCGGGACACTTTTTTATTTTTTTATTTTTGAATAAAGGAATTGTCAAAAATGGTCTCTTGTGGGTTTTTACTTTTTGACACTTTTTTTGGTGAATGGGTACCCATTCACATGGGGGGGGGCGAGATCTGGGGGCCCACTTGTTAAAGGGGGCTTCCAGATGCCGATAAGCCCCCCGCCCGCAGACCCCGACAACCACTATCCATCAACATTAGGACAAAGTGCTTTGGGGTGGGGGGCGCAGAGCAGAGCCTCCCTGCCCCAAAGCACCCAACCCCCCTTCCATTGCCCCTATCTTCTTCCTCATTAAAAGCTCCACCATCTTCCACTTGTCTTAATTGTGTTGCAGTATTAAGCTGAAGCACCCAGGGGGCTCTAGTACCTACCCACACACTGTAGGTGGCTTTGTCTCTCTCACTTGCAGGGAGATCATTTAGTGGGGGTGTCAGCACCTCCACCTCCCTTGTTTCCATCATGCACTCAGTGGGAGCTGCTCAGGAGATCAGATCTGTGGGAGCTGTTGGGAGACAAGCTGTCACTTGTAAAGACAGAAGCCAAACCCTGGTAAAAATGAATGATCACACTACTTTCTCTTCCCAAGGGAAGCTACTCCATTCCTGTATGTACACAAGGAAGGCACAGTTTTAAGACAGATTGTCAGCAGCATCAATTCTGTCACATATAAAACTGCTGCAAATCCTGTGTCCCATCATTGACCAACCACCATTTTTATATACAGCAGCCAGCTGGGGATCTGATTACCAACAGGACAATATTGTTGGCTAGCAAGTGATGGTGATTGACAAAGATCGATATCAATGGATGATGTTATTGATGTTGGACTTAAATCAGGGAATATTGTTTTTTTATTGTTCGATAAAGGACTTTTTCATGTTTTTTTGTGTGTTTTGTGAATGAGTAGTAAGAGGTACACAAACAAACATCAGCCAGGGGTTTGGGCTGGCAAACTGGCCAAATATGATTAGTTTGTTCACCCATTCACTGCACTAGGATGGGTTCAGGTCAGACTTAAGTTCAAACTGAACTCAAAGTTCATCCCTATATAAAACATAAGAATAAAGGGTCTTTTCACGGCTCACTATCCATTGCATTTGATTACCTCTGCGGTTTTTATTTTTTGCGCTATAAACAAAAAAAGCGACAATTTTGAAAAAAACACATTATTTTTTACTATAATAAATATCCCCAAAAATATATAAAAAAATGTTTTCCTCAGTTTAGGCCAATACATATTCTTCTACATATTTTTGGTAAAAAAAAATCGCAATAAGCGTTTATTGATTGGTTTGCGCAAAAGTTATAGCGTCTACAAAATAGGGGATAGTTTTATGGCATTTTTAATAATAATTATTTTTTACTAGTAATGGCGGTGATCAACGATTTTTATCATGACTGCGACATTATGGTGGAGAGATCAGACACTTTTGGCGTGATTTTGGGACCATTCACATTTATACAGCGATCAGTGCAATTAAAAATGCATTGATTACTGTGTAAATGTGACTGGTAGTGAAGGGGTTAACCACTAGGTGGCACTGTAGGGGTTAAGTGTGTCCTAGGGAGTGATTCTAACTGTGGGGGGGGGCTGTGTGTGACACGACACTGATCAGCGCTCACGATTACAGGGAGTGGTGATCAGCGTCAGTGTCATTAGGCAGAACAGGGAAATGCTTGTTTACATTAGCATTTCCCCACTCTTCCTTTCCGTGAGACGATCTCGGGTATCCCCGCGGACATTGATCACGCTCATGGAGCTCCCGGTGCTCGTGCCCGCAAGCTGTCTCTTAAAGGGCAATGTACAGGTACATGATTCTGACTGTACATGCCCTTCTGCTGCAGTATATCTGCATGAGGCGGTCGGGAAGCGGTTAATCTGCATGAGCTACAATATGCCACAAATCTGAACTTTTTGTTGAAGGTGAACTATCCATGCATTGATAATTATTTATAACTTTTAGGAGGAATCATTTTTAAATATATCATGCTTCAAAAGGTTTGCATTACTGCCATCAGTCACACCAAGTGAGAAGGTGTACAACGATAATTTTAATACTTTAAAGCCCAATTGCAAAATTTGGGCAAAAAATACTAAATTTCCCCCTGTAGACTCACCTGCTAACCAATTCAGAGCCACTCCTCTTTCAAGTTGAATAAGACCCAGCACCCTTCAACTTACTTCCTATGAGTCTGTGGCATCAAAGTTTCATTCATCACACATAATTCACAGAAGAATGCTAAAATTAACAGCACTGCGTTATAAAGTGGCATAACCATTTTTACATTGCAAGCATGAAGAACAACATACCGTATTTATCGGCGTATAACACGCACCGGCGTATAACACGCACCTCAATTTAGGAGGGAATTTTAAGGAAAAAAAACTTTTAGGAGGGAAGTTGAAGGGAAAAAAACTTACATTTAAATGCCCATCATTGCAGCCTTCTCAGTGCAGCCTTGCCCCAGTCCAGCCTTGTCAGTGCAGCCTTGTCAGTGCAGCCATGTCAGTGCAGCCATGTCAGTGCAGCCATGTCAGTGCAGCCTTGCCAGTGTAGCCATGTCAGTGCAGCCTTGTCAGTGCAGCCTTGTCAGTGCAGCCATGTCAGTGCAGCCTTGCCAGTGCAGCCTTGTCAGTGCAGCCATGTCAGTGCAGCCTTGCCAGTGCAGCCTTGTCAGTGCAGCCATGTCAGTGCAGCCTTGCTAGTGCAGCCATGTCAGTGCAGCCATGTCAGTGCAGCCTTGCTAGTGCAGCCTTGCTAGTGCAGCCATGTCAGTGCAGCCTTCCCCAGTGTCCAGTCCAGCCTTGCCCCAGTCCAGCCTTGCCCCAGTCCAGCCTTGCTGAAGCCTGTGAGCTTCAAAATCGCCGACTGCGATTTGAAAATGGCGCCGCCGGCGCCGAAATACACAGAGCCGCTCCTCGGCTCTTCTCGGCGGCTCTCGTTTACTTTCGGTTTCACTCGGACGGTGAGCGGAGCTATCCGAAACTAGCCGAGTATACTCGGCTAGGTTCGGGCGGCGCTCGAGTGAAACCGAAAGCCGCCGAGAAGAGCCGAGGACCGGCACTGCGTATTTCGGCGCCGGCGGCGCCATTTTCAAATCGCGGTCAGCGATTTTTAAATTTTGACAGCTCGGATCGCAGGGGATCGGCGTATAACACGCACCCGCGATTTTCCCCTGATTTTATACGCCGATAAATACGGTACCTCCGTGAACATATGTGATTACAGGTGATACAGAGAAACAGTTTGTTTTTTGTAATATTACCTCTCTTTGACATACTGATAAGTATATTTAGGATCTATGTATAAATTACATAGTTAGCCAACAACTTTGAACAGACTAGGGGGGTTGATTTAATAATGGCAAACAGACTGTGCACTTTGCAAAAGTACAGTTACCCTCTGCAAATGCAGCTACTCCAGAGCTTAGTAAATGAAGTAAAGCTTCAATTTTCAAAGAATACCCAATCACGTGCAAGGAAAATTAAAAAAAAATAATTTTTGCTTGCACATGATTGGCTGATGGAGGTCAGCAGAGCTTCTGCTCATTATGAAGCTATGGAGCAACTACACTTGCAGAGAGCAACTGCACTCTATTTTCCTTTAGTAAATCAACCCCTAGATAAATGGTTCTCAACCTTCTAGTGCCGTGACCCCTTAAAATTTCCCAAGTTGCGGGGACGCCTAATAGTAAAATTATTTTCCTAGCGTGGGTTGTCAGCACCCAAGGCAAGACAAGTAATTAAAACCCCTTATGGTACGTTTTGGGATGTACCACTCTCTCCTTGTTCTCCTTTCTTTCCTTTTTATCTCTCTCTATCCTAATTACTTGTTTTTCCCCCATCCCTCTCTCTTTTTTGTTCTTTCTCTTATTCTTTCTCTCTCTTTTTCTTTGTTCCTCCCTCTCTTTTTCTCTCTCTTCCATGTATTCTCTATTTTTATTCCTTCTGCTACTCCTTGGTGGGGGGGTAGGGGAATGGGATCAGTGGCAGTGCTGGGGGGATTTCTGATCAGCCAGCTTAGGTGCTCTTGATCAAGGTCATCTGCTGATCTGAGAACTTTAGTGGGGACTTTTAATGGGGACTCTAATCACAGGTAGTGTTACTCGCTGTGTCTCCAGCTCTGTGGTGTCTTGCAGCAGTGGCACCTATGCCGAAATCAGGAGATGGGGTCTCCTCCAGGCCCTCTCACTTCACATTCCTCACTAGTCAGCTGACCTCTAGTCTCTGCCCCCACCCATTCTGTGAACTGAATGGGCAGCTGTGAAGAGGCTGAGTGGGCAGCCGCGGGCTCCAGGAACAGCCCTGCTGGGCGGCCGCGACAAGGCTGGGAGAGTGGTGAGGCCTTAAGGAACACCCCAGGATTCGGAGACCCCTGTCATATCGTCATTCGACCCCCGAGGGGGTCCCATCCCCCAGGTTGAGAACCACTGCCCTAGATGTTCCATTTAAATTTTCCATAAAACGCAAGGAAAATTGTACTTCTATGCTTGGGGGAGGCTTTTTCATCCACAGCTTATATCACCACAACCACTGCCACTTGAACTTACTGTATTAACTCTCCACTTTCACTGCCTCAATTCTCCAACAGTAATGCCACATTTTCATTCCTAGTGTCATTATGTTTATTCTAATTTTTTTTTCTCGACAGGTTTCAAGGTACAGAACATTTGTGAAATGAAAAGAAAGGACATTTTATTATTTGTGTACTATCACACATTCTTGTACTATAATGCCCCGTACACACGATCGGATTTTCTGACGGAAAATGTGTGATAGGACCTTGTTGTCGGAAATTCCGACCGTGTGTAGCCTCCATCACACATTTTCCATCGGATTTTCCGACACAAAAAGTTTGAGAGCAGGCCATAAAATTTTCCGACAACAAAATCCGTTGTCGGAAATTCCAATTGTGTGTGCACAAATCCGATGCACAAAGTGCCACGCATGATTAGAGTAAATTAAGAGATGAAAGCTATTGGCTACTGCCCCGTTTATAGTCCTGACGTACGTGTTTTATGTCACTGCGTTCAGAATGATCGGATTTTCTAACAACTTTGTGTGACCATGTGTATGCAAGACAAGTTTGAGCCAACATCCGTCGGAAAAAATCTTAGGATTTTGTTGTCGGAATGTCCGATCAATGTCCGACCGTGTGTACGGGGCATTAGGCATTCTTCACTGATCTATGTTGTTACCTACAGCAGTCATTACCAAGATGTTTTTGTCGCTTAAATGGAACGTGAACTCGTCTACATGTGTTATATATCGACTTAGCATGTTTTTTAAACCAATATAAAGCTGTGCACACTTGTAAATCAGCCACAAATCTTCAAAAACATTTACAGGCCATTGGTTGAAAGTTAATCTTATGTGCAACTATCGTTTTCGTATGTAGTGGCACCCAACGTGCACTACATTTTTTTTTAAAAAGATTGTCTGTAACTTTTATTTTTTTGGAATTTTTTTTACTTAACTTTATTGCATTTACACAGGGGACTGACACACATATGGTTGGTAAAACATCCTCTTTAATGAGACTTCAGGGGTCAGCCATTCATTCTACCCAGAGACACCTACTATGGCATCCCAGATCTGCAGGTGGAACAGCAGATGCCCGAATAAATGGAAGAGGGGTCATGTTGGAAGGAGGCATATTCTTTTGGTTGTGAAAATCACTTTCATATGAAAAGCCAAAAATTGGTTTGACAAGTGTACAGGTATGTATAAATACCCCCACTGCTGCTTACAGCCTTACGTTGGTTGCAACAAAATGGTTAATAGATGATTAAACCCAAGACTCTAATATTTAAAGTGTTTGTTACCCTAAAAAAAAATAGATCCTGTTCCTTTAAAGCATATTATACAGCACAGTGACTGTGCTGTTTAATTTGGCCCCCTATATCATATAAAATACCTGTCTGATCCTACCTGGTTCTGCCTCCCCCCTGTAAACCATGGTTTATCATGGCTGCTGAGTAGGGATGAGCCGAACACCCCCCGGTTCGGTTCGCACCAGAACCCGCGAACGGACCGCAAGTTCGCACGAACGTTAGAACCCCATTGACGTCTATGGGACTCGAACGTTCGAAATCAAAAGTGCTCATTTTAAAGGCTAATTTGCATGGTATTGTCCTAAAAAGGGTTTGGGGACCCGGGTCCTACCCCAGGGGACATGTATCAATGCAAAAAAAACTTTTAAAAACGGCCGTTTTTTCGGGAGCAGTGATTTTAATGATGCTTAAAGTAAAAAAAAAAAGTGAAATATTCCTTTAAATATCGTACCTGGGGGGTGTCTATAGTATGCCTGTAAAGTGACGCGTGTTTCCCATGTTTAGAACAGTCCCTGCACCAAATGTCATTTTTAAAGGAAAAAATCTCATTTAAAACTGCTTGCGGGTTTAATGTCATGTCGGGTCATGGCAATATGGATGAAAATCAGTGAGACAAACGGCATGGGTACCCCCCAGTCCATTACCAGGCCCTTTGGGTCTTGTATGGATATTAAGGGGAACCCCGCACCCAAATTAAAATAAGGAAAGGTCCCTATATACTCTGAACAGCAGTATACAGGCGGTGCAAACAAGACAGGGACTGTAGGTTTGTTGTTAAGTAGAATCTGTTTGTAATTTTGAACATTTTTAATGTGTTTAGCTCCAGCCAAAAAATCTTTTCTAAGCTTTTTGGAAAACATAGGGAAGGGTTATCACCCCTGTGACATTTGTTTTGCGTCTTTCCTCCTCTTCAGAAGATTTCACCTCACTTTTTTGTCCCAATGAAAAATATTTTTTGAAAATTTGGGTTTTTTTGTGGAACAAGGATTGGAAAGCATCAGTGGAAAGGAGAAATTGTTTTCCCATATTAACTCTTACAGGAGAGAATTTCCCTTCCTTAGGGGTAGATTTCATCTCACTTCCTGTTGTCTCCTTCCGTTTGCAAGTAGGAGTCGTTTGTAAGTTAGATGTTTGAAAGTAGGGTCCTGCCCTATATACTCAGCAGAAATTTGGGCCTTAGGTGTTGCTGTGGCCAAAACACTGTAAGCCCTCACAGGGCCCTGCTGTGAAATATTAGATCAAGAATTGTAATTACATGCCCCTGTTGAACAGGAGCTGAAAAATTAGGCCTTAGGCACTGGTGCTGGTGCCACAACACTGCAACCCCTCACAGACACTCTAGTTGGAACGCAGGAACGAGCCCTGCTGCAAAGTATTGCATCAAAAATTGTAATTACACGCCCCTGTTAGACAGGGGCAGAAAAATTGGGCCTTAGGCACTGGTGCTGGTGCCACAACACTGCAACCCCTCACAGACACTCTAGTTGGAACGCAGGAACGAGCCCTGCTGCAAAGTATTGCATCAAAAATTGTAATTACACGCCCCTGTTAGACAGGGGCAGAAAAATTGGGTCTTAGGCACTGGTGCTGGTGCCACAACACTGCAACCCCTCACAGACACTCTAGTTGAAACGCAGGAACAAGCCCTGCTGCAAAGTATTGCATCAAAAATTGTAATTACACGCCCCTGTTAGACAGGGGCTGAAAAATTGGGTCTTAGGCACTGGTGCTGGTGCCACAACACTGCAACCCCTCACAGACACTCTAGTTGGAATGCAGGAACGAGCCCTGCTGCAAAGTATTACATCAAAAATTGTAATTACACGCCCCTGTTAAACAGGGGCTGAAAAATTGTGCCTTAGGCACTGGTGGTGGCGCCCAGAACCAAAAATGTTCTTACAAGCTATCAGCGTGATGATTGAGGAGGAAGAGGATAATTACTCAGGGATAGTCACTCAGCATCAGCATAGGCAGTCTTTGAAGGGATCTGAGATTTCAAAAAAAATTATTCGGTTACATCTGCATCAGGTGCTTGGTAGCTGGTGGTGATCCAAGACTGATTCATTTTTATGAAGGTCAGCCGATCGACCGAGTCGGTGGACAGACGCACCCTGTGATCGGTTACCACGCCTCCAGCAGCACTGAATGTGCGTTCCGAAAGAACGCTGGATGCAGGACAGGCCAGTAGCTCAATTGCATACTGTGCAAGCTCTGGCCAGTGATCCATCCTCAAGACCCAGTAACCCAGAGGATTTTCGGTGGGAAAGGTGTCCAAGTCTGATCTTGCCCCTAGGTATTCCTGCACCATGTAAAACAGACGCTGGCGATGGTTGCTGGAACCGATCATACCTTGGGGCTGCGGACCAAAAAATTGTCTGAACGCATCGGTCAGACGGCCACCTTCTCCACCGCTCCTTCTTTGACTGACCGAAGCCTCAGCAACACGTTGTCCAGAAACAGGAGTTTGTAACCTCCCAGTCTCTGGGAACGCGTTGCACAGACCTTTCTGCAAGGCCTCCCGAAGATGTTTCATCCTCTGCTCCCTCTGCGATGGCAAGATAAGGTCCGCAACCTTACCCTTGTAACGTGGATCAAGGAGGGTTGCCAGCCAGTATTGGTCCTTCTCCTTGATACCACGAATACGAGGATCCTTACGCAGGCTTTGCAGGATCAGGGAGGCCATGCAGCGTAGGTTTGCTGAGGCATTCGGTCCGGAGTCCTCTGGGTCACTAAGGACAACAACGTCCGCAGCCACCTCCTCCCAGCCACGTACAAGTCCATGTGTTCCTTGGGACTGATCCCTTAAAGACTGCTGATGCTGAGTGCCAGGCTCCACCTCCATACTGACACAATCTTCCTCCTCCTCCTCCTCCTCCTCCTCCTCCTCGTCCTCTTCCTGTGTGATCGGCGGGCACGCAGGAACACTGTCTGGATAAAGGGGGCCTTGAGAGCTAAGGAAGTCCTCCTCTTCCTGCCTCTGTTCTGCCTCAAGTGCCCTGTCCATTATTCCACGCAGCGTGTGCTCCAACAGGTGGACAAGGGGGACGGTGTCACTGATGCATGCACTGTCAGTGCTCACCATCCTCGTGGCCTCCTCGAATGGTGACAGGACAGTGCATGCATCCCTGATCATGGCCCACTGGCGTGGGGAAAAAAAACCAAGGTCCCCTGACCCTGTCCTGGTGACATAGTCGCACAGGTACTCATTGATGGCCCTCTGCTGCGTGTGCAGCCGCTGCAGCATGGCCAACGTCGAGTTCCACCTGGTGGGCATGTCACAGATTAGGCGGTTCTTGGGCAGGTTAAACTCCTTTTGGAGGTCCGTCAGCCGAGCACTGGCATTATATGACCGGCGGAAATGCACAGAGACTTTCCTGGCCTGCCTCAGGACATCCTGTAAGCCCGGGTACCTGCCCAAGAACCGCTGCACCACCAAGTTAAGGACGTGAGCCAAACAGGGCACATGGGTCAGTTGTCCCTGTCGGAGGGCAGAGAGGAGGTTGGTGCCATTGTCGCAAACCACCATTCCTGCCTTAAGTTGGCGTGGCGTCAACCACCTCTGAACCTGCCCCTGCAGAGCTGACAGAACCTCTGCCCCAGTGTGGCTCCTGTCCCCCAAGCACACCAGCTCAAGCACCGCATGGCATCTTTTGGCCTGCGTACTTGCGTAGCCCCTTGAACGCCTACGGAGCACCGCTGGTTCCGAGGAAGAGGCCATGGAGGAAGAAGAAGAGGAGGGGGTGGAGGAGAGAGGTGTGTCACAATCAGCATTTTGGAGGCGTGGTGGCGGAACAACCTCCAACACTACTGCACCTTGTCCTGCATCCTTCCCAGCTGCCAGCAGAGTCACCCAATGCGCCGTGAAACTTAAGTAACGTCCCTGTCCATGCCTGCTGGACCATGAGTCAGCGGTAATATGCACCTTACCGCTGACCACCCTGTCCAGCGAGGCATGGACATTGCCTTCCACATGCCGGTAGAGAGCCGGAATCGCCTTCCGTGAGAAAAAGTGGCGTTTGGGTACCTGCCACTGAGGAACCGCACATTCCACAAACTCACGGAAGGGGGCAGAGTCTACCAACTGAAAAGGCAGCAGTTGAAGTGCTAGCAATTTTGCCAAGCTAGCATTCAACCGCTGGGCATGTGGATGGCTGGGAGCAAACTTCTTTCGGCGGTGCAGCAGCTGGGGCAGGGAAATTTGCCTGGTACAATCTGACGTCGGTGTACCAAAAGCAGATTGCCCACAAGTACTTGGCTGTGACACACCTAATTCTACACCTTCATTCCTCTCACTGCAGGTCTCAGAGAGGACTGAAGGTCTAGTGGGGTTGGAAATCTCAGCTGATGAGGAGCAAGGAGAGATCCTCTTTGTTCTTTGGTGTGGGTCTTTTAGATACGCTTGCCAACGAACTGCATGGCAGGTCAACATATGTCTGGTCAAGCATGTGGTACCCAAGCGGGAGATGTTTTGGCCACGCGAGATACGCTTGAGACATATGTTGCAAATAGCAGCGGTGCGATCTGATGCACTCGTCTCAAAAAAGGCCCACACCAAAGAACTTTTTGAATAACGCGCAGAGACTGCAGCGCCCTGCACATGTGGAGCTTTGGGGTGTGATGCAGTCAATGTGCTGCCCTTAGGCTGGCCCCTGGAGGGCATCCTGCCTAGTTGGTGATGTGCCACCTCCTCCTCCTCCTCCTCCTCCTCCTCTCTCCTATCAGGCACCCACGTTGAGTCAGTGACCTCATCATCCCCTCCCTCCTCATCACTGGAGCAAACCTGGCAGTATGCTGCAGCAGGGGGAGCATGACTGCCAGATTGCTGTCCTTCTTGGGCACCCCCTCTGTCCGTGCTCATGTTACTGCCTTCATTGAGCTCAGTATCATCATCAGAGCCTTCCAAACGCTGGGCATCCTCCTGGAGCATGTACCCAACACTGTGGTCAAACAGTTCGAGGGAATCCTCATGAGGACATGGTGGAGCTAGGGAAGGAGTCACTGATGACATTGAGCTGAGGGAAGAGGCCGCTGCTTTGCCAGACAAAGCACCCTGGGCATGGGTGAGAGAGGATGAGGAGGATGAGGACGGCTTGGTCATCCACTCGACCAAGTCTTCCGCATGTTGCGGCTCAACACGGCCAGCTGCCGAAAAAAAGGCCAAGCGTGTCCCATGGCCACGTGCTGATGAGGATGCACCGTCTCCACGACCAGCACTAGACACAGAGCCTGCTTGCCCTCTCTTATTGGCTTGTGACTGTCTGCCTCTCCTTCTTGGCCTTCCAGACATACTAATGGCCTGTAGCTGCACTAAGCTGGGATAGAACACCTGTAATTTTCTTAAGGTAGCTTTATATACTGTAACCAGACAAGCCTGCCTGTCAGTAGGAAGATAACAGGAACGGATCTAGCTGAACACTGTGAGCAGGACACACTGTACTAAATGTAAATAGTCTAGCTGCCTGACCGTGGTACTAATAGGATCAAATAGAACACCTGTAATTTTCTTAAGGTAGCTTTATATACTGTAACCAGACAAGCCTGCCTGTCAGTAGGAAGATAACAGGAACGGATCTAGCTGAACACTGTGAGCAGGACGCACTGTACTAAATGTAAATAGTCTAGCTGCCTGACCGTGGTACTAATAGGATCAAAAAGAACACCTGTAATTTTCTTAAGGTAGCTTTATATACTGTAACCAGACAAGCCTGCCTGTCAGTAGGAAGATAACAGGAACGGATCTAGCTGAACACTGTGAGCAGGACGTACTGCACTAAATGTATATAGCAGGAACGGATCTAGCTGAACACTGTGAGCAGGACGCACTGCACTGAATGTAAATAGCAGGAACGGATCTAGCTGAACACTGTGAGCAGGACGCACTGCACTAAATGTAAATACCAGGAACGGATCTAGCTGAACACTGTGAGCAGGACGCACTGCACTGAATGTAAATAGCAGGAACGGATCTAGCTGAACACTGTGAGCAGGACGCACTGCACTGAATGTAAATAGCAGGAACGGATCTAGCTGAACACTGTGAGCAGGACGCACTGCACTAAATGTAAATACCAGGAACGGATCTAGCTGAACACTGTGAGCAGGACGCACTGCACTGAATGTAAATAGCAGGAACGGATGTAGCTGAACACTGTGAGCAGGACGCACTGCACTAAATGTAAATACCAGGAACGGATCTAGCTGAACACTGTGAGCAGGACGCACTGCACTGAATGTAAATAGCAGGAACGGATCTAGCTGAACACTGTGAGCAGGACGCACTGCACTGAATGTAAATAGCAGGAACGGATCTAGCTGAACACTGTGAGCAGGACGCACTGTACTAAATGTAAATAGTCTAGCTGCCTGACCGTGGTACTAATAGGATCAAAAAGAACACCTGTAATTTTCTTAAGGTAGCTTTATATACTGTAACCAGACAAGCCTGCCTGTCAGTAGGAAGATAACAGGAACGGATCTAGCTGAACACTGTGAGCAGGACGTACTGCACTAAATGTATATAGCAGGAACGGATCTAGCTGAACACTGTGAGCAGGACGCACTGCACTGAATGTAAATAGCAGGAACGGATCTAGCTGAACACTGTGAGCAGGACGCACTGCACTAAATGTAAATACCAGGAACGGATCTAGCTGAACACTGTGAGCAGGACGCACTGCACTGAATGTAAATAGCAGGAACGGATCTAGCTGAACACTGTGAGCAGGACGCACTGCACTGAATGTAAATAGCAGGAACGGATCTAGCTGAACACTGTGAGCAGGACGCACTGCACTGAATGTAAATACCAGGAACGGATCTAGCTGAACACTGTGAGCAGGACGCACTGCACTGAATGTAAATAGCAGGAACGGATGTAGCTGAACACTGTGAGCAGGACGCACTGCACTAAATGTAAATACCAGGAACGGATCTAGCTGAACACTGTGAGCAGGACGCACTGCACTGAATGTAAATAGCAGGAACGGATCTAGCTGAACACTGTGAGCAGGACGCACTGCACTAAATGTAAATACCAGGAACGGATCTAGCTGAACACTGTGAGCAGGACGCACTGCACTGAATGTAAATAGCAGGAACGGATCTAGCTGAACACTGTGAGCAGGACGCACTGCACTGAATGTAAATAGCAGGAACGGATCTAGCTGAACACTGTGAGCAGGACGCACTGCACTAAATGTAAATAGCAGGAACGGATCTAGCTGAACACTGTGAGCAGGACGCACTGCACTGAATGTAAATAGCAGGAACGGATCTAGCTGAACACTGTGAGCAGGACGCACTGCACTAAATGTAAATACCAGGAACGGAACTAGCTGAACACTGTGAGCAGGACGCACTGCACTGAATGTAAATAGCAGGAACGGATCTAGCTGAACACTGTGAGCAGGACGCACTGCACTGAATGTAAATAGCAGGAACGGATCTAGCTGAACACTGTGAGCAGGACGCACTGTACTAAATGTAAATAGTCTAGCTGCCTGACCGTGGTACTAATAGGATCAAAAAGAACACCTGTAATTTTCTTAAGGTAGCTTTATATACTGTAACCAGACAAGCCTGCCTGTCAGTAGGAAGATAACAGGAACGGATCTAGCTGAACACTGTGAGCAGGACGTACTGCACTAAATGTATATAGCAGGAACGGATCTAGCTGAACACTGTGAGCAGGACGCACTGCACTGAATGTAAATAGCAGGAACGGATCTAGCTGAACACTGTGAGCAGGACGCACTGCACTAAATGTAAATACCAGGAACGGATCTAGCTGAACACTGTGAGCAGGACGCACTGCACTGAATGTAAATAGCAGGAACGGATCTAGCTGAACACTGTGAGCAGGACGCACTGCACTGAATGTAAATAGCAGGAACGGATGTAGCTGAACACTGTGAGCAGGACGCACTGCACTAAATGTAAATACCAGGAACGGATCTAGCTGAACACTGTGAGCAGGACGCACTGCACTGAATGTAAATAGCAGGAACGGATGTAGCTGAACACTGTGAGCAGGACGCACTGCACTAAATGTAAATACCAGGAACGGATCTAGCTGAACACTGTGAGCAGGACGCACTGCACTGAATGTAAATAGCAGGAACGGATCTAGCTGAACACTGTGAGCAGGACGCACTGCACTAAATGTAAATACCAGGAACGGATCTAGCTGAACACTGTGAGCAGGACGCACTGCACTGAATGTAAATAGCAGGAACGGATCTAGCTGAACACTGTGAGCAGGACGCACTGCACTGAATGTAAATAGCAGGAACGGATCTAGCTGAACACTGTGAGCAGGACGCACTGCACTAAATGTAAATAGCAGGAACGGATCTAGCTGAACACTGTGAGCAGGACGCACTGCACTGAATGTAAATAGCAGGAACGGATCTAGCTGAACACTGTGAGCAGGACGCACTGCACTAAATGTAAATACCAGGAACGGATCTAGCTGAACACTGTGAGCAGGACGCACTGCACTGAATGTAAATAGCAGGAACGGATCTAGCTGAACACTGTGAGCAGGACGCACTGCACTGAATGTAAATAGCAGGAACGGATCTAGCTGAACACTGTGAGCAGGACGCACTGCACTAAATGTAAATACCAGGAACGGATCTAGCTGAACACTGTGAGCAGGACGCACTGCACTGAATGTAAATAGCAGGAACGGATCTAGCTGAACACTGTGAGCAGGACGCACTGCCCTAAATGTAAATACCAGGAACGGATCTAGCTGAACACTGTGAGCAGGACGCACTGCACTGAATGTAAATAGCAGGAACGGATCTAGCTGAACACTGTGAGCAGGACGCACTGCACTAAATGTAAATACCAGGAACGGATCTAGCTGAACACTGTGAGCAGGACACACTGCACTAAATGTAAATAGTCTAGATAGAAGATAACAGGAACGGATCTAGCTAAACTGAATACAGTGTATATATATATATGCAACACCTGGGATGCATATATATACACAATACACTGTAAGTGCAGCTAACTGACTGACTGTTCTGCCTAATCTATCTAACTCAAATCAAATGACACTGTCTCTCTCTCTCTCTATCTCTCAGCACACCGGAACACACACTACACAGGGCCGCCGTGCAGGCGGCCTTATATAGTGTGGGGTGTGTACTAAATCCCCTGAGCCATAATTGGCCAAAGCCACCCTGGCTTTGGCCAATTACAGCTCTCTCTACTGACGGCGCTGTGATTGGCCAAGCATGCGGGTCATAGTGCATGCTTGGCCAATAATCAGCCAGCAATGCACTGCGATGCCGCAGTGAATTATGGGCCGTGACGCGCCACACGAATTTGGCGCGAACGGCCCATATCGTTCGTAATTCGGCGAACGACCGAACAGCCGATGTTCGAGTCGAACATGGGTTCGACTCGAACACGAAGCTCATCCCTACTGCTGAGCCCTGACACCGTGGTCAGTGTGCATGGCTCTGTCATCTGCAGCTATCTGCAGCTCTCCACTGTCATCCCCCCTGCCTGTCTGCTCGTACCAGTGCCCACCCCATCCCTCCTGTTGCTAAAAAAACTATGATATGATTATACCATATCCTCTGTTAAGCAAGGACTTGTGCCCCTCTGCATGTGTTTTGTAAATGCTATGCCGATTTCTATCTTATTTTACAACGCCTCTCAGCTCTCACATGACTGCTCGCTGCACTACTCCTCTCCTCCCCTCCTCCTGGCTGATGTCAGTGGGAGTTCTCGGCCCCTCCCACTGTAGCTGTCAGCCCAGGAGAGAGGCGAGCAGTCACGTGAGCGCTGGGAGGCACTGTGAAATAAGGTAGAAATCAGCATAGTTTTTATAAAACACATACACTGGGGCACCTATCCTTTTTTAACAGAGGGTATGGTATCATATATCATATCATTCAATACAGGGCACTTTCCCCCCTTCCTGCCCAGGACAATTTTCAGCTTTCAGCATTGTCGCACTTTGAATGACATTTGCGCGGTCATGCAACACTTTACCCAAACTAAATTTTTATCATTTTCTTCCCTCTAATAGAGCTTTCTTTTGGTGATATTTGATCACGACTGGGGTTTTTTTTATGCTAGCAAACTAAAAAATACCGACAATTTTGAAAAAAAAACTGGGCACTGATAGGCAGCACTGATGGGCACTAATAGGTGGCACTGAGAGACTGCACTAATGGCACTGATGGGCACTGATAGGTGGCACTGATAAATGGCACTGGATAGGCAGTACTGATGCGGAGCTACTGACAGATATTACTGTTTCACATCTAAAGGGTACTGACTGGCATTACTAATGGGGTACTGATTTGAACTTTTATGAGCACTGATTGGCACATTTATGGGCAGTGATTGGCACTTTAGGCACTGACAGGCGTTCTTTATGAGGCACAGGCTGGCAGCTGATGGGCAGTGATTGGCAGCTGATGGGCACCTCTGATGGGGGCTGCACTGATAATCAATGTGCTGATTATCAGCGCCGATTGGCTCTCCCTGTCAATGCAAACCAAGAAAAGCCATTTACCTGGTTCACGTGATGTAAGAAGCCTCCTTCAGAGGCTCAATACCACGATTGGAGATGCAGTGTGTCAGACTGACACACAGCACTTCCGATCGCCGTGCTGCATGCCGGCTTTGTTATCCTGATCATGTCATGCGACGTCTAGTCAGGGTAACAGAACCACTTTGCCGATGTCATATTGCTATATGGCGGGTGGCAAGTGGTTAACTATATTGCAACTTACAAGTCTTTAGATGTTTTTATGCAGGCTTTTCAGGAGAAAAAAGATCTGTTGAACTTGCCAGAAATGTAGTTTCCTTGTCTCCTACTGTGAGCTGATTTAAATGGAAAGAAAAGAAATCTTTAGCATTTGTGTACACTGCTAATCTTCCCAATTGTCATGTAATGAAGATGAACAAGGTAGACATGTTTGTCAAGTTCAACCTGGGTGGCAAAGATGGGTTCCTCTATAAGTAAAGCACTATGAGTTAGCTTTGTCACCCATGCTAACTAAATGTGAATTCTAAAAATAAATAAATACATAAAAAATATATATATATATATAGTCGTGGCCCTAAGACCGAGACATGTGTGGATCAAATAAAAACGCGGCAAGACTTACAACATAAATAGACCTGAGGTCTGGCTTTTGGTCATCTAGTAGGTAAGCCAAGAAAAGGGGCCATACCCAAAATAAGTAATTAATGATTGTGGAGGAGATTGTGCTGAGAAATGCTGTAAAAAAAGGTAATGGAGGGGAGGGTATCGTGCACTGGAACCGACAGAGAGCAAGGGCGAGTGGTCAGCTTAAATACCCACCGGGCTCCTCCCATAAATTCAGGCCACCATACTGGCCTTCTAATTTATGGTCGTGGCCCTAAGACCGAGACAGATGTGGATCACATAAAGGCGTGACAAGACTTACAACATAACAACAAAAATAGACCTGAGGTGTGGCTTTTGGTCATCTGGTAGGTAAGCCAAGAAAAGGGGCAGAAAATAAGCAGGTAGGGAGTATATCTTTATTGGTTTTAAGCTCATTGAGCAAGTTTGGAGAAGGCTAGGGCCATCTCCACTTGAGGGTTCGGAATATATCCGGCGAAGCAGGTGGATTCCATCTGCCTAGCTTTTGATCACATGGTCTGGTACTCCGTGCTTAGATGCAGCTGAGGATGTGCTGATCTGGAAGGAATGTCCAGAATACCGCTAGGGGTCTAGGCCTAAGTTGACCAGTAGGCCCTTAACATAAACTGACTGCCAATCAAGGGGTTGACCAGAAAAGGCAGTAACGGGCTGGAGACTGACTGGCTGGGTAGGTGAGAGAGCAGACGGTCAAGGATCGATACTGGCTAGGTACAGCCTGGTAGTGTTATGAGCGAGAGCCAACTGTGTATGGCAATAAGATATGAAGGCTAGTACGTGAGTGACGTCATCTGCTGTGGTTCCCAGGACAAGCAGCTAGGAACCTGCAGTATGTGTTCCAGGCCAAGCGATACACCTTATGTGTGTTGCTAGACAGTGAGTGGTTGATGAACCGGGTTGCATTGGCAAGATGTGGCTTCAATTTATTGTTAGTTGAGACCAAGGTGGGATAGGAGTGGATGATGAGTCAGCTCCAGATTCCTGCTGGAAGAATGAGACAAAATTGAAGTGAGACAGTGCATCTGCTGCGGCATTTCACTTGCCAGGGATATGCTCACAGTAAATGTTAAATTGGTGATGTAGGGATAATTGCACCAGCCTGCGCAGGAAGGACATGATGGGGAGTGACTTGGATCTACCCTTATTAATGATGTTGGCTGTAGTCTGGTTGTCTGTGGTGAAGAGTACTGTCTGACCTGTCCACGTGTGGCCCCAGACTTGGGCTGCTGCCACGATGGGGTATAGTTTGAACAAAGACAAGGATCGAGTGAAACCAGGAATCAAGCAGATTTCTGGGGGCCAGGGACCAGCGAACCAGTGGTGGCTAAAAATAGCAGCAGCAAAGCCTGTGGAGGCTGCAGTGTCTATGAATGTGACGGGCCTTCCACTTTGTGTTCGGCTATAGGCACACTGAGATTGTTGAAGACCACTCTTAGCTTGTCTAGATCTACTGTGGGTATGTCTGGCCATTCAATGAGCAGAAATTAATTGAGATAATAGATAACCCTGTGGCACTGGGCCTGGTGTGATAGGATCCAAGTGAGGGACTGGGCGAAAATGTCAAACAGCCATGGGCTTCTTTTAGAGCTAAAGGTCAGCTTGGTGGCAAAATAGTAGGAATCCCTCCACTACATGCCATGCCACCGCAAGGAGGGATGGCTCAATAGGCAGGAGCTTGAAGGCATCTGCGATATCCGCTTTGGATAGCTTATCTTAATGATGGCCTGGATGGCCATGTCGACTGACACATACTTGGGAGGAATTCCTTGGAAGGGATCAGGGGGTTCAAACTAGGGATATGTGAGAAATGAGGTGCAGACAAGTCGTAAAGGTGATTATAATTCAGCAATCAGGCTCAGAAAGGACCTGCTTGGGCAACATACAGCAGCAGCAGAGGAAGGAGACCTGTACCAAGAGAAATCCAGAAGCTGCCACTGCTGAACTCCTCCAGAAAAATGCTGCTTTCCTGGCCGTTTCACTTTGTTTTTACATAGTTATCCCTTGGAAGCCCCTATTTCCATTTGCTTAACGTTGGTCCTATGGAACATATCTGAGTCCGATATACCGGTGGGTGAGAGGATCCGGACGGACGTTTGAAGTTGCCGCTCATGACTGACTGTTCCCTCCTGTCTGTGCCTACTAGATCTCTGTAATAGGGGTCCTATAGTTCTGGTAAGCGGCCACCTGGCCTCCCCCTTTTTTTCATTCCTAGATCATTCTGTGGGACCATTTGCAGAAAAAGACATATTGGGGCTCTTCACCAGAATAATTAATTTCCATTTGAACTTTATTGCACTATGGACTTCTCTGTGTTTTTGCTAGCACTGAGGTTTTTCCCCTTTTTTGTTTCAGCACAGGTTTATTCACATGTATGAGGATAGAATTCATTTGAGATTCATCCGGACATTCACTATATTTTTATAATATATTTATATATTTTATTTCATTTGTTTCAATTTGATCTTGAAGGTGCACATATTTCACCATATTTGGTTTTTTGTGTCTTTGTACACATTAGTCCTTCTTTTTTATTTTTTTGGTTGCACATCTATTATTTACTTTATCTATATTTACAAAATTGAATATTCCAGTTTTCTTTTAAAGTATTAGCATCAAATGTAGAGCCTGGAGGACACCGCCACTTGCTGGTTCTTCTTTTTAAGGGCTTTGTTTGCCCATTTTTATCAAAAGAAAGTTCAACAAAGATATGTTTCCCTCACAGGGGTTTCAGCATTCCTTTTCATCAACAAAATTACATTCAGCCTAGTTGGCTCTCACTTGTAGCACTGCAGCTCTGGCCTTAAGCTGGCCATACACCATACAATTTTCCTGTTCAATTTTCTTTAAATTTACCTTCAACTATGTAGTACAAGGGCCTGCCTGATTGCATCCAAATTGAAAGTGTTTAGGTTTGACCTCCTATTATATGGTTTTGGTAAATCTAAAGGAAAGTTGAACAGGAAAATTGAATAGTGTATGGCCAGCCTTACACTCCAGGCCCTTGTCTGTCTCATACAGACTGTTTCACTGACCACCTTGGTGCACACAGCTTTGAAGCCTTTCAACACACACAGCTTCTGGCTCCCTGGACACACACAACTAACAGCCTCTTGCTGCACTGGCTCCCACGTGGAGCCCTCCTGACTCCTGGTACTCAGACTTCCTATCTGCCGAGTGGAGCACAGAACCATGGCCAGGTTACTACTAAAAGCCCAGCACACACCTAACCAATCAGTACGCTGGCTGTTCTCAAATTCAGGACCCAGGACTGGTGATTTCATCCTACCCGGATTTCTCAGAAATCCCCAAGCTCCAGGTCCCAAAGTGGACTTTACAAGACACTGAGGAAACTGAAAGGCCAGTTTCCTCTTCATGTTACATGCTCCCTGGAGCCCCTCAACCCGTCTGGTTGAGAATTCTGGGTCACATCCTCCTTCTAGACCCTGGCAGGGCAATGCTCTGCATACTATATATATATATATATATATATTTATTTATTTAAAATATTTTTAGATATTGTTTTTTCATTTTTGCACCTTTTTGGGGTAGCGCAGATTGTCACATTACACAAGTCGTAAACTAAGCGAAGTTTATTTGTGAACTTGCTCTTGACAAGTCCAATTGGGCTGACTATCCAAATCTGGAAAGGTGACTGTGAGAAGGGGCCGATGATGAACCCTGTATCTAACTCCGTCTGTAAGAGGGTGTCTATGTCCTGAGCATCGATGGCTGCTGACTGAGGTTCTTGCACTCTTGAGTGAAGATGAGGTGATGAGGCCGGTGTGGAATCCTGCAGTGAAGCCGTGTAGCAGGAATAATGCCATTGAAGGGGTGGGGTGTGTGGAAAGGTAGAAGCCCAGCCACAGGACACCCACAAGGCTTAGTCAGGATTTGTTTAGCTGATTTAGATGACAAGTGGTCTTTGGGTGTGCCTTGTGGCATGAAGTACAGACATGCAATAGGCGGCACTGGCTGAAGGAGCACCCGCCTTGGTTGAAGTTGTTGCATATCGCCGCGCCCCCCACTGAAAAGACTGGTCTTCGCAACTTGTCTACCTGCTGCTGTTGTGGTGGGCTGCCTCAGAGCACCAATTTGTTGTGTGGGTGGAAGATTGGCAAATCACACATATTGGGGAACGAGGACCAGCAAAGTGGTGACAAAACAGTTCTGTGTCTGAGACGATCCAGTCAGTATTGATCTGGAACTGGGTGAGTCTTGCTGCTGCTTTGGCTGAGAACGACCAATGGTAGTGATAGAAGGCAAAGCCACCATATTTATAAGTAAGATCTAACATTGCATGGAGGTATAGGTCCAGATCCTCCCTCCTGCTGAGGGTGGCTGAACAAAAGTTGTCTCTGAACATCCCGAAGGCCAGCGTGAACTCGGTGACTGACAGATTACGACTGAGCCTGGGGTCTTTCGGCTTGACAACTACTGAGAGGTCCCCCCAGGCGTAAGATTTCTTGTCAGCTAAGTCGTGGGCTGAGATGAGCAGTGATGCCAAATGACGTTTTTGCCCTATAACATATCCTTCCTGACGCTGGCCGGGACAAGATGAGTGGAGAGGATGATAGGTGTAGTTCCTGGTGTACCTGCAGAAGAAGAAGCTGTCATCGGGACCAGGACCGGTTCAGGGAGGGCCATAGGTCGGTGAACTTCCAAAAGTGTGATTCTGGTCTGGACGTCCGAAACTGTTGCGATTAAGGAGGAGACCAAAGAATTCGGCTGGGAAATGGCCCCTGAGACGGATTGCAGGGATGCCTGCTGGGTGCGGGGCCCAGCTAGAGGCGGGAATAGGAGACTGAAAATCTCTGCCTTCCTGGCCGTAGCAAGAAGGGGAATATCCCTGCACCTTAGCTCAGAAATGAGTTTGGGGATGGTCCATCCCCTGAGGGACTGTACGCTGCTGCGCTCTGAGCCCACAGAGGGTGACAGAGGGGCAGGAGTGGAGTCCTCGCTGCCAGCCTGTGACATGGCTCCGGCTAGAAGACAAAAGGCGGGGGGTGCTCATGTTAAGAAAAGACATAGCCATAGGATAGAAAACGGAGTGGTAAAGGGAAAACTCAGAGAGGAAGAAAAAAGAGAAGTACAGGAAAAGGAATGATAGGCGTAGACAAGAGCTGACAGTGTTCTGTTGTGGTAGAACTATGTAGAGTGAAAATTTAGAAAACTCAGAAGAGTGCGAGGCGACTGAGGTGGGCCAGGAGGTGACTGGCCAGATAATCGATAGCTCGGGTGCCTGTTCGTGGCAAGCACAAACCTAAACACCAGAACCCCAGGGTATACTGGGGCAAGAAGATGAAGTCTGGTATGTCCTACGTAGGAATGTTGCGGTCTATAGTGGGTGACATATGCTTGGCCTACTGACACTTGCACTGCCAGCAAGCCTACAGTTAAGCGACCTTGTCTGCGAGGTGAAGGGGCGTCCTTCAAAAATAGAGTGTCATGTATAGACATATGTGACAGAAAACTAATGCCTGTAGAGCACGCCCAATGATGTATGTGAAGTAACAGTAAAGTGCAAGGGTGCTGCAGAGTGATGTGATAGAGAAACCCGCAAACTTCGTACCTGACTGACCCTCTAGTAGTGAGGTCCTGGTTAGGATCAAAACTTGGTCGACCAGGAACACCTGTAGTAGGGGTGACATAAGTGCAACAAGATTTTTTTCTTTTTTTTACTCCCCCTTTTTGTGCCCTTTTGTATGTGACTGGCCCTGGTTAAGATGCAATCATTGCGTTTTTTTTTTTTTACCTGGGAAGTAATGTCCAACCTGGTACAGGATGGAACCTGAACTCGACTGACCTGAGGGAGAAAGACAGATGGAAAATAATGAGTGGCTTGTATGAATGCCACTGGAGACGAGTGGCCGATTAAGTGCCACTAAAATGAAATGTGGTTGTGTGAGTGCCACTGAGTGTGCTTGCAGCGATTTGCAAGAAGTTATATTGAGATGTGTACTTGCAGCATTTGCAAAGAGTTTAGGCTGAGATGCATGTTTGCAGCGTAGCAAATGGGTAACTGCTGAAATGCCTGTACTTGCAGCAATTGCTGATGGCTGAGAAGCCTGTTTGTAGAAAATGCAATGGGTATATGCTGAGATACAAGTTTTGCATTGATTTCTAGATGCATATTCTTGCAACGATTGCAATAAAGGTAACCTACTGATAGGCAAAAAGAAAAGGATAGCAGATATAGTATGTGTAGGAACGACCTGCGAAAATGGCATACGTAACGAATCGTAGATTTATGATAGGGAGTGTTACGAATTGGTGTGTGGAATACTCGTGATTAGGGATGAGCTTCGAGTTCGAGTCGAACTCATGTTCGACTCGAACATTGGCTGTTCGCAAGTTTGCCGAACAGCGAACAATTTGGGGTGTTCGCAGCAAATTCGATTGCCGCGGAACACCCTTTAAAAGTCTATGGGAGAAATCAAAAGTGCTAATTTTAAAGGCTTTTATGCAAGTTATTGTCATAAAAAGTGTTTGGGGACCTGGGTCCTGCCCCAGGGGATATGGATCAATGCAAAATAAAGTTTTAAAAACGGCCGTTTTTTCAGGAGCAGTTATTGTAATAATGCTTAAAGTCAAACAATAAAAGTGTAATATTCCTTTAAATTTCGTAGCTGGGGGGTGTCTATAGTATGCCTGTAAAGGGGCGCATGTTTCCTGTGTTTAGAACAGTCTGACAGCAAAATGACATTTCGAAGGAAAAAACCTATTTAAAACTACTCGCGGCTATTGCATTGCCGGCCTGACAATACACATAGAAGTTCATTGATAAAAACGGCATGGGAATTCCCCACAGGGGAACTCCGAACCTAAATTTAAAAAAAAATGACGTGGGGGGTCCCCCTAAATTCCATACCAGGCCCTTCATGTCTGGTATAGATATTAAGGGGAACCCCGGCCAAAATTTAAAAAAAAATGACGTGGGGGTCCCCCTAAATTCCATACCAGACCCTTCAGGTCTGGTATGGATTTTAAGGGGAACCCCGCGCCAAAAAAACAAAAATGGTGTGGGGTCCCCCAGAAAATCCATACCAGACCCTTATCCGAGCACGCAACCTGGCAGGCCGCAGGAAAAGAGGGGGGACGAGAGTGTGCCCCCCCTCCTGAACCGTACCAGGCCACATGCCCTCAACATTGGGAGGGTGCTTTGGGGTAGCCCCCCAAAACACCTTGTCCCCATGTTGATGAGGACAAGGGCCTCATCCCCACAACCCTGGCCAAAAATGTTAAAAATGACAAGAGACAGTTTTTGACAACTCCTTTATTTAAATGCTTCTTCTTTCTTCTATCTTCCTTCATCTTCTTCTTCTGGTTCTTCTGGCTCTTCTAGTTCTTCCTCCGGCGTTCTCATCCAGCATCTCCTCCGCGGCATCTTCTATCTTCTTCTCCTCGGGCCGCTCCGCACCCATGGCATGGGGGGAGGCTCCCGCTCTTCTCTTCACCTTCTTCATCTTCTTCTTTTCTTCTCTTCTTCTCTTCTTCATTTTCTTAATTTTCTTCTCCGGGCCGCTCCGCATCCATGCTGGCATGGAGGGAGGCTCCCGCTGTGTGACAGCGTCTCCTCGTCTGACGGTTGTTAAATAACGGGGGGCCCACCCAGTGACCACGCCCCCCTCTGACACACGGGACATGACGAGATTTCCCTGTGGCATTCCCCGTGACATCACAGGGAAGTCCCGTCAAGTCACTGTGTGTCAGAGGGGGCGGAGTCACCGGGTGGCCCCGCCCCCTTTGATTTAAGAACCGTCAGATGAGGAGACACCGTCACACAGCGGGAGCCCCCCTCCATGCCAGCATGGATGCGGAGCGGCCCGGAGAAGAAAATGAAGAAGAGAAGAAGAGAAGAAAAGAAGAAGACAAGAAGATGAAGAAGATGAAGAGAAGAGCGGGAGCGGGAGAAGAAAGAAGAAGCATTTAAATAAAGGAATTGTTAAAAACTGTCTCTTGTAATTTTTAACATTTTTGACAGTCTTTTAGTGAAATTGTAAGTACCCCCTTACCATTTCACACAGGGGGGAGGGCCGGGATCTGGGGGTCCCCTTTTTAAAGGGGGCTTCCAGATTCCGATAAGCCCCCCGCCCGCAGACCCCCACAACCACCGGCTGAGGTTGTGGGGATGAGCCCCTTGTCCTCATCAACATGGGGACAAGGTGTTTTGGGGGGCTACCCCAAAGCACCCTCCCAGTGTTGAGGGCATGTGGCCTGGTACGGTTCAGGAGGGGGGGCACTCTCTCGTCCCCCCCTCTTTTCCTGCAGCCTGCCAGGTTGCGTGCTTGGATAAGGGTCTGGTATGGATTTTTGGGGGGACCCCACGCCGTTTTTTGGGGGTTTTTTTGGCGCAGGGTTCCCCTTAATATGCATACCAGACCTGAAGGGCCTGGTATGGAATTTAGGGGGACCCCCACGTCATTTTTTTTTTTTTTTTATTTTGGTTCGGGGTTCCCCTGTGGGGAATTCCCATGCCATTTTTATCAATGAACTTCTATGCGTATTGTCGGACCGGCAATGCAATAGCCGCGAGTAGTTTTAAATGGGTTTTTCCCTTCAAAATGTCATTTTGCTGTCAGACTGTTCTAAACACTGGAAACATGTGCCCATTTACAGGCATACTATAGACACCCCCCAGCTACAAAATTTAAAGGGATATTACACTTTTATTGTTTGACTTTAAGCATTGTTAAAATCACTGCTCCTGAAAAAACGTCCGTTTTTAAAACTTTTTTTTGCATTAATCCATGTCCCCTGGGGCAGGACCCAGGTCCCCAAACACTTTTTATGCCAATAACTTGCATATAAGCCTTTAAAATTAGCACTTTTGATTATTCATGTTCGTGTCCCATAGACTTTAACGGTGTTCGTGTGTTCGAACAAACTTTTTTCCTGTTCACATGTTCTGGTGCGAACCGAACAGGGGGGTGTTTGGCTCATCCCTACTCGTGATGCGAACGATGCTTTTGACCCAAGGGTAACCCAATGGTGAAACGACAAATGCACCATTGTCTTGCCCTCCCAACGGCAGGTCTGATGGAAGTAGCTTCAAGCATTGGTGATATCAGCTTTGAAAGCGAATACACCCCCCCCCCCAACTGTAGAAAGTGCTGAAGCATGAAATTTCTGGACGAGTACTACTATGAAAATGTTTCCACTAGAAAAGAGGGCAGCCAAAAAGTAACAAACAATATAGGAAACTTGCCATTGGACACCCCGGTGGGCCAACCCACCACCTACCAAACAAAACTGAAGAACCAGGCCAAGCCCCTCTTGGAAGTTATTGCCTCCAGTACCTTGATCAGCAACAAAAGTATGACTGTCTGCTGAAACCAAGATATTACATACGGAAGACTCAGACGAGATGGTGATGAGGCCCACGTGCAGGCCTGAAAAAATCTTCCAGCTGGGGCTGTCTGAAGACCGGACGGGAGATTCCCACACAGCCCCTGCCAAGAAACATTACTTGGCTCAAAAAATATTGAACCAGAAGGCTTGAAAAAACTGGTGGACTAAGCAGATACTGACTTGCCTGCAGGAATGCTGAAAGAGCGGGAGCTGGGGGTGCACTGACACCCCGCCTCGGACCGAGCGAGCTACAATCACCTCCATCCTGTCTAGCAATCGTAACAGGTCATGGAGAGCATATTAGCCCACATGAATCTACGTTAAAGAATGATGCCTGGAACATGTTCCACGCTGGTAGATGGGAAGCTGGGGTAGAATTGGAAATAATCCGAAATGTGCTGCCATCTCGGCTGTGGCCGGGAGAGAAAAACCCCTGTGGCAAACTCTGCTATGTGCTGAAGTATGGACGAACTCCTAGATGACGGAGTGCTACCATGCTCCAAACCCCCACGTGGGGTCGAAGGGATGAAACTGAAATTGCTTCTGAAATGTGCGGCATGCCCAAACCCAAGGAAACACAACCTAAAGAAATCTGACAACAGACAACTAGACATGAGAACACCACCCCTCTTTGCCTTACTGAGTAAGAGGATGTGAGCAGTAATGACCAGGCCACAGCGCATGAACCCTGATGCCATCCCCCCAGTGTATGAAGTAATGAGCCTGAGTAACCTGCAGCACAGAGACAGGTAATTAAAACTGAACACTCAGGGCTAGTGTACCCACAGACTGTGGTGGGTAGTCGTACAGGTGTAATGAAATAAAAAACATGCATCGTATGACGTGTGTTATACGGGTGAAAAGATTGTGGTCAACAATCATTAACAAAGGAAACCTCAGTCCGTATGGATCTGTAGACATGACAGATCCTGCAATGTGAGCACTAGCTAACTAAACCCAGGTAAACAAAGAAACATGAAGAAAGGTACAATGAGACATGGAAACAAACAAAGATGAAATGGCTGTTGGTGTATGCCGAACTGCATGGCACCGACCTGCTACGACAGAACATGCTACGACATGACCGCTATGACAGAGCCACGAGACAGAACCACCAAGACAGAACCGCTGAGACAAAACCACTATGACTGAACATGCTGACAGAACCGCTATGACAACACCACTCTGACTGAACATGCTATGCAGAACCACTCTGACGGACAAGCTGTGACTGAACCCACTGTGAATAAACCCACTATGGCAGCACCTGCTGCGACTGAAACACGCTGCGACTGAACATGTTGTGACTAAACACACTGTGGGAGCACCCGCTGTGGCAGAACTAGCTATGAGCACCCGTTGTGACAGCACACGCTGTGACAGAACCACTATCATGGACCTGCGATGACAGAACCGCTGCCACAGGAACACACTAGAACCGACCCACCCTGCCTGAGCATGTCCTTGCCTGCACATGCTTTGACAGCACACGCTATGAGTGAACCACGCTGTGCCTGGAACCCACTATGACTGGAACATGCTGTGACTAAACACGCCGTGACTGGAACACGCTTGTGACTGTGACATGCTGACTGGACATGCTATGATAGTGACATGCTGACTGGACACACTCCAAATGTAACATGCCGACTGGACACGCTACAAATGCAACATGCTGACTGGAAACGCTCCGGATGTAATATGCTGACTGGAACACGCTAAGATTATAACATGCTGACTGGAATGCTGACTGGAACACGCTGAGATTGTAACATGGTGACTGGAACACACTATGACAGAACACGCTATGAGAGAACACGCTATGATTCTGACATGCTGACTGAACATGCTATGATTGTACCATGCTGACTGGAACACGCTATGATTGACACATGCTGACTGTATGCTCCATGACTGGACACGCTATGATAGAACACGCTATTACAGAACACGCTGTGATTGTGACATGCTGAGACTGGAAACAGTATGACAGAACACGCTATGACAGAACCCTGATGAAAGATCGTTACTCGAGTTTGAATAGCATAGAAGAAGAGACTAACGATTTGCCCATTGCTAGTCAGCAGTATGACCACCATCATGTGTAGATGCAGCTTTCTACCCTTAATTTTTAGCAACATTTGCATTGGATTTTGAGAGGATACTTGAGAACTGCAAGTCTGCAATCTAGCTACCTTCGGCGGGTGCCCCCCCCATGATACCAGCGTGAGCCCGGGAGAATTGGTGCCCCCCCATGATGCCAGCGTGACCCTGGGAGAATTAGGTGAACCAACCCCCCCTCTTGCTGCCAGCGTGACCCTGGGAGAACTATGTCAACAGCCCCCCATGCTACCAGCGTGATCCCGGGAGAATTGGTGAACAGCCCCCCTCATGCTGCCAGCGTGACCTCATGAGGAGTGTGTGCACCCCCCAGATGCCAGCATGAGCCCAGGAGGAGAAGCGGGCGGTGCAGCCCCCCTTGGAGATGCTGGATGAGCACCGGATAAGTAGGTGGATGGATGGATGGGCAGGCAGCCAGCTCCCCTCTCAATGCTGCCCAGCGTGAGCCCTGGGAGAGGGACCACCATGAGACTGCTGCAGCCAGCTGCCGCTCTGCCAAAACAGGAAGTGACCTGTAACCCTGAACGCGAGGCCAACACTGGATCAGCCAGGGGAGGAGGGATATGTACCCCTCATACTCCTCCCACAAATGCCTCCGGCCAGCCTTCTAACATACAGTGGGGATGGAAAGTATTCAGACCCCCTTAAATCTTTCACTCTTTGTTGTATTGCAGCCATTTGCTAAAATCATTTAAGTTAATTTATTTCCTCATTGTACACACAGCGCCCGATATTGACAGAAAAACACAGAATTGTTAACATTTTTGCAGATTTATTAAAAAAGAAAAACTGAAATATCACATGGTCCAAGTATTCAGACCCTTTGCTCAGTATTTAGTAGAAGCACCCTTTTGATCTAATACAGCCATGAGTCTTTTTGGGAAAGATGCAACAAGTTTTCCACACCTGGATTTGGGGATCCTCTGCCATTCCTCCTTGCAGATGCTCTCCAGTTCTGTCAGGTTGGATGGTAAACGTTGGTGGACAGCCATTTTTAGGTCTCTCCAGAGATGCTCAATTGAGTTTAAGTCAGGGCTCTGGCTGGGCCATTCAAGAACAGTCAGGAAGTTGATGTGAAGCCACCTCTTGGTTATTTTAGCTGTGTGCTTAGGGTCATTGTCTTGTTGGAAGGTAAACCTTCAGCCCAGTCTGAGGTCCTAAGCACTCTGGATAAGGTTTTCATCCAGGATATCCCTGTACTTGGCCGCATTCATCTTTCCCTCGATTGCAACCAGTCATCCTGTCCCTGCAGCTGAAAAACACCCCCACAGCATGATGCTGCCACCACCATACTTCACTATTGGGACTGTATTGGACACGTGATGAGCAGTGCCTGGTTTTCTGCACACATACCGCTTAGAATTAAGGCCAAAAAGTTCTATTTTGGTCTCATCAGACCAGAGAATCTTATTTCTCACCATCTTGGAGTTCTTCAGGTGTTTTTTAGCAAACTCCATGTGGGCTTTCATGTGTCTTGCACTGAGGAGAGGCTTCCATCGGGCCACTCTGCCATAAAAGTGGAGGGCTGCAGTGATGGTTGACTTTCTACAACTTTCTCCCATTTCCCGACTGCATCTCTGGAGCTCAGCCACAGTGATCTTTGGGTTCTTCTTTACCCCTCTCACCAAGGCTCTTCTCCTCCAATAGCTCAGTTTGGCTGGACGGCCAGCTCTAGGAAGGGTTCTGGTCATCCCAAACGTCTTCCATTTAAGGATTATGGAGGCTACTGTGCTCTTAGAAACCTTAAGTGCAGCAGAAATTTTTTTGGAACCTTGGCCAGATCTGTGCCTTGCCACAATTCTGTCTCTGAGCACTTCAGGCAGTTCCTTTGACCTCATGATTCTCATTTGTTCTGACATGCACTGTGAGCTGTAAGGTCTTATATAGACAGGTGTGTGGCTTTCCTAATCAAGTCCAATCAGTATAATAAAACACAGCTGGACTCAAATGAAGGTGTAGAACCATCTCAAGGATGATCAGAAGAAATGGACAGCACCTGAGTTAAATATATGAGTGTCACAGCAAAGGGTCTGAATACTTGGGACCATGTGATATTTCAGTTTTTCTTTTTTAATAAATCTGCAAAAATGTCAACAATTCTGTGTTTTTATGTCAATATGGGGTGCTGTGTATGCATTAACGAGGAAAAAAATGAACTTAAATGAATTTCGCAAATGGCTGCAATATAACAGAGTGAAAAATGTAAGGGGGTCTGAATACTTTCCGTCCCCACTGTATATAAGTGTATATACAGTATCTCACAAAATTGAGCACACCCCTCACATTTTTGTAAATATTTAATTATATCTTTTCATGTGACAACGCTGAAGAAGTGACACTTTGCTACAATGTAAAGTAGTGAGTGTACAGCTTGCTATAACAGTGTAAATTTGCTGTCCCCTCAAAATAACTCAACACATAGCCAATAATGTCTAAACTGCTGGCAACAAAAGTGAGTACACCCTTAAGGCGCCTTTCACACTGGAGCGGGTGGTGTATCGGTGGTAAAGCGCCGCTATTATTAGCGGCGCTTTACCATCATTTTAGCGCCCTGCTAGCGGCCGAGAAAGGGTTAAAAACCACCGCAAAGCGCCTCTGCAGAGGGTATACGATTTCAATGGGCAGGAGCGCTGTATACACCACTCCTTCACCGCTCTGAAGATGCTGCTAGCAGGACTTTTTTTCCTGTCCTGCTAGAGCACCGATCACACTGGAGACTAGGGATGAGCCGAACACCCCCCTGTTCGGTTCGCACCAGAACATGCGAACAGGAAAAAAATTCGTTCGAACACGCGAACGCCGTTAAAGTCTATGGGACACGAACATGAATAATCAAAAGTGCTAATTTTAAAGGCTAATATGCAAGTTATTGTCATAAAAAGTGTTTGGGGACCCGGGTCCTGCCCCAGGGGACATGGATCAATGCAAAAAAAAGTTTTAAAAACGGACGTTTTTTCAGGAGCAGTGATTTTATTAATGCTTAAAGTCAAACAATAAAAGTGTAATATCCCTTTAAATTTCGTACCTGGGGGGTGTCTATAGTATGCCTGTAAAGGGGCGCATGTTTCCTGTGTTTAGAACAGTCTGACAGCAAAATGACATTTGGAAGGAAAAAACTCATTTAAAACTAGCCGCGGCTATTGCATTGCCGACAATACACATAGAAGTTCATTGATAAAAACGGCATGGGAATTCCCCACAGGGGAACCCCGAACCAAAATAAAAAAAAAAAATGATGTGGGGGTCCCCCTAAATTCCATACAAGGCCCTTCAGGTCTGGTATGGATATTAAGGGGAACCCCAGCCAAAATTGAAAAAAAAAATTGACGTGGGGTTCCCCCTAAATTCCATACCAGACCCTTCAGGTCTGGTATGGATTTTAAGGGGAACCCCGCGCCAAAAAAAAAAAAAAAAAACGGCGTGGGGTCCCCCTAAAAATCCATACCAGACCCTTATCCGAGCACGCAACCTGGCAGGCCGCAGGAAAAGAGGGGGGGACGAGAGTGCGGCCCCCCCCCCCTCCTGAACCGTACCAGGCCACATGCCCTCAACATTGGGAGGGTGCTTTGGGGTAGCCCCCCAAAACACCTTGTCCCCATGTTGATGAGGACAAGGGCCTCATCCTCACAACCCTGGCCGGTGGTTGTGAGGGTCTGCGGGCGGGGGGCTTATCGGAATCTGGAAGCCCCCTTTAACAAGGGGACCCCCAGATCCCGGCCCCCCCCCCTGTGTGAAATGGTAAGGGGGTACTTACCCCTACCATTTCACTAAAAAACTGTCAAAAATGTTAAAAATGACAAGAGACAGTTTTTGACAATTCCTTTATTTAAATGCTTCTTCTTTCTTCTTTCTTCCTTCATCTTCTTCTGGTTCTTCTGGCTCTTCTGGTTCTTCCTCCGGCGTTCTCGTCCAGCATCTTCTCCGCGGCGTCTTCTATCTTCTTCTCCTCGGGCCGCTCCGCACCCATGGCATGAGGGGAGGCTCCCGCTCTTCTCTTCATCTTCTTCTCTTCTTCATCTTCTTCTTCATCTTCTTCTTCTTCTTCCTTCTTCTCTTCTTCTCTTCTTCTCTTCTTCCTGTCTTCTGCGGGCCGCTCCGCAGCCATGCTGTGGCATGGAGGGAGGCTCCCGCTGTGTGACGGCGTCTCTTCGTCTGACGGTTCTTAAATAACGGGGGGCGGGGCCACCCGGTGGCCCCGCCCCCCTCTGACGCACGGTGACATGACGGGACTTCCCTGTGGCATTCCCCGTGACGTCACAGGGAAGTCCCTCAAGTCACCGTGCGTCAGAGGGGGGCGGGGTCACCGGATGGCCCCGCCCCCCGTTATTTAAGAACCGTCAGACGAAGAGACGCCGTCACACAGCGGGAGCCTCCCACCATGCCAGCATGGCTGCGGAGCGGCCCGCAGAAGACAGGAAGAAGAGAAGAAGGAAGAAGAAGAAGAAGAAGAAGATGAAGAAGAAGATGAAGAAGAGAAGAAGATGAAGAGAAGAGCGGGAGCCTCCCCCCTCATGCCATGGGTGCGGAGCGGCCCGAGGAGAAGAAGATAGAAGACGCCGCGGAGAAGATGCTGGACGAGAACGCCGGAGGAAGAACCAGAAGAGCCAGAAGAACCAGAAGAAGATGAAGGAAGAAAGAAGAAGCATTTAAATAAAGGAATTGTCAAAAACTGTCTCTTGTCATTTTTAACATTTTTGACAGTTTTTTAGTGAAATGGTAGGGGTAAGTACCCCCTTACCATTTCACACAGGGGGGGGGCCGGGATCTGGGGGTCCCCTTGTTAAAGGGGGCTTCCAGATTCCGATAAGCCCCCCGCCCGCAGACCCTCACAACCACCGGCCAGGGTTGTGAGGATGAGGCCCTTGTCCTCATCAACATGGGGACAAGGTGTTTTGGGGGGCTACCCCAAAGCACCCTCCCAATGTTGAGGGCATGTGGCCTGGTACGGTTCAGGAGGGGGGGGGGGCCGCACTCTCGTCCCCCCCTCTTTTCCTGCGGCCTGCCAGGTTGCGTGCTCGGATAAGGGTCTGGTATGGATTTTTAGGGGGACCCCACGCCGTTTTTTTTTTTTTTTTTTGGCGCGGGGTTCCCCTTAAAATCCATACCAGACCTGAAGGGTCTGGTATGGAATTTAGGGGGAACCCCACGTCAATTTTTTTTTTCAATTTTGGCTGGGGTTCCCCTTAATATCCATACCAGACCTGAAGGGCCTTGTATGGAATTTAGGGGGACCCCCACATCATTTTTTTTTTTTTATTTTGGTTCGGGGTTCCCCTGTGGGGAATTCCCATGCCGTTTTTATCAATGAACTTCTATGTGTATTGTCGGCAATGCAATAGCCGCGGCTAGTTTTAAATGAGTTTTTTCCTTCCAAATGTCATTTTGCTGTCAGACTGTTCTAAACACAGGAAACATGCGCCCCTTTACAGGCATACTATAGACACCCCCCAGGTACGAAATTTAAAGGGATATTACACTTTTATTGTTTGACTTTAAGCATTAATAAAATCACTGCTCCTGAAAAAACGTCCGTTTTTAAAACTTTTTTTTGCATTGATCCATGTCCCCTGGGGCAGGACCCGGGTCCCCAAACACTTTTTATGACAATAACTTGCATATAAGCCTTTAAAATTAGCACTTTTGATTTCTCCCATAGACTTTTAAAGGGTGTTCCGCGGCATTCGAATTTTCCGCGAACACCCCAAATTGTTCGCTGTTCGGCGAACTTGCGAACAGCCAATGTTCGAGTAGAACATGAGTTCGACTCGAACTCGAAGCTTATCCCTACTGGAGACACAGCAGCAGCTGTTTCGGGTCGGTTTGCAGGAGCTATTTTAAGTGCAAACCGCCCCAGTGTGAAAGGGGTCTAAGTGAAAATATCCAAATTGGGCCCAAAGTGTCAATATTTTGTGTGGCCACCATTATTTTCCAGCACTGACAACCCTCTTGGGCATGGAGTTCACCAGAGCTTCACAGGTTGCCACTGGAGTCCTCTTCCACTCCTCCATGACAACATCATGGAGCTGGTGGATGCAAGAGACCTTGAGGTCCTCCACCTTCCATTTGAGGATGCCCCACAATAGGGTTTAGGTCTGGAGACATGCTTGGCCAGTCCACCCTCAGCTTCTTTAGCAAGGCAGTGGTTGCCTTCGAGGTGTGTTTGTGGCTGTTATCATGTTGGAATACTGCCCTGCGGTCCAGTCTCCGAAGGGAGGGGATCATTCTCTGCTTCAGTATGTCACAGTACATGTTGGCATTCATGGTTCCCTCAATTAACTATATCTCCCTAGTGCTGGCAGCACTCATGCAGCCCCAGACCATGACACTCCCACCACCATGCTTGAATGTAGGCAAGACACACTTGTCCTTGTATTCCTCACCTGGTTGCCATCACACACACTTGACACTAGGGATGAGCTTCGAGTTCGAGTCCAACTCATGTTCGACATGAACATCGGCTGTTCACAAGTTTGCAGAACAGCGAACAATTTGGGGTGTTCGCGGCAAATTCAAATGCTGCGGAATACCCTTTAAAAGTCTATGGGAGAAATCAAAAGTGCTAATTTTAGAGGCTTATATGCATGGTATTGTCATAAAAAGTGTTTGGGGATCTGGGTCCTGCCCCAGGGGACATGTATCAATGCAAAAAAAAGTTTTAAAAACGGACGTTTTTTCGGGAGCAGTGATTTTAATAATGCCTAAAGTGAAACAATAAAAGTGTAATATCCCTTTAAATTTCATAGCTGGGGGGTGTCTATAGTATGCCTGTAAAGGGGCGCATGTTTCCCGTGTTTAGAACAGTCTGACAGCAAAATGACATTTCAATGGAAAAAAAGTCATTTAAACTACTCGCGGCTAATAATGCATTGCAGGTCCGACAATACACATAGAAGTTCATTGATAAAAATGGCATGGGAATTCCCCACAGGGGAACCCCGAACCAAAATTTAAAAAAAAATGACGTGGGGGTCCCCCTAAATTGTCTGGTGGTTGTGGGGGTCTGCGGGCAGGGGGCTTATCGGAATCTGGAAGCCCCCTTTAACAAGGGGACCCCCAGATCCCGGCCCTCCCCCCTGTGTGAAATGGTAAGGGCCTACCATTTCACTAAAAAAGTGTCAAATATGTTAAAAATGACAAGAGACAGTTTTTGACAATTCTTTTATTTAAATGCTTCTTCTTTCTTCTATCTTCCTTCATCTTCTTCTTCTGGTTCTTCTGGCTCTTCTGGTTCTTCCTCCGGTGTTCTCGTCCAGCATCTCCTCCGCAGTGTCTTCTATCTTCATCTCCTTGGGCCGATCCGCTTCCATGGCATGGGGGGAGGCTCCAGCTCTTCTCTTCATCTTCTTCTCTTCTTCATATTCTTCTCTTCTTCATCTTCTTCTCTTCTTCTCTTCTTCATATTCTTCTCCGGGCCGCTCCGCACCCATGCTGGCATGGAGGGAGGCTCCCGCTGTGTGACGCTTCTTCTCTTCTGACAGTTATTAAATAATGGGGGGCGGAGCTGACGCACGGTGACTTGACGGGACTTCCCTGTGGAGTCACGGTGAATGCCACAGGGAAGTCCCGTCATGTCCCTGTGCGTCAGAGGGGGGCGGGGTCACCGGGTGGCCCCGCCCCCCATTATTGAAGAACCGTCAGAAGAGGAGAAGTGTCATAGAGCGGAAGCCTCCCTCCATGCCAGCATGGGTGCGGAGCGGCCCGGAGAAGAAGATGAAGAAGAGAAGAAGAGCCGCAAGTAGTTTTAAATGACTTTTTTTCCTTTGAAATGTCATTTTGCTGTCAGACTGTTCTAAACACGGTAAACATGCGCCCCTTTACAGGCATACTATAGACCCCCCCCCCGGTACGAAATTTAAAGGGATATTACACTTTTATTGTTTCACTTTAAGAATTATTAAAATCACTGCTCCCGAAAAAACGGCCGTTTTTAAAACTTTTTTTGCATTGATCCGTGCCCCCTGGGGCAGGACCCAGGTCCCCAAACACTTTTTATGAAAATAACTTGCATATAAGCCTTTAAAATTAGCACTTTTGGTTATTCATGTTCGTGTCCCATAGACTTTAACGGTGTTCGCGTGTTCGAACAAACTTTTTTTCCTGTTCGCGTGTTCTGGTGCGAACCGAACAGGGGGGTGTTCGGCTCATCCCTACCACATCCATCAGACAACAGGGCATGGTTCCAGTAATCCATGTCCTTAGTCTGCTTGTCTTCAGCAAACTGTTTTCTGGCTTTCTTGTGCAATATCTTTAGAAGAGGCTTTCTTCTAGGATGACAGCCATGCAGACCAATTTGATGCAGTGTGCAGCATTTGGTCTGAGCACTGACAGGCTGACCCCCACCCCTTCAACCTCTGCAGCAATGCTGGCAGCACTCATACGTCTATTTCCCAAAGACAACTTCTGGATATGACGCTGGGCATGTGCACTCAGCTTCTTTGGTCGACCATGGCGAGGCCTGTTATGAGTGGAACATGTCTTGTTAAACTGCTGTATGGCCTTGGCCACCGTGCTGCAGCTCAGTTTCAGGGTCTTGGCAATCTTCTCATAGCCTAAGCCATCTTTATGTAGAGCAACTATTTTTTTTTTCAGATCCTCAGAGAGTTCTTTGCCTTTTGCTTTATGAGAGCGTGAGAGTGATAACACCAAATTTAACACACCTGCTCCCCATTCACACCTGAGACCTTGTAACACCATGAGTTTGGACATTTTCATTTAGGGGTATACTCACTTTTGTTGCCAGCGGTATAGACATTAATGGCTGTGCGTTGAGTTATTTTGAGGGTACAGCATTTTACACTGTTATACAAGCTGTACACTCACTGCTTTACATTGTAGCAAAGTGTCACTTCTTCAGTGTTGTCACATGAAAAGATATAATAAAATATTTACAAAAATGTGAGCGGTGTACTCACTTTTGTGAGATACTATATATATATATATATATATATATATATATATATATATATATATATATATATATATATATATATATATATATATATATAACTATAACTTTAAAGTTCAAGTAAAGGTACTTATAAACTTCTAATTTGCATATAACCTTATAACCTGCTGTCCTAAAGGAAAGAAAGTGAAGGGAAAAAAATGTATTGCATATATTTGTTAATTTCAATCAATCAATACTAGTAGTAATAGCAGTAGTAATATTAGTACTTTTAGTATTATCATCTTTATCATTATCATCTTTTTCCAACGTGCTGGCTGTCTAACTTGACATTATATTTGAGTTGTTACCCATTCATTCTGTATAGCATGCAATATTTTGCATGAAATGTGCACAAGTATGTCTTAATATACATTTAAAACATACTTTAAAGACATTTAAACAATGCTATTGTTAATCTTTGCCCTTAGGGATTTGAGATCTAAAACAGGTTTACACAAGAGTGTACACAAAATTATCAGAATTGGTGTCACGGTCAGGAAATATGACCCATGGCTTCAGGGTTCAGTGCAGCTTCGCTGTGATATTATGTAAAGCCATACATGAGTGGTCTCATATCAAAGGTTCACTTAGACTATCTATGTTATAATTATGCTTGGTATATTCACTCACTATTAATACCTGTAAGGTTTAAGAAATGACTCTAGGGGTTTTTGTAGACAATAATTTCTGAAGTTTAACAATAGACAGAAAAAATGAAAAGAAAAGACATAATTACCAAGCCATATATTACGGTTCATTGCTAACTTTTGTCCAACTTGTTCTCCTTGTGCTTTGATGATTTCACAAGAACATGAAACATCCAATTATCCAATCATTTTTACACTGCCTTGGTAACAGCAAGAATAGGTTAAAGGTGAACAGATTTGAGATAGCTGAACTAAAATGCCGTCATTCTCTAAACTATCTTACTGCTTAATTACTGGAACAATTATTTGAACATTTCAATATATTAATTTAGCATGGGAATATTTGCAGACCTAGAAATTTAATTTAACAGTGTTAAAATGAAAGCTACATTTCTGAAATCTAAAAATAAAAGTAGCATACAGGCTATAGAACATGAAATAAGTACAGCAGATGAATAAATACTGTATAGTCTCTGTATAATAGAAACCTATTTATTCTTATATGGTTATGTAAGTAAGTATTTAAACCATGTTCTTTTTTTAGCTGTTAAAATATGTAGCTGTTGAAAGAAATGCACAAGTTAGCCACATCAAGCAATGTCCATTTTTGCCTAATTTTTCTTACTATAATTATTATTTGACCTTCATTACTAAAGTTAATCTTATTTAGCTTAAAATATTTCTAAGGTAACAGCAGTGTTACAGTTCAGGCACTTTATGTTGCCCTCAAATACACAAACAAAAGTTAGTTTTCAAGTAATTTTCTTTATCCCCGTGAATCCCCTCCAAAACCAAGCCCATGTTGCTTTTATTGAGATTATTTTTCATCACCCACTTGGACTAAGTTCTGCCCAATGTCATTTAAGGAATGTGAAAAAGTAAACAATACCGCGCTGTAACCTAAAATACAACACAGCAGTCAACACAGCAAACGACAATCGCAAGTGAAGAAAATATATACATGTGCAGTGCTAAATAAGAACGGTCATAATGAATAAAACCGTATATAATACAGACAGAAGATTAATGTTAAACACTCTAAATAACAGACATGTAAAAATATCAATAAATATACTAAATAAAGTCCACACTGTGATAGTGAATAAGTGAAAATAATCCACTGATAAAAAAACTGAGATGTGATGTTGATCTAGATAGATGAATATCAACTTCCAGACGTCAATAGGCAAACAAATGTGAAGAGAAGATAATGGGAGAAGCCACCACCAACATAAGAGAGGCTTACCAGAGCTAATGGACTCAACAAGGCATAAGCCCAATAAATCGTCAAGGCTTGTGGTAGCAACGCACCAGTACACAGGGACAACCACGTCTGAGGATGTTGGCACAGGAAGATGATGTTCACACTGTCCTTCAGGGAACTCACAGCAAGGAGGGATACTCAGAGGCAGGTAGATCAAATCCTTTTTATATGCTTACAGGATGCAACCATAAATGAAATAAAAATTCCACATAGTGTGAATCCCCATAACAAGGAAACTGTAATAAAATTTGAAGAACACTCACATTTGAGCAGATAAAAAAGCGCTTGTAAGAAGACTGAAAGTTAACGCAATGGCATCAGCAGGCTCGTACCAGCACATTTTGTCTAAGGAGATATCATCTGGGGTGTAGACATGCTATAGCCATTGCGTTTATATAGACATAGTACCCCAATAACAAGCTAAAAACCTGTGGATAATTGGTCATGCAAAAATGCAGTCACTTCCTGGTTCTCAAAATGGCGGCGGCACATGCAATTCATGCCTCGCTATGAATAGCGAATCAGCATACATACAAACTAGGTCATCTGACCTTCGTCCTATGAATATGTAATGTGTGCACCAAGCCTCACTATCAGACGTCTGACGTCCTCCAGAAACCACAGCGGCAATGCTTGCTGGTCACCCACACTCAGTCACGAGTATGGGACCACCCACCGCCACGTCAGCACTCCAGACTTTATTTAGTATATTCGTTGATGTTTTTACATGTCTATTATTTAGAATGTTTAAGGTTAATCTTCTGTCTGTATTATATACGGTCTTATCCAATGTCATTTATGGATCAAATACCAAAAATTTAGCAGGCAATATATGCTCTAACATTTAACATGTGAATGGCAGGGAATGGGCCTTAGCGTAGGGAGGAGTAGGACCTAATGTTGATTTAACCACTTAAGGACCGCCTCACGCCGATGTACGTCGGCAAGGCGGCACGGGCAGGCAAAATCACGTACATGTACGTGATTTGCCTCCCGCGGGTGGGGGGTCCGATCGGACCCCCCCCGCCGCCCGAGGCGGTCCCGTTCTGTCCCCCGGCGATCAGAGACGAGGGGGAGGCCATCCGTTCGTGGCCCCCCCTCGCGATCGCCGCCGGCCAATGGGAACACTCCTTTGCTGTTGTATGCTAAACAGCAGCAAAGGAAGTGATGTCATCTCCCCTCGGGTCGGTAGTTTCCGTTCCGGCCCGAGGAGAGAAGACAGGTATGTGAGTGCACAACACTACACACACACAGTAGAACATGCCAGGCATACAAAACACCCCGATCCCCCCCCCGATCACCCCCCGATCCCCCCCCAATCACCCCCCCCCCCTGTCACAAACTGACACCAGCAGTTTTTTTTTTTTTTTTTTCTATTACTGCTAGGTGTCAGTTTGTGACAGTTACTGTGTTAGCACAGTTACTGTTACCCCCCTGTAGGTCTAGGGTACCCCCCTAACCCCCCCTAATAAAGTTTTAACCCCTTGATCACCCCCCGTCACCAGTGTCGCTAAGCGATCATTTTTCTGATCGCTGTATTAGTGTCGCTGGTGACGCTAGTTAGTGAGGTAAATATTTAGGTTCGCCGTCAGCGTTTTATAGCGTCAGGGACCCCCATACACTACCTAATAAATGTTTTAACCCCTTGATTGCCCCCTAGTTAACCCTTTCACCACTGATCACCGTATAACTGTTACGGGTGACGCTTGTTAGTTCGTTTATTTTTTATAGTGTCAGGGCACCCGCCGTTTATTACCGAATAAAGGTTTAGCCCCCTGATCGCCCGGCGGTGATATGCGTCGCCCCAGGCAGCGTCAGATTAGCGCCAGTACCGCTAACACCCACGCACGCAGCATACGCCTCCCTTAGTGGTATAGTATCTGAACGGATCAATATCTGATCCAATCAGATCTATACTAGCGTCCCCAGCAGTTTAGGGTTCCCAAAAACGCAGTGTCAGCAGGATCAGCCCAGATACCCGCTAGCACCTGCGTTTTGCGCCTCCGCCCAGCCCACCCAAGTGCAGTATCGATCGATCACTGTCACTTACAAAACACTAAACGCATAACTGCAGCGTTCGCAGAGTCAGGCCTGATCCCTGCGATTGCTAACAGTTTTTTTGGTAGCATTTTGGTGAACTGGCAAGCACCAGCCCCAGGCAGCATCAGGTTAGCGCCAGTACCGCTAACACCCACGCACGCACCGTACACCTCCCTTAGTGGTATAGTATCTGAACGGATCAATATCTGATCCGATCAGATCTATACTAGCGTCCCCAGCAGTTTAGGGTTCCCAAACACGCAGTGTTAGCGGGATCAGCCCAGATACCTGCTAGCACCTGCGTTTTGCCCCTCCGCCCAGGCGAGCCCAGCCCACCCAAGTGCAGCATCAATCGATCACTGTCACTTACAAAACACTAAACGCATAACTGCAGCGTTCACAGAGTCAGGCCTGATCCCTGCGATCGCTAACAGTTTTTTTGGTAGCATTTTGGTGAACTGGCAAGCACCAGCCCCAGGCAGCATCAGGTTAGCGCCAGTACCGCTAACACCCACGCACGCACCGTACACCTCCCTTAGTGGTATAGTATCTGATCGCATCAATATCTGATCCGATCAGATCTATACTAGCGTCCCCAGCAGTTTAGGGTTCCCAAAAAAGCAGTGTTAGCGGGATTAGCCCAGATACCTGCTAGCACCTGCGTTTTGCCCGTCGGCTCGGCCCGGCCCAGCCCACCCAAGTGCAGTATCGATCGATCACTGTCACTTACAAAACTCTAAACGCATAACTGCAGCGTTCGCAGAGTCAGGCCTGATCCCTGCGATCGCTAACAGTTTTTTTGGTAGCGTTTTGGGGAACTGGCAAGCACCAGCGGCGTAGTACACCCCGGTCCTAGTCAAACCAGCACTGCAGTAACACTTGGTGACGTGGCGAGTCCCATAAGTGCAGTTCAAGCTGGTGAGGTGGCAAGCACAAGTAGTGTCCCGCTGCCACCAAAAAGACAAACACAGGCCCGTCGTGCCCATAGTGCCCTTCCTGCTGCATTCGCCAATCCTAATTGGGAACCCACCACTTCTGCAGCGCCCGTACTTCCCCCATTCACATCCCCAACCAAATGCAGTCGGCTGCATGAGAGGCATTTTTATGTCCTCCCGAGTACCCCTACCCAACGAACCCCCCCAAAAAAGATGTATGTGTCTGCAGCAAGCGCGGATATAGGCGTGACGCCCGCTATTATTGTCCCTCCTGTCCTGACAATCCTGGTCTTTGCATTGGTGAATGTTTTGAACGCTACCATACACTAGTTGACTATTAGCGTAGGGTACAGCATTGCACAGACAAGGCACACTTTCACAGGGTCTCCCAAGATGCCATCGCATTTTGAGAGACCCGAACCTGGAACCGGTTACAGTTATAAAAGTTAGTTACAAAAAAAGTGTAAAAAAAAAAAAAATATATGAAATAAAAAAAAATAGTTGTCGTTTTATTGTTCTCGTTATTGTTATTGTTATTGTTATTGTTATTATGTTTTATCATGTTTGTTTTTCAGGTATGTAATTATTTATACTTTACTGTTTACTGTGCTTTATTGTTAACCATTGTTAACCATTTTTTTGTCTTCACGACTTTGAGTGGTTATACCAGAATGATGCCTGCAGGTTTAGGTATCATCTTGGTATCATTCTTTTCAGCCAGCGGTCGGCTTTCATGTAAAAGCAATCCTAGCGGCTAATTAGCCTCTAGACTGCTTTTACAAGCCGTGGGAGGGAATGCCCCCCCCCCCACCGTCTTCCGTGTTTTTCTCTGGCTCTCCTGTCTCAACAGGAACCTGAGAATGCAGCCGGTGATTCAGCCAGCTGACCATAGAGCTGATCAGAGACCAGAGTGGCTCCAAACATCTCTATGGCCTAAGAAACCGGAAGCTACGAGCATTTCATGACTTAGATTTCGCCAGATGTAAATAGCGCCAATGGGAAATTGGGGAAGCATTTTATCACACCGATCTTGGTGTGGTCAGATGCTTTGAGGGCAGAGGAGAGATCTAGGGTCTAATAGACCACAATTTTTTCAAAAAAGAGTACCTGTCACTACCTATTGCTATCATAGGGGATATTTACATTCCCCGAGATAACAATAAAAATGATTAAAAAAAAAATATGAAAGGAACAGTTTAAAAGTTAGATTAAAAAAGCAAAAAAATAATAAAGAAAAAAAAAAAGCACCCCTGTCGCCCCCTGCTCTCGCGCTAAGGCGAACGCAAGCGGCGATCTGTCGTCAAACGTAAACAGCAATTGCACCATGCATGTGAGGTATCACCGCGAAGGCCAGATCGAGGGCAGTAATTTTTCCAGTAGACCTCCTCTGTAAATCTAAAGTGATAACCTGTAAAGGCTTTTGAAGGCTTTTAAACATGTATTTATTTTGTTGCCACTGCACGTTTGTGCGCAATTTTAAAGCATGTCATGTTTGGTATCTATGTACTCGGCCTAAGATCATCTTTTTTATTTCATCAAACATTTGGGCAATATAGTGTGTTTTAGTGCATTAAAATTTAAAAAAGTGTGTTTTTTCCCCAAAAAATGCGTTTGAAAAATCGCTGCGCAATTACTGTGTGAAAAAAAAAAAATGAAACACCCACCATTTTAATCTGTAGGGCATTTGCTTTAAAAAAAAATATAATGTTTGGGGGTTCAAAGTAATTTTTTTGCAAAAAAAAATAACTTTTTCATGTAAACAATAAGTGTCAGAAAGGGCTTTGTCTTCAAGTGGTTAGAAGAGTGGGTGATGTGTGACATAAGCTTCTAAATGTTGTGCATAAAATGCCAGGACAGCTCAAAACCCCCCCAAATGACCCCATTTTGGAAAGTAGACACCCCAAGCTATTTGCTGAGAGGCATGTCGAGTCCATGGAATATTTTATATTGCGACACAAGTTGCGGGAAAGAGACAAATTTTTTTTTTTTTTTTTTTTTTTTTTTGCACAAAGTTGTCACTAAATGATATATTGCTCAAACATGCCATGGAAATATGTGAAATTACACCCCAAAATACATTCTGCTGCTTCTCCTGAGTACGGGGATACCACATGTGTGAGACTTTTTGGGAGCCTGGCCGCGTACGGAACCCCGAAAACCAAGCACCGCCTTCAGGCTTTCTAAGGGCGTGAATTTTTGATTTCACTCTTCACTGCCTATCACAGTTTCGGAGGCCATGGAATGCCCAGGTGGCACAAACCCCCCCCAAATGACCCCATTTTGGAAAGTAGACACCCCAAGCTATTTGCTGAGAGGTATAGTGAGTATTTTGCAGACCTCACTTTTTGTCACAAAGTTTTGAAAATTGAAAAAAGAAAAAAAAAAAGTTTTTTCTTGTCTTTCTTCATTTTCAAAAACAAATGAGAGCTGCAAAATACTCACCATGCCTCTCAGCAAATAGCTTGGGGTGTCTACTTTCCAAAATGGGGTCATTTGGGGGGGTTTTGTGCCACCTGGGCATTCCATGGCCTCCGAAACTGTGATAGGCAGTAAAGAGTGAAATCAAAAATTTTCACCCTTAGAAATCCTGAAGGCAGTGATTGGTTTTCGGGGTCCCGTACGCGGCTAGGCTCCCAAAAAGTCCCACACATGTGGTATCCCCATACTCAGGAGAAGCAGCTAAATGTATTTTGGGGTGCAATTCCACATATGCCCATGGCCTGTGTGAGCAATATATCATTTAGTGACAACTTTATGAAAAAAAAAAAAAAAGTGTCACTTTCCCGCAACTTGTGTCAAAATATAAAATATTCCATGGACTCAATATGCCTCTCAGCAAATAGCTTGGGGTGTCTACTTTCCAAAATGGGGTCATTTTGGGGGGTTTTGTGCCACCTGGGCATTCCATGGCCTCCGAAACTGTGATAGGCAGTGAAGAGTGAAATCAAAAATTTACACCCTTAGAAATCCTGAAGGCGGTGATTGGTTTTCGGGGCCCCGTACGCGGCTAGGCTCCCAAAAAGTCCCACACATGTGGTATCCCCATACTCAGGAGAAGCAGCTGAATGTATTTTGGGGTGCAATTCCACATAGGCCCATGGCCTGTGTGAGCAATATATCATTTAGTGACAACTTTTTGTAAATATTTTTTTTTTTTTGTCATTTTTCAATCACTTGGGACAAAAAAAATAAATATTCAATGGGTTCAACATGCCTCTCAGCAATTTCCTTGGGGTGTCTACTTTCCAAAATGGGGTCATTTGGGGGGGTTTTGTACTGCCCTGCCATTTTAGCACCTCAAGAAATGACATAGGCAGTCATAAACTAAAAGCTGTGTAAATTACAGAAAATGTACCCTAGTTTGTAGACGCTATAACTTTTGCGCAAACCAATTAATATACGCTTATTGACATTTTTTTTACCAAAGACATGTGGCCGAATAAATTTTGGCCTAAATGTATGACTAAAATTTAGTTTATTGGATTTTTTTTATAACAAAAAGTAGAAAATATCATTTTTTTTCAAAATTTTCAGTCTTTTTCCGTTTATAGCGCAAAAAATAAAAACCGCAGAGGTGATCAAATACCATCAAAAGAAAGCTCTATTTGTGGGAAGAAAAGGACGCAAATTTCGTTTGGGTACAGCATTGCATGACCGCGCAATTAGCAGTTAAAGCGACGCAGTGCCAAATTGGAAAAAGACCTCTGGTCCTTAGGCAGCATAATGGTCCGGGGCTCAAGTGGTTAAGCAGAAGTTGAGCCCTTATGCTTGACCTAAGTTTACGATCCAAGGAAGCTTGATATGGACACAGGGATCAGTGTGAGGAGTAACAAATTCAGACATTGCAAGCCCAAAATCTAGTAGCATTCAGATGCTATACATTTTCACCAGTGTTATTTCTTAAGGTGGTAAGTTGTTAAGTTCAAAAAAGATTATGAATAATTTCTTTCAATTCAGATATGAAGGTACAGGAAACAAATAGCATATGAAATATGAAGGCAGAGTTGTAGCATGCTTAAAGTATGCATGGGTTAGCAAGAACGGACTCATTCAATATTAATAGGTTTTTCTTTGCACGTAGTCTTCAACCTTTCTAATACTCATTGCAATATGTGTGTTTATCCACTGTATCTACTATGGTGGCCATATAACATTGTTATATGATGACATGCTGCATTCTTTAAACCAAGAATAAAAACAGTTCAATTCCAAGGCATCTGCAAGAGGAGACTCTGATATAAGAGCGACTCTAATGTAAGAGGAGACTCTGTAAGGTTGTAGAAAACCAACCAAAGAGACCCAAAGGTTGCCAGCATCCCAAATTCAGAAATCATATGAAGGAAGTACCTCCCATGGAAATACTAAGGGACTTTAAGGACAACTAATCAAATAACAAAATATTAGAAAATGAAAATGTATTATTATAAAATATGTGGTGCATACATCACCAAAATCGAATACATAAAAACAAAAGCAAAATCATGTAAATACAGTTCCTTCAATATCGGGTCCAACGCGTTTCAGGACCGATGTAGAGTACTTTCTTTAGGGGCATTCCATGCAAAGTATTACTGCTATACAATATTCTAGAATAAGACAAAGTCACACATCAAAATCAACATCAGGGACAGAGAAATGAGCATTGTTGAAGCCAAGTCCAAAAAACATACCAGTCAAGATCTGCAATAAGGTACCACCTGATACAGAGCCGAAAGTGGAAACAGGCTCAGTTGCTGCAGGGAAACCTGGGTGAGTATTGAACCTGGAAGGGTAGTCATGTTCATTGAAGTGTTTGCGAACATCAGAAAAGGTTTGAAAAGGTAGAGAACTATTTATCCACAGCACAAGCTTAGACTGTGTTGCTGATTGTTAATAGTGTTGACAAATGCCCACGGAACAGAAATGTTACTGTAAAAAGAGCAAGTTTTTTCTAAAAACATGGTTTTACATATGGTTGTTTAAAAGACAGATTCACTACTGTGCGACAGCTACTATTGAATAATATGCACTGTTGGATTCTAGCGATTTGCCTTGTATGCATTGTTCTATTTGGTCATTTATAAATAGGCTTATATTCCATACTGGTTACTTATACATATAAAATATCATATATATTTATAAATTATGATTTTCAATTCTTATCAGGTTATCTGGTCTTCATATAACCTTCCCTTTAAAGTCTTTATTTATCTCAAATTGCTATAATATATTGCTTTACGCGGCTTGCCTCTGACCATCCCTGCCATCTGCCTGCACTTGATCCTGGCCTGTCTGACTTCTCTTCTGCCTGCTCCCCTGGTCCTTCTGCTGCCCACCTGACAACTGACCCGGCTTGCCTGACCTTCCTGAGGGAATCCAGTGGGAATCTTTCTGCAGTCTGCTGTTTCAGTTCCAGTCTGCTGCACCTGTCTGCTGATCCAGCCTGTTCCAAGTTCCAGTCTGCTGTTCCAGTTCCAGTTTGCTGCACCTGTCTGCTGATCCAGCCTGTTCCAGTTTCCAGTCTGCTGTCCAGCTCCAAGCCAGCTGTTCCAGTTCCAGCCTACTGCACCTGTCTGATGATCCAGCCTGTTCCAGGTTCCAGTCTGCTGTCCTTCTGCACAGAGCCTCCTGAATTCCGTACTTACTTCTTGCTGTTGATCCTGCCAGGCGCTTGTGCCACTCCTCACTCCTTCGCCTCCTGTTTACTCCACCATGGGCCTCAAGTCTGAGGCATAATCCCTGTAGTTTGGGCTCATCTACCAGATATGTGACATGCCCTTATATGTTGGCCTTGGGGAAAACTGGGCTTGTGGAAGATGTGCACTCAGGGGTGTAGCTCAGAAATGAGATAAGAGGATTTGTATAATAGGTCACATAGGGCCATTGAGTGCGATAAGGTGGGAGCCATTATGGGGGGGTCTATTTTTAGGGGGAACCCAAGCTGGGTAATCTATAGTATGTAATGGAATAGCTTATCTGTCCATTTTGACCCATTCTGGTCTACGACTCTGTGAGTAAATGATCGAGAACTGTGTTAATTGAGCAGCTTGATAATACCTCCATAGGTCCAAACCTAGTCCTTCTTGGGTACGTCTTCTAAGAAGCACACTTTTAGGGCAGCAATATCCCTTGTTGCCCCAGATGAAACGTATTATCTGCGACTGGAATTTTTGTAGAGGTGATCTCAGGATCGGGATGGGTAGGGATCGAAATAAGTATAAAATCCTAGGTAAGAGGGTAATTTTTACAGCGTTTACAATGCCCAACCAGGACAGATTCCCCCGTCCCCAACTAGAGAGGTCCTCTTTCAGCTTTTTATACATGGGGGGGGGTAATTGGCGTTATATAATTGATCAACACTAGCTGTCAATTTGACGCCCAAATATGTTTTCGAGGTCCCAGGCAAAAGCGAAGTGGTCTTTGAGTCGCTCCACCAGAGGTACTGGGTTGGTAATATTTAAGGCCACAGATTAGGCCATGTTAACTCTCAACCCTGAGACTTTGCCAAAATCCTGTAGGAGTTCAAAAATATTAGGAGTAGAAATAAGGGGGAAGTAATGAAAAGCAGCAGATCATCTGCAAACAAAGCACATTTATGGACATGGGAGCTGCAGGTAACGCCATGTATATCTACGTGGTTTCTTATTGTGGTGGCTAGAGTTTCATTTGCTATGGCAAAAATAATAGGAGATAGGGGGCATCCTTGTCTAGTGCCTCTGTGTATCGAGAAAGGGTTTGAGTAGTGGCCTTGGAGCTTAACTTGGGCCCTCAGGTTGGAGTACAAATTCCTTATTATCTGTAGGAAATGAGGGCCAAACCCCCATCTTTGTACACTTCAAAAAGATAATGCCACTCAACAGTATCAAACGCTTTTTGTAGATGCACAGCCAATAGGAATTTTTTTTCTGATGGGGGCCCCCATCCCATTTTGACTTCAAAAGAGAGATTACATCTAACGGTTCTGCGTATCTGATCGGGACCTGCCTCCCCAGGATGAAGCCTACCTGGTCCTTGTGGATGAAACCACTTATAAATTCTGATAGCCTATTGGTCATTATTTTGGTTAAGATCCTTATTGATCAATGAAATGGGTTTATATTTGCCCACTTCAGAGCTATCTTTGCTTGGTTTAGAAATGACCGACACGTAAACCAGGTTGGCATCGCTGTCCAGTGTAGAATTCCCCTGAAGGGAATTGTAGAGTCAAATGAGGGGCTAGAGTGGATGCATAGGTTCTGTAATAGCAGGCGGAAAACCCATCTGGGCCTGGGGCTATGCCCCTCTTAAGATTCTTAATTACCCCTAGAACTTCTAATTACATGATTGGTTTTTCCAGAAGTGCACTATGGTCCTGTTTCAATTTAGAATTAGGAATTTTATCTAAGAAGTCAATGAGGATATGGAGTCTGGGTATCTCCCTTGACTTGTATAAGTCACTTGACTTGTATAAGTCTGCATAAAAGTAATGAAATGCTGTCATGATCCATTGCAGATTTTGCGTGAGCATACCTGTGGAGTCAGGAACCTTGGGAAAAGAGAAAGTTCGAGGCTTGGGTGTCAATTAAGAAGCTAGTCCGGGCCCCACCTATTCTTTTTGAAGATAAAAATGAGCATTGGACCACCTAAGGCTTTTCTCCACTTCTGTAGTTAGAGCTAGGTTTAGGGCGATTCTACATGATTCCAACAGGGCTTGCGACTTAGTAATGGCTTTATGTCTGTGTGTTTTGGAGAGTTTTTGGAATTCTTGTTTTAACTTGACTAAATCAGCTCATCGTTCCCTTTTAAGTTTGGTGGAGATTTGAATTATCTTGCCCCGTAGCACCGCTTTATGGGCAGCCCAGAGTGTTTCAGAAGGGATCTCCCCATTGTCATTAACCCGAAAATATTCTCTAATTTCTTTATCCAGTATGGTACATTGGACTCGATGACTGAGCAGCGATTCGTTCAATCGCCAGCAAAATGTACCATCTGATTCAGAGGGTCTCGCAAGGTAAAGCATGACCAATGAGTGATCAGACAATGGTGAGTTCTTAATGAACATTTAGAGGCCTTGAGGATGGCGGAGGCCACCATAAAATATGGTCAATCCTTGCAAATGTTTGGTGAGCGGCTGAAAAATGGGTATAGTCCTTAGTTGTTGGATTAAGTTCTCTCCAAACATCCACTAAGCCATGGGTGTGGAGGGTTTTGACTATCTTTAGACTTTGTTTAGGGGGCCGGAGCATCCTGGAATGGCCTTTTTTTATCTAGCATCTGGTCCAATGCAACATTCGAGTCACCCCCCTTGATTACTGTACCCACAAAATGAGGGGAGAGGGCATCTAGCATAGAGTTGAAAAACCTAGCCTGATCACGATTCCGTGCATAGTATGAGACAAATGTATATAGGGTTCCATTCACTGATCTGAAAAGAAGGATAGATTTGCCCTCGGGATCCCCGATTCCTCCTTGGGAGAAAAGGTGACAGTTTTGGACAGGAAGATGCCCACCCTTTAGTTTTGTCTTCTGCGTTCGCTAAAAAAAATTGAGGGAATCTAGTGTGGACAAACGAAGGATTATATGACCTGGGGAAATGAATTTCCTGTAGCAGAAGCATCTCCATCTGCAGGGACAAAGTGTTTTGGAAATTTTTCTGCTCTTCAACGGGGAATTCAAGCCCTGTACATTATGGGAAGCTATTTGAATAAATGAAGAATTCACTTTATATGGTATCATGAATCAGAGGGGAGAGAGAATGCGTCACTGAGCAGAGACCTACCTTCCACCAGATGAATCCAGTCAGAAGCCACTGCAGACCAATTGAGGAAAGAACCACTCTTCTAAGCCACCAGCCCATGGAACCTCCCTGATGCCTGAAAAAGTAACAATAGGGGGAGAGTGAGAGAGAGAGATAGAAAATTAAAACAAGATTGAGAGTAAAGAAGGTTGGGGATCTGAGAAGGTCACGAAGAACCCACATCGCAGACCCCCTCAAGACCCGGGAGAGAGGAGCAGATATATTCACTCCTCTATTAAGTAATAACAAAGGCCTCCGCCTGAGAGGCAAACCAACAACCACCACTGTGTGGGATGAAGGTCTACTCGCAGGGGCAGAGAGAGGCGCAATACGTCCGCTCCAGCCCCGCCAACCACCTATTTTGGCTATGTAGAAGGAAGAGAGATCTCTATAAAAAACAATTTGTTGTCATTGTGAGAGAGAAATCCCCCCCCAGGGAGTGTCCGTAGCTCAGGAGAGCTCAAAGGGAAGGCTACATCCCCAACAGGGGTGACGTCTGCCTCCCGAGCCCCAGGGGCGTGGGACATTCAGATAACATTCTAACAATTTTGGTCCCAACAGGGATTCTGAGAATGTCACAAGCTAGTAACCATACACATATTTACATATTTATAAAAGGTTAAGTATAGGAAAAGAACTTCAAACTGGATGTGAACTAAGACTGGGATGGCCAGGAGAGGGGAATGGGAAAGGGCCCTGCTGCCCAGCCCCTCTTCCAAGCCCCCCGATCCAGAAAAATTAAGCACCAAAATCATCTACCTCGATAGTAAAGTGATTTTTGATGAAGGTTGGGCCACCAATGGAAGCCGTTTTATCACTGAATGTCCATGGTCCGTTTGAAAGAGGAAGAGGTTCTGGGCTCCTTAATGGACAGTCAGGCATATGTCAATGGAGCTATATCCCCTAATGGTAAGACTTTAAATGGTGCGCATTACTGAGGGGCCCAAAAGGAAAAGCAACCAAAATAAAAGAATGAGAAATGAGGCCTCCTAGTAATCAAGGAGGGTCAGATTCTTTGGATCGTTTGGACTGCTGATTTCTCCAAACTGGGGCAATTGGGCTCTGGGGCAATGGGAGCACAGCGGGAGCCTCCCTCCATGCCAGCATGGGTGCGGAGCGGCCCGGAGAAGAAAATGAAGAAGAGAAGAAGAGAAGAAAAGAAGAAGAGAAGAAGATGAAGAAGATGAAGAGAAGAGCGGGAGCCTCCCCCCATGCCATGGGTGCGGAGCGGCCCGAGGAGAAGAAGATAGAAGACGACGCGGAGGAGATGCTGGACGAGAATGCCGGAGGAAGAACCAGAAGAGCCAGAAGAACCAGAAGAACCAGAAGATGAAGGAAGATAGAAGAAAGAAGAAGTATTTAAATAAAGGAATTGTCAAAAACTGTCTCTTGTCATTTTTAACATTTTTGACAGTTTTTTAGTGAAATGGTAGGGGTACTTTTGTACCCCCTTACCATTTCACACAGGGGGGGGCCGGGATCTGGGGGTCCCCTTGTTAAAGGGGGCTTCCAGATTCCGATAAGCCCCCTGCCGGCAGACCCCCACAACCACCGGCCAGGGTTGTGGGGATGAGGCCCTTGTCCTCATCAACATGGGGACAAGGTGTTTTGGGGGGCTACCCCAAAGCACCCTCCCAATGTTGAGGGCATGTGGCCTGGTACGGTTCAGGGGGGGGCGCTCTCTCATCCCCCCCTCTTTTCCTGCGGCCTGCCAGGTTGCGTGCTCGGGTCTGGTATGGATTTTTGGGGGGACCCCACGCCGTTTTTTTTTTTTTTTTTTTTTTGGCGCGGGGTTCCCCTTAAAATCCATACCAGACCTGAAGGGTCTGGTATGGAATTTAGGGGGAACCCCACGTCATTTTTTTTTTTATTTTGGCCGGGGTTCCCCTTAATATCCATTTTAGACCTGAAGGGCCTGGTATGGAATTTAGGGGGACTCCTACGTCTTTTTTTTTTTAAATTTTGGTTCGGGGTTCCCCTTTGGGGAATTCCCATGCCGTTTTTATCAATGAACTTCTATGTGTATTGTCGGCAATGCAATAGCCGCGGTAGTTTTAAATGAGTTTTTTCCTTCAAAATGTCATTTTGCTGTCAGACTGTTCTAAACACAGGAAACATGCGCCCCTTTACAGGCATACTATAGACACCCCCCAGGTACGAAATTTAAAGGGATATTACACTTTTATTGTTTGACTTTAAGCATTATTAAAATCACTGCTCCTGAAAAAACGGCCGTTTTTAAAAAATTTTTTTGCATTGATCCATGCCCCATGGGGCAGGACCCAGGTCCCCAAACACTTTTTATGACAATAACTTGCATATTAGCCTTTAAAATTAGCACTTTTGATTTCTCCCATAGACTTTTAAAGGGTGTTCAGCGGCATTCGAATTTGTCGCGAACACCCCAAATGGTTCGCTGTTCGGCGAACTTGCGAACAGCCAATGTTCGAGTCAAACATGAGTTCGACTCAAACTCGAAGATCATCCCTAATGGGAAGTATGGACCGTACCCTAAACCCAAATGTGAGAAAGGCCAAGATCATGGCTAAAGTTGTGAAGAGTCTGCACAGGAATTTTGGGGTTCGGCCATCCAAGGATCAACTGAGGAAACGTTGGTCAGACCTGAAATTGAGGGAAAACGATCAGTATAGAAGGGTCAGGAGAGTGCTGCAAAAAAGTTAGTAGTTGTCCTGTGTTCCTATTCTTTATTATTATCCTGTTTGTGCTGCTCCATATGCTTTTCTTTACTGTTGTACAGTTTAAAATGGCAACTTTCATGTTCATGGGCACAATAATCGTTCGTAGGAAACATTGTTCGTTCGCCCACTAAAATACGATGTTTTGGGCAGATGCAGTTCAATACATTTCTTCTGGTCTACTTCTAATAAAAAGGGTTTGTTGTCTAGATGGGTTTGTAACTAGAATGAAATGCAAACTAGGTTTAGTGTAAGGAGATGACACTCAGCAGCTGTTTAATCATCTGGATGCAGGAGCACTAGTGTGGGACAACAGAACACCCTTTTTATTAGGGGGTCCCACAGAGGTGCTCCAGTGAATACTATAGGGGTGTCTCCATCTGTGAAACTTCCACAAAACAGGTAAGTATTCCAGCTTTAGAAACGGAAAAAAATCATTTTTTCAGCTTGGAACTCTGCTAAAACAGACAATTGTACGACACTTCCAAGCAATGTTTCATATTCCTATTTCTGCCATCAAATATCTGTGTGCTAAGTATACCTTTTTTTATCACCTAGGGGACATCTGAGGAGACCAGAGACTCCACACCTCCGGAAGAAGGGGAAATACCACCAACACAAGCAGAGGAGGAGGAGGTAGATGTCTTTGAAATTGGCAAAATTGTCATCACAACAGGTGAGTGTCTGCGACCACATCTTCGGGTAATAGATGGATGCCTGCATATTTATAAAACATGGTGTGGTTTTTTTTAATTTTTAGGTGATGGGGATGTTGTGGAAGAAGAATCGCATTTCACAAGTGAAAGTGCCCAGATCCTCATCGGGGAGATAATGGGGTGCAATTGCGATTTAGAAGAGCTAAAGGAAAACATCAATGATGTTCAAAAAAAATGAAGAACATCATTGATGTTTTAGGGAGAATCTAAAACACCCAGAAATCCCTAACTTTTTTCTATTTTTTGGTGGCTATCTGCCATCAGTGGATATCAATGTACGTGTTTTGTGGGTGCAACACCTTCCTCGCTACTAAAGTAGCTGAGAGGAAGGGGTTGCACCCCCAAAACAAGTCCATTGATCCCCAATGATTGGAGCTAGTACATGTTGACATTAGGCATGGGATCAGGAGGGAAATCAGCATTTTGAATCCCAATTTGTCTGCATCTTCAAAATTTGGCTTTTACAGGGGAGACATCACCCCATCTGATGAAGGCAATATCAACCCAGTTTTGACATGTCTGATATTGCCTTCACTTTATGAAAGTTGAACTTTGTAATTTCCAGAGCTGTGTATTGTTTTATGGTTTTAAACATGCCTGTTTTACCTATAAAAGGCCATTTATCATTAATGTGACCTAAAAAAATGTTATTATACAACAAACATTTTGGTTTGTTCAAAAACCCTTTTATAAATGCAAATGTGATTGTGCTTTGAGTAAAAAGTTTGATAATCAACAATGTGTGGCTTCTTCTTTCAATGCTTAAAAGCAGTTTTTGGAGCAAAGTTGTTTTTTTCAGTGGCAATGGGTGTTATTTACTAAAGGCAAATCCACTTTGCACTACAAGTGCAGTTTCAGTGCAGTCTCAAGTGCACTTTTGCAGTGCACTTGTAGTGCAAAGTGGAGTTGCCTTTAGTAAATAACACCCACAGTGCTTTATAATTTTACACAATTTTACACAATCACGCCATTTTCAGGACTCCCCAAATTTCGGTAATTGTGCTGAAAATGATGACTATTTTTGTCAGTAATGCATTACATACAATAACAACAAAAACAAGGTGTGTGTAGCAGACCCACAACATAATAATAATAGTTAGCCGAAGAAGAGATTGCCACCTCATGTCTCAAAGAAATTTTGTTTGCACTGTTGAAGAAAAAGGCCAAAAAAATAATACCATTAAAAGATAATCGAGGAGACAGCTAAAAGAAAGCCAAGCAGTAAATCAAAGCAAATATTAGTTCAGTTTCAAAGATCTTTTTATTTAAAAAATGTCTCAGACATTGTCTGGCATATCGATGGCCCCCTACCCGCAAAGTATTCAAGGCATCTTAAACGACCTCGCGGGCACTCTGGGAGGGTTCACTATGAATTCCGGCCTCAGGCCCAACTGAGGCAGCATAATTCAAAGAATTTCTCCTTAAAAAGTTGTGTAGAACACAGCAAGACAGGTTGATGTGATTCAGTTTATATTCCGCCATGTGAATTGGTGTAAGAAACAGGCAGAACCGGCTGGCCATTATTCCAAACGTGTTCTCCACCACTCTTCTGGCTCTGGCCAGCCGGTAATTAAAAACCCTCTGGTCCAGGGTGAGGGTCCACACAGGGAATGGCCGCATAAGATGGTCCCCAGCGCAAACGCTTCATCGGCAATGAAGACGAATGGGAGTCCTTCTGCATTGTCTTCTGGAGGTGGCAAGCCCAAGCTGCCATTCTGGAGATGCCTGTAGAACTCTGTCTGGGCGATGACTCCACCGTCTGACATCCGGCCATTCTTCTCCACGTCCACATATAGGAACTCGTAAATAGCCGACACCACCGCCAACATCACAATACTATTAAACCCCTTGTAGTTGTAATAGTATGACCCCGAGTAGGGGGGTGGGATGATGCGGACGTGTTTCCCATCAATTGCCCCTCCGCAGTTGGGAAAGTCCCACTGCTGGGCAAAGGGGGAGGCCACAGTCTGCCATTCCTGTGGCGTGGAAGGAAACTGTGGAGTCAAACAAGAAAACCAAAATTAGTAATGTTGCACATAAACATTGAAAGCAGATTAGACACAAACATTCTTGGCCAACATCAATAGAAAACATTTATTTTATGGAGTATTTAAAGACAAAAGTATAAGGTCCACCTATCAGATTCCTCACCCCCCGTGATGTAAACATTTTTTTTTTTGGGGGGGAGATGTTTTGGACAGGTAACCATCTCCATTGAGAAAACAATTGGCCTCTATGGTGATTAACTAAGGTAGGCATATGGAAACTTGTACCATCATCCAGGAATCTAGAATTTAAAGGAATTGGAAGCCTGGTCCCCAACCTGCCAGTAAACATTAATACAATAATGGGTAATAAACCATAGTATAAAAATTATATAGTTGATTTTATTGATGCAGGAAAAAAATCAATCGACAGTTACACGATAAAATATGATAACATACTGTACAGATATATCACCAGTGAAATCATTAATCCCAAAGGGGGAAATATACAGTTAAACAATTAATCACAGATATCATATTCCTCGACTAGTTTCGCGGACCATAGCCGCTTCATCAGGAGGGAATCTTTAAATGGGTTTCAGCTGTTTAATCAGAAAACAAAGAAAACACAATGTAATTGCAAAAAGAACATCAGCAATAAAAACGTGTAACAAAGCATCAAAATAAAGCAAGGTATTAATGAAATTAGAAGGGGGAGGGAGCGAGGCTGCTTACCCATGTCCCATCAGGCAACAAGCGCAGGGTTACGCCGCCTGGGAGTAGTCTCCCGCGGCGACCTGAAGGAGCTGTAAACATGATGGATAAGGATCTGGATAAATGAAATAAAGGAATTGGGTATACTGAAATTGCCACACTGGAACCAAGTGAATAGGTGAAGTGTAGGATAATAAAAGTGAGGGATGTAGGATAGTGATGGGGATATACAAAGTGCATAATGAGAAAGAGTGAAGAAGAGAAAGGGAGTGAAAGTGATGGGAAGTGAACAATTGTGAAGTTGTGAGAAAATAAAAAGTAAAAGGTAAAACTGTGTAAAAATTGAATAAGTGACAATAAGGTGCGGAGAGACGTGTAGGGGGGGGAGGGGAGGAAAGGGAAAGAGAAAAAGGGCAAGTCACTTGAGGTCCTGCAGGCTTCTCCCAGTCGCCAAGTACCGCAACGTGACGACTAGCCTCTGCTCCGGAGTGATGGCTTGCCGCATGCAGGTGTCCTGCCTGCTGATATAAGGGTTCAGCAAAGCCAACAGACAGTGAAAAATGGGGTCCGTCATCCTGAGAAAATTCCTGAAGTCATGAGGATTATTCTCACAGGTCTCACGGAGCAAAGGCATGTGCGAGAATTGGTCACGCTGGAGCAACCAATTCTTGGTCCATGAACTCCTCCTCACCCTGTTCATGGACTGGGCTTGTGTCAAAGCTAAAAGCCCAACACCAAGCCCCTGCACAGCACGAACTCTACGACGAGTATGTACACGCAACATGGCTCCAAAACGGTCGGCTGGTCAGAACGAAGTAACAGAACGCACTGAAGAACACCAAGGCCTGTGAAGAGCGACCTGAAAATCAGCAACGAGCAGACAAGAACGCACTGAGGATCAAATACGAACTCACTGCACACACTGAAAAGCAGATACAAACCCACAAGCACAAACTGAACACCAGAAAAACGATCTGAAAACCATGAGTCTGAAAAGCGCGAATCGTCTCTCACCAAACTTTTAGTAACACGAGATTACCAAAAGGAGCCCAAAGGGTGGCGCGCTTGGTATTAAACTGCCCTTTTATGGTCCCGTCGTATGTGTTGTATGTCACCACGTTCTTGATGTTCGGAAATTCCGACAACTTTGTGCGACCGTGTGTATGCAAGACAAGTTTGAGCCAACATCCGTAGGAAAAAATCAGATGGATTTTGTTGTCGGAATGTGCGATCGTGTGTACAGGGCATAATAGTAATACCAATCCAAGTAGATTTGAACTTAACTAATAAGTAGTTTGCCATCTTGTGATGAGGTAACAGTATCTGTTAAACTGAAATAGATGTACTATGAAATCAGAGTAGAAAATGTCAGGCTGTTTATCCATAATATAGGTTTGATTAGATTACCGGATTCAAAGGGAACCTGTCAGGTTAAAAATATGAGCACTGGCATTGCAGACTTCATGGTTCAGAGCTGTCATTCAAATCCTACCTTAAGTACTTAGTGAGTGAGTCAAATATGTGTAAATAAAGTGTGCACCACTTATTGTGTACAAATGCTTGCTTTGGCTCATACTACAGGCAAATGGGCTGTTCATCTTGCAAGGAAAATTGCACTTTGCATGGGAGTTTACCCTGCAGATTAGTTATTGTGGTGAACTTTGCAAAAAATACCCATTTATGTGCAAGGTAAATTTTTGCTTGCCTGTGATTGAATGATGGAAGTCATCAGAGCTTTACTTATTTACTAAGCTCTGGGGAAAATTCCCTTGCAAAGTGCAAACATCCTTGCAAAATGAACAGTCTTTTTGCCTTTAGTAAATCAAACCTTCAGTATTAGTTGAGCTTGGAGAATAATGGTGAACCTTCTGATGTATAGTCCTTCAATAGAAGTCAGCAATGGTAGCTCCCATATTTCTGCCTTAAAAAGTGTACTGTAAATTCATATGTATAATGAACAATCAAGAAAGCAGACAAAAGGGTGCAGGCAGAAACATAAATGCCATGTAAGACATGTAGAAGAGGATTAGTTAGAAGAATGCTATAAGTTACAGTTGTGCTCATGAATTTACACCCTCGCAGAATTTATGATTTCTTGGCCATTTTTCAGAGAATATGAACCTTCACTTTATTCTGCTGTAGCCAATGTATGTCACCTGAAGTTATTTTTTGGGTTATTCTTTGCATCCAGAACAGTTTTCCTGGCAGAAATTTTAGTTGGTCTACCCGACCGTGGTTTGGTATAGCGTTTGAACACTGCTGATTGGCATTCTCAATTCCTTGGATATCTTTTTATATCCCTTTCCTGTTTTATACAGTTCAACTACCTCTTCCCGCAGATCATTTGACAATTCTTTTGCTTTCCCCATGACTCAGAATCCTAAAACATCAGTGCAGCACCAGATGAAAGATGCAAGGGTCTGTCAGGAGTCCAGAAACTCACTGACCTTTTATACACACACACACTAATTACAAGCAAACAGATCCCAGGTGAGGATGGTTACCTTTAATAGCCATTCAAATCGCTTTGTTTCAACTTGTGTGCATGTTATCAGGCCAAAATCACCAGGGTATGTAAACTTTTGATCAGGGTCATTTGGGTAGTTTCTGTTGCCATTATGATTTAAAAAGAGTACACATTTGATTGAAATAATCGGCTTCAGCCAAACACTAACCATGAGTGAAAGAAATGTTTTTGCGTTATCATTCATATTCTCTGAAAAATAAATTGCTGCCAGGGTATGTAAACTTATGAGCACACCTGTATATAATTATTGATCAAATATCTTTACACCAGCTGTCTAAAACTCATTTTGATGGGGTTTTTTTTTACAAATTAATCACAGGTTTCTTTTGTTTAATCAAATTAGCTTTTCCATATTTTAATTCTTTATTACAATACCTAATTGTTATACTCCTGTTTTATATCAGCATGACAGAGAAATTCAAGTTAAAACAGCAATTTCACACAAATGCCAGAATCATGCTTATACCTTCACAATTTTATTCTCAATAATATATATCCAAATATTTATATATACCTGAGGAATTTCATAGTAAGAGAATTAATATCTACCTTACCTGATAGCAAGTATGATTTAGAGATCATATTAATATAATTTCCCTATAGTAAAAAAGCAGTGCCAAAAAGATAGGAAGTTATTTCTCCAAATAATTATGTGGAAGCAGATAGTGGATTATGATGGTACCAATTAAAATAGATTTATTCTTAAATCTAGACTCCAAAACTAAAAAGCTAGCTAGCCAACATCATTATTATATATAATGGAATCAGTCATTCTCCATGCAATAAAAGATCTATTAAAAAAATAGAAACTTTAATCTATACTGAACTGAAGCAAATACAATTACAATTAATCACAAGCATATTTTTTCCATTTACTTAAACATGACCAAAAAAATTGCATGGTGGGAAGGCTCGTGCGGATGGCTGCCTAGACTCACAGCTCCGCAGTATAACCGGCCACAGCGACATCTCCAGCGGATCCAGAGACGAAGAAATTACCCCACAATCAGCCATAACCCTCCCACACAGTGAGTGGCCATGCTGAAGTGAAGGAAACCCTCCAAAATCCCCAGGAAACTGACGGATTACTATCCCTTGTCAGACCTGGCAAGCGGCCAAAATGGCGCCGGCAGCGGCCGAGAAACAACGGAGCGGCTCTCCTCCTCACATTCCAGTCAGAGTCCTGCGCTGTCTCCAGGGCTCCACCACTCATCTGACACACAGGGTGAGTTCTCTCCCCCCAACTCGCCCACTACATCCAGCCCTGCTAAGACTAGGCTCAGAACGGATGAGCCTCAGCAAACCCTGCATGTCACAGCTCCCTGCCTGTTCTCTCTCTCCCCACCGCAGCCATCATCTGTATTAGATGCCTTCCCTGCCTCTGACCAGCCACTCTCTGAAAGCACCATGAAGAATATGCTGCTATCACTGAGGCAAACTCTATATACTGACTTATCCTCTGCTGACTCCTCATTATCCATGACTGTAAATCAGCATGATCAAATTATTACACACATGGAAACTAAAATGGGAGACTTACTCTCTGCCCATAATGAACTGGTAGATGGATTTGCGGATCACGACGATGAACTCCAATTAATTAAACTGAAAATCGCAGACCTGGAAGATCGCTCCAGACGAAATAATATTAAATTCCGTAATATCCCTGAGTCGATCCAATAATCTGATATCGTTCAGTTTCTGCAATCCCTGATGCGGGCCCTTTTGCCTGACCTAACAACCCGTGACATGGAAATTGACAGGGCACACATGCTCCCCAAGCCATCTCACCTCCCTGCCTCCACTCCCAGGGATGTTTTAGCCCGCATTCATTTTTTCACTACAAAGGAAAAAGTCATGTACGCAGCAAAACGAGCAATAAGACTCCCTGACCCTTTCACCCACATCGCACTGTATGCTGATTTATCCAAAGCAACAATGGAAAATCGCAGGCAGCTGGCGACTATAACTAAAGCGCTTCAAAACCATAAAATCCCTTACAAATGGGGCTTCCCCACTAAATTACTCATTATGCACCAAAACAAAACTCACACAGTGCGCACCCTCCCTATGGGTCTCACACTCTTGAGAAACTGGCATATCATACCAGAGGAAGCACCGTGCCCTTCCGCTCACCCTCCAACCCTCATGGAGACAGGAGGAGAACCTCCAGATGCCTGAAGGCTGTAATATATATCCTTCTCTGCACAAGCCAAATGGCTGGGATACTGCAGCGGCTTTATCCAGTACCTGCCTGCCTGCTAAGAGATCCCTGTCCCACATTGTGGACAAAAGTTCTCTTTCCCCCACCATCTGTTTGCAGTATTTTCTGCACACTGAGTCCAGGGCCCCTTTGTTACTGGACTCTCCCTTTTTAATCAAAGACCTTTCACCCTAACCCAGCACCAGCATATCCCCACTAACCTTTCCGCCAAACTACACCCGAGTCTCTATTTTTTTACACAAGTGACAAATCACATTGTCCACACCACTTAGAGCAAGGCTAGCGATTTGATCCACACCAACCAATTGCCACCTTCACCTGGGATCAATCCACCCTAACTTTAATCCCCCAGAATGGCTTTCAAAATAGTTTCTATCAACGCCAGGGGCTTAAACTCTCCACAGAAAAGATCTGCACTTCTCAAAGAAGCCAACACTCAAAAAGCCTATATCCTCTTTGTGCAAGAGACCCATTTGCCTCTGCTAAAACTCCCAGATTTATCCTGAAAAAGTACGACCAAGTTTTCTCAGCTTCAGGCCTGAAGAAGAAAAAAAGGGTCCTCACTGCCATACGGAATACACTACAATTTAAACTACATCAATCCATCGCAGACCCCCACGGCCGTTTCCTGATCCTCCTATGCGACATTAATCAAATCACCTACACTCTGGTCAATGTCTATGGACCAAACAAACAGCAAATACGATTCCACAAACAACTCTACAAAAAAATACTATGACTCTGAAAGGGGAGTCTTCTTTTTGGAGGTGACTTCAACGTAATTTGAGATTCCACATTGAATACTACTTCCGCGACTAGAAACCATCAAACTGTTCTGAACCCCTTCCTCCAAGCAAACGATCTCTACGATCCGTGGAGATGCCACCACAGCAATGAGTGTGACTTTTCCTACTTCTCCTCTTCTCAGCTTTCCTACTCCCATATTGACTTCTTCCTTGTTGACAAACTCACCCTCCAGGATGTGACGAACTCTGAAATTGGAACCATAACATGGTCGGACCATGCACCCATCTCCCTTACTGTGGGAAACTGCAGACCAAGACCACACCGAATATGGAGACTTGACGCCTCCCTCATCTCTGATCCTAGCATAGTTCAAAAACTCAATATCGAACACCACTCCTATTTCCAAATGAACAATCAACCGGACATTGATAGGTTTGTACTTTGGTCGGCATATAAAGCCTACATGCGTGGCGTCCTAATTAAACTCCATAGTAATGTTAAAAACCAGAGGTCTAAGCAAGTTGACGGGGTCCTTTCCCAAATTACCCTTCTTGAAAACCAAAACAAACTGAATCCCTCCCACAAACTAGTCAGTGAGCTCTTAGAACAGCGACAAAAACTCTGCTCACTTTTACTCTTTAAATTTGAAAACAACCTTAAATTTACTAAAGCCAAATACTATGCCTTAGGCAATAAAGCTGGAGCCTTACTAGCCCGACAGGTCAAGAATCAACGCTTTAAACATAAAATATCTTCCCTTCACCATCCCACCACCAAACGACTCCTGACAAATCCACAGGATATCGCTAATGCCTTTAGCGACTATTACGGTTCTCTCTACAACCTTTCAACTGACACAGCTACTCTCCAACCAACTGATCAATGCATACAAAACTTCCTATCCACTATTGATCTTCCGCTTATAACTCATACACAACTAGAAGGCCTTTCCCAACCATTCTCGGATGAAGAAGTCCTAACAGCCATCAAAACACTCCCTCCATAAGTCACCTGGGGAAGATGGCTACACTAACGAATTCTACAAAACATTTGACAAACTCGTCACCCCTCACCTCACTGACCTCTTCAACTCTGCTGCCACCTCTGGTTCTATACCGCTTGACATGCTGCGTTCAATCATCACCACCATCCCCAAACCAGAGAAAGACCCTACCTTCACTACCAATTACAGACCCATTTCGCTCCTCAACACAGACGTGAAAATATTTGCTAAGGTGATTGCTTCTAGATTGTCAAAATATCTCCCCTCTCTAATCCACACGGACCAAGTTGGCTTTATGCCGGACAGGCAGGCCCCGGATGCAACTAGAAGAGTCACTGGTTTGATTCACCAGGTCACCCACACACGAACGCCTTCTCTGCTTCTGTCTCTGGACGCAGAGAAGGCGTTCGACAGGGTCCACTGGGGATTTCTGAGGGCAGTGCTATCCAAATTTGGAATCACTGGGTGGTTCCAAAAGGCCATACTCTCACTTTACTCAAACCCCATGGCTAGGGTATTAACTGACGGAACCCTGTCTAAACCATTCGAGATCTCCAACGGCACTCGCCAAGGCTGCCCGCTCTCCCCTCTCATTTTTGCTCTAATTATGGAGCCCCTTGCGCCAAAGATTAGAGGGGACAAGCGCATCTCAGGCATTAAACACAATGACGTTGAACACAAAATAAGCCTCTTTGCCGATGATGTCATACTTTTGATCACAAACCCAGCCCAATCCATGCCTGCAATTCAAGACATCATTACTCAATTTAGCTCTGCCTCCTTCAACAAAATCAATTCCTCTAAATCTCTGATCCTTCCGCTTAATCTAACACACACACAACAGTCCCTCATGGAAGGATCTCTTCCTTATTCTTGGACGAAGTACTCAATCCCATACTTAGGAATAAAATTGGCCCCCTCACTACCTCTACTCTATGACCTTAACTACCGTGCCTTCCAAAAAATGCTTCCCCAATTATTAAATCAGCTGCGCACAACAGGCCTATCTAAACTAGGAAGGATCACCTCCTTTAAAATGCTAATTCTCCCCAAACTACTCTACCTATTTCGCACAGTAATCCTACCTGTTCCCCATTCCTTCTTTACTTCCATACAAAAACAACTTTCCAGATATATATGGGAAACTAAACCACCCAGATGTGCTTATTACATCTTAACTAGACATCACAAAAAGGAGGGGTAGGCCTTCCCCACATACAAACCTACTACTATGCTTCCATCCTGGACCAGCTCTACTACTGGTGGTACCTGAATCCCACTAAATCCTGGTCAATCATAGAATCATCGACTTTCAAACCAAATACACTGTGTGATATGCTCCTTGTCACCTCGGCAGGCCTTCCTCCTCACACACTGCCTACTCCCCCGTCAATTACGGCCTCTCTGACAGTCTGGAAAAAACTCACCCAGACGACCACCTTAGACCACCCGTGTCATATAATACAAATCCCTCTCAGAACACTAATGTTGCAATTACCAAATCTAAACCTGTTAAAATGGCAGAAACAAAAGATAACTAATATCTCAGACCTCTACAACACAAACAACACTCTAAAAACCTTTACGAACCTCCAAACTGAATACAACCTCCCCCACACGGAAGCCTATACATACCTGAGGATCTCCCACTTTCTTCAACAGTCTAAAATCTCTATTACGGCAAAAATTCCTGAACCAATCCACAACTTCTACGCACACACAACATACCCAAAACATGGCATCTCTACAATGTACTCTGCACTTAACGACAACCGGCCCTACTCCCAAATACCATCTCTCTCAAAATGGGCAGAAGAATTAAACATTACTGTCACCCCCAACATGTGGACACGTGCCTTTAAGCACACCTTTACAGCCTCCCACTGCTCTAATCACTGGGAATCATACCAAAAAACAATACACAGGTGGTATCTCACACCCTACCGTCTCTTTAAATTCTTCCCTGGTCATCCTCCTACCTGCTGGAGGTCATGTGGAAGTGCTGGTACTATAGCTCACGTCCTATGGTTCTGCAGATCCCTGAGCTCATTCTGGAAACAAATATTTGCCCTAATCTCCATCATATCGCAGGTCCCAACGACCCCTGATCCCTCACTAGCATTATTACACCTTGGAATAGAAAAATTCTCACCCAGGACACGAGTAGTAATAGTCCATCTACTACTCGCGGCAAAAATAAACATCACCAAACTCCATGTGAAATGGAGAGATTAGTTGCTAGGAAAAATCTAAGAATGGAAAAGTTTCTGTATGAATGGCATACCTGGCTCACGCATCCAAAATGTACTGTAACCACATGATGTACTATCCCTGTTATAACTTCCTCCCATTCTTGTATTTCCTATTTATTCTCCTATTCACCCCCATCTACTGATGTAGTAAGTTGCCTAACTACCTGGTGCTTCCTCACCCTCACCACCACCCCTTCCCCCCTGTCTGGAGTTGAGTTATGTTAAAATGTTAAAATACTGAGCTTGATTCCCCACTGTCTAGTTTAACTTGTAGGAATATCTCTACATTACCTAACTCTACTTTGTTGGTTTCGGTTTTACTTGCTCCAGTCGGAACATCTGACTTATTGTAACAAACGTATAACTTGTTCACTATGTTGAAAAAGAAATAAAGAAATATTGAAATAAAAAAAAATTGCATGGTGACAACTAGTAGCATTGATGTCTATGACCACCTTTAACCTTGGATCAGATCCAACCAATATTCTATCTGCAGTCAGTGTTTGTTTTCCTAGTCCTCCTGGACTAGCCACAGAGATTTATGTACTTTTTTTCTCCATCTGACTTGATGTCCATGCCTTGACTGCTGTTACTGCCCTGCTGCTGTGTCTTTAACTGTCTTGGACTTATGTGTTGCTCAATTCATTTACCTGGCATGAGCAGCTGTCAGAAAAGTTACTTATCCCTCAGACAACCTACATAGTAGGGATGAGCTTCGAGTTCGAGTCGAACTCATGTTCGACTCGAACATTGGCTGTTCGCAAGTTCGCCGAACAGCAAACAATTTGGGGTGTTTGCGGCAAATTTGAATGCCGCGGAACACCCTTTAAAAGTCTATGGGAGAAATCAAAAGTGCTAATTTTAAAGGCTTATATGCAAGTTATTGTCATAAAAAGTGTTGGGGGACCTGGGCCTGCCCCAGGAGACATGGATCAATGCAAAAAAAGTTTTAAAAACGGCCGTTTTTTCAGGAGCAGTGATTTTAATAATGCTTAAAGTCAAACAATAAAACTCTAATATCCCTTTAAATTTCGTAGCTGGGGGGTGTCTATAGTATGCCTGTAAAGGGGCGCATGTTTCCCATGTTTAGAACAGTCTGACAGCAAAATGACATTTCGAATGAAAAAAACCCATTTAAAACTACTAAATCCATACCAGACCTGAAGGGCATGGTATGGAATTTAGGGGAACCCCCACGTCATTTTTTTTTTAAAATTTTGGTTCGGGGTTCCCCTGTGGGGAATTCCCATGCCATTTTTATCAATGAACTTCTATGTGTATTGTCGGCAATGCAATAGCCGCGAGTAGTTTTAAATGGGTTTTTTCTTTCAAAATGTCATTTTGCTGTCAGACTGTTCTAAACACGGTAAACATGCGCCCCTTTACAGGCATACTATAGACACCCCCCAGCTATGAAATTTAAAGGGATATTACACTTTTATTGTTTGACTTTAAGCATTATTAAAATCACTGCTCCTGAAAAAACGGTCGTTTTTAAAACTTTTATTTGCATTGATCCATGTCCCCTGGGGCAGGACCCAGGTCCCCAAACACTTTTTATGAATATAACTTGCATATAAGCCTTTAAAATTAGCACTTTTGATTATTCATGTTTGTGTCCCATAGACTTTAACGGTGTTCGCGTGTTCGAACAAACTTTTTTCCTGTTCGCATGTTCTGGTGCGAACCGAACAGGGGGGTGTTCGGCTCATCCCTACTACAGAGTTTCCTGATGCTTAACTCACTCATATGCTGCTTCGGAGCCTTCAGTTCACTCACCCATCCATCTTATCCATCTACCCATCCATCCAATTGAGTGTTTGCTATTTGGTCTCTCCTACTGTTTAACTTACTCACCCAGCTTGTGTAGCTGTCAGACAACACATCCATTTATTAAACCAAATGCTTGCTCACCCGGTTTTAGTGGCCAACAGATAACATTCACCTAATTAGACCAAGTGCTTTCTGCTCTGGTCTCCCTGATTACTTTTTAAATTTATTTTTTTCACCTTCCTAGTTAGAGTATTGGATGCTAGCTAAATTTAGTTTGGATCCTCTATAGCCAGTGGAGCAGTTGTTGATTGCTTTGGCCTCATCAGTGTTTCACATGCTACTGGTCTGATTATTTCCCCCTACATTCTAGAAGGTTCTGGAATCACAGTGGGAGGAAAGGCAAAAGGACAGTCTGAATATTTATGGGGACCCAGCCAATCCCTAGGGAGGTGTGCCCAGTAGAAGGCTGGAGAGCCCATAAATAGTCTAAAGTCAGGAGCAGAGTTGAGTTGGCTCTTGGTCTAGTCCTGCAGGTGGCCCCTAGGGTAGTTGGCTGGAACAATGCTGGATGTTCATCAAGGTCCCAGCTTTAGCATATTTGAGGGGCCTACTTTAAAGTTCCTAGTCTGGGATTTTGGTTTGTGAACTAGCTGAAAAGTGCCTGGTGGAAGTGGGAGGAGGGTGACCAGCTGTCCTATGATATTGTGAGCTTTGTTTCTCCCTCACTGAAGTGTGCCCAGTGGATATTGGAAGGAGGCAACCAATGATCCTGTGGCATTATGAATAGGGACCTAGATTCTTAGCCCTAGTAACTGTGTTGTAGGCAGGTAGTCTACTATATGTGTAGTTAGCACCCGGCTACACAGGTCGGGGCTTTTGCTGGGGTCCAGCCTCCCTCCTGTATTCTATAAAAGGAAAGAGGTCCAGATCTGAAGAGGGCCCTGGGGAACACTTGGGAAAATGCATGAGGAACATACGCTAAGGACTTGCTGGGACCTATGGTCCACATTAGAACACCAATTTACTGAAAGAACCCTGGAATGTAGATTTTTTTGTTAGAGTATCGCCAAGTTTGGACTTTCCTCTAAGCGACTTCCCCTGTGCAATTAACCTGGGGCAGCCACAGTTAGTTTCAGTTAGGAACATAACATTGTTACATGTTTGCCAAGTTACATTAAATATTGATTCAACTTCTCAGAGCCTTGTCTGAAGTTATTCAAGGGGTGCATGTGAGGTCTAGACCTACTATTAAAGAACTTGGGTCCTCAACCATAATATAGGGTACATGAAGCATCAATACAGCAAAGATTTATGAGTAACTATGAGGAGAAACAGCAATCAGTAATTGGCATAGTACCTGATAGGTGCCAGGTTCTCCTGTAGCGAGGGGGTCAGTGCTTTGACTCCCTCCCTATCTGTCTGTCTCCATCAGTCAGGAGGAGTGGACTAGCGTTACGGAGATCTACACCTGGTTACTTGGTATGGAAAGAGAAGAGTAAGTGAGAGCACATATGAAGTTCATGTTATGTGCTCGGCAGGACCCTATTCTGTTACTCGGTGTGAGGTAACAAAGGTATGCTAACTGGTGGAGTGGGCAGTGGCTCAGCCTGTCCCTATGAATGCAACACATACATCAGAACACGTGTGTAGGACATGGGAGAAAGAAGTTTAAGGAGGAACTCTGTATCTTGGGTACTGCACACATGTGGCTCATCATGGAGTTAGGAGACCGCCCTAATGTTTGACTATTCACATGACCACGGCTCCTGCCTGGCCCCCAGACATCATTGAGCATGCCCTTGGGTGACATTTTAACCTGAGCAAGGGTTAGTGACCCCAATCAATGCCTGGCATAGTCCAAAGAACCTGCCCTGAGGGGAAACCTCTTATGTGACCCTTGCTTGGTGCTCAATGAGAAAGGGAAACATGGGGGACATGACGGATTACCAGTTTACCCCCTCCTACAGTGTGTTGGCTTTCTTTTCTTCAGAGGGCTTTAATAATTGCTCAGCCTGTGGTAGCCCTAACGAGAGCCTGATTTTAGCTACCTTTTTTACTTGATGCATAGAGAGGGTTAAGAAAAAAACTAGACATGACCTCTGGTTATTCAGTATTCTTGGGATATCCCATGCTCCCCCCTCCCCCAATCTATCCAAGTTTCTACAAGCAGTAAACCGCATAGAAAAACATCCCCTAGATGATTTATTGAGCCAGAGAGAAAGAATGGTGTGTGCCTGGCTACTAAGCAGTAAAGTTGTAAAGTTGTGGAAGGAAGCAGTCTTACTGCAGTGGCTACTTTGGGGGGGGGGTTGAGCCATGTATTTAACTTGCTGTTATGGATTATTCAGTTCTTTAACTTGCTTATCCATCCTAACACTTGCTGTTTGGACTATTCTGCTGCTGCTCAACTTACTTACGTGGCTTGTGTAGCTTTCAGACAATTCATCCATTTATTTAATTGAGTGCTTGCCATTTTGGACTCTAACTTTCTAACTCACTCACCCATCCAAACGAGTGCTTGCTTTTTGTACTCCCCAACTGCTTAACTCCTGCTACTGAGCATGTGCAGCTTTTAGACAACTCATTTATTTATTTAACCAAAGTAATGATAGGGCTTTGCCTCATCTAACCGACTAGGTTGCCTATGCGTACCATCTCGGCATATATAAAGAACAAGATTCCTCAAGGTTTTGGACGCAAGGCAGTAATATTATAAAAGTACAAAACGTATTGGAGAAACAATAAATAAATCAAAAAGTGTAATACAGTAGAAATATGAATGTAAACAGATAACTGATGATACAAAAACCTCTATGTAAGGGGAAAAGACCAGCTTAAAAAGAGGGGGGAGCTCGCAAAGGAATAGTCCGATGCGTTTCAAATGCACTCTGAAGTGTGGATCTTCCTCAGGGACTTTAACAGTTTGCACCACTCCCAATGCTGTAGTTCCCAAATATTTAGTTGTTTTACCAGCAGCTGAAAAGACACAGTCAAATAATAAGAATGGAACATTCATCCATGCCAGACCAAGAAGCGCCATCCACAGGACATCCTGAATTCACCCATACTCCAAGAGATTGCTATTAGTCGCTTTTAGGGGAGTTGTGTTTAAAAGGTGTCAGGATATTGTCCAACTTAATATTAAAAGGCTTAGTTCATATATGTATATTTCAGATCGCTTCTTACAAACAGAGCTCCGAATAGGATGGTGCACTTACGCACCTATGCTATGTGAATACGCCATGAGGGGAATATTTACTTTTTATTAAAAAGTTCTTACAATATCACACTATGGAGCTTTTCTCTTTTATCCATGATCTGGAATGCTACTGATTGAGCGAGTTGGATTTCATCACCTGCATATCGTTAGAGCCCAGGAGTGGCTCCCAAGCGAGGTGAGCGCATAGACTTTTGGGGAACACTGGAGAAGCACTGAAGCATGTTATATGTTTTGCACTGGTTTTGATGAGCTAAATATATATAATAATTCTGCGCTACCCTGAAGAAAGGGACAGAAAAGCAGCCAACACGACCAACAAAGTGTAAAATAGTAAAACAACAAAAAAGTGTGGCGCTGAACAATGTCATATAAAACTGTAAACAGGTCAAATATACAGTAAGAAGGATCAATTATGTCTGCTCAGAGCATGTAGTCCTCATGTAAACATTAGAGATACATAGTCTGTATGGCAATATGTTAAACAGAATATTGAAGAGTTGTGTAGATATCTCAGCGAAAAATCCGCTCACTACCACCAAGAGTTGAGGAGGCTTACCGGATAAGGTGGACCCAATGGGGCATACGCCGGATTGGGTCGGACAAGGCTTAGGTGGTGAGTGGCTGTGTATACTCCGAGAAGAATGCGGTCTCACGGGTTTGTTGTATTCATCCAAATTATACCAGGAACTTGGGAGGTGTGCGTAATCCCCCGGATCTGGGAGGTCATGTAGATCTTAAAGAGGTACTTCATTAAAGTAGTCAGGAACTGCTTAGCAACCAGGAACCAATGGAATATTCCAATAAGAAGTACTGAGATTGTTCGGGAATTCGGATCGGCATTCGGAGTGCGCGCTGTCACTTTGTATCGATTTCTCCCGCGTATAAAATATAACAATTCTCAGATCTGTCACTGAGTACCGCCCCCCGGTCTGAATTTTTTTTCGGCAGCTGGCCGTGTTGAGCCGCAACATGCGGAAGATTTGGTAGAGTGGATGACCAAGCCGTCCTCATCCTGCTCATCCTCTCTCACCCATGCTTAGGGTACTTTGTCTGGAAAAGCAGCGGCCTCTTCCCTCAGGTCAATGTCATCAGTGACTCTTTCCCTAGCCCCACCATGTCCTCCTGAGGAGTCCCTCAAACTGTTTGACCACAGTGTTGGGTACATGCTCCAGGAGGATACCCTGCGTTTGGAAGGCTCTGATGATGATACTGAGCTCGATGAAGGCAGTAACATGAGCACGGACAGAGGGGGTGCCCAAGAAGGACAGCGATCTGGCAGTCATGCTCCCCCTGCTGCAGCATACTGCCAGGTTTGCTCCAGTGATGGGGAGGGAGGGGATGATGAGGTCACTGACTCAACGTGGGTGCCTGATAGGAGAGAGGAGGAGGAGGCGGCACATCACCAACGAGGCAGGATGCATCACACCCCAAAACTCCACATGTGCAGGGCGCTGCAGTCTCTGCGCGTTATTCAAAAAGTTCTTTGGTGTGGGCCTTTTTTGAGAGGAGTGCATCAGATCGCACCACTGCTATTTGCAACATATGTCTGAAGCGTATCTCGCGTGGCCAAAACATCTCCCGCTTGGGTACCACATGCTTGACCAGACATATGTTGACTTGCCATGCAGTTCGTTGGCAAGCGTATCTAAAAGACCCACACCAAAGAACAAAGAGGACCTCTCCTTGCTCCTCATCAGCTGAGATCTCCAACCCCACTATACCTTCAGTCCTCTCTGAGACCTGCACTGAGAGGAATGAAGGTGTAGGATTAGGTGTGTCACAGCCAAGTACTTGTGGGCAATCTGCTTTCGGTACACCGACGTCAGATTGTACCAGGCAAATTTCCCTGCCCCAGCTGCTGCACCGCCGAAAGAAGTTTGCTCCCAGCCATCCACATGCCCAGCAGAATGCTAGCTTGGCAAAATTGCTAGCACTTCAACTGCTGCCTTTTCAGTTTGTAGACTCTGCCCCCTTCCGTGAGTTTGTGGAATGTGCGGTTCCTCAGTGGCAGGTACCCAAACGCCACTTTTTCTCACGGAAGGCGATTCCGGCTCTCTACCGGCATGTGGAAGGCAATGTCCATGCCTCGCTGGACAGGGCGGTCAGCGGTAAGGTGCATATTACCGCTGACTCATGGTCCAGCAGGCATGGACAGGGCCGTTACCTAAGTTTCACGGCGCATTGGGTGACTCTGCTGGCAAGGATGCAGGACAAGGTGCAGTAGTGTTGGAGGTTGTTCCGCCACCACACCTCCAAAATGCCACTACTAATGATTGTGACACACCTCTCTCCTCCACCCCCTCCTCTTCTTCTTCCTCCATGGCCTCTTCCTGTGCTTTGTCCTCGGAACCAGCGGTGCTCCGTAGCCGTTCAAGGGGATACGCAAGTACGCAGGCCAAAAGATGCCATGCGGTGCTTGAGCTGGTGTGCTTGGGGGACAGGAGCCACACTGGGGCAGAGGTTCTGTCAGCTCTGCAGGGGCAGGTTCAGAGGTGGTGTCGTTGACTCCACGCCAACTTAAGGCAGGAATGGTGGTTTGCGACAATGGCACCAACCTCCTCTCTGCCCTCCGACAGGGACAAATGACCCATGTGCCCTGTTTGGCTCATGTACTTAACTTGGTGGTGCAGCGGTTCTTGGGCAGATACCCAGGCTTACAGGATGTCCTGAGGCAGGCCAGGAAAGTCTGTGTGCATTTCCGCCGGTCATATAATGCCAGTGCTCAGCTGGCGGACCTCCAAAAGGAGTTTAACCTTCCCAAGAACCGCCTAATCTGTGACATGCCCACCAGGTGGAACTCAACGTTGGCCATGCTGCAGCGGCTGCACACGCCGCAGAGGGTCATCAATGAGTACCTGTGTGACTATGGCACCAGGACAGGGTCAGGGGAGCTTGTTTTTTTTTCCCACGCCAGTGGGCCATGATCAGGGATGCATGCACTGTCCTGTCACCATTTGAGGAGGCCACGAGGATGGTGAGCAGTGACAGTGCATGCATCAGTGACACTGTCCCCCTTGTCCACCTGTTGGAGCACACGCTGCGTGGAATAATGGACAGGGCACTTGAGGCAGAACAGAGACCGGAAGAGGATGACTTCCTTAGCTCTTAAGGCCCCCTTTATCCAGACAGTGTTCCTGTGTGCCTGCTGATCACACAGGAAGAGGACGAGGAGGAGGAGGAGGAGGAAGATTTTGTCAGTATGGAGGTGGAGCCTGGCACTCAGCATCAGCAGCAGTCTTTAAGGGATCAGTCCCAAGAAACACATGGACTTGTACGTGGCTGGGAGGAGGTGGCTGCGGACCATGTCATCCTTAGTGACCCAGAGAACTCCGGACTGAATGCCTCAGCAAATCTACGCTGCATGGCCTCCCTGATCCTGCAAAGCCTGCGTAAGGATCCTCGTATTCGTGGTATCAAGGAGAAGGGCCAATACTGGCTGCCAACCCTCCTTGATCCACGTTACAAGGATAAGGTTGCTGACCTTATCTTGCCATCGCAGAGGGAGCAGAGGATGAAACATCTTCGGCAGGCCTTGCAGAAAGGTCTGTGCTACGCGTTCCCAGAGACTGGGAGGTTACAAACTCCTGTTTCTGGACAACGTGTTGCTGAGGCTTCGGTCAGTCAAAGAAGGAACGGTGGAGAAGGTGGCCATCTGACCGATGGTATGATCGGTTCCAGCAACCATCGCCAGCGTCTGTTTTACATGGTGCAGGAATACCTAGGGGCAAGATCTGACTTGGACACCTTTCCCACCGAAAATCCTCTGGGTTACTGGGTCTTGAGGATGGATCACTGGCCAGAGCTTGCACAGTATGCAATTGAGCTACTGGCCTGTCCTGCATCCAGCGTTCTTTCGGAACACACATTCAGTGCTGCTGGAGGCTTTGTAACCGATCACAGGGTGCGTCTGTCCACCGACTTGGTCGATCGACTGACCTTCATAAAAATGAATCAGTCTTGGATCACCACCAGCTACCAAGCACCTGATGCTGATGTAACCGAATTTTTTTTTTTTTAAATCTCAGATCCCTTCAAAGACTGCCTATGCTGATGCTGAGTGACTATCCCTGAGTAATTATCCTCTTCCTCCTCAATGATCACGCTGATAGCTTGTAAGAAAATTTTTGGTTCTGGGCGCCACCACCAGTGCCTAAGGCCTAATTTTTCAGCCCCTGTTTAACAGGGGCATGTAATCACAATTTTTGATGCAAAACTTTGCAGCTGGGCTCGTTCCTGCTTTCCAACTAGAGTATCTGTGAGGGGCTGCAGTGTTGTGGCACCAGCACCAGTGCTTAAGGCCTAATTTTTCAGCCCCTGTTTAACAGGGGCATGTAATTACAATTTTTGATCTAAAATTTCACAGCAGGGCCCATTTCTGTGCCCACCAAGAGTGAGTGAGGACTTACAGTGTTGTGGCACCAGCACCACCACCAACACCAAAGGCCCAATTTTTCTGCCCTTGTTCAACAGGGGTATGTAATTACAATTCTTGATCTAATATTTCACAGCTGGGCCCGTTCCTGCGCCCACCAAGAGCGAGTGAGGACTTACAGTGTTGTGGATCCAGCACCACCACCACCACCAAAGGCCCAATGTTTCTGCCCTTGTTCAACAGGGGCATGTAATTACAATTCTTGATCTAATATTTCACAGCAGGGCCCGTTTCTGCACCCACAAGAGCGAGTGAGGACTTACAGTGTTGTGGCACCAGCACCACCACTACCACCAAAGGCCCAATTTTTCTGCCCTTGTTCAACAGGGGCATGTAATTACAATTCTTGATCTAATATTTCACAGCAGGGCCCGTTTCTGCACCCACCAAGAGCAAGTGAGGACTTACAGTGTTGTGGCACCAGCACCACCACCACCACCAAAGGCCCAATTTTTCTGCCCTTGTCCAACAGGGGCATGTAATTACAATTCTTGATCTAAAATTTCACAGCAGGGCCCATTTCTGTGCCCACCAAGAGTGAGTGAGGACTTACAGTGTTGTGGCACCAGCACCACCACCAACACCAAAGGCCCAATTTTTCTGCCCTTGTTCAACAGGGGTATGTAATTACAATTCTTGATCTAATATTTCACAGCTGGGCCCGTTCCTGCGCCCACCAAGAGCGAGTGAGGACTTACAGTGTTGTGGATCCAGCACCACCACCACCACCAAAGGCCCAATGTTTCTGCCCTTGTTCAACAGGGGCATGTAATTACAATTCTTGATCTAATATTTCACAGCAGTGCCGTTTCTGCACCCACCAAGAGCGAGTGAGGACTTACAGTGTTGTGGCACCAGCACCACCACAACCGCCAAAGGCCCAATTTTTCTGCCCCTGTTCAACAGGGGCATGTAATTACAATTCTTGATCTAATATTTCACAGCAGGGCCCTGTGAGGGCTTACAGTGTTGTGGCCACAACAACACCTAAGGCCCAAATTTCTGCTGAGTATATAGGGCAGGCCCCTACTTTCAAACATCTAACTTACAAACGACTCCTACTTGCAAACGGAAGGAGACAACAGGAAGTGAGATGAAATCTACCCCTAGGAAGGGAAATTCTCTCCTGTAAGAGTTAATATGGGAAAAACATTTCTCCTTTCCACTGATGCTTTCCAATCCTTGTTCCACAAAAAAACCCAAATTTTCAAAAAACATTTGTCATTGGGACAAAAAGTGAGGTGAAATCTTCTGAAGAGGAGGACAGACAGCAAAACAAATGTCACAGGGGTGATAACCCTTCCCTATGTTTTCCAAAAAGCTTAAAAAAGATTTTTTGGCTGGAGCTAAACACGTTAAAAATGTACCCTTTCAAAATTACAGATTCTACTTAACAACAAACCTACAGTCCCTGTCTTGTTTGCACCGCCTGTATACTGCTGTTCAGAGTACAGAGCCTGTATACTGCTGTTTCCTTTTTTAATTTGGGTGCGGGGTTCCCCTTAATATCCATACAAGAACCAAAGGGCCTGGTAATAGACTGGGGGGGTACCCATACCGTTTGTCTCACTGATTTTCATACATATTGCCAGGACCCGACATTACATTAAAACCGCAAGCAGTTTTAAATGACTTTTTTTTATTTAAAAATGACATTTTGTGCAGGGACTGTTCTAAGCATGGGAAACACGCGCCACTTTACAGGCATACTATAGACACCCCCCAGGTACGATATTTAAAGGAATATTTCACTTTTTTTTTTACTTTAACCATTTGCCGACCGGGCCATTGCCGAAAGACGGCAGCAGTGCGGTCGGCTAGTTTTGGGTGGACGTCTATGGACGTCATCCCAGAATCCTGGTCTCGCGCGCTCCCTGGGGTGCGCACCCGAAAACTTCCGTGACCATGACGGAGCGATCACATGTCAACAAACCGATCGGTACAGTGCGAGGGGAGGGGGGAGGGATCGGATGACAGCACCGCTGTGGGCTGCATGTGTAGTGCCCACAGCGGTGCTCAGTGACAATTGCAGTCACATCCATCCCTCCCTCCATGCTCAGCCATCCCTGCAATATACCCTGCACTACTCTGCAACATGCCCTGAAATACTCTGCACCATGCCCTGCACTACTCTGCAACATGCCCTGCACTACTCTGCAACATGCCCTGCACTACTCTGCAACATGCTCTGAAATACTCTGCAACATGCCCTGCACTACTCTGCAACATGCCCTGCACTACTCTGCAACATGCCCTGCACTACTCTGCAACATGCCCTGAAATACTCTGCAACATGCCCTGCACTACTCTGCAACATGCCCTGCACTACTCTGCAACATGCCCTGAAATACTCTGCAACATGCCCTGCACTACTCTGCAACATGCCCTGAAATACTCTGCAACATGCTCTGAAATACTCTGCAACATGCCCTGCACTATACCTGGCAACATGCCCTGCACTATACCCGGCAACATACCCTGCACTATACCCGGCAACATACCCTGCACTATACCCAGCAACATACCCTGCACTATACCCAGCAATACCCTGCAATATACCCGGCAATACCCTGCAATATACCCGGCAATACCCTGCAATATACCCGGCAATACTCTGCAATATACCCGGCAATACTCTGCAATATACCCGGCAATACCCTGCAATATACCCGGCAATACTCTGCAATATACCCGGCAATACTCTGCAATATACCCAGCAATACTCTGCAATATACTCTGCAATATACCCTGCACTACTCTGCAATACCCCGCAATTTTTAACCAGTTCCCGCCCAGGCATCATTCAGATATCAGCTTTTTCAGACAGTGATTTCCTACACCATAAGAATGATCATATTGGCTATTCCACTGCTTGATCGTTCTTATGGGAGGCGAGAGGGGACGCCCCCCCTTCCCGCCACCCTCTGGTGCTTCTACCGACTCACCGATACGATTGAAGCCAGGATCTTTTTTTTTTTTAATTTCAGGCTTCCCAGCCTTGAGGAGAGATGTGGGGTCTTAATGACCCCATATCTCACTGTAAAGAGGACCTGTCATGCCATATTCCTATTACAAGGATGTTTACATTCCTTGTAATAGAAATAAAAGTGATCAAAATTTTTTTTGGGGGGAAAAAAGTGTCAAACCAAAATAAATAAAGTAAAATGAACAATAAAAAAAAAAAAAAAATTTTAAAGCGCCCCTGTCCGTGTGCTTGCATGCAGAAGCGAACATATATGTAAGTCCCACCCACATATGAAGACGGTGTTCAAACCACCCATGTGGGGTATCACTGCAAACGTTAGAGCGAGAGCAATAATTTTGACCCTAGACCTCCTCTGTAACTCAAAACATGTAACCAGTAAAAAATTTTAAAGCGTCACCTATGGAGATTTTTAAGTAGCGAAGTTTGGCACCATTCCACTAGCGTGTGCCATTTTGAAGGGTGACATGTTAGGTATCTATTTACTCAGCGTAACTTAATCTTTCACATTATTCAAAAACATTGGGCTAACTTTACTTTTTTTTTTTTTAAAGCACAAAACTGTTTTTTTTCCCAAAAAAAACAAGTTCGAAAAATTGCTGCGCAAATACCGTGCAAGATAAAAAGTTGCAACAATCGCCATTGTATTCTCTAGGGTCTTTGCTAAAAAATATATATATTTAATGTTTTGGGGTTCTATGTAATTTTCTAGCAAATAAATGATTATTTTTACATGTAGGAGAGAAATGTCAGAATTGGCCTGGGTGCTCCAGAACGCCTGGAGGTGCTCCCTGCATGTTGGGCCTCTGTATGTGGCCAGACTGTGTAAAAGTCTCACACATGTGGTATCGCCATACTCGGGAGTAATAGCAGAATGTGTTTTGGGGTGTAATTTGTGGCATGCATATGCTGTGTGTGAGAAATAACCTTCTAATATGACAATTTTGTGAAAAAAAAAAAGAAAAAAAAAATCTTGATTTTGCAAAGAATTGTGGGAAAAGATGACAATTTCAAAAAAACTCACCATGCATCTTTTCAAATACCTTGGAATGTCCTCTTTCCAAAAGGGGGTCATTTGGGGGGTATTTGTACTTTTCTGGCATGTTAGGGTCTCAAGAAATTAGATAGGCCATCAGTACTTCAGGTGTGATCAATTTTCAGACATTGGCACCATAGCTTTTGGACTCTCTAACATTCACAAAGACCAAATAATATACACCAATTTGTACTTATTTTTACCAAAGATATGTAGCAGTATACATTTTGGCCAAAATTTACGAAGAAAAATTACTAATTTGCTAAATTTTATAACAGAAACAAAGAAAAATTCATTTTTTTACCAAATTTTCAGTCTTTTTTCTTTTATAGTGCAAAAAATAAAAAAACCCAATTGTGATTAAATACCACCAAAAGAAAGCTCTATTTGTGTGAAAAAAAGGACAAAAATTTCATATGGGTACAGTGTTGTATGACTGAGTAATTGTCATTCAAAATGTGAGAACACCGAAAGCTGAAAATTGGTCTGGTTAGGAAGGGGGTTTAAGTGCCCAGTGGTCAAGTGGTTAAGCATCATTAAAATCACTACTCCCGAAAAAACGTCAGTTTTTAAAAGTTTTTTTTGCATTGATACATGTCCCCTGGGGCAGGACCCGGGTCCCCAAACCCTTTTTAGGACAATAACATGCAAATTAGCCTTTAAAATGAGCACTTTTGATTTCGAACGTTCGAGTCTCATAGACTTCAATGGGGTTCTAACGATCGTGCAAATTTCCGGTCCGTTCGCAGGTTCTGGTGCGAACCGAACCGGGGGGTGTTCGGCTCATCCCTAGTTGCGGCCAATCATGAGGATCTGATGGCACAAGAGAAGGTAAGAATGGCAGGGACAGCTAGAAGGAAAGTGTTCACCAACCTCAACCAGGTCTGGGCATGGTTTCCTGCGTGTACACAGTGGGGATTGAGCTTATGAAACGACTGAACAATTTCTCATCCTTTTAGGATGGGATGTTTCATGTAACTGTTGAAGCTACAAGGAAGTTCCCACAGTCCAAGGGGGGTTTCTGGGAATTCATAAGTAAAGATTGTTATACCTGGATTGGGGATCCAATGACAAAGTTCAGGTCCATATGGATAAGGTTTAGATCCCTGCAAGGCAAAGCCAGAGCTATAGCTAGTGAAGGTTGGAATCCTTTTAAGGGTTTGGGAATATTTGGGGATTTAATTTTTTATTTTGCAGTGGATCATAGTTGAAGGAAGTAGGGGTATATATGAGGTGATGAGGTGCGACTGTTGCCTGATTGGACGCGTGACCAGAGCCCGAGCAGATGACCACATCTTCCTCAATGAGACGCCCCGAAGCCCAACCCACGTACAAGACACAGAGGATCTCAGACTGACCGTCGATTACTACAGCTCACCATGTCGTCTGTCCTGAAGAACAGAGTCTACATGTCAAGCCGTGTTTTCCTTTTTATGGACTCATATGGGCCATAAGGACTGATTCATTTCCAGGTGTAAGAAGAAGATCATCGAGAGACACATGGGATCATATGACAAGAGGAGGAACTGTTGTGGAAATTTTATGAAGATGTATTTTAATATGTATTGTCACAGTGTCTCCCAGTGTTCGTTCTCTCGCAGCCTGCTCTAAAGAGCTGACTGGGGCAGACTGACACTGGTTGAGATCTGTTAGGTAGTGGAAAACTTGCTGGGATTGGAGAGAGGTGTTTGCAGAGTGGGGGTATGTCCGCCAGCGAAAGGGCCCCTGGGAATTGCACAGACGATCATCTGATATGTTTGCTCCGCAAGGACATTATCGGTTATGGGCGGATGTCCGCTCTTTTCTCTGCTGTGTCTGATCAGCACATGTCGAGATTCGCAGCGTGCACCTGCAGATATCCTCCCATCCACAAGGAACGGTAGTATAAGGATTCCTATCAGCGGAATTGTAGTCATCGTTCATTGATTATTGTGTTGCCATTCTCATCCTGTTCTACATCCTTATTTGGTCATGTCCTTATTTGGTCATTTCCTGTGTTGACGTCCACATCCTGTGTTACATCCTTATTTGGTCATTTCCTGTGAGGTCACAAACTGTGTAGGAGGCGATTAGCTGTTGGAGGCAAACCCTCCAGTTTGGGACTTCCTGTTGGTGTGTAAATAAAAGCAAGTGCACGGCTCAGGCAGTGATGGAGCTGAGAACGTAAGCTATGGCTATGTCTGTTTATTGGGGAACTGGGAAGACATGGGTTATTTCGAGATGCATTATACCATTATAATGGAAGGGCGCGTGTTAGCACAGGTGAGATTATGAATTATGAATAGCCAATCTCTCCATGACACTTCCTGGGAATTACAGACCAGTTAGCCTAACATCAATAGTATGTAAACTCTTGCAGGGGTGATAAGGGACTATATACAAGATTTTAGTAATGAGAACGGTATCAGCATGGATTCATGAACAATCGTTCTTGCCAAAACAATCTATTAACCTTCTACAAGGAGGTGAGTTGCCATCTAGATAAAGGAAGGCCCGTAGACGTGGTGTATTTGGATTTTGCAAAAGCATTTGACACAGTTCCCCATAAACGTTTACTGTACAAAATAAGGTCCGTTGGCATGAACCATAGGGTGAGTACATGGATTGAAAACTGGCTACAAGGGCGAGTTTAGAGGGTGGTGATAAATGGGGAGTACTCAGAATGGTCAGAGGTGGGTAGTGGGGTCCCCCAGGGTTCTGTGCTGGGACCAATCCTATTTAATTTGTTCATAAACGACCTGGAGGATGGGGTAAATAGTTCAATCTTGTATGTGTATTTGTGTAAAATACTAAGCTAAGCAGGGGAATTACTTCTCCGCAGGATATGGAAACCTTGCAAAAAGATCTGAGCAAATTAATGGGGTGGGCAACTACATGGCAAATGAGGTCAAAGTAGAAAAATGTACAGTAAAATAATGCATTTGGTTTGAAAAAAATATGACTGCAATCTATACACTGGGGGGAGAATCTCTGGGGGAATCTAGGATAGAAAAGGACCTGGGGGTCCTAGTAGATGATAGGCTCAGCAATGGCATGCAATGCCAAGCTGCTGCTAACAAAGCAAACAGAATATTGGCATGCATTAAAAAGGGGATTAATTCAGAGATAGAATGATAATTCTCCTGCTCTCCAAGTCTCTGGTCCGGCCGCACCTAGAGTATGCTGTCCAGTTCTGGGAACTAGTCCTCAGGAAGGATTTACTGGAAATGTAGCGAGTACAAAGAAGGGCAACAAAGCTAATAAAGGGTCTGGAGGATATTAGTAAGGAGGAAAGGTTGCGAGCACTGAACTTATTCTCTCTGGAGAAGAGATATTTGAGAGGGCATATGGTTTCAATATACAAATACCATACTGGTGACCCCACAATAGGGATAAAACTTTTTCGCAGAAGGGAGTTTAACAAGACTCGTGGCCACTCATTAAAATTAGAAGAAAAGAGGTTTAACCTTAAACTACGTAGAGAGTTCTTTACTGTAAGAGCGGTAAGAATGTGGAATTCCCTTCCACAGGCGGTGATAGTTTCAAGAAACTATTAGATAAGCACCTGAACGACCGTAACATACAGGGATATACAATGTAATACTGACATATAATCAAACGCATAGGTTGGACTTGATGGACTTGTGTCTTTTTTCAACCTCAACTACTATGTAACTATGTATTTGTTCAGGAATTTTTACAAGGATTTGTACAATATTCCTGCCCCTCAATGACAAAGAATGGTCCCAGAGAGACCAAATGACAGCATACATATACAGTACATACATACATACATATCACAGCTATTTCCCTACCCTCTATAGATGAACAAACTAGATCATACTGGTAATTACCATTTATAGAAGAAGAGGTAGCCACCGCTATCAAACTTAGGCAAGTGCCCTGGACCTGATGGGTTTACACTCAACTTCTATAAAACTTTTTATCCAACTTTTCTTCCATTTTTGAGAAAAGTATTTAACTCATTACTCCTGGACTCCAGGTTTCCACCACAGTCCTTTGAAGCCCTTATTACACTAATTCCAAAACCAGGAAAGAACCATTCACTACGTTCCAACTTTCATTGAATCTTGTTGTTTGGAGTAGATCTTAATATACAGTATATGTTAAAATTATCCCCAATAGACTGCAACCGAAATTGCCACAGCTCATTCATTTTGACCAGGTGGGCTTCGTTGGCAGAAGAGAGGTAAGGATAACACCATAAAAATGATATTGTTCATGGATTATGCACAACAACATAACATACATATGGGACATCTCTCAAATCGATGCTGAGAAAGCATTCAATATGGTGAATTGGGAATTTATGGAGCTTTCCCTCTCTCAAATTGGTCTCGACCTAAAATTATTTCTTACATCATCTACCTGTATTTTTCACCCTCTGTCAGAGTTAAGGTTAATGGAACTTTTTTCTCAACACTTTCTATTAAAAATTGTACACGTCAGGGTTGTTCACTATCACCGTTGCTGTATGTTATAATTATGGAACACCTAGCAGTGGCAATATATAAAACCCCTAACTTCTCTGGAATTCAACTAGGCTCCATTCATTCAAAACTGGATTTTTTTGCAGATGACCTGCTTTTATAGGTAACTCGCCTAAGCGTATCTATGCCATTAATTGAGAGAAACGAACTCCCCTAACATGTGGGACTTTTTGGGCTCAGAAGAATGTGCAAATGACAAAAAATGTTGTAAGCAAATATTTATTAGTAGCAAAATTAGTAAAATTAATACTAGTTTTAAAAGATTATTACATAGAATACATGAATAATTTGTTAAATATTCAGAAGCCACAAGCAAAAGGTGAGTCTACTCAGTGATGATATTGCAGATGGATACAGAAAACCATAACCAACATGTTTCGGAGTCTTTAAAACTTCATCGGGGTAGGTTTTAGCAATCTTGATAGATACAATCTATAAGACAGAACATGTTATGGCAAACAATGCTGATCATTGATAGCAAGATGAGACCACAAGGGGAAAGCAGAAAAGGGGTAAGGGATGCAGCCCGTACCTGCAAAACTGGATTCCGGATTGCCAGGAGGAAACTGCCCATTATATATGAACATATGCTGGCAATTAGAGCTACTGATTGTGAAGGGGCCATTGTCCAATGGGCTAAGCCGCCATCTAGTGGCGCCAATACAGGCGCCTAATTGATTAATCCACCGGGAACGGAGAGCAAGGCATTGCCCCGCAACACCCCCAGAGAGGGGGCGTGGTGTGCAGAGCATATGTAGATCACATAGCCATGTGGTATCGATATGTCAATGACATTTTCATGATTTTGGATGGCCCTGAAGAACTTTTAAAATCATTCTTGGGAAATGTAAACAAAAATGAATTCAACCTTATGTTTACCATGGTACATCATCCTCATGGAGTTACATTCCTAGATGTCACGGTAATACGCAATGCTAATGGTACACTACAAAGCCGTTTACACCGTAAACCCACGGCAGGCAATTCCCTCCTGCACGCTTCTAGTTTCCATCCAAAACCACTATTCCTTACAGCCAGTATCTCAGAATCAGAAGAAATTGCTCTGATGAAACATCCTTTCAGCAGGAGGCACTTAAGCTAAGAGAGAGGTTACACTTAAACATGTCTAAAAAAAGACTACAAAAAGGCAATAGGTTTTACAAGGAGTGAACTTCTTCATGGTGCCAAAACATTCAAGAAGCAGGATAACTCCAAAATTGCTAGAATTATTATGAAATTTTCCAACCAACATTCAAGAATCTGACATATCATACAAAAACATTGGCACCTTCTGTCCTTGGACTCCAATATAGGGAGATTTGTATAGCAGGTCCCTCTGATTACCTATAGACGGTCCACGTCACTGAGAGACTCTGTCACTCAGAGTGAATATAAAGGGGAAAATGACCCATGCAAGTACAAAGGCACCTACACATGCGGACAATGTAATCAGTGTAGATATATACACTGGCTCATCCATCATGCTACCCAACGGACAGAGGGCCAATGCAAAACATTTCATAAACTGTAGGACCTGTGGTGTAATATATCTTTTACTGTGCAGCTGTGGTTTTTTCTATGTTGGCAAGACCAAAAATGAACTGTGCAAGAGAATGTACAGACATATACTCACTATGCAAACATCTAACCCCCGACCTGCCTTTGGGCAGACACGTCTGAGTCTTGCATGAGGGAATCTTTACCAGGGTCAGATTTTGGGCACTAGATTGGATCCATCCCAGCCCCCAAGGAGGGGTTGGAAAAAACTTCTCCAAAAGGAGTTGGGATGGATCCATCTGCTAAAGGCCACAACACACCCTGGCCTCAAGGAGGCTGTCAATTACAAACCTTTTTTGGAAGGTTTTGTTTTCGAGGTATTGAATATTAATCCATCCCCCTGTCTCCTGCTTTTTCCTCTTTTTTTCTCTTTATTCCATCTTCCCTGCAGCGACTTTTTCACCTATGCCTGCGGTTTTGTGTTGGAATGCATGCCTGCCTATGGTTAAGTTCTATTATTATTATCCAAGGTGATGATTATTACTTTCTATTATATACTTACCACTCTTCAGATATTCATTACATCACAATTAATATTTTTTTCCTTTTTTTTTTGTCTTATTACTCTTTTTACTTATTCTAATCAATTATTTACTTTTATTCTTTATTATTTAATTTTTATTTCATTTGATTTTTGATTCATATTCATTATTTATATTTATTACAAATAAACATATTTATTATTAATTTTATTACATTCACCAGGTCTTCTATGTGGTTCTGAGCGACCAGCCGGTGGGATTCAGATGACCTTTGACACAGGGGGCCATGTCCCCTGGTGTCACCCTCGCCTGCATTACATCGGCCACTTAATGCCGCCCACTTCCGGGTCACGTGTCATGACGAACCTGTGACCCCTGAACGTCACTTCCTCCCGGCCCCAAGCCACTCACACGACTCTGGTGGCCATGCCCAGGGACAGGGATGGCCTCCGTGTCGGTGGGTTCTAAATGCATGACGTCGCTCCGCACACCATGCCCCCCTCTCTGGGGGAGCTGCGGGGCGACGCCATGTGCTCCATTCCTGGGGGATCAACCAATTAGGTGCCTGTATTGGTGCCACTAGATGGTGGATTAGTCCATTGAACGATGGTCTTCTCCTGCCCCTCCACAATTAGTAGTTCTAATTGCCAGCATATGTCCATATATAATGGGCAGTTTCCTCCTGGCAATACATAATCCAGTTTCTCAGGTACAGGCTGCATCATATGGTGTGCACAGGCTTGAGCAGGTACCAAATATTAATGCTTCCAGTGGTGGGCTCCAGGGGGAAGGATCTTTTGTATTTCCCTCCTTGTCCACCACTACATCATTTTCTCACTCTATCTCATTCTATCGTCCCGACATCACTAGATCCCTTCACTCACTCTCCAGATAGGAGAAAGGCCATCTTGACTTCCCCGCCAACAAAACGCGAAAGTTCCCGCCTCGGGCGTTTTCTGAGACAATGAGGAGCCGGTTGGAGGACTACAAACATTTTCCATCTTGAGCCCATACTGTGACTACTCACCACAGACCCCCCCTGGATATTGATGTTGGTTTGCACCGCTCTGCCTGTAGAAATTCTGGTTGGAGGATTCATTTTGGATGATCGTTTCATGCTTTATTGACCCACCGCCATACGGCATGTGTGCCCACGCTTTGGGGTAAGAGTACCCATCCCCCTCCCTTGATGTCTGAGGCACATCCCAAAGTGTCATGTGTGAAGTCACCCTTACAATGCACATCCCAGAGTGTCGTGTGTGAAGTCACCCATACAATGCACATTTGTCATTTTTGCCTATAGGAAGGATTGCACCTTTTATTATTTCCAAAGACTATACTGATTGCTTTTATGAACTACTGTGAATATCCTTTACAGGTTTATTACCTCAGCTGAACACTTTGGTCTGATAAACACTTCATGTGTAGTTTACAGACGGACTACATGCGTCCATGCGATTATGTTATGTTTGTATAAGCTTTTCTTATTTTTCACATGTAATGAGCACTCTCATAGCACAATATTATTATCTATCTAGTTATATTACTATTCACAAGTTCACTTTAGTGAATATTCCACCCCAAAGGAAGCTTTGGGTGGTTATATTTCTTTAGCGCTGCATTTTTTATGAATGGAGGATGTACTAAGGGAGTGACCCCTGTGTACTGTAGCTGGACCTACAAGTCATAAGTTTGACATATTTTTTGCTAATTTTAAACAAAATGTCTTATAAATTAAAAATAGGGTATCAATTGTACAATGTGACAAATACAATAATATTTGCAAAATTGTATTTTACACTTCAGTGATAAAATGTTGGATGCAAAAGTATTTTTTTTAAATATAGAAATATATATGTTTATATAATAGAAAAAAATATACCATGTTTTAATGTATAGGATTTATGAGATATACAGTTAGACTTCTTAAAGTTGTTTAAAAATAATATCCGTAAAAATGGTTTGGCTAGGACTTAACAAAAACATACATCAAAAATGCATTATGGATGAAGGATTGTGTAATTAGATCCAGGTCATCTTATTTGTGCTGGACTTTAAAAGTTGATCCAAAGGTCATAGATTGAAATTGATTAAGGATAAGTTTAAATATAAATCAAGGGAATTGTTTTCACTATGAGTTGCTGAAATGGTCTGGCAGTGAGGCTTTATCAATACTAAGGCTTATAAATAGGCTGAAATGCTCTTGAGCTGGTAGGACATCAATAGTTATAGCTATCTGAACATAGAACTGTAATTAGAATATTCAAGAGCTACGAGTACACTCAACAAGATTGAACACTTTAATGTGTTTCCAGTGGTCATTGCAGAATATATAAAAGATTCTTTTCTACACTAGGTTTAAATGCCAGTGTAAGACAATCATTGAACACTCATGATAATTTTGGAACAAGAATGCTGCTAACCTATAAACTGCAAATCATTAAAACCATAGCGTGAATTTATTTTCTTTTTGTCTTAATAATTAAAATATTGTTCATGTTACTTAGATTTTTATTCCTAAACACATAGTAAAGTATTGTATTCTGTTTCAAATAAATGAATTGGCCATGTGTACATCAAAAGTTTATGTCAGTAAATATGTTCTGAATAATTAATATTGTCCCATTTAACTATAATTCCAGATTTCATTTAGTATATTACAATATATTGAATGTTAATACATACTGCCCTAGGCTAGCAGTTCTCAGTAATAGGAACAGTATACATTTTAACAGTTACTTATTAAGTTTCAGTAATGTATGCATGTTTATGTTTAAATAACCCAGAAAGTGTGTATATTTTCTATGCAATCTCTAAATATATATCAGAGCTTTGCACACAATCCCTTATTCTTTTTAAATGACCAAAATCATTCATCCAATTTGATGCATATATTTTGTTTTTCCTGATCTTTTTAAGTCATTTTCACAAGCAAATATACTCCTTAAGTTGGTCATTTGTACCGCTGGGTGTACATGTACCTTTGGAGTGTATGCTGTTTCATATGTGAAGTAGATATGCAACTTTATATATAGAAGCATAGATGAAAAGACACTTGGGGGAGACAAGAGGTGTATCACTGCAGTTTAATTTGTCAAAAAGTACCTTTCTCAAGGCAATCCACCTAGCAATCAACAGTGTCAAATATACACTACTTATTCCTATCCTGAAGCCACCCCTAAAAGTACCAAATCAAAGCTGAACCAAACCAATGAATCTGGGGTTGCCCATCTTTTAGATCTATCTGGAACTACAGCATCCCCAAAATCAACCACTTACTTGTAGGTGAACAGAGTTGAATTGTTTAGAGAAAACACGTAAAGCTTAACTGTTCATTTAACCCCTTTGGAGCATAAGTTTATAATTAAAAAATCCAGTTGCTCTATCTTTAAAAAGCAGGCTGTCCCCTCTGTTAGTGAATGGTAGAATATGTCAGTGTTTCTCAACTCCAGTCCTCAAGGCGCCCCAACAGGTCATGTTTTCAGGATTTCCATTATTTTGCACAGGTGATTTGATCAGCTTCACTGCCTTAGTCATTAGCACAGCCATTTCATCTAAGGGCAATCCTGAAAACCTGACCTGTTGGAGCGCCTTGAGGACTGGAGTTGAGAAACACTGGAATATGTTGATGACCATGCAATTCAGGATAGGCATCAAATGTTTCCTTTACAAGAAGTGCAATACCACCCATGGGTCCTTGTGTTCTCTTGACGACATGGGACAGTATGGTCACCCAAAGCCATTAACCCCTGTTTACGAGCGTCAGCTTAGCAGTTTTGTAAGCATGTTAACTCAATTTTCCTGTGGCTTTATTTTGAGGTATGGTTAGTATTTTTTCATTCAAGTACATCATTGTCCTCCATATGATATGCATTCTTGCTGTATTTGTTAAGGCTTTGCTATGGACAACCCCAGATTGTCTGGTTTGGTACAGCTTTGATATTATTAACCACAAAGTCAGGTTGTGGTTCAGATTTTGGATCAGTGGTGTATTTTGAACACACTGGGGAGTGTCTCTTTTTCTATTTGGATTTTCTTCATCTGTAGTCCACTCAGGCATATTTTTCACATATATATATATATATATATATATATATATATATATATATATATCTTTTTTTCAGGGGGAACTTGGTGGAACTCAGTTCCACCACCTATGGCTCAGACCCTTGGGAGGGGGGGCCTGCTCACCCCAATCACTTGTAAACACAAAAGTTCCCCCTGAACCCTGCACTCTGTATGTAATGCAATCCTGGTATTTATTGCCCCTTTAAGACCCTCCTATTGTTCGTGAAATTTGACTGTTCACACCCACTATTTGATGTGATTTGGAGGGTGTTTGTGGGTGGAGGGGTTTTGGGGGGTCGTGGTTGAGTTCCAGCACCTATTGTTTGAGAAAAATCCCTGTATATATATATACTGCAGTGATATAGCTGAATTGCTTAAAAAATATTTTGGCCTATTGCAAGGTGTGCATACAGTATTTTTTTATAGATTCATTTTGTCTAACATTTTGTCTAGAGACAGCTCAATGGAATTGGTTTCATTAATATTGACAATGGTTGATTACAATTTTATCCAAAAGCCTCAATCTCTAAATCTCATTTATATCTCACCTTGACATATGTGATTGTCAAATGAATTATTCTAAGTTGATAACATTGGATATCATATCTGTAATGTATTCCCTGCCACCATTATTTAACACAGCACCAAAAGTAGGTAGCCACTTTACAGAATTTGGTATGCTGCATATGGTTATGTATTTATGACACTGTACTGCACTGAAAAAAAATATGTTAAGCTATTTTTCGTAAAGAAATAAATATTTTGTTTTTTACCTTTTAAGATGTATTTATGTATTTATATTTATTTATTTTTAGTAAGACATGCAAATAATTGTTTTTTATAGCTATCTGTACACCCAGAACTGTTATCTTAAACAATTTATACAGGTAATTGTGTGGAGCTATATAGCCAACCTTCATGTACTTTATTCAGGTACACATACTAAATTAATTTAGTAATGTCCAAAAAATCCATTACATTGATTACCAAACATTAAGTATTAAAGAGCTCCCTTAAGAGGATATTTAAAAGGCTATTCAAGTCAACACAGAGAACAATGTAATAATTTGCTTAAGGCTACTTTCAGACTGGGGCATTGGGGGTGTTGGCAGTAAAGCGCCGCTATTTTTAGCGGTGCTTTACAGTCATTTTTGCAGAGGTTTTTGGCCGCTAGCAGGGCGCTTTTAACCCCCACTAGTGGCCGAAAAACGGTTAAAACCACCGGCAAAGCGCAGCTGCAGCGGCGCTATGCTGGCAGTTTGGTGGCGCTGCCGATTGATTTCAACGGGCAAGGGCGCTTTGGGAGCGGTGTATACACCGCTCCTACAGTGCTGCAAAAATGCGGCCTACAGGATTTTTTTTGGCGTCCTGCCAGCACACCGCTCCAGTGTGAAAGCACTAGGGCTTTCACACTGGAGTGAGAGGAAAGGCTCTTTACAGGCGCTATGCAGGTGCTATTTTTAGCGATATAGCACCTGTAAAGCCCCTTAGTGTGAAAACAGCCTTACGTTGCCTCTTTTTAGCTGTCAAAGTGTTGACAAAAAAAATTATGAAAGGGATAATGGTTTAATATCGTAGACAAGAATGCATGCTCATAGAATTGTATACGTTTATTATGGGTTTATAGAGATTAAGAATATATTATACTGAAATGTCATCTGTAAAAAATTATTGATTAAAAGGATATTAGCAGGTACTAAATAGTATTTTTTAGTATAAATAAGTATTAACATGCCATATATTAAGATCCAAATGAGAATAAAGACTGAGAAATACATAAATAATCTGACAAAACTTTAGTTTTTAAATATATAAAAAAATGTAAATGTTGTCTTAGTTGATTATACAGCCTAATAGCAGCATGCAAGCCACTTTCCTATATTAAAAGGTACTCAAAGGTGTTAAAAGGTACACTCAAAAAGAGACTTACTTCTATACAAAGCATACGTAAGACCTTAAATTAAACATGCAATTTATTTTTCAGCACCTGTTCACAAAAAGATCTTGTAGAATTGGAAATAATATAGAGAAGGGGAACTAAATTGATAAAGGCCATAGAGGGTTTAAGCTATGAACAAAGATTAACTGAACTCAACTGAATAGATTTACTAAAAGCAAATAGGCTGTTCACTTTGTAATGGGATTTTCTAATAGCCTAGTAGTGAATGAAGTGGAGCTCTGCTGAGTGAACTCAATGGAATAGATTTACTAAAAGCAAATAGACTGTTCACTTTGTAAGGGAATTAGCTTCGTAGTGAATGAAGTGAAGCTCTGCTGACTTGCTTCATTCAATCATGTGCAAGCAAGAGTACTGTTTGCTTGTGCGTGATTGGATATTCTTTGCAAAGTGAATTTTCACCACTCTCCCTAATCTAAAGGAAAAGTATTTTGCAAAGTGATACTTCCCTTGCAAAGTGAACAGAATGTTTGCCTTTAGTAAATTAACTCAAATATATTATCCTCTGAGAAGACATAATTGCTTTGTATAAACATGTTTAATAGAGTAGAAAGTGTAAAAAACAGTATGCTTTTTTATTTGGAAAGGTTTTTTTTTTTATTTTAAAAGCTTCTTTTGAGGCTCTGGAAATAATTGTAATCCTATTCAAATGTAATTGAACCCTGCTTTATTTCTGTCTTCTGGATTAAATGGAAATCACCACATTGTTAAGTGCACCACATCCTCAATTCACTTTTTGTGAATAAATAGAAATAGAAATTATACATTCCAAATTTTATTTCATGTGAAAACCTCACAGGTTTCTTCCTCTTAAAGTTTCAGCCTAGTCTGTACAATATTTCTGACTATTGACTGAAATAATACACTCTAATTTTTATTTTATGGTAAAACCTGTTTAGTCTCCCCTCTTAATTTGCTGTGCATTGACTGTACAATATGCATCAGAATTAGCATCAGAATAGTATCAGAATGACACCATTTTGCAGACACATTAAACACACTTTTTTATTTGTGAATGCCAGTGTTGTATACATCACACAGATGCACCACTTCATAGGCAGGGTCAGGACACCTCCATGCATGCTATGTAATGGAGGTTAACATTTTTGATGTTTCTCTCTAGACTATTAGACTATTATTACTAAAATCACTGCTCCCTGTTAAACTTTTTTTTTGTTTTTGCTTTGGTACACATGTACACAGGTACCCCAGGGGATTACCCCCCCCCCCCCCCATGTCATCTGTTTGACAATCCCTTGCCTTTTAGATCAGAATATGGAAAGAACAGTTTTTCATCATCTGGCTCCCATTGACTTCAGTCGGGTTCAGATTTAACATTTGAACTTTAGTTATGCTTTCCAAAACCTGTCCAAAACAAACCCAGGTACATTTGTCTCATCACTATTAGCCTTGAACATGGCCATAATTGATTTTCAAGAATCAGTCCCCATAGGCTTCAATAGGGTTTGGATTAAAGTTCACAATTTTCAGACTTCATGATTGTTCAACAATCATCTGCTTATACTTTGCAACAGCTACACAATACCACTTTAAGGTTGAATATATCTCCTGTGAGTTGCACAAGGCAACCTTGTATTCCATGAATGTTAAAAAATAGTTCTTGTGGTAACCTTGTCCTTTTTTGTAACATAACTGGTATTTGGTAATTCATTTTGTAAAACCTCAGCAGACTTTGAAACAAAAAAGGTCCCAAGTAAAATAAATAAGGTTCCATCTCAGTGATGACAAGTGACTTTTAAATTATAAATACATGCTGCGTGGCTTTTTAACTTTCGGAAGCCCTTTTCATTACAAAGAAAATACACACAGTGTTTTGCAATCTACTGAACATGTTCCAACTGAATGCTTGTACTGCCCAAATGGTAGACTAAACTTATTATCATTTTGTCAGCTAAAGAAAATGGGAAAAATAGAGATGTTTAAACCATTTGTGATTGTGTGCATTTTTGCAACTGTATGTTTTTGTCAGTGTAATGGAAACCAGAAAAATGGAAAGTAAACTAAATCTACCCATATATTAATTTGTTTAATTATGCCAGATATAATAATGTAAAACAAGGGCTTTCAACAAATGACATACTTAAAACAAATAAAAAAAAATCAGATACATGTTGCACAAAACAATTTTTTTTTTTTTTAACCACTTAAGTACCAGCCTGTAATAAATACCCTTTCATTACTAGGCAGTTTTTAGTTTTCAGTGCTGAAATAGTTTGAATGACAATTACTATATAAATATATACTATTATATAAAGGAAAAAAGACCAAACATTTTGAAAATAAAATCTGTTTTATTTCCTGTTGTAAAATATTTTTTAAAAATTGCCAGGACAGTATGAAAACTCCCAAAATGACTCCTTTTTGGAAAGTATAAACTATGGGGTTGATTTACTAAAACTGGAGAGTGCAAATCTGGTGCAGCTCTGCAAAAAAACCAATCAGCTTCCAGTTGTTCTTTTTTGTCAAAGCTTAACAGCTGAAGTTAGAAGCTGATTGGCTACAATGCAAAGCTGCAATAGATTTTGCACTCTCCACTTTTAGCAAATCAACTTCTGTGATTTACTTTTTTTCCACATTTTTTTGGGAAATGAAGAAACATGTTGGTATTAAAGTGGTTAAAACATGAAGCATGGTAATGGTGCATTGGATAAAGTACATTATCACTTGTACTATTATTAATATCATTATAATATAGGATGTATATAGCGCCAAGAGTTTCTGCAGCACTTTACAAAATGGAGGGAGGCAGTACAGTTAAAATACAACAGAAGAGGGTGCTGCTCATTAGAGCTTACAATCTAAAAGGGAGGGTCAAGTGATACAAAAGGTTGTAACTGTGGGGGATGAGGTGATGGAAAAAGTAGAGATACAGTGTATTAGTTTGAGGAAAGATAGTAAAGGCTGCAATGTGCGTCAGCAGACTCTCGACACATGACTTTATCCCGCTGGATGTGATGGGTTGGCTCCACACTGGTTCGGAGGATCATCTCCATGGCTAACACGTATTGAGCATGAGCGAACACCGATGCGCACTGGTCATGCACTGGCATAGGCGCTTCTGTATCAGCATATTTTCCATTTGCCCATGTGAGAATCCCTCAGCGCCACACACTCGGAACCATTTGGAGTACCTAATATCAGATGAGATGCCCTACTTATTTGCTTTTTTCTTTTTTGCCATTTTAACACTAATGGATTCTGCAGTTTATCTCTGATGAGGTATCATTACCATATGGTGCTATCATTTAATATGATTTACCCAATAAGTATTAATTGTGTGTTTTTTATATTCCCTTCAGCCATTTTGTTGAACCTTTTGTGTCCACTTGGTTTTCTAGTAGTATAGGGGGATATAATCCTAATTGATAAACTGCACTGTATTGAGTTGTTGAGCACAGGTACCGTATATACTCGAGTATAAGTCGAATTTTTCAGCACATTTTTTTGTGCTGAAAGTGTCCCCCTCGACTTATACTTGAGTCAAGCACTTTTCTGCAGCAAAAAATTTTATTTTCCGAACCGACTTTGGGGCCCCATATCTCAGAGCCACTTGGTGCTAGGAACCCCAAATTTGGTGTGCAAACCCAGTGGAAATGGTACCATAACATATCCAAAGCTGGGGTTCCTAACACTAAGTGGCCCTGAGATACGGTTCAGAAAATGTCATTCTCTGCTGCAGAAAAGTGCTTGACATTTTCTGAACTGATTTTTGGGGCCCTGTATCTCGGGGCCACTTGGTGCTAGAAACCCCAGCTTTGGAAATTGTATGGTGCTAGTTCCACTGGGTTTGCACACCAAATTTAGGGTTCATAGCACTAAGTAGCTCCGAGATACGGGGCCCCAAATTTGGTCAACTGTGTCTATCTGCAGCAATGTCATTTCGGGACCCTTTGGGTTCAGAGACCCCAAATTTTGGCTGCAGCTAGGGGGCATCTAGGAACCCTTAACTACCGAGTTTGAAGTTCAGGGGACCTATGGCTGCAAATGGGCACAGTGATGCTGCAAATGGGCATTGTTGACCCTCTTTTCCACTTACAGTAGCTGTGCATTTCTCACCCTCGTCTTATACTCGGGTCAATAAGTTTTTCCCATTTTTTTTTTTTGGTAAATTAGGGCCTCGACTTATACTCGGAATGACTTATACTCGAGTATATACGGTATATTTTTATTGGGTTTTATTACCCTTACTTTTATACATTTTTGTTTCCTTCACTTCAGACCTTCCCTTGATACATTCCTGGACTGACTTGTGTTTTGCCGCTAGATGATGCCAATGTGAGATGCTCAGGGCCTTTCTGGGGGACCAGACGGTGTAGTTTCATTTATTAGTGAAGGTGGATGATGATCAATTGATTTTAATTTAACAGTGGCTGCTCTTGGTGTTACGTACTTGTTGGATGGTATGCAATCTATTGAATTTCTATAACTTTTGTATTTTCTGTCTATCATTGGACATATTCTTTTACAAGTATTAATTATATTGTAGAATAATTGTGCCATTCTTCTTCTACCTTACCTCTGTTAAAAAAAAAAAAACAATTTCTGAAATGCGTGGGGGTGAAGAGGATATCTACTTACACCAAATCTTTCTCTACTTACAGACTATTCAGCCGTTGATTATAAATTTTGTACAAACATATAATATGTTGTTGCCTATTTGTATATTTTAAAATAATGTAATAAGTATTGGTGTCCTTTTTTCCTATTGTTATGATTTTCAGTCCCATTTTGTGGGGGTATCTCCTTTTGTACATAAACAGAGGGGGAGGCAGTAAAGGGGATAATGCACAGATCACAAACAATGGAAGAATGGAGATGAGGGGGGTTAATCTGCAGGATAAGTGAGGTGAAGGAGTAAATATATATGTCACACAGAGACAGCATTGACATGGGATGCACAGCAGAGCAGGGTCATGAAGGGGTTAACAAATCCCACAAGCAATTCCAAATCCTACCCATAAATATGATGTTGATCCACTGAATCATAAATCTTCATTCATAAAAACCAGCTGGTGATGCTGGGTGACGGCAGGTGTTGGCTTTACATACGGAGGATATAATAAGATAGAGCCATCAGGGGAAGCATGGATCTTGTTTGACCCTATAAAACATGGACCTCTTTAAGTTATGCTTGTGATATTGGACTACATTGTTGTCACCCCTATCACTGATAATCTATCTGGGACCAGTTGAATATAGGCATTACATTTTTCTTAAAGAGATATCTTTGTTTGTGGGTCCATACAATACACTGTTGAGGATGTGGATCCTATTTATGTCTCTGTGTCTGCCCACCAGACTTTTTAGGGTGCTCTGTCCTTGCCACTGCTTTCATCTACTTACCCTCTTTTGTCCTAATGAAGCCTCATTACTGCAAAACACGTTGACATACTTCTAGATTCTGAAGAGCCTGGTTGTACACTACATTATAATACTGCTTTGCTATGCACTAGGCTCAGGTTTATTAGTACCGATCCAGTAGAGGGTATCTTTGAAATATAGAAACATAGAAAAATAATTGCAGAAAAAGACGGAGTAGTCCATCGAGTCTGCCCTTTTTTGTTTTTTTTTTGTTTTTCGTTTGTTTTTTGGGGGTTTGTTTTTAGCTTTGTTTTTTTCATTAACTTTATTGTCTGAGTATAGATCTATGTTTGTCCCAAGCATACTAGAAGCAATTTACCGTTGACTGTCTCACTACCTCTGCTGGTAGTTTATTCCAAGCATCAACTACCCTTTAAGTAAAATATTACTTTCTAAGATTCGTTTTTAACTTTCCTCCAGTTAGTTTGAGGTCATGTCCCCGTGTTCTTGATTTTGGTTTAATTTTGAAAAAATTTCCCTCCTGACCCTTATTCACCCCCTTGATTTAAAGGTTTTAATCATGTCTCCCCTTTCCTTTCTTTCCACCAGACTGTACAGCCATGGCCAAAAGTTTTGAGACTGACCCAAATATTCATTTTCTCCAAGTCTGCTGCCTCAGTTTTTATGATGGCAATTTGCATACACTCCAGAATGTTATGAAAAGTGATCAGCACCGAAAGTATCCTTTCGGCTAGCTAAACAAAAAAATTCTTGGATTATGCTGCAAGAAAAGATCTCCAATAATATTCTGGATACCCTAGACAAATTCAAAATCACCTGGGAACCTTGGGCTACTTTCATTGGGTATCCCCTATACGCATGATCGGTAGTTCATGTGTGCAGTCTCTTTTTGGGATGGTCTCCAGTTTCCCTCTCATGGTGGTCTCCTGTGCACCTCCTTCCCTTTATCCTCTATGGTCAGCTCTCTACTTTATCTCACCCTACCTCTTCTGTTTCTTTCCCCTTCTATCTCTCCTCCTTTCACTCTTCAACATCTTATTCTTACTAGTACTGTCTTCTCTGGCTCTCGGTATTCTCTAAGAATTTTGTTATTAACCTAAAGGTTGTTCTCGGGGTGGACCCCAGGGCATTGTTTTTTCATGATACTCAAGCACAGTGTTTACCAGCTCTGGTTCACTGACTTCGGTCCAATCTGCACTGAGAGCTCAATCCACTAGGATGTTTCATTGACAAATTATTGATTGTTTCATTATGGTTTCATGGTGTTATTTAACTATCTTATAGATTCAAGCTCCTTTTTCCCTTTTTTTTTTCCTCAGCATATTATCACATTGTGTAGTGATGCGAGCTTGGGGATTCCCAGTTCGCCAGAGCAGTTAGTTTCCGGATGGGGCTCTGGTGGCAAGAATACCTGAGACCATAGCGTCGGTTTAGTTAATAAGAAAAAGGATTTTGACATATTGATGTAGTCATTCATTAGAATCGCTGTACTAATATTACACCATGAATTCGTTGAGCATTTTGCTCTCTTTTCTGTTTGATGTATTACTTTAATGCTTCAATAAACTTTATTTTAAACAAAAAAAAAAAAAGTGATCAGATGAATTGCAATTAATTGCAAAGTCCCTCTTTGCCATGAAAATGAACTTAATCCCATAAAAAAATGTCCACTGCATTTGTGAAGAAGGCTTCAGGGTGCACAAGAAAGTTCAGTAAGTACCAGGACCAGTTTCTGTAAATTCTTGGGCTGTCTTGCATGAACTGCAGGTTTGAGATCTCCCCAGAGTGGCTCAATGATATTGAGGTCAGGAGACTGAGATGGCCACTCCAGAACCTTCAATTTATTCTGCTGTAGCCAATGACAGGTTGACTTGGCCTTGTATTTTGGATCATTGTCATGTTGGAATGTCCAAGTATGTCCCATGCGCAGCTTCCTGGCTGATGAATGCAAATGTTCCTCCAGTATTTTTTGATAACATACTGCATTCATCTTACCAACAACTTTGACCAAATTTCCTGTGCCTTTGTAGCTCACACATCCCCTAAAACATCAGCGATCCACCTCCGTACCTTTGTTGACTCCTCTGCAAATGTAGCGTTTATGGTTGTGGCCAAAAAGCTCAATTTTGATCTTATCCCTCCAAATCACTTTGTGCCAGAAGGTTTGAGGCATGTCTCTTTGCTGTTTGGCGTATTGTAAGCGGGATACTTTGTGGCATTTTCATATTAATGGCTTTCCTCTGGCGACTCGACCATGCAGCACATCTCCCTTCAAGTGCCCCCTTATTGTGCATCTTGAAACAGCCATGTTATCAGGCCAAAATCACCAGGGTATGTAAACTTTTTATCAGGGTCATTTGGGTAGTTTCTGTTGCTGTTATGATTTGAAAAAGGCCAAGAAATCATAAATTCTGCCAGGGTATGTAAACTTATGAGCACAACTGTACATACCATGTATATATATACTCTGCATTCAGTGTAGACTATATATACAGTGCAGGCAGTGTACAGTATATAATACAGTGTATTGAAGTGGTTAAGGGGAACCCTGAGACAGAATTATGAAAAAAACGGCATGGGGTCCCCCCCAGTCCATACCAGTCCCTTAGGGTCTGGTATGGATCTTAATAGGAACTCAACGCCAAAAGAAAAAAAACAGAGTGGGGTCCCCCCATAATCTATACCAGGCCCTTCAGGTCTGGTATGGATTTTGAGGGAAACTCTATGCCAAAAATTCAAAAAATTGGTGTGGAGCCCCCCAAAATCCATACCAGACCCTTATCTGAGCAGGCAGCCTGGAGGACATGAAAGAGAGGGTGGGACAAATGAGTGCCCCCCCTCCTGAACCATACCAGGCCACATGCCCTCAACATGGGGAGGGTGCTTTGGGGTCCCCCCCAAAACACCTTGTCCCCATGTTGATGGGGACAAGGGCCTCGTCCCCACAACCCTTGCTGGGTGGTTGTGGGGGTCTGTGGGTGGGGGGCTTATCAGAATCTGGAAGCCCCCTTTAACAAGGGGGCCCCAGATACCACCCTATTTGAATGGGTATGGGGTACATTGTACCCCTACCCATTCACCAAAAAAGTGTCAAAGTAAAAACCACAAAAAAGTGTCAAAGTAAAAACCACAAAAACAGTTTTTGACAATTCCTTTATTAACCTCCCTGGCGGTATAATTATGTCAGATTTTTGGTACTGAAAGCGGTACAGTTATTTTGCATGGAAATTTGGCGTTTCATATTGTAGACCTGTAATTCTTAGGAATAACTCACTTAAATCTGTCAAAACCAGAGTCTAGTAGACATCCTGGGTATGATAAAGTTTGAAACACAAAATCATAAATTATAATATAGTAAATAACTATAAATAATAACAAATAATATATAATAATAATACATTATATTCAATAAATTTTAGTCAATAATATAATCAAATCAAAAACAGAAATTTTTGGGGGCCAAAAAAGGGTGCAATACTACTAGTCATATTTAGGGATGAGCTTCGAATTTGAGTCGAACTCATGTTCGACTCGAACATCGGCTGTTCGCCAGTTTGCCAAACAGCGAACAATGTGGGGTGTTCGCGGCAAATTCGAATGCCACGGAACACCTTTTAAAAGTCTATGAGAGAAATCAAAAGTGCTAATTTTAAAGGCTTATATGCAAGTTACTGTCATAAAAAGTGTTTGGGGACCCGGGTCCTGCCCCAGGGGACATGCACCAATGCAAAAAAAGTTTTAAAAACGTCTGTTTTTTCGGGAGCAATGATTTTAATAATGCTTAAAATCAAACAAGAAAAGTGTAATATCCCTTTAAATTTCGTACCTGGGGGGTGTCTATAGTATGCCTGTAAAGGGGCGCATGTTTCCCGTGTTTATAACAGTGTGACAGCAAAATGACATTTCAAAGGAAAAAGTCATTTAAAACTACTCGTGGCTATACTGAATTGCTGGCCCGACAATACACATAAAAGTTCATTGATAAAAACGGCATGGGAATTCCCCACAGGGGAACCCCGAACCAAAATTTAAAAAAAAAATGACGTGGGGGTCCCCCTAAATTCCATACCAGGAACTTCAGGTCTGGTATGGATATTAAGGGGAACCCCGGCCAAAATTTTAAAAAAAATTGGTGTGGGGTTCCCCTCAAAATCTATACCAGACCCTTCAGGTCTGGTATGGATTTTAAGGGGAACCCCGCGGCAAAATTTAAAAAAAAATGGCGTGGGGTACCCCCAAAAATCCATACCAGACCCTTATCCGAGCACGCAACCTGGCAGGCTGCAGGAAAAGAGGGGGGACAAGAGAGCGCCCCCCTCCTGAACTGTACCAGGCCACATGCCTTCAACATTGGGAGGGTGCTTTGGGGGTAGCCCCCCAAAACGCCTTGTCCCCATGTTGATGGGGACAAGGGCCTCATCCCCACAACCCTTGCCCGGTGGTTGTGGGGGTCTGCGGGCAGGGGGCTTATCGGAATCTGGAAGCCCCCTTTAACAAGGGGACCCCCAGATCCCAGCCCTCCCCCCTGTGTGAAATGGTAAGGGGGTACAAAAGTACCCCTACCATTTCACAAAAAAAATGTCAAAAATGTAAAAAATGACAAGAGACAGTTTTTGACAATTCCTTTATTTAAATGCTTCTTCTTTCTTCTATTTTCTATCTTCTTTCATTTATCTTCTTTCTTCTACTTTTTTCCTTTGGTTTCTTCCTCCATCTTCTTCTTCTTTTGGTTCTTGTTCTTCTGGCTCTTCTTGTTCTTCTGGTTCTTCATCCGGTCTTCTCGTCCGGCATCTTCCTCAGCGGCGCCGTCTTCACTTCATCTTCTTTCCTCGGGCCGCTCCGCATCCACGATTGGATGGGAGGCTCCCGCTGTGTGACGCTTCTCCTCTTCTGACAGTTCTTAAATAACGAAGGGCATTATAAACACAGGAAACATGCGCCCCTTTACAGGCATACTATAGACACCCCCCAGCTACGAAATTTAAAGGAATATTACACTTTTATTGTTTGACTATAAGCATTATTAAAATCACCGATACCGAAAATACTGACATTTTTAAAACTTTTTTTTGCATTGATACATGTCCCCTGGGGCAGGACCCGGGTCACCAAACACTTTTTAGGACAATACCATGCAAATTAGCCTTTAAAATGAGCACTTTTGATTTAGAATGTTCAAGTCCCATAGACTTCAATGGGGTTCTAACGTTCATGCAAAGTTTTGGTCTGTTCGCAAGTTCTGGTGCAAACTGAACCGGGGGGGTGTTCGGCTCATCCTTAGTCATATTGCTTCAGTAAACATCCCGGGTATGGTAAATTTTGAAACATGGAACTGCACAAAGTCTGACGTCACAATCAGGACAATAGTACCTGGTTTCCTTTTCCTTTTCCTTCCAATGTCATCATACTTTGAGCAATAAACTACACACATCCTTGTGGGTGCTGACTTTTTTTCAGTTGGTGGGATGTGGTCCATAAAGTGACGACCAGTCAGGCGTTCCGGGTTGACAACACCAGCAGCACGACTTCCAGCTCTGTTTACAGCCATTGGTGTTTGGTTGGTGGTTCAGATAGATACGTTCTGCAACTTTCCAAACAAAGTCAGCATGAACCACAGGCTTGTCACTCTTTTCTTTTAGTAGAATGAAGGCATTCCATAGGCATTGCTCAAGAAGATGCCTGAAGATCTTCTTGTAATACTTTTTTTGTTGTTCTCTCATGGCTGGATAAAATGTCATTGCCTGGTCGGCTCTGACAACACCTCCCATGGTGTTGTTATAGTCTATCACCACTTGTGGTTTCATGATGTCTTTCCCACCTTTTGTGTGTACCGAGACAGCGGAGGTGTTATGGATTGTACTCATTAGGCACACATCTTTTTTGTTACACCATCGCAGTGCCATCATTTTGCCTTTCTGCCAGGCAACCATTTCTCCCATCTTACGCTTCTTATTGCCAAAGGTTGGTGGCATGTCACGCCAGTTAGCCCTAACAGTTCCATAGGCATCCTTTTTGTTCTGTAGAAGGAACTCTAATGCCTTGTACACACGGTCGGACTTTCCGACGGAATATGTGCGATCGGAGCTTGTCGGAAATTCCGACCATGTGTGGGCTCCATCTGACTTTTTCCATCGGAATTTCCGACACACAAAGTTTGAGAGCAGGCTATAACATTTTCCGACAACAAAATCCGTTTGCGTATATTCCGACCGTGTGTGGACAATTCCGACTGTCAAAGTGCCATGCATGCTCAGAATAAATTAAGAGATGAAAGCTATTGGCTACTGCCCTGTTTATAGTCCCGATGTACCTGTTTTACGTCACCGCGTTCAGAACAATCAGATTTTCCGACAACTTTGTGCGACCGTGTATATGCAAAACAAGTTTGAGCCAACATCCGTCGGAAAAAACGGACTTTGGATTTTGTTGTTGGAATGTCTGATCAATGTCTGATCTTGTGTACAGGTCAATAGAGTTCAGGGGATGTGTAAAAATTGTCTGTAGTTACACAATAGCCCTGATTTAGCAATGGCTCAATCAATGAAAGAACTGAAGATGTTGCCATTCCATAATGACTGTATTTTTGGTTGACTTTGGTTCGGTATATAGGACAAAATTCCAAATTTAACCAGTGCTCAATTCACATAGCATGAATGATTTTACGCCAAATCGCGCTCTCTTTGATGCTATATATTGTATCCAGCTGAGCCTTCCCTTGTAGGCCATTAGACTTTCATCTATGCTGATGTCTCTATCTGGTACATAGCTCTGTTGGAAATTTTTCATAATCATCTGATATATCGTATATACTCAAGTATAAGCCAAGATTTTCAGCCTTTTTTTTTAGGCTGAAAGTGCCCCCCTCGACTTATACTCGAGTCATCACTGTCTGCCTACATGATCAGCGTGTCATGCAGACAGACGGCGGCCATTCCACTGTTCAAAAGCCGCGCCTCCTCGTCTGTAATAGGCAGAACACTCAATTTCCCAGCAGTCAGTGTTCAGCCTATCACAGACATCCTCTCATCCTCATCCGTGGTATGAGGATGAGCGAATGTCCATGATAGGCTGAACACTGACTGCTGGGAAATTGAGTGTTCTGCCTATCACAAACAAGGAGGAGGAGCGGCTTTTGAACACTGGAATGGCTGCCGTATGTTATTATAACACGTTGATCGGTGGATGCAGAGCGGCACACGGAGGATGCAGATCACCACACGGAGGCTGCAGATCGCCACACGGAGGCATGCACAGGACATAGGTAGGCTGCACAGGACACAGGGACACATGCACAGGACACAGGTAGGCTTCACAGGACACAGGGAGGCTGCACAGGACACAGGTAGGCTGCACAGGACACAGGGAGGCTGCACAAGACACAGGGACACATGTACAGGACACAGGTTAATGAATGAATGAATGATTTGTAAAGCGTTGCAAATGCGAACTGAATCGTCTCAAGGCACTAGATGCGTTCTGTGTTGTCAGCTTCTTAGAAGAGGTAGGTCTTGAGTTTTTTCCTGAAGGCCTGATGGTTTTCTTCCATGCGGATGTAAGTCGGAAGAGCGTTCCATAGCCGAGGTCCTTGGACTGCGAATCTTCGTTCTCCCTTTGCTTTGTAGCAGTGTATTTGGGAATGAGGAGGAGGTTTTGGTTAGATGATCGAAGACTGAGATTGGGTGTGTAGTGTTTTATTTTCTCTCGAAAGTATTGAGGAGCGTTTCCTTGTATGCATTTGTGGGTGAGGCAGAGGGTCTTCAATGTAATCCGATTCTTTACGGTTAGCCAATGTAGGCTCCTCAGGGATGGGGAAATGGATTCCCATCCCTGAGGAGCCTGGATTTTTCCTGTTAGCAGTCTTGTCGTCGTGTTTTGGATGAGTTGTAAGTGCGCAAGCTGATATTGGGGTAATCCTATGTAGAGTGGGTTTGCGTAGTCAAGTCGGGAATTGATGATTGTTCCAACTACTGCTGCTTTCTGGGATGAAGGGCATGAGTCTATGTAGCATGCGGAGGAGATCGTGAGATCCACTAACTACTGATCCTATTTGTGCATCCATTGTCATTTCTGAGTCAAAGGTGACTCCGAGACTCTTGGCTTTGGTGCATGGAGGGATGGTCTGTCCAAAGATGTTGGGAGGTGTCCACGGAGTCTTGGTTTTGGAATTTTTGTTAGCGTGTAGGAGAAGAAGTTCTGTTTTTGAACTGTTGAGTTTGAGGGAGCTAATGGTCATCCAGTCATCTATCAAAGTGAGGCATTTCTCTAATTGCTAATGATGGTCTTTTTGTCCAGTGATGCGAAAGTAGAGTTGGGTGTCATCAGCGTATGAGTGGAAGCAGAGGTCCAATTTTCTGATGATTTTGAGGAGTGGGCGGATGTAGATGTTGAATAGCACTGGTGACAAGGGTGAACCCTGAGGGACTCCACAAGAGATTGCGTGGGTTTCAGAGGTGAATGCTCCTAGTTTCACTGTCTGAGAGCGATTCTCTAAGAAGGATGCAAACCATTTTAGACCAGAATCTGTGGCTCCTGCTACTTCTGTGAGGCGGACAAGTAGAGTATTGTGGTCCACCGTATCAAATATCTAACAGTACCAGGAGACATGATTCTACGTCATCTGGTGCTTCAAGGGCGTCGTCCCATATTTTGAGAAGTGCAGTTTCTGTGCCATGGGCTGGGCGGAAGCCTGATTGCAGCGGGTCCAGGAGATGTCCAGGTGGCATTGTAGCTGTTGTACTACTGCTTTCTCCATAATCTTGGAGATGGTGTTGAGGCTTGTTATCGGTCTGTGGTAGTTAGTCCTTAGGGTCGAGATTGGGTTTCTTTAGCAGGGGTTTGACGATGCCTTACTTGAGGGTGGTTGGAACAATCCCTTCTTTGAACGACTGATTTATGAGGTGTGTTATAGTAGGGGCCAAGATGTCAGAACATTCTTTCAGGAGTTTTGTGGGAATGATGTCATTTGGTGATGTGCTGTCTCGAAGGCTTTTGATAATGTTTTTAGTCGTGTCAGTGGTGATTGGGGTCAGAGAGAAATTCGGTGGTTGTGTGATGTTCGTGTCGATATCCTCTTTTTGCTTTGGTTGAGTGAGGTTGGTTGTTTTTTTCTGTTGAATTGATTTCTGAATGTTGTCGATTTTGTAGATGAAGAAATTTGATAACTCATTGCAGAATTCTTGAGTATCGTTTGCTGGGGGCTCTAAGCAGGTTGGGTTCATTGACTGGGCGACTATTTTGAAAAGTTCCCGCGGCCGGCTTAAGGCAGTTGAGATGGTGTTCGAGAAATGTTCTTTTTTGGCTTTGAAAATTGCTTTGTAGTATTTCACAATGAGTGCTTTGTAGTTTGTATAGTTTTCCTTGATAGGATTTCTTCTCTATGCTCTTTCAGCTCTTCTACGTTCTTGCTTGAGGAGGGTGAGAGTGCCATTAAACCATCTCGAGTTTTTTTTGCGGTTGAGTGTTCTGCATTTTGGCACCACTGAGTCTGCTGTTTATAATAATGCCTTGTTTAGGGAGTTGAGTGTTTGTTCCATTGAGAGGTTTAAGTTTAGCAATGGTATTTTGTTTGGTTGGTGATTTTGAAGAGTTCAGAGTGTAGTTTCTTCTGAGATCTGTTCCAGTGTGTTGTTTTTGCGTGTTTCTGTTTTTGGAGGGTGGTGTTAGTGGTGATTAGGGATGAGCCGAACACCCCCCGGTTCGGTTCGCACCAGAACCTGCGAACGGACCGAAAATTTGCACGAACGTTAGAACCCGATTGACGTCTATGGGACTGGAACGTTCAAAATCAAAAGTGCTCATTTTAAAGGCTAATTTGCATGGTATTGTCCTAAAAAGGGTTTGGGGACCCGGGTCCTGCCCCAGGGGACATGTATCAATGCAAAAAAAAACTTTTAAAAACGGCCGTTTTTTAGGGAGCAGTGATTTTAATGATGCTTAAAGTAAAAAAAAAGTGAACTATTCCTTTAAATATCGTACCTGGGGTGTGTCTATAATATGCCTGTAAAGTGGCGGGTGTTTCCCGTGCTTAGAACAGTCCCTGCACAAAATGTCATTTTTAAAGGAAAAAAAGTCATTTAAAACTGTTTGCGGCTTTAATGTAATGTCGGGTCCTGGCAATATGGATGAAAATCAGTGAGACACACGGCATGGGTACCCCCCAGTCCATTACCAGGCCCTTTGGGTCTTGTATGGATATTAAGGGGAACCCCGCACCCAAATTAAAATAAGGAAAGGTGTGGGGCCACCAGGCCCTATATACTCTGAACAGCAGTATACAGGCGGTGCAAACAAGACAGGGACTGTTGTTAGAATCTGTTTGTAATTTTGAACGAGTACATTTTTAACGTGTTTAGCTCCAGCCAAAAAATCTTTTTTAAGCTTTTTGAAAAACATAGGGAAGGGTTATCACCCCTGTGACATTTGTTTTGCTGTCTGTCCTTCTCTTCAGAAGATTTCACCTCACTTTTTGTCCCAATGACAAATGTTTTTTGAAAATTTGGGTTTTTTTGTGGAACAAGGATTGGAAAGCATCAGTGGAAAGGAGAAATGTTTTTCCCATATTAACTCTTACAGGAGAGAATTTCCCTTCCTAGGGGTAGATTTCATCTCACTTCCTGCTGTCTCCTTCCGTTTGCAAGTAGGAGTCATTTGTAAGTTAGATGTTTGAAAGTAGGGGCCTGCCCTATATACTCAGCAGAAATTTGGGCCTTAGGTGTTGTTGTGGCCACAACACTGTAAGCCCTCACAGGGCCCTGCTGTGAAATATTAGATCAAGAATTGTAATTACATGCCCCTGTTGAACAGGGGCAGAAAAATTGGGCCTTTGGTGGTGGTGGTGGTGCTGGTGCCACAACACTGTAAGTCCTCACTCGCTCTTGGTGGGCGCAGAAATGGGCCCTGCTGTGAAATATTAGATCAACAATTGTAATTAGGCACTGGTGGTGGCGCCCAGAACCAAAAATGTTTTTACAAGCTATCAGCGTGATCATTGAGGAGGAAGAGGATAATTACTCAGGGATAGTCACTCAGCATCAGCATAGGCAGTCTTTGAAGGGATCTAAAAAATTATTCGGTTACATCAGCATCAGGTGGTTGGTAGCTGGTGGTGATCCAAGACTGATTCATTTTTATGAAGGTCAGTCGATCGACCGAGTCGGTGGACAGACGCACCCTGTGATCTGTTACAAAGCCTCCAGCAGCACTCAATGTGCGTTTCGAGAGAACGCTGGATGCAGGACAGCCCAGTAGCTCAATTGCATACTGTGCAAGCTCTGGCCAGTGATCCATTCTCAAGACCTAGTAACCCAGAGGATTTTTGGTGGGAAAGGTTTCCAAGTCAGATCTTGCCCCTAGGTATTCCTGCACCATGTAAAACAGACGCTGGCGATGGTTGCTGGAACCGATCATACCTTGGGGCTGCGGACCAAAAAATTATCTGAACGCATCGGTCAGACGGCCACCTTCTCCAACGCTCCTTCTTTGACTGACCGAAGCCTCAGCAACAGGTTGTCCAGAAACAGGAGTTTGTAACCTCCCAGTCTCTGGGAACGCATTGCACAGACCTTTCTGCAAGGCCTCCCGAAGATGTTTCATCCTCTGCTCTCTCTGCGATGGCAAGATAAGGTCCGCAACCTTACCCTTGTAACGTGGATCAAGGAGGGTTGGCAGCCAGTATTGGTCCTTCTCCTTGATACCACGAATACGAAGATCCTTACTCAGGCTTTGTAGGATCAGGGAGGCCATGCAGCGTAGGTTTGCTGAGGTATTCGGTCCGGAGTCCTCTGGGTCACTAAGGATGACATGGTCCGCAGCCACCTCCTCCCAGCCACGTACAAGTCCATGTGTTTCTTGGGACTGGTCCCTTAAAGACTGCTGCTGATGCTGAGTGCCAGGCTCCACTTCCATACTGACACAATCTTCCTCCTCCTCCTCCTCCTCATCCTCGTCCTCTTCCTGTGTGATCGGCGGGCACGCAGGAACACTGTCTGGATAAAGGGGGCCTTGAGAGCTAAGGAAGTCCTCCTCTTCCTGCCTCTGTTGTGCCTCAAGCCCTGTCCATTATTCCACGCAGCGTGTGCTCCAACAGGTGGACAAGGGGGACAGTGTCACTGATGCATGCACTGTCACTGCGCACCATCCTCGTGGCCTCCTCAAATGGTGACAGGACAGTGCATGCATCCCTGATCATGGCTCACTGGCGTAGGGAAAAAAAACAAGCTCCAATGACCCTGTCCTGGTGCCTTAGTCGCACAGGTACTCATTGATGGCCCTTTGCTGCGTGTGCAGCCGCTGCAACATGGCCAACATTGAGTTCCACCTGGTGGGCATGTCACAGATTAGGTGGTTCTTGGGCAGGTTAAACTCCTTTTGGAGGTCCGCCAGCCGAGCACTGGCATTATATGACCGGCGGAAATGCACACAGACTTTCCTGGCCTGCCTCAGGACATCCTATAAGCGCGGGTACCTGCCCAAGAACCACTGCACCACCAAGTTAAAGACGTGAGCCAAACAGGGCACATGGGTCATTTGTCCCTGTCGGAGGGCAGAGAGGAGGTTGGTGCCATTGTCGCAAACCACCATTCCTGCCTTAAGTTGGCATGGTGTCAACCACCTCTGAACCTGCCCCTGCAGAGCTGACAGAACCTCTGCCCCAGTGTGGCTCCTGTCCCCCAAGCACACCAGCTCAAGCACCGCATGGCATCTTTTGGCCTGCGTACTTGCGTAGCCCTTTGAACGGCTACGGAGCACCGCTGGTTTCCGAGGAAAAAGCACAGGACAAGGCCATGGAGGAAGAAAAAGTGGAGGGGGTGGAGGAGAGAGGTGTGTCACAATCATTAGTAGTGGCATTTTGGAGGCGTGGTGGCGGAACAACCTCCAACACTACTGCACCTTGTCCTGCATCCTTCCCAGCTGCCAGCAGAGTCACCCAATGCGCCGTGAAACTTAGGTAACGTGCCTGTCCATGCCTGCTGGACCATGAGTCAGCGGTAATATGCACCTTACCGCTGACCGCCCTGTCCAGCGAGGCATGGACATTGCCTTCCACATGCCGGTAGAGAGCCGGAATCGCCTTCCGTGAGAAAAAGTGGTGTTTGGGTACCTGCCACTGAGGAACCGCACATTCCACAAACTCACAGAGTCTACCAACTGAAAAGGCAGCAGTTGAAGTGCTAGCAATTTTGCCAAGCTAGCATTCAACCGCTGGGCATGTGGATGGCTGGGAGTGAACTTCTTTCGGCGGTGCTGCAGCTGGGGCAGGGAAATTTGCCTGGTACAATCTGACATCGGTGTACCGAAAGCAGATTGCCCACAAGTACTTGGCTGTGACACACCTAATTCTACACCTTCATTCCTCTCAGTGCAGGTCTCAGAGAGGACTGAAGGTCTAGTGGGGTTGGAGATCTCAGCTGATGAGGAGCAAGGAGAGGTCCTCTTTGTTCTTTGGTGTGGGTCTTTTAGATACGCTTGCCAACGAACTGCATGGCAGGTCAACATATGTCTGGTCAAGCATGTGGTACCCAAGCGGGAGATGTTTTGGCCACGCGAGATACGCTTGAGACATATGTTGCAAATAGCAGCGGTGCGATCTGATGCACTCGTCTCAAAAAAGGCCCACACCAAAGAACTTTTTGAATAACACGCAGAGACTGCAGCGCCCTGCACATGTGGAGCTTTGGGGTGTGATGCAGTCAGTGTGCTGCCCTTAGGCTGGCCCCTGGAGGGCATCCTGCCTTGTTGGTGATGTTCCGCCTCCTCCTCCTCTCTCCTATCAGGCACCCACGTTGAGTCAGTGACCTCATCATCCCCTCCCTCCCCATCACTGGAGCAAACCTGGCAGTATGCTGCAGCAGGGGGAGCATGACTGCCAGATTGCTGTCCTTCTTGGGCACCCCCTCTGTCCATGCTCATGTTACTGCCTTCATCGAGCTCAGTATTATCATCAGAGCCTTCCAAACGCTGGGCATCCTCCTGGAGCATGTACCCAACACTGTGGTCAAACAGTTCGAGGGACTCCTCAGGAGGACATGGTGGGGCTAGGGAAGGAGTCACTGATGACATTGAGCCGAGGGAAGAGGCCGCTGCTTTGCCAGACAAAGTACCCTGAGCATGGGTGAGAGAGGATGAGGAGGATGAGGACGGCTTGGTCATCCACTCGACCAAGTCTTCTGCATGTTGCGGCTCAACGCGGCCAGCTGCCGAAAAAAAGGCCAAGCGTGTCCCACGGCCACGTGCTGATGAGGATGCACCGTCTCCACGACCAGCACTAGACACAGAGCCTGCTTGCCCTCTTTTATTGGCTTGTGACTGTCTGCCTCTCCTTCTTGGCCTTCCAGACATACTAATGGCCTGTAGCTGCACTAAGCTGGGATATATATATATATATATATATATATATATATATATATATATATATATATATATATATATATATATATATATATAAATATATATATATTGATACTGCAGCTGGCAAAATCAACTGCCTGCCTGTAGTATGAGAACACCACCAACCTTCTACAGGTAGCTTTAGCTGAACACTGTGCAGAGCTCGCAAAAAACTAACTTGTAGCTTTTTTAGCTGCCTGCGGTAGTGATAGGATCAGGAAAACACCACCAACATTCTACAGGTAACTTTAGCTGAACACTGTGCAGAGCTCGCAAAAAAATAACTTGTAGGTTTAGCTGAACACTGTGAGGAGGACGCACCACACTAACTTGTAGTTTTAGCTGAACATGGTGAGCAGGACGCACTGCACTAACTTGTAGCTTTAGATGAACACTGTGTAGAGGTCTCACTACACTAACTTGTAGTTTTAGCTGAACACTGTGAGCAGGACGCACTGCACTAACTTGTAGCTTTAGATGAACACTGTGTAGAGGTCTCACTACACTAACCTGTAGTTTTAGCTGAACACTGTGAGCAGGACGCACTGCACTAACTTGTAGTTTTAGCTGAACACTGTGCAGAGGTCTCACTACACTAACTTGTAGTTCTAGCTGAACACTGTGAGCAGGTCTCACTACACTAACTTGTAGTTTTAGCTGAACACTGTGAGCAGGACGCACTGCACTAACTTGTAGTTTTAGCTGAACACTGTGCAGAGGTCTCACTACACTAACTTGTAGTTTTAGCTGAACACTGTGAGCAGGACACATTACACTAACTTGTAGCTTTAGATGAACACTTTGCAGAGCTTGCAAAAAATAACTTGTAGGTTTAGCTGAACACTGTGAGGAGGACGCACCACACTAACTTGTAGTTTTAGCTGAACACTGTGAGCAGGACGCACTGCACTAACTTGTAGCTTTAGATGAACACTGTGCACAGGTCTCACTACACTAACTTGTAGTTTTAGCTGAACACTGTGAGCAGGACGCACTGCACTAACTTTTAGCTTTAGATGAACACTGTGCAGAGGTCTCACTATACTAACTTGTTTTTTTTAGCTGAACACTGTGAGCAGGACGCACTACACTAACTTGTAGTTTTAGCTGAACACTGTGAGGAGGACGCACCACACTAACTTGTAGTTTTAGCTGAACACTGTGAGCAGGACGCACTACACTAACTTGTAGCTTTAGATGAACACTGTGCAGAGCTCGCAAAAATATAACTTGTAGGTTTAGCTGAACACTGTAAGGAGGACGCACTACACCAACTTGTAGCTTTAGATGAACACTGTGCAGAGGTCTCACTACACTAACTTGTAGTTTTAGCTGAACACTGTGAGCAGGACGCACTACACTAACTTGCAGTTTTAGATGAACACTGTGCAGTGGTCTCACTACACTAACTTGTAGTTTTAGCTGAACACTGTGAGCAGGACGCACTACACTAACTGTAAATAGTCTAGCTGCCTGACTGTGGTACTAATAGGATCAAAAGAACACCAGCAATTTTCTTCAGGTAGCTGTAAATACTGTAACAAGAGAAGCCTGCCTGTCAGTAGGAAGATTACAGGAACGGATCTAGCTAAACTGAATACAGTTTATATATATATATATATGCAACACCTGGGATGCATATATATATATATATATATATACACAATACACTGTAAGTGCAGCTAACTCACTGATTGTCCTGCCTAATCTAGCTTACTCAAATGAAATGACACTGTCTCTCTGTCTATCTATGTATCTCAACGCCGGAACACACACTACACAGGGCCGCCGTGCAGGTGGCCTTATATAGTGTGGGGCGTGTTCTAAACCCCCTGAGCCATAATTGGCCAAAGCCACCCCAGCTTTGGCCAATTACAGCTCTCTCTACCAACGGCGCTGTGATTGGCCAAGCATGCGGGTCATAGTGCATGCTTGGCCAATCATCAGCCAGCAATGCACTGCGATGCCGCAGTGAATTATGGGCCGTGACGCGCCATACGAATTTGGCGCGAACGCCCCATAACGTTTGGAATTCGGCGAAAGTCCGAACAGCCAATGTTCGAGTCGAACATGGGTTCGACTCAAACACGAAGCTCATCCCTAGTGGTGATTTTAAATTTGATAGCGTGGTGGTCTGTCCATGGTAGTGGTGTGTTGTCAAAAATGTTGATGTCCATATTCTGTTTGACTGGGCGACTATTTCTAAAAGTTCCCGTGGCCGGTTTAAGGCAGTTGAGATTGTGTTTGAGAAATGTTCTTTTTTGGCTTTGAAGATTGCTTTGTGGTATTTCACAATGAGTGCTTTGTAGTTTGCTTTGTAGTTTGTATGGTTTTCCTTGGTAGGATTTCTTCTCCATGCTCTTTCAGCTCTTCTATGTTCTTGCTTGAGTAGGGTAAGAGTGCCATTAAACCATCTCATTTTTGCGGATGAGTGTTCTGCATTTTGGCACCACTGAGTCTGCTGTTTGTAGTAATGCCTTGTTTAGGGAATTTGAGTGTTTGTTCCATTGAGAGGTTTAAGTTTAGCAATGGTATTTTGTTTGATAATGTGGTTTTGAAGAGTTCAGAGTGTAGTTTCTTCTGAGATCTGTTCCAGTGTGTTGTTGTTGCGTGTTTCTGTTTTTGGAGGGTGGTGTTAGTGGTGATTTTAAATTTGATAGCGTGGTGGTCCGTCCATGGTAGTGGTGTTGTTGTCGAATATGTTGATGTCCATATTCTGTTTGAAGATGAGAGTGTGTCCTGAACTGTGCGTGGGAGCATTTATCAGTTGTTGAAGACCTAGTTCTTCCAGTTGGTTAATGCAGGCGGTCACAATAGGGTCTTGGGTAGAGTTTGCCCAGAGGTTAAAGTCCCCAAGAAGGTTTTTGGTTTTCAGGGTGTGTATTGAAATTAATTCAGTGAGTGGTGTAAGGAGATTGGTCTTTGGTCCTGGTGGTCTGTAGCATAGTAGTATGTGAATGGTGTCTTGGGTTGTTGTTTGAAGATGCAGGGAGAGTGTCTCCATGAAAGGCACTGAGTTCTGTAAAGTTGGTTCGGTGAACACAAGGTGCGATTTTAAGATCACTGCTAGGCCTCCTCCTTTTTTTCCTATTCTATGCTCAGTTAGGATACTGTAACTCTCAGGCACCAATTCAGTTAGGATGGTGTTGCAGTCAGATGTTAGCCTGCTTTCCGTAATGAAGAGGCAATCTATGTTGTTTTCGATGATGAAGTCGGCGATTTCCAGTCTGTGCTTGACTGCAGATCTGGTGTTGATCAGGGCGCATGCTAGTTGTTGTGCTTGGATTGGTGTCTCCCTGTATTTGATGGTTGATTGTGGGTTGGTCCTTAGTAATTGTTCTTTTTTTAGTCTTTTTTGAGTGGCGGTTGGTAAAGTTGAGGCGGTGTTTCTTAGCCTGTGGAGGGCGTCCGCTGTGTATTTGAAATTGCACATGATGAGAAAGACAAAGTTGCTGCAGGAAGGATGATCTAATGATGGTACTGATGTAGCGATGATGAGTTTGCTGGGGGATGGAGGGATCAGATGGGGCTACCTACCGCCCTCCTGTTGACAGGGGCGGATCCAGAGTCTAGTCTCGGGAGGGGCACTGCCAGAAAATAAGGTGTACCTGTACGCCATTTTGTGCAATAGCCAGCAAAGGCACGCATGCTGATTGGCCAGAGGGGGAGCCAATCAGCGAGTTCGGCGGAAGTGATATCCGCCGGCCACCTGCAATCACTCCCCACAGGGATAGAACAGCAGTCTGCTGATGTAAACAAGGTAGACCGCCGTTCTGTCAGAGATGAACAAAGTGATCTTGTGTTCCTGCTAACCAGGAACGCGGATCACTCTGTTCATCTAGTGAGTTCATCTCCACACATTTAGCAAGCACCCCCTAGGGACACTGTTAACCCTTTGATCACCCCTGATGTTAACCCTTCCCAACCAGTGTCATTAGTACAGTGACAGTGCATATTTTTAGCATTGATCACTGTATTAGTGTCACCGGTCCCCAAAAAGTGTCAAAAGTGTTCACGCCGTGCTGTGGAGAAGATAGAGGGAGGAGGTGGGTGGAGCCAACACTCAGGGGCGGAGAACAAAGAAGGCTCCGCTATGAATGCTTGGGTTCTCCTCCTCCTCAGCAGCGGCTCCAGCCTCCGACGTGACTGACGTCACTGGTTGCTACACGCCAGGCGGCCCAGGCGTTAGCAACCAGTGCAGGGAACACTAGCCAGCAGCTCCACCCACCTCCTCCCTCCATCTCCTCCAGGTCCAGCGCGGCGTAATGATCACAGCACGGAGTCTCTCTCAGTGCCGTTGATCGGCTAATTATACTGATGTGAAAGAGAGAGACTCGGTCGGGACTGCAGTGATATTTTCGGGGGGTGCAATTGCCCCGTTGCCCCCTTGGATCTGCCCCTGCCTGTTGATCCAGAGGAAGGCGAAAAACCCCTAACTAAGCTGGCCAATTGCCACAGCAGAGGAAAAAAATTCCTTCCTGACCCCACGAGGGGTGATCGGACTCGAGGACCTTGGATCAACTGCTAGGGTACCCCTGTGGGCTTACCTGTACTGGATGGTCTAGAAGAAAGATGGGGGAGGAGGGAAGGGGGGCAGTGGAGGGGTGAGGGGGATCTGGCCACTACTTACTGGTTGTACTGGTGCTGCGGCTGCATCTAGGAGGATCTAAGATGGATGTTGGGCAGGGCCAGAGCCGTTGATATCCTGGCCTCTGGTGTCAACCTGTGCCCCTGCAGTGAGGTCCAGTAGCGAGGTGGGGGTTACCAGGTGTAGAGGGGCACGGGGACAAGTGTGGGAGTGGTATAAGGTGGCTGGCTGGTAGGAGCTAGGCCGCAGCCGTGGTCTGTCCCCCGAGTCTAGCGGCTAGAGAACGGGGTGATTGGACGGCAGCTGCGATGGTGCCCCGGGGGAGTGGTGGTTCCGGGACCGTGAACAGTGAGGGGGTCCTTGGGATGGTGAGTCCTACCTGGAAGTGATGAGAATGTTCACCGAGGCCGGTGGAGTGCTTGTGGCCTCGGGAGGGAGGACCAAAATGGCCGCCGGATAGGCCTGAGCTGCGGGCTGTCCGGATGCTAGGGAGTACCAAGATGGTCGCCGGCTAGACCCGAGCTGTCCGAGCGCTATGTACCCGGTCCGGCTACGATGATGGTGAGAGGATGGATCAGGTGAGGGGATGGATCCGGTAGGGGGGGCGCAGGCCAGCCAGTTGTGGGAGATGAGGCGGCAATTCGGCGCTGGCCAGAACTAGGCCGGAGCCGCTGAGTGTGCTGCGGGATGGGCCTGTGCGGCCGGCGGGCTGAATGCGGCGTCTGGATGGTGTGGACGGCATGATGATAGGTAGGGGGCGGTCCCGGTGCAGTTCTGCTGGGGGAGTCCGGGATGAGTCCTAGGTGGCTGGGTGGCCGGATGGCCGGATGGCTGGAGCTGCTGCACAGAGGTCTGCTCTCTACAGCGTCAGCACTCAGACTGACACTGACACTGACAATGGTGTACTTCCTCCCAGGACACACCAATTGCCATGCAATCAGCCCAGTTAGGCTGCACAGGACACAGGTAGGCTGCGCAGGAGACAGGGAGGCTGCACAGGACACAGGTAGGCTGCACAGGACACAGCGAGGCTGCACAGGACACAGGTAGGCTGCACAGGACACAGGGACACATGCACAGGACACAGGTAGGCTGCACAGGACACAGGTAGGCTGCACAGGACACAGGGAGGCATGCATCCACTTACAGTAGCTGCTGCATTTCTCACCCTCGGCTTATAGTCGGGTCAATAAGTTTTCCCATTTTTTTGTGGTAAGTTAGGGGCCTCGGTTTATATTCAGATCAACCTATACTCGAGTATATACTGTACCTCCCAAATCTTCTTGAGTTTGGGTGCTGGATAGGTAGTTTTGTCAAATGCTTCATTATTTTCAAAGTGCAAATACTTCATTATAACGGAAAATTTGTACTCCGACATGGCCTGGGACTACCTGGGAGCAATTTTACAACACATTGGTTTACAAAACCGAATGTTTAATTTCACCATGTGCCTATATACAACACCAACTGCCAGAATACGAGTCAATGGCCACCTATTGAATGCCTTCTCCATATGAAACAGGACAAGGCAAGGCAGTCCATTGTCCCCTATAATTTTTGTTCTGACCTTAGAACCTCTCCTATGCTGCCTCAGAGCCAATAAGGACATAAAGGGCATACCCATTGCAAAAAAAACCCATAAGTTAGCAGCATTCGTAGAAGACATATTACTTTTCCTACAGGACCCACACACCTCAATCCCAAATCTTTTAAAAGACTTCAAGCTTTTCCACCGATTATCTAACTTCAAAATCAACTTTGCCAAATCCCACACTCTAAACATTACCCTCCCCCAGGAACTAGTATCACTTTGCCAGAAAAATGTCCCTTTCCACTGGGAAAGCGATATAATTAAACATCTAGGCTTTTACATTGCATCAAACTTATCAGACCTTTATACCGAAAACTACCTACCTCTACTCAAAACTATCTCAGAGGATCTACGCAAATGGGACAAACCCCATTTTTCATGGTTCGGTAGGGCAGCAATATTAGAGATGAACATTCTCTCATGTATTCTGTACATCCCCCAAACAATTCCCATTCAACTTCCCTCGACCTTTTTTCAGGCTTACAAACGCTGCTGTGTAAAATTCCTCTGGAAACAAAAACGCCAGAGAATTAATTAAGACCAATTAACTAAACCCAAAACAAAAGGTGGAATTGGCCTTCCTGTTCTAAAAAAATATTACTGGTCTTGTCACTTAGCCAGAATCGTGGACTGGGCAGTACATCATAACGGCAAAGAGGAAAACTCCTTTTCCTCTTTGCCGTTACAATCTACTCCCTGGATCCGTCCATAACACATACCTTTAGCACTGAAAGAACACCCGCTGACTTACCCAACTCTATGCAGCTTCAGAGAGGTATATAAGAAAAGACATCTTTCCTCGAACCCCGGGCCCCTCACCCCCATCAGGTTCAACCCAACCTTTCTCCCAGGCATGTCCAACCAATTTTTAAAAGACATCTGGGCTCACTCAGACGTACTGGCACACCAATTCTACCAGGATGGCACATTACTAGACCGTAACAAGCTAGCAACCAACACAACAAATAACTCTCTTCCCTTCTGGATATACCTCCAAACCAGACATTTTCTCCAAGACATTGACCAAGACTCATATGTAACTTCCAGGTCTAAGACAAAATGGCCACTATACTAACCAAACATTGACCACAACCAAGATGGTGGCTTTAAAACTTTTTTTCGCTACCGTAATCAGTATAGAACAACCAATCCGGTTCTCCAGATGAAGACACGTGACTGTGTCGTAACGCGTAGGGAGTGGCTGGAGCTATACACACATCAGGAAGATAAGTGAGAGGGCGCTGAGAACGCCAGACTGTCATTTTATCCACTTTGCCTTTTATATCTGTCACAATGTAAGAGTCCAATTTTAGACACCCAATAAATATCCCCCTACTGTTTATACTTACTACACTAGTGGAGGCCTCTCTCTTTTTTTCCCCCCTTTTCTCCCCCGCCACTGTGGTAGCGATATTGGAGCCTTCTTAGGAAACATTGACGGAGGAATTTAAAGGAGAAAGCTGCAACGGGCTTCACTGACAGAACCTATCAGCAATTATATCAACATATCCTTAATCCTAGACGCTAATATTTACCAGCTTAAAGGTGAGAGTTCTGTGAGACCACATTCAGAAGCCATTATATGAAATCTTTATGGGTTGTTTAACCTTATCACATTACTAGCCAGTCACCCAATAGATGATCTTCAAATACTCACGATCCTACACATAAGAGACTTTTTATGAATTATTGATTTCGTTATATGGACTACACTATTAATTATTATTCACTTTATATTTTTATCCACTTGGATTTTATACCATTATTATCATATTTTTTTTAAAAAATTATTTATTGATTTTACATTTATTATTTATTTTTTCACAGTTGTTTCATTATCACAAATGGTATCAGTGGACCCTTTTGTGCACATTTTTATTATGTGATGATTTTAAGTATTTATTATTTATGTGATACTATTATGTCCTGGTAGAGATTATTCACATAACACATAGCTCACTATTTATAGATTTTTTTCTCATAGTGCACTGTATGCACACCATTCAGAGATTTTTTTCTCTAACACCAGGGGATTGAGCAAAATCACTTCTTCTTTTACTATTACCACATTGTGTTGTTGTGAACACTTAGATTTTGCTGCAATTATTCAACACCACGAAGGACACTTTATTACTATTGACCGAAACTCTGCAGTTTTTCGAGCACTTACACCATTTGAAAACATTTGCTCCCAATCTGAGCCCCAACAGTCCGTAATTTATACCATTCACAACATGCTTTACACAGATATGACCCCTAACTCAGGGAAGATGTGTCCAAGCTGGGAAAGAGATCTACAGTTAGAACTAACAGAAGAGCTTTGGGAACGAATATTTACATTAGCACACAAAGGTTCACTCAATGTTTCAATCCAAGAAAAAAACTACAAAACCCTGACAAGATGGTACTGCACTCCGGTATTACTTAACAAATACTATTCTAACATGTCTGACACATGCTGGAGGTGCTCCAGGGAACCGGGCACTCTACTACACATTTTATGGTCATGCCCCCTTCTACAAAACTTGTGGATACAAGCCCATACAAGCCCATAAACAAACTACGCAAATATCCACATATACTCTGGAGCAGACCCCGGCTCAATTCCTCCTCCATCATTCCACTATATCGACTCACACTTACAGCAAATCCCTGGTAATACATTTAATTAACACTGCCAAAATGTGCATTCCAATACACTGGGGTTCATCTCATATCCCGACCATCTCAGAATTGTTCAATCGCAACAATAGAATTGCAGAAATGGAAGAATTAATCCATATAGCTAGAGACTCCCCATCTAAATTTGCACACACCTGGGCATGCTGGACCCACTTCCGAACCACTGATAACTACACAACAATGATGGGTCACATACACAAGGATGGCACGAACTAACGAAATAAAATGACCGGAATTACGCTGCACCCAAGTTATACCTCTTAAACAGACATAGAGCCCTTCGCCCCTAAACAAGTGATGAGCACGGGGGGAAATAAGTTGAGGACCCAAACCATGAGCATACCAACAACATGAGCATCACATTCACCCCTCAACATACAACATTAGGTTGTCATATAGATAAAATACAGCTTTGGATGGAGATCGAGGAGGCAGATCCCCTGCCTGTCCTTACCCCTTCCCTACCCTTCCCCTCCTTTCCCCCCTTCTACCCCCTCCTCATTTATACAATACCTTAGCTTCACTCTTCAGAGTAAGTCCTAATATACCACCAAGCTGCTTCTCATGAAACAATTCTCCAACGCAAGAGCACCACACTTAAATCTATACCCCACACAATGACATAATGGTTTAACCAAACATAAGAACCCATTTCAATTATTATCGACACCATAAGTGGAAAGGAGTTCCCAAACACAGAACACATCACCCATTAGGAACCCAACAGTATAGGAGCTTTTTCCTTTTTTTTTACCTTTCCGTTTTTTTGCTTCTTTCATGTTTAAATTTAATAGTGATAAGTGGTTATTAGATATTAAGTCGGAGAATAATTCATGTTGAGCTCATTATTTATGCGTAAGCTTCATATCACAGTTCTAATCCTAATACCGTTTTGTACACGTTTTGCTTACATGATGACAATGTAACCTGACTTTATCTTATTCAATAAAAACTTATTGGGAAGAAAAAAAAAAACAGATTAGTCTGACATGGTCTGCCCTCAGTAAAGCCATGCTGCTTTGTGTCCAGCAAGTTGGGTATTTTTAAGTGATCAATGATCCTTCTTTTAAGGAGTGATTCCATTAATTTGACTACAACTGATGTTAAACTCACTGGCTTGTAATTGCCAGCTTCTACCTTGCTACCCCTCTTGTGTGTAAGTACAATATTAGCTGTCCGCCAGTCATGGGGAACTTCTCCTGTTAGAAGAGATTGATTAAAAAGATCCGTTAATGGTTCAACAACTATATCTCAAAAATCTCTTAGAACTCTGGGATGAATACCATCAGGGCCCATTGCTTTATTAAGCTGTAACCAAGCCAGTTCCTCTGCTACCTCTGTCTCCAGAAATCCTAAACATGAACCGTCATTACTAAAACCAATTTGATTCTCCAACTTGTTATTGTTAGTACAATTTATTTCTGAGAAGACTGAACTGAAGTAATTGTTTTTTTGTTTTGTTTCAATAATATTTTTTATTGGTTTTACAGTAACAGTAGAAAATGGACAAGGCAATAACAAAATCGACTTATGTACGTACACAAGTGAATAGAGGCATACAGAAAAATGTACCAGACCGATGTTTGCATAGGCACACGAGAACCAGTAGCACATAAACAAATTTTTGTTGAAACAGTTAGCGTAGATGCATCCAGTATATTTAGTGAAGAACCTAGGGCAAAACGAGGTTACTCAGCTGCATGTGAATACAGAGCTATGGCTTCCATGCATTTGTGAATTTTACATGGGAGTTGATTTGTAAGCCAGAACAGTACTCATATTCGTTTACTAAATTAAGTTGGAGCTTAACGTCCAAGATATTTGGGACCAAGGAACTTCTCCATTTACGCATAATGAGCAGCCTAGTGGAATAATACAGTGGGGCAAAAAAGTATTTAGTCAGCCACCAATTGTGCAAGTTCTCCCACTTAAAAAGATGAGAGAGGCCTGTAATTGTCATCATAGGTATACCTCAACTATGAGAGACAAAATGTGGAAACAAATCCTGATCTGATTTTTGAAATAATTTATTTGCAAATTATGGTGGAAAATAAGTATTTGGTCACCTACAAACAAGCAAGATTTCTGGCTCTCACAGACCTGTATCTTCTTCTTTAAGAGGCTCCTCTGTCCTCCACTCATTACTTGTATTAATGGCACCTGTTTGAACTTGTTATCAGTATAAAAGACACCTGTCCACAACCTAAAACAGTCACACTCCAAACTCCACTATGGTGAAGACCAAAGAGCTTTTGAAGGACACCAGAAACAAAATTGTAGACCTGCACCAGGCTGGGAAGACTTAATCTGCAATAGGCAAGCAGCTTGGTGTGAAGAAATCAACTGTGGGAGCAATCATTAGAAAATGAAAGACATACAAGACCACCGATAATCTCCCTTGATCTGGGGCTCCACGCAAGATCTCACCCTGTGGGGTCAAAATGATCACAAGAACAGTGAGAAAAAAATCCCAGAACCACACGGGGGACCTAGTGAATGACTTGCAGAGAGCTGGGACCAATGTAACAAAGGCTACCATCAGTAACACAGTACGCCGCCAGGGACTCAGATCCTGCAGTGCCAGACGTGTCCCCCTGCTTAAGCCAGTACATGTCCGGGCCCATCTGAGGTTTGCTAGAGAGCATTTGGATGATCCAGATTGGGAGAATGTCATATGGTCAGATGAAACCAAAGTAGAACTGTTTGGTAGAAACACAACTCGGCGTGTTTGGAGGAGAGAGAATGCTGAGTTGCAACCAAAGAAAACCATACCTACTGTGAAGCATGGGGTTGGCAACATCATGCTTTGGGGCTGTTTCTCTGCAAAAAGAACAGAACGACTGATCCGTATACATGAAAGAATGAATGGGGCCATGTATTGTGAGATTTTGAGTGCAAACCTCCTCCCATCAGCAAGGGTATTGAAGATGAAACGTGGCTGGATCTTTCAGCATTATAATGATCCCAAACACACCGCCCGGGCAACGAAGGAGTGGCTTCGTAAGAAGCATTTCAAGGTCCTGGAGTGGCCTAGCCAGTCTCCAGATCTCAACCCCATAGAAAACCTTTGGAGGGAGTTGAAAGTCTGTGTTGCCCAGTGACAGCCCCAAAACATCACTGCTCTAGAGGAGATCTGCATGGAGGAATGGACCAACATACCAGCAACAGTGTGTGACAACCTTGTGAAGACTTACAGAAAACGTTTGACCTCTGTCATTGCCAACAAAGGATATCTAACAAAGTATTGAGACGAACTTTTGATATTGACCAAATACTTATTTTCCACCATAATTTGCAAATAAATTCTTTCAAAAATCAGACAATGTGATTGTCTGGATTTGTTTCCACATTTTGTCTCTCATAGTTGAGGTATACCTATGATGACAATTACAGGCCTCTCTCATCTTTTTAAGTGGGAGAACTTGTACAATTGGTGGCTGACTAAATACTTGTTTGCCCCACTGTATGTGCATGACTAGGGTTCTGAGGTTATGGGGAAAGGATTCTATTCCCAGGCTGAGAATGCCTAGTGAGGGAGTAGTGTTTGTTAGAACTCCAGTGATTTCTGAGATAAGGGTAAATACTTTCTTTACATGAGGGCACTCCCAGAGATTATGTGTGAGAGAGCCTGTTTGAGAGCAAAATGGTTGTCATCTTTGCAAATGTGCACTTTTAAAGAGGGGTGAGGTACCATCTGTGGTGGAGTTTTTGTGACAATTCCCAATAGTTAACACATTTAGATGATTTGTGGTTGCAGTAAATAGCTTGTTGCCACTGATAGTCAGAGAAAGAGGATTGCATATCTTTTTCCCACCTGTTAAGGGCTGAAGTTTTAACAAATGTAGATTTATCGTATAGGAGGTTATAAAGGGGAGTGATACCATTTAGTTTAGGGGAGTGTGATGTACAAAAGTTCCATGCCTTGTTAGGCAGTTGCAGAGGTGGGGTGGGGTTTTTATGTAGGTAGGAGGCTAATTGTCTGTATGTGAATGAGCACTGTGGGGGTATGAGGTGCCTAGATTGTATACTCAAGAAAGGTAGAAGTTTGTCAACTTGCATTAGTGATGCCAATGGCCGTTTCTTTAAGTGTGACCAGTGTTTAAGAGACAATTCAGCTAGTATGAATTTAAATACACTGCTCAAAAAATTAAAAGAACACTTTTTATTCAGAGTGTAGCATCAAGTCAATTCTGGGATTTTTCATCTGGACAGTTAAGTAGCAGAGGGGGTTGTTAATCAGTTTCAGTTGCTTTGGTGTTAATTAAATTAACAACAGGTGCACTAGATGGGCAACAATGAGACGACCTCCAAAATGGTTTTACAGGTGGAGGTCACTGACATTGGTTTTCCCTACTCATCCCTACTATTTTTTCACTAGTTTTGCATTTGGCTAGGATCAGGGTCACTACTGGTAGCATGGGGCGATACCTGGACCCTATAGAGGTTGCACAGGCAGTCCAACTCCTCCGGAATGGCACATCAATATGTGCCATTGCCAGAAGGTTAGCTGTGTCACCCAGCACAGTCTCAAGAGCATGGAAGATTCCAGGAGACAGGCAATTACTCTAGGAGAGCTGGATAGGGCCGTAGAAGGTCCTTAACCCATCAGCAGGACCGGTATCTGTATTTTTGTGCAAGAAGGAAGAGCACTGCCTGAGCCCTACAAAATGACCTCCAGCAGGCCACTGATGTTAATGTCTATGACCAAACAATCATAAACAGATTTCATGAAGGTGGCCTGAGAGCCCAACATCCTCTAGTGGGCCCTTTGCTCACTGTCCTGCACCGTGGAGCTCGATTGGCATTTGCCATTGAACACCAGAATTGGCAGGTCCGCAACTAGCACCCTGTGCTTTTCACAGATGAGAGCAGGTTCACCCTGAGCACGTGTGACAGACGTGAAAGGGTCTGGAAAAGCCGTGGAAAATGTTATGCTGCCTGTAACATCGTTCAGCATGACCGGTTTGGTGGTGGGTCAGTGATGGTCTGGGGAGGCATATCCATGGAGGGAAGCACAGACCTCTACAGGCTAGACAATGGCACCCTGACTGCCATTAGGTATCGGGATAAAATCCTTGGACCCATTGTCAGACCCTACGCTGGTGCAGTGGGTCCTTGGTTCCTCCTGGTGCACTACAATGCCCACCTTCATTTGGCGAGAGTATGCAGCCAGTTCCTGTAGGATGAAGGAATTGATACCATTGAATGTCCCCCATGCTCGCCTGACCTAAATCCAATAGAATGCCTCAGGGACATTATGTTTTGGTCAATCCGACACCACCAGGTTACACCTAAGTCTGTTCAGGAGCTCAGTGATGCTCTGGTCCAGATCTGGGAAGAAATACTACAGGAAACCATATGTTGTCTCATTAGGAGCATGCCTAGAAATTTTCAGGCAACCATACAAGCACATGGGGGACATGTTGAGTTGCTGCAATGAAATTTCAGCAAAATGGACTAGCCTGCTGCATCATTTTTTCACTTTGATTTTTGGGGTGTCTTTGAATTCAGCCCTCTGTTTTAATTCCTTCAAACAATATGACATCCTTTCGTTACTAACATATTACCCAGTCCATATCAGTATAGATATCCAGCATATTTATCCCCATTGAGATCTGATGTGTTTTCAAAGTGTTCCTTTAAACACTTTAGCCCCAGAAGGCTTTACCCCCTTAATGAGCAGGCCATTTTTTACAATATGGCACTGTGTTACTTTAACTAACAATTGCGCAGTCGTGCGACGCTGTACCCAAGTAAAATTGATGTCCTTTTTTTCCCACAAATAGAGATTTTTTTTGGTGGTGTTTGATCACCTCTATGGTTTTTAGTATTTGCGCTATAAACGAGCGACAATTTTGGAAAAAAAACAATATTTTTTTTTTACTTTCTGCTTTAAAATATATCCAATAAATAAATGTAAAAAATCTGGGGCATGTCCAAGATGGCACTGTGAGAGGTCGCACTGTCTGGAGCTCTGCTGGCCTGCTTTCATTTATCCTCTATTTGGCTTGCCAATTTAGCTGCTGGATTGCCCTAGCAGTCCCTTGATGCCCCGTGGATCCACTAGTTAACACTACAAGGGGAAGAAACTTCCCCCCCCCGCGCGCTGTTTGAGGCGGTTTCTCCAGACCTAGGGTCCCACGTGGCGGCTTCCCCTCGGAATACCTCTAACATGGCCTCACAAACGGAGACAGAGGAGTCTGCTTCCTCCTCGCAGTTCGGCTTCCAGGAGGTCATGGCGGCTATTGCTAATTGTCAAGCATCGCTAATCAACAAGATTGAGGCTGTGTAGCTTGACGTGGGCTTGATCCAACAGGGTTTAGACAAGATCCACTCGTGCGAATCAGAGGTGGAGCAGAGTGTCGGGCAGACCGAGGACACGGTGGTGGAGCATACTGTATCCCTACAAATCCTGAGCTCCAAGGTCCGCTCGCAGGAATTTAAAATGGATGACGCGGAAAACAGAAATCGGAGAAACAACTTGCGGCTTGTGAGGTTACCTGAGGGGGCGGGGGGGAAGAACCCTACTACCTTTGTGGAAGACCTGCTCTGCTTGCTTTTGCTGGCCGCACAGTTCTCTGCTCATTATGCTGTGGAGAGGGCTCACAAAATACCGCCCGCTCCTAACCCAGTTGGTTCCCCGCCTCGCACCCTAATATTTCAGCTGCTCAATTTTCGTGACCGGGATGGTGAGTCTGTACGTTTTTTCACTTCACCCAGAGACGCTGAGGCATGGCTGGAGACTCTACCTCCTAGACGGTGAGTGGGTGATTTATCCTGCTTTTGATCGATTTTAATACCTGGCAAGTTTTTGGCCCATTGCCACATTGTCCATGAATAGGGCATGTTACCCATGGCAGAATAGTAGGAGGCTTTGCTGTTATCCGGAACTATGTCTGTTAGTCTGCCTATTGTTCTATGCAGATCAAGCCTCCATTGCAGACTATTTGCAGTGCTATCTCCCTCCTGGATGATTTCATCTGCTGGTGGTAGTAATAGTTTGTATTGCCCCGACTGACTGTGAGACATAAACTGCAGACTTTCAATGCAAATCAGTTCTGATACACAAGTCGGTGCTGAGGGCTATGCTAATGGACTAGGACAGCTATCTGTCATACTTAACCATGTTTGGCCGTTAGGGTCCTAAGGATTGTTTTATCCTAATAGTTTGCAATTTAAAGCATGTGCCCCTGGATTTATCCAGGTGATTAAGGACTGCCATTATATGCTAGTATCTCTGCTGAGGCAGAATGGGACCTCTACTAAATGTTTCTCAGCTACATAGGGATACACGTCCTCTCTAATTAGTTATTTTCAGTTTATGTTTGGTTATTGGGAATATATGCATTGCTTACACTTGTGGGGAATGTAGGGTGGGGGGGTTGTTCCTACTGCAGTTGCAGTATCCTTGGGGATGTTCTCAGGTTTTAATTGGGACTAGTTCCTGTTGGGGGCCTATTGCCCTCTGTATTAATACTTTTGACATGATGTGCTCAGTTTACTTATCTGATCAGTACAATAAATTACGGAATAGGAACTGCTGGGGGGTTGGTCTGTCTCCTGGGTCGGTGCGCTCCAAGATCTCTAAATGCCCTGCTCATGCCTATATCTTTCTGGATCCCTATGGCTCAGCTTAGTATAATTTCCTGGAATGTCCAGGGCCTTTATTCAGCTGTCAAACGTTCATTGGTGTTCCAATTCTTGCAAAAATCTGCCCCACATATATATATTCTACAGTTCTCGCCCTTCGGAGATTGTGGGTATCATACCAATCCACGTACTCCTGTTATGCCAGAGGAGTTAGTGTCCTAGTTAGGAAGTCCCTACCATTGCAGCTTTTGGAGGTGCGCACGGACCCGGGGGGCAGATATGTGATCCTGCATGTTCTTATATATGACTAAAGATTGGTACTGGTGGGGTTGTATTTACCTCCCCCGACTCAGATACAGGTTCTATATGATTTAATGAATACTATCCTGGGATTTGATACATCTGAGTTCTAGATATTTGGAGATTTTAATATGGTTCCCTCTCATGACCTGGACAGGCTCCACTCCACGGCCCAGGCCTCCCCAGATCTCCCTCGGTGGGTGGAAACATACAAACTGATGGACGTTTGGAGACACTTCCACCCACATACTCGGAAATATACATGTCACTCCACCACATACAAAGCCCTCTCCCGTATTGACCTGGCCTTTTCTTCCACTACAGCCCTTAACTGGGTCAGGGGGGCTCATCACCTCCCTAGAGGAATTTCTGACCATGCTCCCCTTTGTCTTACCCTAACTCTAACTAACTCCCCGGGCCAGCGGTTGTGGCATCTCTCCAGGTACTGGGGATTGGACACTAGGTTGCAAGAGTCAATTGTAGAATCTGTATGTAACTATTGGGCCCTAGTTCCAGAAGTGTAGTGGGATGCATTTAAGGCATGGGTAAGGGGAGAGTATATTTTCCGTATTTTCTTGGTGCAGAAGGAGGCGATCAGATCCCTGGGGAATCTGGAGGAGGAGGCAGAAAGGCGAGAAAGGATCTATGTGGACTCCCCCACAGAGCCCAACTACCACTCCTGGCAGCAGGTGCTTCGTGAGCTTTCCCTATACTGTGTGGAGCAAACTAAGAAGTCCATGTTACACTCTGCCCAAAGAGTGTTTGGATATGGAGATAAGAATGGCCGTCTGTTGGCCTGGATGGCCAGGGGGCAGATGTCCTCCACCCACATTGTTAATATTCGAGGTGAGGGAGGTCAATTGATAACATCCCCAGAGGGTATTAATGCTAGGTTCTCTCAATTTTTTCAGGGTGCATACTCCTCTAGAGCCCATTATTCCCCCTCTTATATTCAGAACTTCCAGGATAGTATTGCCTTCCTCTTGGTAGAGGATTACTCCAGGGATGTTCTAGAGGCAGATATCACATTGGAGGACGTCCAGGCTGCCATCGCAGGGCTACAGGGTGGTAAGACTCCTGGGGCAGACAGACTACCAGTGGAGTTCTACTCCCAGCCTGTTGAACTGCTTGCTTCAAAATGAACACCCCTTCTTTCTGATTTTGCTAAGTGGGATGTCCTCCCCAACTCCATGGCGGAGGCTATTGTTGTGTTGGTGCCTAAGCCCGGCAAGGATCCCTTGGAGTGTGCCTCATATAGGCCTATTTCCCTTTTGAATGTGGACGCCAAAATCCTGGCAAGATCCTTGCCTTGTGCCTGTCCAAGGTGATCTCTGAACTGGTTCATGTGGATCAGACCTGTTTTATGCCAGGTAAGGGCACCGACATCAACATCCGCACCTCTTTCTAAATTTGTCCCTATCCCATGATAATGCCGGCTCTCGCGTGGTGGCCTCCCTAGATGCTGAAAAGGCATTTGATTCAGTGGAGTGGGAGTATCTGTGGGAGGTCCTGCGTAGATTTGGGTTTGGGCCTAAATTTTTCCAATGGATTCGGATGCTTTATGGGGAACCCAGGGCAAGGGTCCGCACTAGGGATGAGCTTCGTGTTCAAGTCGAACCCATGTTCGACTCGAACATCGGCTGTTCGGTCGTTCGCCGAATTGCGAACGATATGGGCCGTTTGCGCCAAATTCGTGTGGCGCGTCACGGCCCATAATTCACTGCAGCTTCGCAGTGCATTGCTTGCTGATGATTGGCCAAGCATGCACTATGACCCGCATGCTTGGCCAATCACAGCGCCGCCTTAACAGAGAGCCGGAATTGGCCAAAGCCAAGGAGGCTTTGGCCAATTATGGCTCAGGGGATTTAGTACACGCCCCACACTATATAAGGCCGCCTGCACGGCGGCCCTGTGCAGTGTGTTCTGGTGTGCTGAGAAATAGAGAGAGAGAGAGACAGTGTCATTTCATTTGAGTTAGCTAGATTAGGCAGGACAGTCAGTCAGTTAGCTTCACTTAAAGTGTATTGTGTATATATATGCATCCCAGGTGTTGCATATATATATATATACACTGTATTCAGTTTAGCTAGATCCGTTCCTGTTATCTTCTAGACTATTTACATTTAGTGCAGTGCGTCCTGCTCACAGTGTTCAGCTAGATCCGTTCCTGTTATCTTCCTACTGACAGGCAGGCTTGTCTTGTTACAGTATATAAAGCTACCTGAAGAAAATTACTGGTGTTCTATTTGATCCTATTAGTACCACAGTCAGGCAGCTAGACTATTTACATTTAGTGCAGTGCGTCCTGCTCACAGTGTTCAGCTAGATCCGTTCCTGTTATCTTCCTACTGACAGGCAGGCTTGTCTTGTTACAGTATATAAAGCTACCTGAAGAAAATTACTGGTGTTCTATTTGATCCTATTAGTACCACAGTCAGGCAGCTAGACTATTTACATTTAGTGCAGTGCGTCCTGCTCACAGTGTTCAGCTAGATCCGTTCCTGTTATCTTCCTACTGACAGGCAGGCTTGTCTTGTTACAGTATTTTGAAGAAAATTACTGGTGTTCTTTTGATCCTATTAGTACCACAGTCAGGCAGCTAGACTATTTACATTTAGTGCAGTGCGTCCTGCTCACAGTGTTCAGCTAGATCCGTTCCTGTTATCTTCTTACTGACAGGCAGGCTTGTCTTGTTACAGTATTTTAAAGAAAATTACTGGTGTTCTTTTGATCCTATTAGTACCACAGTCAGGCAGCTAGACTATTTACATTTAGTGCAGTGTGTCCTGCTCACAGTGTTCAGCTAGATCCGTTCCTGTTATCTTCCTACTGACAGGCAGGCTTGTCTTGTTACAGTATATAAAGCTACCTGAAGAAAATTACTGGTGTTCTTTTGATCCTATTAGTACCACAGTCAGGCAGCTAGACTATTTACATTTAGTGCAGTGCGTCCTGCTCACAGTGTTCAGCTAGATCCGTTCCTGTTATCTTCCTACTGACAGGCAGGCTTGTCTTGTTACAGTATATAAAGCTACCTGAAGAAAATTACTGGTGTTCTTTTGATCCTATTAGTACCACAGTCAGGCAGCTAGACTATTTACATTTAGTGCAGTGCATCCTGCTCACAGTGTTCAGCTAGATCCGTTCCTGTTATCTTCCTACTGACAGGCAGGCTTGTCTTGATACAGTATATAAAGCTACCTGAAGAAAATTACTGGTGTTCTTTTGATCCTATTAGTACCACAGTCAGGCAGCTAGACTATTTACATTTAGTGCAGTGCGTCCTGCTCACAGTGTTCAGCTAGATCCGTTCCTGTTATCTTCCTACTGACAGGCAGGCTTGTCTTGTTACAGTATATAAAGCTACCTGAAGAAAATTACTGGTGTTCTTTTGATCCTATTAGTACCACAGTCAGGCAGCTAGACTATTTACATTTAGTGCAGTGCGTCCTGCTCACAGTGTTCAGCTAGATTCGTTCCTGTTATCTTCTTACTGACAGGCAGGCTTGTCTTGTTACAGTATTTTGAAGAAAATTACTGGTGTTCTTTTGATCCTATTAGTACCACAGTCAGGCAGCTAGACTATTTACATTTAGTGCAGTGCGTCCTGCTCACAGTGTTCAGCTAGATCCGTTCCTGTTATCTTCTTACTGACAGGCAGGCTTGTCTTGTTACAGTATTTTGAAGAAAATTACTGGTGTTCTTTTGATCCTATTAGTACCACAGTCAGGCAGCTAGACTATTTACATTTAGTGCAGTGCGTCCTGCTCACAGTGTTCAGCTAGATCCATTCCTGTTATCTTCCTACTGACAGGCAGGCTTGTCTTGTTACAGTATATAAAGCTACCTGAAGAAAATTACTGGTGTTCTTTTGATCCTATTAGTACCACAGTCAGGCAGCTAGACTATTTACATTTAGTGCAATGCGTCCTGCTCACAGTGTTCAGCTAGATCCGTTCCTGTTATCTTCCTACTGACAGGCAGGCTTGTCTTGTTACAGTATATAAAGCTACCTGAAGAAAATTACTGGTGTTCTTTTGATCCTATTAGTACCACAGTCAGGCAGCTAGACTATTTACATTTAGTGCAGTGCATCCTGCTCACAGTGTTCAGCTAGATCCGTTCCTGTTATCTTCCTACTGACAGGCAGGCTTGTCTTGATACAGTATATAAAGCTACCTGAAGAAAATTACTGGTGTTCTTTTGATCCTATTAGTACCACAGTCAGGCAGCTAGACTATTTACATTTAGTGCAGTGCGTCCTGCTCACAGTGTTCAGCTAGATCCGTTCCTGTTATCTTCCTACTGACAGGCAGGCTTGTCTTGTTACAGTAAATACAGCTACCTGAAGAAAATTGCTGGTGTTCTTTTGATCCTATTAGTACCACAGTCAGGCAGCTAGACTATTTACAGTTAGTGCAGTGCGTCCTGCTCACAGTGTTCTGCTAAACCTACAAGTTAGTGGGGTGCGTCCTGCTCACAGTGTTCAGCTAAACCTACAAGTTAGTGGGGTGCGTCCACCTCACAGTGTTCAGCTAAACCTACAAGCTAGTGGGGTGCGTCCTGCTCACAGTGTTCAGCTAGATCCGTTTCTGTTATCTTCTTACTGACAGGCAGGCTTGTCTTGTTACAGTAAATACAGCTACCTGAAGAAAATTGCTGGTGTTCTTTTGATCCTATTAGTACCACAGTCAGGCAGCTTGACTATTTACAGTTAGTGCAGTGCATCCTGCTCACAGTGTTCAGCTAAACCAACAAGTTAGTGGGGTGCGTCCTGCTCACAGTGTTCAGCTAAACCTACAAGTTAGTGGGGTGCATCCACCTCACAGTGTTCAGCTAAACCTACAAGCTAGTGGGGTGTGTCCTGCTCACAGTGTTCAGCTAGATCCGTTTCTGTTATCTTCTTACTGACAGGCAGGCTTGTCTTGTTACAGTAAATACAGCTACCTGAAGAAAATTGCTGGTGTTCTTTTGATCCTATTAGTAACACAGTCAGGCAGGTAGACTATTTACAGTTAGTGCAGTGCGTCCTGCTCACAGTGTTCAGCTAAACCTACAAGTTAGTGGGGTGCGTCCTGCTCACAGTGTTCAGCTAAAGCTACCTGTAGAAGGTTGGTGGTGTTCTCATACTACAGGCAGGCAGTTGATTTTGCTAGCTGCAGTATCAGTACATATATATATATATATATATATATATATATCCCAGCTTAGTGCAGCTACAGGCCATTAGTATGTCTGGAAGGCCAAGAAGGAGAGGCAGACAGTCACAAGACAATAAGAGAGGGCAAGCAGGCTCTGTGTCTAGTGCTGGTCGTGGAGACGGTGCATCCTCATCAGCACGTGGCCATGGGACACGCTTGGCCTTTTTTTCGGCAGCTGGCCATGTTGAGCCGCAACATGCGGAAGACTTGGTCGAGTGGATGACCAAGCCGTCCTCATCCTCCACATCCTCTCTCACCCATGCCCAGGGTACTTTGTCTGGCAAAGCAGCGGCCTCTTCCCTCGGCTCAATGTCATCAGTGACTCCTTCCCTAGCCCCACCATGTCCTCCTGAGGAGTCCCTCGAACTGTTTGACCACAGTGTTGGGTACATGCTCCAGGAGGATGCCCAGCGTTTGGAAGGCTCTGATGATGATACTGAGCTCGATGAAGGCAGTAACATGAGCACGGAGAGAGGGGGTGCCCAAGAAGGACAGCAATCTGGCAGTCATGCTCCCCCTGCTGCAGCATACTGCCAGGTTTGCTCCAGTGATGAGGAGGGAGGAGATGATGAGGTCACTGACTCAACGTGGGTGCCTGATAGGAGAGAGGAGGAGGAGGAGGAGGCGGCACATCACCAACGAGGCAGGATGCCCTCCAGGGGCCAGCCTAAGGGCAGCACATTGACTGCATCACACCCCAAAGCTCCACATGTGCAGGGCGCTGCAGTCTCTGCGCGTTATTCAAAAAGTTCTTTGGTGTGGGCCTTTTTTGAGACGAGTGCATCAGATCGCACCGCTGCTATTTGCAACATATGCCTCAAGCGTATCTCACGTGGCCAAAACATCTCCCGCTTGGGTACCACATGCTTGACCAGACATATGTTGACCTGCCATGCAGTTCGTTGGCAAGGGTATCTAAAAGACCCACACCAAAGAACAAAGAGGACCTCTCCTTGCTCCTCATCAGCTGAGATTTCCAACCCCACTAGACCTTCAGTCCTCTCTGAGACCTGCACTGAGAGGAATGAAGGTGTAGAATTAGGTGTGTCACAGCCAGGTACTTGTGGGCAATCTGCTTTTGGTACACCGACGTCAGATTGTACCAGGCAAATTTCCCTGCCCCAGCTGCTGCACCGCCGAAAGAAGTTTGCTCCCAGCCATCCACATGCCCAGCGGTTGAATGCTAGCTTGGCAAAATTGCTAGCACTTCAACTGCTGCCTTTTCAGTTGGTAGACTCTGCCCCCTTCCGTGAGTTTGTGGAATGTGCGGTTCCTCAGTGGCAGGTACCCAAACGCCACTTTTTTTCACGGAAGGCGATTCCGGCTCTCTACCAGCATGTGGAAGGCAATGTCCATACTTCGCTGGACAGGGCGGTCAGCGGTAAGGTGCATATTACCGCTGACTCATGGTCCAGCAGGCATGGACAGGGATGTTACCTAAGTTTCACGGCGCATTGGGTGACTCTGCTGGCAGCTGGGAAGGATGCAGGACAAGGTGCAGTAGTGTTGGAGGTTGTTCCGCCACCACGCCTCCAAAATGCTAATGATTGTGACACACCTCTCTCCTCCACCCACTCCTCTTCTTCCTCCTCCATGGCCTCTTCCTCGGAACCAGCGGTGCTCCGTAGTCGTTCAAGGGGCTAAGCAAGTACGCAGGCCAAAAGATGCCATGCGGTGCTTCAGCTGGTGTGCTTGGGGGACAGGAGCCACACTGGGGCAGAGGTTCTGTCAGCTCTGCAGGGGCAGGTTCAGAGGTGGTTGACGCCATGCCAACTTAAGGCAGGAATGGTGGTTTGCGACAATGGCACCAACCTCCTCTCTGCCCTCCGACAGGGACAAATGACCCATGTTCCCTGTTTGGCTCACGTCCTTAACTTGGTGGTGCAGCGGTTCTTGGGCAGGTACCCGGGCTTACAGGATGTCCTGAGGCAGGCCAGGAAAGTCTGTGTGCATTTCCGCCGGTCATATAATGCCAGTGCTCGGCTGACGGACCTCCAAAAGGAGTTTAACCTGCCCAAGAACTGCCTAATCTGTGACATGCCCACCAGGTGGAACTCAACGTTGGCCATGTTGCAGCGGCTGCACACGCAGCAGAGGGCCATGAATGAGTACCTGTGCGACTATGGCACCAGGACAGGGTCAGGGGAGCTTGTTTTTTTTCCCCACGCCAGTGGGCCATGATCAGGGATGCGTGCACTGTCCTGTCACCATTTGAGGAGGCCACGAGGATGGTGAGCAGTGACAGTGCATGCATCAGTGACACTGTCCCCCTTGTCCACCTGTTGGAGCACACGCTGCGTGGAATAATGGACAGGGCACTTGAGGCAGAACAGAGGAAGGAAGAGGAGGACTTCCTTAGCTCTCAAGGCCCCCTTTATCCAGACAGTGTTCCTGCGTGCCCGCTGATCACACAGGAAGAGGACGAGGAGGAGGAGGAGGAGGAAGATTTTGTCAGTATGGAGGTGGAGCCTGGCACTCAGCATCAGCAGCAGTCTTTAAGGGATCAGTCCCAAGAAACACATGGACTTGTACGTGGCTGGGAGGAGGTGGCTGCGGACCATGTCATCCTTAGTGACCCAGAGGACTCCGGACAGAATGCCTCAGCAAACCTACGCTGCATGGCCTCCCTGATCCTGCAAAGCCTGCGTAAGGATCCTCGTATTTGTGGTATCAAGGAGAAGGACCAATACTGGCTGGCAACCCTCCTTGATCCACGTTACAAGGGTAAGGTTGCGGACCTTCTCTTGCCATCGCAGAGGGAGCAGAGGATGAAACATCTTCGGGAGGCCTTGCAGAAAGGTCTGTGCAACGCGTTCCCAGAGACTGGGAGGTTACAAACTCCTGTTTCTGGACAACGTGTTGCTGAGGCTTTGGTCAGTCAAAGAAGGAGCGGTGGAGAAGGTGGCCGTCTGACCGATGCGTTCAGAGAAATTTTTGGTCCGCAGCCCCAAGGTATGATCGGTTCCAGCAACCATCGCCAGCGTCTGTTTTACATGGTACAGGAATACCTAGGGGCAAGATCAGACTTGGACACCTTTCCCACCGAAAATCCTCTGGGTTACTGGGTCTTGAGGATGGATCACTGGCCAGAGCTTGCTCAGTATGCAATTGAGCTACTGGCCTGTCCTGCATCCAGTGTTCTTTCGGAACGCACATTCAGTGCTGCTGGAGGCGTGGTAACCGATCACAGGGTGCGTCTGTCCACTGACTCGGTCGATCGACTGACCTTCATAAAAATGAATCAGTCTTGGATCACCACCAGCTACCAAGCACCTGATGCTGATGTAACCGAATAATTTTTTTTGAAATCTCAGATCCCTTCAAAGACTGCCTATGCTGATGCTGAGTGACTAACCCTGAGTAATTATCCTCTTCCTTCTCAATCATCACGCTGATAGCTTGTAAGAACATTTTTGGTTCTGGGCGCCACCACCAGTGCCTAAGGCACAATTTTTCAGCCCCTGTTTAACAGGGGCGTGTAATTACAATTTTTGATGTAATACTTTGCAGCAGGGCTCGTTCCTGCATTCCAGCTAGAGTGTCTGTGAGGGGTTGCAGTGTTGTGGCACCAGCACCAGTGCCTAAGACCCATTTTTTCTGCCCCTGTTTAGCAGGGGCGTGTAATTACAATTTTTGATGCAATACTTTGCAGCAGGGCTCGTTCCTGCGTTCCAACTAGAGTGTCTGTGAGGGGTTGCAGTGTTGTGGCACCAGCACCAGTGCCTAAGGCCCAATTTTTCAGCCCTTGTTTAACAGGGGTGTGTAATTACAATTTTTGATGCAATACTTTGCAGCAGGGCTCGTTCCTGCGTTCAAACTAGAGTGTCTATGAGGGGTTGCAGTGTTGTGGCACCAGCACCAGTGCCTAAGGCCTAATTTTTCAGCTCCTGTTCAACAGGGGCATGTAATTACAATTCTTGATCTAATATTTCACAGCAGGGCCCTGTGAGGGCTTACAGTGTTGTGGCCACAGCAACACCTAAGGCCCAAATTTCTGCTGAGTATATAGGGCAGGACCCTACTTTCAAACAACTAACTTACAAACGACTCCTACTTGCAAACTGAAGGAGACAATAGGAAGTGAGATGAAATCTACCCCTAGGAAGGGAAATTCTCTCCTGTAAGAGTTAATATGGGAAAAACATTTCTCCTTTCCACTGATGCTTTCCAATCCTTGTTCCACAAAAAAACCCACATTTTCAAAAAACATTTTTCATTGGGACAAAAAGTGAGGTGAAATCTTCTGAAGAGGAGGAAAGACAGCAAAACAAATGTCACAGGGGTGATAACCCTTCCCTATGTTTTCCAAAAAGCTTAAAAAAGATTTTTTGGCTGGAGCTAAACACGTTAAAAATGTACCCATTCAAAATTACAAAGAGATTCTACTTAACAACAAACCTACAGACCCTGTCTTGTTTGCACCGCCTGTATACTGCTGTTCAGAGTATATAGGGCCTGGTGGCCCCACACCTTTCCTTATTTTAATTTGGGTGTGGGGTTCCCCTTAATATCCATACAAGACCCAAAGGGCCTGGTAATGGACTGGGGGGTACCCATGCCGTTTATCTCACTGATTTTCTTCCATATTGCCAGGACCCGACATTACATTAAACCCGCAAGCAGTTTTAAATTAGATTTTTCCTTTAAAAATGACATTTGGTGCAGGGACTGTTCTAAACACGGGAAACACGCATCACTTTACAAGCATACTATAGACACCCCTCAGGTACGATATTTAAAGGAATATTTCACTTTTTTTTTTTACTTTAAGCATCATTAAAATCACTGCTCCCAAAAAAACGGCCGTTTTTAAAAGTTTTTTTTTGCATTGATACATGTCCCCTGGGGTAGGACCCGGGTCCCCAAACCCTTTTTAGGACAATACCATGCAAATTAGCCTTTAAAATGAGCACTTTTGATTTCGAACGTTCGAGTCCCATAGACGTCAATGGGGTTCTAACGTTGGTGCGAACTTTCGGTCCGTTCGCAGGTTCTGGTGCGAACCGAACCGGGGGGTGTTCGGCTCATCCCTAGTCCGCACCAATTATTGGGTCTCTGACTCCTTTCTGCTGTTCAGGGGAACTCGACAGGGGTGTCCCCTCTCTCCCAGTCTCTTTGTTCTAGCGTTGGAACCCCTGGCGATTTAGGTCAGGGAATCCCGAGCGATCTGTGGTTTGCTGGTGGGGGGACTGGAGGAGAGTATATCCCTTTATGCGGATGATGCCCTGTTGTACCTGAACGATGCGGGGCCCTCACTGGTGGCTGCCCTTGAAGTATTGGACGAGTTTGGTGTGTACTAGGGCATCAAATTAATTGGTCCAAATCAATACTTTTCCATTAGATGAACAGGCAGCTGGGGGGCGTATCTAGACGTGAAGCTGGGAAGACGTGCTGGTGCTGAGCTCCACATACCCAGCGCAAATCCATTGCCATCCGCCACCTTTCTTTGCTCTGGTGTGGCCCCGGATCATCTATATTTGTCCCTGGACTCCTCCTATGTGAACTTTAGTTGGCTGGGCCCGCTCCTGGGTTGTGGCTGGTTCCACACTGCCAAGGACCTTTGTCATCTTGGGGCCTACGGATCATCCGGCGTTTCCCGTAGCTAATGGCCGCGATCCGCGGAGTAAACGAGCGCCCCATCCTCGTCCATCAGTGAGTAGCAAACTGTATGTACCCTCCCACAGCGGATACCCCCTGAGGTGCCTGTTCATCTGAGATCCACCACCTGTCCTTGGCAGGGGGGTTTCTTGGCCTCAACGGTGCTGAACTCACTCGCCCGGCGGCCGTCTCTCAGGAAAGACCACAGCTTTTGCCTACTTCTGGAGGACGGTGGCCATCTTGCTACTCCGGGGTCACCCTGGCTCATCCCTTTCCACTTCTCCTGATGCCCAGCTAGCCTCCTCCCCACAAGACTTGGCGAACCACCTGGATTACTACTCACCCCTCACAGCTACTATAGTGGTTCCCATGGCTACTGACTAGTGCTCCCAACAAGTAAAAAGTGTCCATTTCTATTAACATGGAGGATGCCGTTGTCAGGGATCTGTCAGCACCAGACCGGCGCATGTGCGTACGCCTATGCGCCGGCGCGCCTCTGTTCAGGCAATTTAGCAATTTCCAGCTGTTATTGTGCGTCAGCGCAGCATTTGGGCGTGCGCGGGCGCGCGGCGCGTGTGTGTGCACGCGTGTGCGTATGCGCGCACGGGCACACGTGCGTTCGCATTAGCGCCATTTGGCGCCAAAAGGTACATAAAAGTTCTCCTGCTGCAGGGATGCGCTGCTGTTTCGTCTCAGCTCTGTGGATCTGCTTAACCTGTACCTGACTGATTGATTACCCCTTTGACCCGGCTTGCCTGACCATCCCTCCTTCTCCAATCCGACCCGGCCTGCCTGACCCTGCTTCTGCATCTACCAATACCATTGCCGACCTCTGCCTGCCTACCGACTCTGCTTCTGCCTGTTGTATTATCTGCCTTGCTACCTGCTGATCCGGACTGTCTGACCCTGCCTGTGCCTGTCGTTTGCTGCTGTGCTGTTGCACCCTCAGCTCTTGCTCCAGGGACTTCTGCATCTGCATCATCAGTGCTGCAGCCTGCTGCTTCCTGTTACCACCTCACCTGCAGTCCAGCCATCCCTGGAGGGAACTCTACTCTGCTCCAGCATCAGAGCCTTTCATCTCAACAGGCACTCTTACCCCACTGTGCTCACGAGACCACTGTCCCCACTCCAGTGGCTCTTGAACCAGCGTTGTATGAGAGGTCTTCTCCTACAAGTCAGGCTCGCTACCAGGTACCTAACAGTACGAAACAGCCATGACTGAGGCTACAGGAGATACCTCCCCAATGAAGGAGATCTGCACGCACCTTGCGGCCCTCACTCAAGCGGTGCAAGCCCTTCAGGACAATTATAACAGACTTGAGGGACAAGTCCACAATCTTGCTGGCCCTAGTCCCATGGCTTCCTCCTCAGCCACAGCTCCAACACAGTCTGCTCCTGCTCCCTCCATTGTGATGCTGCAACCTGAACCAAGGGTACCCATCCCAGAGAGGTTTTCCGGAGACCGGACCAAGTTTCGGGCCTGTCGCAATGCCTGCCAGCTCTTCTTTGCCCTACAACCCGAACCTTTTCACTGGAAGTTACTAAAGTGGGGTTTGTTATTTCCCTCCTACAAGGGGAACCTCAGACCTGGGCTCACCGTTTACTGGAGGGAGACTCAGTCTTAACCCATGGCTCACCTCTATGAGGACCCTCAGCGGACTGCCACAGCTGAGTCAGCTCTGTTCGTGCTCCAGCAAGGCCGCAGACTGGCTGAGGACTATGTCACTGACTTCAGACGCTGGAGCGTGGACACGCAGTGGAACGATGCAGCCCTGCATCATGAGGTCTGCATGGGCCTATCTGAAGGGCTGAAAGATGAACTTGCTCGAGTTGGCATACCAGATACTCTTGAAGCTTTGATCTCTTTGGCGATCCAGATTGATCGTCGTCTCCGAGAACGTCGATCTGAACGCTCTGTCCAGCAAACCCGCCCGGCCTGGATGACAGCACGGGCTCCGTTTCCTGCAGCACGTTACTTACCTTCACCCAGTGCAGTTAACGCCACGCCCGACACTTCGGAACCCATGCAGCTCGGACTGATGCGACCTGCCTTGTCCCCTGAAGAATGGGCACGTCGTCGTCAACTTAACCTGTGCCTCTATTGCGGTGGAACTGGTCACTATGTCCATAACTGCCCAGTCAAGATAAGTAAGTGCTCATCTTCTGTGTCTACCAATCTCTCTGCTTTGTCTGCCAACTCTACCCACCTTGCCATTCCTCTCTCGTTACAGCTCCAGGAAGAGATAATTCCAGTCAACGCCATGATTGACTCCGGAGCTTGCAGCTGCTTTATTGATTTGACCTTTGCCAGCCAACATAACATCCCTTTACGGACTAAAACCCATGGACTTTCTGTTTTCTTAGCTGATGGCTCCCGCATTAGATCTGGACAAGTAACTCAGGAGACTCTTCCCTTGCCTGCTACCATTTCTTCCCAACATAAGGAACTGCTGACCCTTGATGCCATTACGTCTCCACTATTTCCAATTATATTGGGCATTCCCTGGCTCCAAGCCCACAATCTGCACATCAACTGGGTCTCTGGAGAAGTAAACTTTGTATCATCCTACTGCCAGGAACACTGTCTGATGGGAGATCCCGACTCTTCAGCTACTCTGCTATGCCTTGACACTGACCAGAAACTATACCAGTCCATACCCAAACATTACCATTAGTTCATCAATGTTTTTAGCAAGAAGGGGGCAGATTCTCTTCCGCCTCATCGCCCCTACGACTGCCCAATTGAGTTGTTGCCAGGATCCGAGATCCCATTCGGACGTATCTTCCCTTTATCGGAGAAGGAGCAAGAGGCACTAAAAACATATATTGATGAGAACTTGGCTAAGGGGTTCATCCGCCACTCAACTTCCCCAGCAGGTGCCGGAATATTTTTTTGTCACCAAGAAGGACAAGACTCTCCGCCCGTGTATAGATTATCGGGAACTGAACAAAATTACGGTTAAAAATCGGTATCCCCTACCCTTGATACCTGAACTATTCCAAAAGTTAAGGACTGCGGTTATCTTTACTAAACTCAATCTAAGAGGGGCTTACAACCTGGTCTGCATTCGGGCCGGGCATGAGTGGAAAACAGCTTTTTGGACCCGATTCGGGTACTACGAATACTTGGTTATGCCCTTCGGACTCTGCAATGCCCCTGCGACCTTCCAACACTTGATTAACGATGTTCTCAGGGACTTTCTAGATGTGTTTGTGATCGCATACCTGGACGATATCCTGATCTTCTCAGAATCTCTTGATCTGCATCGAGAACATGTCTGTAGGGTGTTGAGTCGCCTCCGCTTACACAGACTTTATGCAAAGGCAGAGAAATGTGAGCAACAAAGTATCCAATTTCTGGGATTGATAATCTCTCCAACGGGCATTAAAATGGATCCCCAGAAGGTATCCGCTGTTCTGGACTGGCCGGTACCCCTAGACAAAAAGGGGATTCAGCGGTTTATCGGTTTTGCAAACTTTTATAGGAAATTCATCAGGGGATTCTCGGCCATAATTGCACCCATCACGCATTTGACTAAACAGAATGCCAATTTCTCATGGAACCAGTCAGCCCAAGATGCCTTTGAGAAGCTCAAAAGACTGTTTACCTCGGCCCCAATCCTCAGCCATCCTGAACTGTCACTACCGTTCATTTTGGAAGTTGACGCTTCTGAAATAGCGGTGGGTGCAATACTATCACAACGAAGGGGCAGCAAAGATCTAATGCATCCTGTGGGGTTTTTCTCCCGTAAACTGCTCTGGGGGAATGGAGATACCTGTTGGAGGGGGCTGTGCATCCGGTATTAATATACACTGACCACAAGAACCTAGAGTATTTGAGATCTGCTAAACGACTGAAGCCTCGGCAAGCCCGCTGGGCTCTGTTTTTCTCACGTTTTTGTTTTCATATAACTTACCGGCCAGGCTCAAAAAATATCAAACCGGATGCATTGTCACGCATGCATGACAACCCGAAGGACTTATCCATTCCTGACATTCCTTGTTTGCCCGCAAACAATTTCCTACTCCTGCAAACAGACCTACTCTCCCAGATTAAAGAAGCATCCACTGGGTCATCTAGGCCCACAGGGATTATTCTGACATCCAGAGATGGATTGCTATGGAAGGGGAGTCAAATTTTTGTCCCTGATAAGGTTTGGGTCAAAGTCTTGACGCTTCTTCATGATCATCCACTGGCAGGCCATTTTGGGGTCCGTAAGACCCTGGAACTTGTACAACGTACATTCTGGTGGCCCAATCTGAAGGACTTTTGTGAAAAATATGTCAGCTCCTGCCCTACCTGCACCCAGAATAAGACGTCTAGAAATTGAGCTTGGGGTCTGTTAAAACCTTTGCCTGTACTTGATAGACCCTGGAGGATGATTTCCATGGATTTTATAGTAGAGCTTCCATGTTCCGAGGGATGTTCAGCCATCTTTGTGGTGGTAGACCGTCTAACCAAGATGGCCCACTTTCTCCCTTTAAGGGGAACTCCATCTGCTATTGAAACCGCCCGCATATTCATTAAGGAAATCATCAGACTACATGGAGTACCTGCAAGTATAGTTTCGGACAGAGGGGTACAATTCCCCTCACATTTTTGGAGAGCCCTGTGTGAGATCCTAAAAATTGAACTGGCCTTGTCCTCGGCCTATCATCCTCAAACTAATGGGCAAACAGAGAGGACCAATCAGACTCTTGAACAGTACATTAGATGCTTTACTTCCTTCACACAGGATGATTGGGTGTCCCTGCTACCCTTAGCAGAATTCGCATACAACAATGCCAAACATTCAGCCACCGGTCAATCCCCTTTTTTCGCCAATTATGGCTTCCATTTAACCTTTCTACCCGATTTCCTTTCAGAATCCTCGGTTCCGGCAGTGCAGAATACAGTGGATTTCCTCAACCACAACAATCAGATGTTGCAAGAGGCGGTGTCCAAGGCCCAGGCAGACAGCAAGAGAATCTTCGATCGAAGAAGAAGAGGGGAGTTGAAGTTACAGCCTGGTGATCAGGTATAGCTTTCTACCACTAATATCAAGTTAGCATGTTCATCTAAGAAGTTGGCACCTAGATTTATGGGACCCTTCCCGGTTAAGAGGAAAGTTAATGAAGTATCTTATGAACTGACCTTGCCAGATTCTCTCAAGATTCACCCGGTATTTCATGTGTCTCTGCTTAAACCTGCTATACCTGATCCCTTCCCTGATAGAGGAACTAGACTGCCTGAACCCGTCTTAGTAGATGGAAGCAAGGAATTTGAGGTTGAGGCTATTCTTGACTGTAGAAGAAGACAAGGACAAAATCAATTTCTAATTAAATGGAAAGGTTACGGCCCAGAAAGTAACTCATGGGAACCAGACAGTAATGTCCACGCCAGTCGATTAGTTCGCGCTTACTTCTCTGCCCACCCTGAGAAAAGAAGGTGTGTGGGCATCCAGAGGCTGGCCTTTGGAGGGGGGCAGGGATCTGTCAGCACCAGACCGGCACATGTGGGTACGCCTATGCGCCGGCGTGCCCCTGTTCAGGCAATACAGCAATCTCCAGCTGTTACTGTGCGTCAGCGCGGCGCACGGGCGTGCGCGCATTTGCATTAGCACCGTTTGGCGCCAAAAGGTGCATAAAATTTCTCCTGCTGCAGGGATGCGCTGCTGTTTCGTCTCAGCTCTGTGGATCTGCTTAACCTGTACCTGACTGATTGATTACCCCTTTGACCCGGCTTGCCTGACCATCCCTCCTTCTCCAATCCGACCCGGCCTGCCTGATCCTGCTTCTGCATCTACCAATATCTTTGCCGACCTCTGCCTGCCTACCGACTCTGCTTCTGCCTGCTGTATTAACTGCCTTGCTACCTGCTGATCCAGACTGTCTGACCCTGCCTGTGCCTGCTGTTTGCTGCTGTGCTGTTGCACCCTTAGCTCCTGCTCCAGGGACTTCTGCATCTGCATCCTCAGCGCTGCAGCCTGCTGCTTCCTGTTACCACCTCACCTGCAGTCCAGTCTTCCCTGGAGGGATCTCTACTCTGCTCCAGCATCAGAGCCTTTCATCTCAACAGGCACTCCTACCCCACTGTGCTCACAAGACCACTGTCCCCACTCCAGTGGCTCTTAAACCAGCGTTGTATGAGAGGTCTTTTCCTACAAGTCAGGCTCGTTACCAGTAGGGATGAGCTTCGAGTTCGAGTCGAACTCATGTTCGACTCGAACATTGGCTGTTCGCAAGTTCGCCGAACAGCGAACAATTTGGGGTGTTCGCGGCAAATTCGAATGCCGCGGAACACCCTTTAAAAGTCTATGGGAGAAATCAAAAGTGCCAATTTTAAAGGCTAATATGCAAGTTATTGTCATAAAAAGTGTTTGGGGACCTGGGTCCTGCCCCAGGGGACATGGATCAATGCAAAAAAAAGTTTTAAAAACGGCCGTTTTTTCAGGAGCAGTGATTTTAATAATGCTTAAAGTCAAACAATAAAAGTGTAATATCCCTTTAAATTTCGTACCTGGGGGGTGTCTATAGTATGCCTGTAAAGGGGCGCATGTTTCCTGTGTTTAGAACAGTCTGACAGCAAAATGACATTTTGAAGGAAAAACTCATTTAAAACTACCCGCGGCTATTGCATTGCCGACAATACACATAGAAGTTCATTGATAAAAACGGCATGGGAATTCCCCAAAGGGGAACCCCGAATCAAAATTTTTTAAAAAAATGACGTGGGAGTCCCCCTAAATTCCATACCAGGCCCTTCAGGTCTGATATGGATATTAAGGGGAACCCCGGCCAAAATTTAAAAAACAAAATGACGTGGGGTTCTCCCTAAATTCCATACCAGACCCTTCAGGTCTGGTATGGATTTTAAGGGGAACCCCGCGCCAAAAAAAAAAAAAAAAACGGCGTTGGGTCCCCCCAAAAATCCATGCCAGACCCTTATCCGAGCACGCAACCTGGCAGGCCGCAGGAAAAGAGGGGGGGTCGAGAGTGCGGCCCCCCCTCCTGAACCGTACCAGGCCACATGCCCTCAACATTGAGAGGGTGCTTTGGGGTAGCCCCCCAAAACACCTTGTCCCCATGTTGATGAGGGCAAGGGCCTCATCCCCACAACCCTGGCCGGTGGTTGTGTGGGTCTTCGGGCGGGGGGCTTATCGGAATCTGGAGGCCCCCTTTAACAAGGGGACCCCCAGATCCCGGCCCTCCCCCCTGTGTAAAATGGTAAGGGGGTACCTACCATTTCACTAAAAAACTGTCAAAAATGTTAAAAATGACAAGAGACAGTTTTTGACAATTCCTTTATTTAAATACTTCTTCTTTCTTCTATCTTCCTTCATCTTCCTTCATCTTCTGGTTCTTCTGGTTCTTCTGGTTCTTCCTCTGGCGTTCTCGTCCAGCATCTCCTCCGCGGCGTCTTCTATCTTCTTCTCCTCGGGCCGCTCCACACCCATGGCATGGGGGGAGGCTCCCGCTCTTCTCTTCATCTTCTTCTCTTCTTCCCTTCTTCTCTTCTTCTCTTCTTCTCTTCTTCATTTTCTTCTCCGGGCCGCTCCGCACCCATGCTGGCATGGAGGGAGGCTCCCGCTGTGTGACGGTGCTCCTCGTCTGACAGTTCTTAAATAACGGGGGGCGGGGCCACCCGGTGACTCCGCCCCCCTCTGACGCACAGTGACTTGACGGGACTTCCCTGTGACGTCACGGGGAATGCCACAGGGAAGTCCCGTCATGTCCCGTGCGTCAGAGGGGGTGGGGTCACCGGGTGGCCCCGCCCCCCGTTATTTAAGAACTGTCAGACGAGGAGCGCCGTCACACAGCGGGAGCCTCCCTCCATGCCAGCATGGGTGCGGAGCGGCCCGGAGAAGAAAATGAAGAAGAGAAGAAGAGAAGAAGAGAAGAAAAGAAGAAGAGAAGAAGATGAAGAAGATGAAGAGAAGAGCGGGAGCCTCCCCCCATGCCATGGGTGCGGAGCGGCCCAAGGAGAAGAAGATAGAAGACGCCGCGGAGGAGATGCTGGACGAGAACGCCGGAGGAAGAACCAGAAGAGCCAGAAGAACCAGAAGATGAAGGAAGATGAAGGAAGATAGATGAAAGAAGAAGTATTTAAATAAAGGAATTGTCAAAAACTGTCTCTTGTCATTTTTAACATCTTTGACAGTTTTTTAGTGAAATGGTAGGGGTACTTTTGTACCCTCTTACCATTTTACACAGGGGGGAGGGCCGGGATCTGGGGGTCCCCTTGTTAAAGGGGGCTTCCAGATTCCGATAAGCCCCCCGCCCGAAGACCCACACAACCACCGGCCAGGGTTGTGGGGATGAGGCCCTTGCCCTCATCAACATGGGGACAAGGTGTTTTGGGGGGCTACCCCAAAGCACCCTCTCAATGTTGAGGGCATGTGGCCTGGTACGGTTCAGGAGGGGGGGGCCGCACTCTCGTCCCCCCCTCTTTTCCTGCGGCCTGCCAGGTTGCGTGCTCGGATAAGGGTCTGGTATGGATTCTTGGGGGGACCCCACGCCGTTTTTTTTTTTTTTTTTTGGCGCGGGGTTCCCCTTAAAATCCATACCAGACCTGAAGGGTCTGGTATGGAATTTAGGGGGAACCCCACGTCATTTTTTTTTTTTAAATTTGGCCGGGGTTCCCCTTGATATCCATACCAGACCTGAAGGGCCTGGTATGGAATTTAGGGGGACTCCCACGTCATTTTTTTTTTAAATTTTGGTTCGGGGTTCCCCTTTGGGGAATTCCCATGCCGTTTTTATCAATGAACTTCTATGTGTATTGTCGGCAATGCAATAGCCGCGGGTAGTTTTAAATGGCTTTTTTCCTTCAAAATGTCATTTTGCTGTCAGACTGTTCTAAACACAGGAAACATGCGCCCCTTTACAGGCATACTATAGACACTCCCCAGGTACGAAATTTAAAGGGATATTACACTTTTATTGTTTGACTTTAAGCATTATTAAAATCACTGCTCCTGAAAAAACGTCCGTTTTTAAAAAAAATTTTTGCATTGATCTATGTCCCCTGGGGCAGGACCCAGGTCCCCAAACACTTTTTATGACAATAACTTGCATATTAGCCTTTAAAATTGGCACTTTTGATTATTCATGTTCGTGTCCCATAGACTTTAACGGTGTTCGCGTGTTCGAACAAACTTTTTTCCTGTTCGCATGTTCTGGTGCGAACCGAACAGGGGGGTGTTCGGCTCATCCCTAGTTACCAGGTACCTAACAGCCGTTTAAGTGAGCTCAGGGCCCTTGTCTGCTCTCTGAGACCTCCGAGATGCTATTTTAGCCACTTATAGCTCCGGAGGTAAGCCTGACTGACCACTACACTCCTTGGCAAAGTTGGCCAGCAGCAGCGTTATTACAAGATGCAGTTTGGGCCACGTGAAGGATCAAATATGGAACACTTTGTTACTAGGCCGCAATCCACAACTTCGAGTTCTTCCGTGGACCGATGGATCCATCACTGGATACAGAGGATGCTGTGAACCCTCCACTAGCTAACACCCAGAGTCCCCACATGAGATCCTTACCCCTGATATTTTGGATGCCAAGCTGGTTGCTAAACTACAGCTTTTACTTCAACAAATCACATGCAATGTCTCGGCAGAGGTGAGCAAATTGGCTGCTGAACTGAGAGGGGGAATAAATCAAGTTGGGGAGCGTACAGATACTCTTGAAAATAAATTTGATGAGATGATAAACTATGTACAGGCTACTGAGGAGGAAAACCATAACCTGCGTTTCTCAGTCCCTCAGTTACAACAGGAGGACTTGGAGAATAAGGTGAGAAGGCAGAACTTACACTTTAGAGGAATCCCAGAAACAGTGGGGGACCCTAACTTATGCACCTATCTTTTGGGTCTTTTTAACACCTTGGCCCCCACAGTAGTGGATATAGACTGGCGCCTAGATAGGGCGCACCAGTCCCTGGGTCCAAAACCTCTGGCTGGAGCTAGACCCAGAGATTTTTATAGTGAGGTTTCACTTTTTTGAAAGCAAAGAGGCACTAACCCTGGCTACACGTAATAAGTCCCAAATTATGTACAAGGGGGCAAAACTGCAGATTTTTAGCGACCTCTCCCCCATTACCCTTACTAAACAAAGGAATCTGCAAAGTTTTGTGCCTACCCTGTTTCCTGTTCGGGGTAGAGTTTTTTCCCATCCCATGGGGTACTTTTATTAGGTTTATTAGGTTTTTAGGTTAGGTTTATTAAGTTTTCATACCTCAGTTGACAGTTGTTCCTGTTTATCTGCTGACTTTTTCTTTTCATTATTAACAGGTCTCCTACTGTCAGACTTATTCTAAATGTTACTGAGTTCATAAGGTAAGCAGCCGGCCCTTCCCATCTCTCTACCCAGAGTCTCCTGATGGAAGTCCGTATATGTCCCTACCATGCCTTGGATTATGTCCAGGGCTTCCTGAGATGCAGTCGCCTCTCAGGTCTTCAAAAACTTAAGTTCTTTTTTTTTTCGTTTTGTTGGGGTTTTTTTATGTCCATGTTTATAGATCAGCTTTATAGGTTGAAATTGCATTTTTTCTGTTTCCCTAACTCACTGCGGTTTCATTACAGGGTATACTTGTTAACACTCAGGTACCGAAGAGTTGTTGTTACCAGTAATGTTTATAAACAGTTCTGCATTTATTTTTATCTTATCTATATTTTGCTATTCTTCTCTTTTACTATCCTTACACGAGCCTATCTGAATAGATTGCATACATGGCTTTAAGGATCCTGTCGTATAATGTGAAGGGTCTAGGTTCCATCCGTAAGAGCTGGATGGCCCTGAAGGATTTCAGGGCCTCAGGCGCAGACGTGGTAATGATCCAGGAAACTGACTTCCGGCCAGGAGGTTCATTTAAATTTGCCTCAAAGTTTTTCCCCACCTCCTTCCTTGCCTCTGATTCCACGGGCAGGGTGGGAGTGGCAATTGTGATTAGGAAGTCGTGCCCTGTTAAGGTTAAAAACTCCCATGTTGATCCTCTTGGGAGATTCCTCATTTTAGATTGCGAGTATATGTCTGTTTCTTTCACTCTTGTCAATCTCTATGCCCCCAATACAGGCCAGATTGACTTTCTCAAAAACTTTTTGACACCCCTCAATACTGTTCACAACCTTTTATGATCATTGGTGGGGATTTTAACCTGGTTATGTCACCTACTAGAGATATACAAACTCTCCTTAGTACTGTACCATCTAAAAAGATTACGTCCCAAGCTAATGCTTTCCGTAAATGTATTAGGTCCCATCAACTTTTCGACTCATGGAGGATAAAGCATCCCTCTGCTAAACAGTTCATGTTTTACTCCCCAGCTCATAAAATGTACTCACGTCTTGACCACTTTTTTTATCTCAGCTCCACTTATACCCTATGTGGTCGAGTCTGACATATCTTCCATTACATAGTCGGACCATGCTCCCATTATGTTAGATCTTATGCTCTCTCAGGCTTACACCAGATCCTGTCATTGGCGTCTTAATGACCATCTCTTACAGTCTGAAGTTTCATGTTCTATTCTAGCAAAAAGTTTAGAAGATTTTTTCCAGCTTAACATAGGGCCGGTGTCTGAATTTTCTATGCTGTGGGAGGCACACAAGGCTATATTTCATGGTGCTTGCATAGCTGAAAGCTCTCGGTTGAAGAAAGATAGAAATGGACTTATACAGTCCTTAACATCCGCTCTGGTAATCGCGGAGCGGAGGCTGTTGTGTGGCCCCATGATGATGAAACTGCGTAAGGTCACTTCCCTCAGAGAACAAATAAAAATAATACAGCTTGGTAGGGCAGCCAGATCCTTACTCTGGATGAAACAGAAATTTTACGAATATTCTAACAAACCCCATAGAATGTTAGTCAACAAATTACACCCACGTCCATTCAATTAATTCCCTGACTTCCTTCAACAGGCGGACCGATCTAGAGCTCACTGCCCCTGTGAGATGTCAAGAATTTTTGGCAAATTCTACCATAAACTGTATAACTGTCTGACCCCGGAGAATCACTTTAATTTCACACAGGAAAAATTTGAGACTTTCTTTTCTAACATAAAACTTCCAAAATTATCTTCAGCGGATTTAGCTAGCTTGAATACGGCTATAACAGCTGAGGAACTTTTGACTATAATTAAGGATCTTGCATTACATAAATCACCTGGCCCTGATGGCTTGCCATATTTCTACTACAAAACTTTCTTTGACATTTTGTCTCCACACATGTTTACCTTATAGGACTCCCTGCTTAAAGGCACATCCCCACATCCACATTTCTCTCACTCCTACATTTCAGTCATTCCAAAGCCTGGTAAGGACCCCTCTAATCCAGATTACTACAGGCCTATAGCCCTTTCAAATTCAGATTATAAAATATTTACCAAAATTCTTGCATCCAGACTGCCCAGGCCTGTTCCCAAACTGATCCATAGAGTGGGCTTTGTCCCTGACAGGCATGCGGGGGACAACACCTGATGTATAATAGCTCTGATAGATCTCCTGGACAGGTCCTCCCACACGGCATTGATTCTAAGTTTAGATGCACAAAAGGCCTTTGACAGGCTGAGTTGGCCTTATATGTTTGCCACCTTAAAAATATACGGTTTTAATGGCCCTTTTCTAAAAGCTTTAGAGGCCCTTTATTCGACAGTCACAGCCCAAGTGCAGATGTCATCCTTCCTGTCGCCTGGCTTCCCCATGACAAACGGAACTCGGCAGGAGTGTCCCTTATCACCATTACTTTTTATTTTATGTCTAGAACCCCTGGCCGAGTCCATCCGCACAGAGGCGGCTCTAGGCTTTGTGAGGCCTTAGGCAAATCTTAGACATGAGGCCCCACTCGGGATGTGTGTCGGGCCAGTACCGGAGTCAGAGATCCACGGTGCACGGCAGGAGCGAAGAGCCGGTGGAGAGGAGTACATGGTAGCAACCCACTGACCCTCCGACCTCGGGCAGTGGTCAGTGACAGTCCGCCCCTGGGTGGGGAAAACGAGTTGTGGCCCCGGACGCAAGATGGGGACACCGACCGGGGGAAATCCCCTGCAACTCCCACACACGCGTTAGGCATATTAAGTGGCCCCGAGGCCCCTGGGAGTGTGAGGCCTTAGGCGGCCGCCTTATTTGCCTAATTAGAGAGCCGCCTCTGCATCCGCACTCATCTGGACATGGGGTGGTGATGCGACAGGGGGAATATAAATTGTCGTTCTTTGCAGATGAAATTCTGCTCACTATTACTACCCCTTTGATATTTCTTCCTTCGCTGCATAAATTATTGTCTTCCTTTAGTGCCATTTCCGGTTATAAGGTTAACACTTCCAAAACTGAAGCCCTTCCCATACACATCCCGTCATCCCTATTATCTCAGCTTAAAGAATCATACCCTTATAAATGATGCAATACCTCCCTCAAATATTTAGGTGTCCTTCTTACCCCCTCTTATTCCTCCCTCTATCCCGCTAACTTTCCCCCTCTGGTTCTAGACATTAACAAATTCCTGTCGGCCTGGACAAAATATCCCCTGTCCCTGTTAGGTAGGATTAATGTCCTAAAAATGTCTATTTTACCCAGATTACTCTTCCACTTTGAAACATTACCAGTTGCCATGCCTTCCTCTCAACTAAAAGCACTTCAGAGGAATTTTCTAAAGTTCATATGGGGCGGCAGGGCCCACCGCATAGTGAGTTCGGTGGTAATTTCCCTAAAATCCAGGGGGGTTTGGGAGCCCCGGACATTATTAAATATTATTACGCCTTAATTTGAGGGCTATTGCTTCATGGTCCTCTTTACACGCACCAAATCAATGGACTGCCATTGAAAAGGAAGTGTTATACCCGGTTCACTCATGCTCTTTAGTTTGGGGTACCCTCCCATCCCTGGATCCCATTTTTTTTTTTAAACGTCATTGCACTGCTCCAATGACCTTTACTCTAACCATTTGGCGTAAATGTCTCAAAAGCTATTCTCTTGCCTCACCTTGCCCTCCCCTTGTGATTGTGCTGTTTAACCAATCATACCAGACAGTATGTCCCTGGGCAGGGTATTCCCATGGCTTAATGCCCCTCTTTTTCAACTCCGGAATTTGGTTCATCCTATCACGTGGAGATTACATACTTTTGATATTCTATGTGATAAATTTGATAAACCCTCCCACCTTTTTCATTTTTATTTACAGGATAGACATTTCTTTCACTCCAAATCTCCAACCCTGACTCTTGATAAACCAACCTCCTTTGAATATGTATGCGCTCAGAGTCCTCACCAACTACATTTAATATCCTCTATCCACCGTATCCTCCATGAGTCAACCCCTCTTACTGAGACCACATACCATTATATGAGAAGATGGCCCCATTTATTGGGCCAATCTATCACGGTCCAGGTATGGAATAGGATTTGGTCCTCTACTTTTAAGTCCTCCAAATGTGTAACCCAGAGGGAAATGTCCATTAAGATCCTCATCTTTTGGTATAAAACTCCTGATGTCATTCACAAATATGATTCCTCAGTTTTGCCGCGCTGCTGGAGTTGCGGAACTGACACAGGTTCTTTATTTCATATTTTTTGGCAATGTTCCCTGATTCAACCCTTTTTGCACGATGTGAGGCTACTAATACAGAAGGTGGTGAATGTGTCCCTTCCGCTGGATCCCTTAAATTGTCCGTTGGGCCTTCCTATTTCAGGCTTAACCAAAAAAGTAAATCGGCTAATCTCTTATATTTTGTTAGTTGCTAAAAGGCTTATTCCATTGTGCTGGCTGTCCAACACACCTCCTTCGTGGTCCAGATTTCTTCACCTGGTGGCTGAGATTCAGGGGATGGAATTTTTAACGGCCTCTGTAGATGATTCCATCTTCCGATTTGATAAAGTTTGCGAACCTTGGGATCGATCGGAATATGGGACCCCTGTGCCAACTGCCACATCTTAAATTGTATTAGCATTACATTATTTTTGATCATATTCCTTTTCCCCCCCTCCCATTTCTATGTATACCACTTGGTGCCTTCTTGGATTATATGTTACCTATCATATACCCTCCACAAAAACCTTTGTTTTTTGATCTTTATTATTATTATTATACAGGATTTATATAACACCAACAGTTTACGCAGTGCTTTACAATATAAAAGGGAGACAATACAGTTATAATACAATAAAATACAAGAGGATTAAGAGGGCCCTGATCAGAAGAGCTTACAATCTAATAGGGTGGGGCAGGTGGTACAAAAGGTTGCAACTGTGGGGAATGAGCTGTTGGAAGTGGTAGGAGATTAGTTGGAGACGTGATAGGCTTTCCTGAAGAGATTGCCTGCAGGTAGCAAGAGCAGGGGATAGCCGGATAGATGGAGGTAGCGAGTTCCAGAGGATGGGAGAGGCTCTGGAGAAATCCTGGAGATGAGCATGGGAGGAGGAGATGAGGGAGCTTGAGAGCAGGAGGTCTTGAGAAGAGCGGAGAGGTTGATTTGGGTGATATTTGGAGACAAGATTGGTGATGTAGCTCAGGGCAGAGTTGTGAATGGCTTTGTATGTTGTGGTTAGTATTTTGAATTTGGGAGCCAGTGTAGGGATTGGAGGAGAGGGTTGGCAGACACTGAGCGGTTGGCAAGGTGGATAAGTCTGGCAGCAGCATTCACGATAGACCGAAGAGGGGATAGCCTATGGAGAGGCAGGCCAATGAGAAGGGAGTTGCAGTAGTCAAAGCGAGAGAAGATAACAAGGGAGTGAATGAGGAGCTTGGTGGTTTCATTTGTTAAAAAGGGGAGAATTTTAGAGATATTACGGAGGTGAATTCTACAAACTTTTGACTATGATTGGATCTGAGGCTGAAATGACAAGTCAGAGTCTAGGATTACACCTAGTACCCTGGCGTGAGGGAAGGAACTGATGGTTGCATTGTTGATTTTGATGGAAAAGTCATGGAGGGGGGTACGGGCAAAGGGGAATATTAATAGCTCTGTTTTAGAGAGATTTAGTTTAAGGAAGTGGTGCGACATCCATGCTGATATGTCAGTTAGTAAGTTAGTAATGCGAGAGGAGACTGAAGGAGTGAGGTGAGGAGTAGACAGATAGATTTGGGTGTCATCAGCGTATAAGTGGTATTGGAAGCTGTGGGCGGTTATCAAGTGACCAAGGGAGGAGGTGTAGATAGAAAAGAGAAGGGGTCCAAGAACAGAGCCTTGGGGGACCCCCACAGAAAGGGGCAATGGAGAGGAGGAGACAGAGTTGTAGGTGACACTGAAGGAGCGCTGTGATAAATAGGCAGAGAACCAGGATAGAGCAGAATCTTGGAGGCCAAGGGAATGTAGTCTTTTGAGAAAGAGCGGGTGGTCAACAGTATCAAAGGCCGCAGAGAGGTCAAGTAGTAGGAGTATGGAGTATTGGCTGTTGGTTTTAGCAGTTAGTAAATCGTTAGTGAGTTTTAGTAAGGCAGTTTCCTTGGAGTGCTGCGAGCGAAAGCCAGACTGTAAGGGGTCAAGAAGGTTACTTTCACTGAGGTAGGAGCTAAGACGGTTGTAGACTAAGCATTCTAGAAGTTTAGAGGCGAATGGGAGCAATGAGATGGGTCTTAAGTTGTTCAGGTTGGTAGGGTCCAGTGAGGGCTTTTTAAGTATGGGAGTGATCTGCGCATGTTTTAGAGGGGAGGGGAAGATGCCACTAGAGAGGGAGAGATTGAAGATGTGAGTGAGGGAGCATAGGATAGAAGAAGAGGGTGACTGTAGTAGTTGTGAAGGAACAGGATCCAAAGGAAATTGGTTAGGTGGGCATCTGAGAAAAGTTTTGTAACCTCTTCAGTAGTAGCCAATTCAAAAGAGGAGAGTGTTTAATGTGCTGCTAGGCAAGGTATGTTGGGTGGGGAAGTCATATGCACAGTGGAGGTATCCTCACAAATTGCATCAATCTTGTCTTTGAAGTGATTGGCAATCTTTTGGGCAGTGAGTGAGTTAGTGGGTAGGGGGGGTGGGGGACAAAGCAGAGAGTTAAAGGTTGAGAAGAGCCGACGGAGACTGGATGACAAGGAATTAATAAGAGAGACAAAGTAGGCTTGTTTGGCAGAACTGCTCTCTGGTTTTGAGTTCTATTATTTACCAATGAGTTGTTTATTTTATGCATTTTTGATTCTTTTACTTCTATATTTTTTTTCTGTTATCATTATGTTTTCATTATCAGTGCATTGTGCATTATGTAACAATTTTATATCTGTTCTTTTATAACCCAATAAAAATACAATTTTGAAAAAAAAGATGAACAGGCAGCTGCCCTGGCCAGCCCATCTCCCTTACGTTGGGTATTAGAATTTAAATATTTAGGTGTCCTGGTGTCGAGGGATATGGCACAATATTACACCCGTAATCTCCTTTCCCTGATATCTCTCCTTAAAGAAAGATGCTCGGCATGGTTGGGCTCCCCTTGAATCTTCTTGGACGCATCAATATTCTGAAAATGGTTGTGCTACCCAAATTCAATTATTTATTTTGAAATAGTCCAGTTTGGGTTCCGGCCTCCTTTTTCAGGGAGGTGGACAAGTGCATTGGGGCTTTTAACTGGAATGGAGCTGTTCCGCACCTGGCTAGATCCACACTTCAGCTTCCTATGCAGTTGGGCTGTTTGGCGCTGCCCAACTTCCAAGTACCGTATATTATTGGGCAGCAGTTTTGGTTACAGCATACTGGTGGTTTGAGGGGGCCTGCACTACCACAGCAGTTTGTCTAGAGGCGGCATCCCTGAGCTCAATGCTGGATTTACAGAACCTGGTTTATAGGGGGCTGGAGTGTACAGGGTTGTTCCGACTCCCAGTAAAAGTACACTTCGAGTCTGGGTGGCCGCTAGGCGACACTTCTTCCGGGAGGATCGCTGGTCGCCGGTACAACCTCTATGGGGGAACCCCAGTCTAGCCCATTTTAGATCAATCCCAGATCCCCAAGTCTGGGCAAGATATGGTATCAAGACCCCGTGGGACATAATGCCTGAGGGAACGTTATTAACCTACCCACAGCTTTGCAGGACGTTTAAGTTACCGGGTTGGGTGTACTTTAGGTACATCCAGCTCCGGCACGCTGCCAGAGCTCAGTTCCCTTCTAAGCCCCTACTTCAACTAGACCTTGTTGAGATGGTTTTATCACAGGATGGGCTGGGAAAGCCACTTTCTACACTATATGGGACTCTGCTTAGAACTGATTCACCCAAAATCGAGAAACTTTGGGCTCTCTGGAATGCAGATATCCCCCCCCCCAGATAGGGAGGATTGGGAAGATGCTTTGGAGTATCGAAAGATAAGTTGATACAAACAAAACTGCTTCATTGAGTTTATTACACACCAGTAAGACTACATAAACTATACCCAGATAGGGACCCACACTGCTCACGGTGCCGAAATCAGATAGGCACTCTAATACACAGACAGACTGCCCCTGGATATGAACCTTCTGGTTAGAACTCTTTGACCTGATCAATACTAAGCTGGGATTATCAATCTCCATGTTACCTGAGTTGGCACTCCTGGGGATCCCTGATGATGACCAAAGATCCCATCATAACAAACTTTTAATTTCATATTTAATGTTCTATGCTAAAAAGGCGATCATTTGCAAATGGTCCTCTCCTAGTCCACCCACTCTGTCCTCCTGGATGGCTATGATTGTTGTTGCATTGCCACTTTACAAATTGACATACATTAGTCGTGGCTGCCCCTGGAAGTTCAACAAAGTGTGGCTGTCCTGGATGTCGGTGTGAACAGGGCCTCCTCATAGATCCTACTGTAGTGCCTCCCGGGCTTGAGCCTTAATTTTGATACCCTTCACTCCTCCTCCCCCCTTAATACTTCCTGGGAAAATCTCTGCACCTCCCCTTGCCTCTCTGTATCTTTTGCGCCAAGAAATGCTGCCTATCCACAGAAGGTAGAGGACTCTAAAATGTATGCAGGATGTGCTGTGGTGACTTTATTATTGTTACTCTTATTGATACAGGAGCCTGGATTCATATCTATATGTGGCTTCCCCTATGTGATTTTCCATTCATGTTCATGTTTTGGGCATATTTGTTCCTTATTGTTGTATACTATGATGTTTTAAATATGTATGCTGGGGGGGCGTGGCTTGGCGCGCGACGAGGATGGCCGCACACTAACAGAGCTCCGCAGCACACACAGCCGTTCGCAACCTAATACCCGACCCAGAGCCACCAGATGCCGGGTAAGAAGCTACATTACACGCCTAAATCCCGCCCGAGACGTGGATCGGTGCCCCACTCGGCTTCTACCATCCCGGATATCTTTAAAGCTAAACAGCTTACCAGCGGCGGCAAAACGAGATCCAAGATGGCGCCGGCTCACAATGAGGAGGAGTACAGTGAAGACTCCCAGTTGGCTCCGGAGGACTCAGACAGGGGTAAGTCTCGACCAGATCACCCCTTAACATACGCCGACATGTCCCTGATAGCAGCAGACATCAAAGCCACTTTTTCAGCTGCCATCACAGACCTAAAGACTAGCATGCTGGTTATTAATGAGAAAATGTCAGCGGTGGAGGCCGCGGGAAGACACAGGGACAAGGTCATAGGCAGGCTTGAAAAGGTCTCACTGACACAATCCCAGCACCTAATAAACATGAACAGACATATTGAAGACCTCGACAATAGAGGCAGAAGGTGCAATATCAGGGTGAGAGGGATCCCCGAATCGGTGGAACAGGATCAAATTACCCCAGCGCTCCAGAGGGTGTTCAACAGTTTATTAGATAGACCTGAGGACTTGGAGATTGATTTTGTCAGAGCTCATAGAGCCCTTAGACCGAAAGGCCCAGAATCAGCACCACCAAGGGATATTATATGCTGTTTGCAAAGTTTTGTGCTAAAAGATGAAATAATGAGGAAAGCAATGAGAAATGAGAGAATTGTTTTTAATGGAGCAACAATCATGCTATTTCAAGACTTATCTCAGATTACACTGCAAAATAGACGTGCCTTGCGCCCTCTGCTAGAGAAAATACGGGAAAAAGATCTCAGATACTCATGGCGATTCCCTTTTGCTCTGATGGTCTCATACAACGGTCACCAACACACCCTGCGCACCCCCACTGACCTCCCGGAATTTTGCCGCGCTCTAGATTTGGATCAGATTGACCTACCAGAGTGGTACGCTGATTTCCTACGGACACCAATTGAAAGAAGTCCACCGAGCTCACCTTTTCCACACCCGACAAGAGATTGTCCAAGAAATCCAAATACAGCAGATCTGGAAACCCCAAAATGGGAACCCCAAGAAGATCCGCAGAAGATGCCAGAATCCAGGAGAATGAATGATGTGACACCCGTACCTCAATTTGTTGTTAGTGCACACTAACGTTCTCACAGTTAATTAGTTTATGTGTGCTTTGCAGAAATCTTGAACTTGATAACTCTAGTATGGATCTGCTTTTAGGACTTTCGAATTTCTCCCCCACACTTAAATCTTGTGACCCACTGCACGGAGGTGCAGCACCAAAGTTATGCAGTTATCATTATCCTACAGGTTCACCTTAAGATATAATTGAAGAACGGCTGTTCTCACAGGGCGGAAGCATTGATCTTCTAAAAAGGACAATAATACCTTTAGTACACCATCCGAATTATCTATGTCTGTACATGGAGGGCTTTAGTCTTAGTTTGGAAATTTTTGTTTGGACTCTGCCCACGCTTAATAAGACCTTCTACCACCTCAACCCGAATTTTAGATTACTACTTGGGTTGGGTATACAATGGTTCAGTTTTTCTTTTAATTTTTATTAAGTTAATTTCATTAAGGCTGTGTGTGACGCAATAGAGTTCTCTCCCAAACTCGATTTTATACATCTTTTACTTAGCTGGTGTGTCACCACTTGGTCGTTGACGACTCCCTCTTCCCCCACAAAGTGACCCAGTAGCCTGATTACAGGTCTAAGGGCTCACTATCAAACCCAGTGGGCTCCCCCTCTGGGGAGGTGAGATCACTCCCTGGTAGGGGACCCCCCAGTACTTTATTTGCTTCCTCAATCTACTCTCACTTTTTATTTACTTATCGTTTATCTTTTTCTTTTCTTTATTAAGCTCCTCCTTTTTGTTTCCTCTACCTTTTTCTCTCTCCATCTATATTTTTTTCGCTCTATTTTTTTATTTAACTCCACCCAGATCCGTTTCATTTAGGATTAAGATTGAGAGTCTTTGATACTAGTAAAGTGTTTGACCGGGCTTTTGTAGTTACCTCCTTGCAGATTACCCTCGGGACCGCCTCCTCCTGACCTTTCGTCATGGCCTACTCATCGTTGGGGAGAAATCCTCTGGTAATCTCACACAACGTAAGAGGACTAAATGTTCCTAAATATGTATGCTGTGTTCTCATGTCATGGTTGGCTTATTCAGCCATTGCTTATTTGTTCAGTTATTAATCCTTCAATAAAAAAAAATCCTGATTGTTAAAAAAAAAAAAAATCTAATCTCTTCAATTCAGGCCAATATACTGTATATTCAGCTACATATTTTTGGTAAAAAAATTCCATTAAGCATATATTGAGTGGTTTGAATGGTTTGTGCAAAAGTTATAGTGTCTACAAACGATGGAAAATTTTTATGGAATTTTCATTTATTTATTTTTTTTGCTAGTAATGGTGGTAATCAGCGATTTTTAGCAGGACTGTGACATTGCGGTGGACACATCGGACGCCTAACTGACACTTTTGACACTTTTTTGGGGACCAGTGACACTAATACACTGATCAGTGCTAAATATATGCACTGTTACTGTACTAATGACACTGGCAAAGAAGGGGTTAACATCAGGGGTGATCAAAGGGTTAGGTGTGTCCCTAGGGGGTGCTTTCTTACTGTGTGGGGCATGCTCTGACTGAGTGAAGACAGAGATCTGTGTTCCTGCAAGATCTCCATCTTCTCCCCTGTCAGAACGGGAATCTGCCTCCCGGGAACGATCGCGGGTGGCCGGCAGACATCGGGTCTGCCGGACCTGCTGATTGGCATCCCCTGTGATCAATCAGCATGCAACCGTGCCTCCGGCAGCGTGCGCACCCCAGTGTCTATTGCACAAAATGACAGACAGGTACGTGATTTCGCGCAATAGAGCCGACCTGCTGCAGTAAATATGCGGTAGGCGGTCGACAAGTCGTTCATTTTTTTTGAGCAGCGGGGAAAGAGATGCGTTAGTCGTGCTCTGCCAAATTGATGTTTAAGGAGAAAAATTTCCATGTTGATAATGCAGCAGAAATAGTAGGGTGAGACATTTTTTTAGAAATAGTTCTTACGGGGTGAGCTAATGGAAGAGAGCTTAAATCATCCTCTGGAATAAAAGCTTGTTCTTTAAACCTCCATTTTTTGCTAAATGTGGGTGTAAACCAGTATCTGATTTGGTCCAATACCACTGCCACATAATAGTCTTTCGTGTTGGAGAAACCATGTTTTATGATGGTTGCGTAAGGGCATCATGTTTTTCTTTTCAGCCAGACAAATGAACTCAGAATATGTTTTAGAGTACCAAAAAAGGCTCTGGCATCGCTATAGGGAAGGCTCTGTATAAATAAAGAAGTTTAGGGAGTGTAATCATTTTAAAGGCTACAACTTTGCCTGCTCATAAAAGATATTATTTACTTATCTGCTGGAGATCACAGTTGTATATGTGTAGGAATGACAAGTAGCTGCATGAATATAAGTTGGAGGAGGGAGAGGTTAGGGATATGCCTAGATATAGCATTTAGGAAGTCACCCATTGGAAGGGAAATTTAGATTGGATGTGGGGCTTGGTGGAATCTGGAATACTTACACTAAGAATATTTGATTTAGAGTCACTTACCTTGCAAAATGAGCAAGAATTAAATAGATTCAAAGTTTCACACTGTTACAAGGGAAGAAGTAAGTTCTGTTAATGTGAGAATTATGTCATCTGCATATAATGTGATTTTAAATTCTTTGTTTTTAATCTGAATTCCTAAGATAGAAGTATTGGCGCACATTTTTTGAGCTAGCGGTTCCATTATTAGCGTGAAGATTATAGGGGAGAGGGAGCACCCCTGCCTTTTACCATTTTTATTTAAAGTCATTCACCTTGTAAAATGAGCAAGAATTAAATAGGTTCAACGTTTCACACACTGTTGCATGGGAAGAAGCCAGTTCCATTAATGTGAGAATTATTTAATCTGAAAATAATGTGATTTTAAATTATTTGTCTTTAATCTGAGTTCCTAAGATAGAAATATTAGTACAATTATTTTGAGGTAGGGGTTCCATCATTAGCGTGAAGATTATAGGGGAGAGGGGGCACCCCTGCCTTCTACCATTAGGATCTGAACAAACTCCACCCGAGAGGACATGGGCAGTGGGTTAGAATATAATGCTAGGATGGCTGACAAGATGTTGCCCTGAAAACCAAATGTTGAGAGAGTTTGTTTCAGGTATCCCCAATGGATCCTGTCAAATGCTTTCTTTGTGTTAAGTGTTACAAACAGGGTCGGGGTATGGTTGGAGTAGTACAGGAGGTTTGTGATCTTACAAGTGGCATCAGAAGCTTGTCTGCCTAATGTGAAATTACTTGGTCAGGGTGTATAAGGTGAGGTATAATGTTGGGGGCTAATCTCTGAGCCACTAGTCTCACATATGGTTTTAGGTCTGTACAGTATTTAGCAATGAGATTGGATGAAAATTTGAAGGGATAACTGGTTCCTTCCCTGGCTTAGGCAGAGTTACAATATTTGGGGAGAGCATTTCACTTGGAAATTCGCCAGAGGACACAGCAGATTTGAATGTCTGACAATATGGTGTTAGGAAAAACTAACTGAGGGTCCATTTAGATCAAAATAGTCTGTAAGGCTATCTTTTATGACAGATTTGTTATCTGGAAGAGCCATTAGGTGTGTGTCGTTCTGTAGCTGGGAGTGGAGGAATTGATCATTTTGATGTTCAGAAGGATTGAAACGGGCGCATGATCTGACCATGATATAACATGTATTTTCAATGCGAGGGCTTCTTGGAGGAGTTGTTTGTCTCCTAAGAATAAGTCTATTCAGGAGTATGTGCAGTGTGGCTTAGAAAAAAAGGTTTAGTCTCTCACCGTAGAGTGCTGACATCTCCAGATATCATAGTCATTAGCGTGGAGAAAAGAGATTGTCAGGGCTTTTTTCAATGCGGGACCTTTGATCCCCATGGATGTATCAGGGGCCAAATTAAAGTCACCGCAGAATATATTATATACAGTCAGGTCCATAAATATTGGGACATCGACACAATTCTAATCTTTTTGGCTCTATACACCACCACAATGGATTTGAAATTAAACAAACAAGATGTCCTTTAACTGCAGACTTCCAGCTTTAATTTGAGGGTATTTACATCCAAATCAAGTGAACAGTGTAGGAATTATAACAGTTTGTATATGTGCCTCCCACTTTTTTTTCCAAAAAAGTTTTTATTGTTTTTCACACAAGTAAGGTTACAATAGGCATTGAACATACATATTGAATATGGACAATATGAACATGAACAGTAGGAAAAAGCAATCAGGCCTACAATCTTACATTGTTAACACGTAAATCTATATCAATATCATATAATTTAACCAACAATTTGTGTATTTCAATTATAGTCTTACTGAGACTGTAGGTCTGTAGGGTCCTGTGTTATACTCGTACTGTCTCATGAAAAAATCATGTTTGGGGGTGTAAGTGTTATGGATCGAGGTATATGTTTATGCATAGCCCCTTGGGGTTTTGCGGTTATCCTATCTATTTAGAGTGTGTTCATGCGATATTCAAGCTATGTTTGCAATTTGGTAAGGACTTAGGACTGGATATATGTGGTTTGTGTTGTTGGTGTCATCCTGTTCAAGTCAGTAAATATAGGTTATATATTTATCAGAGGGGGTGGGTAGGGAAGAAGTGGGGCAGGCTGTGGGGAGTGAGTATGGGATGGGTATATACTAAAATGAAGGGGGAGATTAATGATATGGGCTTATATAAATGAGGAGTATATTAAGAGGAGAGAGAAAAGTGGAGGAGGGAGGGATGGTATTGAGGATATTGAAATTAGGGTAGTATTTTGTGATGTGGAAGTATCTGTGTATCTCTCTTGCTTCCCTCCTCAGGAAGGGGCTCCCACGAGACCCATGTCAGCTGACACCATATGTGAAGCAGGGTTCCTGGTTGGTCTGTACACCTCCAGCATTCCTCTGGAATTGCTGGATTGATTTTATGTAGTAAGGCGGGTGTGCGGTACCAATAAGTTTGGATTTTGAATCCATTCTCCTGGGTAGTCACATTGATAGATCCCTTGTGAATGTTGAGATAAATTTTTTCCCACTCTTTCGGCGAGAGAGCTATAGACAGATCTCTTTCCCAAGCGGTACACATTGTCGAGTTATTAGGTTTACAGTCTGTGAAGAGAAGGGAGTGTGTAGCTGATATCAAGTGCGTCTGGGGTGTTTTCTGGGAGCAAAGGTGCTCAAAAGGAGTCAATTGTCTGGAACAGGAAAATTTCCTGTCTAGGTTTCTTAATAAATGTGTGATCATGAGATATGTCCATTCTGGTATCTGAGGTTTGTCAAATTTAGATGAAAGTTGAGATGCCGAGGAGAGTTTCTCTTGGTTGTAAAATTTGTGAGCCAAGATCTTTCCGCCAGGCCAATTTTTTTGCTAGTAAGTAAGCGTGCATACCTGGGGGAAAGTCCGGGTTCAGTCTGATTGGAGTCATTGGGGCTTGTATTGTCGAGATGGAGGAGCATTTGCAAGTCATGTGAAGGTATTGGATTGTTAGTCTGATTAGAGGGTGGGGCTTTAGTTTGGTAGGAAAGTGGCTTTCCAAAATCCAAGGCAACAATGCTAGTGAGAGATTTGGAAATGAGTCTTCCAGTCCAATCCAATCTTTTGTGGATTTGTGGAGGATATGTACATATGACAAGGATTCTGGTCATATGTACAGCTTTGTAGTAGTTGGTAAGTATCTGGTAAACCTATGCCTCCTAGGTGTTTGGGTAAGGCTAGTTGTGCATATTTAATCCTAGGTTTGCGGCCCTCCCAGAAAAAGGTAGAGCTGATGTGTCTGTAGGATTTGAAGAAGGTTGGTGGTACGTGGATCGGAACAGTCTGCAAGATATAGAGGATTCATGGTAGAGTGTTCATTTTTAGAATTGCAGCTCTCCCGAACCATGAGAACATCGTCCGGTTCCAATTTTTGAGGCCTTCTGTAAGTTTGTTTAGTATCGGCAAGTAATTTTTTGCATACAGATTTGATAGTTTTGTGGGTAGTTGTATTCCTAGATAGGTGAGTGCATCTGGTTGCCACTGAAAGGGGAAATTTGCTTTGCAGTGATCAACTAGGGATGAAGGTAGGGAGACATTAAGAGCAAAAGATTTAGTAAAGTTAATTTTGAGGTTGGATAACAGACCAAATTTACGTAATTCTTCGAGTAGTACTGGGATTGTGATATGTGGATGAGTGAGGGATAGGAGAATGTCGTCTGCGTAAGCGGCTAATTTGTATTCTCTTTGGCCCGTGGATACTCCCCGTATGTCTGGGTTATGACGTATAGAGCATAGAAGAGGTTCGAGCGTGAGCACAAAGAGGATGGGGGAAAGGGGACATCCTTGCCTCGTTCCATTGTGGATAGGGAAGGCATTCAACAGGGTGTTATTTACTCTAATTCTGGCTGAAGGTTGGGCATACAATGAAAATATGAGACTGAGCATGTGTGGGCCTATGCCCATTGTTTGAAGGACAGAAGCCATATAATCCCAAGACACCCTGTCGAATGACTTCTCCGCATCCAAAGAGAGAAAGAAACCTGCATGTTTTGAGGTAGTCATGAGGTGGTGTAAGTTGATAAATTTTATAGTATTGTCCCTGGCTTCCCTGCCAGGGACAAAGCCGACTTGATCTCGGGTGGTGATTGATGGGAATAGTAAAAGAAGTCTATTGGCTAGAATTTTGGAAAAAATCTTAATGTCTACATTAAGTAGTGAAATTGGCCTGTAGTTTGCTTGTGATAGATCTTTATTATCTTTGGGTATAACTGTAATGTGTGCTTGTAGCATTTCTGGCGTGAGTGGGTCTGATAGGGGGTTAAGAGCTTTTGAGAAGGGTGCACTAAGCATGTCAAAGAATGTTTTGAAGTAAACAGCAGATAGACCAGGACCTGGGCTTTTTCCTGACTTCAGGCTTTTAACGGCTTCTTTAAGTTCCTGTTGGGTAATCAGGTTTTCTAGTATGCTGGAGGATTCTGGGGAGATCCCCTTGGGGCAGTGCAGTTCTAAAAAAATTTTAATTTTAGCTTGACGTTCCGCAATGGAGGAAGTTGGTGTGTTAGACTTATCTATATTGTAAAGTTTTGTGTAGAATCTCTCAAATTCCTGGGCTATAGCCGTATTGCTTGTGTGTATTTGACCTATTGGGGAGTGTATCTTATGTATCGTCGTTTTGGCTCTCTTCGAGTGTAGTGCTTGGGCGAGAAAGCGTCCGCTTTTGTTTCCCGATTCATAAAATAGCTTGTGAGATAGCATGAATTTTTTCCTAACTGTGCAACTTAGTTCTTCCTGTAATAGTTTGCGTGTGTCTGTGAGATCTTGGAAAGATTTCTGGGCTAAAGTCGGTTTGTGGAGGGCCTCCATTGTCTTAAGTTTATGGTATAGGCCTGTGAGGTATCGTTGCCTTTCTTTTTTAATTGTCGCCGCCATTGAGATGAGTCTGCCTCTTATCACAGATTTATGTGCTTCCCATTGGGTTAGACTGGAGGTCTCTGGTGTGTCATTTTCTCAAAAGTAGTTATCTAAACAATTGGTAATTGTTGAAATTCTGGATTTATCTGTCAGTATCATGGGGTCGAGTCTCCAGATATTGGTGTACGTGATCTTATCAGGAAATGTCAGGGTTAGCGTAATCAGGTGATGGTCCAAGATGGTCAAGGGTTCTATCGTCACCTTAGACAAGAGAGGAAGATCCCTCTGAGTGAGAAACAAATAATCCTGTCTGGAGTATTTTTTATGTGGTGCTGAAAAAAAGGTAAAGTCCTTTTCCTATGGTTTGAGGGTGCGCCATGTGTCATCAAGAAGAAGAGATTGAATACTCAGTTTTATTTGGCGTAGTGCCCTATATGGTAGGCTGGATGTCCCTGTAGATGTGTCTAGGATAGGATCAAGTGGGGCTTTGAGATCTCCTCCCAATATGAGTATGCCAGTTTGGAAAGAGGCGAGGGATCGCAGTGTTTTACGAATGAATGGGACTTGTGAAACATTGGGGCAGTAGATGTTTGCTAGCGTAATTGGTTTATTTTGGAAATCCCCTTTTAGGAAGACATATCTCCCTTGCTCGTCAATTAGTGAATCTGTTATTTTGAGAAAGGTGTTCTTAGAAATGAGGATTGTGACTCCTTTAGTTTTGGAGTTCGGTGTTGATGCATGGTCCATCTAGGATCTCTGAGCCTGTTTGATTCGGTGTCACCGGCATCCGAATCCTCTTCCCCTGGTAAGCGTATTTTATCTGTTTCCAGTTCACGATCGTACAATCAATGATATACAGAGGAGAAGATTTTCACACCAGTTCAACATTTCATACACAGTTTACTTTGGGACTTTCTGTTTTTTGTTTATGGCTATACATTGGGACATTATCGCATCGTATCTATCATTCACTATTTTTTATCATGTCACATGTGTTCCATCCATGCGCCTTTTCTAATGGCTACTATCACTGATGTGTTTTTCACCATTGGTTATCATCATTAGCGCTACATTATAATTTTGTTTGTGTTTGTAATATTGGTCATATTTTATGTAGCTGCTTTTTATATATTGGGCTAGCGCAGTGTCATTTATATTTTTTGTTGATGCATGGTAGCTTGTCGGAAAGTCTCGGTTAGAGAATTTAGGGATTGCTGCTAAGGAGAAGTGAGTCTCTTGTAAGAGCACAACATCCGCCTTCATGCTTTTCATGCATGTTAGTACCTGGGATCGTTTTTCGGGTATATTGAGGCCTTTGGCATTAAGTGAAACTACTTTAAGTGTGACATTTTTTGTTGTGGTTCTGGTGTCTGCCATGATGTCTCCAGGTGTAACTGCACTAGTGGTAGGTCTCCTAGAGGAGGGAAGCAAGAGAGAGACCAAAAGAGGGGGAATGGGTGGTAGTATGGGGGAGGATTGTGAGGGGAGGTAACGGGTCAGGAAGGTGGGGGGAGGGGGGGACCTTGTGTGTAAGCTGTTGGTAAAGGGTGGGAGTGGGGGGTAGGTGATGAGAGTTGTGATCTTAGGTTGACTGGCGGTGATTAGGAACTTTTTCTATAATCACTTATAGTAAATCCAGTAGAGGTTAGTCAGTACTCTCAGAGTCCGCTGTGTGTGGGTGTGGTTGGGTGAGGTTCCTAGATGGAGTGGTACTCTTGTTCCAGTGAGGTCTTGGTGTTTAGTGCGGTTATCGCTTGTTATTAGAGGTTAAGTGATCCAGCATATTAGCGGATTTGAGCTAAGCTATGAGTGTGTGTAGAGGAATGAGGAGAATTCATTTTGGATGATATGTTTGGTTTGACGCTTCAGGCGGAGTGGTTTGAGGCCATGTATGTGTCATGTGATGTGACATCATTGTGGTTAATGTGATGAATCAGTTTGTTCAACATAGTACATAAAAAATTTTAAAAGTCTATAACAAAGTAGAAGCATAACAGTATTATGAATTCATTGAGTTTACAGAACTTATTTAACTAAAAAACCAAATGTGGTAACAACAATGGTAATCCTGCCGTGGCTAATCTGTGTTAGTAACCCTGGAGAGGGGTGGGGGGGGGTTGTGAATCCACAACCCTAGGGCCGAGGCTGGAGTAACATGTCTACAGTGGGTATAATAAATCTTCTTGGAGATCTAGTAGTTGGAACGGGGGAATATGATATGATATTACCGTTTTTGTGTCTAGCAGGCTCAGGAGATGTGTTAGTAGGTCAATATGAGCTCAAGAATAACTTTAGTGTCGGCGGTAATCAGGGAAATACTTGTGTGAGCTCATTTACGTTCAGGGTAAGGGAGAAAGAGAGAGTCAGATGATGGTGGCACCGAGTTATAGTTAAATGCTATTAGGAAAGGGTTCTAGCAGATGTTTCAGTTCCTATGGTCACTCCATAGAGAGTTTGGTTAAATGTGCGTGAGATCCAACTCATCATTCCTACAGAGGGTTCTGAAATAAATGGGTCCACATGGAGAGTGCCGCCCTCATATGTGTCTCAGTACATGCATGTACATTTTAAACATTTGCAGGCATGACATTACCTTTCTGACCTATCTCCTGTCTTCCTGATAATTGACAGTTAGGAGAAATAGTGGCAGTACAGAACTTAGGAGTATTTAAATTGGTTTACTCTTTCTCATCTGAGGGAGGTAAAATAGTCCTTACCAGTTACCTTATGTGAGGGTTCACCTTCTTACACTTTAGTGGTAAAATTTAAAGTCTGTGGAAAAAAAGAAAGAAAAAAAAAGAAAGAGAAAGAAGAGAAAAAATAAATAAATAAATACATAAATAAATAAAAAAAAAAAGGAAAAGAAGAACAAAAAGAAAAAAAAAAAGAAAAGAAATTTCCACCACCAGCTCAGGCAGTAGAAAAAGAAGGAGAAAAAACAAAAAGGAAAAAAAAATTAAGGTGGCTGAGTACTTTATAAGTTCAATCGTTTCCAGTAGATCTGCTTCCTGGGGTATAGTCGGAGAAAGGCAGTCACTTTAAACTGTCTGTGTTCTTTTTCTATGTCTGTTTCAATGATGTTTTGAGGGGGTGCGTATCTCCAGGTGGCATAGTGGTGGGGCAGGTGGAAGGCTTGTTTGGCCTTCTGACTATTGGATGAAAGGGAGCGTATATGTTCCTGAACAGTACAGTACATGTACATTTCTTCTTTAGCCAACAGCAGGGCCACCATTGGGCAATTAAACTGAAGTTAGGGTCGTTTACATTGGTAACTTCATGTGAAAAAGTCAGTGTTCAATCTATATCTGTCTTCTTCCTCTTACATACAATCTTCAGGTTTTAGACCACGATTGGAGAGGTAGGGGATTAATCTAGTTTATGAGTGGCGAGCTCTGCGGTGCTCTGAGGATGCTGTAGGGCTGCCATTTTTCAGGATCCCCGCTGCTTGGGATGGTGAGGGTGGAGGTTGTGCACGGCGGTGTCGGATGCTGAAGTTTCCCGCTTCAGCGATGCCATCCATGGAGGTGGCTCTGCAAAGTAGAGGAAGATGGAAGTCACTGTACCAGTCAGGCAGGTCCACCAGTGGGAGGTTGAGCGAGGTACAGAAATGTTCCAGGTCTTCTGGCATTCTGAGATTTGCAGTGTGACCATTGTGGGAAGCCGATAGACAAAAGGGAAACTTCCAGCGGTATACTATGTTTCTGGCCCTTAGTACATCCAGCAGGGGTCTCACTTCTCTCCTCCTCTGTAAAGCTATGCTGGATAAGTCTTGGAATAATTTAATCTCAGAGCCCTGAAAGGAGAAGTGTATGCGGCCTCTAGCTTTGCGGAGGATTTCTTCCTTAAAGAGAAAGTCAGTCAGGCAGCAAATGATGTCCCTGGGTGGGTCAGTATCCCTTACTCTCAGGCGTAGCGCTCTATGGATGCATTCCATAGCTATAGAGGTTTCTGGGGGTCTTTCTAGAAGCTCATTGGAAAGGGCAGTGACCATGCGAGAGAGCTGGGCAGAGTCAATTGATTCAGGGAGGCCTCTTACCCTTAAGCTGTGGCGTCTTCCGCGATTGTCCAGATCCTCCATATGATTGTTTATGTCTCTGAGGTGGGCCGCATGAGATTCTGTCACTTGCTGCATATGACACAGTGAGGCATCATGGCGGGCTTGAGTTTCTTCAACCTCCTCTATTCTAAGGTTCATTGCCTTAATGTCTGATCGTAGGTCAGAAATAGTAGCAGACAATGTGTTTTTAATGTCTGCTGCCACTGTGCGAAGGTCGGCTAGATTTACTGCTGAGTCAGCCTGCATTCTGGGTGAAGGAGGGGGGCTGCGGCTCCGGTCTCTATGCTGATTTCGGCTGTCTGAGGGGGATGTGAGGGAAGAGGCCTGTGATGGCAGTGTCTCCCTGACGCTGTGACCGGAATATCTCCGGTATAGCTGAGTTTCCAAAATATATTCCCAAAATATATTTTTTGGCATCGATCGAGTACATTTTCACTCGAGGGGTGGTGACTTTAATAAGCGCCTCCTCCAGTGTGAATTAAGATGGATGTTCAACCTACATGCCACTCTACCTCCTGTCCTCAACGAGGCATTCAACTTTAAGTCCTTTCTTCCTGGCTTTGTTTCAGGAGGCCTGTGAGTTGAATCTATAATCTCCTAGTTCTTGTTTCTTTTGTTCTTTTTGGATCAAAATTTTCATGTACCATCTCAAGCCATGTTCTCATCATTTATTGTATGTCGGTCCAATCCCAGATGACGATACATGATACAATTTTCCTGATTAGACTTTTTGGGCTATATGACTGAAGCAGAAGCACTCCTACGTGTGCTTCTCATCTTTTGTTCGCTGGATGTTGTTGTCAACTCTCAATGAGATCCAAAGAGCTGTCACTATCAGTAAGGCAAGCCATCATTAGGCTTAAAAAACAAAACAAACCTATTAGAGAGATAGCAAAAACATTAGGTGTGGCCATATGGAAACTTCTCAAAAGTTTTGCATCCATTATTTCCGAAAATAATGTTAATCTCACTCTTTCCAATTGTCTTCTATTCACACCTATCATAGGACTAAATATTTTTCATATGAGACTGGTCCATACAATATGCCTTGCCATACACTAGCTCATTGCATACCACTGGAAATCTCCTACACTACCCTTATCCCAACTTAAAACAAGAATCAATAATATCCTTCTTATGGAAAAAAATATTTCACACTCTAAATAACTCAAAACACATGTTTTATAAAAAATGGAATCCTTGGTTCGTTCATGCAAATCGTTTTATAAACCTGGAATAATTAATTAATTAGTCTACCTCTACCTTTCTAAAAAAGAAATACTTATTTTATATATGCCAAAATTATACAACCTCTGTATATAAAAATTGTAATTTTTTTTGTACTGATGATTATTTTTTGATGTACTCCTATTGATAATCAACATTTTGTACTGTACCGTTTTTCTTGTTTTATACTTAATAAAAAAATTTGTAAACAAAAAAAACATTAGGTGTGGCCAAATCAACTGTTTGTAACATGCTTTAAAAGAAAGAACTCACTGGTGAGCTCAGCAACCCCAAAGGACCCAGAAGACCATGGAAAACAACTGTGGTGGATGACCGAAGCATCCTGGTGAAGAAAACACCCTTCACAACAGTTGGCCAGATCAAGAACACTCTCCAGGAGGTAGATGTATGTGTGTCAAAGTCAACAATCAAGAGAAGACTTCACCAGAGTGAATACAGAGGGTTCACAACAAGATGTAAACCATTGGTGAGCATCAAAAACAGGAAGGCCAGATTAAAGTTTGCCAAACAACATCTAAAAAAGCCTTCACAGTTCTGGAACAACATCCTATGGACAGATGAGACCAAGATCAACTTGTACCAGAGTGATGGGAAGAGAAGAGTATGGAGAAGGAAAGGAACTGCTCATGATCCAAAGCATACCACCTCATCAGTGAAGCATGATAGTGGTAGTGTCATGGCGTGGGCAAGTATGGCTGCCAATGGAACTGGTTCTCTTGTATTTATTGATGATGTGACTGTTGACAAAAGCAGCAGGATGAATTCTGAAGTATTTCGGGCAATATTATTTGCTCATATTCAGAAAAATGCTTCAGAACTCATTGGACGGCGGTTCACAGTGCAGATGGACAATGACCCTAAGCAACCAAATCGTTTTTTAAGGGAAAGAAGTGGAAGTTTATGCAATGGCCAAATCAATCACCTGACCTGAATCCGATTGAGTATTCACTTCACTTGCTGAAGACAAAACTGAAGGGAAAATGCCCCAAGAACAAGCAGGAACTGAAAACAGTTGCAGTAGAGGCCTGGCAGAGCATCACCAGGGATGAAACCCAGCGTCTGGTGATGTCTATGCACTCCAGACTTCAGGCTGTAATTGACTGCAAAGGATTTGCAACCAAGTATTAAAAAATGAAAGTTTGGTGGATGATTGTTAATCTGTCCCATTACTTTTTGTCCCTTAAAAAGTGGGAGGCACATATACAAACTGTTGTAATTCCTACACCGTTCACCTGATTTGGATGTAAACACCCTCAAATTAAAGCTGAAAGTATGCAGTTAAAGCACATCTTGTTCATTTCATTTCAAATCCATTGTGGTGGTGTATAGAGACAAAAAGATTAGAATTGTGTTGATGTCCCAATATTTATGGACCTGGCTGTACATATATACTTTGTTTGGTTCTGTTTCCTATTTTCAATAGCTTTTGGAGTAAGCATATTTGATCTGTGTTTGGGGCATCAATGTTTACAATTGTATAAGTAATGGTAATTTCGCAAACTAGGATGATATATCTCCCTTGCGGATCAGCAATAGTGGTGATCTGTTTAAATAGCTATCTTTAATAGCTATGAGCACCCCTTTAGTCTTATTTGGTGAGTTTGCAAAGATATGTGGAAAGTTTTTGAGACATTTTTTGGGCCTTATCTTGACTGAAGTGAGACTTTTGGAGGCATAAAATATCGCATTGGAGCTTGCGGGTTTCGGACAATAGCACTTCCCCGGGTGATTCAAACCTTTTACGTTAAGGGATGATATTCTGAAAGGCATTTTGTGTTTGTGGCAAAGAAGAAAGTGCAGGGTCAAGGGGCTCTGAGATAAGGAGATGTTTACTGTCTTTCACCAGACAGCTAATAGGTGTTCCTGTACCATAATGGAGAACTTACAATTTCTAGAGGGGTTTGTAGATGGTTATCACATTGACAGGCGCTCAGAAGGGGTCAGTCTGTGTCTTCATGGCTGGTGGAGAGTGTTAGAGAATAAACTGTAAAATATAAAAGCAATGCAGTAGTGAATTAAAAGAAACAATGTCTCAGTGTTTCAAGGGAAACACTAAAAAAAAAAGAGCAGCAGAACTCTACTTGAACGGTATATACCATGACTTATATTGGGGTTACAAGGCTGCCGAGCTCATTCCAAGGCTGGCAAAATAGCATGACATAGCTGAAGGATTCAGGTGGTCATATCATCAGGGGGATCAAGGTCATCCCAATCACCACGGTTGTAGTTCTGGCATTGACGGCATTGTGGACATTGCTCTTGAAGTTCCAGGATGTTCCATTATCTCAGCAGTGATAGACCTTCGTCCAGGGTGCAGATAGAAAAGGACTTATTGTCCTTCGTATCCCCAAATTTTACCGGGTGGCCCCATTTGTACAGAATCTGGTGGCTGCTAATGAGTTTTGTTTTAGTGGAAAGATTTTTGCGTTGTGACATGGTGTATTTAGACAGCTCAGCAAAGAAAGCCAGGTTGGTGTATGGCTGAGGATAAGTAGCAGGATTCCACGTGGCGTACATTAGGTTTTCCTTCACAGAGAAAAAATGTATGCGGCCTATAGTGTCCCTTGGGATAGTTTCTGGTAGGTGAGGCGGCTTAGGCAACTGGTGTATACAGTCAATGATCAGTTATCCCGGAGGGGTATCAGAGAGGAATGCCGTCATTAGTTGCATGAAATACTCCTTTAAGGCAGATTGTTGAATGGACTCTGGTATGTCTCTAATCTTTAAATTGTTCCTTCTGGAATGGTCTTCCAAATCTGCTAATTTGGCTTTCATCTATTCGATATCTTCTATTTCTTCTCCATGGGCATCCACTAAATCATTAAAAGATGAGGTTACCTCTCCAATTTTGGCTTCTATAGTGGTGACTTTATCCCCCAGGAAGGATATTTTAGAGGAAAAGTGATGCATCATTCTGGTTATGTCAGAGTGGATGGAATTTTGCAAAGTTAGCAGCATGTCTCTCAGAGTGGTGTTCAGCACTGCCTGGTTAGAGGTAGGGTAAGCTACAATGGAGTTAAGCAGTGCAGAGATATGAGGAGCATGGGAGGGTGTATGGGTGCTCCCCCTGCAGCATTAACTCAAAGGTATGATGAGGTCTGACTGCCACAAGTTGCGGCCATGTGTGCATCAGCACGATCTTGAAAAGCTGTCTTGCTGTGCCATGGGTAGAATTCCGTTAATCTTCGTAGAGCCGATAACTCCTTTCTCTGCTTTGACATGGTCCCTGGAGCCGCGGATCTCTGGCGGTATGTATGGATGTGTTTTCAGTTTGTTTCACCTGTCGCTTGGACCCTGGAAAGTCACCTGTGCCCGGAGCTGGACCAACAAGCAGCCATCTCGCTACATCGAAAGAGAAAATTGCTAGGGAATGTAGTGTGAGGGACTGCCAACACCCTATATTGAGAACATTGAGAACATGCAACTAGTGCATTAGGAGCCATCCCCTTGGACTTTTTAGGCAGAAAAAAGTATGAAAATATAGAAGTATATAAAAGGCAACTTGCGCTACTTTTATTAAGGTACAAAAATTATGGATGTTGCCAACAGGCAAAAATCATTAAAAAGTATTATATTATACAAAATACGCCAATAGAATTCATAATATATGAATATACATATATATATATATCAAACCCAAGGCTAGTAATCAAGGCACTGCCAGAGTCAAACTGAGGTCATTCCATAGAGATTTGTAGCATGCATCCTGACATGTTTCGGAAATTTTTATTGGTACATATTTTCCTTCATCAAGGGAGATTTACTTGGGGTGACTTTATCTTTGTCTGCAACATAAATATAACATATAATATGTGTGCAGTAGCATGTGAAGACAATTAGTATCATAGAGTTAATTTATACAATGTATTTCATAGAAGCAACATAAAAGGAACATAAAAACAATGGCATAAACACCACATTGGCTGGAAGAGCTCAAACAAGGACCTGCAGATGTATGGCTGCACAATAGGGGGCAGCCAAATGCTTCACACATACAAGAGACCCCCTGGTATATACCCAGCAAAAAGCACTATCTGAAAAGTCATAAGAAAATGACCCCAGATTAGGTTTAAACAATTAGGTATAGTTTTATTATGTTAGTATAAAAGGTATAGTTTTATGATGTTAGTACAACACCACAATTAGTAATGACTCAGCAAAGCAGGCACAAAATGTCCTGGGCTGTCTGGTCAAAAAATAGAGTAAATTTTACCTTTCATTGATGATGGAAAATGTGCAGTGCAAACAGCCAAGCAACAGCCCTCAAACTGAGAGAACGCTGGATGTAAGTGAGTACTTTAAATAGTATAAAGCTGTGTGAAGGGCCAATCAATACAGCCTGTGGTACGTTAGCTGGTAGTTCCACTTGATCAGCTGCATGGTAAACTGCTGAGATGGGAACTCAGGGTCTCTCCCTGAGGTAAGGGCGTGCGGCGTAGCCACGCCCCGAGGGGCATGATGATGTCACGCATCACTGGCAGAAGAGGAAGTCTCCATCAGTGCAATGAAGTTGCATCTAATGGGGACATGCAGAGGCTCTCCCCTGTACAGAGGCATAGGCGGGGGTCACACAGACCTCCACAGCCCATCAGCCATGCACAGGAGGAGACCACCAGTCAGGTATGTGCGAAGCAAGGCACAGCCCCGGACACGCACCATCTAGTGGCCAAGTAGAACAATGGCAGCCAACATGTTTACAAAAAGGATAAACACAACCACAGACATATATATATAAAAAAGGAAAAAAATTAATGAAAATATATACATGGCAGCAAGTAATAACATATACATAGTTACCCAATAACTAGATCATTCCTATCGTATTGAAATTGATACTCATAACTCCTCATATCAAAAGAGATGTAAATTCTCATAGACAAATAATTCAAGTGCATATATTTTATATCATCACCAAATAGGGAGGAAACAGAGGATAAAGGAAAAATTATATTAACAAGGATAATGGTAATAAATGCCTTGTTAAGTTCAGTCATATAGCCCAAAAAGTCTAATCAGGAAAATTGTATTGTGTATCGTCATCTGGGATTGGACCGACATACAATAAATGATGAGAACATGGCTTGAGATGGTACATGAGAATTTTGATCCAAAAAGAACAAAAGAAACAAGAACTAGGAGATTATAAATTCAACTCACAGGCCTCCTGAAACAAAGCCAGGAAGAAAGGACTTAAAGTTAAATGCCTCGTTGAGGACAGGAGGCAGAGTGGCATGTGGGTTGAATATCCATCTTAATTCACACTGGAGGAGGCGCTTATTAAAGTCACCACCCCTCGAGTGAAAATGTACTCAATTGATGCCAAAAAATATATTTTGGGAATATATTTTATATGAACTAATGCAATATGCTCGACCAATAGGTACATCGGGATTTCGTTTGCGTACGGTGGATAGATGTTGACATATGCATTTCCAAAATTCACTTATGGTCTTCCCAACATAATAGCACCCGCATTCACAGTGAGTAAATACACTATGCCCGGAGTTTTACAATTTACATAGTGTTTAGGATGAAATGTATGTCCATTGGGCAAGTCAATATGGATACATTTATCCATATATTGACAGTATGAACATCCACCACATGCAAAGGTTCCCAAAGTTTTACGTATATCACCCTTATGTGATTTATAATTGCTTGCTACCAGTTTGTCACCAACCGAAGTAGCCCTCCTGTAAGCAAGAGCTGGTAGGCTAGGAACAAAGAGGGCAAGTAATGAATTCATAGTCAATAGATGCCAATACTTATTGAGGATATGTCTGACCTGTTTATGTTGTGTAGAGTAAGTAGTGATGATCCTAGTTGTATCATTTTCATTTGAAGACTGTTTGTCAACATTTAATACTTCACAACTAGGGATGAGCTTCATGTTGGAGTCGAACCATGTTCGACTCGAACATCGTCTGTTCTCCGAATTGCGAATGATATGGGCCGTTCGTGCCAAATTTGTGTGGCACATCATGGCCCATATTTCACTGCGGCATCGAAGTGCATTGCTGGCTGATGATTGGCTAAGCATGCACTATGACCCGCATGCTTGGCCCATCACAGCGCCGTCAGTAGAGAGAGCTGTAATTGGCCAAAGCCAGGGTGGCTTTGGCCAATTATGGCTCAGGGGGTTTAGAACACGCCCCACACTATATAAGGCCACCTGCAAGGCGGCCCTCTGTAGTGTGTTTCGGCGTGCTTAGAGAGAGAGAGAGACAGTGTCATTTCATTTGAGTTAGCTAGATTAGGCAGAACAGTCAGTGAGTTAGCTGCACTTACAGTGTATTGTGTATAAATATGCATCCCAGGTGTTGTATATATATATATATATATATATATATATATATATATATATATATATACTGTATTCAGTTTAGCTAGATCCGTTCCTGTTATCTTCCTACTGACAGGCAGGCTTGTCTTGTGACAGTATTTACAGCTACCTGAAGAAAATTGCTGGTGTTCTTTTGATCCTATTAGTACCACAGTCAGGCAGCTAGACTATTTACAGTTAGTGTAGTGCGTCCTCCTCACAGTGTTCAGCTAAAGCTACAAGTTAGTTTAGTGTGACCTCTGCACGGTGTTTAGCTAAAGCTACAAGTTAGGGTAGTGTGTCCTCCTCACAGTGTTCAACTAAAGCTACAAGTTAGTATAGTGTGACCTCTGCACAGTGTTTAGCTAAAGCTACAAGTTAGGGTAGTGTGTCCTCCTCACAGTGTTCAGCTAAAGCTACAAGTTAGTATAGTGTGACCTCTGCACAGTGTTCCCCTAAAGCTACAAGTTAGGGTAGTACATCCTCCTCACAGTGTTCAGCTAAAGCTACAAGTTGGTGTAGTGTGTCCTCCTCACAGTGCTCAGCTAAAACTACAAGTTAGTGCAGTGCGACCTCTGCACAGTGTTCAGCTAAAACTACAAGTTAGTGTAGTGCAACCTCTGAACAGTGTTCAGCTAAAGCTACAAGTTAGTGTAGTGCGTCCTCTGAACAGTGTTCAGCTAAAACTACAAGTTAGTGTAGTGCGACCTCTGCACAGTGTTCAGCTAAAGCTACAAGTTAGTGTAGTGAATCTCCTGAACAGTGTTCAGCTAAAACTACAAGTTAGTGTAGTGCAACCTCTGCACAGTGTTCAGCTAAAGCTACAAGTTAGTGTAGTGCGTCCCCTGAACAGTGTTCAGCTAAAACTACAAGTTAGTGTAGTGCGACCTCTGCACAGTGTTCAGCTAAAGCTACAAGTTAGTGTAGTGCGACCTCTGTACAGTGTTCAGATAAAGCTACAAGTTAGTGTAGTGCGTCCTCTGAACAGTGTTCAGCTAAAGCTACAAGTTAGTGTAGTGCGTCCTCTGAACAGTGTTCAGCTAAAGCTACAAGTTAGTGTAGTGCGACCTCTGTACAGTGTTCAGCTAAAGCTACAAGTTAGTGTAGTGCGTCCTCTGAACAGTGTTCAGCTAAAGCTACAAGTTAGTGTAGTGCGTCCTCTGAACAGTGTTCAGCTAAAACTACAAGTTAGTGTAGTGCGACCTCTGCACAGTGTTCAGCTAAAGCTACAAGTTAGTGTAGTGCGTCCTCTGAACAGTGTTCAGCTAAAACTACAAGTTAGTGTAGTGCGACCTCTGCACAGTGTTCAGCTAAAGCTACAAGTTAGTGTAGTGCGACCTCTGTACAGTGTTCAGATAAAGCTACAAGTTAGTGTAGTGCGTCCTCTGAACAGTGTTCAGCTAAAGCTACAAGTTAGTGTAGTGCGTCCTCTGAACAGTGTTCAGCTAAAGCTACAAGTTAGTGTAGTGCGACCTCTGTACAGTGTTCAGCTAAAGCTACAAGTTAGTGTAGTGCGTCCTCTGAACAGTGTTCAGCTAAAGCTACAAGTTAGTGTAGTGCGTCCTCTGAACAGTGTTCAGCTAAAACTACAAGTTAGTGTAGTGCGACCTCTGCACAGTGTTCAGCTAAAGCTACAAGTTAGTGTAGTGCGTCCTCTGAACAGTGTTCAGCTAAAACTACAAGTTAGTGTAGTGCGACCTCTGCACAGTGTTCAGCTAAAGCTACAAGTTAGTGTAGTGCATCCCCTGAACAGTGTTCAGCTAAAACTACAAGTTAGTATAGTGTGACCTCTGCACAGTGTTCCCCTAAAGCTACAAGTTAGGGTAGTACATCCTCCTCACAGTGTTCAGCTAAAGCTACAAGTTGGTGTAGTGTGTCCTCCTCACAGTGCTCAGCTAAAACTACAAGTTAGTGCAGTGCGACCTCTGCACAGTGTTCAGCTAAAGCTACAAGTTAGTGTAGTGCGTCCTCTGAACAGTGTTCAGCTAAAGCTACAAGTTAGTGTAGTGCGTCCTCTGAACAGTGTTCAGCTAAAACTACAAGTTAGTGTAGTGCGACCTCTGCACAGTGTTCAGCTAAAGCTACAAGTTAGTGTAGTGCGTCTCCTGAACAGTGTTCAGCTAAAACTACAAGTTAGTGTAGTGCAACCTCTGCACAGTGTTCAGCTAAAGCTACAAGTTAGTGTAGTGCGTCCCCTGAACAGTGTTCAGCTAAAACTACAAGTTAGTGTAGTGCGACCTCTGCACAGTGTTCAGCTAAAGCTACAAGTTAGTGTAGTGCGACCTCTGTACAGTGTTCAGCTAAAGCTACAAGTTAGTGTAGTGCGTCCTCTGAACAGTGTTCAGCTAAAGCTACAAGTTAGTGTAGTGCGTCCTCTGAACAGTGTTCAGCTAAAGCTACAAGTTAGTGTAGTGCGACCTCTGTACAGTGTTCAGCTAAAGCTACAAGTTAGTGTAGTGCATCCTCTGAACAGTGTTCAGCTAAAGCTACAAGTTAGTGTAGTGCGTCCTCTGAACAGTGTTCAGCTAAAACTACAAGTTAGTGTAGTGCGACCTCTGCACAGTGTTCAGCTAAAGCTACAAGTTAGTGTAGTGCATCCCCTGAACAGTGTTCAGCTAAAACTACAAGTTAGTATAGTGTGACCTCTGCACAGTGTTCCCCTAAAGCTACAAGTTAGGGTAGTACATCCTCCTCACAGTGTTCAGCTAAAGCTACAAGTTGGTGTAGTGTGTCCTCCTCACAGTGCTCAGCTAAAACTACAAGTTAGTGCAGTGCGACCTCTGCACAGTGTTCAGCTAAAGCTACAAGTTAGTGTAGTGCGTCCTCTGAACAGTGTTCAGCTAAAGCTACAAGTTAGTGTAGTGCGTCCTCTGAACAGTGTTCAGCTAAAACTACAAGTTAGTGTAGTGCGACCTCTGCACAGTGTTCAGCTAAAGCTACAAGTTAGTGTAGTGCGTCTCATGAACAGTGTTCAGCTAAAACTACAAGTTAGTGTAGTGCAACCTCTGCACAGTGTTCAGCTAAAGTTACAAGTTAGTGTAGTGCGTCCCCTGAACAGTGTTCAGCTAAAACTACAAGTTAGTGTAGTGCGACCTCTGCACAGTGTTCAGCTAAAGCTACAAGTTAGTGTAGTGCGACCTCTGTACAGTGTTCAGCTAAAGCTACAAGTTAGTGTAGTGCGTCCTCTGAACAGTGTTCAGCTAAAGCTACAAGTTAGTGTAGTGCGTCCTCTGAACAGTGTTCAGCTAAAACTACAAGTTAGTGTAGTGCGACCTCTGCACAGTGTTCAGCTAAAGCTACAAGTTAGTGTAGTGCATCCCCTGAATAGGGATGAGCCGAACACCCCCCTGTTCGGTTCGCACCAGAACATGCGAACAGGAAAAAAATTCGTTCGAACACGCGAACGCCGTTAAAGTCTATGGGACACGAACATGAATAATCAAAAGTGCTAATTTTAAAGGCTAATATGCAAGTTATTGTCATAAAAAGTGTTTGGGGACCCGGGTCCTCCCCCAGGGGACATGAATCAATGCAAAAAAAAGTTTTAAAAACGGCCGTTTTTTCAGGAGCAGTGATTTTAATAATGCTTAAAGTCAAACAATAAAAGTGTAATATCCCTTTAAATTTCATACCTGGGGGGTGTCTATAGTATGCCTGTAAAGGGGCGCATGTTTCCCGTGTTTAGAACAGTCTGACAGCAAAGTGACATTTTGAAGGAAAAAACACATTTAAAACTACCGCGGCTATTGCATTGCCGACAATACACATAGAAGTTCATTGATAAAAACGGCATGGGAGTTCCCCACAGGGCAACCCCGAACCAAAATTAAAAAAAAAAAATGATGTGGGAGTCCCCCTAAATTCCATACAAGGCCCTTCAGGTCTGGTATGGATATTAAGGGGAACCCTAGCCAAAATTTAAAAAAAAAATTGACGTGGGGTTCCCCCTAAATTCCATACCAGACCCTTCAGGTCTGGTATGGATTTTAAGGGGAACCCCGCGCCAAAAAAAAAAAAAAAAACGGCGTGGGGTCCCCCTAACAATCCATACCAGACCCTTATCCGAGCACGCAACCTGGCAGGCCGCAGGAAAAGAGGGGGGGACGAGAGTGCGGCCCCCCCCCCTCCTGAACCGTACCAGGCCACATGCCCTCAACATTGGGAGGGTGCTTTGGGGTAGCCCCCCAAAACACCTTGTCCCCATGTTGATGAGGACAAGGGCCTCATCCTCACAACCGTGGCCGGTGGTTGTGAGGGTCTGCGGGCGGGGGGCTTATCGGAATCTGGAAGCCCCCTTTAACAAGGGGACCCCCAGATCCCGGCCCCCCCCCTGTGTGAAATGGTAAGGGGGTACTTACCCCTACCATTTCACTAAAAAACTGTCAAAAATGTTAAAAATGACAAGAGACAGTTTTTGACAATTCCTTTATTTAAATGCTTCTTCTTTCTTCCTTCATCTTCTTCTTCTTCTGGTTCTTCTGGCTCTTCTGGTTCTTCCTCCGGCGTTCTCGTCCAGCATCTTCTCCGCGGCGTCTTCTATCTTCTTCTCCTCGGGCCGCTCCGCACCCATGGCATGAGGGGGGAGGCTCCCGCTCTTCTCTTCATCTTCTTCTTCTTCTTTTTCTTCTTCTTCTTCTTCCTTCTTCTCTTCTTCTCTTCTTCCTGTCTTCTCCGGGCCGCTCCGCAATCCATGCTGTGGCATGGAGGGAGGCTCCCGCTGTGTGACGGCGTCTCTTCGTCTGACGGTTCTTAAATAACGGGGGGCGGGGCCACCCGGTGACCCCGCCCCCCTCTGACGCACACATGACGGGACTTCCCTGTGGCATTCCCCGTGACGTCACAGGGAAGTCCCTCAAGTCACCGTGCGTCAGAGGGGGGCGGGGTCACCGGATGGCCCCGCCCCCCGTTATTTAACAACCGTCAGACGAAGAGACGCCGTCACACAGCGGGAGCCTCCCTCCATGCCACAGCATGGCTGCGGAGCGGCCCGGAGAAGACAGGAAGAAGAGAAGAAGGAAGAAGAAGAAGAAGAAGAAGAAGATGAAGAAGAAGATGAAGAAGAGAAGAAGATGAAGAGAAGAGCGGGAGCCTCCCCCCTCATGCCATGGGTGCGGAGCGGCCCGAGGAGAAGAAGATAGAAGACGCCGCGGAGAAGATGCTGGACGAGAACGCCGGAGGAAGAACCAGAAGAGCCAGAAGAACCAGAAGAAGAAGAAGATGAAGGAAGAAAGAAGAAGCATTTAAATAAAGGAATTGTCAAAAACTGTCTCTTGTCATTTTTAACATTTTTGACAGTTTTTTAGTGAAATGGTAGGGGTAAGTACCCCCTTACCATTTCACACAGGGGGGGGGCCGGGATCTGGGGGTCCCCTTGTTAAAGGGGGCTTCCAGATTCCGATAAGCCCCCCGCCCGCAGACCCTCACAACCACCGGCCAGGGTTGTGAGGATGAGGCCCTTGTCCTCATCAACATGGGGACAAGGTGTTTTGGGGGGCTACCCCAAAGCACCCTCCCAATGTTGAGGGCATGTGGCCTGGTACGGTTCAGGAGGGGGGGGGGCCGCACTCTCGTCCCCCCCTCTTTTCCTGCGGCCTGCCAGGTTGCGTGCTCGGATAAGGGTCTGGTATGGATTTTTAGGGGGACCCCACGCCGTTTTTTTTTTTTTTTTGGCGCGGGGTTCCCCTTAAAATCCATACCAGACCTGAAGGGTCTGGTATGGAATTTAGGGGGAACCCCACGTCAATTTTTTTTTTAAATTTTGGCTGGGGTTCCCCTTAATATCCATACCAGACCTGAAGGGCCTTGTATGGAATTTAGGGGGACCCCCACATCATTTTTTTTTTTTTTTTTTTGGTTCGGGGTTCCCCTGTGGGGAATTCCCATGCCGTTTTTATCAATGAACTTCTATGTGTATTGTCGGCAATGCAATAGCCGCGGGTAGTTTTAAATGAGTTTTTTCCTTCCAAATGTCATTTTGCTGTCAGACTGTTCTAAACACGGGAAACATGCGCCCCTTTACAGGCATACTATAGACACCCCCCAGGTACGAAATTTAAAGGGATATTACACTTTTATTGTTTGACTTTAAGCATTAATAAAATCACTGCTCCTGAAAAAACGTCCGTTTTTAAAACTTTTTTTTGCATTGATCCATGTCCCCTGGGGCAGGACCCGGGTCCCCAAACACTTTTTATGACAATAACTTGCATATAAGCCTTTAAAATTAGCACTTTTGATTTCTCCCATAGACTTTTAAAGGGTGTTCCGCGGCATTCGAATTTGCCGCGAACACCCCAAATTGTTCGCTGTTCGGCGAACTTGCGAACAGCCAATGTTCGAGTAGAACATGAGTTCGACTCGAACTCGAAGCTCATCCCTACCCCTGAACAGTGTTCAGCTAAAACTACAAGTTAGTATAGTGTGACCTCTGCACAGTGTTCCCCTAAAGCTACAAGTTAGGTTAGTACATCCTCCTCACAGTGTTCAGCTAAAGCTACAAGTTGGTGTAGTGTGTCCTCCTCACAGTGCTCAGCTAAAACTACAAGTTAGTGCAGTGCGACCTCTGCACAGTGTTCAGCTAAAGCTACAAGTTAGTGTAGTGCGTCCTCTGAACAGTGTTCAGCTAAAGCTACAAGTTAGTGTAGTGCGTCCTCTGAACAGTGTTCAGCTAAAACTACAAGTTAGTGTAGTGCGACCTCTGCACAGTGTTCAGCTAAAGCTACAAGTTAGTGTAGTGCGTCTCCTGAACAGTGTTCAGCTAAAACTACAAGTTAGTGTAGTGCGACCTCTGCACAGTGTTCAGCTAAAGCTACAAGTTAGTGTAGTGCGTCCTCTGAACAGTGTTCAGCTAAAGCTACAAGTTAGTGTAGTGCATCTCCTGAACAGTGTTCAGCTAAAACTACAAGTTAGTGTAGTGCAACCTCTGCACAGTGTTCAGCTAAAGCTACAAGTTAGTGTAGTGCGTCTCCTGAACAGTGTTCAGCTAAAACTACAAGTTAGTGTAGTGCAACCTCTGCACAGTGTTCAGCTAAAGCTACAAGTTAGTGTAGTGCGTCCCCTAAACAGTGTTCAGCTAAAACTACAAGTTAGTGTAGTGCGTCCTCCTCACGGTGTTCAGCTAAAACTACAAGTTAGTTTTTTGCGAGCTCTGCACAGTGTTCAGCTAAAGCTACCTGTAGAAGGTTGGTGGTGTTTTCCTGATCCTATCAGTACTGCAGGCAGCTAAATAAGGTACAAGTTAGTTTTTTGCGAGCTCTGCACAGTGTTCAGCTAAAGCTACCTGTAGAAGGTTGGTGGTGTTCTCATACTACAGGCAGGCAGTTGATTTTGCTAGCTGCAGTATCAGTATATATATATATATATATATATACATATATATATACATATATATCCCAGCTTAGTGCAGCTACAGGCCATTAGTATGTTTGGAAGGCCAACAAGGAGAGTGCTGGGTGGAACGCAAACACATGGGCCATGCATTGCAAATGACTGATTCCCTCTAGATGTGCGCGCAGGAGTGGATGTGACACCATGCGGGCCGGAAGTGCAGGTTGGAACGGGTTCCACAGGAAGAAAGATGTTATTGGGGTAGACGGGAGATGTCACAAAATAAAGCAGTTTATCAACTGTGGTACACATACATTATATATGGTTTAATTTGCCCGTGTGGCCTTATGTACGTCGGTAGCACTTCCAGACAAATGAGGATGAATGAGCATAGGAGCAGCATCTCAACAGAAAAAGACAAATGTTCAGTACCCAGACACTTCAAGGAGGTTCACGATAGCAATATCGATGGCCTAAAAATGTTTGGGATAGAGGCCATATCAAATGATCTGGACAGTGGCAAGAAGTACCAGATTCTATGTAGGAGAGAGACTTTCTGGATTTTTACATTGGGGACTTTGGCCCCACAGGGCCTCACTGAAGAAATTGAGTTACACAATATAGTTTGACTCGTGTGGGTCAATAGGGAACATAACTATTTAGATTTCGTTCCTCTCCCCATTTTGGTGGTGTCATCGTGTCAGGACAGGCATCCTACCCCTTTGGGATATGGCCATGGCCCCCTGGAGGTAGAGGCCATGCACCAGGCTTGATGTACCCATGGTGGTGGCTGCTGTTGCCCCATCTACTTGAGGGTCTAGGGTCAATACCCCATCTATCGAACGACTAGTCCGGTAGGCTTTAGGGACAACCTTTTGAGGGTTTAGGGTTGGATAGGAGAAGGAAACCTTTTTAGCTCATCTACATAAGCACCTTTCTGTAACAATTTGGTTCACTTGTATGAATCACTAATTGAATTTAGGCGGTCTGTGGGGTCTTTGCAGATTCAGGGAATGACCACTATGTCTATAGGTTGTGTATGTAGTGGTCTCCCTGTTGGGCCCTCCTTCTCTATGTACACTTATCTAATTGAATATGTTTTTGGTATTTTTAATCTGATGCACAGTCAGTGCAATTAATTATTGATGTCTATTAATGGTTATTTTTCACTAGTACCATTACTGTCGCTATAGCATGTGTGTGTGTATGCATATATCTTGTGCATGTGTCCACACATGATAGCATGTCTGTGATAAATTATATCAAGATATTTATCTATTTATCTTTCTATATATATGTATACATACATATATATTTTTTATAGATAATGTATGTATTGTTTCTATACATATATATATATATATATTTTTTTTTTAGGACATTATATAGCTGTAGACTATCTTGTACTTTTTATTTATGTATGAGCTTTACCATTTCGATTATTACCAATATGATATCACGATGATATTGAATTGCTAACCTAACCATTTATCGATTATTTATCTGGTTGGGCAATTTTTGTACACTCATAGTTTATCAAGCCTTTTAGCTATTTTAGCATAGTTTATGGTTTTATTTTAAAAAAGTTTTTTGGGGGGCCATACCCACTGTGCACCCCTGTGTGCCCTGATGTGTACGCCTGTGTGGCACTGCACCCAGCGTATGACTACTGACACCATCTTTTAGCTCCTTTAAGGCCAGAGTGGCCTCCTCTTTGATCCCCTGTGTGGAGAACCACTTGCTTCTGGCCACTAGAGGGAGCAATCTCCCATCAATTTCAATGCCTAGGCTAGTGTGGGTTGAACACAGAGGGGACAGTGGAGTTACTCTTCAACGGACGAAGGTGCTGGATGGAACGCAAACACACCCGCACTTCCGGGCCGTGCACTTCCTGGTTCTGTGATGGCGTGCGTTCCAGCGGGCGCTGCGGCACAACGAGGGAACCCCAGAAATAGAATGGATGGCAGCAATCCCCCTCCCATACAGAGCCTCAGATTGTGAGACATGAGGGTAGGTTAATTTAGCATTTTTTATTATTATCCACTATTACTATGTTCTTGGGAGATTGGGTAATATATTGCCATGAATATTAGCATCAGCTGGATTGGGGTTAGCACATTAGATGTTGGACAACTGCTGTGGCTCCATTGTGCTCCGATATGTAGATTTGTGGATGCAGTATCTAAGTGGCAAACTGCTTGCCCTATTGGCAACCCTGTATGAGGTGGCACTGACATTGAGAGGGAAGTGAGTACTTCCCCTGCATTTGGAGTTGGATTGTATGGATGGGAGTGGCCAATTAGGGCAGTGGTCATGTGGGGCGTGGTCATATGGAGGTGTACATTAGGGCACACAGGACAGAGGAACCACAGATCGCCTAGGCTCTGAGGAAGGGGGTGTGCCCCTGAAACGCGTCAGCCGTGTGGGGTGCCATCTTCTACCTCTCATCATCAGGCAGCGAAGGATATAGCTGCTACTGCTAACAAAAGCCTGTTTTTATGCTCGTTTGTGAGTAGTATCTTTGCTTTTATATTTTTAATAAATCCTTTTTTGGTAATGCACTAGGTTGGTACGCCCTCTCTTTTTTTCATTTCTTTTTTTCATTTTTTCTTTAGGCCAACAAGGAGAGGCAGACAGTCACAAGCCAATAAAAGAGGGCAAGCAGGCTCTGTGTCTAGAGGCAACAGTGCTGGTCGTGGAGACGGTGCATCCTCATCAGCACGTGGCCGTGGGACACGCTTGGCCTTTTTTTCGGCAGCTGGCCGTGTTGAGCCGCAACATGCTGAAGACTTGGTCGAGTGGATGACCAAGCCGTCCTCATCCTCCTTATGCTCTCTCACCCATGCTCAGGGTACTTTGTCTGGCAAAGCAGCTGCCAACGCAGCCTCTTCCCTCGGCTCAATGGCATCAGTGACTCCTTTCCTAGCCCCACCATGTCCTCCTGAGGAGTCCCTCCAACTGTTTGACCACAGTGTTGGGTACATGCTCCAGGAGGATGCCCAGCGTTTAGAAGGCTCTGATGATGATACTGAGCTAGATGAATGCAGTAACGTGAGCACGGACAAAGGGGGTGCCCAAGAAGGACAGCAATCTGGCAGTCATGCTCCCCCTTCTGCAGCATACTGCCAGGTTTGCTCCAGTGATGAGGAGGCAGGGGATGATGAGGTCACTGACTCAACGTGGGTGCCTGATAGGAGAGAGGAGGAGGAGGAGGAGGAGGCACATCACCAATGAGGCAGGATGCCCTCCAGGGGCCAGCCTAAGGGCAGCACACTGACTGCATCACACCCCAAAGCTCCGCATGTGCAGGGCGCTGCTGTCTCTGCGCGTTATTCCAAAAGTTCTTTGGTGTGGGCCTTTTTTGAGACGAGTGCATCAGATCGCACCGCTGCTATTTGCAACATATGTCTCAAGCGTATCTCGCGTGGCCAAAACATCTCCCGCTTGGGCACCACATGCTTGACCAGACATATGTTGACCTGCCATGCAGTTCGTTGGCAAGTGTAGCTAAAAGACCCACACCAAAGAACAAAGAGGACCTCTCCTTGCTCCTCATCAGCTGAGATCTCCAACCCCACTATACCTTCAGTCCTCTCTGAGACCTGCACTGGTCTGAATGAAGGTGTAGAATTAGGTGTGTCACAGCCAAGTACTTGTGGGCAATCTGCTTTCGGTACACCGACGTCAGATTGTTCCAGGCAAATTTCCCTGCCCCAGCTGCTGCACCGCCGAAAGAAGTTCACTTCCAGCCATCCACATGCCCAGTGGTTGAATGCTAGCTTGGCAAAATTGCTAGCACTTCAACTGCTGCCTTTTCAGTTGGTAGACTCTGCCCCCTTCCCTGAGATTGTGAAATGTGCCGTTCCTCAGTGGCAGGTACCCAAACGCCACTTTTTGTCACGGAAGGCGATCCCGGCTCTCTACCGGCATGTGGAAGGCAATGTCTTGGCCTCGCTGGACAGGGCGATCAGCGGTAAGGTGCATATTACCGCTGACTCATGGACTCAGCAGGCATGGACAGGGACGTTAACTAAGTTTCATCGCGCATTGGGTGACTCTGCTGGCAGCTGGAAAGGATGCAGGACAAGGTGCAGTAGTGTTGGAGGTTGTTCCGCCACCACGCCTCCAAAATGCCACTACTAATGATTGTGACACACCTCTCTCCTTCACCCCTCCTCTTCTTCTTCCTCCGTGGCCTCTTCCTGTGCTTTGTCCTCGGAACCAGCAGTGCTCCGTAGCCGTTCAAGGGGCTACACAAGTATGCAGGCCAAAAGATGCCATGCAGTGTTCGAGCTGGTGTGCTTGGGGGACAGGAGCCACACTGGGGCAGAGGTTCTGTCAGCTCTGCAGGGGTAGGTTCAGAGGTGGTTGACGCCACGCCAACTTAAGGCAGGAATGGTGGTTTGCGACAATGGCATCAACCTCCTCTCTGCCCTCTGACAGGGACAAATGACCCATGTGCCCTGTTTGGCTCACGTCCTTAACTTGGGGGTGTAGCGGTTCTTGGGCAGGTACATGGGCTTACAGGATGTCCTGAGGCAGGCCAGGAAAGTCTGTGTGCATTTCCGCCGGTCATATAATGCCAGTGCTCGGCTGACAGACCTCCAAAAGGAGTTTAACCTGCCCAAGAACCGCCTAATCTGTGACATGCCCACCAGGTGGAACTCAATGTTGGCCATGCTGCAGCGACTGCACAAGCAGCAGAGGGCCATCAATGAGTACCTGTGCGACTATGGCACCAGGACAGGGTCAGGGAGCTTGTTTTTTTTTCCCACGCCAGTGGGCCATGATCAGGGATGCATGCACTGTCCTGTCACCATTTGAGGAGGCCACGAGGATGGTGAGCAGTGACAGTGCATGCATTATTGACACTGTCCCCCTTGTCCACCTGTTGGAGCACACGCTGTGTGGAATAATGGACAGGGCACTTGAGGCAGAACAGAGGCAGGAAGAGGAGGACTTCCTTAGCTCTCAAGGCCCCCTTTATCCAGACAGTGTCCTGCATGCCCGCCGATCACACAGGAAGAGGACGAGGAGGAGGAAGGTTGTGTCAGTATGGAGGTGGAGCCTGGTACTCAGCATCAGCAGCAGTCTTTAAGGGATCAGTCCCAAGAAACACATGGACTTGTACGTGGCTGGGAGGAGGTGGCTGCAGACCATGTCGTCCTTAGTGACCCAGAGGACTCTGGACCGAATGCCTCAGCAAACCTACGCTGCATATCCTCCCTGATCCTGCAAAGCCTGCATAAGGATCCTCGTATTTGTGGTATCAAGGAAAAGGACCAATACTGGCTGGCAACCCTCCTTGATCCATGTTACAAGGGTAAGGTTGCGGACCTTATCTTGCCGTCGCAGAGGGAGCAGAGGATGAAACATCTTCGGGAGGCCTTGCAGAAAGGTCTGTGCAATGCGTTCCCAGAGACTGGGAGGTTACAAACTCCTGTTTCTGGACAACGTGTTGCTCAGGCTTCAGTCAGTCAAAGAAGGAGCGGTGGAGAAGGTGGCCGTCTGACCGATGCGTTCAGACAATTTTTTAGTCCGCAGCCCCAAGGTATGATCAGTTCCAGCAACCATCGCCAGCGCCTGTTTTACATGGTGCAGGAATACCTAGGGGCAAGATCTGACTTGGACACCTTTCCCACCGAAAATCCTCTGGGTTACTGTGTCTTGAGGATGGATCACTGGCCAGAGCTTGCACAGTATGCAATTGAGCTACTGGGCTGTCCTGCATCCAGCGTTCAGTGCTGCTGGAGGCTTTGTAACAGATCACAGGGTGCGTCTGTCCACCGACTCAGTCGATCGACTGACCTTCATAAAAATGAATCAGTCTTGGATCACCACCAGCTACCAAGCACCTGATGCTGATGTAACTGAATAATTGTTTTTGAAATCTCAGTTCCCTTCAAAGACAGCTTATGGTGATGCTGAGTGACTATCCTGAGTACTTATCCTCTTCTTCCTCAATGATCACGCTGATAGCTTGTAAGAACATTTTTGGTTCTGGGCGCCACCACCAGTGCCTAAGGCCCAATTTTTCAGCCCTTGTTTAACAGGGGCGTGTAATTACAATTTTTGATGCAATACTTTGCAGCAGTGCTCGTTCCTGCGTTCCAACTAGAATATCTGTGAGGGGTTGCAGTGTTGTGGCACCAGCACCAGTGCCTAAGGCCTAATTTTTCAGCCCCTGTTTAACAGGGGCGTGTAATTACAATTTTTGATGCAATACTTTGCAGCAGGGCTCATTTCTGCGTTCCAACTAGAGTATCTGTGAGGGGTTGCAGTGTTGTGGCACCACCACCAAAGGCCCAATTTTTCTGCCCCTGTTCAACAGGGGCATGTAATTACAATTCTTGATCTAATATTTCACAGCAGGGCCCTGTGAGGGCTTACAGTGTTGTGGCCACAACAACACCTAAGGCCCAAATTTCTGCTGAGTATATAGGGCAGGCCCCTACTTTCAAACATCCAACTTACAAACGACTCCTACTTGCAAGGAAAGAAGGAGACAACAGGAAGTGAGTTAAAAAATCTACCCCTAGGAAGAGAAATTCTCTCCTGTAAGAGTAATGCCCCGTACACACGGTCGGATTTTCCGATGGAAAATGTCCGATCGGAGCGTGTTGTCGGAAATTCCGACCGTGTGTGGGCTCCATCGGACATTTTCCAAAATTTTCCAAAATCCGTCGGAAATTCTGATCGTGTGTACACAAATCCGACGGACAAAGTGCCAGGCATGCTCAGAATAAATAAAGAGATGAAAGCTATTGGCCACTGCCCCGTTTATAGTCCCGATGTACGTGTTTTACATCACCGCGTTCAGAATGATCGGATTTTCCGACAACTTTGTGTGACCGTGTGTATGCAAGACAAGTTTGAGCCAACATCCATCGGAAAAAATCCTAGGATTTTGTTGTCGGAATGTCCGAACAAAGTCCAACCGTGTGTACGCCCTATTAATATGGGAAAAACATTTCTCCTTTCCACTGATGCTTTATCACTAATCCTTGTTTCACAAAAAAACCCAAATTTTCAAAAAACATTTGTTATTGGGACAAAAAGTGAGGTGAAATCTTCTGAAGAGGAGCACAGACAGCAAAACAAATGTCACAGGGCTGATAACACTTTCCTATGTTTTCCAAAAAGCTTAAAATAGATTTTTTGGCTGGAGCTAAACACGTTAAAAACGTACCAGTTCAAAATTACAAACAGATTCTACTTAACAACAAACCTACAGTCCCTGTCTTGTTTGCACCGCCTGTATACTGCTGTTCAGAGTACAGAGCCTGTATACTGCTGTTTCCTTTTTTAATTTGTGTGCGGGGTTCCCCTTAATATCCATACAAGACCCAAAGAGCCTGGTAATGGACTGGGGGGTACCCATGCCGTTTGTCTCACTGATTTTCATCCATATTGCCAGGACCCGACATTACATTAAAGCCGCAAGCAGTTTTAAATGACTTTTTTTCCCTTAAAAATGACATTTTGAGCAGGGACTGTTCTAAGCACGGGAAACACGCGCCACTTTACAGGCATACTATAGACACCCCCCAGGTACGATATTTAAAGGAATATTTCACTTTTTTCTTACTTTAAGCATTATTAAAATCACTGCTCCCAAAAAAACGGCCGTTTTTAAAAGTTTTTTTTGCATTGATACATGTCCCCTGGGGCAGGACCCGGGTCCCCAAACCCTTTTTAGGACAATACCATGCAAATTAGCCTTTAAAATGAGCACTTTTGATTTCGAACGTTCGAGTCCCATAGACGTCAATGGGGTTCTAACGTTCGTGCAAATTTTCGGCCTGTTCGCAGGTTCTGGTGCGAACCGGGGGGTGTTCGGCTCATCCCTAGTCACAACGGGATAGACCAATAGTCCTTCAATATGTTTTCTTGAGACATGTATTGGAATATCCCCTTTCTAAAAGTCTAATGCCGCATACACACGGTCGGACTTTTCGTCTACAAAAGTCCGACAGGCGCCGACGAACTAAAGCTGGCTGACAATCCGATCATGTGTGGGCTTCCCCGGACTTTTAGCGGACTTTCAGCGGACTTTTCCAGCCGCAAATCTGACGGACTTTATATTTCAAACATGCTTCAATTCTTTACGTCCTAACTACCCCGGACCCAGAAATCCGCTCGTCTGTGTGCTAGTCCGACGGGCAAAAACCCACTCTAGGGCAGCTATTGGCTACTGGCTATCAACTTCCTTATTTTAGTCCGGTGTACGTCATCACGTCCGAATCCATCTGACTTTTGTGTGATCGTATGTAGGCAAGTCGTTCGTAAGAAAGTCTGCCGCAAGTCCGCCAAAAGTCCGCCAAAAGTCTGCCGAAAGTCTGTCAGACAGGCTGTCGGACTTTTGTAGACGGAAAGTCCGAACGTGTGTACACGGCATAACTCTTATGCCCTGTACACACGGTCGGACATTGATCGGACATTGCGACAACAAAATCCATGGATTTTTTTTTTTGGCTCAAACTTGTCTTGCATACACACGGTCACACAAAGTTGTCAGAAAATCTGATCTTTCTGAACACGGTGATGTAAAACCCATACGTCGGGACTATAGACGGGACAGTAGCCAATAGCTTTCGTCTCTTAATTTATTCTGAGCATGCGTGGCACTTTGTGAGTCGGATTTGTGTACACACGATCAGAATTTCCTATGGATTTTGTTGTCGGAAAATTTTATAACAAGCTCTCAAACTTTGTGTGTCGGAAATTCCGATTGAAAATGTGTGATGGAGCCCACACACGGTCGGAATTTCCGACAACAAGGTCCTATCACACATTTTCCGTCGGAAAATTCGACCGTGTGTACAGGGCATTAGAGTTTCAGATTTATTTTTGAAGCTGATATCATCTGAGCAATTGCGACGTGCCCTTAAGTATTGGCTATACGGAAATGATGCAAGTAAAGGTTTGGGGTGAAAACTTGATGCATGCAGTAATGAGTTCCCTGCTGTGGGTTTTCAATATAGTTCACTAGAAAGGCCACCATTTGGTTGTTTTTTAACAAGTACATCCAGAAATGTAATCTCGGTTGTACTGTGTGACATAGTAAATCTCAAATTAAAATCATTTCTATCGATACAAGGCATGAATTCATGCAGAAGGTCATCAGGTCCATCCCAGATGACAAACACGTCATCAATGTAATGGTACCATGCAAGTGCCTGGCCCATGTATATCGTTAATGAGTCATTAGTAAGCAGTGAATGTTCCCACTCCCCCAGGTACAGGTTGGCATACGATGGGGCACAATAAGTCCCCATCGCCACCCCCTGTACCTGAAAGTAGTGGGAAACCATCAAAGCAAAAGGCATTGTGATGAAGTATGAATTCCACAGAAGTCAAGATAAAGTCGGTGTACCTAGAGTCACATTCACTGGAGTGTGACAACACATGACATATTGCTGCAAGGCCCTTCTCATGAGGTATAGTGCAGTATAAAGATTCAATGTCTATGACAACTAGTTGGGTGTCATCCTCAATATGCATTTCATGAATAATCTGTAAAAAGTGAATGGTGTCACGTATGTAGGATGACAAACAGGTTACAAAGGGTTTAAGATGACTGTCCACTACATGACTGAGATTTTCAGTTAGATTTCCACACCCAGATATGATGGGCCTACCTGGGTTTTTTTTTAATGTTCATGCAGTTTGGGAAATGCATAGAAGGTGGCTTCTCGTGGGAAGCCCACTCTTATGAATTCTAAACCTGCTTTGATATGACATTGTGATAAAATGTCGCATCCACCAATAAGTAAAAATCTTGGGCAAGTTTGTCTAGTAAAGATCTGTGTATGGGTCGATACCATTCAGAGTTATTAAGTATCCTCATACACATTTCGATGTAGTGAATGTTGTTCATAACTAGGGATGAGCCGAACACCCCCCGGTTCGGTTCGCACCAGAACCCGCGAACGGACCGCAAGTTCGCACGAACGTTAGAACCCCATTGACGTCTATGGGACTCGAACGTTCGAAATCAAAAGTGCTCATTTTAAAGGCTAATTTGCATGGTATTGTCCTAAAAAGGGTGTGGGGACCCGGGTTCTACCCCAGGGGACATGTATCAATGCAAAAAAAACTTTTAAAAACGGCCGTTTTTTCGGGAGCAGTGATTTTAATGATGCTTAAAGTAAAAAAAAAAAAGTGAAATATTCCTTTAAATATCGTACCTGGGGGGTGTCTATAGTATGCCTGTAAAGTGACGCGTGTTTCCCATGTTTAGAACAGTCCCTGCACCAAATGTCATTTTTAAAGGAAAAAATCTCATTTAAAACTGCTTGCGGGTTTAATGTCATGTCGGGTCATGGCAATATGGATGAAAATCAGTGAGACAAACGGCATGGGTACCCGCCAGTCCATTACCAGGCCCTTTGGGTCTTGTATGGATATTAAGGGGAACCCCGCACCCAAATTAAAATAAGGAAAGGTCCCTATATACTCTGAACAGCAGTATACAGGCGGTGCAAACAAGACAGGGACTGTAGGTTTGTTGTTAAGTAGAATCTGTTTGTAATTTTGAACATTTTTAATGTGTTTAGCTCCAGCCAAAAAATCTTTTCTAAGCTTTTTGGAAAACATAGGGAAGGGTTATCACCCCTGTGACATTTGTTTTGCGTCTTTCCTCCTCTTCAGAAGATTTCACCTCACTTTTTTGTCCCAATGAAAAATGTTTTTTGAAAATTTGGGTTTTTTTGTGGAACAAGGATTGGAAAGCATCAGTGGAAAGGAGAAATTGTTTTCCCATATTAACTCTTACAGGAGAGAATTTCCCTTCCTTAGGGGTAGATTTCATCTCACTTCCTGTTGTCTCCTTCCGTTTGCAAGTAGGAGTCGTTTGTAAGTTAGATGTTTGAAAGTAGGGTCCTGCCCTATATACTCAGCAGAAATTTGGGCCTTAGGTGTTGCTGTGGCCAAAACACTGTAAGCCCTCACAGGGCCCTGCTGTGAAATATTAGATCAAGAATTGTAATTACATGCCCCTGTTGAACAGGAGCTGAAAAATTAGGCCTTAGGCACTGGTGCTGGTGCCACAACACTGCAACCCCTCACAGACACTCTAGTTGGAACGCAGGAACGAGCCCTGCTGCAAAGTATAGCATCAAAAATTGTAATTACACGCCCCTGTTAGACAGGGGCAGAAAAATTGGGCCTTAGGCACTGGTGCTGGTGCCACAACACTGCAACCCCTCACAGACACTCTAGTTGGAACGCAGGAACGAGCCCTGCTGCAAAGTATTGCATCAAAAATTGTAATTACACGCCCCTGTTAGACAGGGGCAGAAAATTTGGGTCTTAGGCACTGGTGCTGGTGCCACAACACTGCAACCCCTCACAGACACTCTAGTTGGAACGCAGGAACGAGCCCTGCTGCAAAGTATTGCATCAAAAATTGTAATTACACGCCCCTGTTAGACAGGGGCAGAAAAATTGGGTCTTAGGCACTGGTGCTGGTGCCACAACACTGCAACCCCTCACAGACACTCTAGTTGGAACGCAGGAACAAGCCCTGCTGCAAAGTATTGCATCAAAAATTGTAATTACACGCCCCTGTTAGACAGGGGCTGAAAAATTGTGCCTTAGGCACTGGTGGTGGCGCCCAGAACCAAAAATGTTCTTACAAGCTATCAGCGTGATGATTGAGGAGGAAGAGGATAATTACTCAGGGATAGTCACTCAGCATCAGCATAGGCAGTCTTTGAAGGGATCTGAAAAAAATTATTCAGTTACATCAGCATCAGGTGCTTGGTAGCTGGTGGTGATCCAAGACTGATTCATTTTTATAAAGGTCAGCCGATCGACCGAGTCAGTGGACAGACGCACCCTGTGATCGGTTACCACGCCTCCAGCAGCACTGAATGTGCGTTCCGAAAGAACGCTGGATGCAGGACAGGCCAGTAGCTCAATTGCATACTGTGCAAGCTCTGGCCAGTGATCCATCCTCAAGACCCAGTAACCCAGAGGATTTTCGGTGGGAAAGGTGTCCAAGTCTGATCTTGCCCCTAGGTATTCCTGCACCATGTAAAACAGACGCTGGCGATGGTTGCTGGAACCGATCATACCTTGGGGCTGCGGACCAAAAAATTGTCTGAACGCATCGGTCAGACGGCCACCTTCTCCACCGCTCCTTCTTTGACTGACCGAAGCCTCAGCAACACGTTGTCCAGAAACAGGAGTTTGTAACCTCCCAGTCTCTGGGAACGCGTTGCACAGACCTTTCTGCAAGGCCTCCCGAAGATGTTTCATCCTCTGCTCCCTCTGCGATGGCAAGATAAGGTCCGCAACCTTACCCTTGTAACGTGGATCAAGGAGGGTTGCCAGCCAGTATTGGTCCTTCTCCTTGATACCACGAATACGAGGATCCTTACGCAGGCTTTGCAGGATCAGGGAGGCCATGCAGCGTAGGTTTGCTGAGGCATTCGGTCCGGAGTCCTCTGGGTCACTAAGGACAACAACGTCCGCAGCCACCTCCTCCCAGCCACGTACAAGTCCATGTGTTCCTTGGGACTGATCCCTTAAAGACTGCTGATGCTGAGTGCCAGGCTCCACCTCCATACTGACACAATCTTCCTCCTCCTCCTCCTCCTCCTCCTCCTCGTCCTCTTCCTGTGTGATCGGCGGGCACGCAGGAACACTGTCTGGATAAAGGGGGCCTTGAGAGCTAAGGAAGTCCTCCTCTTCCTGCCTCTGTTCTGCCTCAAGTGCCCTGTCCATTATTCCACGCAGCGTGTGCTCCAACAGGTGGACAAGGGGGACAGTGTCACTGATGCATGCACTGTCAGTGCTCACCATCCTCGTGGCCTCCTCGAATGGTGACAGGACAGTGCATGCATCCCTGATCATGGCCCACTGGCGTGGGGAAAAAAAACCAAGGTCCCCTGACCCTGTCCTGGTGCCATAGTCGCACAGGTACTCATTGATGGCCCTCTGCTGCGTGTGCAGCCGCTGCAGCATGGCCAATGTCGAGTTCCACCTGGTGGGCATGTCACAGATTAGGCGGTTCTTGGGCAGGTTAAACTCCTTTTGGAGGTCCGTCAGCCGAGCACTGGCATTATATGACCGGCGGAAATGCACACAGACTTTCCTGGCCTGCCTCAGGACATCCTGTAAGCCCGGGTACCTGCCCAAGAACCGCTGCACCACCAAGTTAAGGACGTGAGCCAAACAGGGCACATGGGTCAGTTGTCCCTGTCGGAGGGCAGAGAGGAGGTTGGTGCCATTGTCGCAAACCACCATTCCTGCCTTAAGTTGGCGTGGCGTCAACCACCTCTGAACCTGCCCCTGCAGAGCTGACAGAACCTCTGCCCCAGTGTGGCTCCTGTCCCCCAAGCACACCAGCTCAAGCACCGCATGGCATCTTTTGGCCTGCGTACTTGCGTAGCCCCTTGAACGCCTACGGAGCACCGCTGGTTCCGAGGAAGAGGCCATGGAGGAAGAAGAAGAGGAGGGGGTGGAGGAGAGAGGTGTGTCACAATCAGCATTTTGGAGGCGTGGTGGCGGAACAACCTCCAACACTACTGCACCTTGTCCTGCATCCTTCCCAGCTGCCAGCAGAGTCACCCAATGCGCCGTGAAACTTAAGTAACGTCCCTGTCCATGCCTGCTGGACCATGAGTCAGCGGTAATATGCACCTTACCGCTGACCGCCCTGTCCAGCGAGGCATGGACATTGCCTTCCACATGCCGGTAGAGAGCCGGAATCGCCTTCCGTGAGAAAAAGTGGCGTTTGGGAACCTGCCACTGAGGAACCGCACATTCCACAAACTCACGGAAGGGGGCAGAGTCTACCAACTGAAAAGGCAGCAGTTGAAGTGCTAGCAATTTTGCCAAGCTAGCATTCAACCGCTGGGCATGTGGATGGCTGGGAGCAAACTTCTTTCGGCGGTGCAGCAGCTGGGGCAGGGAAATTTGCCTGGTACAATCTGACGTCGGTGTACCAAAAGCAGATTGCCCACAAGTACTTGGCTGTGACACACCTAATTCTACACCTTCATTCCTCTCACTGCAGGTCTCAGAGAGGACTGAAGGTCTAGTGGGGTTGGAAATCTCAGCTGATGAGGAGCAAGGAGAGATCCTCTTTGTTCTTTGGTGTGGGTCTTTTAGATATGCTTGCCAACGAACTGCATGGCAGGTCAACATATGTCTGGTCAAGCATGTGGTACCCAAGCGGGAGATGTTTTGGCCACGCGAGATACGCTTGAGACATATGTTGCAAATAGCAACGGTGCGATCTGATGCACTCGTCTCAAAAAAGGCCCACACCAAAGAACTTTTTGAATAACGCGCAGAGACTGCAGCGCCCTGCACATGTGGAGCTTTGGGGTGTGATGCAGTCAATGTGCTGCCCTTAGGCTGGCCCCTGGAGGGCATCCTGCCTCGTTGGTGATGTGCCGCCTCCTCCTCCTCCTCCTCCTCCTCTCTCCTATCAGGCACCCACGTTGAGTCAGTGACCTCATCATCCCCTCCCTCCTCATCACTGGAGCAAACCTGGCAGTATGCTGCAGCAGGGGGAGCATGACTGCCAGATTGCTGTCCTTCTTGGGCACCCCCTCTGTCCGTGCTCATGTTACTGCCTTCATCGAGCTCAGTATCATCATCAGAGCCTTCCAAACGCTGGGCATCCTCCTGGAGCATGTACCCAACACTGTGGTCAAACAGTTCGAGGGAATCCTCAGGAGGACATGGTGGAGCTAGGGAAGGAGTCACTGATGACATTGAGCTGAGGGAAGAGGCCGCTGCTTTGCCAGACAAAGCACCCTGGGCATGGGTGAGAGAGGATGAGGAGGATGAGGACGGCTTGGTCATCCACTCGACCAAGTTTTCTGCATGTTGCGGCTCAACACGGCCAGCTGCCGAAAAAAAGTCCAAGCGTGTCCCATGGCCACGGGCTGATGAGGATGCACCGTCTCCACGACCAGCACTAGACACAGAGCCTGCTTGCCCTCTCTTATTGGCTTGTGACTGTCTGCCTCTCCTTCTTGGCCTTCCAGACATACTAATGGCCTGTAGCTGCACTAAGCTGGGATAGAACACCTGTAATTTTCTTCAGGTAGCTTTATATACTGTAACCAGACAAGCCTGCCTGTCAGTAGGAAGATAACAGGAACGGATCTAGCTGAACACTGTGAGCAGGACGCACTGACTGCACTAAATGTAAATAGCAGGAACGGATCTAGCTGAACACTGTGAGCAGGACGCACTGACTGCACTAAATGTAAATAGCAGGAACGGATCTAGCTGAACACTGTGAGCAGGACGCACTGACTGCACTAAATGTAAATAGCAGGAACGGATCTAGCTGAACACTGTGAGCAGGACGCACTGCACTAAATGTAAATAGCAGGAACGGATCTAGCTGAACACTGTGAGCAGGACGCACTGCACTAAATGTAAATAGCAGGAACAGATCTAGCTGAACACTGTGAGCAGGACGCACTGCACTAAATGTAAATAGCAGGAACAGATCTAGCTGAACACTGTGAGCAGGACGCACTGCACTCAATGTAAATAGCAGGAACGGATCTAGCTGAACACTGTGAGCAGGACGAACTGCACTAAATGTAAATAGCAGGAACGGATCTAGCTGAACACTGTGAGCAGGACGCACTGCACTAAATGTAAATAGCAGGAACGGATCTAGCTGAACACTGTGAGCAGGACGCACTGCACTAAATGTAAATAGCAGGAACAGATCTAGCTGAAAACTGTGAGCAGGACGCACTGACTGCACTAAATGTAAATAGCAGGAACAGATCTAGCTGAACACTGTGAGCAGGACGCACTGACTGCACTAAATGTAAATAGCAGGAACGGATCTAGCTGAACACTGTGAGCAGGACGCACTGCACTAAATGTAAATAGCAGGAACGGATCTAGCTGAACACTGTGAGCAGGACGCACTGCACTAAATGTAAATAGCAGGAACAGATCTAGCTGAACACTGTGAGCAGGACGCACTGCACTAAATGTAAATAGCAGGAACAGATCTAGCTGAACACTGTGAGCAGGACGCACTGCACTCAATGTAAATAGCAGGAACGGATCTAGCTGAACACTGTGAGCAGGACGAACTGCACTAAATGTAAATAGCAGGAACAGATCTAGCTGAACACTGTGAGCAGGACGCACTGCACTAAATGTAAATAGCAGGAACGGATCTAGCTGAACACTGTGAGCAGGACGCACTGCACTAAATGTAAATAGCAGGAACAGATCTAGCTGAAAACTGTGAGCAGGACGCACTGACTGCACTAAATGTAAATAGCAGGAACAGATCTAGCTGAACACTGTGAGCAGGACGCACTGACTGCACTAAATGTAAATAGCAGGAACGGATCTAGCTGAACACTGTGAGCAGGACGCACTGCACTAAATGTAAATAGCAGGAACGGATCTAGCTGAACACTGTGAGCAGGACGCACTGCACTCAATGTAAATAGCAGGAACGGATCTAGCTGAACACTGTGAGCAGGACGAACTGCACTAAATGTAAATAGCAGGAACAGATCTAGCTGAACACTGTGAGCAGGACGCACTGCACTAAATGTAAATAGCAGGAACGGATCTAGCTGAACACTGTGAGCAGGACGCACTGCACTAAATGTAAATAGCAGGAACGGATCTAGCTGAACACTGTGAGCAGGACGCACTGCACTAAATGTAAATAGCAGGAACAGATCTAGCTGAACACTGTGAGCAGGACGCACTGCACTAAATGTAAATAGCAGGAACAGATCTAGCTGAACACTGTGAGCAGGACGCACTGCACTAAATGTAAATAGCAGGAACGGATCTAGCTGAACACTGTGAGCAGGACGCACTGCACTAAATGTAAATAGCAGGAACGGATCTAGCTGAACACTGTGAGCAGGACGCACTGACTGCACTAAATGTAAATAGCAGGAACAGATCTAGCTGAACACTGTGAGCAGGACGCACTGACTGCACTAAATGTAAATAGCAGGAACGGATCTAGCTGAACACTGTGAGCAGGACGCACTGACTGCACTAAATGTAAATAGCAGGAACGGATCTAGCTGAACACTGTGAGCAGGACGCACTGACTGCACTAAATGTAAATAGCAGGAACGGATCTAGCTGAACACTGTGAGCAGGACGCACTGCACTAAATGTAAATAGCAGGAACAGATCTAGCTGAACACTGTGAGCAGGACGCACTGCACTAAATGTAAATAGCAGGAACAGATCTAGCTGAACACTGTGAGCAGGACGCACTGCACTAAATGTAAATAGCAGGAACAGATCTAGCTGAACACTGTGAGCAGGACGCACTGCACTAAATGTAAATAGCAGGAACAGATCTAGCTGAACACTGTGAGCAGGACGCACTGACTGCACTAAATGTAAATAGCAGGAACAGATCTAGCTGAACACTGTGAGCAGGACGCACTGCACTCAATGTAAATAGCAGGAACGGATCTAGCTGAACACTGTGAGCAGGACGAACTGCACTAAATGTAAATAGCAGGAACGGATCTAGCTGAACACTGTGAGCAGGACGCACTGCACTAGATGTAAATAGCAGGAACGGATCTAGCTGAACACTGTGAGCAGGACGCACTGCATTAAATGTAAATAGCAGGAACAGATCTAACCTAATCTAGCTAACTCAAATCAAATGACACTGTCTGTCTCTCTCTCTATCAGCACACCGGAACACACTACACAGGGCCGCCGTGCAGGCGGCCTTATATAGTGTGGGGCGTGTACTAAATCCCCTGAGCCATAATTGGCCAAAGCCACCCTGGCTTTGGCCAATTACAGCTCTCTCTACTGACGGCGCTTTGATTGGCCAAGCATGCGGGTCATAGTGCATGCTTGGCCAATCATCAGCCAGCAATGCACTGCGATGCCGCAGTGAATTATGGGCCGTGACGCGCCACACGAATTTGGCGCGAACGGCCCATAACGTTCGCAATTCGACGGACGGTCGAACAGCCGATGTTCGAGTCGAACATGCGTTCGATTCGAACACGAAGCTCATCCCTATTCATAACCACAACAATGCCACCCTTGTCCGTGGGTTTAATGACAAAGCTGTGGTTATTGGCTAATGAATCAAGTGCCTTCTTTTTATGTTTGTTGAGATTGGCATGTGGTCCAGAAGAATTTTTCATATTTCGAATGTCAGCTCATACCAATTTGAGAAAAACTTCTGCGTTGTGATTGGACTTGGGTGGAGGATACATATTAGATTTCTTTTTTAGTGAAAAGTCAATGGCATGTGTATTTGCCTGTGCCGTGGGTGTCTTATCCAAAGCTGTAAGGAGGGCTTCTATATCAATTAAGTCAATTACATTTTCAGACTCATTTTCTTCCAACAACGATATAAGGTCATCCAAGTCTTGTGTGTCCTGATTGGTTAGCCCAGGCTCCAAGAAATTTTTCTTAGAATATAGGCTTTTTAATAAAACATGTATGAAGAGATGGATGTCCTTGATGGCCCCAAATCTGTCCAGACCTGAGTCAGGGCAAAAAGTGAGGCCACGTGCAAGGATAGCCATCTCAAACTGATCCAGGGAGTGTGAAGACAAATTTACAACATTTAACGTTGTCTTTGTGTGTTGGGTTTGTGTAGCTTGGGCAGGTGTGCCTGAGATTTCCTTTGATGGGTCTGTGTTCGACTCCTCATTTGATCTAAAAAAGTACCTATAGGTAGTTGATGTAAACGTGAAGTAATAGGTGCAATGGAAGAAGTGCTCAGGGACGATCCAGAGTGACTCACTGGAGTATGTGTATCTGATATGTCACTATTGGTATTGACGGAAGTGACTGTCATGACTATTACCTAACTGTGAAGGTGAATCCTCCACATGGAAGGATTCATAATGTGACTCATCACCACGCCGGCGGCACTTTTATCATCTACAACCTTTAGGCTGAGTTGGAAGATATGCATTTATGTGTTTATTTTTATTTTAATTTTTTGGAAAATTATGGTTTTGGTTTGATTTCCATTTATAGGCTTTACTGTCTTCAAATGCATCAAGTTTTCACCCCAAACCTTTACTTGCATCAATTCTGTGTAGCCAATATTTAAGGGCATGCCACAATTGCTCAGATGATGTCAGCTTTAAAAATGAAGCTGACACTCTAATGCCCCATACACACAATAGGATTTTCCGACGGAAAATGTTCTATAGAAGCTTGTTGTCGGAAATTCCGACCGTTTGTAGGCTCCATCAAACATTTTCCATCGGAATTTCCGTCACACAAAATTTGAGAGCTGGTTCTCAAATTTTCCGACAACAAAATCCGTTGTGGTAAATTCCGATCATGTGTACACAATTCCGACGCACAAAGTTCCACGCATGCTCGGAATCAAGCAGAAGAGCCGCACTGGCTATTGAACTTCATTTTTCTCGGGTCATTGTACGTGTTGTACGTGACCGCGTTCTTGACGTTCGGAATTTCCGACAAGATTTGTGTGACCGCGTGTATGCAAAACAAGTTTGAGCCAACATCCGTCAGAAAAAAAACATGGATTTTGTTGTCGGAAAATCCTATCGTGTGTACAGGGCATAATGCCGCATACACACGATAGGAATTTTTGTGGTTGGATGGTTTTTCCGATGGAATTCCGCTCAAGCTTGGCTTGCATACACACGGCCACACAAAAGTTCTCTGAACTTTCGACCATCAAGAACGCGGTGACGTACAACGCGTACGACAGCACTAGAAAAGGGAAGTTCCATACGAAGCGTGCCACCCTTTGGGCTCCTTCTGCTAATCTTGTGTTTATCTCGTGTTAGTAGAAGTTTGGTGAGAGACGATTCGCGCTTTTCAGCCTTGTGCTTTTCTTTTTTTTTTTTTTTTTTTTGAATTTTAAAATAAAGCTTTATTAAAGAGCAGTGCAGTACATTGAAGATAATAAAATACAAAGGTATATTGACAGTTCCCTTGCAAATACGGGATTGTTAGTGTAGAAGTACAAAGATAATAAACAGAGACTCAAATCCATTTACAATTGCCAATGAAACTGTAGGTAAGGCTGTTACTTATGTTCCCTGTGAGGGTTGACATTCCCAACACCCCTAGCGGGATCACACTGTGTTGGGAGTCCCCCCATCCCAGGGAAAGTGTTAATGATGACCCAATACCCCCACTGTCCCCACTCCCAGGGTCCTGCCACCGCCCCAGAGGTAGAGAAAGGAACCACTAGAGAAGCCATTAGACCCCTCCAGCAGTCCCCCCCCATCTGGCAGTAGTCCGTTTTGAGACTGGAACTTGAACTCACTATACAAAATCTGATGGCGACATGAGAACTTCTACCATAATGTAAGCCTTGTGCTTTTCAGGTCGTTACTGCTCTTCAGTTTGTGCTTGTGGATTTGTATCTGTTCTTTAGTGCATGTAGTCAGTTCACATCTGGGTTTCAGTGCGTATTTTTATAGTACATATTTGTTTTTCAGTGCGTTCTTGTCCGCTCATTTCTAATTTTCAGCTCGCTCTTCTCAGGCCTTTCTGTTTTTCAGTGCCAGGAAAGTCCTGTCAGTATCAGACGCCCTGTGCGGGCAGTCGCACGCATGCGCACACGCACCAGACAGGCTATTTAAACTGATCTGTCACATGAGAATCTTGCTGTCTGCTCTACAGCGTTACGTGTGCACTTCCTGAGAACACTTCCTGTTTCCTGTACTAGACCCGGCTTATTCCTGATTATCCTAGCTGTCTGCCTACATCTGATCCCGGCTTGTCTCCGACCATCCCTGCTTTCTGCCTGCATCCGACCCCGGCTTGTCTGACCACTCTTCTGCCTGAACCTTTGGCTCATCTACAGTCCGCCTGGCTATCGATCCGGCTTGTCTGACCTTCCAGTCTGCTGCACCAGTGTTCCAGTCTGCTGTCCTGTGTGTTCCAGCCTGCTATCCAGTTCCAGTCTGCTGTGTGGTTCCAGTCTGCTGCACCAGTGTTCCAGTCTGCTGTCCTGTGTGTTTCAGCCTGCTATCCAGTTCCAGTCTGCTGTGTGGTTCCAGTCTGCTGCACCAGTGTTCCAGTCTGCTGTCCTGTGTGTTCCAGCCTGCTATCCAGTTTCAGTCTGCTGCACCAGTGTTCCAGTCTACCTACCAGATCAGCTTAATCTCCACTGCACAGTGTTTCCAGAGTTCCAGACCTACCTCCTGCTGTTGATCCTGCCAGGCACTCGTGCCACTCCTGACTCTTGTGCTTCCTGTATACCCTACCAGGGCCCTCGAGTCGGAGCCAGAAGAGAGGCCATCCCCTGCAAGTCGGGCTCATCCACAAGGTACGTGACAGTAGCAGACAGCCATGACCGAGCCCGAGCAGGGAGCCTCTCCTATGGAAGAACTTTGTATGCACCTGGCCGGCCTTACACAGGCTGTTAAGAGTCTCCAGGAAGGATATACACGTCTGGAAGAATGGGTCCAAGTACTGTCTGGTCCCACTGAGACCCAGGGATCTTCTCTGCCATCTACCTCTGCTAGCAGTACTACTTCCCCTACAGTAGTGATGCTGCCCCCTGAACCAAGGGTTCCCACTCCTGAAAAGTTTTCTGGGGAACAAAGTAAATTCAGGGCATTCCGGAATGCATGCGAACTGTACTTCGCCCTTCAACCTCGCACCTTCTCACTTGAAGCCACCAAAGTAGGTTTTGTAAACTCACTACTCCTGGGTGACCCCCAAACATGGGCTCACCGCCTTCTGGAACTCCCGGACTCACTCAGAATTCATCCTGTTTTTCACGTTTCCCTGTTGAAACCTTTTGTCTCCAATCCTTTTCCTGAATGAAATCTGAATCCTCCAGATCCTGTAATAGTGGACGGTGAGGAAGAATTTGAAATTGAAGCCATCCTTGACTGCAGGAAAAGGAACAATCAAGCCCAATTCCTGATCAAGTGGAAAGAGTATGGACCGGAAGAGAACTCGTGGGAGCCTGAGGAGAACATTCATGCTAAAAGCTTAGTTCAATCCTTTAAGAGAACCCATCCTGAGAAATGGGCCCGGTTGGGCATCCGGAGGCTGCCCCTTGGGGGGGGCAATGTCAGGAAAGTCCTGTCAGTATCAGACGCCCTGTGCGGGCAGTCGCACGCATGTGCACACGCACCAGGCGGGCTATTTAAACTGATCTGTCACATGAGAATTTTGCTGTCTGCTCTACAGCGTTACGTGTGCACTTCCTGAGAAGACTTCCTGTTTCCTGTACTAGACCCGGCTTGTTCCTGATTATCCTAGCTGTCTGCCTGCATCTGATCCCGGCTTGTCTCCGACCATCCCTGCTTTCTGCCTGCATCCAACCCCGGCTTGTCTGACCACTCTTCTGCCTGACCCTTTGGCTCATCTACAGTCCGCCTGGCTATCGATCCGGCTTGTCTGACCTTCCAGTCTGCTGCACCAGTGTTCCAGTCTGCTGTCCTGTGTGTTCCAGCCTGCTATCCAGTTCCAGTCTGCTGTGTGGTTCCAGTCTGCTGCACCAGTGTTCCAGTCTGCTGTCCTGTGTGTTCTAGCCTGCTATCCAGTTCCAGTCTGCTGTGTGGTTCCAGTCTGCTGCACCAGTGTCCCAGTCTGCTGTCCTGTGTGTTCCAGCCTGCTATCCAGTTCCAGTCTGCTGCACCAGTGTTCCAGTCTACCTACCAGATCAGCTTAATCTCCACTGCACAGTGTTTCCAGAGTTCCAGACCTACCTCCTGCTGTTGATCCTGCCAGGCACTCGTGCCACTCCTGACTCTTGTGCTTCCTGTATACCCTACCAGGGCCCTTGAGTCGGAGCCGCAAGAGAGGCCATCCCCTGCAAGTCGGGCTCGTCCACAAGGTACGTGACATTCAGTGCTTTCTGTTAGTTCGTTCTGACCAGCCGACCGATTTGAAGTCATGTTGTGGTTACCTACTCATTGTAGAGTTCGTGCTGTGCAGGGGCTTGGTGTTGGGGTTCTTGCTTTGACCCAAGCCCAGTCCATGAACAGGGTGGAGAGGAGTTCATGGATGAAGAATTGGTTGCTCCAGCGTGACCAATTCTGTCATATTCCTTTGTTGCGGGAGATCCAGAGAATAATCCTGATGATTTCAGGAATTTGTCCGGATGACGGACCCCGTTTTTCACCGTCTGTTGGCTTGGCTGTCCCCTTATATTACGAAGGAGGACACCTGCATGCGGCAAGCCATCACTCCCGAGCAGAGGCTCGCCGCCATATTGCGGTACTTGGCGACAGGGAGAAGTCTGCAGGGCCTCAAGTTCTCAACAGGCATCTCCCCCCAGACTCTGGGGATCATTATTCCAGAGACCTGTTCTGCCATTTTACAGGTCCTGCAGAAGGACTATATTAAGGTAAGTTTTCTCCCTTAACATCACATTCTATGTATTTAATGTTTGCTAATGTATTGTATTTCTTTCATCATTCCCTAATTACCATTATTGTAATATGCTGTGAATGTCCCCTTTGTCCTCATGCATGCTGTAAGCTTTTAATGCTCCTTTATTGTCCTTCATGCATATTTGCCTGGACCAAATGCTTCATCTGCGACAAACACAAATGGGAGTCCTTCCACGTTCAGCAGGTGGCAATCCAAAGTCTGTGTGGGAGAAGGTGGATGGAGGGCGCGTGATCAAACGCTTACATCAAACACACGCAGTTTATTCATATACAATCAAATACAAACATGTAGGTAATACATATAAATACTAGGTTTCGTAAGGGTAGGTTACAAAATATGCACTAAAAGGTTAAAGGTGAGAAATGCCCATGTGAAGGCAAGTGTTTAAAATAGGTTGAAGCGTTTCAAGGATAACCTCTTCATCAGAGCCTTGAGAACAGGAGCACAGTCTGTTTAAACCGGTAGACCAACATATGTACATAAGAAGGAGTGGCTAGTTGGGAGGTATAACCTGTGATGAATAGTTAGTTTTCCTTAGCTCCATACCAGTCTACATCCAAGCGTTCTATGGGGTATAGCAGAAATGTGTTTTCCTTTATCTCCCACACAGTCTTATCCAGACTGCCCCTGGTCAGTTGAGGCGTTACCATCTTCTCCAGTTTTTTTCACTCTAAACAGTACTACCAATTTACACCAAAATGCCTTCACGAGGCGCAGGAGTAATTCTTTTTTGTCCATATTTCGCGGCAATCCAAAGCCACCACTCTGAAGACGTCGGTAGAGCTCGGTCTGGGCAAAGACTCCACCATCCGACATCCGGCCATTCTTCCCCACGTCCACATATAAGAACTCATATGTCGCCGACACCATCTGTCAGGGACCTGTCAGCACCGGACCGGCGCATGTGCGTACGCCAATGCGCCGATGCGCTCCTGCTCGGGCAATTCAGCAATCTCCAGCTGTCAGTGTGCGTCGACGCGGCGCTCGGGCGCGCGCGGGTGTGCGGCGCATGTGTGTACGCGCGCGGGCGCGGGTGCGCGTACGGGCGCGCGCGCGTTCGCATTAGCGCCGTTTTGCCGCCAAGAGGTGCATAAAAGTTCTCCTGTTGCAGGAATGCGCTGCTGTTTCGTCTCAGCTCTGTGGATCTGCTTAACCTGTTCCTGATTGATTGTTTACCTGTTGACCCGGCTTGTCTGACCATTCCTCCTTCTCCAATCCGACCCGGCCTGCCTGATTCTGCTTCTGCATCTGCCAATACCGTTGCCAACCTCTGCCTGCCTACCTACTCTGCCTTTGCCTCCTGTATTAACTACCGCCTTGCTACCTGCTGACCCGGACTGTTTGACCCTGCCTGTGCCTGCCGTTGTCTGCTGTGCTGTTGCACCCTCAGCTCCAGCTCCAGTGACTTCTGCATCTTCAGTGCTGCAGCCTGCTACTTCCAGTCATCACCTTACCTACAGCCCAGCCCTCCCTGGAGGGATCTCTACTCTGCTCCAGCATCAGAGCCTTCATCTCAAGCAGGCACTCCTACCCCACTGTGCTCTCGAGACCACTGTCCCCATTCCAGTGGCTCTTGAACCAGCGTTGTATGAGAGGTCTTCTCCTACAAGTCAAGCTCACTATCAGGGACCTAACACCATCGCCATCAACACGATACTATGAAACCCCTTATAGTTTAAATAATATGACCCTGAGTGGGGTGTTGGGACGATGTGGACATGTTTCCCATCGATTGCTCCTAAGCAGTTGGGAAAGTCCCACCGCTCGGCAAACTGGGAGGCCACAGTCTGCCATTCCTGTGGCGTTGAAGGAAATTGTGGAGTCAAACCAAAAAAAATAAAATTACTACTTTTGCACATAACATTGCAAGCAGATTAGACACAAACATTCTTGGCCAACATCAGTATAACATTTATTTTAAGGAGTATTTAAAGACAAAAAGATTATGTACACGTATTAGATTCCTCACCCCCTCTGATGGCCCATTGTAAAAATTTAGGGGGGGTTCTAAATTAGTTTGGGACCCCAAAAAAAAGATTATGGCACTCTGCCTGAATTTAAGGACAACAATAACATGTGTACACATTTTAGGGGGTGTTTAGGGTAATGCACTACATAAATATATACATATATATCAAACCCAAGGCTAGTAATCAAGGCACTGCCATAGTCAAACTGAGGTTAGTCCATAGAGATTTGTAGCATACATCCCGACATGTTTTGGAAATTTTTATTGGTACATATTTTCCTTCATCAGTAAAGATTTATCTTTGTCTGCAACATAAATATAATATGTGTGCAGTAGCATGTGAAGACAATTAGTATTATGGAGTTAATTTATACAATGTTTTAAAGTCAAAGGTACTTACATATAGATTTCATAGAAGCAACATAAAAGGAACATTGGCATAAACACCACGTTTGCTGGAAGAGCTCAAACAAGGACCTGCAGATGTGCAGCTGTGCAATAGGGGGCAGCCAAATGCTTCTATTGGTGTTCTATTGTTGTCTGTTGGCAACAGCCATACTTTTTGTACCTTAAAAAAAGTGGCACAAGTTGCCTTTTATATACTTCTATATTTTCATACTTTTTTCTGCCTAAAAAGTCCAAGGGGGCGGCTCCTAATGCACTAGTTACATGATCTCATCTCGCAACATGCAGGTCTTCCTCAACATATGTGTTGTGACCAGTTTTCATTTTAGTGATCCCATTGTATTTTTTCCTTCCTAGCTTTTAGAAGTGGGGTTTTTACCCCATGTTTTATGTATTGTTGATATTTTAATTGTATTGTAATAAAGTATGTATTTTTATACTTATGATGGTCCCGTGGTGTGAATATAAAGTCCATATTTAGGGGCCCAGTTAGGGATTCTCTCCTTATCTGGACCTCCTTTTTCCTTGATTCTCTATATCTGGATGTGGCACTTTGAAAGTTATTATTTGATTTACTGCTTTCCAATTGCCCATGCAATACAATTCATCTGTGTATGTTATATTGGAGAGACCTTGTACTATTTACTCATTTGACTGAACATGCATAACACAGGTCTTTGTCAGAATTAATGTTGTTACTTTATACCCATTTCAATACCAATAAAAACATTTCGGGATAAAAGTAAAAAAAAAAAAAAGAAAGAAAAAAAATCCTTTAAATAACATGCTTGGAGGATCACTTAAACCTACTTGTGAAGTGGAGCACCTCTATGTTGTAAACAAGCAAAAGTGACTTTTGCAAAAAAATTTTTAACTGCCAGCCACTTAATGACATTTAAAATAAATACAGTTGTGCTCATAAGTTTACATACCCTGGCAGAATTTATGATTTCTAGACCATTTTTCAGAGAATATGAATGATAACACAAAAACATTTCTTTCACTAGTTGTTAGTGTTTGGATGAAGCCATTTATTATCACTCAACTGTGTTTACTCTTTTTAAATCATAATGACAACAGAAACTAATCAAATGACCCTGATCAAAAGTTTACATACCCTGGTTATTTTGGCCTGATAACATGCACGCAAGTTGGGTGCAAAGGGGTTTTAAAGGTAACCATCCTCACCTGTGATCTGTTTACTTGTAATTAATGTGTGTGTATAAAGGGTCAATGGGTTTCTGGACTCCTAACAGAGCCTTGCATCTTTCATCCAGTGCTGCACTGACGTTTCTGGATTCTGAGTCATTGGGAAAGCAAAAGAATTGTCAAAGGATCTGTGGGAAAAGGTAGTTGAACTGTATAAAACAGTAAAGAGATATAAAATGATATCCAAGGAATTGAGAATGCAAATCAGCAGTGTTCAAACGCTAATCAAGAAGATAAAAATGAGGGGTTCTGTTGAAATAAAACCATGGTCTGGTAAATTTCAGCCACAACTGCCAGTAAAATTGTTTGGGATGCAAAGAAAAACCCACAAATAAATATGGGACTCTCTGAAATATCGGACTCTCTGAAAACATGTGGTTTGGTTGTTTCTAGATGCACAATAAGGAGGCACTTGAAGAAAGATGGGTTGCATGGTCAAGTCGCCAGAAGAAAGCCATTACTATGCAAATGCCACAAAGTATCCCACTTACAATATGCCAAACAGCACAGAGACAAGCCTCAAACCCTCTGGCACAAAGTCACTTGGAGTGATAAGACCAAAATTAAGCTTTTTTGGCCACAACCATAAACGCTACATTTGGAGAGGCGTCAACAATGCCTATGGGGAAAGGTACACCATTCCTACTGTGAAATATGGAGGTGAATCGCTGATGTTTGGGGATGTGTGAGCTACAAAGGCACAGGAATTGTGGTCAAAATTGATGACAAGATGAATGTAGTATGTTATCAAAAAATACTGGCGGAACATTTGCATTCATCAGCCAGGAAGCTGCACATGGGACGTACTTGGGCATTCCAACATGACAATGATTCAAAACACAAGGCCAAGTCAATCTGTCATTGGCTACAGCAGAATAAAGTGAATGTTCTGGAGTGGCCGTCTCCTGACCAGTGCTGCCCCCTCTTTCCAGTCACACCCTCTATGACCAATGGATAGATTCATGCATAGCATCAATCTATCCATGGCCAACGCTGCCACCCCCTATTCAGGCTCCCAGCCCCTTTTCGGGTAGCGGGCCCCTGAATTACTGCAGCAGGGGTGTTTTTGAAGAACCTGATTAGAGCCATAGGTGTCAAAAAAGTCAAGAACCAGGAACCAGGAACAGCAAATGAATATTCGCTTTCCTAACACTGAACCGCCTCTCCACCAATCAGGTGCTCGGGTCTGTTACCTGTCACCTGATTGGCTGAAACAACAGGCGCTGTGATTGGACGCCTATCAGGAGGAGCTGTAAATACCAGAATTTTATTGTGCAAACATGTAAAACCAAGTTTAAAAACAAGCTGGATAAAAAAACACTTACATAAAAGCTCTGCCATCCAGGAGACAGCAGCCAGAGATGTCAGTGTGTGACGTCAAGCTCCACCCAAAATGTTTCATCCAATAGGACATCTCCAGGGGTTGAGCACACTGACTAAAAGCCAGAATATATGCTGGTATCTGTCCCTCCTCTTCCAGATTGATCATATTCTATTATTCTCATATAATAGCAGACTCAGCTGATTGGCAACAGAGAAACAAGTATCGTATTTTTCGCTCCATAAGATTCACCTGACCATAAGACGCACCTAGGTTTTAGAGATTGAAAACAAGAAAAGAAAATTCTGAACCAAATGGTGTACTAAAATATTTCCCAGTGCCCATAAAATGCAGAGTGACCATTACCATAGAAAATGCAGAGTGACCATTACCATAGAAAATGCAGAGTGACCATGCCATAGAAAATGCAGAGTGACTATTACCATAGAAAATGCAGAGTGACCATTACCATAGAAAATGCAGAGCGATTACCATAGAAATGCAGAGTGATTACCATAGAAATGCAGAGTGACCATGCTATAGAAATGCAGAGTGACCATGCCATAGAAACGCAGAGTGACCATTGCTTTACCTGATGTTATCCCAGCGGCATGCCTATTCCTCCTGTCCTCGTCCGCCCTCCTCCTCCTCCCCAGCCATCATTCCTGGGAGCCAACTCCTGCCTTTGATTCTTCCTCCAACCACTCCTGTTAGAGTCACGGCCCCTGCGTTCTCTCTGCCTCTATTGTGCCGGGCTCCCCGAGGGACAGCTGGCACTTCTTGCTCCTCCATCAGGCCCATAGTAGCTTGTTTTCTGTCTCGCCCAGCGCCCAGCACCCACGGGGGTTTGGAAGTCTATCCCCCCTCTCTTCCGGTGGTGGTGGTGGGAGGCGATGCGAGTGGTGGCAGTGGCGGAAGGGTGGTGCCAGTGGCGGAAGGGGGTGGTGCCAGCAGCAGGGGGCTGTGCCAGCGGCAGCAGGGGTGGTGCCTGTCGTATATTTGCACCATAAAATGCAGGGACATTTTCCCCCATATTTCTGGGGGAAAAAAGTGCGTCTTATGGTCCCAAGAATACGGTACATAATATATAATTAAAAAAAGAGCAGCAGCTTTTATGTAAGTGTCTGTTATGGGTTGTAAGGGGGACCACATGAAAAGCAAAAAATAAAATATAAAATACAGTTTGGCACCCCCCTCAAAATACAAACTCAACCTTTATGCTTGATGAAAGACTGGTATGGATTTTAAGGGGGCCCCACAAAAATAGACTCTCCAAAATTCATACCAGACCCTTATCTGAGCATTTATGTGAGGGGGTCTGTGAGTGTACTTCCCTAAAACATACCATCCTCCAGGCCCTCAGCACCCACCCGAAAATAAAGACTTTGACCCACTGACAAGTCTGCTCCTGACAGACTGCTCATTACAAATAACAATATTAGCCAGCAGTTTAGTATAAACAAAGGGTGAGGGATCCTCGGTGATATCATTGACTATATATGTTAATGACCATCTAGGATAAGGGTCTGGTATTAATTTTGGGGGACCCCAATTTTTGTTTGCAGGATGTCGTTGGTTATTATGGTCCATATTATGTCCTAGCAACCAGCGCTGTCATCCCCCCCCACAGCCTCCTTATTGGCTTGGACACAGGCAGCTGCTTGTACCCTAACAACTAAAAATGCTTGAGTTCTTAACAGTGGGAAGGTGTTATTTACAAGTGGCATTAATGCTGGCACTAAATGAATGACCTCTGAATGCAGCAAGAGGATCGCTTTGGCATAAGGAGGAACACCCTATTTAGCCCACCGTTTTGATGAATGGCAAACACCCAAAGTCTGTGTGAAATCTGCAGGCCCATGAAGTTGAACCCCTTCCCTAATCATAAGGTACAGAGACGCTCCGATCATTTCTGTACATTGCCATTAAATGACTGCTTAATTCATAGTCATTCACAGTCATTCACGGGTGCCCAGGCCACCCATGTATGTTTTTCTGAAGTGCTATTTATAAACAGCACTCCAATACATGTTCACCACTCTTCCTTACTCAAATGTTTGGTGGATGTGAAATAATTAAATAAAATGTTCACATTTTAAATAAAAATGTAAACACATACACTGACTACTGATTGTGGAGACATATTTAACTAAAGACATCACCTCCAGGAAAGCTGTTGTGCTTTCTTTAAAGGTTAAGTTCACCTTTAGTAACATGTTACACCTGTGTTTAGGGTGTAACCTGTAACATGTTATTAAACAGCACTCACATGCTGTGACAGCGGGTGGGGGATCCTCTCCTCTCACCCACCCACTAATCCAATTTATTGGGTATGAGCAGGAAGCTGTACTGAGAGTCTGCAGGAGCTTCACATTGCACCTGTGATCTTCTTATTGCAGGTACAATGCTCTGATAATAATAAATAAGTAAATAAATAAATGCGCTTATTTTTTTTTTACCAAAAAAAAAATGTGCATTTATTTTTTATTTATTTTTTTAAAGATGAACATAGCCTTTAATACTGATTTAATACTGCTTGGAATTAGCATTCCAAGTTCTGTCTAGAATGGAGAATATTAAACTGATCAAAAAATGTACCACACTATTCATGATTCCAGGTCAATTTTCCACAATAATGGAATAATAGAACAATAGACTTTTTGGACATACTGTATATAAAAGTTCCATATGTGGTTAAAGCAGTATTAAACCCAAAAGCAAACATTTATTATATTGCAGCTTACCGGTTCTTTGATATGATGGCTGTATTAGTTTTCTTTTTTAAACTTTCTTCATTCTATTTTCATCTGGTAATCCAGACAGCAAGTCTGTTGTTTTTCACAGCACAAAATGTATCTGTTTACATGGATGAGACAAACCACCTAACACTGGCAGGGGTGCAGGGGTGGTTAAAATGATCAGCTTTTATTTATTCATGCAAAACCTTTATCCCAAAAGAAAAAAAAAAACAGTTTATTGTAACTAGTTTTAATCAACTAATCAAAACCTCCTCCTCATTCCCAAGTACCGCTACAATTCAAAGGGAGAACGAAGATTCGCAGTCCAAGGACCATGGCTATGGAGCGCTCTACCGACCAACATCCGCATGAAAGAAAACCATCAGGCCTACCTCTTCTAAGGAACTGGACACAGGACGGAAAGCGCCTTGAGGTGATTCAGTTCGCGTTTGTAGCGCTATACAAATCTTTCATTCATTCATTCATTCAAGTGTGAGCTGGAGTTTGGCTTTAATTTGTTAGTGGTTCTAAATCTGCAACATTTAACTAAACGAAACATTTAACACTACACCCAGACTATTCATTCCTCCAGCGTTGTGTCTTGCTAATACAGGAGGTGTGTTACTGGTCAGATCACCAGGTGAAAACAAAGGGGAAAAAGTCAAAGAATAAAAAACTGATGCAGACTACATTTAATAACTGGTTAGCTGCAATATAATAAGTTGTTGGTGTTGGGTTGAATACAGCTTTAATCTCTGCAAGTTCTATCTTAGAAACCACCAAATAATTATGCACTTGGTGCTAGAGAGTAATGTTGCACACTATGTTCTGAATACAGGAATAAATATATAAACAAAAAATAAATAAAAAAAGTGTGTGCAAAACCTCTGACCATAAAAATCCCAATGAAGGCAAACAAAAAAGTGATACAAACAATATAAGGTAAAATAAAGGTATATTCAATATAAATCAAGCAATAATATACTAGAAATGAAAGTCCACTTCCAAAGGGATATACAAGTCTCCACTAGGGGGCCAGTATAAACAATTTTGTATGAAAATGAAAGTCCACTCTCAAAAGTATATTTCAGGGCTCCACTAGGGGGGCAATGTAGAATCTTGTGTGAAAATGAAATGCCACCGTTCCACATGTTTTAGTCTCAACCACCTCAGACATAGATACATGAATTTCCTTAACAGATAACCAGGATCTCCAGATTATAAGAGATCACTAGTGCAGGATGCACCAAATATGAATCAGACTAGGGTATAGTAACACCTCCACACCTACCAGGTCCTCCATTGGCTGTCCAGAAAGTGCAATTCTCTTTAGTAAGATCCAAAGGAAAATGCAAAGGACCATAAAGTAATATTACGAAAAAACAGCAATTTATTACATGCAAATATACTCGCAAACATCTCAGGGTATGAAAACCTCACAGACAAATGCTACGGTACACCAGCTGGTGTGGTAATGTCATAGGTCACTAGCCCCTTCCTACATGTTTCTTCTAAACAAGGAACATCCTCAGGGGACATAAAGAAGATGTTCCATTTTTACACAAGATAAGTTACATCTATTAGATTGTATCTTTAGGGTTAATTTAAGTTTTTTTTCCTTTTATTGGAGTACCAATAGTGCTCGATGTGTATAACATTTCTCTTTGCTCATTGAATATCTTCAGGAATTTTATCTGTTTGGTTTTTCTTCTGCTAATTATACTAACTCCTCTTGCTATATATTTATGTCAACATAGTGTAATCTGTTGGAATATCTATTAAGGTCTATATACTTATATGTATAAGTACAATTTCTTTTTTTTTGACGCAAACTTGAGTGAAAATAATGATGTCTGATCTCATGCATTTCACAATAAAAATTGTTTGTAAAAAAAAAAAAAACACAACTGATTGGTAGGGTTCTTCATGGGAAAATTCTTATAATCAGGGGCCGGCACACTGACAGGTTTTCCACTATAAGTTAAACAGACCTTTAAATGAACAAAAAAATACTACCTTTTGGGAAAATACTGTATCTTGTCACTTTTTATTAACTTGTATTATTATGTCCTCATTCTAAGAGCAAACATTTAGTTTTAATAATCATCTTCAAACATAGCCCCCAAATAGTGTTTGCAAATCAAACTGCTGGAGAGAAAAGGCAACACTTTGGTTAATAAACAGCTGCAATTATACCCTGGAAAATATGCTCAGGTAGAGAGAAATTAGTCATTTAAATGAACCATAAATTAAGATCAACCTAATTTCAGTCTATTAAAATGGAAAGCACATTATCTCACATTCAAAAGCAGTTGATGTAAATGGAACAAATTCAGAAAATTTTGAAGTGTGCTGTGATTTTTCATTTGCATACTTATCCAATGTGGAAGGGAATGGAGCTAAAAAGGGGAGAACAGACGGAACAATAATTAGTTATGTAAATAATGTGGCATTCTTGTTTATAATTAGTTGAAGAATAAAATAAAATGCATGCATGTCAGAGGACTAATTTTCATATGCAAATTAACAATCAAAATTATAAACAGTAATATGCGGTTAGGGAACGTGTGGCATTTTTAATTTATTAACAGAAGTGCTATTTTAGGCTGATTTTGTCAGACATGAGAAAGTGCTAGATGTTACTCGAGACTTTTATCCATCTAAAAAGATAGAAACATAAAAACATAGTCTTGTTAGTAATTTTTATGAATTAGATGAAGATGAATCTGCATAACTTTAACATAAAATGTTATAAATGTACAATTAAAAGAGTACAGCAATTAAAATGTCTTAATGTATTATGTGTTTCTTTGATGAAAATGGAAATCCCTGTTTACCTTGATTAAGAGGACTCAGTACACACATGATTCCTGACGTGAATTTCTCGTTTACTTATTACTGTAATGTTAACCTGTCCATAATTCAGAAATGTAACCATGTCACGCCCTTAGGCCGTATATAAACAGTCTTGGTTTGAAGTGGTTATACCAAGATCATGGATGCAGCTGCAGTTATAATCCTGGTGTTATTTTTTTCAGTCAGCAATTTTCTTCTTTGTAAAAATGATTTGAGTGGCTATACAGCTACCTAATCACTTTTACAAGGAGCGGAATGGGCTCTACTGCTATTACCAGGCTCTCCATTCCCATCGGGGAGCTTAGAGCCACAGTGGGCAGTCTCATTGGCTGACCATAGATAAAAAGGAGGAAGATCCATTCCTCAATCTTCTCTATGGTGTAAGAAACTAAAAGCGATGCGGATTTCATCACTTCCCATTTTGGTTGTTTGTACCATACTTTGTTGCCATTTCGCAGGCATGCGCAATTCTAATGATTGATAGGTTAGGTATCTATTTACTCAGTACACCATCATCTTTTATATTTGACCAAAAATGTTGCTATTATATTGTGTTTGTTTTTATTAAACTGTAAATTTTCCTGAAAATGTGTGATTTATAAACCACTGCACAAATAGTGACAAAAAAAAATTGCATCAACCGCTATTCTATTGTCCATAACCTTTGCTTTTAGAAAATATATATAGTTTGGGGCTCCAAGTAATTTTCTTGCAAAAAATGCAGGTTTTTACATGTCTGTGAGAAATGCCAGAACTAGCCGCTGTTTTGAAGTGGTTAAACCAATTCTGTATAGAAATATGTTGCCAACAGTGTCATTGGCCCCAAACCCTTACTAAAGAGTACTTCCTCAGACCTGTGGGTTGCTCTACAAGCAGAAGTACTGAGATTATTTAAAATCGTACTAAGGCACTTTATGGCTATTTTTCTTCCATCTCATCCCATATCTGCTCAACGGGGGGGGGGGCTCCTCAAAAATATAAATACCCTGATTAACCTCCTTAGCAGTATTCCTGAGTGTGGCTTGGGGTGAATTTTCAGTACCAAAAGCGGTAACCCCGAGCCACACTCAGGGTCGCATCGCAGGATCCAGGCAAAGTTACTTACCTTGTCCCCAGGATCCTGCGTGTATGCGAGCCGTGTCCCCACTCGATTCATCACAGTGCCGAGCTCCGTTCCCTGCAATTGTGTGTTAAAAACACACAATACATACAGTACACTGTAATCTTACAGATTACATAACTGTATCAAATTATTTAACATCCCTTTTGACTTCCTAGGGGTTTGTCAAGTGCTCTGCATGCAGTTTTTTATTATAAACACTGTTCTTTCTGCCCGGAAACTGAAGATTGTCTATAGCAACCAAAAAGTGTCCCTTTACATAAAAAGCGGTTTAAGACCAGCTAGAAAACAGCGATAATAAATTAGAATCACTTGCAGAATTGAGCAATAGTGATTCGTGGGGAAATCCGTCATCAAACACTGAAAGTAATGACAGCAACAATTCTGCAACTGAGCAAATTTCAGTGTTTTCGATTTGATTACATTATTGAATATTTTTTATTATTATCATATTATTATTTGTTATAATTATTTATAGCTATTTATTATATTATAATTTATGATTTTGTGTTTCAAACTTTATCATACCCGGGATGTCTACTGGACTCTTGTTTGGACAGATTTAAGTGTATTATTCATAAGAATTACAGGCGTAAACTATAAAACGCCAAATTTCCATGCAAAACATTGTACCGCTTTGAGCATCAAAAATCTGACATAATCATACCGCCAGGGAGGTTAAATAAAGTACAAAGTGAACATGAGAAAAGCCATATGGGGTGGTTTGGGTTTCTTTTTTCTTTAGTCCTTATGAAGGTCAGGTGTTGTTTAAGACATATCCAATTAATAGGAGGTCAAGGGTAGATACAAAGTCCGTTGCAAAGCTTATAACAACAGGTTGGAGTGGGAAAATGTTTTGACTTGAAGTAAATAGCTAAAGAAAGGGACACATTGGCTGATTTTTTAAGGCTGCTGCCCTAGAAACAACTATGGTAATTGGATAAAAATCATAATATGTTACTATATACATATCGGTGTTTATTTTTTATACTATAAAAATGGTCTCGTGCTATATTTGTTCAGTGACTATAATGTTTGATTGGGGAGAAGAAACTGGTGTGAGTAGTGTGCTCCACACTAGCAAATCAGATAGACCCACTTCAGGTCTATCCACGCCTTTCACATAAGCTTTCAATATAGAAAACGTATGCAGTTCCCACCTTTGTGTATTTTTATTGTATTATTTTATCATTGCTGTTATTAACAAAGCTAATTCCCCTCTCATCTCCAACTTTCAGTCAGCACTATTCCAATTTTAAATCAGAGACAAACAGGCTATTTACTAAAAGAGTTGAAAATATCCACACAATTAATTGTGTGAATCTTGACTTTAAATAACCAAATGTGTGTGAATTAAATTTGTAAACAGGAATTTGATTTTCATATGATTGGATAATTGTGAAATTAGATTTATTTATTGTGGGAATATTCTCAACTGCTTTACCAAATTGGAATCATAATATCTAAAAAGGAAACTTCCATGTGCTTGTATTACCTGTTGATTTATAAAATAAATAAAACAAAACAAGAATGCATAAATACATAAAATAAAAAATATAAAGTTTCACTTTAACTAAGAGGGCCTAGTTGATGGAGAGTTTGATGAATCTGAAGCATTATGCATGGAACTGCATATGGGTGTGCATACTTCAAAGTTAATTATTGGAGTTTGTTATAGGCCACCCAGTTTTAATGAGGAGGTGGAGACTCAGCACCTTGGACAGATAGAAAAATGCTGAAAGGGTTGGCACAGTGATGATAATAGGGGGTTTTTAATTACCCAGAAGTTGACTGGAGTAATGGCACTTGGTGCAGTGCTATCATCATACAATCCGCTCCACTGTGCATACAACGCATCACACTAAATGAATCTGTGACTTCATTAAACAAAAATTGAAAAATACAATAAAATAAACATATAATCAAAGTCTTTGTAATGTGTATTAATTCACCGCTGTGCTCCTCAACAATCTTCTCATACAAAGCAAGCGAGTGTTTCCACCACCAGGTGAATTGTGCTCTCACCTCACTCCTATTAATTACAGGCTTTTCTTTATAAAACCCAAGCCAATCCCTCAGGGATCTCCACTTATATCCTTGGATACAGTTTTCCTCTGGCCAAAGCTTTTCACATGAACTCAATGAACCCATGAACCCATGAACCCATGAACCCAATGAAATAGAAAGGCAACTGCATAGCTCTCTCTGTGCTTTAAGGCCCCCCATAAAATTGCACTTACAAGAAGTTAAATAAAAGAACAGCATTTCTGTTTGTGAGCTCACCACACCACTCAGGCTCTCAATGGTCATGTAACGATTTATGGCTAGGCTCCCCCTTCCTATATACGTGTCGCCAATAGGTTAGCATCCTACCAAAGGAGCTTTACTATTGGCAACACCAAATAAGCTATTCTTTTTTATATTATTTTCTTTTTATTGTTTTTCAAAAAACAGATAAAAAAGGGCATACAACATCATAAAATGTCATGTAATGTCTTAGAGTACATAGAACTATTATTACTTTACCTTCCCTCTCCCTCCCTCCCTACCTGCACCTACCCCCCCTCACCCACACCGCACAATCGTTAATTGTACATGTACTTCTATTAATTGCTTAGACACCATGGGGGGGGAGGATAAAGCCACCTCTAGGGGTAGAAGAAGTTTAAAAGAGAAGAACATCTAGGGTCTCGTAGGCAAGAGAGGCAAAAGTGAGGGGGTGGCGGAGGACGAGGGAGAAACCCCCATCCGCTCCCCACCATCTCCTCATAGGGGACACCCCATCTCGTCCAACTAAGGCCTCCACATTCTTTCAAACTTTCCATGGTTACCTTGCCTAATGCATGCCACTCTCTCGCTCAAACTATTGAATTGATAGTCTCAACCCAATTCTTTACAGTCGGGGAGATCTGTGCCTGCCATTTCTTTGCTATTAGTTTTCTCGCCTAGAACAGGCACCTCAACACTTCTTCAGTAGTACCAGTCAGACCTCTACCTTCATCTAAGCTCCCTAATAGGCATGTCTTGGTCTCCAGTTCTAATGTGGTCCTAAAAGTTTTATATATCCTATCTACTATCTCCACCCAGTACCTAAATAGCTTCGGGCATTTCCACAACATGTGGATAAAATCTCCTGTCGCCTTACACCTGGGACACTCCTCATTTTGTCTCCATGCAAGTTTAAACATTTTTTTGGGGGTATAGTAAACTCTGTGTATAAGAAACAAATGAGTTACTCTCTGTGAGGGAGAAATCAAGACCAATACTCCTCATTCTAAGATCTTGTCCCATTGTTCCGAAGTCATTGCCCCCACGTCTCTCTCCCACCCCGCTCTGCTCTTGGAAGGTCCTACTCCAATTATTATTCTAGCCCCCAATCTGGCATATAGCTCGAAAATGAGTCCTCTGGTTGAGGCTGGTTTAATTATTTTTAGGAGTATGGGGATCTGGGTCCATTCAATAATTTGTGACCTAAACTGTGCTTGCATAGCATGTCTAATCTGCAGGTATTTGTAGAATGCTTTGTTTGATATATTGTATTCCTGTCTTAAACCTAAGAAGGTCTTCATGAAATTACCCTCATATAGTTGAATTAATCAGTTAATGCCCTGCCTCTCCCATTCCCTGGGTCTCTCTATACCCCTTACTTCCACCAAGTTTTTATTATTCCATAAGGGGGTATATTCTGTTATTCCATTGTACCCCATTAGTGCCCTCGTTGTCTGCCATACTTTACTAACTAGTTTTATCGTCTGGCATCTATGAAGAAATGAGTCAGCCTCTAATACCTCCACTAGTATACTGTGTGGGGCCCCCATTATCATCATTCTATTGCTGGAATTCTCACCTCCTAGGGTTCCATAGCCCACTAGATGTTGCAACTGGGATGCCAGGAAATATGATCTAGAGTGCGGAACCGCCATGCCCCCTTCTTTATTCGGTAATTGCATGGTTTACAAACAAATCCTAGATTGGCCCTTCTTCCATATATATGTTATTCTATTGAGGACAGGTGTATAGGAGGGAGGAGCCCAGCCCCGAATCGTTACATGACCACTGAGAGCCTGAGTGGTTTGGTGAGCTCACAAACAAGATATTTAGAAATGTTGTTTTTTATTTAACTTCTTGTAAGTGCAATTTTAAGGGGGTATTTTACTAAATGATTTATACAGAGAGCACTATGCAGTTGCCTTTCTATTTCATATGGTCCATGTGAAAAGCTTTTGAGAGAGGAATACCATATCCAAGGATAAGAGAGGAAACATCCATCCCTGAGGGATTGGCTGGAGTTGTAAGAAAGAAAAGCCTGTGATTAATTGGAGTGAGGTGAGAGCACAGTTTACCAGGTGGTGGAAACACTTGCTTTATATGATAAGATCGATGAGGAGCACAGTGGTGGATTAATACACATTACAAATACTTTGATTATATGTTTAATTTATTGTATTTTTCAATTTTTGTTTCGTTAAGTCACAGATTAATTGTATGGACAGTGGAGCGGTTTGTATGATAGTAGCACTGCACCATTTATTTATGCATTTTCTATCTGTTTAGTGTAGTGAATCACTGATAGGTTTACAGCAGCTATTTCATATTTTTAAATTTATATTTATTATTATTATTCATCAATATTATTAAGATTAATGTGCGTTTTAATATACAGGTCACTGATTTAGTTTGCTCATGTTTTAGGATACCAGGTAGCACTGATTGTTTCACTTTATAGTTTATAGAGGCCCTGACTAGAAATGATGCTCTGCTGGACCTGTTAATCTCAAACCATGCAGAGCTTATAACTAATGTTTATATAAAAGAACATCTGGGTAGCAGTGACCATAATACAATTTAATTTAATGTTAGCTGTAAACAACAAGCACACACTGGAAAGATAAAAAGACTTATGCCCCGTACACACGGTCGGATTTTCCGATGGACAATGTCCGATCGGAGCGTGTTGTCGGAGATTCCGACCGTGTGTGGGCGCCATCGGACATTTTCCATCGGATTTCCCGACACACAAAGTTGGAGAGCAGGAGATAAAATTTTCCGACAATTTGGGAACCGTGGGCTGATTTCATAGGCACTTCCCTGATTCCAGGGGTCCAACCATGATGCGTGGGGCTGTTACGGGGTCGGGGGGGGATCCCTCCAGTGGATTGGCTTTCGACTTCTCTTTTCTCTCTCTCTCTTTTCCCCCCTTCTCATCTCTACCTTTCCTCTTTCCCCTTCTCTCTTAATTTTCTGATTGATTTAACAAGATGATGTTTTGCTTGTTTAATTCATGCTGTAGCAGGGACCCTCGGGGGTCGTACTCCCAAGGGAAGCACTCGACGTAGGTTTTTCTGCCTTGTTAGATACCTAGAGACTTTTTATATTTTATAAGTGGGGGTTAGGGAGGGATCGGAGAGCTCCGATCAGGCACAGTGTGCTCCCAATCGGGGTGCTGTCGGTCTCTCCTCCCTCCCCTTCCCCCAACCAGTCCATATCTCTGGGTTATAAGGTTTACGCTAACGAAAGTTGGTATAGGAAGGCTTTACTGTACTGTATTGACCAGAGACATGCTTATATCTACAGTCACAAGTTTGATTTGTTTCCCCAAGGGGGCTCGCATTTGTCTGATGTATAATCCTGCATTTAACGCTGATGACTTGTAAACCTTTTTTTTTTTTTCTGAAAATTCAATAAAATACTTTGAAAACTAAAATTTTCCGACAACAAAATCCGATCGCGTCAATTCCGACCGTGTGTGGCCTGTTCCGACGCACAAAGTGCCACGCATGCTCAGAAGAAATTCCGACACGGGACAGCTCGTTCTGGTAAACTTAGCGTTCGCAATGGATACAGCACTTTCGTCACGCTGCAATGTTAAAAATGGTTTAATACAGCGCACTCTCTTCTTCTTTATAATGTGACAAGAATTAAGTAGTTTTGCTGCTCATATTCACACACACTTCTCACAAACTTTTATTTGTGTTTTTTTAGTGGGATTCCCTGAATATATTGTTATTAGTTGTAACATCTGACAGTTTTATTTTTTTTAATTTTTTTTTTTTTGGATTTTAAGCCTTTTTTTTCCTTTAATGTTTGGATTTTTTTCAAGGCTGATCTTTGTTCAATGTAATTTTTATTTTTACTCCAGAATATTTTTGTGTGTGTTTTGTGTGTCAAGTTACCCCAACACCATTGATATCTTGTATTATTTAATAATCTCCAGGAGATTGTTTGGTGTTGGTGTCCCTTGTTCATTTCACATTGTATATTTGAAATGTACCTGAATCCTCACAAACCAACTGTCATTTTTGAAGTAAAACACATAGGAGAGTATGATTCAAAACAAAAATCCTTTATTAAGGGATCAGAACCAAACAAAGAGGAAGGCAACACTGGATCAACAGGAGAAATTAGCGAAGCCTGGGACCCCCACGGCAGACATCAATTCTTCAACATCAAAATTGGTGGCCTGAGGAGTCCATATCTAAGGGAGGGCAGTCTGCTCCGGGATTCACAGAGACTCGGATAGCAGCAGATGACATCAGTGTCCCCAGGCTGTGGTACCACAAGAGGCTGCATTTTTTGGCCGACCAGACTGGACCCAGGGCAATCATTGTCTGGTCTTCCTTCCACGCTTCCTTCCGGGCTGTGGCTGTGCAGTTGTAGATGTGGCAGGAGGAGGAGTAGGACCTGGAGGAGAAGGAGGACTGGGGGGACCTGGAGGAGGACTGGGGGGACCTGGAGGAGATGGAGGAGGAGGAGGAGGACCTGCAAGAGGAGGAGGAGGACCATCCCAAAGATGTGTGTGAGGTGTAATTTGGCCCCTCATACCTTTCTCCAGAGCCTCCGATATGAGGGCCTCAGACATGGCTTTTTGGCCCTCCTCCATCCTCTGCATTTTATAGGCTATGAAGGCAGCAATGTTCTCCTGCATGGTGTGGGGCACTCCCAGGACCTCTGTAGCCCTCCAAAAGAATGCTATAGCAGCCTCCTCTAGGGTACTCCTCCTACTGCCACTTTCTGTTTTCAGGGGGGGTGGAGGGACCTTGATATCAGCCAGCCGGCTTGGCCCGGCCACCTCCTGGCTGAGACTTCCCTGTGTATGAAAAAGGACATGGTTTTAGTTTTTGCATCATCAATCACAATCCTAAATTAGTACTCCCAACTAACATCTAGTTAACATCATTGATTGTACAAGCAGAAATATTTAGAGGAATGCTATACCTGGCTCAATCTGGGCTCCTCCTCATGCGGCCTGGAAGGCCCAGGTTGGGCGTCAGAAGCCTCAGCCAGGGGGGAAGGAAGCGTGGAAGGAAGACTGGAGTGGGATGGCCTGGGTTCAGTCTGGCCTGCCAGAAAATGCAGCCTGTCGTAGTACAACATCCTGGGGACATAGATGTCATCTGTTGCTCCGGATCTCTGTGAATCCAGGACTTTCTTGCGCTCCCTCAGATATGTGCTCCTCAGACCACCAATGAAAATCTTTAAATAAGTGATGTCTGCCGTGGGGATCACCTGCTTCACAATTTCACACAATTGCTCCAGTGCTGCCTTCCTCTTTGCTTGGTTCTTGAAATGGGGGTGGGTAATCTCCCACAGACAGGCAGCTCACTTAGCATATCTATGAATACTGACATGAAGTCATTGTCTTTCATTAAGATATCCATGTTCAGTGGCGTTGTTGGGTGGGTGCGGGGGGTGCGGGCCGCACCCGGGTGACACCCGCCAGAGGGGTGACACCCGTAGGTAGCGCCACGGCACGCACCGCTAACAGTGCCCGCTGCCCTGATCTGCTCCACGGGACTTCAGCACAGCGGACTGAAGCCGCCTCCCCCTCCTCTCTGTTTACATTCAAACAGGAGGAGGAGGAGCCCGAGGGACACACAAGGCTGTGACTGCTGTGTGTATCCGCGCTGTTCTGAGGTCTGTAAACTGCATGTATACAGTATGTGGGTGGACATGTGCAGGGGGATTCTATACTAATGGGGGCTCTGCACTGGGGGGATTCTATACTAATGGGGGCTCTGCACTGGGGGGATTCTATACTAATGGGGCTCTGCACTGGGGGGATTCTATACTAATGGGGGCTCTGCACTGGGGGGATTCTATACTAATGGGGGCTCTGCACTGGGGGGATTCTATACTAATGGGGGCTCTGCACTGGGGGGATTCTATACTAATGGGGGCTCTGCACTGGGGGGATTCTATACTAATGGGGGCTCTGCACTGGGGGGATTCTATACTAATGGGGGCTCTGCACTGAGTGGGGATTCTATACTGATGGGGGTCAGCACTGAAGGGGGTGTATGTACTGATGGGGCAGTCTGCACTGAGGTGGGAGGTTGATACTGATGGAGGGGGGTCTGCACTGAGGGAGGGTTTCTGTACTGATGGGGGGTCTGTACTGAGGGAGGGGGTCAGTACTTAGTGAGGGGGTCTATACTGAGGAAAGGGGGTCTGCACTGAGCGGGGGTCTGTACTGATGGAGGGGGTCTGTACTTAGTGGGGGGTCTATATTGATGGAAGGGGGTCTGTACTGAGGGAGGGGGGCTATATTGATGGAGTGGGGTCTGTAGTTAGTGGAGGGGGGTCACGCCACCAGTGACGCCACTGTCCATGTTCACTGCAAGACACAACACAAGACAAGCCTAATGTCAGACAAAACTCTCCTAATCTTGTTACAATATAGGCCTCAATCTAGAAGCAGTATAGGCACAAGTTTGTCTCTTACCTTCGTTCTTACGATCGGCGCGTCCAATGCTCCTTCCTCCGCTCACAGATCGTACGTAATACGCACGCGTGTTACGCTTTATACACACTGCGCATGCGTGTAACTCCGCCCGCCCCTGACGTTCTTTCTAGTGTATTCCCCGCCCCTTTTCGTTCGGCGCAGTGGGGGAAGAGCGTGATGGCGGAGTTACAGCAGGTGCGTGCTAATTCTAGCAACGAGGAGGAAAGCCCGGATCCAGGCACGTCCCGATCCAGAAGGAGACGTTTTAAGGCCACAAATATGTCGTTTGGGGAGATGTTGGAGATGGTCGACATCATGAGGAAGTCCGACTATGACGGAAAATATGGGCCTTACCCCAACCCCAACATCCGAAAGGCCAAAATCATGGCGAAAGTGGTCAGGAGTCTTGAGAGGAATTTCGGGGTACGAAGATCTAAAGATCAGCTCAGGAAGCGGTGGTCGGACCTGAAGTTGAGAGAGCCAGAGCAGTACCGAAAGATCCGGAGAGTGCTGCAAAAAAGTAAGTAGTTGTGCTGTGTTCCTATTCTTTCTGTCTTTATTACGTTCGTTCTATTCCATATGCTTTTATTAATTGTAACGCTTAAAAAGGTAAACTTTAATGTTCATGGGCCCATTATTCGTTCGTATCAAACATTTTTCTTTCGGCCTCTAGAACACCATTGTTTAGGCCATATGCATTTTCCCACATTTTTGGGGCCTACTTGGATGCCAAATATTTGTTTGTGTAGATGGGTTTGTTACTAGAATGAAATGCAAACTAGATTGTGTGTAAGGAGAGGACACTGAGCAGCTGTTTTCACATCTGGACACTGGAGCACTAGTGTGGGACACAAGAACACCATTTTTATTAGGGGGGGCACACTGATGCTCCAGTGTAAACTATAGGGGGGGCTACATCTGTGAAGCTTGTACCAAACAGGTAAAGTATTGCAGCTTGACAAAGGGCAATAAAAAATATACATCTTGGAACTCGGCTAAAATAGACAATTGTACCCCACTTCCAAGCAATGTTTCCTATTTCTAGTTCTGCCATCAAATATCTGTGTGCTAATTATACCATTTTTGTTTTACATAGGGGAGAAAAGACTCGGACACCCCTCATCCCAGGAGACCAGAGACCCCCCCTCTGGAAGAAGGGGAAATACCAACCCAAGAAGCTGAGCAGGAGGAAGAAGAAGATGTGGTGGAGATTGGCACCACAACAGGTGAGTGTCTGCGACCACAGGCTCAGGTAAAAGAGATGGATGGTGGCAGATTTTTGAGACCTTTTTTTTTGTTCTTTATCTCTTTTTAGGTGATCGTGATGTGAGGGAGAGAGAACGCTTTACATCTGAAAGTGCCCAGATACTGATCGGGGAGATCATGGGGTGTAATCTCCAATTGCAAAACATCCAGCAACAAATCAGTGATGTTATTAAAAAAATAATAACATCATTGATGTTTTGGGGCGAATTTAAACCCCACAAAATCACCTGTTTTATCGTGGTCCAATCTTACCAAAATTTTTTCAATGTTTAGAAAAGCCAAATTTGGAGGATGCACACAGTGTGCCAACATGTGCTATCTGCCATCACGGGAGATCAATGGACGCGTTTTGGGGGTGCAACCCCTTCCTCAATTATAAAGTAGCGTTGAGGAAGGGCTTGCTCCCCCAAAACACGTCCCTTGATCCCCCCTGATGGCAGATAGCACATGTTGACATTCGTAAATTGGTGTGCATCTTCCAAATTTGGCTTTTCCAGGGGTGATTTCCCCCCATATGAACGCTATATCAAACACAGTTCCTAAATATTGATGTCTGATATAGCCTTCAGGTTTTACCATATGTGAACTTTGTAAGTTCTAGTTTTTTGGCTTTCTTGTTGGTTTTACACAGGCCTGTTTTATCTGAAATGGATATTTTGATTTTTGATAATGCTACTGCAAAAATTGTTATACAACAAACATGTTGGTTTGTTTTTAAAACGCACATGTGATTGTGCAGGTATAAAAAAGTGCCTTACTCAAGAATGTGTGGATTATTGTCTCAACACTACAACACTTTTGGGGTGATGTAATTGCTGTTTTAGGCAAAAATGGGGGTTATTTCCTAAGGGCAAATACACTTTGCACTACAAGTGCAGGTTCAGTGCAGTTGCAAGTGCACTTGTAGTGAAATGTGTTTTTGCATTTAGGAAGTACCAGCCAACACTGTTTTTTATAAGGTTACCCAATCACGACATTTTCTGCACTCAACACATTTCTGTCAGGGTCAGCTAAAACAAACACAAGCAGTAAATGTCCACCAAGAATTTCTTTTGGTTGTTTTTTATTTGAAAAAGGTGTCACAGATTGTCTGGCATATTAATAGCCCCCCTACCCGCAAAGAACTCCAGGTATCGTAACTGGACACCACGGGCATTCAGGGAGGGCAAGCCAGGACGGCCACTTTCAAGCGCCGTCAGTGTTGATGGATTTGGGATTCCGGCCTCAGGCCCAACTGAGCCAGCATAGTTGGCTGAATGTTTTCTTAAAAAATTATGGAGAACACAGCAGGCAAGTATTATATGGTTCAGTTTATACTCCGCCATATGGATGGGTGTCAGAAATAATCGGAACCGGCTGGCCAGGATTCCAAATGTGTTCTCCACCACTCTTCAGGCTCTGGCCAGCCGGTAATTAAAAACCCTCTGTTCCGGGGTGAGGGTCCTCATCGGGAATGGCCGCATCAGGTGGTCCCCCAGCGCAAATGCTTCATCAGCAACGAACACAAATGGGAGACCTTCAACATTGTCCTCTGGAGGTGGCAAGTCCAAGCTGCCATTCTGGAGACGCCTGTAGCGACCAACCTCTGCTCCGCAGTGATGGTTTGCCTCATGCAGGTATCCTGCCTGCTAATATAGGGGGTCAACGAAGCCAACAAACGGTGAAACACGGGGTCCGTCATCCTGAGAAAGTTCCTGAAATCATCAGGATTATTCTCACGGATCTCACGGAGCAAAGGCATATGACAGAACTGGTCACGCTGAAGCAACCAATTCTTGGTCCATGAACTCCTCCTCACCCTGTTCATGGACTGGACTTGTGTCAAGGTCAGGACCCCAACACCAAGCCCCCGCACAGCACAAACTCTACGAGGAGTACGCATACGAAACATGGCTAGAAAACGGCCGGCTGCTCAGAACGAAGTAACAGAACGCACTGAAGAACAGCAAGGCCTGTGAAGAGCGATCTGAAAACCAGTAACGAACGAACAAGAATACAATGACTACTTAAAGTCACGCGGAACTTGCTTGCACGCACTGAAGAGCAGATACAAACCCACAAGCACAAACTAAATGGCAGAAAACGATCTGAAAGCCACGAGTCTGAAAAAGCGCGAATCGTCTCTCACCAAACTTTTACTAACACGAGATTAGCAAAAGGAGCCCAAAGGGTGCCGCGCTTGGTTCTGAACCGGCCTTTTCTAGTCTCGTCGTACGTGGTGTACGTGACCGCGTGGTTGTCGATCAGAAATTCCGACAACTTTGTGCTACCGTGTGTAGGCAAAACAAGTTTGACCCAACATCCGTCGGAAAAAATCCTAGGATTTTGTTGTCGGAATGTCCGAACAAAGTCCGACCGTGTGTACGGGGCATTAGTGTTACTAAACCCATAACCCTGCATTTACTATATCTGTTCTCCTACAGTACACTTAACATGGAAATGCAATGATTTTAGTAAACATAAACTACTAAATATCATTTCTCATCAGCAGTACATAGCAGTCTATAACTTTTATCAATATCCAGCTGAACACTTGTAGGAGGAGTTTTCATTCTCCTTTGACTGTCATATGAGGCTGCATGACCCCTGACCCTCTGTTTGGACAGTGTTAATTGGCCCTGTGCGGATCACATGCAGCCTCTCTAGCAATACATACTAAACTGAGCATGTGCAGAGTGCCTCCAAGGTTCTGTATTATCTTTCTCATTCAAAGTTTTATTAAGAGAAAATGAAAGGTGATAACATGCATATTTCGTAAATCGCAGATCAACTGCGTATGTTTTTGCAATACAGCGTAAAAAAGCATAAAATAGTCGTAGTAGTAGTAGTAGAGGTTTACGTTAGGCACTTACAATCTTGTAGCTTATACTATGGTTACATTAAGTGTATTTGGTCAAAAAAATTCAAGTTTAAACTTATGAGAGATCCGTTTGACCACTTTTCATTAAATTGACATTATTCATCATCACAGAGTACAGAGTAGCTGTAGTGGTATCTTATGCTTTACATTCTTAACATCTGCTGAAGTACTTATAGCTGGGTGTGTAGGTAAAGAGAGAAAAGAAGAAAGGAAAAGAAATGTAGAAAAAGATGAAGAGGTGCTGTGTAAGTCTTAGATTTGTTTCTAGTTGTCTTCACAGAGACCGAAGGAGAACTCCGGCATCAAAGATCATAGGTATCATTATGGAGAGTGGCTATTGATGACCTCCCCATAAGTTTGAGAATATTTAAAGCTAAATCATGGTTGCCATGTCTTATGGAGTCTTTCCACGTTTCCTGGGCCAGGGTGTCCTCCATCTCACAAACATCACGTACTCTGAGCAACCATTCTGAGATAGAGGGGACCCTGGATGAATTCCACTGCAAGGGAATTAGTGATTTGGCTGCATTAAGCAGGTGTTTGGTCAGAGAGTGCTTATATCTTTTAAGTGAGAAACTAGTCACATGTAGTAGTAGTAGGCAGCATGCTGCATTTAAATTCAGCTTAGTTTCTGTAATCAATTTGATTAAGTTCCGAACATCAGTCCAGTAGCCTTTAATCAGATTGCAGTGCCACCAAACGTGTGTCAAAGTGTCTATTTCTTGCTGACATCTCCAGCAAATCTCTGATTTTTGGTTATCCCATTTATGAAGTCTGTCAGGTGTGTTGTACCAGTGCATCAGCAATTTGTAGCTCGTTTCTTGTTGTTTTGTGTTCATAGAGAATTTATGTGCCATTATGCAAGCATAATGGCATAATGGCATAATGGGGGGAAGGAAAGGGGGAAGAGGGGGGGGGAAGGAAAGAGGGGGGGGAGGAAAGAGGGGGGGAAAGGAACAAGGAGAGGGGTGAAAAAGAATGGGAGGGGGAGGGGGAAGGGGGGAGGAAAGGGAAAAAAGGGAGAGGAGGGAGGGAAGAGGGGGAAAAAAGGAGGGGGAAAGAGGGAAGAAGAGAGAGGGGAAGGAAAAAGAGGGGGGGGGAATGGGCAGAGGAAAAGGGACAGAAGGGATTAGAAAGAGTGCGGTTTAGAAAAACAACTCTCCACCCATAGTGCACCTATGAAGATATTGATAAGGAAATAAAGAAATAACACCCACCATTACTTTAAAAATGATGAGGACTCAATTACTGGCACCTTAGGCAGGGGATGAATCACTTAGTGACCGTTTAATTTAACAATGTTGCATGGATAAAGCGTTGCAACCTCTGGAATAAAGAGCACTAGCATTACAAATATTGCATGTATCAAAGATATTGTTCAGACGGTCCTAACAGTAAAGGATGACCGTCATGATCATGGTGATGAAATTGACCATTTAGAACGAACGAAAGGAGAGGAAATGGGGAGGGGGAACAAAAAGGAGCACCTATCTAGCTAATAGGTCACTTACTTGTGGTCCACCCATAAGGTAAAGAAATCTAGGCAATATCACCATTTTGATGATTGCTGCCCTCCCAAACCAGGAAAAGTAGCCTAAATTCAAATCTCTAAGGTTCCTCTCGCAATTCCTAAGAAACGGGGAGTAATTCCTCTCGAAAATGGAATGCAATTGGGGCGTTAACCATGTTCCCAGGTACTTAAGTGCTGAGGATTCCCATCTAAATGTTGAATTGGCTGTAGTCTGTTTAAGAATCATGTCTGGCAGAGATATATTTAGGGCCTCAGATTTCATGTAGTTTATTTTTAGGTTCGATAAATAACCGTAGTGGAAGAACTCTTTTAGTAAATTAGGGAGGGATATTAATGGATCTGTCAGGAAAAATAAAAGTTCATCAGCGTATGCTGCAATTTTGAACTCCCTGTCCTTCACCTTAAATCCATGAACCGCCATATTTGATTGGATTTTTCTAATAAAAGGTTCCAACAAGAAAATGAACAATAGGGGTGATAGCGGGCAACCCTGTCTAGTCCCGTTTGTTATATGTACTTTCCTTGATAACGTGCCATTGATTTTCAGGTGTGCCGACGGGTTCTGATACAACGCAGATATCCACGACATCATGCGTGTCCCCAACCCCACGTACCTACACACTGCCAGCATGTAATCCCATGCCACTCTATCAAAGGCCTTCTCCGCATCCGTGGAAAGGAGAAGGCCCTCGATATTTTGCATTTTCGCTGCATGGATCAGAAGTAAAGCTTTGGTGACATTGTCTTTAGCTTCTCTACCCGAGACAAATCCAACCTGTTCTAAACCTCATCAGCCCTGGGAGGAGTGGACCCATCCTCAGTGCTAGAACTTTTGCGAATAGTTTAACGTCAAGGTTCAATAAGGAGGTGGGTCTGTAGCTAGTACAATCCCCCCGGGTCCTCACCTTCCTTCGGTATTATTGTGTGCCGTGAGTAAGTCAGGAGTTATCTCCCTCGGTGCGGACAGGGAGTTCAAAGCATTTCTGAGAGAATCTGTTATAATGTCGGTGAAGGTTTTGTAGTATATTGCGGAAAAGCCATCTGGCCCTGGACTCTTACCTGTCTTAAGTTGGGCGATAGCTTGTCTCAGTTCTAGGGATGAAAGGGGTTCTTCTAGTAGATCAGAATCAGAGTCGCTAAGGGTCGGAAGGCCACTTTGGGTCAGGTAGTCCTGAATAATTTGTGTCCTATTCCCTGTCATGTGTGGTTGTTTGTGTTGTTGGGGTAGGTTGTATAGGCCTGTATAAAAGTCATGGAAATGTTCTGCGATCGCCTCCGATGTCACATCGAGTTTTCCGTTTTTGTTTTTGATACCTGCAATGTGATTGTTCGAAGTGTGTTCCCGTAACGCTCTTGCTAAAAATTTGCCTGTCTTGTTTCCTGATTCGTAGTAATTTTTTTTTTTTTAAAAAGCATGCGTTTGGCTTTTGTGTCTAGTATCTGTTGTATTTTTTTTCTAGTCTCTAAAAGTTTTATGGCTGTGGAAAGGGACTGCTTGTGTAGTCTTTCTAGTGTGTTAATCTGTGTTATCAGTGTTTTTATGTGAGCTTCTCTCTCCCTCTTACGTCTAGAGCCTATTTTAATCAGTAACCCTCTTATGGTGCACTTGTGCGCTTCCCACACCATCAGAGGATCTGCGTCTGGGATGGCATTTTCCCTAAAAAACTGTGTCAGATTGGTGGTCAACTCTCTGATGAGTGAGGGGTAAGTTAAAAGCGACGCGTTCAGTCTCCATGTTGGCTGTTGTTGTGCTGGGCTCAGTAGGTTCATGGTAAGGGAGATAGGTGTGTGGTCTGATATCGTCTGAACACCTATACTTATCCCTGTCACTCGGGCAAGGTCTCTTTGAGACACAAATAGGTAGTCCAAGCGTGCATACCTTGAGTGTGGAATGGAAAAGTGTGTATAGTCCCTCACGTCTGGGTTCAAAAAGTGCCATGTGTCTATCAGCTGTAGGGACTGCAAGAGGGACTTGATCGTTTTAAGAATTTTGTAGGAGGTACATGTCTTTCCGTTGGAAGTATCGGTGAGTGGGTTTAACGTTATGTTGAAGTCTCCTTCTAAGATCAAGCATCCCGATGCAAACCCCACTAGCTTTCTGACAATGTTTTGGCAGAATGGTACATGTCTTCTGTTTGGAAAATAGACGTTCGCTAGTGTTATCGGAATACCTCCATAGGTACCTTTTAAAAAAACAAATCTACCTTCCGGGCCGCATAGTTGTTCAGCTAATTCAAAGGGGGCCTCTTTACTGATCAAAATGGAGACCCCCTTTGACTTAGAGTCTAGGTTAGTGGCGTGAAACGCCCTTGTAAAGTATGAGTTTGTGAGTTTTAGTACATGTTGTGTTTTAAAATGGGTTTCTTGGAGGTAAACAAAGTGTGGCTTACCTTTTTTAAGCTCCCTCAGAATGGTAGAGCGACATTCTGGTATGTTAAGACCTCTAATATTGTGCGATATCACTGATGGGCAGTGTCCCAAGGAGGAGTAGGCCATGGCAGGAGATTAGGAGGAGGTGCTTGGATTACCGGTCTGCAGGGAAAACACAACAGGATGGTCTCCTTCCTGTGGGACCATCCTGGGGAGCTGGCTACATATGTAAAAGACCATCTACAATAACCGATGTTACCAGAAAGACTCATTGTGGAGGTTCCAACGTTTAGCCAAGATATTGGCGGAACCTTATTCATAGGATGCATTTTTTCTAACTTAATGCGTATTCGTCCTTTTGATCGCATTCATGCAATTTTTTACATGAACTGACTGTGCTGTGAATCTCCCTTGTGCAACATTGAGTGCCTTGGTTTTGCATATAATTAGGGCGCCCTTTAATTCCCCTGTAGCCAAACACTGGGCTGAGTGTAACTTCCATTCTCAGTGTCTTGGTGGTGTCCCCCTTGCGTTTTGGAGCCCGCATGTGGTTTTACTCTCTGCAGTACATTCCCCTGATGAAGCCAATGTTTTGGCGAAACTAGTTGGGAACATAAGACTATGATCACCCCTCAACATCTTTGGTGACGGTCATTTATTTGAACTGTATTTCTGTTATTGTTTTTGCTTTGTATATTTTTTTGTACTCTTTCATGTAAACATTTTAGATGTTTTTGATATCAATAAAATAAATGATTTTATATAAAATATCATTCTAGTAATTTTGAATTTTGGTGGCACTGTAATAATCCCATCATCCCCTTTTCCCCCATTTTTTGAGATCTTCGACTCGGGATGAGGTGCCGTATCTGGTAGGACACACCACCCACCATCCAATTATTTAGAGTATGAGTGAAGTGTTGGAAGTCCATCTCCCAGAAGAGCTAAATGCTTTGTCTGTGAGCAGAACCAACCAACTCTGTGTATTGTATTTCGCGTCTTACTCAGGAGTCGCGAGATACGCTGTGGGGTTAGAGGGAGACGCTAACAACAAGGTGTCAGCACACTTATTGATTTACGAAAACTTGTAAACAAGTAAATGGACTTGAAAAATCATCCTAAGTGCTGCACACACAGCCAAACTATAATAATGAAAAATGTTAAATCTAAAAGATTCACACCCGACCATGGTGTGTGTGTTTAACCCATGTTAACTTGCTAATGTTATTATCAATCAGACATGGTCTGCAACCACTTTATATGAACTAGGAATACCTTCTTATATAATAACATACTATCTCAAGAATATATGGTGGAAATATATCAATTTTCCCATTAAGTGCTGGTTAGATCCTGTCGGTTACCCGGGATACTCTTAAGAGGCGGTCAAATATCTGTCAGTTCAATCATTAAGTAAACAGGGTTAGGAATAGTTTCCAAACCATGAACAAACAATGCATAGAGTGCAGCAAAGGTCCTTAAAAAATGGTTGACAGTGATATTGATGAGGTGGCAGTCTTGCATGATTCAACTGTAAGCATTGGCGTATGACCTGTGCCCATTGTCCAATCCTGTGAGCGAGGTTTGGCAGTCAATGCTGAGAGCTTACGTATCCAAAAGTCAGGGTGGACCATGCTCAGTAAATATAGTTAGGTCAAGGTTAGGTTGGATGCAACAACCAGCAGAGATACTGCACCTAAAATCCGTGTGTTCTCAAAGGGTGTCCTGAATTCTGCTGTGCTCATGTAAAGCAAGAGCCCAGGTGATGTTGCTAGGGATCTGTAGGAAAATATGACCAAGGTGGTCCATATTCAAAAGGGACAAGTCACATATCGATTAATTTTGTTGCAAAGTCATAGTCTGAGTATGCGGTATTCAAGCTGGGAGGTATTCCATCAATCAGCGGCAAAGCATAGTGTTGCAGGACAATGTCCAGACCAACGTAAGGTGTTATATTGTGTGAGTTAGAAAAGGTGCGATGAGGTTACATCACTCATCCTCTTGTTCCCTGGGAGCCTCATTCAGCCTCTTTGGAGTTCCTGATTTGAAGCTACCTCCGAGGTGGTGTTTGGGTTTTTTAGATTGTCTCTTGTCTGGTGAGGCAAAAGGCAAAGTTGGTGGGGTCCTTTCCAATGGAGGCTGCAGGAAATCGGCATACCACTCTATTAGATTGATCTGGCCCAGGTCCAATGCTTCACAGAAGTCTGGGAGGTCTTCTGGTGTGCATAATATGCACTGGTGACCTTTGTATGTGACTGTAAGGGCGAATAGGAAGCGCCAGGTATATCTTAGGTCTCTTTCCCGCAGTTTCTCCAACAGTGGACGTAAGGCGCGTCTATTTCTCAGCGTGATCTGAGAGAGGTCTTGGAAGAGCATTATCGCCTCTCCGTTAAAAATGATTTGATCATTTCTCTTTGCCTTGCGCATTATTTCTTCTTTCAGCACAAAGCTTTGCAAGCAACAGATTACATCTCTTGGAGGTGCTGTGTCAGGTCCTTTAGGCCTAAGCGCTCTATGTGCCCTTACAAAGTCAATTTCTATGTCTTCCTGCCTTTCAAGTAGGCTGTTGAACACTCTCCTTAGTGCTGGCACAATCTGGTCAGTTTCCACTGTTTCAGGGATCCCCCTTACTTTTATATTACACCTCCTTCCTCTATTGTCAAGGTCCTCAATGTGTCTATTCATTTCTATGAAGTGCTGTGACTGTGGTCCTTTCAAGTTTGTGGATAGCCCGGTCTCTGCGCTTTCCCTCTGCCTCTGTCACCGCCATTTTCTCATTAAGGACAAGCATGCTTGTTTTTAGGTCAGTGATAGCAGCTGAAAAAATGGCTTTGATGTCAGCCGCAAACACTGACATATCCAAGAACGTTAGGGGGTGATCCGTTCTGGACTTACCCCTGTCCATGCTCTCTGGAGCCGACTGCGAGTCCTCACTGCCGTCATCCTCCTGGTAAGTCGGCGCCATTAAAGGCCTAGGCCTAGTCCCGCTGCAGCGAGCCGCCGGCTTGGATTTAAAGATATCCGCGATGTTCTGTGTCGCCAGAGACACCGAGTTGCAACTGGATGTAGCTTCCTGCTCGGCATCTGAGCGCTGTGTGTCGGGTGTATGGCTGTGAACGGCCGTGTGTGCTGCAGAGCTCCTTCACTGTGCTGCCATCTCCGTTGCACGCCAAGCCACGCCCCAGGTTCTGTATTATCAGCAGATGTATTGGGGACAGTGAAAGAAGGAGAGGTTCAAAGACAGGCAGGATCAAACAGTCTTTTTACACAATGCAGAGGTTTAACCCCTTAGGTTCCACAATAACAAGCATGATTTGCTGCAAATACAGACTGATTTTACTGTTGTGGGTTTAGTAACACTTTAACTTTAAGACCCCTTTCACACCGAGTTGCTTTACAGGCGCTACAGCGCTAAAAATAGCGCCTGCATAGCACCTGTAAAGAGCCTCTCCTGTCACTCCAATGTGAAAGCCCGAGGGCTTTCACACTGGTGCGGTGCACTCGCAGGATGCTAAAAAAAGTCCTGAAAGCAGCATCTTTGGAGCGGTGAAGGAGCGGTGTATACTGCCCATTGAACTGAATAGGCACCACTGCCGAACCGCTGCAGTGGCTCTGCGGATCATTTTAACCCTTTTTTGGCCACTAGCAGGGAGGTTTTAACGCAAAAACGTCGATAAAGCGCCGCTAAAAATAGCGGCGCTTTACCGCTGACGGCACCGAAGCCCCAGTGTGAAAGAGGCCTTAGAGAGCAAATTGTCCAAGGTTGAGGGCTGCTCTCCATGACTGGGAGGGAATATTGCATAGATGAACACAGAGCAGAAATGGAAATCCTTCAAAAGGACTGTATGCGAACACACTGCAAAATATATTCCTATAGGCCATACGTTTGAAAGGCAAAAAATAAAGCTCACGTGGCCATAGTTCAAAAAAAGCTATAACTAATAAGAAAAGAGATTTTACAAAATATAAAAATGAACACTTTCATCATGTAAATGTTGCAAAGAAAATAACAGAATATGTAAAAAGGAAATCAAGAATGCAAAATTTGAAAACAAATGACAGAATGCAAAATAGAGTAGGACAAACCCCCAAAATTCGACAAATATATTAATAATAAGACATGATTGTGGCCTTTGAGAAAGCTTGGCAACCATGGGCACTGTGGTATTATAAATAACTGCTTTTATAAACTGTCATTCTTATTGAATTTTTCTGTGTAGGAGCAATTGCACCCCTCCTCAGTACAAATGTTTGCTCGTCTGGATTGTCTTAAATGGCTATACTATTGCTCTGCGTGGCAAACCCTTGTTATTGTTTCTTTCTTGTTCTACCTACTATTTTTTGATTTCTTTATTCTATAAACACTAATAAAAATGTATTGAAACAAAAATATATTAATAGTTAAAAGGTAAGATCGGAGCATGTAGGCCCTTTACAATTAATCTGGAGTGGGTGACTGGGGACAAAAAGAAGGCAATTGTATTAAATACCTTCTTCAGCTCTGTTTATACAAAGGAGCATGGATGAGCTGATGTCCGTAATGAGAATGATATTGACACATGCCCAAATGATCCACTATGGTTAAAATGTACAGTATATGGTCCAGAAATATTTAGACAGAATAAAGGTGAATAAGGCACCCTAACCAGATGTCATACACCCATGTGTCCTAAAATAATTGAGCTCTGTCATTTCAAAGCCATTTTATTTTAATTTTAGGGAGTCTTTAATGACTGGCATAGTACCACTGGATTGTAGACATGTGCACACTGAAATATTTTGTTTCGGAATTTCGTTTTCGTCCGAAAAATAAATGTATTTAGTTACTCCCAAAATTCGTTTTTATTTATTTCATTTTTCGTTAAAAATTGTATTCGTCCGAAAATCCAAATTAAGGTCGAATTTGTCATTGAAGGCTTATGGTGCCTGTCGATTGTTCAAAGAAGATTAGACAGAGCAGCTAAACTGTAAGACGCCGTATAGTTTACCTGCTCCGTCAAATCTTCTTAGTACTTTCAACAGACACCATAAGCCAAAGTACTTAGTTCTAGCTATTTTACTGCTCCTCCTCTTTGGTTACAATCAGCCAATAACATTCATCATCATCATTATTTTTATTTATCTTTTCTCCCCTATATCAAATCTTTTCTCCCCTACGTCGAATCTTTTTTCCCCTACGTCGAATCTTTTCTCCCCTACGTCGAATCTTTTCTCTCTATGTCGAATCTTTTCTCTCTATGTAGAATAATCTTGGACTAATAGAGTTAAGGTTAGGCACATTCGGCCACAGGTTTGATGGACACAGATTGTTATTGTCATCGTCATGTCGAATCACCTATCTATATCGAACTGTTGTAGCAACGAAAACAAAAATAAAGCATTTGTTTATGTCAGATCTTTCATTTTTCGTATTCTGCACTTTCGTTATCGTTTGTTAAAACGATAACGAAAATACCTGAAATTCGGACGAAAATGCATTCGGACGAAAACGAATGCACATGTCTACTGGATTGGTATGTGGTGCTTATATTTAAAAAGGGGTCAAAGTCTGTATCAATTAACTATAGACCTGTTGGTTTAAGTTCTATAGTTGAGAAGATGCTAATGATGATAAATCATTAGATGATAAAAGACCACATAGATGAGTTTTTGCTAGAAAAAAAATTAAGCATATAAATGATATATAGTCTGGGATTAAAAGTGCAATTTCTGTCCTTGCAGATAACACCAAGCTATGCAGTGAAAAACATCCCAACTTAAAAGCTGACCTTAATTCTCTGTTTAAATGGGCAATTACAGTATGTGGCAAATGAGGGTTCATGTAAATGTAATTTTTGATAAATGTAAAGTTATGCCCTTGAGGCTAAAGATATGAATGCATTACACATATTAAGGGGAGTACAACTAGGGAAATCAATGGTGAAGAAAGATCTGGGTGTTCTGGTAGATCATAAGCCTAATAAAAGCATGAAATGCCAAGCTTCGGTTTCCAAAGTGAGCACAATACTGTATTGTATTAAAAAGATATGGACTGCAGAGAGAGATATTATATTTTGCCCCTGTACAAATCATTAGTAACACCTCATCTATAATATGCAGTTCAGATTTGGGCACCAGTTCACAAAAAGGCTATTGGGGAACTGGAAAAACTGCAGAGAAGGGCAACCAAACTGATAAGAGGCATGGCATAGCTCTGCTATGAGGAAAGATGAACTGAACTGAATTTATTCTCTTTTGAAAAGTGAAGATTAAGGGGAGATATGATGAACATACATATAAATTCATAAGTGGTCCATATAGTGAACTTGGTGTAGAGTTATTTAATTTAGGCTCATCAAAGAGGACAAGGGGCCACTCTTTACATCTGGAGGAAAAGAGATTTAATCTCCAAATACGAAAAGGCGTCTTTAGAGTAAGAGCTGTGAAAATGAGGAATAGACTTGCTCTTGTGTTGGTTCTGGCTAAGAGATTTAAGTGAGAGTGAGATTTGTTAATATGACTATTGTGCTGCTTACTGCGCTACTTTCTGGGAAGAATGCTGCAGTGTAAAACTGGCTTCCTTCATTCTGTGGAACTGTGATTTTTTTCCCCTCCACTGTTACTACTTGAATATGCTCCAAAATATCATCAGATCATCATTCATCAGAGAGGCAGTTGACACGAGAAAGCAAAGCTCTGCTCTCTAACCAGGATTGCTGTCTCTGAAACCAGTACAAAACAAGGCACGATTAAGTTAATATTGGGGAAAAACTTAGCTGCAGTGAACCTACAGAAAATACTGTTGACTAGTCTGTTACCCTTTGTTTGCCTTTGCCCATTTCTTCTTCTTTAATCTAATTGGATCTGAGACACCTCCCCTGCTGCTTGAAGCAAAGCTCTGCTCTCTAACCAGGATTGCTGTCTCTGAAACCAGTACAAAACAAGGCACGATTAAGTTAATATTGGGGAAAAACTTAGCTGCAGTGAACCTACAGAAAATACTGTTGACTAGTCTGTTACCCTTTGTTTGCCTTTGCCCATTTCTTCTTCTTTAATCTAATTGGATCTGAGACACCTCCCCTGCTGCTTGGGTATTTGTACAACAGTTATCAGATAACTAGTCATCAAGGGGGTAGCTCTTACATAAGGAAACAAAGTTTTGTTTTAGCTGCATGGAGTTTATATCAATACTGATAACTAGTTCTCTGCCCCCTGTCTGCCTTTTTCTGAGTACACCTTCCACAGTTCATGTTCCCTATAACCCAACCCTTAGAGTTTTCAACAATGTTTCTAAGCTTAGACCTCACCTTATCCATAACCACCCTGAACAAGCAGATCAACTTTTATCTTAAAACTCAACTGATATTTTGGGAGCAATTCATTAGAAAAAATACTAGTTAGCTGGTGGTTGAAATTATGGTACCTAAAAGTACTTGGCCCATATGCCTATGTAACAAAGAAATGTGCCTGCAGCTGCATATCATTAAATATCATTAATGGAAACAACCTTTTACAATGTTAAGTAGTGTTTACAGTAAATGGAATCATCACATTTACAAACCTTTTAAACAATCTCAAAAAATATTTTAAATAAACATCTAAAGTCCCTCAGCTGTTATTTATTTGCCCTTAAGAAATGTTATTAAGTGCTTTCATTGACTCCACAAAAAAGTCCTGCAGTACCTTCCAACATGACTCATTTCACCCAGCATGCAATGGTCTGGATGAAGTATTTTAGCTGTTAAAAGCCTTCAAGGTAATTTAGGTTTTAAAAAAGAAACTTACTGCAATTCCCAAGGACATACATGATATTCAGGAGGTAGTCTATTAAATATTTAAAGGATTTGTTTGAAATCATGTTAAAGCAAATCTTAAAAATCTGGCTATCAAGAAAAGAACAGCTGTAGCTGTTTACCTTTGTTACCAAGACCCATCGTTTTCCAAATCACTGAGTGAACCCTTTCTGTGTCAATCCAACACTTTTAGGGTAATTTAACTTAATAATACCTCCTTGCACATAGGCATTTGTATTTGAAGGGTTATTACCATGGAAGTTATTTTAGGTTGGTTAATGGTATGTAGTAAATTTTAAATTGACACAGGAGATATGCAGTCTGCATTTTAAAATGTTTACCTTTCAAATATGTTCCTCACAGAAAAGTTGTTACCTTTATCTTGAAAAGCTTTCATAAATTAATAGCCATTTTCCTGTATGTTCACATGCACCATTACATTCTAGGTGAAAGTACTCAAACTGACCAGGTCTTAATTGTTATCACTTTTGAATAGAGAGCAGTTTCAAATGGATGAAGGATCTGTTATTTCTGTCAACATTTCTGACTTATTAAGCATGATATTTTACCCATCAAATGTTTTTCAAATAAGAGAACAGTCAGCTTCTTTTAAAGTAACAAGTTAACGTCAAAGAACAAAAGATAAAATGTGTTTTTCATTCTTAATCTATAAATGTAATCATTGTTTAATTTTACAGTACTAACTAAAATTCAATGCATTCTTTTATTATTCCTGCTATTTGACTTGATAAGGTGCCGTTTATGTGCAGTCTGCAGTTACTATAAGCTGTTTCTTTGTGTTTTTTTTTAATTCATTGATTTATTTTTGCTTTGAACTATTCACCTACCCAAAAGTGATATGCATTGGTTTGTTATACCTCTGAAGCTACATCGACAAGATTGTTCAAACTTCCTGGTTATGCTACCATCCACCATGGAGTTTTGGGTGCTCAACCACTTTAGGGCATATGGTTTGTCAAACACACCCCTAAAAGGTTCATGTAAATACTTAGGCCCTGTGTAGTACACTCAGCCCCTCCTCCTTCTCCAGCAGCATTTACCAGGTATAGCCAAAACATGTTTTATTTACACAGGAGCAGATATTTCAGATCTTGACACTCAGAACAGCATTGGGAATTGTCCTATTTTCCAAACTTCATGTGTTTCTGCTCCTGTTTAAAATGAGACTCAGAACAGTGTCTATAGTGTCAAGAAGAGCTAAAATGATGCAATGTTGTTTCATTTTAACTTCTCTTGTTCATTTATTGCTTATCAGGGTAACCTTTGATCTACATAGGATATCAGTTAAAGAAAACTCTAGTTAACCACTTTGCTCCCACGCTATAGCCAAAAGACAGCTACACCACGGATGCCAATTGCCGGGAGGGCGCCCCAGGATGTCCTCCTGTTTACTTCCGCGATGCGCGCTCCCGCGGGTGAGCATCGGGGAAATTCTGTGCTGGCCGTGTCCCTTGGACACAGCCAGTCACAGATCACTGTAAATGGCCAATCACAGCGGCCGTTTACAGCGCGATCGGAGCTTCCAATGAGAGACAGCGTGTGAGGAGGGAGAGCTAACGGCTGCAGAGTGTCAGAAAAATTAAAAACGGAAAAAAAAGTGAACACAGTATCTGTCAGTGCCATCTGTCCCCACTGTCATCTGTCGCCACTGTCATCTGTCCCCACTGCCATCTGTCCCCACTGCCATCTGTCACTTCCATCTGTCCCCACTACCATCTGTCAGTGCCATCTGTTCCCACTGCCATCTGTCCCCACTGCAATCTGTCCCCACTGCCTTCTGTCACTGCCATCTGTCCCCACTGCCATCTGTCCCCAGTGCCATCTGTCACTGCCATCTGTCCCCAGTGCCATCTGTCCCCCAGTGCCACCTGTCAGTGCCATCTGTCCCCAGTGCCATGTATAAGTGCCATCTATCATCAGTACCACATATTAATGCCATTTGTCATCAGTGCCACGTATCAGTGCCATTTGTTATCAGTGCCACCTGTCAGTGTCACTGCCATCTGTTATTAGTGTCATGTGTCATCAGTGCCACGTATCAGTGCCATGTGTCATCAGTGTCACGTGTCATCAGTGCCATGTATCAGTGCCATCTGTCATCAGTGTCACGTGTCATCAGTGCCACATATTAGTGTCATCTGTCATCAGTGCCATGTATTAGTGCCATCTGTCATCAGTGCCACGTATCAGTGCCATCTGTCATCAGTGTCATCAGTGCCACATATTAGTGTCAGCTGTCATCAGTGCCATGTATTAGTGCCATCTGTCATCAGTGCCACGTATTAGTGCCATCTGTCATCAGTGTCACATGTCATCAGTGCCACGTATTAGTGCCATCTGTCATCAGTGCTACATCAGTGTCATCAGTGCCACGTATCAGTGCCATCTGTTATCAGTGCCACGTCAGTGTCACGTGTCATTGTCCTGGTGCTCCAGGGCCTTCAAAAGTGTAATGCTGCGTACACATGACGGGACTTTACGGCATACTTTGCCCGGCGGACTTTTCGACGGACTTTACGACCGACTTTCCGAATGAATGGACTTGCCTACACACGATCAACCAAAGTCCGACGGATTCGTACGTGATGACGTACAACCAGCCTAAAACAAGGAAGTTCATAGCCAGTAGCCAATAGCTGCCCTAGCATCGGCTTTTGTCCGTCGGACTAGCATACAGACGAGCGGACTTTTTGAGCGGACTCGAGTCCATCGGATAGATTTAAAACATGTTTCAAATCTAAGTCCGTCAAACTTTTGAGAAAACAAAGTCCGCTGGAGCCCACACACAATCGAATTGTCCGACGAAATCCAGTACGCTGTACCAAGTATGCCGTAAAGTCCGATCGTGTGTACGCGGCATTATAGATAGTCAACAAATGTAATTTATGCTCCTACAACACGTGATGGTGCTCCCTGCATGTTGGGCCTCTCTATGTGGCTAGGCTGTGAAAAAGTCTCACACATGTGGTATCGTAATACTTAGGAGGAGTAGCAAAATGTATTTTGGGGTGTCATTTGTGGTATACACATGCCATGTGAGAGAAATAACCTATTACAATGACAATTTTGTGGGAAAAAAAATCTTAATTTTTCAAAGAATTGAGGGAAAAAATGACAACATTAAAAACTTCACCATGCATCTTACTAAACACCTTGGAATGTCTACTTTCAAAAAAGGGGTCATTTGGGGGGTATTTGTACTTTCCTGACTTGTTCAGGTCGCAAGAAATGAGATGTAATGAGGCCGTCAGTACATAAGGTGTGATCAATTTTTTATGATTTGCACCACAGCTTGTAAACTCTATAACTTTCACAAAGTCCAAATAATAACCACTAATTTGGGTTATTTTTACCAAAGATATGTAGCAATATAAATTGTGGCCAAAATTTCTGAAGAAAAATTACTAATTTGCAAAATTATAGCACAGAAAGTAAGAAAAATGCGTTTTTTTTTCAAAAAATAAAAAACCCAGAGGTAATCAAATACCACCAAAAGAAAGCTCTATTTGTATGAAAAAAGGACAAAAAATTCATTTGGGTGCAGTATTATATGACTGAGTAATTGTCATTCAAAGTGTGAGAGCGCTGAAAGCTGAAAATTGGTCTGGGCAGGAGGGGGGTTTAAGTGCCCAGTTGTCAAGTGGTTAAATTAGGCATGGTCCTTTGCTCCAGTGAGGGAATGAGCGCGTGAAGATGTCTGCTTCCTGAGCTCCTGAGCTGTCTCCAGTCTTCCGATGCTGTGGCTGCTGCAGTGTAATGAATGCTCCCATAGCCTGCCGATCATTGCTTGGTCTGGCTTTGTCCTTACTCTTCAAGGGGTCCCTGCCACTATTAGCTGGAGCTGCCTGATGCTACCCTAGCCATGAGTGTCGATTGGTAGTTGATGGATCACTTTGCACCTAGGGCTCACCCGGACCTGCTGTGCCTGCAGAAGCCATCTCGAGGCTGCCCCAAGGCATCTGGAGCCGTGAGTTGTTTTTAAAAAAAATAAAAGTCTGCTAAACTCTGCTAGCTGCTGTCCCAATTGAAGCCACCTGGCCACGTCTGGAGTCGCAATCTCTCCTACAGTACCTATCTTCCAGCTGTTCATCTGGTTGGTCTTGGCTATCTTACAGCCACTGAACTGCAGGGGTGAGGAGATCAGGGGATGCTGTTGTAGCAGCTCTCCTGTTCAGCCACACAAAAGCCACCCTCTGTATGTGCTGTGCCTAGGACTTGTGCAAAAGCAAGGGACTTGCAGTTTAAAACTAGGTCAAACTTTTGAGAAAACAAAGTCCTCTGGAGCCCACACACAATCGAATTGTCCGACGAAATCCAGTACGCTGTACCAAGTATGCCGTAAAGTCCGATTGTGTGTACGCGGCATTATAGATAGTCAACAAATGTAATTTATGCTCCTACAACACGTGATGGTGCTCCCTGCATGTTGGGCCTCTCTATGTGGCTAGGCTGTGAAAAAGTCTCACACATGTGGTATCGTAATACTTAGGAGGAGTAGCAAAATGTATTTTGGGGTGTCATTTGTGGTATACACATGCCATGTGAGAGAAATAACCTATTACAATGACAATTTTGTGGGAAAAAAAATCTTAATTTTTCAAAGAATTGTGGGAAAAAATGACAACATTAAAAACTTCACCATGCATCTTACTAAACACCTTGGAATGTCTACTTTCAAAAAAGGGGTCATTTGGGGGGTATTTGTACTTTCCTGACTTGTTCGGGTCGCAAGAAATGAGATGTAATGAGGCCGTCAGTACATAAGGTGTGATCAATTTTTTATGATTTGCACCACAGCTTGTAAACTCTATAACTTTCACAAAGTCCAAATAATAACCACTAATTTGGGTTATTTTTACCAAAGATATGTAGCAATATAAATTGTGGCCAAAATTTCTGAAGAAAAATTACTAATTTGCAAAATTTTAGCACAGAAAGTAAGAAAAATGCGTTTTTTTTTCAAAAAATAAAAAACCCAGAGGTAATCAAATACCACCAAAAGAAAGCTCTATTTGTATGAAAAAAGGACAAAAATTCATTTGGGTGCAGTATTATATGAGTGTGTGTGAGAGCGCTGAAAGCTGAAAATTGGTCTGGGCAGGAGGGGGGTTTAAGTGCCCAGTTGTCAAGTGGTTAAATTAGGCATGGTCCTTTGCTCCAGTGAGGGAATGAGCGCGTGAAGATGTCTGCTTCCTGAGCTCCTGAGCTGTCTCCAGTCTTCCGATGCTGTGGCTGCTGCAGTGTAATGAATGCTCCCATAGCCTGCCGATCATTGCTTGGTCTGGCTTTGTCCTTACTCTTCAAGGGGTCCCTGCCACTATTAGCTGGAGCTGCCTGATGCTACCCTAGCCATGAGTGTCGATTGGTAGTTGATGGATCACTTTGCACCTAGGGCTCAACCGGACCTGCTGTGCCTGCAGAAGCCATCTCGAGGCTGCCCCAAGGCATCTGGAGCCGTGAGTTGTTTTTAAAAAAAATAAAAGTCTGCTAAACTCTGCTAGCTGCTGTCCCAATTGAAGCCACCTGGCCACGTCTGGAGTCGCAATCTCTCCTACAGTACCTATCTTCCAGCTGTTCATCTGGTTGGTCTTGGCTATCTTACAGCCACTGAACTGCAGGGGTGAGGAGATCAGGGGATGCTGTTGTAGCAGCTCTCCTGTTCAGCCACACAAAAGCCACCCTCTGTATGTGCTGTGCCTAGGACTTGTGCAAAAGCAAGGGACTTGCAGTTTAAAACTAGGTGTATTGATGCAACCCCTGGTTTGCACTAAATGTGGTTATTCGGTTAAAATTGCCCCTGGTCTGCTCATTTGTGTAGATCACCTTGGCATCTGTTTGAGCAATCGATTTACTGTACTGTGAGTGCCTGGATTGTCCAAACTATTAAAGAGAAACCAGGGGAACTGTGGTTACCCCTGGCTTGCCCTGTCTGTGGCGGCTGACTGCTTTATAATTTGCTGCTGTGTTCATCAACCCCTGACTTGTGGCATCACTGGTAGGTATAGCGTTAATTGCTGTTTAGTATAATTGTCACTGACCACTTGTCCATAATGCTGCAACTGCTGCTAGCTGGGATCCTATAACCTGGTGTAACAGGATGAGCAAAAGTAGCAAGAGGAAACCCTGAAAAACTACTATGCCAGAACGACCCGATTAAAGGGTAGATATAGGGGCTTATTTTCACAGTACCCGAGTACTGGTGTGAGTACTCAAAGTGGACATAGGGTTCAGTCACAACAACACTCCATTCATAGCTCCAACCATGCCCCCCAGGCAACAAACAAAGCCCGCTCTGATTCAGACAGCGAATATGAACATTATGCCACGACAATCGCTTAGAGAAATATTTAAGCTTATTGCTCACCAAGAGAGATTTGGAATCCATGTTCCATCGAATGGAGGACAGTCATAAAAGAGATATGGCTGAGTTACAGAAGAGTCTTCATAATTTTCATGATTAGGTGGAGGCTGTGGAACAAATTATCCCTTCTCTGATTCCAGGACTCTCTGAGGCACAATTGTAAAACTCTGACATTCACAGACATGGCTAGGCATGATGGGAATTGTAGTTCTTGAACAACTAGAGGGCCATAGTTTGAAGACCCTTGGTGTAGGATATAGGGACAGGTAAATTTAGCCAGGCCTGTGTTCTTTACTAGGCCTGGATGTTAATTTAGGGTGCAGGTATCAGAATGGAAGGGGGTGTGGCCGTCTACACTTGGGCTCAGAGAGACCTTCTCTGCTTAACAGTGGATTCTGCTGGAGAGAGAGAATGGGCTGAGACCTGAGTGTCAGGAAACCCATGTGAGAGTATTGACCAATGGTAAATTTCTATGGTCAGAGGGAGGTCTCCCATAAAAGGGGGTCACATGCTCTGTGAGAAGTTGGAAGTTGCAGATTCAGTTCGGCATTCAGAGTCCACAAGTTGGGCCCAGAGGCCTAGGAGTTCAGAGATCCAGAAGCCCTGGAGCCAGAGGAGAATCCAGATGGGCTAAGAGCCTAGGCTCTGGAGAAGAAATCAACATGTAGTTGCAAAGAAACTACGGGATGTTCCCATTCGGGGAATGTGCCGGTCGGAGGAGGAGGAAGTAGGAGCAAAGTGTCAGAGCAGGAGGAAGTAGAAGCAAAGCGGCAGATGAACGCTGGGTGATTGACTTTCTGTGAGTAGAACATGGACTGTTGACTGGGAGAGAGCAAAGGGAGTGCAAACCCAGAGGAGCCGAATAAGAACTTCATACTGTGAATCCAAGGACCACACTATCAAGCGCTTTCAAGGACTGAGGGGAGCTGACGGACAAGTCATGGAAAGTGTTGGCCTGTAACTTTGAGTTCAAACCCCAAGGAATATCTATCAGTCTGACAGAGGAATATTATTCAGAGTAATGCTCATCTGTCTAGTTTGGGAGTGCTGTATTACAAAGAGAACCAGGAAAGGATTATAGGGAAAAATGGAATCCAGCAACAAAGCTACGGCTATGGATTCACACCCTTCAATAATATGGGGCATCTCATATGTTTCACTGAATAGCCCCACAGATATAATCCCGAATAAAAAGAAACTTAAAGTTGGAACTTTGACTGCTTGGTGTTCTGTGAATGCATGGCTGATCAGAAGCGGAGTGATTGGCAAAAATAATGAACTAAAAACCAGCAGCCCTATGGGGGTACCGCTATATATTGTTCCGCCTATGGCAGTCTATATCAAAAATTGTAATTACATGCCCCTGTTAAACAAGGGCAGAAAAATTGGACCTTTGGTTTTGGTGGCACCAGAACACTGTAAGCCCTCACAGTTACTCTTGTTGGCCGCAGGAACGGGCCCTGCTGTGAAATATTATATAAAAAATTTTTAATTACATACCCCTGTTAAACATAGGCAGAATAATTGGGCCTTGGGTGGTGGTGCCACAAAACTGTAACCACTCACAGATACTCTTGTTGGGCGCGGGAAGGAGCCCTGCTGTGAAATATTACATCAAAAAATGTTAATTACATGCCCTTGTTAAACATGGGCAGTAAATTGGGCATTGGATGGTGGTGGTGAACCGCTAAACCAAAAATATTGTTGGAAGCTAGCATCCTCAAGATTGAGGAGGAATAGGATAGTCAGCATAGGCAGTCTTCAAGGGACCCCAGATCCATAGCAAATTCAATCAGTTACATCAGCATCAGGTGCTTGATAGCTGCTGATCCAAGACTGATTCATTTTTTTGAATCTGAGCCAATCAACGGAGTCTGTGGTCAGGCGCAATCTGATCCGTTACAAACTCTCCAGCTTTACTGAATGTGCATTCAGAAAGCATGCTGGATGCAGGACAGACCAGTAGCTCAATTGCATATTGAGCAAGTTCTGGTCAGTGGTCCACCCTCAAGACCCAGTAACCCAGTGGATGCTCTGTTGCAAAGGTCTCCAAGTCTACTCTTGCCCCTAGATATTCATGCACCATATAATGCAGATGCTGGCGATGGTTGCTTGAACCGATCAGACCTTGGCGCTGAGAACTGAAAAATTGTTTAAAGGCATCGGTCAGCCGGCCACCTTCCTCACCGCTCTTCCTCTGACTGAATGAAGCCTCAGCAACACGTTGTCCAGCACCAAGAAATGGTAACCACCCAGGGACAGAAAATGCGTTGCACAAACCTTTCTTCAAGGCCTCCTGAAGATGTTTCATCCTCTGCTCCCTCTGTGAAGGCCGGATGAGTTCTGCAACTTTACCCTTCTAACGTGGATCAAGAAGGGTTGCCAGCCAGTAATGATCCCTCTCCTTGATAACAGGAATCCTGGGGTCCTTTTGCAGGCTTTGCAGAATCAGGGAGGCCATGCAGCATAAGTTTGCAGAGACATTTGATTCTGAGTCCTCTGGGTCACTAAAGATCACATTGTCCGTAACTACCTCCTTACCGCCATGTACAACTCCTTGGGTTTCTGGGGTCTGAAAACCATCCCTTGAAGACTGCTGCTGAGTGTTATCCTCTACATCCATGTTGACACAATCCTCCTCCTCTTCCTCCCACCTTGCACCTTGAAAGGAAAGGAAGTCCCTCTCTTCCTCCCGCTGTTCTGCCTCAAATGCCCTGTCCATGATTCCATGAAGAGTGTGCTCCAGCAGGAAGACTAGAGGGACAGTGTCACTGATGCATTCATTGTCACTGCTCACCATCCTTGTGACCTCCTCAAATTGTGACAGTACAGTGCATGCATCCTTGATCAGTAGACACTGGTGGGGTGAAAACAAGCCAAACTCCTCTGACCCTGTCCTGGTGCCATACTTGCCCAGGTACTCATTGATGGCCCTCTGCTGTGTGTGCAGCTGCTGCAGCATTGCCAACATTGTGTTACACCTGGTGGGCATGTCACAAGTGAGGCGGTTGGTGGGTGGGTTGCATTCCCTTTGAATGTCAGCCAGCCAAGCACTGGCATTGTATGACCAATGTAAATGACCACAGACTTTTCTGGCCTGCCTCAGGATCTTGTAAGTCTGGGTACCTGTTTAAGAAGCGCTGCACCACCAAATTCAGGACGTGTGCCAAACATGGAACATAGGTCAAGTGTCCCTGTCAGAGGGCGGAGAGAATGTTGGTGCCATTGTCTTATACAAACATTCCTGTCTGAAGCTGGCATGGCATCAACCACCTCTGAGCCTGCCCCTGCAGAGCTGACAGAATCTCTGCCCCAGTGTGGCTCCTGTCCCCTAGGCAGAATAACTCGAGCACCGCATGGTATCTTTTAGCCTGACTGCTTGCATAGCTCCTTGAACGCTTACGGAAGACAGCTGGTTCAGAGGACAAATCTACAGAAGAGGCCACAGGGGAAGAAGAAGAGGAGGGGGTGGAGGAGAGAGCTGTGGCAGAATTACCACTAGCATTTGGAGGCATGGTGGCGGAATTACCCAGTGCACTGTGAAGGATAGGTAACATCCCTGCCCATGACTGCTGGACCATTAGTCAGCAGTAATATGAACGTTACTGCTGACCGCCCTGTCCAACTAGGCCAAAACATTGCCTTCCATATGTCGATAGGGAGCTGGAATGGCCTTCCGTGAAAAGAAATGGTGTATTGGAACCTGCCACTAAGGTACAGCACATTCCACAAATTCACGAAAGGGGGCAGAGTCTACCAGCTCAAAACGCAGCAGTTGCAGTGCTAGCAATTTGGCCAAGCTAGCATTTAGACGCTGAGCATGTGGATGGCCGGGACCGAATTTTTTTTTTTACGGTTCAGCAACTGAGGTAGGGAAACTTGCCTGCTAAAATCAATTGGTGGTGTACTGCTAGCAGATTGGCTGCAAGTACTTGGGACACATATTGCTATACCTTTATTCCTCTAAGTGCAGGTTTTTGAGAGGACTGGAGGTATAGTAGGGTTGGAGATCCCAGATGAGGAGCAAGAAGTCCGCCTTTTTCTTTGATGTGGGTCTTTCAAGTGCTGTTGCCAACAGACTGCATGGCAGGTCGTCATATGTCTGGTCAAGCATGTGGTGCCCAAGCAGCTGCTGTTCTGGCCACGCTTGATCTGCTTCAGACATAGGTTGCAAACAGCAATGGTGTGATCTGCTGCACATGTGTCGAAAAAGGCCCACACCAAGGAGCATTTAAAAGTCAGCGGGGAGTCAGCAGCGCCTTGCACCTGCGGAGCTCTGCGTTGTGATGCAATAGTGTGGCTGCCCTTAAGCTGCCCCTAGGGGACATCCTGCCTCATTGAAGTTGTGCCTCCTCCGCCTCACTTTTCTGCTTTCTTCTCTCAGCCACCTAAGCACAGTCAATGACCTCATCATCCCTTCCCTCCTCATCACTGGAGCAAACTTGGCAGTATGCTGCAGCTGGGGGAACATGACTGCCAGTTTCTTGTCCTTCTGTGTCACCCCCTCTCTCTAGGCTCACATTACTCCCTTCCTCAACTTGGGAACCAACATCCGAGCCTTCAAATCACTGCGCATCCTCCAGCAGCATGTACCCGACACTGTGGTTGAATAATTCTGGGGGCTCCTTCGTACATGATGGTGGGGCTACGGAAGGAGTGACTGTGGAGAAGGAGCCAGTGGAATAGGACGCTTTTGCAGCTGCATTGGAAGGCAAACTACTCTGAACCTGGGTGACAGAGGATGAGGAGGATGAGGACGGTATTGTTATCCACTCCACCAACTCTTCTGCATGTTGTGACTCAATAACACGGCCAGCAGCAGAAGAAAAGGACAAACATGCCCCACGACCACCTGCAGAGGATGCACCACATGTCCACCACTAGGGATGAGCCCAACACCCCCCTGTTCGGTTTGCACCAGAACACGCGAACAGGAAAAAAGTTTGTTCAAACACGCGAACACCGTTAAAGTCTGTGGGACACGAACATGAATAATCAAAAGTGCTAATTTTTTAGGCTTATATGCAAGTTATTGTCATAAAAAGTGTTTGGGGACCTGGGTCCTGCCCCAGGGGACATGGATCAATGCAAAAAAATGTTTTAAAAACGGCCGTTTTTCAGGAGCAGTGATTTTAATAATGCTTTAAGTCAAACAATAATAGTGTAATATCCCTTTAAATTTCATAGCTGGGGGTGTCTATAGTATGCCTGTAAAGGGGTGCATGTTTCCCGTGTTTAGAACAGTCTGACAGCAAAATGACATTTCAAAGGAAAAAAAGTCATTTAAAACTACTCGCGGCTATTGCATTGCCGGTCCGACAATACACATAGAAGTTCATTGATAAAAACAGCATGAGAATTCCCCACAGAGGAACCCTGAACCAAAATAAAAAAAAAGGATGTGGGGGTCCCCCTAAATTCCATACCAGGCCCTTCAGGTCTGGTATGGATTTTAAGGGGAACCCTGCGCCAAAATAAAAAAAAAAAAACGGCGTGGGGTCCCCCCAAGAATCCATACCAGACCCTTATCCGAGCAAGCAACCTGGCAGGCCACAGGAAAAGAGGACCCTGAACCATACCAGGCCACATGCCCTGAACATTGAGAGGGTGCTTTGGGGTAGCCCCTCAAAACACCTTGTCCCCATGTTGATGAGGACAAGGGCCGAGGTTGTGGGGGTCTGCGGGTGGGGGGCTTATCGGAATATGGAAGCCCCCTTTAACAAGGGGACCCCCAGATCCTGCCCCCCCCTGTGTGAAATGGTAAGGGGGTACTTTACCCCTACCATTTCACTTAAAAACTGTCAAAAATGTTAAAAATGACAAGAGACAGTTTTTGACAATTTCTCTATTTAAATGCTTCTTCTTTCTTCTTTCTTCTATCTTCCTTCATCTTCTTCTTCTTCTGGCTCTTCTGGTTCTTCATCCAGTGTTCTCATCCAGCATCTCCTCCGCGGCATCTTCTATCTTCATCTTCTCGGGCCGCTCCGCACCCATGGCATGGGGGAGGCTCCTGCTCTTCTCTTCATCTTCTTCTCTTCTTCATCTTCTTCTTCATCTTCTTCTCTTCTTCATCTTCTTCTCCGGGCCACTCCACATCCATGCTGGCATGGAGGGAGGCTCCCACTGTGTGACGCGTCTCCTCTTCTGACGGTTCTTATAAAAGGGAGGTGGGGCCACCCGTTGACCCCGCCCCCTCTGACGCACAGTGACTTGATGGGACTTCCCTGTGACGTCACGGGGAATGCCACAGGGAAGTCCCGTCATGTCCCGTGCGTCAGAGGGGGGCAGGGTCACCGGGTGGCCCCGCCCCCCGTTATTTAAGAACCGTCAGAAGAGGAGACGCGTCACACAGCGGGAGCCTCCCACCATGCCAGCATGGGTGTGGAGCGGCCCGGAGAAGAAGATGAAGAAGAGAAGAAGATGAAGAAGAAGATGAAGAGAAGAACGGGAGCCTCCCCCCATGCCATGGGTGCGGAGCGGCCCGAGGAAAAGAAGATAGAAGATGCCGCAGAGGAGATGCTGGACGAGAACACCGGAGGAAGAACCAGAAGAGCCAGAAGAAGAAGTTGAAGGAAAATAGAAGAAAGAAGAAAGAAGAAGCATTTAAATAAAGGAATTGTCAAAAACTCTCTTGTCATTTTTAACATTTTTGACAGTTTTTTAGTGAAATGGTAGGGGTACTTTTGTACCCCCTTACCATTTCACACGGGGGGGGCGGGATCTGGGGGTTCCCTTGTTAAAGGGGGCTTTGAGATTCCGATAAGCCCCCGGCTCACAGACCCCCACAACCACCGGCCAGGGTTGTGGGGATGAGGCCCTTGTCCTCATCAACATGGGGACAAGGTGTTTTGGGGGGCTGCCCCAAAGCACCCTCCCAATGTTGCGGGCATGTGGCCTGGTATGGTTCAGGGGGGGGCGCTCTCTCATCCCCCCCTCTTTTCCTGCGGCCTGCCAGGTTGCGTGCTTGGATAAGGGTCTGGTATTGATTTTTGGGGGGACCCCACGCTGTTTTTTTTTAAAATTTTGGCACGGGGTTCCCTGAAGGGTCTGGTATGGAATTTAGGGGGACCCCCACATCATTTTTTTTAAAGTTTTGGTTCGGGGTTCCCCTGTGGGGAATTCCCATGCCATTTTTATCAATGAACTTCTATGAGTATTGTCGGACCGGCAATGCAATAGCTGAGAGTAGTTTTAAATGACTTTTTCCTTTGAAATGTCATTATGCTGTCAGACTGTTCTAAACACGGGAAACATGCGCCCCTTTACAGGCATACTATAGACACCTCCCAGCTACGAAATTTAAAGGTACATTAAACTTTTATTGTTTGACTTTAAGCATTATTAAAATCACTGCTCCTGAAAAAAAGGTCCGTTTTTAAAACTTTTTTTTGCATTGATCCATGTCCCCTGGGGCAGGACCCAGGTCCCCAAACACTTTTTATGACATTAACTTGCATATAAGCCTTTAAAATTAGCACTTTTTCTCCCACAGACTTTTAAAAGGTGTTCCGCGGCATTCTAATTTGCCACGAACATGAGTTCGACTCGAACTCGAAGCTCATCCCTATCCACCACCACTGTTGACTGCAGACACAGAGACTGCTTGCCCACTTTTAGTGGCCTGTGAGCATCGGCCTTCCGGACACAATGTATTTTTTGTTTTGCAACACCACACTACACTGTATTAAATACTGTGTACACCGTCTGAAGTGTATTAGAAACTATACACCACCAAATGCACTGTATATATGGGCTACACTGAATGCAGAGTATATATATATATATATATACTAGACTGCATATATATATTAATACACCGCCTGAAGTGTATTAGAAACTGTACACACTGTATTAGATACTGTGTAAACCGCCAGCACTGTATTAGAAACTGTACAATGGCTGCACTGTATTGTATACTGTGTACACCACCAGCAAAGTAGTAGAAACTGTACATACTGTATTAGATACTGTGTACACTGCCTGTACTGTTTTAGAATCTGTACAATGGCTGCACTGTATTGTATACTGTGTACACCACCAGAAGTGTAGTAGAAACTGTACACACTGTAGTAGATACTGTGTACACCACCAGAAGTGTAGTAGAAACAGTACACACTGTAGTAGATACTGTGTACGCTGCCTGAAGTGTATTAGAAACTGTACACACTGTATTAGATACTGTGTACACCGCCTGAAGTGTATTAGAAACTGTAAACACTATATTAGATACCATGTACACCACCAGAAAAGTAGTAGAAACTGTACACACTGTATTAGATATTGTGTACACCGCCTGCACTGTTTTAGAAACTGTACGACGGCTGCATTGTATTGTATACTGTGTACACCACCAGAAGTGTATTAGAAACTGTACACACTGCATTAGATACTGTGTACACTGCCTGAAGTGTACACACTGTATTAGATACTGTGTACATCACCAGAAAAGTAGTAGAAACTGTACACACTGTATTAGATACTGTGTACACCGCCTGCACTGTATTAGAAACTGTACGACAGCTGCACTATATTGTATAATGCGTACACCACCAGAAGTGTAGTAGAAACTGTACACACTGTATTAGATACTGTGTATAGGGATAGGTGAACGGTTCGGCCCGAGCATAAGTTCGGGCCGAACTTTTGTTGTTTGGACATTAGGCAAACATCCGAACAAACGGGTCGTTTGACCGTTTGTTGCCCCCCCCCCCCCCCAATCTGACCACAATGCATTGCAGCACTAAACAGTGCATTGCAAGCCTTGATTGGCTAAAGCAGTGAAAGCTTCAGTCAATCAGGGCACAGAGGACTTTCAGAGTCATGATTGGACACTGTCATCATGACTTTATCCAATCTCGGCTCATTCCCGCCCCATAATATAAAAGTATTCCTTCAATGGAAGCCATTTTCAGTGTGATTTTGGCGTGGATAGAGATAGAACAGGGCTCTGTTCAGTGCTTTTAGTTAGTTAGTGTGCTATACTGTGCTATTTTGCTTCAATTGTCAGTGTAGAATATTAGTTTAGTGTCAGTCTAGGGATAATGAGAGTGTAGTGAGGAGGACCATCATTCAGCTTTGCATAGTGTGCAGCTAGAGTAGGGACAGCCCAGATAGATAGCCTTTCAGAGCCCATCAGTGCCGCCTATCAGTGCCCATCATCAGTGCCACCTCATCAGTGCCACCTCATTGGTGCCACCTCATCAGTGCCCATCAGTGCTGCCCTATCAGTGCCGTCAGTGCAGCCTCATCAGTGCCCGTCAGTGAAGGAGAAAACTTACTTATTTCCAAAATTTTATAAGAGAAACAAAGATAAACTTTTTTTTTCTAAATTTACGGTCTCTTTTATTTGTTGTGCAAAAAATAAAAACCCCAGCAGTGATCAAATACCACCAAAAGAAAGCTCTATATGTGGGAACAAAATGATAAAAAATGTGTTTGAGTACAGTGTAGCATGACTGCGCAATTGACATTCAGTCAGTGCAACAGCGCAGAAAGTTAAAATTTGGCTTGGCTAGGAAGGGGTGAAAGTGCCTGGTATTGAAGTGGTTAAAAAAATAATAATTAACCCCTAGTAACCCTTAGTTACCATTAATAAGCCCTCATTAACTCTTTCTTCCCCCTCTTCTCCATGTATATTTTTTATTTATTTATTATTTTTTTTACACTTTTTTCCTTGATAATATAGCTATGCTTGTAAAATAATTAAAATGTTTATTTCATTATACAGAGGAGAAACTATAGAATAAAATATGCACGTTTTTTAAAACAGAAACAATTGCTTTTAAAACTATAACTGATCAAACTAGAAAAAAGTTTTTGTTTTTTTCTTGCTACATCTTTTGTCTTTAGATTTCATTGAAAATAAAATTGTGCTTTCAAAACATTTTTGCCAAGAGAAAGCCTTGTTTGTACTGGAACAAACAATATAGGAATTACTTTTTATATTATGCCAAATTTATCAGCGAATCAAAACGCCCCTAACTAAAATGTAAAATTTCTCTAGTCCATTAGGGTTATACAGATGTGAGAGCTGAAACAATTAAAGTGCTTGTAAACTCTGTTACACCACTTGTTACACTATAATAAGGCTTACCTGTAGGTACTGTAAATATCTCCTAAACTTGCACAGTTTAGGAGATATTCACTTAACATGGTTTTGCCAACGTCATCAGCACATGCGCACTGAAGAAATGGCCCGCCTGTGCTATTTTTTCAGGGCCCGTGCCGTGACCAGCGTCTCCTGCGCGCATGCAGGAGTGACATCATTGCAGCTCTGGCCAATAACAGCACTGGAGCCCGCGAACCCGGAAGTAACTCAGGTGAAAGATGTCGGCTGTGTACTCGGTGTGCCGGCGCCGATTCAGGCCACCGTTCTAAGGTAAGTATTTCATAATGAGCTAGTATGCAACGCATACTAGCTCATTATGACTGTATTGCCGTTTTTTTTTTTCGAGGTTTACAACCTCCTTAAGCCCTCCTGTTCAAGTTGAACTCTCTGTTATATAGATTGGATTATAAACCCCAAAGGCGAAATTAAAACCCTAAAAAGGAGGGGGGAACAAGTGCGCAAAACCAAAGTGAAAAAAAGAAATAAATTAAGGGTGAGAGAAGCAGCCGAGACCTGAAGTACTCTGTCCTGTGCTGCTTATCCAGTTTTTTTAATGTAAGTTACTATGTTGTGTTTTAATAAAACTGTGTTGGATTACTACACGATGGGGTTATTCCTTTATAATGCATGCGCCCACCTTACTTGCCAAGCCTGAAGCCTTCCATCAGAGACCCGCCAGTACTGGGACAATTGGAGGAGATCGATCGATTATTGGATCACATCTGCTTCCAGACTGCAGGCTTGACTTGACCTGTAGGGGTCTTTAATAGAGGTGAGAGGCTGGGGGAATCGTGTGGCACACCACAGATTGTCGGTGATTGGAGGAATTTGAAACCGATCATTCTCTGCACATGCACTTTTGTTTTTTTGCACGAACTGTTATATGAAGATTGCACTTGTTGGACTATGCACCTTTATTTATTGAATTAGCGGTTTTCTTGTACTTTTTTGCACTTTTTTGCACCTTATGCGATTTTTTCCATTATATGCGACTTTTGTCACTTTATGCAATTTTTTCATAATATGTGATTTTCTTAATTTTTATGTGCCTCATAATTTTTTTTTTTTTTTAACTTCAAATTGTATTCAAAGAATTTCAGATTACAAGAATAATAAGACAATTTGGATTGTAACAGGTAAGTAATGATGTTTCAATTGTTAGGTATCAATAGTAGAAGGGAGGGGGGAAGAGGGTGGGGGAAGCACATGGGAGTTTAGTAGAATGACCGTTAAGTTGATGGCAGTAATAAGAGAACAGGAAATATAATGTTTACAATCATAGTATAAAGATATTACATCAGGTAATCTAAGTTAGTACTGTTAGGGGGTGATAATGTTTGCAGAGTAGTTGATCCAAGGGGTCCAAAGTTTTAGCATTTTAGAAACTGAGAGGTGTGCTTTTGCGTACATAAATTCCAACTGAAAGTGTTGATCAAGCGTGTCGTGTAGTTGCTGACTAGAAGGAAGAACATTGCTTTTCCATTTGCATGCTATCAAAAGCCGTGCTGCAATGAAGATATGTGTAACAATGAAGTGATATGGAGTGGGCCACGCCATAAGGTCTAGCCCTAGTAAGGCTTGTTGCAGAGAGAGCGTGTTGTTGAATCCTGTGATTCTTCCAATAAGGGCTTGCACCATACTCCAAAAAGGGAGAAGTAAAGGGCAGGACCACCAGATGTGAGTAATGGATCCTAAGGCACCACACCCTCTCCAACAAGTGGCTGAGTGTTTGGAATAGATACGGGCTAGTTTTGTTGGTGTTAGGTACCAATGGTGTAGGAGTTTCTGCGCAGTTTCCCAATGAGTAAGGCACCTGGAGAATTTAAGTGGGGCTTTAGCAGCGTAGTGGCAAGTTTTGAGATCAGAAGAGAAGTTGAGGATTTGCTCCCATTTAGCCATTGAGGGTAGTTTGGTGTAGCTTTGTTCGAAATTGAGCGCTTTGTAGACGTATGAGATCCCTTTATAGGGGTATGAGGTTTTTTCAAAAGATCTAAGAATGTCAGCTGTGAGCGTGTTGTCTGACCACGTGACTGTTCTTAGAGCGTGGCATATTCGGAGGTATTTGTAGAACTTACGGTTGGGGATCTGGAACTGCTAATGAAGGTTTTGGAATCTGCGCAAGGCACCCTTACCATATAAGTCACCAATAGTTGATATTCCAGCAGTCGACCATGTAGAAGTGGATAAATCAGCACATATGAGTTCCAGAGAGGAGAGAGGAAGGAACTTCAGAGTCTGCGATGTGAGCCCACTGGTATGTTGGCTACAAGATTTCCAGACCTTAATTGTGGCATTTACTGAGTCGAGAAAGAAATAGTGTGGGTTGAATTGAAGCCATATTGCAGCAAGAAGCGGTCTGGTGGGGTATTCTAGGGACGCCTCTTCGATGTGGACCCATAATGGGCATTCTGATAGCGACCACCAGTGTTTAGTTTGACTAAGGAGAGTGGCTTTGTTGTACTTCTTAACATCTGGTACACCCAATCCAGCTTCGGATGTTGCTGTGCACATAGTGGAATTCTTTATTCTGGGGTGTTTGTTATCCCATATGAAAGTGTTAATGACTCTTTGTAGCGTAGACAATTGAGTGGATAGTATGGACAGAGGAAGCGTGCGGAGAAAGTACAATGCGTGAGGCATTAGGAACATTTTTGTCATTGCGATTTTTCCAGCCCAGGAAGCTCTGGTTGAGTGTAGAGAGGAGCTGAGTTTTTGCACTTTGCTGAGTAAGGCTTCATAGTTTATTCGAAGGATGTTATTAGAAGGGGTAGTTAGTTGTATTCCTAAATAGGAAATGGTGTGAGATGGAGCCCAGGGGAAAGGCGACATGCGTGAAAGACAGTTTTTTGTGGATTGGTCTATGCCTAAGCATGGAAGATTTAGTGCAATTAACTTTATAAAGGGATATACGACCAAAGAGCATAAGTAGGTCATGCAGGGCCGGTAGAGAGTGAAGTGGGTTTGTCATGGCTACAATAACATCATCTGCATACAGACCTATTTTGTGTGTAACATCTCCAACTTGTATGCCAGAGATAGGAGGGTGTATTCTAATGGTTTCCACTAGGGGTTCCATTACGAGGGTAAATATCAATGGGGAGAGGGGGCATCCCTGACGTGTTCCATTGGTAAACTCGAACTGATCAGATGTTAAGCCTGAGGTCCAAACTTTAGCTGTGGGTGAGGAATATAATGCTAGGAGTGCTGAATATATATTTCCTGCAAAGCCAAATTTTTGGAAAGCTGCTCTAAGGTAGGACCAGTGTACTCTGTCAAACGCCTTCTCTGCGTCCAAGGATAGGAGCAGAGAAGGCATTTTGTGATGTTCTGCCCATTGTATGAGATTTATAAATCTGGTACCATCAGAAGCCTGTCGGTGTGAGACAAAGCCTACCCGGTCCTTGTTTATTCATTTTGGAATACATGAGGAAATACGTGTGGCTAGAATTTTTGCATATAATTTTAAATCTGCATTTAGGAGGGAAATGGGGCGGTAATTGGCAGGTTCATCAGGAGGTTTACTAGGTTTCGGAATGGTGATGATCAGCGCGTCAAATGACTCTTTAGGGATGTCACCGTTGTGCATTATATAGTTAAAGGAATTGGTTAAATGGAGTGCCAGAAGGTGTGCAAATGTTTTAAGATATTCATTACAATATCCATCTGGTCCAGGGGCCTTGTGGAGCGGAAGTGATTGGATTGCTTTTAACACCTCCGTTTCCCAGAACGGCTCATTAAGCTGTTCTAGTTGTTCTGAGGTGAGGGAAGGTAAGCTTAGAGAATCAAGAAATTGTGATATTTGCGCAGGATCTGGTTCAGGAGTAGAGGAAGAGTTTTTTAAGTTGTATAAGGCAGCGTAGTATTGACTAAAGCAGTTTGCTATATCTTTAGGGTTGTCAACTCTTTGCCCGGTGGCTGTCTGCATAAAAGGTATTTTTGCAGCCGCTGCTTTTTGTTTAATTTGTTTGGCCAGATGAGAGCCAGGTTAATTCCCAAAGGCATACCAATTTGCTCTTAGGCGTTTAATATAATAGTCATATGAAGTTAGCAGAAAAGAGAGCAATTCTTCCCTGAGGTGGCGGAGACGGACAGTATCCGCGTCATTTGGTGATAATTTATTGGAGTGTTCTAGTTTCCTAATCTGGTCAATGTATTTGTTTACTGTCTCGGTTCGAGTTCGCTTCTCCCTGGCTCTGAGTTTGATAAAAACACCCCTCATATAGGATTTATGTGCATTCCACAGTAATGAGTCATTTGTTACAGAACCAGCATTGCAGTCAAAGTAGGTTTCTATTTCCAGTTTGATCTTCTCCTGACACCTGGTTTGGGAAAGAAGGGACGTGTTCATGCACCAAGAAGTGTGTTTTGTACGATGCCCATTAAGCGCAAGGGAAATGGTTACTGGTGCGTGGTCAGACCACGTTATTAGACCTATTTCAGCCTTCTGTACAGATTGTAGAGTGGTTTTATGTGTCAGGAAGAGATCAATCCTAAAGTAGGATTTTTGGGCTGCTGAGAAAAATATGTAATCCCTCTCCACGCCATGCAGACAACGCCAGGGGTCAAATAAATCTTCCATATTCATGAGGGAAGAGAGGGCCGTGGGTTGGGAGCATAGATATTGACAATCACCAAAGGTGTATTGTCAAAGATGCCGTCCAAGATAATATATCTGCTGGACAAGTCAGCATCAAGATGTTGTAGTTGGAAGAAGATTGAGTTCCGAATGGTGATCATTACACCCCGCACTTTTTTAGTTGCATGTGCATGGAACGTGTGAGGGTATGATCGGTGAAGACAAGGGGGAGCTTTACCGTGCATAAAGTGTGTCTCTTGCACGCACAATATTGCCCCGTACACACGGTCTGATTTTTCGATGGAAAATGTCCTATTGGAGCGTGTTGTCGGACATTTCGACCGTGTGTGGGCTCCATCGGACATTTTCCATCGGATTTTCCGACACACAAAGTTTGAGAGCAGGCTATAAAATTTTCCGACAACAAAATCCGATCACGTCAATTGTGACCGTGTGTGGCCCGTTCCGACGCACAAAGTGCCATGCATGCTCAGAAGAAACTTTTGTCACGGTGCTATGTAAAAAATGGTTTAATACAGCGCACTCTCTTCTTCTTTATAATGTGAGAAGAATGAAGTAGTTTTGCTGCTCATATTCACACAGACTTCTCACAAACTTCTTTCTTTATTATTTATTGTGGTTCCCTCAAAATATTTTGATTTGTCACATCTGACCAATTTTTTTTGGTTTGTTTTTAATTGTAAAAAATTTTTTCAAGGCTGTTTTTTGGTAAAAATTTTTTTGGCTTTTTAATAAAGAATTTTTTTGGGTGTGTTTTGTGTGTCAAGTTACCACAACACCATTGATATCCTATATGAATGAATCTCAATGAGATTGTTTGGTGTTGGTGTCCCTTGTTAATTTCACATTGTATATTTGAAATGTACCTGAATCCTCACCAACAAACTGTTTTTTTTTAAGGAAAACACACATAGGCAAGTATAATTGAATCAAAAATGCCTTTATTAAGGGCTCACAACCAAAAAAGAGGGAGGAAACACTGGAGAAACAGCAGAAATTGGTGAAGCCTTTGACCCCCAGGGCACACATCAATTATTTTACTGCAAAATTGGTGGCCTGAGGAGTCCATATGTAAGGGAGTGCAGTCTGGTCCAGAAGTCCCAGAGATCCGGAAAGCAGCAGATGACATCTGTGTCCCCAGGCTGTGGTCACACAAGAGACCGCATCTTTTGCCAGACCAGACTGAACCCAGGGCCATCACTCTCTGGTCTTCCTTTCACGCTTCCTTCCACGCTGTGGCTCTGGTGGTGGAGTTGTGGCAGCAGGAGGAGGAGGAGGAGGAGGATGGTCCAACTCAATCACGTCGGTCTTGGGTGTGATTTCGCCACTCACCCCCTTAGTTAGGACTTTATAAATAAGTTGCTCACACATGAGGCGTTGACCCTCCTGCATGCACTTCAGTTTGGTGGCAGCCATGCAGGCAAAGGCCTCTTCAGGAGTGGGTAAGGCTCTGAGGGACACAGAAGCCTCCTGAATGAGCCTGAGCACAGAATCCTGCATGTTCGTTGCCTTCCTCGCTCTTTTGTATGGAAGGCGGAGGGGAGGAACCTGCGATTCTGTCAGGCTGCGACTGGTCCCAGGCTTCTCCTGGCTGCCACTTAGCCCCGCCTCCTCCTGGCTGCAACTTAGCCCTGCCTCCTCCTGGCTGCCACATTCCACAGCCTCCTCCTGGCTGAGGTCTTCCTGTGTATGAAAAAGGGACATAGTTTTAGTTTTTTATTCATCAATCACACACAATTTTCATCTCATGACTGTTGCAAATTGAATGTTAACAAATATAACTGTTGATCATTCCAAGCCCTGCATTTTTCATTCTTTTCCCAATTATTTTTGCCCACTACTGTCTATTGATATGTAAAACACTTTATTAAATCAGCAATTAGTGATCAATAATAACATCTAGTAAACATCATTTATTTATTGACCAGAAATCTGTAGAACAATGCTATACCTGACTCCAGCTGGGCTCCTCCACTTCTTCCTGGCTGGAAGGCCCAGGTTGGACATCGGAAGCCTCATCTGCTGCAGCTCCGGATCTCTGGGAATCCGTGACCTTCTTGCGCTCCCTAAGATAAGTGCTCCTCAGGCCACCAATTTTGGCTTTTACATAGGGGATGGTTGCTGTGGGGACCACCGGATTCACCAACTCCAGCAGTTTCTCCAGCGCTGCCTGCCTCTTTTGTTTATGATTATAATGCGGGTGTTTGACCTGCCACAGACAGGGCAGCTCCCTGTACTTGTCTATGAACAGGGGGAGGAAGTTGTGGTCATTGAAGCCATCCATTTTATCTGCAAGACACAACACAATATAAACCCTAATGTCAGGCAAAACTCTCCTAATCTTGTTATAATATAGGCTTCAATCTAGAAGCAGTATAGTTCCAAGTTTAGATCTTACCTTCGTTATCACGATCAGCGCCTCCTTTACTCCTTCCTCCGCTCACAGATCGTACATACTACGCACGCGTGTTACGCTTTATACACACTGCGCATGCGTGTAACTCTGCCCGCCCCTGATGTTCTTTCTAGTTTATTCCCCGTCCCTTTTCGTTTGGCGCAGTGGGGGAAGAGCACATGGCGGAGACACAGCAGGTGTGTGCTAATTACAGCAACGAGGAGGAGGGGGAGGAAAGCTCGGAGCCGGAAACGTCTGGATCCAGAAGGAGAAGATTTATGGTATCGAATATGTCCTTTGGGGAGATGTTGGAGATTGTCGACATCCTGAAGAAGGCCGACTATGACGGGAAGTATGGACCTTACCCCAACCCCAATGTCAGAAATGCCAAGATCATGGCGAAAGTGGTCAAGAGTCTGCACCGGAATTTTGGGGTACGACGATCGAAAGATCAGCTCAGGAAACGGTGGTCGGACCTCAAATTAAGAGATCATGAGCAGTACAGAAAGATCCGGAGAGTGCTGCAAAAAAGTAAGTAGTTGTGCTGTGTTCAGATTCTTTTTGTGTTTATTACGTTCGTGCTGATCCATGTGCTTTTCTTAACTGTTGTACAGTTTAAAATGGCAACTTTCATGTTCATTGGTACATTATTCGTTCGTATCAAACATTTTTCTTTCGGCCTATAAAACACCATTGTTTTGGCCATATGCATTTGCCACATTTTTTAGGGCCTACTTGTCTGAAAATAATTTGGTTGTGTAGATGGGTTTGTTACTAGAATCAAATGCAAACTAGATTCTGTGTAAGGAGAGGACACTCAGCAGCTGTTTAGACATCTGGACGCTGGAGCACTAGTGTGGGACACAAGAACACCCTTTTTATTAGGGGGTCCACACAGGTGCTCCAGTGTATACTATAGGGGAGTCTCCATCTGTGAAGCTTGTACAAAACAGGTAAAGTATTGAAGCTTCACAAAGGACACTGAAAATTCTACATCTTGGAACTCTGCCAAAATAGACAATTGTACCCCACTTCCAAGCAATGTTTCATATTAATAGTTCTTCCCTCAAATATCTGTGTGCTAAGTATACCATTTTTTTTTTACATAGGGGAGAAAAGACTCGGACGACACCCCTCATCCGAGGAGACCAGAGACCCCCCACCTCTGGAAGAAGGAGAAATCCCACAAAGACAAGAAGAAGAGGAGGAGGAGGAAGACGTGGTGGAACTAGTCACCACAACAGGTGAGTGTCTGTGACCACAGGCTCAGGTAAGAGATGGATACCGGCATATTTATAATACATGGTGTGTTTTTGTTTCTATCTTTTTAGGTGATCATGATGTTGTGGATCTAGGGCATTTCACCTCGGAAAGTGCACAGATCCTGATCAGGGAGATCATGGGGTGTAATGTTGCATTGGAAAACATCAAGAAAAACATCAATGATGTTATTCAAAAAAATAACATCATTGATGTTTTGGGGAGAGTTTAAAACCCTTCCAAAGCCCTTTCTTTTATGGTGTGCTACAATTTTTAACTTTTTTGAAGAATTGTAGAAAAGCCAAATTTTGAAGAGGCACACAGTGTGTCAACATGTGCTATCTGCCATCACGGGAGATCAATGGATGCGTTTTGGGGGTGCAACCCCTTCCTTAACAATAAAGTAGCTGAGAGGAAGGGGGTGCTCCCCCAAAACACGTCCCTTGATCCCCCGTGATGGCAGCTAGCAGATGTTGACATTCGGCTATTTGTGTGCATCTTCAAAATTTGGCTTTTCCGGGGGTGACTTCACCCCATCTGAACGCAATATCAAACACAGTTCCTAAATACTCATGTCTGATATTGCCTTCAAGTTCTACCTAATGTGAACTTTGTAAGTTCAAGATTTGTGTCTTTCTTGTTGGTTTGAAACATGCCTGTTTTATCTTAAATGGACATTTCGACTTTTTCGAATGCCACCCCAAAAATTGTTATACAACAAACATGTTGGTTTGTTTCACAAACCTTTTCTAAATGCACATGTGATTGTGCTGGTATTAAAAAGATTGTTAATCAAGAATGTGTGGATAATTGTCTCAACGCTACAACACTTTTGTGGTGCTCCAATTGCTGCTTTATGTGACAATGGGGGTTATTTCATAAGGGCAAATCCACTTTGCACTACAAGTGCAGTTTCAGTGCAGGTTCAAGTGCACTTGTAGTGCAAAGTGTCTTTGCCTTTAGTAAATAACACCCAACAGTGCTTTGTATAAGGTTACACAATCACGCCATTTTCAGGACTCACCACAGGGTTGTTTCATTTATAATTCCGGCCTCAGGCCCAACTGAGCCAGCATAGTTGGCAGAATGTTGCCGTAAAAAGTTATGTAGAACACAGCATGCCAGGATAATGTGATTCAGTTTGTACTCCGCCATATGTATGGGTGTAAGAAATAGGCGGAACCGGCTGGCCATGATTCCAAATGTGTTCTCCACCACTCTTCTGGCTCTGGCCAGCCGGTAATTAAAAACCCGCTGGTCCGGGGTGAGGGTCCTCATCGGGAATAAGATGGTCCCCCAGCGCAAAAGCTTCATCCGCAATGAAGACGAATAGGAGTCCTTCCACATTGTCTTCTGGAGGTGGCAAGTCCAAGCTGCCATTCTGCAGATGCCTGTAAAACTCCATCTGGGCGATGACTCCACCATCGGACATCCGGCCATTCTTCCCCACGTCCACATACAGGAGCTCGTAATTAGCTGACACCACCGCCAACATCACAATACTATTGTATTGTATTTGTTTTCCTTTCCCGATGAGTGACAGGCAGTGCTGACAGCTGTCTGGTATGAATCCTGAGGCGGGAGCACCGCGCCAAATTTTAAATGAAAAAAACGGCGTGGGTTCCCCCCAGGGGCATACCAGGCCCTTAGGTCTGGTATTGATTGTAAGGGGAACCCCCTACACCGAAAAATCAGTGTGGGGGTCCCCCCACAATCCATACCAGACCCTTATCTGAGCACGCAGCCCGGCCAGCCAGGAAAGGGGGTGGGGACGAGCAAGCTGTCTCGCCGCCGCTGTCTCGTCGCTTCTTCTCTTTTTCCGATGTTGACACGACGCTCTCTCCGGCTGGAATGCTTTGTGCGAGCTGCGGAGCCATTTATATAGGCAGTGACCCCGCCCCCTTGTGACGTCATGGTCCCAGCATGCGCAGGGACTCTGGGATCATGCCCCCTTATGACGCCAGAGTCCCTGCGCATGCTGGGACCATGACGTCACAAGAGGGCGGGGTCACCGCCTATATAAATGGCTCCGCAGCTTGCACAAAGCATTCCAGCCGGAGAGAGCGTCGTGTCAACATCGGAAAAAGAGAAGAAGCGACGAGACAGCGGCGGCGAGACATCGGCGACAAGACAGCAGCGACAAGACAGCGGCAGCAGACTGGGCCCCTCGCTGACAATAGAGCTGGAAGAAGATAGCGGCAGGGCCCGGGAGAAGAGACCAAACACCGGAAGAAGAGGCCGAACACCGTGAGAAGTCGGAAGGAGACACCCCGAAGTCGCAAGAAGACCCTGGAGCTGCCTAATAAATTACTTTTAAAATCTGTGTACTGTGTTTTTTTTTTTTATTGACACTTTTCCCTAGATGAATGGGTAGGGGTACCATGTACCCCATACTCATTCACACAGGGTGGGGGGCTGGGATCTGGGGGCCCCCTTAATAAAGGGGGCTCCCAGATTCCGATAAGCCCCCCGCCCGCAGACCCCGACAACCAACGGCCAGGATTGTCGGGAAGAGGCCCTTGTCCTCATCAACATGGGGACAAGGTGCTTTGGGGTGGGGGGGCCCTGCAGGGCGCCCCCCTCCCCCAAGGCACCCAACCCCCCATGTTGAGGGCATGCGGCCTTATACGGCTCCCCACCCCCTTTCCTAGCCGGCCGGGCTGCATGCTCGGATAAGGGTCTGGTATGGATTTTGGGGGGACCCCACGCCGATTTTTCAGCGTAGGGGGTTCCCCTTACAATCCATACCAGACCTAAGGGCCTGGTATGCCCCTGGGGGGGAACCCACACCTGTTTTTTCATTTAAAATTTGGCGCAGTGTTCCTGCCTCAAGATTCATACCAGACAGCTGTCAGCACTGTATGTCACTCATCGCGAAACTGATGGATCATACTTGCGAATTACATCGGGAGTTCTGTACCAAAACATGAGAATCTTAATGGTTGTCTCCCTCTGAGTGACACATTTGGAAGATTTAAATGTAGAGGACCAAATCCTATCCCACATCTGTATTGTGACAGGACGGCCCACTATATGAGACCACCTGCGCATGTAATGGTGCAATGTCTCTGTGATTGGAGACGACTCATGGAGGATACGGTAAATACAGGAAATTAAATGCAATTGATGAGGGCCTTGAGCACACAAGTATTCAAAAGTAGTTGGCCTATCTAGGGTCAGGGATGGGGATTTAGAGTGAAAGAAGTGTCTAACCTGTAAGTAAAAGTGGAAGAGTTGTGGTGGTAAATCAAATTTCTCACTTAAAGTGTTAAAGGTATGTAGCTTCCTTGTTATGGGATGAACCAGGTTCCGGAGCTGAAAGAGATGAACATTTATCCATGGAAAAATCCTGCCTAGGGACATACTATCTGGAATGAGAGGGTTAAATAATACATTTACAAGAGGAGAGCAGGAGGACATAAGGGGATAGCGTTTGAGGCAGTTACTCCAAATGGTTAAATTAGTGCCATTGGACCAGTACACTGACGTTTATATATAGGATCTAAAACATGGGGGGCACCCCAAACCAAGGAGCCCGGATGGACTGGGTAAAGTACCCCCTTCTCAATGGCTGACCATTGGTTTGGTGCATGTAAGGAAGTCCAAGAGGTAATGGCCCTTAAATGCGTAGCATGATAATATTTAGTGATGTCCGGAGCTCCCAAACCTCCTCTGGATCTAATGGAAAACATCACGGAGCTTGCTATACGGTGAGCTCCGCCATTCCATATAAATTTTTAAAAAATCCTGTGAAGTGTTTTTAGTTGTGAAGCAGGAACAGCTACTGGGAGAGTTTCAAAATAATAAAGCAGCCTGGGTAGAATAGACATTTTTTAAAAATTAATTTTGCCTAAGAGAGACAGGGGGTATTTGGTCTAGTTCGACAGAGACTTATTAATATCCAGTATCAGAGGAGGGAAGTTAGTGTTATAAAGGGAGGGATAGGAAGGGGTAAGTAGGATACCCAAGTATTTGAGAGAGGTATTACACCATTTATAAGGGTATGATTCTTTATGTTGGGATAATAATGGCATTGGAATGTGTATAGGAAGGGCTTCAGTTTTAGAAGTGTTGACTTTGTATCCGGAAATAGCACTAAAAGAGGTCAATAATTTATGTAGTGAGGGAAGAGACATCAGCGGGTTAGTGATTGTGAGCAAAATGTCGTCTGCAAATAACGATAATTTATATTCCCCCTGTCTCATCACCACCCCACGTACATCCGGATGGACATGGATAGACTCGGAAAGAAAGGGGACAACCCTGCCGAGTTCCATTTGTCATGGGGAAGCCAAGAGACAGTAAGGACGACATTTGCACCTGTGCTAAGACAGTTGAATGTAAGGCCTCTAAAGCTTTTAAAAAAGGACCATCAAAACCATATATCTTTAAGGTGGCAAACATGTAGGGCCAACTTAGCCTGTCAAAAGCTTTCTGCGCGTCTAGACTCAGAATCAATGCCGAACGGGAGGTTCTATCCAAGAGGTCTATTAGGTCTATTGTACGCCGGGTGTTATCTCCCGTGTGTCTACCAAGGACAAAACCCACTTGGTCCCTGTGTATCAGTTTGGGGATGAGCATGGAAAGTCGGGAAGCGAGAATTTTAGTAAATATCTTGTAGTCTGAATTTAGGAGGGCTATGGGTCTGTAGTTATCTGGGACAGAGGGATCCTTTCCAGGCTTAGGGATAACTGAAATAAATGAATGGGAGAACTGTTGATGTGGAGGAGTACCCTTGAGGAAGTAAGCATATAAAGCTAGCATATGAGGAGATAGAATGTCAAAAAAAGATTTGTAGTAGGAGTAGAGCAAGCCGTCTGGGCGGGGGGATTTGTGTAATGGGAGATTTTTAATTATAGCAAAGAGTTCTTCAGCTGATACTGCTACATTTAAACCCTCTAAATAGGGTTGTAGATTGTAGGTTGTAGATAGTTTCGGTAGTTTTATATTGGAAAAAAAGGACTCAAAATTTCCCTGGGTAAATTCAAAATCAATTCTCTGGAGTCAGGCAATTATACAGTTTGTTGTAAAAGTTGCCAAAAATTTTGGACATCTCACGAGGGCAGTGTGTTCTAGATCCGTCTGACTGTAGAAGAAATTCAGGCAAGGAATTGAACGGACGAGGGCATAACTTATTAACTAACATCCTGTGGGGTTTATTGGAGTATTCATAAAATTTTTGCTTCGTCCCCAGCATGGACCTAGCTGTTTTGTCAAGTTTTGTTGATTTAATTTGTTCTCTAAGATGAATGACTTTACGTAATTTCAGCACTGTGGGACCACCCAAAAGCCTCCGCTCAGCAGTTACTAGAGCGAACATTAAGGACTGTAATAAACTATTTCTATCTCTCTTCAGTCAAGAGCCCTCAGCTATACACGCACCTCGGAAAACAGCCTTGTGCGCTTCCCACAGTGTAGAAACCTGAGACACCCATCCAGAGTTGAGTAAAAATACTCTTTCAAGCTATTTGCTAGGGTAGAGCGGGATACGTCAAACTGCAGAAGGTGGTCATTAAAACGCCAATGACAGGATTTGGTATAGGTTTGGGATAGTATAAGATCTAACATAATGGGCGCATGGTCCGACCATGTGATGGGAGAAATATCTGATTCGACTACATAAGGGATAAGTGAAGCCGAGATAAAAAACTGATCAAGGCGGGAATACATTTTATGAGCTGGTGAATAAAATGTAAATTGTTTAGCAGAGGGGTGTTTTATCCTCCATGAGTCGAAGAGTCTATATGACCTAATACATTTACGGAAGGCATTGGCTTGGGACAATACTCTTTAAGATGGGGTAACACTAAAAAGTGTTTGTCTGTCCCTAGTGGGTGACATGACCAGATTGAAGTCTCCACCAACTATCATAAAAGGTTGTGAGCGATATTGGGGAGTACCAAAAAGTTTGTTGAGGAAATCAATCTGGCCCGTGTTTGGAGCATACAAATTAACCAGTGTAAAAGAGGTAGACATGTATTCACATTCTAGGATAAGAAATCTCCCATGAGGGTCCACATGAGACCTCTGAACCTTGACAGGGCATGGACCCCTCTTATCTTGAGATTAGCTTTTGGCTGAGGGGAGCTTGTGAGGGGAGTGTGACGGGGAATCTGCAGCGGCTCTCTTACCCCGGTCTGCTGGCGAGGCTGAGGAGGGCTGGGGAGGGGATTCCTCCATGTCAGCGAGAATCCCTCTTCTGATTGTGAGGGAGGCGGGGGAGGTGAGCGGCTACTCTCCTCAGCGCCATCTTGCAAGTGTCCGCCCGTTGACAGTATGTAAAAATCCGTGAGGTGGCGCGGTCCCGGAGTACTGATTTTTTACGCGACATAGCCCGTTTCTGACCCTGTGTTATGGGTTGGTTAGCGGGACAGTTGCGGGTGGCCGTGATGCTGTGTGCCGCTGTAGAAAGCTGAGTATCAGCGGAGCTTCACAGCCGAGCGGCCATCTTCGATAGCGGCCAAGACATGCCCCCCGCCTCATGAGTTTTATTGGATTCACTGACTGTATTTTCTACATTTTTGGACTTATTTATGCAATTTTTTTATTAATGCGACTTTTTTCACTTTATGCGATTTTATTTTTTCACTTTTATACACTTTATGAGGTTTATTGGATCTATTGAATGTTATTTCTACATGTTTTTATCCTGTTAGCCGCTTGATGTCACATTGAAGAATTGTCACTAGCTACACTATTTAGTCACTTTATTTTTGTGATATGTGATTTACTTTTACATTCTAGTTAGCGCCACGTATTTCTTTTATCTTATTGAAATTAAAACCCTCTTGTTCTTTCTGTAAAATATGTGTAGGTCTGACCACAAGATTCTAAAATATCAGGTTTGGGTGAACTCACTTTTTAAGCTTAACTAGAGCCAAATAAAAAACACCAATTCAAAAAGTTGATACATGCAAAAAAAACACCAATTCACACAGGGACAAGCAGTGGTAACTAGCCTTTTCCTTCATCAGGCTCCTTTTCCCCATGTAGAGGGGAAAGGGGACTTATCCCCACATTCTGTCCCACAGAAGGCATGTGGGGGTTTTGGAATTTCAAAGTTCCCTTACATAATGGGTCCCAGATATCTATTCCCCCAGAGGAATGAGACCAGAGTACATGAGTACCTATAATTACTCATTTCCTCACAGAGCCTTCCTAGCACCTTTTAAAAATGGTGGCCGGTCCCAGTGAAACCTGTGGATCCTAGTGGCGTTATCATTGGAACTGCCTGCTGTCTGCTACAGCCAGGACCCAGTGCTAAGCTCAAGAGCTGAACCAATCAGCTACTGGACTTCCATTCTTTCTACTCAGCACTCTATAGAAGTGCTTGTAGCAGATTGATGCATTGTGATTAGGGATGAGCCGAACACCCCCCTGTTCGGTTCGCACCAGAACATGCGAACAGGAAAAAAGTTTGTTCGAACACGCGAACACCGTTAAAGTCTATGGGACACGAACATGAATAATCAAAAGTGCTAATTTTAAAGGCTAATATGCAAGTTATTGTCATAAAAAGTGTTTGGGGACCTGGGTCCTGCCCCAGGGGACATGGATCAATGCAAAATTGTTTTTTAAAAACGGCCATTTTTTCAGGAGCAGTGATTTTAATAATGCTTAAAGTCAAACAATAAAAGTGTAATATCCCTTTAAATTTCGTACCTGGGGGGTGTCTATAGTATGCCTGTAAAGGGGCGCATATTTCCTGTGTTTAGAACAGTCTGACAGCAAAATAACATTTTGAAGGAAAAAAGCCATTTAAAATTACCCACGGCTGTTGCATTGCCGACAATACACATAGAAGTTCATTGATAAAAACGGCATGGGAATTCCCCAAAGGGGAACCCCGAACCAAAATTAAAAAAAAAAAATGACGTGGGAGTCCCCCTAAATTCCATACCAGGCCCTTCAGGTCTGGTATGGATATTAAGGGGAACCCTGGCCAAAATTTTAAAAAAAAATGACGTGGGGTTCCCCCTAAATTCCATACCAGACCCTTCAGGTCTGGTATGGATTTTAAGGGGAACCCCGCGCCAAAAAAAAAAAACGGCGTGGGGTCCCCCCAAAAATCCATACCAGACCCTTATCCGAGCACGCAACCTGGCAGGCCGCAGGAAAAGAGGGGGGGACGAGAGTGCGGCCCCCCCCTCCTGAACCGTACCAGGCCACATGCCCTCAACATTGGGAGGGTGCTTTTGGGTAGCCCCCCAAAACACCTTGTCCCCATGTGGATGAGGACAAGGGCCTCATCCCCACAACCCTGGCCGGTGGTTGTGGGGGTCTGCGGGCGGGGGGCTTATCGGAATCTGGAAGCCCCCTTTAACAAGGGGACCCCCAGATCCCAGCCCCCCCCTGTGTGAAATGGTAAGGGGGTACCATTTCACTAAAAAACTGTCAAAAATGTTAAAAATGACAAGAGACAGTTTTTGACTTCTTCTTTCTTCTATCTTCCTTCATCTTCTCGTTCTTCTGGTTCTTCTGGCTCTTCTGGTTCTTCCTCCGGCGTTCTCGTCCAGCATCTCCTCCGCGGCGTCTTCTATCTTCTTCTCCTCGGGCCCCTCCGCACCCATGGCATGGGGGGAGGCTCCCGCTCTTCTCTTCATATTCTTCATCTTCTTCTCTTCTTCTTTTCTTCTCTTCTTCTCTTCTTCATTTTCTTCTCCGGGCTGCTCCGCACCCATGCTGGCATGGAGGGAGGCTCCCGCTGTGTGACGGCGCTCCTCGTCTGACAGTTCTTAAATAACGGGGGGCGGGGCCACCCGGTGACCCCACCCCCCTCTGACGCACGGGACAGGACGGGACTTCCCTGTGGCATTCCCCGTGACGTCACAGGGAAGTCCCGTCAAGTCACCGTGCGTCAGAGGGGGCGGGGTCACCGGGTGGCCCCGCCCCCCCGTTATTTAAGAACTGTCAGACGAGGAGCGCCGTCACACAGCGGGAGCCTCCCTCCATAACAGCATGGGTGCGGAGCGGCCCGGAGAAGAAAATGAAGAAGAGAAGAAGAGAAGAAGAGAAGAAGAGAAGAAGGGAAGAAGAGAAGAAGATGAAGAGAAGAGCGGGAGCCTCCCCCCATGCCATGGGTGCGGAGCGGCCCGAGGAGAAGAAGATAGAAGACGCCGCGGAGGAGCTGCTGGACGAGAACGCCGGAGGAAGAACCAGAAGAACCAGAAGAACCAGAAGATGAAGGAAGATAGAAGAAAGAAGAAGTATTTAAATAAAGGAATTGTCAAAAACTGTCTCTTGTCATTTTTAACATTTTTGACAGTTTTTTAGTGAAATGGTAGGGGTACTTTTGTACCCCCTTACCATTTCACACAGGGGGGGCCGGGATCTGGGGGTCCCCTTGTTAAAGGGGGCTTCCAGATTCCGATAAGCCCCCCAACCGCAGACCCCCACAACCACCGGCCAGGGTTGTGGGGATGAGGCCCTTGTCCTCATCCACATGGGGACATGGTGTTTTGGGGGGCTACCCCAAAGCACCCTCCCAATGTTGAGGGCATGTGGCCTGGTACGGTTCAGGAGGGGGGGCCGCACTCTCGTCCCCCCCTCTTTTCCTGCGGCCTGCCAGGTTGCGTGCTCGGATAAGGGTCTGGTATGGATTTTTGGGGGGACCCCACGTCATTTTTTTAAAAAAAATTTGGCCGGGGTTCCCCTTAATATCCATATCAGACCTGAAGGGCCTGGTATGGAATTTAGGGGGACTCCTACGTCATTTTTTTTTTAAAATTTTGGTTCGGGGTTCCCCTTTGGGGAATTCCCATGCCGTTTTTATCAATGAACTTCTATGTGTATTGTTGGCAATGCAATAGCCGCGGTAGTTTTAAATGAGTTTTTTCCTTCAAAATGTCATTTTGCTGTCAGACTGTTCTAAACACAGGAAACATGCGCCCCTTTACAGGCATACTATAGACACCCCCCAGGTACGAAATTTAAAGGGATATTACACTTTTATTGTTTGACTTTAAGCATTATTAAAATCACTGCTCCTGAAAAAACGGCCGTTTTTTTAAATTTTTTTTGCATTGATCCATGTCCCCTGGGGCAGGACCCAGGTCCCCAAACACTTTTTATGACAATAACTTGCATATTAGCCTTTAAAATGAGCACTTTTGATTTCTCGCATAGACTTTTAAAGGGTGTTCCGCGGCATTCGAATTTGCCGCAAACACCCCAAATTGTTCGCTGTTCGGCGAACTTGCGAACAGCCAATGTTCGAGTCGAACATGAGTTCGACTCGAACTCGAAGCTCATCCCTAATTGTGATAGAAGATATGTGATACCACAGTGACATCACATCACTTCCTCTAAGTACAGAGGCTGAGATAGATCTGTCCTAGCTTTGTCTAGTGTCTCCCTGCAGCAACATAGAGTATTACTGCCATAGTGATCTATGTCCAGCTGATTGCAGCCAACATTAGATTACTATTAGGAATGATCTCCTGCTACACAGTTGCATTGAGGGGTCTCCACTGACCAGCTTGGTTTGAAAAGGTAAAAAAATAATCTGAGATATATATATATATAAATCCCCAGGACCCAACAGTGTTGTCAGATGACTTTGATGACATTTGCATTTACTGCAATGACCACAAATGCTCACATACTGTATGTGAATGCAAGGTCATTTGAAAAAGTCATCATCTGCTTAGTGTCCTTATAAACCCGGCTTGATCTTCCCCTAATGTTACACTAACAATTTAAGCATCAAGATTCTGTGTGTCTCACAATTTAGGCTCAAAATGAAAATAAGAAACACATGTTTACTTTAAGTTTTACTGTTCCTCTACATTACATAAAAGCCTCACTAATATAATTTTAATCTGCAGACTTTCTTGATTATATTTTGGGGTAATTATATACGGATGTGCACTAATGCAAATGTTATGTTAGGAAAAGCTATGGGAAAATGCATTTTTCTAGGTTTATACCTTTTATTACCAAATTTGTATCTCACAAAAGTGAGTGCACCCCTCACATTTTTGTAAATATTTTATTATATCTTTGCATGTGACAACACTAAAGAAATGACACTTTGCTACTAGCAGCAGAACATGCGAACAGGCAAAAAATGTGTTCAAACACGCAAACACCGTCTATGGGACGCAAATGTGAAAAATCAAAAGTGCTCATTTTAAAGGCTTATTTGCAAGTTATTGCCATAAAAAGTGTTTGGGGACCCAGGGCCTGCACCAGGGGACGTATATCATTGCAAAAAAAAGTTTTAAAAATGTCAGTTTTTTGGGAGCAGTGATTTTTTTTTTTTTTGTAATTTTTTATTTTCAATAAGTTTTTCAACAAATATGTATCAGCATAACAAAAAGTCATGACAGTTTGCATAGAAACAATCAAAGTAAAAGTAGTGCAAACATTGTAAAGGAAAGAAACATATCTGTATAGATAGAAGTCAGCTTCTTCCCGAATTGGGCCATATATAGTAAGAAAGAAATAATTCCATACAGTATCTATGTTGTTATCTCAATAACATGTTCAAAACACAAGGATGCTCAAGAGGACATGTAATTTAGAATCAAAAAGGAGCAGAAATGGAAGGTACAGAACAAAATTTTGAATCATCCCAAGGTTTCCAAATTTTTTCGAATTGGGGAATTTTACCTTCAATTTTTGCTGTTAAATGTTCCATTTTACGTATATCTGCAACGATGGAAAGGACGTGGTGTAAAGTGGGAGCGTTGGTAGAGAGTCAAAGTCTAGGGATGGCTCTTTTGGCTGCCAAAAGTACAAAGAACCCTAGTCTCTGTAGTGATTTAGGGATACCTGGGAAGGGTAGACCTAACAGGAAATGTATGGGTTTTAATTGAATAGACGTGGCGAAAAGTGATTGCAATAAATTTTGTATCTCAATCCAATATGTACCTAGAACATGACAATCCCAGAAAATGTGAAGGTGTGTACCTACAGACTGCCCACATCTCCAGCACAAATTGGAGAGAGACGCATTTTGGGCATGTAGCAGCTTAGGAGTTTTGTACCAAAGAAATATTATTTTAATAGCGGTCTCCTTTTGTGCCACGCATCTGGAAACTTTAATAGCTGACTCCCAGATTTTGCCCCAGTCTATTAATGAAATTGATCTGTTTAGCATTTTGGACCATTTAGTCATGTATCTATGTATGGAGTCATTTAAGGGGGGTGTAGTCTGGAGTATTTTATATATGGATGAGATTAAGTTTGGTTCGTAGGGGCCATTTGTACATAATAATTCAAAAGCAGTGGGATTTTCTAAGGATAAGGAGGGGAAGCAGGATTGGAAAAAATGTTTAATTTGTAGGTAAAAGTATTCTGTAGATTTCGGTAGGGCGTGTTTTTCTTTAAGGACTGAGAAAGGTAAAAGTTTGTGTGTTACTGGGTGAACTAAATGTCGTAGCTGAAATATCCCCGCGTGTGTCCACGAAATTGTTCGCAAGTATGATAATCCGTCCGGGATTTCTGGGTTAAAAAGGAAATTCTGGAGAGGGGAGCAAGGTAGGGAGAGATGAAATTTGTCTCTGCACCTTTTCCAGATTGATAGCGTAAAAAGCATCGGGGAGAGACACAGAGACCGTAGTTGGGACATGAATTTCTGAGAGGAAGGCCATAGTAGGTAGCATGGATGTACAGGGGCAGTAATCCCCATTTCAATTTCAGCCCATCTATTTGCAGCCTTCCTTGAGGTCCATGTTGTCAATACTCTAAGATGAGAGGCATAGTAGTATTTAATAAAATCGGGGGAGGCTAGTCCTCCTCTAGCTCTAGGAGACAGGACTACCGATTGAGCAATTCTGTGGGATGCATTGTTCCAAACAAAGTTAAGGCACTTTCTCTGGAGATTTCTCAATTGTGACATAGGGGCCGGGACCGGAAGTGTTTCAAAAAGGTACAGTAATTTGGGCAAAACCGACATTTTGAGAACGTTAATCCTACCAAGAAGGGAAATTGGGATAGAGGACCAATGTTGTAGGAGTTTGGCAATTTCTGCGAACATAGGAGGGAAATTGGCTTGATAAAGAGAGTGGTATGAAGGAGTAAGATGAATTCCTAAATATTTTAATGAAGTCTGGCACCATCTGTATTTAAACCTGTTTTGTAAGGAGCTTAGTATATCTGGGGGTATGTTGATGGGGAGAGCTTCTGTTTTGGTCTGATTAATACAGAATCCTGATAGGGACCCAAATGTGGAGAGGGTTTCGTGTAAGAAGGGTAATGAAATTTCGGGGTGTGTGATGGTTAGCAGAATGTCGTCTGCGAAAAGAGAGAGTTTGTAGTTCTGATGTCGTAGTGGGATTCCTCTGATATTAGGATGGGATCTGATAGCTGCTGCTAAAGGTTCTAGGCTTAATATAAATAATAGGGGCGATAAAGGGCAACCTTGTCTCGTACCATTACTGAGAGTAAATTGTTGCGAGGTATAGGAGGACAGCTGGACTTGAGATGTAGGGAGGGAGTATAGGGTATGTAGGGCTCGTATAAAGGGGCCTGAGAATCCAAATCGGGTTAAGACTGCGAACATGAAGGGCCAGCTTAATCGATCGAAAGCTTTTTGAGCATCTAAGCTCAGGACTATGGTGGGACGTTTAGTTCTAGTTATTAGGTCTATCAGGTCTATGGTTCTTCTTGTATTATCTCCAGCATGTCTCGAGGGGACAAATCCTACTTGGTCTCTGTGGATCAGGAATGTTAATAGTGGGGATAATCTATTGGCTAATATCTTGGTGAAAATTTTGTAGTCTGAGTTTAATAAAGCAATTGGGCGGAAGTTGTCGGGTAGTGCAGGGTCCTTACCTGGTTTAGGAATTACCGTTATATTGGCATGTAAGAATTGTGAATGTGGGATGGATCCCTTAAAAAAGGAGGAGAATAGGGATTGTAGATAGGGGGTTAAAATATGTGTAAAGGTTTTATAGTAGATGTAAGGGAGACCGTCAGGGCCCGGAGATTTGTGGGTTGGAAGATTTTTAATCACCTCTCCTATTTCCTCTCCAGTAATCGGAGCATTAAGGGAGGATAGGTGGTCAGCAGAGATCTTTGGTAGTGGGAGGGAATTTATAAATTTGTCAAACTCTGGTTGCGAGAATTGAGGGTGTGAATCAGGACCTAAACAGTTATAAAGTCGCTTATAAAAATCACCAAAGACCTTTGACATAGTTTTCGGACAGTATGTGGGGGTGCCATCAGGTTGTATCAAGTGGTCGGGTATAGATAGAAGGGGACGGGGTTTTAATTTGTTCACTAGCATCCTATGTGGTTTGTTTGCATAGTCATAAAATTTTTGCTTAGCCCACAACATGGATTTGGAAATTTGATTCATATCGAAAGACTTAATCCGATCTCGGATTGAGATGACATTTCTCAATTTATCCACCGTGGGGGAGGCTAGCAGAATTCTTTCCGCTGTTTGTAGTTGGGTAATAAGATCTTTTTTAAGTTGTACAGAATCTTTCTTTAGGCGTGAGCCTATAGCTATGCATTCACCTCTAAAAAAGGCTTTATGGGCCTCCCACAGGGTGGAAATCTCCGGGACAGAGCCATCATTGAGCTGGAAAAACTCAGTTAGTTTCTGCTGTAATTGAGTTTGAGATAAAGGATTTTTAAGCAGGGATTCATTGAGGCGCCAGTGGCAGGTTTTAGTAAAAGACTTCGCCAATAATACATCGAGTTCAATAGGTGCATGATCTGACCAGGTAATAGGATTTATTTCAGAAGATACTACATAGGGCAATAGGGGGCCTGTAATAAGGAAGTAATCTAGTCTAGAATAAGACTTGTGGGCATGAGAATAAAATGTATAGTGTTTTTGAGTCGGGTGTTTTATCCTCCAAGAGTCAAATAGATTATGGGATCTAACTAGTTTGCGAAAGGAATTTGATAATTTCTTAGAGGAAGATTGTAAGGTGGTTTGAAATAGAGTTTTCCTGTCCCTGGTCGGGGACATACACACATTGAAGTCGCCTCCCATGATCATGAACGGCTGGGAGAAGGGTTGTAGTTTCTCGAAAACTTTTTCAAGGAAACCGATCTGTCCTACATTTGGTGCATAAATGTTAATCAAGGAAAAGGATGTAGAGAGGTGACTACATTTCAGAAATATGAACCTACCATGAGGATCTAGGTAGGAGGAAAGTATTTTTATTGGGCTTGTGCGTTTAATAAGAATTGCCACTCCCGCTTTTCCAGAGGGGTCAGAGGCAGTGTATGCTATGGGAAAGTGTCTAGAAGCAAACTTAAAGGAGCCATTGGGCTTAAAATGGGTTTCCTGAACCATAATAACCTCTGCTTTGGATGATTTAAATTCTTTTAAGGCCTGCCACCTTTTGCCTATGGAATTTAATCCCTTAACATTACAAGAATAGACTTTGAGGGCCATATTTAGTTGAACAAAAAAGTGCTAATGTAGTATAAAGACTGGGAGCATATATCTGAGCATCCTTACAAAGGAACATTTGAAAACAAACATTTCTTACAATTGGTATAATAATGTAAGTACAACATTGAAAAAACATATATAGGTCAAACGGAGAAAAAAAGAAAAAAGACCTGCATATGAAAACTCCAAAGGAGGCAAAAAAATTAGGAACTAAATTGCATAGGAAGACGAAAAATGTTAAAAAAAGAAAAAAGAAAATTTTTTTGAAAAGCCTGAGAAAAAATTTCAGGCTGCCCAGGCAGAAGCCTTGGGTCATGAGGGGGGGCATGTTAGCCTGCAGGGATTAATAGAGGAGAGGGGGAGGTGGGTAGATCCTCGTCTCTGTTTTTGTAAAACCAAAAAAAAAAAAAAAACAAACAGACAGGAGGAGCAGGGGTGTTTGGCATGTCACTATGAAACATGTAGATAAATCTTAAGACAAGCTGGTATGTGACAGAGGGGTATATATAGGCAAAAAAAAGAAAAAAAAAATTAAAAGGGGGGATAAGAAAGCATCTAACAGAGACATCAATAAGAGGTGTGACCTCTCAACAAAGTGACCCTATCACTGTGAGGTCACTAGGATATCCATGGTAAGTATTTTCTGGCCATGGAAAAAGGAGCAAAAATACTGAGAAAAAAGAAAATAAAAAAAATAATAAGTCACATCAGGTTGGATATCTGTGACGGTTGGCTCGTTGTGGGGTAGAGAGGTTCTTCTGGGATCTTCGTTGGACCGGGGTCCAAATTTTTGCTGGTGTGGTAAGTGGTTTGGGATTTGGAACTTGGGGTATAGAATCTTCCTCAGGCAGTGGGGGAAGACCTAGATTGCGGATAAAGGCTTCACTTTCGTAGAGATCTCTCAGGGAATGTTGAACACCATCTTTGGAAACGGTTAGACGGAAGGGGAATCCCCAGCGGTATGGAACTTGATGGTTATGTAGGTGGGTAGTGACAGGACGGAAACTGCGTCTTTTGGCCAAAGTGATTGGAGACAGATCGTTGAAAATCTGGATTTTGTGTTGTTTATAGTCAATCCGTGACTTGTTACGTGTTGCAAGTGTGAGTGCTTCTTTGCTCTCATAGAAGTGGAAACGGACAATAATATCTCTGGGGTTGGCAGTAGGAGGGGGTTTTGGGGCCAGAGATCTATGCGCCCTGTCCATACGCCAGTCTATGTCCGGAATATGTGGGGCTAAAGTGACGAATAGGCCTAAAAGGTAGGGACGTATTTCCTTGTCATTCACAGTCTCAGGGATTCCCCTAATCCTCAGATTCTGGCGTCTTTCATGGTTTTCCAGGTCTTCCTGTTGGAGTTGAAGTAGGGAGACTGTATGTTTTAGGTTGGAGTTGTCCTCTTCGAGAACATGAACATATTGGGTCAGTTCATCAAATTTGTTCTCCAATGTGTTGGTGCGTTCACCTAATTGGTCGATTTCACCCCGTAACTCATGTGCTATTTTGCTCACTTCTTTAGCGATGCTGCGGGTTAGTTTGTGTAGTAATGAGTTCAACTTTGTGTCTAGGACAGCTACTGTCACTATGTCCACGGGGTGATCGGGTGGAAGAGAGTGTAGGGAGGATTGAGATCTGTTATCATCTTGTGTCATGCCTTCCGGCAGAGAATGTGGGTCGGCAGTGTCCGAGGATCTCGGCTGTTCACTGGAGATCGGGGATCTCTGTTTATATAAGAAGCGCTCCATGGTGTTAGGGGTCTGCGACGTTAGCGGTGGGATAAAACCTCTGTATATTGTCTTCTGAAAACCAATCTTCCCCATGCAGTGTTAGAAAGGGTCTGATGTCTTGTTATGATATCGCTCCTGCGATTAATAGGGAACTGTTAGCTTTGTAGGAGCATCTCTTAAAGAGACGGGGATCAAAGGACTCCTTTTACATGTCTGCTTCCCTGCACGCCGGTCTGGAGGTGGTCACATTCAGAATCAGGGGGTGTTGAGATGGCAGCTGTAAGGTTAGCAGGTGTAGGGCAGTATATAGTGTCTACAGGCAGTCAATGTGTGGTTAAACTGCAGGGAATGTGATGTGGGGGAACTAGGAGTACCAAGATGGCCGCCGACTTCCAGGACTAGGCCGAAGCCGCGGCCTGTCCTGAAGGCTGAGGCCGGCCGGGGGGGGTCCTCTCCCGGGCCCGGGCCGGGACTCTAGAGGTTCAAAAACGGGGACTCTGGGGCCAGACACTGTAGAGCAGCAGCAAGAGAAGGCTCGGGCAACAGCCCAGGTACTCACAAAGTCCAGGATGGCCGGTGGATAGACCCAGGAATGGCGGCAGACTGCGGAGGGGTCCGGGATGGGAAGGGAGGGTCCCGCTCGGCTCTCTTTCACGCCGCCGGTATCTGCCGCCTTTCGATGCTGGTTCGAATGTCCCGGTCGGAAGGTCTTAGGTGGGGGATCCGATCGTCCCCCGGTCAGCAGTGTAGGCAAGCGTCAGGCTCCGGACAGGCCGCAGGCCTCAATATGGCGGCGGTGTCTGCTAATCCAGTGCAGGCAGGAGGCCTTAGGAGGCTCAGATGAGCCGGATTTCAGACAAGATCCAGCCGGATCTGCAGCGGGGAAGGTTGGGGTCATTCCCAGCAACGAATGGGTTTTTTCCCAAGGGAAATAGGGCAGGGATGGCAACGGATGGAATATGCCTGGACGGAGCACAGCATTCACACGTCCTCCCTGTATCACGTCCGGCCACGCCCCGGGAGCAGTGATTTTAATAATGCTTAAAGTGAAACAATCAACATGAAATATTGTGCCTGGGGGGTGTCCCTAGTATGTCTGTAAAGCATATTTCTCATGTTTATAACAGTGCCACAGCAAAATGACATTTCTAAAGGAAAAAAATAATTAAAAACTGTTTGCAGCTGTAATTTATTGTCGGATTCCAACAATATAGATTGGCATAAAAATACCAAAAATATCAAAAAACAAATGGTCTGGATGTCCCCCCCCCAAATCCTAAATCCTTACCAGGCCCTTCAGGTCTGGTATGGATATTAAATGGAACCCCGCACCAATTTTTTTTTTAAATGGTGTGGGGGTCCCCCAGGCCCCCAGGCACTATATACTCTGAACAGCAGTATATAGTGTATACGGGCTGCCCTATATACTCTGCAGAAAATTTGGCCTTAGGTGTTGGTGGTACCAGAACACTGTAAGCCCTCACAGTTAATCTTGTTGGGCGCAGGAACGGGCCCTTCTGTGAAATATTATATCAAGAATTGTAATTACATGCCCCTGATAAACAGGGGCAGAAAAATTGGGCCTTGGGTGGTGTTGATGGTGGTGCCACAACACTGTAACCCCTCACAGATACTCTTGTTGGGCGCAGGAACAGGCCCTGCTGTGAAACATGACTGCTTGCCCTCTTTTAGTGGCCTGTGAGCATTTGCCTCTCCTTGGTGGCCTTCCGGACATGATGTATTTTTTGTTTGACAACACCACACTACACTGTATTGTATACTGTGTACACCACCAGAAGTGTAGTAGAAACTGTATACACTGTATTAGATACTGTGTGCACTGCCTGAAGTGTATTAGAAACAGTACACAGTATATATATATTAACCACTTCAGAATTTACTCCTGACCGGTCCATTTTTTGCGATACGGCACTTTGTCGCTTTAACTGACAATTGCGCGGTTGTGCGCTACTGTACCCAAACAAAATTGACGTCCTCTTTTTCCCACAAATAGAGCTTTCTTTTGGTGAAATTTTATTTTTTGTGCTATAAACTATAAAAGAGCGACAATTTTGAAAAAAATATATATTTTTTACTTTTTGCTATAATAAATATCCCCAAAAATGTTTTTATAAAACTCAAATCAGTTTTGGTTAATATATGTTCATCGACATATTTTTGGTAATAAAAATTGCGCTGTGATTGGCCAAAGCATGCAGGTCAGGTGCATGCTTTGGCCAATCATCATACAGCAATGCACTGCGATCTCGTAGTGCATTATGGGGTGTTTCCGCGGCGCTCTAATTTTCTGCAAACGCCTCATATGTTAAGTTCGTTTTAGAACAGACGAACACCTGATGTTCAAGTTGAACGTTCTCTCATCTCGAACCGCGGGCTCATCCCTATTTGCTACAATGTAAAGTAGTGAGTGTACAGCTTGTATAACAGTGTAAATTTGCTGTCCCCTCAAAATAACTCAACACACAGCCATTAATGTCTAAACCGCTGGCAACAAAATAGAGCACATCCCTAAGTGAAAATGTCCAAATTGGGCCCAAAGTGTCAATATTTTGTGTGGCCACCATTATTTTCCAGCACTGCCTTAAGCCTCTTGAGCATGGAGTTTACCAGAGCTTCACAGGTTGCCACTAGAGTCCTCTTCCACTCCTCCATGATGTTAGAGACCTTGCGCTCCTCCATCTTCCATTTGAGGATGCCTCACAGATCCTCAATAGGGTTTAGGTCTGGAGACATGCTTGGCCAGTCCATCACCTTTACGCTCAGCTTCTTTAACATAGCAGTGGTGGTCTTGGAGGTGTGTTTGGGGTCGTTTTCATGTTGCAATACTGCCCTGCAGCCCAGTCTCCAATGGGAGGGGATCGTGCTCTGCTTCAGTATGTCACAGTACATGTTGGCATTCATGGTTCCCTCAATGAACTGTAGCTCCCCAGTGCTAGCAGCACTCATGCAGCCCCAGACCATGATACTCCCACCACCATGCTTGACTGTAGGCAAGACACACTTGTCTTTGTACTCCTCACCTGTTTGCCGCCACACACGCTTGACACCATCTGAACCAAATAAGTTTATTTTGGTCTCATCAGACCACAGGTGTCAAGTCTCTCACTTACCAGACCGGAGAGTCCACTTGGGCAGAGGGTAGGCTCCCTTACGTATCTGACTCGCGGCCCCTGGTAGAGCAGACAGGAGGCCCACGAGTGCGGAGTGGTATGAGAGCCTGTGCAGGAGTCTGTGTTCCAGAGGTTAGCAGTCTTCAAACAGCAGATGATAGTCAGCGGCACAGACAACAGATGCTGAACAGGAGCTGGAGACAGGTTAGTGCACAAGCTGGGTTTGGCAACAGGCGGGCAGCAGAGGTACAGAAGGAGCAGGCAGAAGCGAAGTCAAAACAGGCCAGGGTCAAATGCAGGCGGAGGTCAGGAGAGTCCAAAAGGCAAGCTGGGTCGTCAACAGATCAGGAACACAGGAATCACAGGAACTAGGAACAGGAAATAGGAAACAGGAAACAGGAACAAGGCACGGAGCTGTTGATCAGGCAGCATTGATCAGAGGGAGAAGCAAGCCTAAATAGGCTGATTGGCGCCAAATGCCGCGTTCGTGCATGCACCGTTACGCACAGGCGCCTGCGCACCCGCACGCGCCCGAGCGTGCCCCCGGACAGCGGCATGCACACCAGTGCCACCAGGCGAACGCATAGCAGCGCCCATAGGCATACGTTCACCACGGCCAGCCGGCATGCCAACACCAGTGCCCATAGAAGCAGGCGCCCGTGCACTCGCAGGAAAGCGTGCACCAACGCGCCCCGGCGCGTGACAACGCCCAATCAGGTAAGCTCTCTGACAACAGGACACGGTTCCAATAATCCATGTCCTTAGTCTGCTTGTCTTCAGCAAACTGTTTGTGGGCTTCTTGTGCATCATTCTTAGAAGAGATTTCCTTCTGGGATGACAGCCATGCAAACCAATTTGATCCAGTGTGCAGCATATAGTCTGAGCACTGACAGGCTGACCCCCCACCCCTTCAACCTCTGCAACAATGCTGGCAGCACTCATACGCCTATTTCCCAAAAACAACTTCCTGGATATGACGCTGAGCATGTGCACTCAACTTCTTTGGTCACCCATGGCGAGGCTTGTTCTGAGTGGAACCTGTCCTGTTAAACCACTGTATGATCTTGGCCACTGTGCTACAGCTCAGTTTCAGGGTCTTGGCCACCTTCTTATAGCCTAGGAGATCTTTATGTAGAGCAAGAATTCTTTTTTTCAGATCCTCAGAGAGTTCTTTGCCATGAAGTGCCATGTTGAACTTCCAGTGACCAGTATGATGTCCCGTACACACGGTCGGACATTGATCGGACATTCCGACAACAAAATCCTAGGATTTTTTCCGACGGATGTTGGCTCAAACTTGTCGTGCATACACACGGTCACACAAAGTTGTCGGAAAATCCGATCATTCTGAACGCGGTGACGTAAAACACATACATTGGGACCATAAATGGGGCAGTAGCCAATAGCTTTCATCTCTTTATTTATTCTGAGCATGTGTGGCACTTTGTGCGTCGGATTTGTGTACACACGATCGGAAATTCCGACAACGGATTTTGTTGTCGGAAAATTTTATAGCCTGCTCTCAAACTTTGTGTGTCGGAAAATCCAATGGAAAATGTGTGATGGAGCCTACACACGGTCGAAATTTCCGACAACAAGGTCCTATCACACATTTTCCGTCAGATAATCCGACCGTGTGTACGGGGCATGAGAGAGAGCGATAACACCAAATTTAACACACTGGCTCCCCATTCACACCTGAGACCTTGTAACACTAACGAGTCACATGACACTGGGGAGGGAAAATGTCTAATTGGGCCCACTTTGGACATTTTCACTTAGGGGTGTACTCAATTTTGTTGCCAGTGGTTTAGACATTGATGTTTGTGTGGATTTTTTTTGATGGGACAGCAATTTTACACTGTTACACAAGCTGTACACTCACTACTTTACATTGCAGTAAAGTTTCATTTCTTCAGTGTTATCACATGATGTCACATGAAAAATTATAATCAAGTATTTACAAAAATGTGGGGGTGTTCTCACTATTGTGAGATAATATATATATATATATATATATATATATATATATATATATATATATATATATATATATATATATATATATATATATATACACTGTATATATACAAATTTGCTACCTGAATAAACAACGATGCCAAGGACTTTGATTTGCAGTATTCCTGCTTTAAAATGGCAGATCCCCAGCTTACTTGGTGTTTTAGGTAGAGATTAGGTTTGGATTAGGTTAAAAAAAATATTTTGATGCAAACCAAGCCTGCTTGCAGTTCAGTGAAGGGAGGAACAAATTGGCCACATTTGGCTAGTTGGCCTGCCTGGAAAATTACAGACTTCAGGAAAATGACGGATCTTCAATCTGTCATCCCCAGGATCTCCAGCTGGTTTGTTCCAAAACAAAACTGATTGGGGATTTGTCACTTTGTGGTGGTAGCATTCTTTTTTGTCACTTTAAAATGATTAACTCATACTGGGGTTGATTTACTAAAACTATAAAGTGCAAAATTTGGTGCAGCTGTGCTTCCAACTTCAGCTTATTCATTTAAGCTATGCCAAAAAAAACCTGGAAGCTGTACTGTATGTTATTGAAAGGATTTGAGTATTTTCAATGTTGCCTTTTAAGCCGCTAAAGAGACTCTTTCCCTGCTGAACAGTGTTTTTTATTTTTTCTTCTTCATTGGTACATGTTTCCCATGCCAATGACCAGCTACGCATTTTTTTTTTAACAAAAGCTTTCAAATTATCTTTAAAAATGGCCAGAAAGATACCCAAATGTGGTTCTTATACATTTCAGTAAGGTTCAGCACTATTTTGGGGGTTTACACATTTCCAGCTGGGTTTGTTGACTCTCCTAAAAACCTAAATTTACCAACGTTGTTCAACCCTATTTATATTCACGAACTCTCATGTCTCTTTCTAAGTATACAGGAAGTTCATTCTGTTCCTACTAATTATTCTTCTGGTGGTTCTCCTAATTTTTATAATATAACAGACATTGGCATTTACTTTGGCATGACTACTGCCTGGATAGAGAGAATGCAATGGTGTCAGCCACTGTTGCAGCATCATTGTGTGTGTGTTTTTTTATTTACTTTTTTTATGTAAACTAACATATAAAGGATTACATGAGTGTTCAATGGAGAGCAGTGTTTTAAAGCTTTAGGAAGCTATACATGGTCCTAATGAATTTTTGCAGTAAAGCAACAGTAGAACAAATCTGTTACAAAGTCTCATGCTCCAGTGGCTAAGAGAGAAGATTTGTATGGGTCTTGATGAATGTGCTTCTCTGACATATGTGAGAGCAGCCACACTCCATTGACAAACAAACCAAGTTAAGAGATAAAAGAAAGGTTCTCCACAAAGAATGAAACCAGTGAACCAGTCTAAACTGTATTAGGCTTCACTAATGTGTACAAAAAGGGCAATTGTTGGAACGGTAGTACATTGCAAAATGCTGCAGGCGATTTAGGACAGCAGAAAATATAAACTTTTTCACTAACTATATTGTTAATATGTCTGCAGAAAAGTGCTAGATTTAAAATATAACCTATTTGTGAAAATATTCAGTAAACAATAAGGACTAAAAAGAGAAAATGTTCCTCTGGCGAACAGATTATCTTTTATTTAAAAAAAAAAGTTTCATCCAAATGCTATTACATTGAACAATTTGATAAATACCTAAGTTCAAAATCTTTACTCTACATCTAGACAAGAGACAATTTAGGGCACATACTGTCAATTTTAAAACAACTATATATGTTTTATGGTAAGTCCTTATTTTGAAAATAGAAAAAAAATATATAAACAGCATTTAAACTATATGTAAACTCTAGCTGCATTACATCAAACGCGCTGTGTATTATAAAAGGTTGTGAACATTGTTTTAAATTAAATCCATCAATTTCTGTACTGCATCAGCTTTTGCATATTTCTTAGGATGGGTTTCCTGGTAGTGGTGACATTGAAACAAACCTGTGCAATGTACATCAGCAAGGTGGATTGTGAAGTGCATAAATTGTGTCAATTCAGGAAACACTTGGGAGATGGGAGATGGGGACAGAGCATTGTCACTTTATAACAGGAAGTGCTGGCACAATGACCTTCATAGTAGGATCACCTGGTGTTATAACTATTGAAAATGACTTTATTATGTTGAAGCTTACATGAGATTTTAGTGATTGAGTTTACATATACTACTGTAAAAAAAATCCAACCCTCCCTCTCCCCCTTTACCCTCCTTCCTAGGACAAGGTTCAACTTCACACCCACTCTCCCTGCGGCTTAGGCCCCCCTACACCCCTATTCTTAGAGCACTGCAGGCTATAATGTCTCCCACCACCTTCTATATCACTATAGCAGTGACGGTGAACCTTGGCACCCCATATGTTTTGGAACTACATTTCCCATGATGCTTAACTACACTGCAGAGTGCATGAGCATCATGGGAAACATAGTTCCAAAAGATCTGGGGTGCCAAGGTTCGCCATCACTGCACTATAGGGTGGGATAATCAAGAAATCTGACACTCCTAAAAGTGTTGTATTCTATTGATCTTCAGTTGTCGGTGGGACAGGTACAGCAACAAGAAGATAGATTAAAGGGTTATTAGTGTTTGTACATGTTTAGAAATAAGTCATTATTTGATGGGGGAGTGGGGTAGGGTGTTCCAACTCTCAGTTTGAAAAGGAGAGTGGGGGTATGTGACAGCAAGTATATCTGTCACAATGGTAAATGACACTGTGATAACCAGATTTAGCCATAAAAAGGGTCTTGATAGCTCAGAACAGGTAGCCCAGTGGAGGTGTCTAATTGGATGCATATGGGTTTTTCTCACAAATGGGAAGAGTCTGCATTTAGTCAGGGCTCTACTATGGAAACGGTTGCTTCTGGACATGTGAAAAGGCCTGTTTGGCCTGAATGTAGAGACACTTGAATCAGAATGATGTATGACCTATATACTGTAGTAGTGTGACTGGCAAGAGAAGGAATTAAAGGATATGTTTACCGCATGTGCGCTACCCTGATCCCCTACTGTGACAGCGGGTGGGGGGTCTTCTCCCCACACCCGTTATCACAATTTTAAAGCAGCAAGGTTGTACAGTTCTCCACCCACACAGCTGCTTTAATCATTCACAGCGATCTGTTCTGTAAATGACTGAAAATTTAATTTGGGCTTTCATAACTTAGGTGCAACATCCTATTATGAAGAATTATAAAGAGGGGGAAATCAATATGTATAAACCAGATAGGCTTTTAAGGTACCCACTCACAATTATATAAAATCAAGTTATTGTATTTATATATCAATTAAAAGTAACATATTGGTAAAAGTAGGCTAAATACACATAGTATAGAAAAATCAGCCTCATCCGAGAAGGGTTATGTCACTTCCCCAGCATTACAAAACCCTATTTTCATATATGTAGCTCAGTAATAATCCACAAATGTTCAACTATCAATCAAACATCATGTCAAACATCTATGGCTGGGAGTGTGACTAGCCCAATATTTTTGCCAGCAATTCATATATCTCTGTGGCTTTCTCCCCATCGCTTACCAGGTTGCCCTGGTGTCCGCCTGGTAGACAATGTAATAGCAGTGGTTTTTAACTTAATTTAACTTAATTTGGCACTGAGTCGCTTTAACTGACAATTGCGCGGCCATGCAATGTTGTACCCAAACAAAATGTGCGTCCACAAATATAGCTTTCTTTTGGTGGTATTTGATCACCTCTGCAGTTTTATTTTTTGTGCTATAAACCAAAAAAGTGACAATTTTGAAAAAAAATAAATATTTGCTATAATAAATATCCCCCCAAGTTTTTTTAAAAAACAATTTTTTTCATCAGTTTAGGCCAATATGTATTCTTCTACATATTTTTGGTAAAAAAAATTGCAATAAGCATATATTGATTGATTTGCACAAAAGTTATAGCGTCTACAAACTATGGGAAAGGTTTATGGCATTTTTATGGCATCTTTTTAAAAAAAAAAAATGTTTTACTAGTAATGGCGATGATATGCGATTTTTAGTGGTATTGCGACATTGCGACAAACAGATCGGAGACTTTTGACACATTTTTGTGACCATTAACATTTTATAGAGCGATCAGTGCTATAAAAATGCACTTACTGTATAAATGTCACTGGTAGGGAAGGGGTTAACACTAGGGGCGATCAAGGGGTTAACTGTGTATTCCCTCACTGTGGGGATGGGACTAACTAGGAGAGATGACAGATCGCTGTCCCTACTTTGTAGGAACACACGACCTGTCTTCTCTCCTCTAATAGCACAGGGATTTGTGTGTTTACACATACAAATCCCTGTGCTGGCTCTCGTGCACGTGATCACGCACGGCCGGCGGCGATTATGCCTGCGGGCGATCGCGCCCGCCAGCCACGCACGTCGGGTCGCCTCTGGCGATGCTTGCGTGACCTCTAGTGGCTCTCCTGGGAGAGCTATTCTGCCACAGATTATCTGCGTCAGCCAGTCGGGTACCTGTTAACATTCCAGCATCTTTACTTATCCTACATACTGTACATTTAATTTGAATCTCCTGAAGAAGCAGAAACTAAATTCTGAGAAACGCATTGAGATTGGGCTATTCACACCCTCAGCCATAGATGTTTGATTGATAGTCATACATATGTGGATTATTACTATGCTACATACATAAGAATATGGTTTTGTAATGCTGGGAGTGCGACAGAAGTCTTCCCAGATAAGGCAGATTTTTCTATAATATGTGTATGTGGGATATTATTACCAATATTTTACTTTTAATGGACATATAAATAAAATAACTTGATTGCATATGATTGTGAGTGGGTGCCTTAAATGTTTTTCTGGTTTGTACATATTGAATTCTCCTTCTTTATAATATTTCTTTGAATGAATAAACTACAAGTGCCATCTGCTACTGTGGCAGACAGCTTGTAATTCTCAATGGACTTTGATGGCACTGTGGAGCACCCTCATAGTTCATTACTCTTCCTTCACATCAGTAATTTTACCCTAATTGTACCTCCTGTATGGGAAGACAGCTGTACTGAGTGTCTGCAGGAGCTCGACATTGATCAGCGATCCGTTGGAAGCTCCTAAGACAAGAAAATAATAAATGCACATTTTTTACCTGCAAAAAAAGTGCATTTCTTTTTATTTTTTTTAAAGTTAACCTAGCCTTTAAGTTGGTTATACATAGTTGGTAAGGTTGAAAAAAAGACACAAGTTCATCAAGTCCAACCTGTGTGTGTGCGCTTTTATGTCAATATTACATTGTATATCCCTGTATGTTATGGTAGTTTAGGTGCCTATCTAATAGTTTTTTGAAATTATCTATGCTCCCTGCTAAAACCACTGCTTGTGGAAGAGAATTCCACATTTTTACAGCTCTTACTGTAAAGAACCCTCTACACAGTTTACGGTTAAATCGTGTTTCTTCTAATTTTAGTGAATGGCGAGTCTTTTTAAATGCTCTTTTGTGGAAATGTTTTATCCCTATTGTGGGGGTCACCAGTACGGTATTCAAATCATATCCCCTCTTGAGCATCTCTTCTCCAGAGAGAATAAGTTCAGTGCTTGTAATCTTTCCTCATAACTAAGATCCTCCAGTCCCTTTATTAATTCTGTTGCCCTTCTCTGTACTCTCTCCATTTCCAGCACATCTTTCCTGAGGACTGGAGCCCAGAACTGGACAGCATACTCCAGGTGCGCCCGGACCAGAGTCTTGTAGAGTGGGAGAATTATTGTTTTATCTTTAGAGTTAATTCCCCTTTTAATGCATGCCAATATTCTATTGGCTTTGCTTGCAGCAGCTTGGCATTGCATGCCATTGCTGAGACTGTCATCTACTAGGACTCCCAGGTCCTTTTCCATCCTAGATTCCCCCAGAGGTTCTCCCCCTAGTAAATAGATTGCATTCATGTTTTTGCCATCTAAATGCATTATTTTACATTTTTCTACAATAAACCTCATTTGCCATGTAGTTGCCCACCCTATTAATTTGTTCAGATCTTCTTGCAAGGTTTCCACATCCTGCAGAGAAGCTATTGCCCTGCTTGGAATAGTATTATCCGCAAATACTGATATTGAGCTGTTTATCCCATCCTCCAGATCATTTATGAATGAATTAAATAGGGTTGGTCCCAGGACAGAACCCTGGGGGACCCCACTTTTCACACCGGACCATTCCGAGTACCCCCCATTTATCCCTACCCTCTGAACTTTCCCTTGTAGCCAGTTTTCAGTCCAGGTACTCACCCTTTGGTCCATGCTGACAGACCTTAGTTTGTACAGGAAACGTTTGTGTGGAAGTGTATCAAATGCCTTTGCAAAATTCAGATACACCACGTCAACGGGCCTTCCTTCATCTAGATGGCAGCTCACCTCCTCATAGAAGGTTCATGGATTTGTTAGGCAAAAAAATTTTTCATTAATCCATGCTGATTACTGCTAATGATACCGTTTTCATTATTAAATCTTGTATATAGTCCCTTATCATCCCTTCGAAGAGATGCATACTATTGATGTTAGGCTAACTGGTCTGTAGTTCCTAGGAATATATCTTGGTCCTTTTTTAAAGATTTGTGCTAAATTGGCTTTTCTTCAATCAGCTGGTACCATACCAGTCAGTAGACTGTTCGTAAAAATTAGGAACAACGGTCTGGCAATTACTTGACTGAGTTTCTTAAGGACCCTCGGGTGCACGTCATCTGGTCCCGGACACTTATTTTTGTTAATTTTTTCAAGTCTGCTTCTAATTTTCTCCTCTGTTAACCATGAGGATGCTTCCTGTGTCGTGTCATGAGGATAAACCTTGTAACCAGATTTCCTTCATCATTCTTTATGGGGCCAATATGATTTGTCCTCCCCTTTTACTATCTATGTACTTAAAGAATTTCTTGCAGGTTTTTTTTCTACTCTCCTCCACTATGTGCCTTTTGTGTTCTATCATAGCTTCCCTGATTACACCCTTACATTTCTTATTGCATTCTTTGTACATTGTTATATTGCTTTAATTAAGCAAACAAAAACAAATCTCACAGTTTCCTCCATCCTTGCTGTACAGTGCAGATGGAGGAATATCCCACTGCTTTTGTAACATTCTAAAAGTCATCTCCAGTGGCTGTCAGAATACCCAAACAGCAACAGCATATGATTGAATATAGCCACTGTTCAGCCAACAATTTTCCATCTGACTCCTCTGAGTTCAAGGATGTCGAATAAAACGGTAGCAACAGAGTCGCCCACAAAGAAATTTTGGCAGGTTCATCAGGAACTGGCTGGAAATTCACTTAGTGTATAGCAAGATGTAGCCTGTGCTGAAATAAACAAAAAGACTAAGCAGACCAAGCAGTGTGGTGAAATAGCCAGGAAGAAGATAATCAATTGTTTCTGTGTTAGGCTGACCAACCCCTGCAAGGGGAATCTAAACCCTACCTCAGTCAATGGACTGAGTGCTTTAAGAACTGTATGTTTCTTACTTGTCCTTACACTGCTAATAGGCATCTTTCATTTATACTGCCAACACCTCCCTATCCAGATACAGGGTACTTGTAAAGCGCTGCATAAACTGTCGGGACTATATAAATCCTGTATAATAATAATATTTTGCTAAATAAACAGTTCATACTCATTAAGTATATCAAGTGCATTGACCCTGATTTACTAAAGGAAGAGAACATGTTTACTTTCAAGTAAAAAGAAAAAAAATTGTATTAATAATAGCTACTGTACATTTAATAAGTGGGAGAGAAGGGGGTTAAAGAAAAGAAGTAATAAATCAAAAAAAGTAAAAATAAAACCACATAATATAATTATATGCAATAATGTAATATTTGCATATATGTTTCCCTTTTTCCCACATAGTGGTTGATTTACTGAAGGGATATTGGCTCTTCAATTAGCAAAATGTAATTTTGACTCGCAGTAGTATTTTTTTACTTAACCGAGTAAATGAGCTGAAGTTGTGCTGACTTCAATTGTACTTACTTTTTCACTTTCTTTTGTGAATGAATACTATGTGCCCTGTACTCCTTCACATAAGGGTGTGGGGGGGGGGGGCAGGCTTTTTTCTAAAAGGATATTCTAGATTATGATAAGTCCCCCCAAATATCCCCATATGCCTTTTGAAAGATGTAAGTATGAGGCCCTTGCCCCCTAACTGTGGGAATAAGGTGCCTTGTAGGGATGAGCCAATGTTCGAGTCGAATGTAAGCTCCCGAATAGTGAACAATTTGGGGTGTTCGCGGCAAATTCGAAATGTAAAAATTTGAAATTTAAAAATTAAATTTAAAAGTCTATATGAGAAAATCAAAAGTGCTAATTTTAAAGGCTTATATGCAAGTTATTGTCATAAAAAGTATTTGGGGACCTGGGTCCTGCCCCATGGGACATGTATCAATGCAAAAAAAGTTTTAAAAATGGAAGTTTTTTCGGGAGCAGTGATTTTAAAAATGCTTAAAGTGAAACAATAAAAGTGAAATATTCCTCTAAATTTCGTCCCTGGGGGGTGTCTATAGTATGGCTGTAAAGTGGCGCATGTTTCCCGTGTTTAGAACAGTCCGAGAGCAAAATGACATTTCTAAGGCTACTTTCATACTGAGGCGTGCGGGCGCTGGCGGTACATCGTTTTAGCGGCGCTAGTGGGGCGGTTTTAACCCGCTAGGGGCTGAAAAAGGGTTAAAACCACCCGCAAGGCGCCGCTGCAGCGGCGCTTTGCAGGCGGGTTTGCAGCGCTGCCCCATTGTTTTCAATGGGAAGGGGCGGTTTAGGAGCAGTAAACACATCGCTCCTACAGCGCTCCAAAGATGCTGCTTGCAGGACTTTTTTGACCGCCCTGCAAGCGCACCGCTCCAGTGTGAAATCCCTCGGGGCTTTCACACTGTAGTGCATTGAGCGGCTCTTTCGGGGCGCTTTGCGGGCTATATTTTTAGTACTTTACCGCCTGCAAAGCACCTCAGTGTGAAAGGAGCCTTAAGGAAAAAAGTAATTTAAAAGTACTCGCAGCTATAATGGATTGTCGGTCCCGGCAATACACATAAAAGTCATTGAAAAAACGGCATGGGATTCCCCCACAGTCCATTACCAGACCCTTTGGGTCTGGTATGAATATTAAGGGGAACCCCGAACCAAAATTAAAAAAAAAAATTGCGTGGGGACCCCCCAAATTCCTTACCTGGCCCTTAACCGGTTCAATACCGGGCATTTTCACCCCCTTCCTTCCCAGACCAATTTTTAGTTTTCAGTGCTGTCGCACTTTAAACGACAATTGCGCGGTCGTGCAACGTTGTACCCAAACAAAATTGACGTCCTTTTTTCCCCACAAATAGAGCTTTCTTTTGGTGGTATTTGATCACCTCTGTGGTTTTTATTTTTTGCACTATAAACAAAAGAAGAGCGACAATTTTGAAAAAAAAACAATATTTTTTACTTTTTGCTATAATAAATATCCCAATTTCTTTAAAAAAAAAACACATTTTTTCCTCCGTTTCAGCCGATACGTATTCTTCTACATATTTTTGGTAAAAAAATCGCAATAAGCGTATATTGATTGGTTTGCGCAAAAGTTATAGCGTCTATAAAATACGGGATAGATTTATGGCATTTTTAAAAAAAATATAGTTATTTTTTTATTTTACTAGTAATAGCAGCGATCGCGATTTTTTTTCGTGACTGCGACATTATGGCGGACACATCGGACACTTTTGACACTTTTTTGGGACCATTCACATTTATACAGCGATCAATGCTATAAAATTGCATTGATTACTGTGTAAATGTGACAGGCAGTGAAGGGGTTAACCACTAGGGGGCAGGGAGGGGTTAAATGTGTTTCCTAGGGAATGCTTCTAACTGTAGGTGGAGGGGACGCACAAGGGGAGGAGACCGATCAGTGTTCCTCCGTTCTGGGAACACAGATCGGTCTCCTCTGAGCTGACAGGATCCGGGCAATCGCGGGTGCCCGGCGGACATCGCGGCCGCCGGGCACATGCACTGGGTCCCGAGCAATGCGGCAGGCGTGCGCGTGCGCCCCCTAGGTGGCCGGGAACCCGAGGCCGTCATATGACGTCCACCCAGGATGGGAGATCCCATCTGTGGATGTCATTTGACAATAGGCCGGTATTGAAGTGGTTAAGGTCTGGTGTGGATATTAAGGGGAATCCTGTGCCAAAATTTTTAAAAAAATGGCATGGGGTCCCCCCAAAAATCCCTATCAGTCCCTTATCCAAGCACGCAACCTGGCAGGCCGCAGAAAAAGAGGGGGGATGAGAGAGCGCCCCCCTCCTGAACCGTACCAGGCCACATGCCCTCAACATGGAGAGGGTGCTTTGGAGTTGCCCCCCAAAGCACCGTGTCCCCATGTTTATGGGTACAAGGACCTCATCCCCACAACCCTTGCCCAGTGGTTGTGGGTGTCTGTGGGCGGGGGGCTTATTGGAATCTGGAAGCCCCCTTTACCGGGTGACCCTGCCCCCTCTGACGCTACGGGGAAGCCATAGAGATGTCCTTGTGCATCAGAGGGGTGGGGTCACCCGGCGATGTCACCGTGTGGCCTCACCATCGGTTATAAAAGAGCTGTCACCTGAGAGGACGGTCATTACGGCGGGTGCTTCCCATGGAGGCAGATCGGTGGCGGCATACAGGTTTTTTTTTTTTTCGGTCCGTTCGAGCGAGAGAAGAAGAAGATGAATGGACTTCTTGGGACATTTTTATTTTTTAATAAAGGACTTGTCCCCAAGCCGTGTCATTTCATTTTTGCCATTTTCACACTTTTTTTGTGAAATGGTAGAGGTACATTTGTACCCTGTTACTATTTCACACAGGGGGAGAGGCCGGGATCTGGGGGTCCCCTTGTTAAAGGGGGCTTCCAGATTCCGATAAGCCCCCGCCCGCAGACCCCTGTTCGCTGAAATATTTAGGAGTCCAGCTCACAGCATCATACTCCACATTATACCAGGCTAATTTCCCCCCCTTTTGAAAGAAATCAATCATTTATTAACCCATTGGCCGCTCTTCCCCTCTCCCTTTTGGGACGTTTAAACATCCTCAAAATGTCAATACTTCCTAAACTGTTGTATTTATTTGAGACGCTTCCAGTGGCGATACCTATGTCACAATTGAAAGCTCTCCAAAGGAGAAGTCTCCGTTTTATATGGAACAGTGCCTCCCATCGGGCATGTAAAAATAGGGGAGGTCTAGGTGCCCCTGACTTTATTAAATATTATTACGCCTCACACTTAAGAGTTCTCACTTCCTGGACTAACAGGAAAGCCCCAAACAAATGGGCTGAGATCGAAATGAGTGTTACCTCACCGGTCCACCCATGCTACATGCTTTGGCCATCCAGTGACAAACATATGCCCCAGCTGAGAAGTTTATGCCTGGCTCCAATGCTCTTCACTCTAGCAATTTGGATGCTCTGATCGTTACTCTCTATCTTCTCCATGCTCACCACTTATAAATATCCTCTTTAATTCGGACATTCCAGATAGTTTGTCCTATGATTTGACATTGGACTCGGGCCGGCATTTTTCAGTTGCGGCAACTTGTTAATTCAGCTACAAGACACCTATTAACTTTCGCTGACCTGCAAGAACAACACCAAATTTCTAAAACACTTTTCTGTTCCTACTTACAAATCAGACATTTCTTTACCACCAAATCCCCCACCCTAACCCTGGACAAAACTTCAGACTTCAAAATGTTATGTGCCAAGGGCCCCTATGAGCCCCAATTAATCTCCACCATATATAAAATTTTACATGAAGCCGCCCCCTTAAAGGTGGATAGTCACCATTACATGAGGAGATGGTCTCAGATACTTCAGCATGACATCTCCCTGTTAGATTGGGATAGTATCTGGGAGTCAACCTCCAAAATTTTCCGCTGTGTTGCACACAAAGAATCCCCATATAAAATCCTACTATTTTGGTATAGAACTCCAAAACGCCTACATGAATATGATCCGACAATCTCAAAACTATGCTGGAGATGTACTAAAGCAGTGGGCTCACATTTTCATATTTTTTGGGAATATCCTTTAGTCACCCAATTTTGGGCTCAGATTCAAACACTTCTAGAGAAGTTGCTAGAGGTCCCCATCCCCTTAAACCCTATGCACTATATACTAGGTCTACCCTTCTCAGGTATCCACAAAACCAAACGGAGACTGATGTCCTTTATATTACTAGCTGCTAAAAGAACTATCTCTAGGCTCTGGCTCTCCACTTCCCTCCCTACTCTCCCGCAAGCCCTCTCCATCTTAGCAGACATACGTAGAATGGAACATCTAACTGCCGTAATTGATGACTCAACACAGAAGTTTTTACAAATATGGCAGACATGGGACGAATCTGAGTATAGCTCTGAGGCAAACAGTTGCAACTGATGAATAACAGACATGTACAGTACTTCTCACTTTTTCCTTATGTCTTTGCTGACTTCATTCAATGTTGTCTATGGTCCCATCCCCCAGGTACCTTTGTTTCCCATAATGATATGGAACATATATCCTGCTGAAACCAAAATGTATGTGTGTAAAAACTTTACGTCTATCTAGATAGCATTCTAAGTATCATTGTTATCTCATAGGTTCTTTATACCGTTCTAACTCTGTATATACTTCAATGACAATGTATATCTGCATCACCTGTAATGATTATGATAAACATGTTACTATGTATTATATAAATAGTGCAGCGCTAAATAGATTAATAAAGGTGAAAACAAGGCTGAAAAAGAAAACTAATGCAAGCATGTGTGAAGGTTAAATCATTAAATGAAGTGAAACGTATTCAGAAAAACAGCACTAATATGCATATAAATAACAGTGATATAAGATGCACAAATACATTTTAAATATGATAATCCCAAGTGAGAAATACTTATACGTAGTAAAATTAGTGAATATAAAGTCCCAATAGCATTGCAGGAGAAACTTCAATAAGGCGAGTGCTACAATGAGCACTGTGATGAAAGAAAAGTCCCTTAATCCAATGGAGACCGGAACACCCAAAGTGAAATAGATTGGCTCCTTACCAGCTATACAGACCAAAAAGTTGGTCTCACCAAGCCCCGGGAAATGGGTCTCCCAAAACCATAGGAACAATTCAAGGTTGTGATAACTGGAACTCCTGAGAGGATAAGGGGGACCAAGGCTGCTCCACTAAGGATGGCGATGTCACTCAAAATATAGACAAAGAGGACTCCTCTGCTGCCACTTCCAGCAATGCCTTCTCTCTACTTCCTCCCTACTCACCTCTCACCCGGAGTGATGATGTTGCTATGTATCCCTTGCAACATTTGTTAAATAAACAGTTAAAAAAAAAAAAATAATTACCAAGGGATTGGCAAACAAAGAGCATGGGGAACTGGGCACTGCCATGGGGGAGATTCAGTGGGGAGAGCATCAGCCTTTTTATGCAACTTTAGGCTGTATGTGGTATTATAGAACAGTATTATTCTCATAGAAAGAGCTTATGACACAATATTCTGGCATCACATATTTATTTATTATTTTAGTTTTACATAATTGCTTGGCTTAAATACACCAGCATCACCCCAATCTGAATAATTCCAACTTTTGGCTTTTTAGCTGCAAAACTTAATTTTTCATCCAGCAGTAATAGGCCTGAATTTAGAAGTGGACGTATAGGCTACAATAGATATAAAAAATATAGGAAAGGTTACTTTTCCAAAAAAATAAAGCTATCAACTTCATACAAATTCACCAGAGACAAAACATAGCATAACATGTGATCTTTTTTTGCAGTATCATAATTTGTTGCCTAAAAGGTTTAATAAAATGTCACAAATTCACAAAAAAACACTTTAAAAGCACAATTCCACATTTCGGGGCTCAGATTTTTTTATCCTTTTTAACCCACAGTACTTCATTGAAAATATGTGTTTTTCATGCATTTCCAATGTGTTTTTCAGGTGCCTGACTTCCCATATCCAGATGTGAAACATTGACATGTGGCTCAAAAAACACACCAAAAAAAACCGCAAGTGCAGTGCATTTTTGATGGATTTTTGACACACTTTTCATTCATTAGCTGAGTTTTTGGTGTGGTTTTGATAAGTAAAAAGGTAAGGTAAGATAAGGTAAGGTAAGGTAAAGATGTAGCAGAAATCCATCAGTGTAAAAACAGCATTATACTTTTCCCATCTTTTTTCTCAGCAGTGGAGTAAGGAGTCTCCCATCAGGAGAGGCCCCAGCCTCCTGTTATCCCACCCAATCCTCCACTCCCCCCCCCAACATGTCCAGATACACTTTACACAACCCTCACCTACTACCCACTACCCAACTTCTTCCCACACACTACGCACAGCCCTCTTCTTCCATCCCCAATACCCTATACCCAACCTGCATAATGCCCCAACCTCTCCCTACACACTAAATACAAAACTTCCCTGCCCAGCCAGCCTGGCTCCACACACTATACACAACCCTCCTCTGCCGCCCCAACTTCTCCCCAAGTACAACACACAACCCTCCTCTGCCCCAACAACCTCTCTAAACACACTAAACACAACTCTTCTCTGCCCCCCAACCTCTCCCCATATAGTAAACACAACTCTCCTCTGCCCTAGTTTCTCTATACACATTACAAAAAACATTCCTCTGCCCCCAACTTCTTCCCACACACAACCCTCGCCTGCCCCCAACCATTCCACACACTATAACCAACCCTGCTCTGCCCCCCAACCTCTCCCTACATCCACCCCATCCTCCCCACCCACCTTCATTTTTGTTTGAATTATTATTAGACATGTGCGATTCATTTTGTTACAAATCAAAATTTGGATGAAATTTGTGTGATTTGGATGTATATGAAAAAAGGGTTAGGAGATTCTGGATTTCCTTCATCCAGGAAATGAGGCAGGTTCAAACCAGCTTCTTGCAGCTCCTAATAATCACTGTAAGATGTTCACCATTAGTGGTGAAACCAGAGTAAGGAATTTTAGTACAGAAGAGGAGCCTATTCAACTGTGCAAGAATAAATGTAAGGATGGAATTCAGCTTTAAACATTTACAAACAAAGCTGTACCATGCAAATCTTGCATCGTGGGTCTGACACCCACTCTGGCAATAAGCAGAAAATGTTTTTAGCTTGTTTAATTGGTTATGAAACAATGAGGTAAAGCCCCACAAACAAACATTAGTTATCTCCTGGACAGTACATTGTGACCTTAAGTCTTGCTGTTTCTGGTCCATATCTACTACTGAATAAATGTAGTAAATCATTCTGGCAGACAGATAATTAAATAATTATCAGCCACTTAATAACAGGGAGTGGGTGTTCAGAATTACCATATTAGACAGTGTCTTTAAGGTCTAATTGTTGCATTACATCAGAGTTACTCATTCATTATTCTTGTCATTTCGGGTGATAATTTGCACTTTAGGAGACAGCGACAATTTTAGCAGGTAATTAGAAACATGTCAGGTTTGGCCTAGTGAGTTACTGTCACAATTACAACATTTATCCTGGTATCCTCATTTGCAGAATAAAGAGATGGAAAAAATACAGTTTACAGTGTGTCACAAGAAGTATTTTTAATGTGAAATGATGGTGAATAACTAATCAGCACATATGTAAACACCATCTTCTATCTATCTATCTATCTATCTATCTATCTATCTATCTATCTATCTATCTATCTATCTATCTATCTATCTATCTATCTATCTATCTATCTATCTATCTATCTATCTATCTATCTATCTATCTATCTATCTATCTATCTATCTATATCTTGTATTTAAAAGTTATATAGCAATAACTTTAGCATTTTTTACATATTCGTTAATTATCTATAGTGGCAAAAATGACAATCCACAATGTCACATACATTTTGTTGCTCCTTGGTGTAGCTCTATGGACCCTACTTTTAACCATCTTTCTGTTTAGTAAAACTTCAGTTAGGAAAATCTTTGTGTGTAAATTTACTCATGGGGAGTGGACATATTTATTTCAGGTCACAACTTGACTCTGTATCTATGTGCAAAATCAGCAGATCATGGGCAGTTAATGGCACACTGACTATGGTTGACAGCACAGACATATAAGGGATTTCAAGTCCAAATAAGGCAGTGATGTCATGGTATTTCCTTTTGTTTTGAGGAACTCTTTAAAAGCACCTACTAATACTGTAGGGTATATAGGCTGGTACCAACATTGCAGGGGGCTGAATGATCACCATGTACTTACTATGGGGATACCAGCCTGCCTGGTGTGCTGGATTGATTCATTCTACTAGAGGGACACTTAAAAAAAACATTTAATTATGGAGAGCATGTCTGCAAATAAACAATATTCCCAATACTTAATAGGATTTGCCAAAAACATCCACCACAAAAATTAGTCCAAAGGTGAAATACACAGTAGCTGTTACAGTACTATCAAGATTAATCCTGGCAGGATATGAACTAGCAGTCTTCACTCAGTAAATGTCATATAATGCAAAAGATGAATCCTGCAAAAAATTGCTGGCTGAGTCCTCTTTAATCTTATTTAGGGGAATTTACATATTTTTTCAAATGACTAATTTCACAAATGAATCAATGGTACATATACACCTTATTAATAACTTTGTTTCATAAGTAGTATTAGATTAGTAGACAGATTAGTAGATAGATAAATTACATTGGCAGTAGATAGATTGAGATTAAACATTTTAGTTTCTTTATTTCAACCAAAATATTTATGATCATAATGATATTATAGACTGCTTTGTTTCTTCAGAGTGGGCTAATTTGGCATTCTAGAGACATAGAGGCTGAAAAATTAACTAAGTGACCGTTTTAATGGAATGTACATAACATGCTAGCAATGTGGTGGGGCTTGAGCTTTTGTCATTTTTGAACCCTTCTCAAAAACGGTCTGTACCGTATGCCTAGAGTATAGAACTTAATTGATAACAGCTTGATATGTGATTTGGTAAAGGGGGAAATAGATGGACATCTAATTGAGGCACAGATCGTCAGGCAGAGTGAACAAGTTTCTTTATACATACCTCATGCTTAAGTCTAAGCACCCTTACCATGATGACATGATATGATGTGATGATTACATGCACTATCAGGTCTATTTATAGCCCAATATAGTATATTTATAGCCTTATAAAGTGGATATGGTTATCTTCTCTTTACTGGACACCTTACTGGTACTCCATACTGCATTTTATGACCCTTACACAAAATGTAATCTGCATTGCGAAGCATGCAGAGTTCTTACATAGTTCTCTCTAATTAAAGCTGCATCAGAAGTTCTGTGATTGGAGTAGTGACCTATCATATACTGTAACTTTGACAGGTCATGTAACCACCCTCTCTTCCTGGCTTTTTTTTTCCTATTCATTTTAAAAATGCCCCAAAGCAATTGGAGCACAATACACATTGTAAAGCACACCTGTGGCTTATAAATGTGAGCACTTGCCTAGGTTATGGACATACTTTCCATGACTCGTTATTTTAAATTTTGTCCCCGTGGTTAATTTGAAGATGACACTGCATGTTTTTAAATGTTTCTAAATATTCCATAACCTGTGTTCTTATAGTCTAAGTACATGAATGTATATACCTTACAATATATAACTTTACAAACTGTTATTTTGTATTATATTTTGTTATGTTGCATGGCAGCACAGTGGCACAAAAGATTAGGTACTGATGCCTTGCAAGCAGAGCTTCTGTATTCAAACCCCTTAAACTTAAATGGTAACTCCACCTTTGTGGGGAAATAAATAGCAACTAAAGAAAAAAATAATATAGCGTATACAATTGTGACACAAGTCATATTGTAATTGAATGTTATTAAAAATTACCATTCCTTTTCAATCTACAGCCGCTGTAATTTTCTGAAAATGCAATGCAATGTTGCTACCTGGAGTTGTTCTGTACACAGAATGTGTACTGACCACCCCCCAGAAAGATAATATCCTGCTCCTGTGATTGGCTCACATATTTTCCCAGAAATCTGCCTAAGATACAAGTCAGATTTCAGGCATCCCCTGCAACAAAAAAAAATGTTAACCCCAAAAGGAACACGTCTAAAGGGATGCAAGCCCAGCAAATTTCCTAATTAGTGTTCTGCAGCTGCACGGCTGATTGATAATTATGAAACCACTCCCATTAGACTCACTCAGCAGCGAGGCACAGAGGCACAAAGGAAAAAACAGTGACTTCTTCAAAATAACCAAAAGTAGGAATCAGCAACAAAGGTTATTATAATCCTTGCAATGTACATAGATCATCCAGAGGGGAATGTTTTTTTCTCAACAAAAGTGGAGTTACGCTTTAAACATGCATCAACTACTGCAAATATGTTAGTGCTATTAAAATAATGAAAATAAATAATATATTTGTAACCTTTTCATCCATGTTCTCTTTGTTTTGTATTTAAGTTTAGTTGTTGTCTCATTTCCTATACATTCACTAATGTAGGTTTACAGGCAGGATTCACTTTTCTTAAAATAAAAGATCAATGGAGGATGTAGAAGGATTAAACTAGATAGTAGATTCCAGCCTAACAGCTATGAAAGAAATGCGTAAGCAAAAATCAACATGGTCAACTGTAGATAGCCTCCTAGGGTTAGATGATTCAGCCTCCATGGAAGAAAATAATATAAAGCTAATTATAGGTATTACCCTGTGTGTAACACCAGGTAGGAGATAATGAAGAAATGAATATGCTCACAGATCGTTAAACACAACCTAATTATTAAAATAAAATAATATTAACAGTAGTGGTAGAGAGTTGATTGAAAATACATTTTTTTAAAATTATGTATCAATTAACAAAAGCAGTTTGTGTTGAGCTAAGCTTTTCTTGCCTTGTAAATCAGCATACTGAAGCACAATAAAACATATACATACAATATTTCTAAACAGCCAAAAAGAATATAGAAAAGATTAATGTTATAAAACAATATTTTAGAATGTAAAATGTAATTTGGTAGATTACTAGAAGTATTCAATGAATAATACAATGGTGGAAGATTTTACGTTTTATTTGAATGGCAGCAACTTCACTAAAAGATGAATGAAATCTAGGCAGATATAAAGACACCAAATGCTGATTAGTAGTCCTTAGTAAACTATAAAGGAATGTTACAGCAGAGCTTGCTCTGGAGAAGAGAAAAATAGTGCAAAGAGTCAGTCAGCAGTACTGTAGTGCTTATGTGCTAACAAGGGACAAGCTAACTGCTGTATGTCACTCTGCTCAAGAGACCAGCATGACATAGAGGTAAACTCATTTGCTGCTATCCTTTCACTGTGTTGCTGAAATAAGGCAGGGAAATACTGCATGGTCGAGCTGTGTAAATCTCAGAACTGAATGGACAGAAATACAAACATTTTGGCAGATAACCATCTTCCATATATTTATTTCATCTGACTATTTAGCTGTTTGCTTGGAGTTCATTTTAACACCCCATAGTTTGGGTATTTATAATGTATTGGTTTGAAATCCAAAATTTGCTTTAGAGCTTCTGTGTAAAATAAAAACGCCAGAGAAATTCTTCCCAATACTTAGGAATCCAAATTCAATAATGATGTGGAGTGAACCACTGGTGTAATCTAAAATAGAAACAGTATTGAATTTCATACAGTATCAAGGAAAACATGCCATGGCAGAAATATTTAGGTTGACAAAAATGCTCAGGTATAGACTCAAGGAACATGTATACAACATCAGAAAAGGTCTCTGTATGCACAGCTTGTTGGCCCATTTTAGAAAATACCACAATAGAGACCCTTCTGGACGTAGACCCCTTTCACACTGAAGTCGCTTTTCAGGCCTGAAAAGCGCCTCTCACGCCTCCCCAGTGTGAAAGCCTGAGTGCTGTCACCATGGGGTGATGCGCTTGCAGGACGGGAAAAAAAGTGTCAGGTCACCTGAGGCCAGGTGCCAGGTGCCAGATGTACACCGTTGGGGTCAGGAGTGCACCGCTATGGTAGTGGACCCTATGGCTGACTGCTGTGGATGGAACTCTGGGGGGTTTAGAAAAGTAGGTTCACTAGAGCACCAACACGGATACCACTGGGAGCTAGAGCATAAGATTCCCCAGGGCGTGGAGTCTAAGTGCCAGCAGATGTTCACCAGAGCCTCTAGTGGTGAGGATGGACTGTGCTGCAACTGGCTACAGGTCTCAGCCCCCCAGGGTCTCCCAGCTCATGCTCACAGTAGGCAACAGGAGGATAGAGAGGAAGCAGCAGCCCAGGACAACAAGGGATAGTCAGGAGATAAGCCAAAGGTCGGGGAAACTAGCAGACAAGGATAAACAGAGCACACGTCAGGCAGGACTAGAAACAAGAAAGACCCCAAGCCAGGATCTGCCCAATAGTCCAATCAATGTGTGGAGAATGGAGCTGTAACCAAGAAAGGGCCAATACAATTGGGGTTGAGGCTTTAGGTAGCATGAGAAAGAATATCCACTCCTGGTGGAGTACCCCTATAGACATCTTGACAGGGAGGGTCTGGTAGCGGATGGGCCCCCCAAGAAGAACGGTACCATCAATCGCTGAGAGGAATTTTCATGGCAGACGCAGTTCCCCAGTCCATGAAATTTCCAGCCGCTCCGGTATCCAGGTAGGCAACGACTACATGAGGGGAAGCATTGACATGGAGTAGCACAGAAAAAAGGAGGTGAAGGTGATTTTCCTTGGCCCAATATGCCACCTTCCAGATGTATTAGACCTGCGTCTAAGAGAGCAGGTGTCCCGAAAATTACCTTTGCCCACACAGTAGAAACACAAGAGTTCTGCGCCAAACATGCTCTTCAGGAGGTAACCTAGTCCAGTCCAGCTGCATAGGTTCCACAACTGGCAAGGGATGCCCTACACATTGAGGAGAGGGGAGCTCAGTTTGGCTAAGAACCATGGAGTACTGATGCCCACTCTGAACAAACACCTAGAAAGGTAATTTTTTTTAAAATTATTATTATATTTAGGTATACTGTGTGAATGGGAATGTCTATAAACTTTTAGTAGAGCTTTGTCAAATTTGACTGCAAAAGTGAAAATACACTTTAGAGTAATTCTAAAGGCAGAACCTTTTAAACCTAAAGGCTGTCTCTGCATTAAGGCAAAAAACCTTCCAATGTATGTGCCTCCCCACTCTTCCTAAATACTTACCTGACACCACTCTTTATCCAGCACTGGCTCCGATTTTCTCTTTTTCTGAATTCACAAACTTTACTGGGAGCAGTGGGAGCCATTGGCTCCTGCTGCTATACATCATATCCTGTGTGGAGGAAGCGAGTGCAGGGCAAAGATGCACTGTGTGTGTCTATGGATGTACATTGCCCAGCTTTGAAGCACGCCCACACGAGTACCCCCATAGCAAGTGGCTTGCTATGGTGGCATTTAGAGAAGAGGAGGAGCAGACAGCGCCGGCAGGCGACCCCAGAAGAGGAGATTTAGAGCTGCTTTGTGGAATATCATTGCACAGAGCAGGTAAGTACAACATGTGTGTTATTTTACCTAAAAAATTTAGCTTTGCAATCACTTTACCCTTCATAAGGAAAGGATTCTACATTCATGCATATATAAGAACACAGATTACTAAAAAAAAATGCAGTGTCATCTTCAAATAAACCACATGGACTAAATTTCAAAAACATAGAAATAAAAATAAATAAACAAATATATAAAATTAAAAAAGCCAGGAAAGTCTGGTCACGTAACCTGTCAAAGATCACAAGACAAAGGGGTCTCTCAATCTTCTGCTCTATACAGCATTTTGACAGCTAGATACCAATTAATTGTGTTTTTTGCAGAGCAAAGTGGAATGGTGATGCTCAAAATTTCCTTAGTGGAGTTCCGCCAAAAAAATAAATAAATAAAAGTCAGCAGCTACAAATACTGTAGCTGCTGACTTTTAATAATCGGACACTAACCTGTCCCAGGGTCCAGCGATGCGGGGGAATGAAGCCCCGCTCATCTCCACCTCCTCTCTGTGGTGCAGACATTGTCACTGCTGCACGATGTGACTGGCCGGGCAGTTATCTGGGACCTGTGACATGTCCCAGATGATTGCCGAGAGGCGCCGCAGAGCCCTGGGAGGAAGTGGGAGCTGGAACCCTCTAAAAAGAGGGTTTCCGCTCCCCCCCCCAAAAAAAAAAAATGACATGCTAAATGTTGCATGTCAGGGGGACATGCAACATTTAAAGCGGAAGGTTCCATTTTTGGGTGGAACTCCGCTTTTAATAGACCTTTTTTCACTTTCAATGTTCATGTTGAAAGTTCATATGCAATTTTTCTAAGGCTTTCATACATAAAGATTCTGAATAACATTAAATACACTCAAATGATAGTCTGACACTTCAGCAATCAATGTAATATCTTCCAGATTTTCAGATGTGTTATTGGAACCCCAGGACTAATGGAAAAAGGGTAGCTTTTCATTCCAGTTTACCTATTTCTTTCGCTTTTTTATTTATTTATTTATTTTTTCTTCATGGCGAATGGGTCAGGTCAGGAAATACTTGATCAAGGCCTGTGTGCACCAATGTATCAACAGATCACTTGTGGTTATGGCTCACTGTTTGCAACAAGCAAAAGATGACAATTGCAGTGATACTGTAGGATGCTGCAAAGGGAGACAAACAGAACTAAACATTCTCTTCCCTAATCCAAGAGGGGTTCCAGTGATGTCAGAAATTTTTCCTATAACCACAAACTGTCAAGTGATCCGCTCATACAGTGGTGTACCGAGTCTTGGTCACATTTTCCCTGACATGGTCCTGCCACCATGGAGAAAAAAAACATGCAAACGTTTTTTATTAAAATTAAATAAATAGGAAAAGTAGAATAAAAATTTAAGCCTAATTGGGATTTCTCATATAACCACAAAATTAAAGCATTGTGGCTAGATTGTGCTACAAAGCACTCTTTCAGAGTGCTTTGTAGCATGACAAGAAGCCCATGAGTGACCAATTTATCCTCTTGGTGTTAAACTCTGTTAGGGGAAGCATACAGTTCCAGATCTGAACCTTTTCAGCTTGCAGCCACTGAAAAACTATAAGCTACTTCAAAGCAGTGCTGGGACAGGTAAATTATATTGCAGCAGTATTTTAGAAAGGTGTCTTATTTAGCTGGATGCACATACATCTCCATTGTGGTTATAGTGTCAAAAGTGTCAACACTGAAGGGAGAGGTCAAGCTGATGTGATTTGATGTGATGTGATATTTTTGAACATTTTAATAATGGGGTTGATTTACTAAAGGCAAATCCAGTTTGCACTACAAGTGCACTGAAAGTGCACTTGATGGTGCACTTGTAAGTGCGGTTACTGTAGATCGCTGTAGATCTGAGGGGAAGCTCTGAAATGAGGTGAAGCTCTGCTGATTTTATCATCCAATCATGCACAAGCTAAAATGCTGTTTTTTATTTTCCTTGCATGTCCCCCTCAGATCTACAGTGACTTTACTTCCACTTGTAGTGCAAAGTGGATTTGCCTTTAGTAAATAACCCCCAATGTGTCTTATGTGATTTCTGCTCTGATAAGGAATGCATGGGTTAAAAACCAAAAAACCAAAACATAAACAAACGAAAAAACAAATGTGACCAGAAGGAAATGCATATATGCAAAGAAAAGCTGCAGGAAGAAAATGTAGGCCCTCCTGTTGAAGCAAAAAATGTAATGTATGTATGGGTATGCAAGAAAGATTTTATGGTCGTCTAAGCAATAACAGAGCTTAGAAGTTACCAAACATACTTAGTGCAAAAAGTTGAATGACATTGAATAAAACAAGTGATAATACACAATCATCACTGCATAAAAAAACATGTAGTCCATGACATATGGTGATCCGTATCCAATCAAGAGCATAAGTGAGCCCGGTGTAATCCCTGTATACCATAACCGATACACCACGTGCACTTAACTCCCCTATGGTAATACACTTATCACAGGTATGAGTAAAATAAGCCTGGTATCTCCAAACAGTTCTTGATTGGCACCTGTTCATGCACAATGAAGGCCCCTCATAAGATAGTACACCATGGAAAACAAAGGAACACTCTGTATAGCGTAATACTGTTTCTTTATTAATACAAATCTCCCCACAATCAAAATATGCTTACAAGATGCAAAGTTAAAATCAGCATTAGATCATTGACTTGTGCAAACAGCGTATGTCTTCTCACCACTTCCTGGATGGCTGGCTTTTCCATGGTGTACTACTGCGCTATCTTATGATACTGTGCATGAACAGGTGCCAATCAAGAATTGTTTGGAGATACCAGACTTGTTTTACTCATACCTGTGGTAAGTTTTTTCAGTATACAGGGAATACATCAAGCTCACTTATGCTCTTGATTGGATATGGATCGCCCCACATATGTCATGGACTACAAGTTTTTTATGCAATGATGACTGTGTATTAGCACATGTTTTATTCAATGTCATTCAACTTTTTGCACTAAGTATGTTTGGTAACTTCTAAGCGCTGGTAATGCTTGGATGACCATCAAATCTTTCTTGCATATTTTTTACAGATTGCCTTTTTATAGCAGCAGCTACTGTGCATGAACTTTTTGTTTTTTGAGCGCTGGGATCAGTAACATTGCGGGACTGATATTTTGTGTGTATGTATGGGTATGCACCTTTGGAAACCAGTTCAGGGGCAGTCTTGCAGGAAATCATCTACACGTGTTTGCCATGGCCACAGAAGGCATATACTGTATATATATTATTCATCTACATTTTTTAAATACTTGCCTTCAATGATATCTGTATCCAATTCATGCAGTTTTGTTCCTACATGAGATGCACATGTCAAAATTCTAGAAAAGATTGGGTTGACTCATGTAGTTGGACATGTGATTGCCATCATCCCATATGATATTTCAAAAAATTCACAGACCTCTAATTTAGGATTTTTAAGGCAATGAAACAATTTAGATTAAATATAACATTAATTTATTGTAAATATAAATATAAATAGAAAAATTGATTATTATACTTCAACATGTTGTAGACAATACATGGTGTTTTTTAAAACAATCACATTGCATATTTGAGTAGCAGGAATCCATGAGTTTCCTGCTACTTGACGCCACCTTTTTGCATTGGTGGTGATTGTATCTTGTAGTAAGCTGTATCACTTTCTAAAAAACTTTTTTCAAATATGCAATGTGATTTTTTTTTAAAAAACACTATGTATTGTCTACAACATGTTGAAGTATAATTAATTACCGTAATGTTTCTATTTATATTTACAATAAATTAATTTTATATTTAATCTAATTTGTTTCATTGCCTTAAAAATCCCAAGTTAGAGGTTTGTGTATTTTTTGACATGTCAAAATTCTAACAGCTGTAAGATAGACCAAAACAAAAATCTGATTTTTATTTTAGGCATGACACATCTTAGCCAGCTATATTTCAATACTGGTAGGCATTCTCCATAACAAACCACTCTTGTATATGTGTGGTAGCTACTTGGTATCCTGTATGCTTATATTTTTTGCACATCATGGGCACATAGTAAATGTCATAAGAATACTATAGGAATTAAGTTTGCTTGTCTGTAAATGTTGCACTGGGTATGTACATACAGTATGCTTTAGTACAGTGGTTCTCAACTCCGGTCCTCAGGGCCCACTAACAGGCCAGGTTTGCAAGATAACTGAAATACATCACAGGTGATATCATTTGCTGCTCAGTGATTGCAGTATTCTAGTCTGCATCTCCCCCAAGGTAATACTTAAAATCTGGTCTGTTGGTGGGTCCTGAGGACTGGAGTTGAGAACCACTGCTTTAGTAAATCATGCCCTATATCCTAACATCTTTCTGCATGTGTGTTCAGGTTCAGAACAGAGAAAATGGGCATGAAAACTTAAAAGGAGGATATTGCATCTGTTTTTTCACAAAAGAGAGAAGAAAATTACCCCATAAAAGACAACTGCAGACCCATTTGTGAATTGTAGAAAAGTTTAAAACTAAGAACCAGATTGGGTGAATCATTGGTAGAGCAGACTTTAAGGCATTTAATCACCTGTGATCTTTGAAATAGCTTATAGATAAAGGCATGAAATAGCTGTCTCACACAGTAACCCACAATATGACAAGTCCAGAATGATTCAGTAAAAACTCTCCTAAAAAGCATTAGAAATAATGGCACACAGAAGTGCTGCAGCCTTACTTTGAAAAATAATGAATCGGCAATCATTATAATATGTTTTAGAATATGACAGTAATTTCCAGACCATACTTGTGATTTATAATTATTAACAGCTTAACTAAAGACTGAGATCAGAAAATATCATTTGTTTTAGGCTTTGAGGAAATGAGTATTCTTCCCAGGCTTTTACATTCCAGTGCCTACAGTCACATTTTCTCTGTAGTTGGGATCTATATTACAGTATATAGATGTAATATATAAATCCCAGATTCCTAATTGTTGATAAATGCTATCATAATCTGGGAAACATATCAAATACTTCTGTCCCAGATACTGATTTTTAGCACTGAAGATCAGTTGTACTTATTTTTTGACTGCATATAGTGTTCCTGTATCATCTGTTAACTCTGTCTTTTTCCTTTAATGTGTTAATGTGTGCTTTATGTACCTCATGGTTTTTACAGTTTCCATGCTATTGACTTCAATCCCCTCTCCAGAAGAAATTTTCACCCTCATGCCAACCCTCCTTCATCTGATCCTTTTAGTAATAGAAAAAAAAAATAGCTAAATGCCCTCTTTAACTTACCTCAAGATGTGATCACATGGCACAGTCATCTCTTCTGTTTACTTTGGGTGTCCACATCACTGCTTGTGAGACAAGAACACTTCCACTTGGATGGCGTCCTTGATGATGGGGTCCTTTCAGGAAAAAGAAAAGGATGGCATCATCACAAGGGGATGGGGTCAGCGAAATTAGGCTGTACGCAGAGCACACAGCCAAATCTCCTGTCTCTAATAATAATAATAATAATAATAATAACATTTTCGTCTAATGATATAAATGCATCTTACCTAAAATCCCACGCATCCAAGTAATCAGACATCACCACCATTCCTCACGTTACCAGCTCAGCCTCGGTCAGCATCAGCCAATCACTTACATGGCAAGTGACATCACAGGATATGACCATATAAGGATTTAACAACACAGGAAAATACAACAACCAATGAACAATGACTACAGGAGTCTTATGGGTGTGTCTGAACAGAGACAGGGTGCATGCATGTTTTTAGAAGCCACATGGCTTTCAAACATTGACTCTGTCTCCAACCATAGTAACCCAAAAGACTCCCGTATTTCCATCGATAGAAATCCTTATTATACATTGTTCCAGAGAACAATGTATACCTGGATTATTCTACTGTCTTTGTGGATGAGAGATTATCCGCAGGCGTACACTTATTGGGCCACAAATATGTTGATCAGGCACACAGGGGCAACATGAGCGCACACTCGTTAAACCGATAATGTCTTTGCAGAGCGAACACACCCCCACTAGACGATCGTTCTGTGCTTCGCACAGGGGCCCTTAGCTGGCGGACATGTCCCTACTCCGCAAACATTTCTCTACATCCCCAAAGAGCTTTTCACTACCAAACGGATCTCAACCAGCGTCAGTCTGCCCCAGTCAGCTCTGTAGAGCGGGCTGCAAAAGAACGAACACTGGGAGATTTATGACAATACATTAAAATACATCTTCATAAAATTTTCCACAACAGTCCCTCCTCTTGTCATATGATCCCATGTGTCCCTTGATGAATCCTGATCTTCTTCTTAGTCCATAAAAAGAAAAACATGGCTTGACATGTAGACTCTGTTCTTCAAGAAAGATGACATGGTGAGTTGTAGATCTGGGATCTTCTGTGTCTTGTACGTGGGTTGGGCTTCGGGGCCTCTCATCAGGGAAGATGTGGTCATCTGCTCAGGCTCTGGTCACGCATCCAATCAGGCAACAGGAGCACCACATCACGGCATATAGAAGGAATAGAAAAAAAAATAACATGAGTTAATATACCCCTACTTCCTTCAACTATGATCCGGTGCAAAATAAAAAATTAAATCCCCAACGATTCCCAAACCCTTAAAAAGGATTCCAACCTTCACTAGCTACAGTGGGGCAAAAAAGTATTTAGTCAGCCACCAATTGTGCAAGTTCTCCCACTTAAAAAGATGAGAGAGGCCTGTAATTGTCATCATAGGTATACCTCAACTATGAGAGACAAAATGTGGAAACCAATCCAGACAATCACATTGTCTGATTTTTGAAATAATTTATTTGCAAATTATGGTGGAAAATAAATATTTGGTCACCTACAAACAAGCAAGATTTCTGGCTCTCACAGACCTGTATCTTCTTCTTTAAGTGGCTCCTCTGTCTTCCACTCATTACCTGTATTAATGACACCTGTTTTAACTTGTTATCAGTATAAAAGACACCTGTCCACAACCTCAAAAAGTCACACTCCAAACTCCACTATGGTGAAGACCAAAGAGCTGTCGAAAGACACCAGAAACAAAATTGTAGACCTGCACCAGGCTGGGAAGACTGAATCTGCAATAGGCAAGCAGCTTGGTGTGAAGAAATCAACTGTGGGAGCAATAATTAGAAAATGGAAGACATACAAGACCACTGATAATCTCCCTCGATCTGGGGCTCCACGCAAGAACTCACCCCGTGGGGTCAAAATGATCACAAGAACGGTGAGAAAAAATCCCAGAACCACACGGGGGGACCTAGTGAATGACCTGCAGAGAGCTGGGACCAACGTAACAAAGGCTACCATCAGTAACACACTACACCGCCAGGGACTCAGATCCTGCAGTGTCAGACGTGTCCCCCTGCTTAAGCTAGTACATGTCCGGGCCCATCTGAGGTTTGCTAAAGAGCATTTGGATGATCCAGAAGAGGATTGGGAGAATGTCATATGGTCAGATGAAACCAAAGTAGAACTGTTTGGTAGAAACACAACTCGTCGTGTTTGGAGGAGAGAGAATGCTGAGTTGCAACCAAAGAACACCATTCCTACTGTGAAGCATGGGGGTGGCAACATCATTCTTTGGGACTGTTTCTCTGCAAAGGGAACAGGACGACTGATCCGTGTACATGAAAGAATGAATGGAGCCATGTGTCGTGAGATTTTGAGTGCAAACCTCCTCCCATCAGCAAGATCATTCTTTTTTGTCTAATGATATAAATGCATCTTACCTAAAATCCCACGCATCCAAGTAATCAGACATCACCACCATTCCTCACGTTACCAGCTCAGCCTTCGGTCAGCATCTCTGACTTCTCCCTAGCTAGCAGGCTCTTTTATTAACACAAAAGGTTTCACAAACAGGAAGTGATGGTTCCAACAGCCAATCACTTCTTACATGGCAAGTGACATCACAGGATATGACCATATAAGGATTTAACATCACAGGAAAATACAACAACCAATGAACAATGACTACAGGAGTCTTATGGGTGTGTCTGAGCAGAGACAGGGTGCATGCATGTTTTTAGAAGCCACATGGCTTTCAAACATTGACTCTGTCTCCAACCATAGTAACCCAAAAGACTCCAGTATTTCGGTTGATAGAAATCCTTATTATACATTGTTCCAGGGAACAATGTATACCTGGATTATTCTACTGTCTTTGCGGACGAGAGATTATCGGCAGGCGTACACACATTGGGCTACAAATATGTTGATCAGGCACACAGGGGCAACATGAGCGCACACTCGTTAAACCGATAATGTCTTTGCAGAGCGAACACACCCCCACCAGACGATCGTTCTGTGCATCGCACAGGGGCCCTTAGCTGGCGGACATGTCCCCACTCTGGAAACATTTCTCTACATCCCCTAAGAACTTTTCACTACCAAACAGATCTCAACCATCGTTAGTCTGCCCCAGTCAGCTCTTTAGAGCGGGCTGCGAGAGAACGAACACTGGGAGACTTATGACAATCCATTAAAATACATCTTCATAAAATTTTCCACAACAGTGGCAGGGAACTGGTTTACTCAGGGCACAATTGGAATGCCAGACCATACCAGAACTCACAGCAGTGAGACACCTAGATGGAGGACTTAGGTGAGTATATCTGCCTTCACGAGATGGCAGGTGATATAAGGATAGTTTAGTGGGGATTAGGAGGAGGTAGGATGAACAAATAGTTTTTTCTTGAAGTAGGACTTCAGGCAAACAGCAAAATACACAACTGAAATTCATATATATATGTCAAAACCATTAGTGATCTCTTATAGCCAATCTTGTGATTTTCACACCTTTTTTCATACTGCAGAACCAGCTAGGTGACACATGAAGTTAATGATTAAGCACTTTGACTTCCTGGTAAAGCAATGCAGCTCTCTATGTCACCTTTCCACCTCCAGCTTTATCAGTGAACAGTGAATAGGCTTTATCCTCTCTGTCCAAGTAGCTGATCCTGAGAGCAGTAATAGGAAGCCTAGAAAGGGCCCTCAAATGGACAATGGCCATTTAATTTTTTTGTGCTCTCTTCTATAATATTCTTCAAGGAATTTGATAGAAGATCTTGGCAAAACATCTGTTTGTTCCCCATTATTTATTTCCAAGATTAGTATGTCAGAATAATAATGAGCTACTCATCTTTCTCCAGAGACAGTCCCAATTGATTTCTTTATGCATACTCATTTGCATGCTCTGATTCTGAGAAATATGTGCATCCGTGTGTTTGCCGAGAGCTTAGTGAATGTGGTGAGGTTTCACTTTGCAAAGAGTCCTCAATCATCTGCAAGGAAAAGAAAATGTAGCCTTTTTTTTTTTATTTTCAATAGTTTTTATTGAGAAGTTAACAAAACAAAAAACAAACAAAAAAAAAACAAAAAAGGATGATCAGGATTACAGGTACAACCACAAGTCCAACATATACCCATAAAGTAGCAGACAGAACATAAACTGCATTTAGGACTAAGAAACATATGTCGTCAGCATTAGATTGAATTCCATAAGACCAACTCCAAAAAGAGGGGTCACTCCCCTACGCCAGCACCCCACATGGGAACTCGCTGTGCCAGGAGGGGAGGTCCACCACTCAGGAGAAGCCATACCTTTAATCCAATGATATATGATGAAATGGGTTATAGTAGCTTCTGTAAGTGTTAGCAAAGTAGTCTAACCTGTATGCCAATAATCCATAGTGCAAAAAGAAGAAGAAGATAGGAAAGGATAGAGAACATGGAATGATACATCCTAAGATGGTGTGGTACTCGCTCAACCACAGACAAAGGTGGTGGAGATATGTATTTAACCCATGGATCCCAGATAGCATCGTGTTTAGAGGTAGCGTCCAGGAGAATACTAACCGTCTTCTCCTGGGCCATGATCCATGAAATCTTTCTCTTAACCAAGAGAAAGGAAACAGTTGATCTCTTCCAGGCCCGTGCAATCGTGAGTTTGGTCCCTAGGAAAATTAACATAATAAGTCGTTGAACTACTTTAGGAATTTTAGGGCAGAGAAAATTCAGGAGAGCTAGCTGAGGAGACTTTTGGATTGGGAAGCCCGTTATTTTCCTAATGGTATGAAAGATCCTATTCCATAAACCCCGGAGCTTAGGACAGTCCCACCAAATGTGTAACATGGACCCAATATGCCCACAATTTCGAAAGCCATAGGGGAAGCACTGGGTTAGATTTTGGAGATTTTGAGAGGGACCATATACCACCGCATAAGGACTTTCATATTTGCTTCAATTAAAGCTATATTCAAAATGCTCTTAGATGCGGCAATAGAAGCTCTATGCCATTCCTCAACACTCCATGTGTGGTGGAGATTACTCTCCCATTCTCGCATGAAGAGTGATTTAGTCTCAGCCCTAGCTAGTGATCGGTAAATCACTGAGATCCCGCCCCTCTGCTCCACAGCCTGACCACACCACTGTTCATATTCCGTGATCGAAAGTGGGGTATGACTGGGGGACCTAAGAGACTGCAGGAAGTGAAATATCTGAAACGAAATCTTTCTGTGTTGGGCATGTCGAGTTTGTTGATGCAGTGGGTCAAAGTGAGGGGTCCCATAGGATTAGCAAAGTGTCCTATTCTATACATCCCCTTATCTAGCCACCATTGGAATGCTTGTATGTCCATGCCTGGAGGAAAAAGAGGATTTCGAAAAATGAGGGATAACGGTTGCCAATTTGATACTATTCGAGGGTTGTGTTTGAGAGAGTCCCACAGTGTCAGGGAGTGGGAAAGTGTAGGGACCATGATGGCAGGTCTAGATCTAAGATGGGACCAGATAATGTAATCTAAAGTAAATTGAGGGATAGCCTGTCGTTCCATATGTACCCAATCTGGGTGAGCAACCCTAGAGTATACAGTGGACAGTTGGAAAAGTTGTGCTGCCTGATGATACCAGAGAAGATTAGGTAAACCCACTCCTCCTTGATCCCTGCTCCTGAACAGAGTCCCCTTGGAAATTCTATGTCCCTTCCCACCCCATGTGGGTTAATAATTTTAATTTGAAACTTCCTGAGGTGATCTTTGGGGATAGGTATTGGTAAGGACCTAAAGAGATAAAGAACACGTGGTAGCAAAGTCAGTTTCACAGAATTACCTACCTACCTAACCAAGATAGCCCCATTTTGTCCCATCGTGATAGGTCCTCTCCTAATTTACGAAAAAGTGGGGGGAAATTAGCATTATAGAGATTGTCAATTGATGAAGTAAGGTTGATACCCAGATAGGGGATCCCCCAACTGAAGCAAAAGTCGTTTTTGAGCAAGGCCATCATGGAGGTCGGTAGATTAATGTTTAGAGCCATAGATTTAGAGTAATTAACCCTAAGACCAGATACCTTGCCGAAGTCATCGAGCACCTTGTATAAGTTAGGTAAAGAAGTAAGTGGTGAGGTGATGAAAAGTAAAACATCATCTGCAAAGAGAGCGCACTTGTGGGTTTGTTGGCCACAACGCACTCCATGTATGTCCGGATTATCCCGGATGGCGATAGCTAGTGTCTCGATGACTACGGCAAAAATCAATGGGGACAAAGGGCAGCCTTGTCTAGTACCATTTAGAATCGGAAAAGAGTCTGAATAATAACCCTGCATTTTGACTTGTGCAACCGGAGTATCGTATAGTGCTCCTATTATTTTCAGAAAGGTTCGACCAAAACCCCACTTCTTTAGTATCGGGAACAGGAAGGCCAAGGAGACAGAGTCAAAAGCTTTCATTAGATCCAGAGACAGCACGAATCCCTGCTGAGGGAGTCCTTTGTCCCAGCCAGAGTTTAGTAACGAAACTATGTCTATCGCTCTCCTGATCTGGTCTGGACTCTGTCTCCCAGGAATGAAGCCCACCTGATCCCTATGAATATACAGGCTTATAAAGGAGGATATTCTATTAGCTAAGATTTTTAGATCATTGTTGATCAAAGATATGGGCCTGTAATTAGCTGTACAGCTAGTGTCCTTACCTGGCTTTGGTAGTACTGTAATAAAAGCTGAATTAAGCGTCTTGTCTAGTTGTCCCCCTGCTCGTAGCTGATTATAAAAGTGAGCTAGATATGGAGAAAGCTGCTGGGAGAAATGTTTGTAATATGGGGCTGAAAAGCCATCTTGACCAGGAGCAGAGTCATTTTTGAGGTCATGAATGACCTGAGATACTTCTTCTGCAGAAATAGGATTTTCAAGGCTGTCCTTATGATGCTCTCGGAGCTTAGGGATCTTCAGTGAGCCCAGATAAGAATCAATCGTGTTACACGAGGGTTCCGACCCATGAGTACTGTACAAAGATCGGTAAAAATCATGAAAGGATTCCATGATTTTCAGAGGATTCTTGGATAGGGAACCATTACTTAAATGTATCTTAGGTAAAGTGCGCACCCTCAACCTTGGAGTAAGCCTGCGTGCCAACATGGCACCCAATTTGTCCTTTTGATAATAGAACCTCCCTCCATCCCATCGCAAACTTTTCTCCGCAACGGCCGTGAGGGACAAATTAAGAGCCATGCATGCGGATTCAAGACTAGCTGCCGATGTAGAAGTGGGGTTGCGTTTATGTTGTTTACTGAAGTGAGAAAATTCACTTTCAAGTCTAGCTTTTTCCAGTTTGCGGGCTTTGCTTATTCTAGCGGACATTTGGATTAGCTTACCCCTTACATAGGCTTTGTGAGCTGCCCACAATGTGATGGGAGAGATATTATCAACATCATTAAGTAAGAAATATTCCTAGATATCTTCGCTAAGTTCATTGACATGTGAGGGATTGCTAAGTAAGGAGGCATTTCATTTCCAATAAAACCCGTGGTAGTGAGTTACAGGTTTGTGTATGATTAAGAGAAGGAAGAAGTGGTCCGACCAGACAGAGTCCTTAATGATTGCCTTACGCACCAGCGGGATATGTTTTTAAATAATGAAAAAGTGATCAATTCTGGCAAAAGTATTGTGGGGGCTGGAATAATGCGTATAATCCCGAGTTCCAGGATTTAGTTCCCTCCAGTCGTCCACCAGACCCTGTTGAAAGATCTGTCTGGCTACATTGAGACTCTGTCTGGTGGGGCACACACCATCTCTTTCCGGGGGGTCTAGACTTATCTCTTCCTGCGTCAAATGCTATGTTTGAGTCTCCGCCGTATACTACCATGCCTTCCAGCATTGGAGCTAGGGTGAGAAAGAGGGATTGAAAAAATTTGGATTGTCCTCGGTTAGGTGCATAATATGAGATTAGTGAGTAAAGCTGGTCATCAATGAGTCCCTTCACTAGAATGAACCTGCCATCAGGGTCCCTAAATTCAGAAGTTAGTGAAAATTGTGTTTTGCTGGAAAAGAAAATTCCTACCCCTTTGTTTTTTTTATCAGAATTGGCAAGAAAGAACGTGGGGAATTTGGCATGTATGAAAGACGGAGCGTAAGATCTTGGAAAGTGTGTTTCCTGAAGGAATAGTATGTCTATTTTTTGGTCATGATAATATTGAAAGACTTTCCGACGCTTAAGTGGGGAGTTGAGCCCCTGTACGTTGTGTGAAGCCAAGCTTAGGGCCTGTGTGGAGGTGGTGTGGTCAGCCATGGAGCAGGATAGGTTGAGATGCCAGCAAACCCCAATCACCTACCTGCCAATTGACGGGTGGTATGTGGTCATGTTCCAACTGTAAGATCCCCAGATCACGATCCCGGGTCCTGTGAGCAAGCGAGACCGCACACGTCACTGAAAAGAATAAAAATTTAGTAAAGGAATTAAGAGAGAGAGAAAGCAGAAGAATAGTAGGAAAAGAGAAGAGAATCCAGGGATAAGTGAAAAATGCGTTCATCATATCCCGAGATATAAATATGTTGCCTCCAAACTAGTGGAGGGAATCCCAACCCGAAGTAGGAATAAATGCAATCCGACTCCGAGGGAAGGATGAGGCGCAAAGATACCGCCCCGTGCACGGCACCCCCAAAAACTATGGCAAAGACAATGTATAACATATTAGGACACACTCCCTTTCCCAATGATAACTGAGAATTAAACCTGTAAAAGGTGGGAACAGAGAGGATCACAACTTAAAATTGTCCCATATGACAAAAAAATAATAAAAATACCATGTAGAGGGTATAACCCTAAAAAAAAAAAAAAGGAGCAAAAACGATCAACGCCCCTCAGGACCAGACAGGTGCTTTTTCAAAAAGGAGACCTGTATGGTGAAGAGGTGAGGCATGTCTACATCCCAAAAAGGGATGAAAAGGGAGGAAAAAAAAACAAAAGAGTCTGGTGCTTCAGGTAGCAGGGCTCTCCTTGGCTTTCTTGTACTTGGGTTTTTGCCACGTAGATGTCAGAGGACTGGGTGGAGGTGGCCGTTTGGGTAGGAGTGATGGAGAAGACTGCATCGGTGATGTTGGATCAGTGTTCAAGAGTCCCAGTTTTTTCAGCAAAAGTTCTCCTTCCGCTAGTGTAGAAAATCTGAAGGGCTTGCCCTTGAATTAAAATTTTAGGCTCAGCGGGAAAAGCCACCAGTATTTCACATTTTTCTGTATTAGGACATTTAGAAGTGGTTTAAGTGCTCGCCGTCGTTGAATAGTATAAGGAGAAATATCAGCGTACACCTGAACTGTATGACCCAGAAGCTGAATTTGGGGCATGGTGCGAGCCCTCCTCATGACCTCCTCCTTAGCGTTGTAGTAGTGAGGTTTCACCACAATGTCCCTGGGAAGACCATCCGAGCGAGGGGGACCTAGGGCTCTGTGGGCCCTAACGTGCTCCAACCTGTGGGCTCTGATATCAGGCATCAGGTGTTTGATGAGAGAGTGTACTGCTTCTGGAATGTCCGTGAAAGTCTCAGAAAGACCCCTTATCCTGAAGTTCAGCCGTCTGGACCTATTTTCAAGGTCATCGATTTTGGCGATAGCCCCCTCCAGCTGATCAGTGAGTTCCTGAAAGCTATCCCTATTTTGATTGACCCGATCGATTGTGGCGTCCATTTTAGTTTTAATATGCTCAATGCGGGATCCCAGGAGATGGAGGTCTGATTTAATGTCAGAGGTGATATCTGAAGTTATTTTGGCAGCAGTTTGTGCAAGTCCTTTATCAAGCATTTCTGCAAATTTGGTAAAGAGCATAGAGATATCAGGGAGATATGAGGAGAACTGATTCACATCCTGTTGCTTTAAGCCAGGCCTCTGTGAGGATGAGGCAGTGTATGGCATGTGTAGTCCATCCGGGGTCTGATCTAACAGGGACAATGTGGAGGCAGGAGATGCTGGATCTATTATAAGGTGGGGCAGAGGAGTCTCTCCGCATACCTCTTTAAGAAGAGCAGTACGCCAGGGAAAGGAATCTGCTGTGCCTGAGTATGCAGCATCGCTTGTGTGCCGCTCCACCGCCATCTTGGGCATCTGTGCTGTGTCCAGCAAGGCCGAAAAACAGTCCTCTGTGGTCCGTTTAGGTGGATAAATTTGACCTATCTCGGTCCTGAGGGTGGCCGCCGATTACGGGTGTGGGGGGAGAGTGGATCTGTTGCGGGGCGTGCCAAATGCTCGGAGCGGGACGGAGCTCTGTGATCAGGCGTCCATGTCACCGAGCGCCACGCATGCGCCTCTTGCTTGAATCAAATGTAGCCTTTTTTTGTTTGCACGATTGGATGATGGAAGTCTGCAGACCTTCACCTCATTTACTGAACATTTTACTACAGCTACTACTGCTGCAGCTGCTGATCTGGCTGAGCAAATGTGTAATTCATTCATTAGTTCCTCCTCCTTTCCCTTTCTTCATTGTACGAGGAAGGGTAGGACTCAGGGATGCATTGTTTGTACAATGTGGTCACTGCTACTGCTCATTACAGCGATCACGTAGTAATGAGCCACTTGGATTTGACAGCTCAGTTCGCAGCCATTAACAGGCACACTTGGCACCAAAAGGCTAGCTCTGGAATAACATTTATAAATGCCACTCCAGAAATAGTCATTCATAGTCTGTCATTTTTTTTATATATAGAATACAGCAGTATTAAGGTGGTTAATGAGTTTTTTTAATATTTTTTAATAGTTGAGTATTGGTTACTCTTTTTAAAAACAATACATTCTTTGATTTAAAACATATTGTTTGTTTCCATGTAATCTTTCTTATTATGTGTCCCTTTCTTGTTTGTGTCTTATCCCATTATAGCTAGGAAGTGTACTTACTGACTGGCAGAGATGAGAGTATCACAAGAATTGTTGAAAAAAAATTACAAATCTTTTGGCAGTCAAAAACGTAAATGTACTGTATATGTATTCCAATTGTGTATTTAACCTAAAAATTTCACATTAAACTGTAGTTAGAGAGACAATTTAACTAATTCTGTAATTGCTCTTGCAAGCAGCTTCTTACTAAAGTGCACTAAATGCTTACAACACTCAGCTGTATGAAGTAAGTCACAATTCTCTATAGGCGACTCTAGATTTAAATTCCTACCTTGCTGTAATCATCCAAGAATATTTATATCATCAAGATATGGAGATTTAAAAGAGACTTCAACTCTGGGTAAAAATCAGCAGTAAAAGTGTTAAATATTAGACTGTTTGCTACTAAAGACCACTTGCAACCTTCCCAATTTGCTCTGTAGCTACTAAATAAAAGGTATTTTGTAGAGTAATTTTTAATGAAAACTGTAGCTTAAAGTCATGACATAAACTGAAATGAAAATGGCCTAAATTTAAATAAAAAAATATATAACATTTAATTCCATCCCCTCTCTTACCCATAGCTCCAAACCTAATTGGACTGCCTCCCCAAACAATCCCCCTATGGTTTAACCCCACCCTCCCAGAATTGCTCAATGTTCTTGATCCACAGAGGTGGTCATCTCAGGAAGTCAAATATTTGTTCCATTTAAACACCCCATAAGTGTTTAAATCCTTCCCACAACTTCAAGAAGAATTTAGCCTTCCCCCTACTTACTTGTTTTACTATTATCAGCCACGCCATGCTTTTAGAACACAATTTGGTTTGTTAACCACACCACTAATAATCACACCCCTTTAGAAGCTACTGCGACAACCTGATACAACCAAATTGATTTCTGAATATTACTCTGCCTTAATGACTGATTCCAACCCTAGATTCTCCATTGCCCAAGCTAGATGATCCTCCCTAGATGTCCAGCTCACAGACTCTGACCGGTCTGAATTTAGCGGTACTTAAAAAGCTCAGTAATCTCTTCTAAAGATAGCATAATTCATCTGAAGATATTCCACCATACTCATCTTACACCTGTTCGGTTACACAAAATGGGCCTTCACCCTACGGCAGAGTGCTTTGGAGGTTGTGGTAATGTTGAAAAGAAAAAGTGTCCTCAGTGCTACTCTGAGTAAATGAAGTAAATGTTTAAAACGTGAAAAATATGTGATAATCTTTATACAGATAGCAGCAAAATCTAAAAGTGTTCACACTACACAATAAAAGAATAAAAAACAATAGTGATCTCGCGCTATCATATAAAATCACACAACAATGTGAAGAACAGATAATATCACAACAATAATAAAGTGCATAAAGATGAAGTGCAATGTAGTAATAAAATAAAAATGATAATAAATTGTTGTGCAAAGCTCTCTCTATTCGTTGGGTGAGTGAAACGTGATGTCCAGGAGTGCAAAGTGCAAATAATAAATGAATAAATAAGAAGTGGCTAAGGAGCCAATAAAAAGTCAAAGGAAGATCATGGATGTCTTCACAGATGATTTCCTAATGTCACCAGTCTCCCAAAACTCTCACCTTAGATGTATGAAGAATCAAGCATCGCTCAATGTAACCAGATGTGTGGATCTTGGTATAGCATTGGAATGGGGCCCATATTGGTTCTCTTCGAACTGCCATGGCTTTAGCGGTTTCTTCTCAATTCATACTCGCATTCATATAGTTGTTCCAGTATACTCCAATGAGGTATGAATGATGTAGTGAAAGAGGGAAGAAAAGACAAGCCTCCAATGGTGTAGTATATAAGGTGAACTAAAATATATTTATTAAAATGCTGTGAATTGGACTCTTACATAAAAACATTAAAATCAGACAAAGAAACAGATGTAGCGGCGTACAAAGCGCCTTCTCATGTGACTTCTGGTTTGCATTTCCTTGTGGCCACTCTCTGGGGAGTGGCCGCGAGCATACGGAAACCGAAAGTCACCTACCTGTTTTAGCTTCCAAATGCTGCTTACTGTGATAGCCAGCTATAAATGAGAGTGGTGGCAAGCTTTTGTTATCACGTGAGTGTTTGTATTGATCCAGCAGCGCACCAGCACCTTTGCAGCCATTGTGCTATTGCTGGGTGTTTGGTGTGCTCCTGTACCTTTAAGGAGGGGTAGGCTCCCCTCCAGTCCACCTGCTCTCATTTATCCATTAAAATGCATGTGCCTCCACTGTGGGGACACTCATAGTTTAGTGTTAGGACCACAGATATAAGGGTGCTGTGACGTGGCTATGTGGTTCACGCATGCGTTTGCAAATGCGTGCGGACTAAACCCCTTTTTTAACGCTTACTGTTAGATAGGTCAATTTGGTTGTCTGCAAGCTGGTGGTAAGTAGACTTTGGCTTTTTCCTGGGCATTCCCCAGACTTCTTTGCTACCTAATATACTGCACCCCAAAAATTGTTTGCTAGGTATATTTGGTGATGTTAATATATCTAAATATATGACCCTTTTTTAGTGTTGGCCATGGCCAACAAGCAATCACCTCGTTTTTTTACCCCATAGGTATTGGGAAAGCTGCTTCAATTGATGCTTGGAGCTGTTTGTTTTCTTTTCTCTGTTTTATTTATTTTTTTATTTATGTGTTTATTTTTTTCCCCCCGATTTCTGAACCAGATTTCCCCTACCTAGGTGCTGCGCTACAGCACCAAGCGGTTACTAACAAACTGTTGCTAACTAAATTTTTTAGGTTTTCCTTTTTTGTTTTTTTGGGTAAAAGCCTGATCTGGCTACCAGATGAGGGCAGGATAGATACCCTTTTGTCATCTTGGGTATTGTTTATTGGTGGTGTATGTGTATATGTTTTTGTTTGGAATAATTGGTTATGCATTGGTTATGCTATTACCAGGTATAGACTCCCTGGATTGGTGCTGCCCCTTAGATGTACATTAGGGTGTACACCTAGATTAAATTTGTTTTCTACTTCTCCTTCTTTCATTTATAATTTGACGTATAATGACGACATGTGATGTCTCCGTTTTCAGGATATTATCCTGGAATGTTCGGGGACTTAATTCTAAGTTTAAGAGGGTGATACTTTTTAGATACCTTAAATTACATTCTCCACATATGGTGCTTTTACAGGAGACGCATCTCAGGGGCAGCAAGTGTTTGGCACTAAAAAAGCCATGGATTCAGCAAGCCTTTCATTCTTCTAATAGGGCATACACACGGTCCGACTTTGTGCGGACATTCCAACAACAAAATCCTAGGATTTTTTCCGATGGATGTTGGCTCAAACTTATTTTGTCTACACACGGTCGCACAAAGTTGTCGGAATTTCCGATCACCAACCACGCGGTCACGTACACCACGTACGACGAGACTAGAAAAGGCCGGTTCAAAACCAAGCGCGGCACCCTTTGGGCTCCTATTGCTAATCTCCTGTTAGTAAAAGTTTGGTGAGAGACGATTCGCGCTTTTTCAGACTCGTGGCTTTCAGATCGCTTTCTGCCGTTCAGTTTGTGCTTGTGGGTTTGTATCTGCTCTTCAGTGCGTGCAAGCAAGTTCCACGTGACTTAGTCATTGTATTCTTGTTCGTTTGTTACTCTTTTTCAGGTCGCTCTTCACAGGCCTTGCTGTTCTTCAGTGCGTTCTGTTACTTCGTTCTGAGCAGCCGACCGTTTTCTAGCCATGTTTCGTATGCGTACTTCTCGTAGAGTTCGTGCTGTGCGGGGGCTTGGTGTTGGGGTCCTGACCTTGACACAAGTCCAGTCCATGAACAGGGTGGGGAGGAGTTCATGGACCAAGAATTGTTTGCTTCAGCGTGACCAGTTCTCTCATATGCCTTTGCTCCGTGAGATCCTTGAGAATAATCCTGATAATTTCAGGAACTTTCTCAGGATGACGGACCCTGTGTTTCACCGTTTGTTGGCTTCGCTGACCCCCTATATCAGCAGGCAGGATACCTGCATGAGGCAAGCCATCACTCCGGAGCAGAGGTTGGTCGCTACCCTGCGGTATTTGGTGACAGGTAGAAGCCTGCAGGACTTGAAGTTCTCAACAGGCATCTCCCCCCAGGCTCTGGGGATCATTATCCCAGAGACCTGTTCTGCCATCATCCAGGTCCTGCAGAAGGAGTATATGAAGGTAATATTTTTATCCTTTTATATCACATTTTATTGTATTGAATGTTTTCTAATATATTGTATTTCTTTCCTCATTCCCTAATTACCATGATTGTAATATGCTGTGAATATCCCCTTTGTCCTCATGCAAGCTGGATTTTTATGTAATTATTATTTTATGTCCTTCATACATATTTGCCCTTCACTTACCTCCCCAGCATGGTGTCTCCTGGCCCTATATTCACCTCATGTAGTCACTTAACAATGTATTTTATCTGCTCCATAGTAGTGCTTTACCCCAAACACCCCTAAAATGTTTGGCAATGTTATTTTTGATTTAAATTTAGGCAGAGTGCCAGAGGTTTTTTTTTTGTGGTGTTCCCAAATACTTTTTAGTAACCCTCCCTCCCCCAACTGCTAAATCAGCTGATCACAATTCTCTATCTATCCTTAATCATCTATCTGCTGACTTTGCCAAACCCATACACGCTATACCCATCTCTTTAGTGCTCAGATTTATGGATGAATTCCCCAAAGCATGTAGTGCAAGGGCCTGCCTGTATACTTTCCAATGGTACTGTTTAAAGTTTTTGTATCCTATTATTATCTTGATAGGTAATAGCAGAATGTCCAAATGTCCTTAAATGTGTACAATGTGTATTTATATCTTTGTATTATGACACTTCTTACCTGTCCAGTGGGCTGCCAATAGTGTAACTAAGGAGGGTCTGTTCAAAGTAATACCCATTATTTAGGCATTCATCTCTCAATGAAGTGAAGAGGGTTACCTGTCCAAGTTTTCCACACACCCCCTATAATGTTAGAAATGGCCCATGAGAGGGCGGGGAGGGGGAATATGATAGGTGTACCTTATACTTTGGCCTTGTTAAATTCCCCTTAGTAAATGCTATCTGGAGGTTGCCCCATAATGTTTGTGTATAATCTGCTTGCCATGTTTCAGAGTAAAAATAGTAATGTTTATTGTTTTTTCCTCAACAGTTTCCTTCCACGCCACAGGAATGGCAGACTGTGGCCTCCCACTTTGCGGAGCGGTGGGACTTTCCTAACTGCGGAGGGGCAATTGATGGGAAACATGTCCACATCGTCCCACCACCCAACTCGGAGTTGTACTATTATAATTTTAAGGGGTTTAATAGTATAGTGATGTTGGCGGTGGTGTCGGCTAATTACGACTTCTTGTATGTGGATGTGGGAAAGAATGGCCGGATGTCCGATGGCGGAGTCATCGCCCAGACAGAGTTCTACAGGCGTCTCCAGAATGGCAGCTAGGACTTGCCAGCTCCAGAGGACAATGTGGAAGGACTCCCATTTGTGTTCATTGCTGATGAAGCGTTTGCGCTGGGGGACCACCTGATGCGGCCATTCCCAATGAGGACCCTCACCCCGGAAAAGAGGGTTTTTAATTACTGGCTGGCCAGAGCCTGAAGAGTGGTGGAGAACACATTTGGAATCCTGGCCAGCCGGTTCCGACTATTTCTGACACCCATCCATATGGCGGAGTATAAACTGAACCATATTATACTGGCGTGCTGTGTTCTCCATAACTTTTTAAGGAAACATTCGGCCAAGTATGCTGGCGCAGTTGGGCCTGAGGCCGGAATCCTACATCAAACCACACTGACGGCGCTTGAAAGTGGCCGTCCTGACTTGCCCTCCCTGAGTGCCCGTGATGTCCGGTTACGCTACCTGGAGTTCTTTGCGGGTAGTGGGGCTATCAATATGCCAGACAATCTGTGAAGCCTTTTTATAATAAAAAATAAATAAATTCTTTGTGGACATTTACTGCTTGTGTTTGTTTTAGCTGACCCTGACAGAAATGTGTTGAGTCCAGAAAATGTTGTGATTGTGTAACCTTATACAAAGCACTGTTGGCTGTTATTTCCTAAATGCAAAAACACATTTCACTACAAGTGCACTTGCAACTGCACTGAAACTGCACTTGTAGTGCAAAGAGGATTTGCCCTTAGGAAATAACCCCCATTTTTACTGAAAACAGCAATTACATCACCCCAAAAGTGTTGTATTGTAGTGTTGAGACAATAATCCACACATTCTTGAGTAAGCAACTTTTTTATACCTGCACAATCACATGTGCATTTACCAAAGGTTTTTAAAACAAACCAACATGTTTGTTGTATAACAATTTTTGCAGTAGCATTATCAAAAATCGAAATGTCCATTTCAGATAAAACAGGCCTGTGTAAAACCAACAAGAAAGACAAAAAATTTGAACTTACAAAGTTCACATTAGGTAAAACCGGAAGGCTATATCAGACATCAGTATTTAGGAACTGAGTTTGATATAGCGTTCAGATGGGGGGAAATCACCCCTGGAAAAGCCAAATTTGGAAGATGCACACCAATTTATGAATGTCAACATGTGCTATCTGCCATCAGGGGGGATTAAGGGACGTGTTTTGGGGGAGCAAGCCCTTCCTCAACGCTACTTTATAATTGAGGAAGGGGTTGCACCCCCAAAACGCTTCCATTGATCTCCCGTGATGGCAGATAGCACATGTTGACACACTGTGTGCATCCTCCAAATTTGGCTTTTCAAAACAAAAGAAAAAAAAAAAAAAGTTTTAAAAGATTGGACCACAATCCAAAAAGTGATTTTGTGGGGTTTTAAATTCGCCCCAAAACATCAATGATGTTATTATTTTTTTTAATCACATCATTGATTTTTTGCTGTATGTTTTGCAGTTCTACATTACACCCCATGATCTCCCCGATCAGGATCTGGGCACTTTCTGATGTGAAACGTTCTGGATCCCTCACATCACGATCACCTAAAAAAAGAGAAACAAAACAAAAACAGGTATCAAAAATCTGCCACCATCCATCTCTTTTATCTGAGTCTGTGGTCGCAGACACTCACCTGTTGTGGTGCCAATCTCCACAACATCTTCTTCTTCCTCCTGCTCTTCTTGGGTTGGTGTTAGTTCCCCTTCTTCCAGAGGTGGGGGGTCTGTGGTCTCCTCGGATGAGGGGTGTCCTCCGAGTCTTTTCTCCCCTATGTAAAACAAAAATGGTATAATTAGCACACAGATATTTGATGGCAGAACTAGAAATAGGAAACATTGCTTGGAAGTGGGGTACAATTGTCTATTTTAGCCGAGTTCCAAGATGTCTTTTTTTTAATGCCCTTTGTCAAGCTGCAATACTTTACCTGTTTGGTACAAGCTTCACAGATGTAGCCCCCCCTATAGTATACACTGGAGCACCTGTGTGGCCCCCTAATAAAAATGGTGTTCTGGGGTCCCACACTAGTGCTCCAGTGTCCAGATGTGAAAACAGCTGCTCAGTGTCCTCTCCTTACACAGAATCTAGTTTCATTTCATTTCATTCTAGTAACAAACCCATCTACACAAACAAATATTTGGCATCCAAGTAGGCCCAAAAAAATGTGGGAAAATGCATATGGCCTAAACAATGGTGTTTTAGAGGCCGAAAGAAAAATGGAGCATATGGAGCAGCACGAATGGAATAAAGACAGAAAGAATAGGAACACAGCACAACTACTTACTTTTTTGCAGCACTCTCCGGATCTTTCGGTACTGCTCTGGCTCTCTCAATTTCAGGTCCGACCATCGCTTCCTGAGCTGATCTTTCGATCGTCGTACCCTGAAATTCTTCTGCAGACTTTTGATCACTTTCGCCATGATCTTGGCCTTTCGGATATTGGGGTTGGGGTAAGGCCCATACTTTCCGTCATAGTCGGACTTCTTCATGATGTCGCCCATCTCCAACATCTCCCCAAAGGACATATTTGTGGCCTTAAAACGTCTCCTTCTGGATCGGGACGTGTCCGGATCCGGGCTTTCCTCCTCCTCCTCCTCCTCCTCGTTCCTGCAATTATCACGCACCTGCTGTGACTCCGCCATGTGCTCTTCCCCCACTGCGCCGAACAAAAAGGGGCGGGGAATAGACTAGAAAGAACGTCAGGGGCGGGCGGAGTTACACACATGCGCAGTGTGTATAAAGCGTGCGTATTACGTAGGATCTGTGAGCGGAGGAAGGAGCATTGGACGCGCCGATCGTAAGAACGAAGGTAAGAGACAAACTTGTGCCTATACTGCTTCTACATTGAGGCCTATATTGTAACAAGATTAGGAGAGTTTTGTCTGACATTAGGCTTTGTCTTGTGTTGTGTCTTGCAGTGAACATGGATATGCTAATGAAAGATAATGACTTCATGTCAGTATTCCTAGATATGTTAAGGGAGCTGCCCTGATTAAACACCCCCATTTCAAGAACCAAGCAAAGAGGAAGGCAGCACTGGTGCAATTGTGTGAAATTGTGAAGCAGGTGATCCCCATGGCAGACATCACCTATTTAAAGATCTTCATTGGTGGCCTGAGGAGCACATATCTAAGGGAGCGCAAGAAAGTCCTGGATTCACAGAGATCCGGAGCAGCAGATGACATCTATGTCCCCAGGATGTTGTACTACGACAGGCTGCATTTTCTGGCAGGCCAGACTGAACCCAGGCCATCCCTCTCCAGTCTTCCTTCCACGCTTCCCTCCCCTCCGGCTGAGACTTCTGACGCCCAACCTGGGCCTTCCAGGCCACATGTGGAGGAGCCCAGATTGAGCCAGGTATAGCATTCCTCTAAATATTTCTGCTTGTCCAATCAATGATGTTGACTAGATGTTAGTTGGGAGTACTAATTTATGATTGTGATTGATGATGCAAAACATTACAACCATGTCCCTTTTTCATACACAGGGAAGTCTCAGCCAGGAGGTGGCCGGCCGAGCCGGCTGGCTGATCTGCAGGTCCCTCCACCCCCCCTGGAAAGAGAAAGTGGCAGTAGGAGGAGTGCCCTAGAGGAGGCTACCAGAGGACTCTTTTGGAGGGCTACAGAGGTCCTGGGAGCACCACAGACCGTGGAGGAGGACATTGCTGCCGTCATTGCATATAAAATGCAGAGGATGGAGGAGGGCCAACAAGCCATGTGTGAGGCGCTCATATTGGAGGCTCTTAACAAAGGTATGAGGGGCCAAATGAAAGCTCAGACACACCTTTGCGATGGTCCTCCTCCTCCTCCTGCAGGTCCTCCTCCTCCCTCTCCTCCAGGTCCTCCCAGTCCTCCTCCTCCTCCAGGTCCTACTCCTCCTCCTGCCACATCTCCAACAGCACAGCCACAGCCGGGAAGGAAGCGTGAAAGGAAGACCAGAAAGTGAGGACCCTGGATCCAGTCTGGTCGGCCAAAAAATGCAGCCTCTTGTGGTACCACAGCCTGGGGACACACATGTCATCTGCTGCTATCCGGATCTCTGCGAATTCTGGACCAGACTGCCCTCCCTTACATATGGACTCCTCAGGCCACCAATTTTGATGTTCAAGAATTGATGTCTGCCGTGGGGGTCCAAGGCTTCGCTAATTTCTCATGTTGATCCAGTGTTGCCTTCCTCTTTGTTTGGTTCTGATCCCTTAATAAAGGATTTTTGTTTTGAATTATACTCTCCTATGTGTTTTACTTCAAAAATGACAGTTTGTTTGTGAGGATTCAGGTACATTTCAAATATACAATGTGAAATGAACAAGGGACACCAACAACAAACAATCTCCTTGAGATTAAATAATACAAGATATCAATGGTGTTGGGGTAACTTGACACACAAAACACACACAAAAATATTCTGGAGTAAAAATAAAAATAACATTGAACCAAAGATCAGCCTTTGAAAAAATCCAAACATTAAAAAAAAAAGGCTTAAAATCCCCCAAAAAATTAAATAAAAAAAAAAATTCTGTCAGATGTGACAACTAATAACAATATATTCAGGGAATCCCAATAAAAAAACAAAAATAAAACTTTGTGAGAAGTCTGTGTGAATATGAGCAGCAAAACTACTTAATTCTTGTCACATTATAAAGAAGAAGAGAGTGCACTGTATTAAACCATTTTTAACATTGCAGCGTGACGAAAGTGCTGTATCCATTGCGAACGCTAAGTTTACCAGAACAAGCTGTTCCGTCTTGGAATTTCTTCTGAGCATGCGTGGCACTTTGTGCGTCGGAACAGGCCACACACGGTCGGAATTGACGCAATCGGATTTTGTTGTCGGAAAATTTTATCTCCTGCTCTCCAACTTTGTGTGTCGGAAAATCCGATGGAAAATGTCCGATGGAGCCCACACACGGTCAGAATTTCCGACAACACGCTCCGATCGGACATTTTCCATCGGAAAATCCGACCGTGTGTACGGGGCATTATTCTACATATGCAAGAGGAGTATCGATATTAATCAGTAAATCTCTTCCATGTATAATGGAACAGGTCTATACTGATCCCCAAGGCAAATATGTAATAATAGTATTTACGGTGTGGGGTACGCGATATATAGTAGTGGGGGTGTATATTCCCCCTCCTTTTTCTTCGTCCACCCTATACTTAATCTTGGAGAAAGTAATTTCGTATTATCCGGCAAAACTGTTGTTGATGGGTGATTTCAATGCCATTATGGCCCCTGACCTGGACAGACCTGTTCCCCCAAAACAATTTTCTACAGATTTACTTACCTGGGCTCAAGTAATGGGCGTAACTGAGGTCTGGAGGTGGAAATATCCTGAGACTAGAGCCTACTCTTGTTTTTCTGCCACATATAAAACCTCTTCTCGTATTGACCTCACCTTTGCTAATCCGACTATGCTGTCTGATGTATTAGATGTATCATATCTACCCAGCGGACTCTCATATCACTCGCCATTACTTCTTAAAATTCATGCCCCATCCTATAGAACTGCAGCCCTATGGTGCTTGGGGACCCACTGGCTTTCTCATGTAGACCTGACGACCAATATCACACCACGATTGGCGGAATATTGGGAGTTTAATGAGGGATCCTCCTCTGTTGCAATGATATGGGACGCCTTCAAGGCCTTTTCCAGGGGACAATATATCTCCTCTATTGCTGGGATTCGCAGGGAACAGGCAGCCGTTGCAACAGCGCTACAGCAAGCTGTGCAACGTCAGTCTGATATTTATACTACTGACCCTACTAATATCCATTTTGACCTCCTGAATGCTGCAAAACGTAAGCTACATCTCCATCTTACTGAGATCACCAGATTAGATCTACATCAGAATAAACAAATGTTCTTTGAACAGGGGGACCGTAATGGTTGTCTTCTAGCGATGTTGGCACAGCCTGATTATCCTCCAACAGTGATTCCCAATGTGGTGTCTGCCTCAGGTGCATCAGTTTCTTTATTACCAGATATATTAGAGGTCTTTCGCCCATATTATAGTTCTCTTTATACCTCTATGTTGCCTTCTGACTTTCAGCCCAAGGATTTGGCATCCTGGCTAGACCCATTGGCATTAGGCTGGCTTTCAGATAAAGAAAGAGAATCTCTGGTGGGGCCAATAACCCCAGAGGAGGTACTGAGAGCAATCAAATCATTTCCGCGGGGGAAGTCTCCGGGTCCAGATGGCCTCCCCATAGAGTTTTATAAGACACATGGGAATATATTAGCTCCCAAGCTAGCACAACTTTATTCTCAATGCCTGACAGATGGAGCCCTTTCAACTTCTATGAGCCATGCCCATGTTATACTAATTCATAAAGATCTAAAAGATCTCTCATTGTGTGCCTCCTATAGGCCAATTGCCCTACTTAATACAGATTTTAAAATTTTGACTAAATTACTTACCATCAGACTGCAGCCACTATTACCATCTGTTGTAGATATTGATCAAACTGGCTTCATGGCCAACAGGTCAACCGGTGTAAATTTGAGACCTTTGTTTACTAATATACATGCAAAGCATTTGAATGAATGTACTAGGGTGGTGGCCTCCTTAGATATTTAAAAGGCCTTTGATACTATCGAAAGGCCTTTTCTTGGGGATGTCCTTAGAAGGATGGGGTTCCCCCTGATCTTTATTAAATGGATACAGATAATTTATCAAAACCCCACCTCAGCTATCAAGTTGAGAGGTAGCTTATCACAGTCTTTTTCTCTGTCAAGGGGTACTTAACAGGGCTGCCCCCTCTCTCCAGTCCTTTTCGCCATAGCGATGGAACCGCTAGCGGAGGCTCTCCGTACTTCCCTTCATGTTAAGGGATTTCGCGTTGGCTGGCTGGAGGAAAGGGTCGCCTTGTATGCGGACGACCTGCTCCTCTTTCTTAATGACACAGGACCATCACTTAGGGGGGCCCTACAAGTCCTCAATTCTTTCTTCGCAGTCACAGGCTTTAAAGTAAACTGGGAAAAGTCACTTGTATTTCCTATAGACTCTGCGGCTCGTGCTACTGCTGATATGGATACCCCCCTAAGATGGGTGGAGAATTTTAAATATCTACGGGTGGTGGTTTCCAGACAGGTTTCAGACTATATACCCCTAAATTTAACACCTGTGATCCAGGAGACTCAACAACGGCTGAAGGCATGGGAGTCATTACCCCTTTCATTGTTAGGACGCATACATTTAATAAAAATGAATGTATTACCTAAATTCACATATTTATTTCGACACTCTCCCCAGTGGATCCCTAAATCTTTCTTTGCAAGGCTACATCGTATTTTCTCAGCATTCATATGGAGATCAAAGCCCCCTAGGTATATCTGGGCAACATTGGTACACCCGACCTCCCAAGGTGGCCTGGCATGTCCAGATTTCCATAAATATTACTTGGCTTCTCAGGCCGTAGTTACTAGGCTAGTAACTACGGCCTGGTGGCTTAACCCAGATACCTCAAATTCCGCTACTCAGGTAGAAGCAGCAGTGCTGGGATCTCTAGAGGAGCTGAAATTTTTGATCTTTCGGGGCCCTCGTGCTCCATATTCATTGACACCATCTATGCTTACCACGCTACCAGTATGGGGAGAGGGCCTCAAAATTGAACGATATCCCCTACAGGCAATATCACCTAATGCTCCCCTCTGGTTAAATCCCACTCTGGAGCATTTCTATTCACTACCCGACCCCTATGCTTGGACTAATTTTAAGATAAAAACAGTGACACAGATCATTTTGGATAAATCTTTGATTTCTTTTTCCCAATTAATCTCTGATTTCAATATCCCTCAGTCTTATTATTTTCGTTTCCTTCAACTCTCCCATGCCTTCAGCTGTCAATTCTCTGGCTCTCCTCTACAACTAGTCCAATCTGCCTTAGAGAAGCTTCTTAGGTTGGATTGCACAAAGAATGCCGCATCTAAATTGTATCTTCACTTAACAACTGCCTCTCTCCCTGATTTAGAAAAATTAAGATCAAAATGGTCTAAGGATATCCCTGAACTTAATGAGGATGATTGGGATAATATATGGGACTCTCCCTTCAACTCTCTCGTCTCCTTGAGAGACAGACTTATTCAGTTTAAGATAGTCCACAGGGCATACTACACCCCCCACATATTAAATAAAATTAATTCAGACTCTGCTCCTGGCTGTTGGCGATGTGGGGAGATTCCTGGAGATTTTACCCATATATTCTGGACTTGTCCAGCTATCGTAAGGTATTGGGAAGAAATACTAGCTTTTATATTCAAAATAACATATATCCCACTGCAACGATCAATGCCAATATGTATTTTAGGTCTGATAGAGCAATTTATTCCTACGACAGCAGGGCACACTTTGGTGGGGCTGCTTTTGTTCTATGCTCGTAAAGCCATAGCTCTCAGCTGGAAGAAAACCACCCCCCCATCGCTGACTTTGTGGAAACAACTCATTAATAATAGCTTACCATTATACAAAGAAACATATATAAATAGGGGTTGTCTCCTCAAATATGAAAAGGTTTGGTCCAAATGGCTCACGGACCCCTCTACAGCCTCAATAGCCTCCTAGAGGAATATGACTCTTTGCAATCTCTCCATTAGTTATTGGGCTCTAGGTGTACATATGTAACACGGGATGACACCTTTCTCTAAAATCAACTGGCATAGGAACCAGGTATGACCAATGTATGTATGTATGTATGTATGTATGTATGTGGGGTATGTTTTGTTTATTTTTTTTTGTGTTTTTTTTTCAATGTATATAGTTTCTTTAATTGCTGCAAATATTCATTTTTGTTTGTTGTCTGTTTTTTTGAAAATTAATAAAAACGTTTATTTAAAAAAAAATATATGAAATGTTTATTATGAATCCTATATTTCTTTGCTAAGAAAAAAAATGTGTTGTCCTGCATGGGGATATCTCTCCCCACACTAATCACCTGGCCTAAGATAATTAATAATAGTCTTCCTTTGTACAGACTTACTTTTGAACTCTGGAAGAAACGCAACTCTAAAAAATTATGGGGTACGTGGCTTTCTAGTCCACATACATTGATATCTCTCTAGACCCAGATTTTTTTTATTGTTTTTGTACCTTTTTTTGTACAATGTATGAGAAATTTAATAAGACATAACTTAGAAAAAAAATAACTCCAGGAAAACAGCTAAATACATAGATAAATCACATCTACATATTAACTAATCCTAATACACCAGTGTTTACTATTACCTTAATTACAGTATGCATTTGTATGCAGAGGAAAAATAAACTTTTGTGAATTGATTTTTGATGTAAGTTTAGATCTATTATCATTACTTTACATACATCAACTTCAAAAGATAATTACCAAAAATGCATGCACTTGTTCAGCAGAATTTCCTAACACTGCACCTATTTAGGTACACGCAATGGACAACAATTTGCTATTAAAATTTATAAGAAACCTTGGTCACCTGTTCCTGTTATTGATTTACTTTCTAATAAACTTTCTAAACATTCTAAAGATACCTTTGTCATGTCCAGCTTTAGAAGAAAAATTAAATTAGTTTATTGCATAGAAATTTTAATGCTTGATGATATAACTTTATGGACTTGTAGAGACCCTAACTCATGCACAGTGGCATATCATCCATATGTGCAGGGTGTGTGATGCACACGGGCCCCCAAGGCCAGGGGGCCCCACTGTGCCCTGTCACACTTTTCACACATGGAGTAGGGGAAAAAAACCATCATGCTCATTTTTTAGGGTCCCAAGTTGGTGTACAGTCCAGGAGCTTTGGGACCTTTTTCTCCCTGCACAAGAAGAGCGGCGGCGGCAGCCGCATTTGCCGATGACTTTTCTTTAGATATGGCCGGTGCCACCCACTTCATTACAACTGGTGCCTGATGGAGTTATATGGCTTGCAGTGCTGCACCCCATTTACATTTTGAGGGCTGGGCTTTGCAGCGTGGGAGAATAGGCGAGGAGCTGTTTGAATCTGGAGAGAACTGATCGAGTGGGGCACAGCCAGTACTCTCTTCCCCGGCGCAGAAATGAATTCGCCTGTCCCGCATGTGCTTGGTCCGATGCCCCAGCCAGCCCCATTATCGTTTGTGGAGAAGGTCTGGAGCGTATGTGATCCACTGATGTCACCGGCCCTCCTTCCCTGGCCAGGAGAGGGAAGAACCTGACAGAGAATGCCAGTAGAGCTGTGCTCAGTGCAGACACGCTGAGGTATCAGGTTTCCCTGTCTGTCTCCCACAGCCAGGATCATGAACTACCAACTGCAGGAGAGGAGGAGGGAGTGGGGAGGAGGGCTGCCAGTGAACTCGGGATCTCAGCTTGTCAAACACAGGAGGTGGAGGAAATCTGTTCACAGCACTCAAGACTACACAGAGTGTCCCATGTGTAAGTACGGTGGCTGCTGTTCCTGCACCATATTTCCTGCCTGGCTGGGAGGACACAGGAGGGGAGCTGAGAAGCACCTTGTATGGGGTGAGATGATGATCTTTATTGCCCCCCCATTTTTTACCCCTCCTGCCCCCCTGGTGGTGGTGGTGGGGACTCCTTGCTTACAGCAGAGAAGCCAGCCAGTAACCCTAACCCAATGTCATTCGTACAAATTATTAAGAGTTCTTCATTATGTACAGCCTTAGCCTCTGATTGGCTGCCTGCAGCCTTTTATTATTGGTTGAATCTGTGATAGCTCTTTGACTACTGTAGTCAAAGAGCTATATCAGCCTCAACCAATAACAGAAGGCTAAGGGGCTGCAGGCAGCCAGTCAGAGGCTAAGGCTGTGAATAACGAGGAGCCCTTAATAACCCGTTGCAGCAAAGCAGTAGCAGCCAGCCAATAACGCCTACATAAATTACATAGGGGCTAATGGCTGGCTGCTATGCTGCGACAGATTATTAAGGGCTCCAGTCCTAGCCATTCCCAGCCAGGGTCTCCATACCCTCCATGGCTCCAGGTGAGGGGGTAAAAAAATGAGTAAAGAAGGAACACCCTGTAAGGAGATTCCATAATACATTGCATTATGATTGATTATTGATTTTACCCTGAGGATATATGTTCAGGATTGCTTATCTGCTTAATGATTTGAAAATTATCTTGGTATATTTCAGTGAATGTGACAAGCTGTGTCTTATGACAGTATTACTTAATAACTGAATTATCTCATTGCAATATCACCCTGTCTGTCTATTCTTGTTAGATGTCTTCATCTGAGGAAACATCTGTTTGTGGTTTTTATCTCTGTACACTGTTGCTGGGTATGAAAAGGCCAGCAACGGCCAGAATTAGCCGTTTTAGGAACTTGTGGTTGGGCAACTGATGGTCAGCAGACGTTAACAGAAAGTAAGGAATCATTGAACTGTATTAGCCTGAACTGTATTGGCTTGAACTGTAGAGGTTAACATTAAGGTCACAAGATGAAGACATTACTAATATATGCTAATGAACATTTATGTGTATTATTCTGATTGGCCCCAAAAATTGGGGCAGAGTCTTGTAAAGACAGCATAAAAAGCCTACCACCACAATAAACCATTGTAATCATTCAATACGTACCTTGTGTGTATGTGTAATTGATTATCCGCCGGCGAGGACCTCCACTGAGCCATCTCAAGAGCCTAGGCCGCAAGCAGAAGTCGGGCGCCTAACAGTTTTGGTACCAGAAAGTGGCGGGGTGTGTTTGAACAGGTAAGTCGTTTACTCCTTTTTACCTATTTTTTGGTAACTGGTGTTGATACTTGCCATGTTCAAATAACCTTGTATGTCCACCCACTTACATAACTGTGCCTTCGCAACGGACTAGGCTGGTCCCTTGGAGGGTTAAGAAGGGCTCGCAGGTTTTTAAATAGTCTGACTAGGTTGGTCTGACTGTGTTGAGTAGATATATGTGTATGTAAAACTCGGGAAGTATAGAATACGCCCGTAGTATAAGGAGTGGCTGAGTGGACGTCCAATTTTTGGGGAAAATATTGGAAAGTGCACTTATAATAACATGTTGATATAATGTAACTTTATTTTGCCACTGTATATATAAGATTTTGCTTGTTTTCTTTTAGGTACCACCGTAAGTATATACAGTATTAGAGAATTAGAGATAAGTGTATGATATATATGTGTATGACAACTGAATGTAAAGTACTGTATTGATTTAGAGGATTTTTTTGTTAAGGCATTACACATATATGCACTAGATGAACCACATAAGGCGAGAACCTGATTGTAGTGAGATAGCACCCGCTTGCCCACATTGCACTTTTGGTTTACTGTTCCTTAGTGTTGACAGGACGTGGATCCTGCTCACTACTAGACCAACCGGATTTTCATACCGACTTGGTGCAAGGGGAGTTTATCCTGCTACAAGGAGGGGTACCCTATACCGAGTACTAAGGGTTAACCTTCATAGCTATTTCAGCCCCACAGCAATAAGAGACCAAGGGACTTACTCCCAAGTCAGGGAACAGATTATAGCACAAACAGGTTGCTTTCATCTCTGTCCCTGTACTAGACACACACTACCAAGATTATTAGATGGGGAATTCTGCGGCAACCCAGACCATGGCCAATCCATCTCCCTATGAGTATGTTAAAAACACACTACCGGGGCCACAGGTAGAACCGTTTTGGACACAGGTCAGAGAGAGATGCCAACAATTGGGGATACATGACCCGGGGCCAGTAGGTCCCTGTTCTGAAGACGATTGGAAGGAAGTGAGCAAGGTGTGTCAGGTACACAAGCACTCCTACCCACCTGGGAAATGGGAAGACACCCAGTATATGAAAGATTGTTACAAAATATGGAATAAATGCCTAGCCAAATATAAAACAAAGTATGTAACTAAAGCCCCCACACCAAAACCTGTAAACTCACCCGCCCTATCTCAGCAACCTGAAGCACCCCCCCCTTATGTGATGGTTAAACAGGAAGATGGAACATTGGGTCCATGTCTTCAGCTGTATCCATCTTTGGATCCAGCAGTATTGGCTACCATGGTATATGGGGCAGCTGATCAGGCACAAGTTACACGATGGGAAAACGAAAGTAGGGACAGGGAAGAGGAAGTCCGGGCAGAAGGTATACGAAGGAGGGAAGAAGAGAGGATTAGGAGGTTGGATCCGAAGGAAAGGGAATTAGAAGAGAAGTTAAAAGAGCTTAAGAAAAGAAAGGAGGAATTAGAGGAGAAAATGTCTAAAAGGGAGGAAGAGCTAGAACATTACAAAAGAGAGCTAGATAAGAGGGAGGGTGAAATAAGAGAGTATTCTGCGATAACTAAGGAAGAAAGGGACGGAATGTCCCTGGAAGAGGGAGAAGAGGAAGGAGTCAGGAAGTTAAGCCCCAGGGAAAAGGAATGGGAGGAGAAACAGAAAGAATTTAATAAAAGACAGCAGGAAGAGGAAGAAAGGATACAGAGGAAAAGGGAAGATTTAGAGGCGTACGAGAAGAAACTAGAGAAAGAGGCAAGAAGGATAAAGGAAGCTGAGGAAAAGATAATTTCACAGCCATCCACTACACTCAGAAGCCAAACTAAACCGGCCATAAGCCAGAAACCCCCACAGGAGGAAAGGGAGCAGGGAAAGCAGAGTGAATCCTCTACTGAGGAAAGAGAAATAGAAGTGGAACAGGAAACTCTAGGTGCCACCTTTAAAGCACCACTTATGCATATAGGGGAAACGGTAATACATATTCCCCTACCCCTAGGCACACTGTCAAAAATAAAGGAGTTATTCCCCAGCCCAAAGAAAAGCCCTAGGGAGGCCGGCGCTTTCCTTGCAAAATACAGTGCAGGGACGAGCCTGGATAAGGAAGATATAACAGGGATCCTCAGTATAGTTGACCCTGACAGTCCAGAAGGGCATCCCGTAGATTCCTTATGGACAGCTCACATAGAAGAAAATAAAGATTGGGTGTCTTTTTGGAAAGGTATGGGGAATCATTGGTCTACTATATACAAGGGTTCATCCGCACTTCAGGAACTTATCCTAGCAAAACAGGGACCGAAGGAAAAATTCTATGAATTTTGTACCCGGGTATATGGTCTGTGGAAAGCAGTAGATAACGCCAACCCCCAATTGTTCACCACCACCATTATGGCCGGTGGCGATACGAAGGTGACACAGTTGCTTAAATTCACTAATCCAAAGTGGGCAGAACAACCCCCAGATGAATTTATGAAAGATGCTAGGTCACGAGAAACATCAGGGGTATTTGAGCAGAAGGGTGGCATTTTTCCCTCCCTGACACCAACCCAGACTCTGCCAACTGGTGGGACTCCGCCCACCCACATAATGACAATGCAACCTTATCCACCAATGCAATCTTATTCACCAGACCAGGGTTACCCACCAGACCAGGGGTGCTTTAACTGTGGGGAACTGGGGCACTGGAAGTCCCAATGTCCCTACAGAACTAGAACAAACGCCCAGAGAGGAAGAGGTAGGAATCTTAACACCACCCCCCGTCGCCTTCAGGATATCAGGTATCCTCACCCACCACAACCCCAACCACCCCCACCACAACCCCAATACCAGCCTCAGCCTAATAGACCACCCCCACGCATCCCGATGCAGTGGCCATCCGCTCGGCGGACACCACAATAGGGATGCCAAGAGTATGTCCCGTCCCTCAGCCTTGTGTGTTACAATCCATCGTGGAAAAGTCTTCCGCAGGTACTATTGCGGGTAGACAATCACCTGATATGTCTACTTTTGGATTCAGGGGCTACATTCAGTAGTCTGAATGATGCCATATATGACACACCGCACTGCACTGAGGGAAACTCTATTGGTATAAATGGGACATCAGTTACCCACCCCATCACTCCACCATTGCCCGTGGCCACCCCAGAAGGGCAGGAACTGTGCACCCAGAGTTTTGCTGTCCTTGTGGATTGCCCAGTATCATTAATGGGGAGGGACCTACTCTCAAAACTGAATATCACCATTAAATTTGACAGAGGGGGCTCCCTCACTGCCAGCTCACCGTTTTGCGATTTACATGCTCCAAAAAGACACACTTTCAGGGGACTCTTTGCATCATTGCCACCCACTCTAGAAGCACATGCTATATGGGCAGACAACAAAGGGAGTGTGGGTTTTATTAACTGTACACCTTACACACCACAAATGCGTCCAGACGCTGAAGTACAATATCACAAGCAATACCCCCTGCCACTTGAAAAAATTGAAGGCATCACACCATTAATCAACGATTACATAGCAAAAGGGATTCTGAAACACATTATAAGCCCCTGGAATACACCAATCTACCCTGTGAAAAAGGCGAATGGGGAATGGAGGCTTGTACAGGACCTAAGGGCCGTCAACAAGCAGGTTATACCTTTGCCACCCTTGGTAGCAGATATTTCTTTTATCTTTTTGAAAATACCTGCTGATTCCCTTTGCTACACAGTAGTGGACCTGGCGAATGCATTCTTTAGCATCCCGATCGATGATGGGGTATTGCCCATGTTTTCATTCTCATGGGGGAGGGGTAAACAGTTGACCTGGTCAAGATTACCGCAGGGGTATGTGGAGAGTCCAGCAGCCTTCTCCATGGTCCTTAATGAGACAATTAAGTCATGGACTGCTGAGCGCGGGTCGGTGCTAATACAGTATGTGGACGACTTGCTCCTGTGCAGTCGATCTGCTGAAGATTGTGCGGTCGATTCCACATCTCTGTTACATCACCTGGCCAGGACTGGCCACCTAGCATCACGAAAGAAAATACAATGGTGTCAAAGTCAGGTAGAATACCTGGGATGTATTCTGAAGGAGGGGACCAGCCTGGTATCCCCCAAACGTGCCGCAGCCCTGCAGGCTCTCAGTCCTCCAAGAGACAAAGCAACTTTGCTCTCATTCTTGGGCGCAATCGTATATTGCCGCCAATGGATCCCAGATTGTTCATATTATGATGGCATTCTGAGGGAGGCTACTGTGTCCACTGCCCCAAAGACAGTAGATTGGACAACAGAAAGGCTCTGTGCTTTTCAGGCCTTGTTACAAAGTCTGACTCAGGCCCCCGCCCTGGGATTGGTAGAATATGGCAAACCCTTTCAATTATACTGTGTGGTATCGGGAAATTCTTTTGCTGCGGTTTTGACACAGCAACATGGAACCGGGTACCGACCAGTCTCCTATCTCTCAAAAAAGTTGCCTACCCAAGTACAAGGGATGCCATCTTGTCTACAAAACCTTGCTGCTTGTGCTATGGCAGTTCAGGAGGCTAGCAAATCAGTATTAGGCCATGAACTGACTCTCTACACTACTCATTCAGTAACTCACCTCCTGCAAAACATGAACACACAGCATATGACAGCACAGAGGCTTAGTGGGTATGAGATCACACTTCTGAATACTGATAACCTCACCCTCAAACACGCACCACCAAGTAATCCCATTGTCCGTCTTTTACACTCTTTGCTCAAGCTACCACGAGACCCTGATCAGAAGCACAATTGTGTTGAACAGGTTGCAGCAATAACCAGCCCTCGCCCAGATCTCACTGACATTCCCCTACCAGGAGTACAGGACGTCTTCATAGACGGCAGTTGTTCTCGCCCCTCTGATGCAACATTCCTGACAGGGTATGCCATTGTCCAACTACCTGATGTGGTATTGGAAGCAAAAGCCTTACCACCCTCCTCGGCACAGGTAGCAGAATTGGAGGCACTCACAAGAGCTTGCATACTTTTCTCTGATGAGGAGGTAAACATCTACACAGATAGTAGGTACGCTTTTGGCGTCACGCACGACTATGGCGTAATCTGGGCGAATAGAGGATTTAAAACCGCTGACAACAAGCCAATCGCTAACTCTACGCAAATTAAAGCACTCCTGCAAGCGATTCTTCTCCCAAAGAGGATAGCGGTCATCAAGGTAAAGGCACATTCATCAGATAACAGCAGAGTTTCCAAAGGAAACGCTCTGGCAGACAGAGAAGCAAAAAAGGCCGCTGCCCTATACATTGGTCAGCCAGCCCCCACAACAATGTTCTTCAAAGAACATTTTACATCACCCAACTTTAAAACCGTTGTGGCACAAATACAAGGATTAGCTACAGAGGAGGATGTTTCTTTTTGGGTCAAGGATGGCTTGACCAAGGACCAAGAAGGTCTTTGGTCAAAAGAGGGGAAGATATTGGGCATACCAGAATCAAGCAGTGTTCTCATACTTTCCTATCTCCATGGTCCAGGACATATAGGTACCACCGCCCTAACAAACATGTACGCAAAGTCTTTCTGTACAAACAATTTAAGTAAACAGGCAAAACTCCTCACCAGCAGTTGTCTGACCTGTGCACAAAACAATGTCCAAGGGAAAAATCATGGATTACATGGCCACCTGCCCCCACCCCTGGGTCCCCTAACAGATTTGCAAATAGACTTTACACACATGCCCAAACAAAAAGGCAATTTGAAATGCCTTTGCGTGATCGTATGCAAATGGTCAGGTTGGGTCGAAGCTATTCCGTGTACAGGTGAGACCGCTAAAATTGCTGCCAAATGCCTACTGAACCATTGGGTTTGTAGGTTCAGAATACCAACGGCCATATGGTCAGACAGAGGACCTGCCTTCAGCTCCTCTGTCACACAGACTTTAGCTAAGCTACTAGGCTTACAGTGGAAATTGCACATCCCTTACCACCCACAAAGTGCAGGAGTAGTGGAAAGAATGAATAGGAACATTAAAGACAAGTTAAAAAAGGCTACGGGGGGCACCATGAAAGGATGGTTGGATTACCTTCCTTCTGTCCTATTTCAGATCAGAACAACGCCACATGCTAGAACAAAACTCTCGCCCTTTGAGATTTTGATGGGAGTTCCTGCAAACATAGAGCTGCCCCTCTTAGATCAAAACACTGACATTAACATCTATTCTCAACAGGAAATGTACGTGAAAAATCTGGTAAGTATGTTACAGGATATGAACGAACAAGTCTCTGTCACCTTTTCTCCTCTTTCAACAGAACCTACTCATCCTTTTATCCCAGGAGACAAAGTACTGGTGAAACAACTGGCACACAAAAAGAAGGTTGGACCCATTTTCTCTGGACCTTGGAAGATAGAGAAGGTTTCCAGAACTGCTGTACTGACCGATCTAGGAAACACCTGGATCCACGCCAGCCGGTTAAAGAAGTGTCCACAGCAACCCCAGACCCCTGACCCTCCTCCTCCAGCATCCCAAGACTCCTCTCTTCAGGAACAGCGACCAGATTTTGAGGACATTCAAGAAGGCATAAAACAAATCTCTCTGGACGACGAGACGAATTCCCCACCAACAAGAAGAAACGAGTAACAGAACTTTGCACACAGTACCTGACAAAATGATTTCTACCTTTGTGTCAGGAAAAACATTATGCCTCTGGACATGTCTGATTCTGATAGTATTCCTACCTACTTGGTTAATAGCGAATTGTGTGTACCATCCAGAAGGTTTAGGGCTACTAAAAGGGATATGTGGAAATGCCCAGACAGCCAATGCACCTAGTATAAAATATAAAAGAAGTATGTCCCCCACTGAACCCCTTTCAGGTTTCACTGACAAGATGTTGTTGTTGAAGTTTAAGTACAGTTATGCACAAAAGTCTGGTTTTGAGAAATGTTGGATATGCAGCAAACTCCACCCTAGTACAGCCAGGATCCCGTTGATGGCCATTCCCTTAAACATCACTCCTTTTTTGAAGGGAACTCCCCCCATAGTTCTTGCCAATGTCATAAGAAAAAGTCCCAATAAGCCCCTCAGTTTTCAAATTGTGGGCAGGAGCCACGCTCCAGATTGGTGCTTCATACTGGGAAACATTTCCAGGGGAGCTGAGGTGTGCAAATGGTCAAAACTTAACGTCTCCATGGCTTCCCTTACCGATAACTCATTTTTCCGCACCTCAGACCCTGTGATAAATGCTACCATCTATGACCTTTTCAATTCTAGTTCCCACTCCACGGTCGCACAGTTACTAGCTCTGCTGATGGCATCTGGTCATTCAAAAGGCGCAAGGACCATTGTTAGTCAACGACCCTTGGCACTAGGTAACACAACCTACATCTGTTGTGGCAAGCTCTGTTACCCATGGATTCCTGAGGAGCCCCAGGGGTGGTGTTACCTTGCTAAAATAGTTCCTGTAATGGGAGTAGTGGGGGATAATGGGCAAGGACACCTACTTAAAGCTAGCACCCACCCAAGATACCCTCTAAAACATCTTGGAAAGAGAGAAATGTTCCTAGAAAAAGATATGACCTGGGCTTGGTTTCCTTCCTGGACAGGTTGGGGAATAGATTTGATGAAGAAACTAAATAACTACACCTCAATCATTGATGAGATCTTGGAAAAGGACTCTGATGACATCTCAAAATTAAACCTAGAAACCAGAGCAATTAGAAAACAACTAGAGTTACATGACTTGGCTATAGAAAGCATGAGTGCAGCCCTCACTGGCCTCTGTGAAATTACTGAGGACTATGAATGCTGCACTTGGATACACAACACGAGTATCGAGATCCCTGATTACTATGATATTATTGCACAACACAGAAAAGAGGTAAACAAGCTACAACAGGATGCAAGGGATATTGGGAAAACATGGGACCCTTTCTCTACCGGGTTCAGTTTGGGAGGTCTCACTTCATGGTTGAAGAACACTGCAATGACAATTTTTACCATACTGCTTTTCATATTGTTCTTGTATGCATGCTTCATGTTACTTAAATGCCTCTGCAAAAAGGGTAGCGAAGCACATTCCGAGACCATGAAGCTGACTTCCATTTCCAGAGATCCCACGGTATGGTACGAGAACCAGGAAAATGAGGCCGGGGGATATGAATCCTTGAGGCATGATGAGAAGGTAAAATGACCATTTCGATGATATCGAATGGTCAAAGGGAGGATTGTAAGGAGATTCCATAATACATTGCATTATGATTGATTATTGATTTTACCCTGAGGATATATGTTCAGGATTGCTTATCTGCTTAATGATTTGAAAATTATCTTGGTATATTTCAGTGAATGTGACAAGCTGTGTCTTATGACAGTATTACTTAATAACTGAATTATCTCATTGCAATATCACCCTGTCTGTCTATTCTTGTTAGATGTCTTCATCTGAGGAAACATCTGTTTGTGGTTTTTATCTCTGTACACTGTTGCTGGGTATGAAAAGGCCAGCAACGGCCAGAATTAGCCGTTTTAGGAACTTGTGGTTGGGCAACTGATGGTCAGCAGACGTTAACAGAAAGTAAGGAATCATTGAACTGTATTAGCCTGAACTGTATTGGCTTGAACTGTAGAGGTTAACATTAAGGTCACAAGATGAAGACATTACTAATATATGCTAATGAACATTTATGTGTATTATTTTGATTGGCCCCAAAAATTGGGGCAGAGTCTTGTAAAGACAGCATAAAAAGCCTACCACCACAATAAACCATTGTAATCATTCAATACGTACCTTGTGTGTATGTGTAATTGATTATCCGCCGGCGAGGACCTCCACTGAGCCATCTCAAGAGCCTAGGCCGCAAGCAGAAGTCGGGCGCCTAACACACCCCTCCACAGGTTTCTCTTCTTTAATTCTGGCTACCTTGTGTCAGAGTTGCTATTAACTGGCTGCACTGCTGTATATTTACAGCCTGAGCCTCAGATTTGTTGCCTGTGTTCTGTCAAATTAGCCAACTCCAAGCACGTCACTTCTGGTTTATTTAAACCATCAGTAATTGGAGATTTTGACGAATTGCTGTTTTGACACATATTACCCACCACCATACACTCCATACGCTTCTCCTGCACATATTACCCACCACCATGCACTCCATACTCCTCTCCTGCACATACTGCCCACCACCATATACTCCATACTCCTTTCCTGCACATACTACCCACTGCCATGCACTCCGCTCTCCTTTCCTGCACATACTACCCACCGCCATACACTCCACACTCCTCTCCTGCACATACTACCTTCCGCCATATCCCCCGCACCCCTCTCCTGCACATACTACCCAACACCGTACACTTCACACTCTTCTCCTTGCACATACTACCCACCTCCATACACTCTGCACTCCTCCCCTGCACATACTATCCACCGCCGTACACCCCATACTCCTCTCCTGCACATTCTAACCACCGCTGTAGACCCCATATTCCTCTCCTGCACATACTACCCCCTGCCGTATACGCTGCACTATACATTCTCTATTTAATATTACCACATTCTGCACTATGTAAATCATCTCAGCCTCTAGTGACTATCTCCTGGCCATCTCTTTCCTGGATTCCCTGCATGCTTTTTTGATTTTCCTCTCTTCATTCCTTTGATTTACTTTCAGTTTTTAAAGACTACATATCACATCAGATTATGCAACCCGTCAGATTTTGTAATGGAAGTGACGTTCCATCACGGGCATCTTGGTACACCCTGCAGTCGACTGCAGTAAGTATACAGTAAGAACGTGCCAAGCGGACATCTTTTTACACCCTCTAAAGTCTTGCATCCCACACCTATTTTTACCAGTAACCTGAGCTAATATAGTGAAATACAGTATTTTGAAATCCGTCTGGCTGTTTTGATGTTGACTTTTCAAAGCAGCGGTGTTCTGTCAGATAAGCAAACCTGTGAGATCAGCAGGCTTGCCGCTGCTTTTAAAATTCAACATCAAAACATTCAGATAGATTTCAAAATACTGTATTTCACTATATAAGCTCAGTTTACTGTTAAAAATAAGTGTGAAATGCAAAACTCCGATGGGTGTAAAAAGATGTCCACTTGTAAGTAGGCTTACTGCAGACGAGTGCGGGGTGTACCAAGATGGCCACGACGAAACGTCACTTCCATTACAAAATCTGATAGGTCGCCTAATCTGATGAAACACCTGCAAGCTGTGATTATGTCACATGTGTGTGTTTTCTGTACTGGCTGTGCCTAATGAGACTCCTCCTTTTCAGACTGTCCAGATGTATAGTTTTAGTTCAAGTGAAGGAAGTAAAAGTGTAGGATTGTTTAAAAAGTAAGTTCTCAAACTTCAATATCATTCAGATTAATAGAAGTGGGCCAGAAATAATTGAAATTCGATATAGGCATGAATATATGGTTCTAAGTTTTGTCAATGAATGCACTATAAGCTTTCAATCTGCATGTGCTTTAACCTTTGTCATGCCTTTAAATGTACTGTATGCAGTGCCTAGCACTGTAGAATGATCATAGACTCTACTCTTTGTCATTCTTAACTAACTTAACCAAGCTGTCAAGTTTTGGAAACAACACATTAATAATGTTATATTTGACATATGGTAAAACCAATACTTGTACAGAATATGTGCTTTGCCATTGTAGGGAAAACCAACAGGCTCAACTTAGTGCTGGCCTCAGCATTTGCTTATAGGTTTTTTTTATTACAAACAAGCGCACTGCACATACAAAAAAGGAGGGGGCAAAACAGATATATATACATGGATTATCTGGGAACAAATTTAAGAATGTCACCAAGAAAAAATCTCAAAGGGGTATTCCAAACATCTTGAGAAGAGTACATCCGGTAATCAAATGAAAACGTGAAGACAATGTATGATAGAGTAGAAAATAAATACCTTTTGTGCAAACAGTGATATCAAAGACTGGTTTACGCTTACAGCTGCAGGGCATCCAGCCAACCCAATATGCCTGGAATAGGCATAGTGGGAAAGAGAAGGTCATATCAACTTAGAGTATGACTGGCACTAGCTTAATCCTGGTTTTGCAATTTGCTATAATAGATTTTAAAGTTAGAAACTTATTAAAAGAACTGAACATTTTTCAGAAGGTTAGGAAGTGTGATGTGCAGCTCCGATAGAAAGAGCAAGATGTCATCTGCAAAGACCACCAGTCTGTACCGACATCCGACTATCGTCATGGCACGAATATCCTCATTCATGCGTGAGCAATGCAAAAAGGGTTCTAAATTGAGTATGGAAAACAGAGGAGAAGAGAGGAAAAATTCCTGTGTGCTATGGTGGTAATTAGATAGTCAACCTCAGCCTGGGCTCCTGCCAGGCCATGCCCACAATGTGTTTAGCCCCACCCTCCAGAGCTTAGTCATGGGAATGAAGATCCCATGAGTGTAAGGAGTATATAAGCATCATTGGAAGTCACTCAGGATGTATAAGGGGCTGGCAGGTGTGTATGTAATCATTGTGGCTGCGGGGAAGGAATAATGAGGGGAGGTGGGGAAGGGGTGAAAGGTGAAGTAAAGGGCTGGAATCCGGAATGGCCGCTTGAATTCAGAGCTCCGGCTATCCGAGGAGTAAAAGCAGCTTCCAATGGGAAACAACCGCCCGAACTCATGATGGGGAAACCCAACAGAAGTGTCTCGGTCCCCCGGACACCGAAAGAGCCGACCACACAGCTCAGCCGCAACATTCCGGAGATATTCCGGACACTTCGCTCCGGGGATCACGAGGCCGAACAGACACCACAGGCCTCAGGCCTCGGCCAAGACTCGGACTCACAGATGGAAGACGAGCCTACTCGAGCGCGTCGCCCCAGCTCAGTAGTTAGTCTGTCGGACCTGCACCATGTCGCAATGGACATCACCAACAATATAACGGGCACTTTGAAGGCCGCGATCTTAGACCTCAAGACGGACATTCAGGCGGTGGCGGCTCGCATAACGGACGTGGAGCAGACCACGCAGCTCCATACAGCTGCCATCAGGCAAGTGCAGCACACGTACGATACACAACTCTCCTATCTCTATGATTTACACCGTCAAGTCGAAGATCTCGACAATAGGGGCAGGAGACATAACATTTGAGTGAGGGGGGTACCGGAGAACTTAGAGGCAGGCTCACTACCCCAGGCTATCTGTAACATCTTTAATGACTTATTAGACCGGCCGCCAGACTCCCCCATTGAGATGGAGAGACTCCACCGGGCCCTCAGACCGCCCCCTCGAGATAATGAACCCCCGAGAGATGTCATTTGTTGTGTAGTGAACTTCCCGCTTAAGGAAGAAATCCTGAGAAAGGCCAGGGAAAGAGGCCATTTACACCACAATGGAACTGAGATTAAACTCTTTCAGGACCTTTCCCCTACCACACTACAGAACAGACGCGCCCTGCGCCCCCTACTGGATCTTCTTAGAACAAGGAATATACCATATCGATGGAAATTCCCGTTTTGCCTGTCCGCCACCGCCAGAGGTCGCACTGCCCTCTTGAGATCACCAGATGACCTTCAGGGTTTCTGTGAGCAACTCGATCTACCAGCGATAGAACTTCCGGATTGGTGCGCGTTCCACTTCCCGTCTGAGCCGTGGAAGCCGGTGACACACAACCCCTCACCCAAAGCACAGAGGCACCGCTCTAGACGTAGGAGATCGGGACCCTCATCCCCCGGAGCACACTCCTCCCGGCGAGACCTGGAATACCAAGCCAGGGATCAACCTGTAACCCCACGCAGGAATCATCAGGAGGCCTGACAGAGTCATGGTCAATTCGCCCTGGCAGCGGGACAATATCAAAGTAGGTCTATTGTTTTTTTTCTTGTTTTTGAGAGATCCATCTCCATGTTTTGGTTCATGATTCTCATCTTTTCAATTTTTGACCCACCCCCATTACACACGCTAGAACCATGCAAAACCTCACCTGTGCGGAGAGGTCCATGACTCCCCAGCTCGCTGTTATGCCTCTTAAAACTCCTGACATTAAGACTCTAACCAAGGCTTGGCAGAATTCTCCTGATCAGAACGGAGTAACCAGAATAGCATGAAAAACCCTTATAGACCCACGCGGACAGAACATTTTCTGGCCATGCAGCAAAGAATCGAAACACCTTCATCTCACCGGACTCTTGAGATCTGGGCAACATCTCCTCCAGCTTGCGAGCATACTGCGGACACGATCTCCTACCTCCTTTATGACAGATGCGGCTTACCAGAATTCTCAGCAGCTAGCACCTTGTTTTCCTGAGACTTTTCCTGTACACCAGATCTTTTGAGGATCGCACACATACCAACGCTCTGGATGACAACGTTTGTATATGCTGAATACCTACATTGCTCTTAGATATCTGGGACTCGAAATGTCTGTATCCCCCCCTTTTTTTCTTTTTTTTTCCCTCTCCCCATCACCTCCCTTTCCTCCCCCCTCCTTCTCCTACCCTCTTACCCCCCCCCTCTTCTCCCCCTCCCATACTCCGCTCCCCAATCTCTTTTCATATGGATATATACGCTAACGATCTCAATATAACATTACCGTATAAATATGTGTGACTCTTGGGAGTCACCGAGGCAGACACATGCGGCTCCCCTGTTTTCCCCCTATAATCACAATTATTACCTGCCACTCAACGAAGCAGATAATAGCTTTGAGCCATAATAAATGATCAATATCCCAGGATGTCACGTACTATCCTAATGTGCATTCCCAGGGAGACGCAGTTTATGCCTCGGGGGCTCATAGAGCTATGATACCATGATGTCATAAGATTTAATAAGCACCATCAACACAGAAACTTGTATAACATGACTAAGATGGTAGCCCCCCAGAATAAGAAAAAGGACTCCAGGTATTGAAGTAATCCCATATCCCATGCCCTTATCCCCATCGCTCAATCCAGCAACGAAGACTTATGGTTACATGTCCCTATATGCTTTTAAAAGAAGGGAGGAGGAATTAGAATGCACATGCATAACGATGTGAAACCCCTATAAAACTTAGACGTGGAGGCGAGTATATGGATCTATGGGTCATGATATCTATGTTTTCTTTTTGTATTGCTTATGTTCTGAATCTCTCTCAGTTTTCGGTTTCCAGTTATAAGACCTATACATGTTCCCCACTGGCAGGCTCTCAAGATACTTATGTTAAGTTTAATGTCGATACGATGCAATCGCCCCATCTATATTTTCTTATTTGCACTATTCTCTCTTACACTACCATTTTTGCACACTCCTCTTTATGGCCAAGGAGTAGGATCCCAGACACGCTCACCAACCCCCAGCAGCAGTACTAAGAGTTAGTCTGCTGACCAACCAGATCTCTATTCTTATAGGTGGATTGGCACTTCCTTTTCCACCTCTGGTATTTCTCTCCACCTTATATTTTGTCTACCCCCTCTGACCCTCTATCCCCTCTAACTTTACTTATCCTTGGCGGAACCCTTCCCCCTCCCTCCCTCCCCCCTCAGTCGCGGCGCCCCAACACATTTCGCAGCTATTGGCTGGGCCACCCCGACTTGAACGGACACTCCGTAGAGGAAATAAATAAACACAAGGGTCCTGATCTCTCACAATGCCTCACTACGCTCCCCTAGTGTTGAAATGCGTTTCTCTCAACGCAAAAGGCCTGAATGTGCCGGAAAAGCGCTCACAGGTACTGTCCTCCCTCACCAAGCAAAAGGCCCAATTCATCTTCCTACAGGAGACTCATTTTCGCTCTAATTCCATTCCAAAAATTTCCAATCATATCTACCAAACTGCCTTCCATTCCACCAATCCCATAGCTAAGACAAAAGGAGTCTCCATACTTGTCTCTAAGCAGGCCCCATTTCAGCTCTCAGACTCGCTTTCGGACCCTGAGGGTAGATTTGTTTTCATTAAAGGCACCTACGCTTCTAAGCCGATAACATTGGCAAACATATACGCTCCAAATGAACACCAGGTATCGTTCTTTAGGAAAATAGGTGACCTTCTGACCTCCTTCAAAGAGGGTATTGTGCTACTAGGAGGGGACTTCAATGTACCCCTCAACCCAAACCTTGATACCTCCTCAGGATCATCTATGCTATCTTATCGAGCCCTGAGACAAATTAAATTAGAACTTCAAGGTCTAGCACTACACGACACATGGCGCACAATGTTCCCCTCAGTAAAGGACTACACTTTCTACTCCATCCCTTTTCAAAAATACTCAAGACTGGACTATCTTTTCCTATCCCAACCTGACTTAACCTACCTCACACAGGCCACGATCGATCCTATGTTCCTATCTGACCACCACCCTATCTCAGTTACCCTGACCTTCCCAGACTTGACACCTAAAACGAAAACATGGAGACTCAACTCCTCCCTACTAAAAGACACAGAATTCACCTCACGCCTGACAGCAAGTATTGATACATATTTCAGGGAGAACTCCACCCCAGAAATATCCCCGACCACCTTGTGGGAAGCCCACAAATGTGTGATCAGGGGGGAGCTGATGGCCCAGGCTGCGAAAATTAAAAGGTTACAGCAGGCTACCATAGACAACCTGATTGCTGATATCAGACGTCTGGAGTCTACACATAAACAATCTCACTCACAGCAGACACTACAGGAACTGATGCACTCACGCTCAACCTTATTAGAAGAACTAGGTAAACGCACCAGGCGCCAGTATGTTCTCCACCAACGAATCTTCTACGAGCAAGGCAACAAGTGTGGCAGGTTACTGGCCAGAGCAGTACGCACCTCTAGACCGTCTAACACAATTTACCACATACAGACCCAACAGGACACTTCACTATCTAAAAATGAAGATATAGCCCACGAATTCGAAAAATATTACAAAAATCTATATAACCTTAGGACCCCCATTTCAAACCCGGAACAAGCATTAAATAGAGCGGAAGCAATAAAGACCTTCTTGACCCAGTATGGCCCACAACCAATCTCACAAAAACAAGCAGAAGAATTAGAGCAACCCCTCTCGACTGATGAATTGCAGACCGTTATGCGACAGATGAAACCAGGTAAAAGCCCAGGCCCAGATGGGTTCACCCTACAATATTATAAATGCTTCGCCCAGTCCCTAGCCCCAAAAATGTTATCTGCCTTTAATTCTCTAGCGGACCCCACGATGAGCATAGGACGCATGTTGGAGGCACACATAACAGTAATCCCTAAGGAGGGAAAGGATAGGACTCGAGTACAAAATTACAGACCTATTTCACTGCTCAACGTGGACATCAAGATTTATGCTAAAATCTTGGCCAACAGAATGTCCACTTTCCTGCCAAACCTTATCTCATTAGACCAGGTGGGTTTTGTCCCCGGAAGAGAGGCCAGGGACAACACCATCAGAGCATTGAATATCCACCACTGGCTCACGACTACAAAAACCCGAGGGTTCTTTCTGTCTTTAGATGCTGAGAAGGCGTTCGACAGAGTGGCCTGGGACTACATGGGGGAGGTCCTGAAGAGGATCGGTCTTCACCCACGCATGCTGTCCTATATCTCGGCACTATACTCGAATCCGAGTGCAGCTGTGAGAGTAAATGGCCACCTGTCGAATGCCTTCCCCATAAGAAACGGTACGCGACAAGGCTGCCCCCTTTCACCACTAATTTTTGTACTCTCCCTGGAACCCCTTCTTAATAGAATAAGAGACAATTCCGATATTACAGGCTTGACAATTCGAGGAAAGGAGTATAAGGTATCTGCCTTTGCAGATGATGTTTTACTCTCCCTGACTTCTCCGACCATCTCCATACCTAACTTACTTAAAGACATAGAGCACTTTGGAACCCTATCACATCTAAAGATTAATTATGCGAAATCCCAAGCCTTAAATATCACCCTTACAATACAGGAGCTTAAACACTGCCAATCTTCCTTTCCATTCCAGTGGAACCAACAGGAAATAACCTATCTAGGCATCCAACTCACCACTAAACTGGAGGACATATACAAGGCCAATTTCCTTAAGGTTTTAAAGAAAGCACAAATTGATTTAAAAGCATGGGGGAACCTCAATGTCTCCTGGTTTGGTCGCTCCGCTCTTCTAAAAATGATAACTTTACCAAGATTTCTTTATATTATTCAATGCCTACCCATCCACCTCCCAGCATCCTTCTTTGCAACATATAGGAAGATGTGCACACTATTTCTATGGAAAGGCTCCCCCCCACGCATCAAATACACTAGGCTTACGCGACCTAGACTTGATGGGGGCATTGGACTTCCAGACCTCCACAAATACGCACTTGCGAGCCACCTTGCCCGAATCGTGGACTGGAATGTCCATGAGCCAGGTAAGCTTTGGGTTACCCTAGAAAAATCAATCTCCCAACTCCCACTTGAGTCTCTTCCCTGGATCACCCCAAAACAGGTGCCACAGGAGACTTTGACACATCCCCTCATCTCAGCTTCACTAAGATCCTTTAGACGAACAGGTAAGATTAGACCAATTTCCTCTGTTCCCGGCCCATTAACCCCTCTGAGAGGCAACCCAGAGTTCACCCCAGGGCTCTCTCCATCATTTCTAAACCAGACATGGCCACATGACAGAATGTTAGCCTATCAGTTCTATGCAGACAAGACCCCAAGAACGTATGAGAACTTAGTTGACTCATCCCCCCTCAAATCCTTCCCCTTCTGGACATACCGACAGATTAGACACTTTCTATCATCTCAAGGAACGACACTGACTTGGACTAGACAGCTAACCTCATTTGAGGAACTGTGCACCAGAACCTCCCCACAAAGGCACCTAATCTCGTACATGTACAACATACTAGTAGAAGATACCTCTTGCACTCCAGATTCCGCGCAAACAACATGGGAAACAGATCTCCAGATGACCTTCACGGAGGAGGAATGGTCACATATCAACGAATGTATACACAAGGGCTCTCTTAATGTAGCCATTCAGGAGAATGGCTATAAAATTCAAACACGTTGGTATAGGACTCCCTCACTTTTACACAAATTCTCGCCAACCATCCCAGACACCTGCTGGAGATGCGGGAAAGCAAAAGGTACAATGCTACACATTTGGTGGGACTGCGAATCCATACAGCCATTCTGGAAAGAGGTCCACGACCTCATCACACATATCACAACTTACACTCTGACATACTCCCCAGCCCAATACCTTCTACATCATACTCACCTGACTAGAAACGAGTACTTTAAATCTTTAGCTATGCACTTGGTGAATGCAGCCAGACTCTGTATCCCAACGCATTGGAGATCCACCTCTACTCCCACGATTGGGGAGTGGTTTCGGAGGATTTCCAAGATAGAAGAAATGGAGGAACTGGTACACATCTCACAAGAGAGAATCCAGAAATTTACAACCACATGGGCCTGTTGGACACATTTCAAATTTTCACAACGCTATGGCTCTTATAGCCACTGAATACCCTCTTGATTAGACTATCTAGAATCAAAAACAGTCCGGTTCGAGTCGGGGTGGCTATACCGGGTGGAGGGGGTCGGAGGGACCGAGAACTCTGTCGCTACTCTCCTCTCCAAACTCCTCTATTGCCCCTCTCCCCAACCCGCCATTCTTCCTTTTCTTCTTCTTTACTCTCCCTCCATATCCTGTACACAATCCCTTTTTGTCCCCCCTTTTCTTATTTTTAACTTAAGATCGTTAAATCACTGAAGGGGCCATAAAAATTTTTACGCATACCCCATCAAAGGTTATGTAGAGAGTCACTTGAATCTGTCGATAACTAGTATAAACCCTGAATTGATATTTACATGTCTGTATTTATGTAAAATATCTTGTTTGCGAGTATTGTGACAAAATTTTCTATATGATACCCTTGCTACTGTACAAGATATTATTTTGTATACCCTTTTTTCAATAAAAACTATTATGGAAAAAAAAAAAGAAAGGTGAAGTAAAATTAGAAAAAGAGGATGTGAAGGGAATGAGAGTAATACATGTGAAAAAAAAGAATGAATAGTTAGTCAGGTTAAAAAAATACACAAATCCATTTAGTTCAACCAATAAAAAAAAAAAAAATCATACAATCCCATATACACAATCCTATACCCACAGTTGACCAAGAAGAAGGCAAAAAACAGGGGAAAAAATTCTTCCTGATGCCTCGAGAGGCAATCGGATATTCCCTGGATCAACTTTATCTATAAATGTTAGTACCGAATTATATTATGTACATTTAGGAAATAATCCAGGCCTTTATTAAAGCAATCTACTGAGCTGGTCAGAACCACCTCTTGAGGGAGTCTATTCCACATTTTCACTTTCCCCTTTTTTCTTACTGTGAAGAAACCTTTCCATATTTGGAGATGAAATCTCTTTTCTTCTAGACACATAGTGCCCCATTGTCCTCTGTGATGACCTTAAAGTGAATAACTCAACACCAAGTTCACTATATGGACCCCTTAAGTATTTGTACATGTTGATCATATCCACCCTAATCTCCTCTTCTCAAGAGAGAAAAAATCCAGTTCCTCAAATCGTTCCTCATAGCTGAACGTCTTCATGCCTCTTATCAGTTTGGTTACCCTTCTCTGCACTTTCTCTAGTTCCCTGATATCCATTTTGAGAACTGGTGCCCAAAACTGAACTGCATATTCCAGTTGAGGTCTTACTAATGATTTGTACAGAGGCAAAACTATATCTCTCTCTCTGGAGCCCATACCTCTCATAATACAAGAAAAGACTTTGCTCGCTTTGGAAACCACAGCTTGGCATTGCATACTATTATTAAGCTCATGATCTACCAAAACCCCCAGATCCTTCTCCACTATGGATTACCCCAGTTGTACTCCCCCTAGTATGTATGATGTATGCATATTCCTAGCCCCCCAGTACATAACTTTACATTTATCAACATTAAGCCTCATTTGCCTCATAGTTGCCCAATTAAACAGTACATTGAGGTCGGCTTGTAAGTTGGAGACATCCTGTAAGGATGTTATTCCACTTGCATAGCTTGGTGTCATCTGCAAAGACTGAAATGGTACTTTTAAACCCAGACTCTATAATTTATATTTATTGAATCCATGCTGTCTGTTGCTTCAAATATTTTTTTACAGCAAGAACTCATCTATGTGGTCTTTTATTAAATTCTTCAGTATCTTCCTGACCAATGGCGGCTGGGGGACGCAAACAAACTGAAAAAAAAAACATCAATTGCAGCCACTGTGCCCATCAAACGCAGCTACTGTGCCCATCAAACGCAGCCACTGTGCCCATCGAATGCAGCCACTGTGCCAGCAAATGCAGCCACTGTGCCATCAAACCCAGCCACTGTACCCATACATTGCCGCCACTGTGTATCAAATGCAGCTACTGTACCCATCAATTGCTGCCAGTGTGCCCAACAATTGCTGCCAGTGTGCCCCATCAATTGCTGCCAGTGTGCCCATCAATTGCTGCCAGTGTGCCCCATCAATTGCTGCCAGTGTGACCCATCAATTGCCGCTACTGTGCCCCATCAATTGCTGCTACTGCGCCCCATCAAATGCTGCAAGTGTGCATCGCCCAGGAGTTGGGACTTACCTGTCTCGCAGCGGGTCACAGTGGCGTGATCCATGTCCATGCTCCTCAATGTCTCCGGTCCTCTCTATCAGGCGTCCAATCACAGTGCCTGTTGTTTTAGCCAATCAGGTGACAGGTAACCAGACCCGAGCATCTGATTGGCTAGGCGGGTCAGTGTTAGGAAAGTGATTTATTCGCTTTCCTAACACAACACTGAGTAAAAAGCAAACACACAGCCATGCGCCTGCTGTTTACCATTTTGGAAGCCTATTAGAGCCTACGGCTCTAATCAGGACGCCTATTAGAGCCCACGGACACCTGAATAGGGGGCGGCAGCGGCGACCATAGATAGATTCATGCAAGCATGAATCTATCTATGGTGAGAGAGAGGTGACAGGAGAGAGGGGGCGGCGCTCCTGTGCCCTTTATGGACACACTGCCACTGTTCTTGACTATAGAAGTTAAGCTAACAGGTCTATAGTAACTTGGTACTATTCCAGTCATTAAAGAGTCCCTAAAAATTAGAAACAATGGCTTTGAAATGACAGAGCTCAATTCTTTTAGGATCCATGGATGGATGCCATCTGGTCCAGGTGCTTTATCCACCTTTATTCTGTCTAAATATTTCTGGACCATATCACTTTTGAGCCATTGTGGATCATTTGGGGCTGTGTATATACCATCCCCATTATGGACATGAGCTCCCCAATGTTCCTTTGTATACACAGAGCTGAAGAAAGTATTTAATAAATTTGCCTTCTCTTTGTCCCCAGTCACCCACTCTAGTTTATTTTGTAATGGGCCTACGAGCTAAGACCTTTTTACTATTAATATATTTGAATAATTTTGGGGGGTTTGTCCTACTATCTTTTGCAATCTGTGCTTTGTTTTGAATTTTTGCATCCTGATTTTTACATATTCTGTTATATTCTTTATAATTCTTTTGCTGATAATGTTCCGTTCTGTGTTCATCAATGCCAATATTCCCTCCCAGTCTAAATCCTGGAGAGCAGTCCTCAGATCGCTGCCATTACTAATAAAAAATAACAATAAAAATGCCATAAATCTGTCCCCTATTTTGTAGACGCTATAACTTTTGCGCAAACCAATCAATATACGCTTATTGAAATTTTTTTACTAAAAATATGTAGAAGAATACATATTGGCCTAAACTGAGGAAATTTTTTTTATATATATATTTTTGTGGATATTTATTATAACAAAAAGTAAAAAATATTGCTTTTTTTTTCAAAATTGTTGCTCTTTTTTTGTTTATAGTGCAAAAAATTAAAACCGCAGAGGTGATCAAATACCACCAAAAGAAAGCTCTATTTGTGGGAAAAAAAGGACGTCAATTTTGTTTTGGTGTAACTTCGCATGACTGCACAATTGTCAGTTAAAGCAATGCAGTGCCAAATCGCAAAAAGTGCTCTGGGCAGGAAGGGGGAAAATCCTTCCGGGGCTTAATTGGATAAGAACCTTGGTAATAAGCTCTGCATGGTTTGAGATTACCAGGTCCAGCAGAGCATCATTCCTAGTCGGTGTCTCAATAAACTGGACCATAAAATTGTCTTGTAATAGGTTTATACATTTTTGCACTTTAACTGTTCCAGCAGTGCCATTACTCCAGGTAATTTCCGGGTAGTTAAAATCTCCCATTATTATCACTGTCCCAGCCCTTGCAGCCCTTTCTATCTGTGCAGGGATCTGACTCTCCACTCATAAAGTCTCCATAATAAAGTGGTGCAATGTGTATAAAGTAATAATGATGGATGATTAAAAAAATGTAAAGTGAAAAATAATAAAGTGTGATAAAGAATGAAAAAAAAATAATAAAAATACATTTTTTGTATTTTTTCACATCCATCTCAATTTTTTAACCACTTGAGCCCCGGACCATTATGCTGCCTAAGGACCAGAGGTCTTTTTCCAATTTGGCACTGCGTCGCTTTAACTGCTAATTGCGCAGTCATGCAATGCTGTACCCAAACGAAATTTGCGTCCTTTTCTTCCCACAAATAGAGCTTTCTTTTGATGGTATTTGATCACCTCTGCGGTTTTTATTTTTTGCGCTATAAACGGAAAAAGACCGAAAATTTTGAAAAAAAATGATATTTTCTACTTTTTGTTATAAAAAAAATACAATAAACTCAATTTTAGTCCTACCTTTAGGCCAAAATGTATTCGGCCACATGTCTTTGGAAAAAAAATGTCAATAAGCGTATATTTATTGGTTTGCGCAAAAGTTATAGCGTCTACAAACTAGGGTACATTTTCTGGAATTTACACAGCTTTTAGTTTATGACTGCCTATGTCATTTCTTGAGGTGCTAAAATGGCAGAGCAGTACAAAACCCCCCAAATGACCCCATTTTGGAAAGTAGACACCCAAAGGAAATTGCTGAGAGGCATGTTGAACCCATTGAATATTTATTTTTTTTGTCCCAAGTGATTGAATAATGACAAAAAAATATATATATATTTACAAAAAGTTGTCACTAAATGATATATTGCTCACACAGGCCATGGGCCTATGTGGAATTGCACCCCAAAATACATTCAGCTGCTTCTCCTGAGTACGGGGATACCACATGTGTGGGACTTTTTGGGAGCCTAGCCGCGTACGGGGCCCCGAAAACCAATCACCGCCTTCAGGATTTCTAAGGGTGTAAATTTTTGATTTCACTCTTAACTGCCTCTCACAGTTTCAGAGGCCATGGAATGCCCAGGTTGCACAAACCCCCCCCCAAATGACCCCATTTTGGAAAGTAGACACCCCAAGCTATTTGCTGAGAGGCATATTGAGTCCATGGAATATTTTATATTTTGACACAAGTTGCGGGAAAGTGACACATTTTATTTTTTTTTGCACAAAGTTGTCACTAAATGATATATTGCTCACACAGGCCATGGGCATATGTGGAATTGCACCCCAAAATACATTTAGCTGCTTCTCCTGAGTATGGGGATACCACATGTGTGGGACTTTTTAGGAGCCTAGCCGTGTACGGGGCCCCGAAAACCAATCACCGCCTTCAGGATTTCTAAGGGCGTGAATTTTTGATTTCACTCTTCACTGCCTATCACAGTTTCGGAGGCCACGGAATGCCCAGGTGGCACAAACCCCCCCCCAAATGACCCCATTTTGGAAAGTAGACACCCCAAGCTATTTGCTGAGAGGCATTGTCAGTATTTTGCAGCTCTCATTTGTTTTTGAAAATGAAGAAAGACAAGAAAAAACATTTTTTTTTTTCTTTTTTCAATTTTTAAAACTTTGTGACAAAAAGTGAGGTCTGCAAAATACTCACTATACCTCTCAGCAAATAGCTTTGGGTGTCTACTTTCCAAAATGGGGTCATTTGGGGGGGGGTTTGTGCCACCTGGGCATTCCATGGCCTCCGAAACTGTGATAGGCAGTGAAGAGTGAAATCAAAAATTCACGCCCTTAGAAAGCCTAAAGGCGGTGCTTGGTTTTCGGGGTCCGTACACGGCTAGGCTCCCAAAAAGTCTCACACATGTGGTATCCCCGTACTCAGGAGAAGCAGCAGAATGTATTTTGGGGTGTAATTTCACATATTCCCATGGCATGTTTGAGCAATATATCATTTAGTGACAACTTTGTGCAAAAAAAGAAAAAAAAAATTGTCCCTTTCCCGCAACTTGTGTTGCAATATAAAATATTCCATGGACTCGACATGCCTCTCAGCAAATAGCTTGGGGTGTCTACTTTCCAAAATGGGGTCATTTGGGGGGGGTTTGAATTGTCCTGGCATTTTATGCACAACATTTAGAAGCTTATGTCACACATCACCCACTCTTCTAACCACTTGAAGACAAAGCCCTTTCTGACACTTTTTGTTTACATGAAAAAGTTTTTTTTTTTTGCAAGAAAATTACTTTGAACCCCCCAAACATTATAATTTTTTTTAAAGCAAATGCCCTACAGAATAAAATGGTGGGTGTTTCATTTTTTTTTCACACAGTATTTGCGCAGCGATTTTTCAAACGCATGTTTTGGGGAAAAAACACACTTTTTTAAATTTTAATGCACTAAAACACACTATATTGCCCAAATGTTTGATGAAATAAAAAAGATGATCTTAGGCCGAGTACATGGATACCAAACATGACATGCTTTACAATTGCGCACAAACGTGCAGTGGCAACAAAATAAATACATTTTTAAAAGCCTTTAAAAGCCTTTACAGGTTACCACTTTAGATTTACAGAGGAGGTCTACTGCTAAAATGACTGCCCTTGATCTGGCCTTCCGCGGTGATACCTCACATGCATGGTGCAATTGCTGTTTACGTTTGACGACAGACTGCCGCTTGCGTTCGCCTTAGCGCAAGAGCAGGGGGCGACAGGGGTGCTTTTTTTTTTTTTTTTCTTTATTATTTTTTTGCTTTTTTATCTTATTTTTAAACTGTTCCTTTCATTTTTTTTTAATCATTTTTATTGTTATCTCAGGGAATGTAAATATCCCCTATGATAGCAATAGGTAGTGACAGGTACTCTTTTTTGAAAAAAATGGGGTCTATTAGACCCTAGATCTCTCCTCTGCCCTCAAAGCATCTGACCACACCAAGATCGGTGTGATAAAATGCTTCCCCAATTTCCCAATGGCGCTATTTACATCCGGCGAAATCTAAGTCATAAAATGCTCGTAGCGTCAGGTTTCTTAGGCCATAGAGATGTTTGGAGCCACTCTGGTCTCTGATCAGCTCTATGGTCAGCTGGCTGAATCACCGGCTGAATTCTCAGGTTCCCTGTTGAGACAGGAGAGCCAGAGAAAAACACGGAAGACGGATGGGGGGCATTCCCTCCCACGGCTTGTAAAAGCAGTCTAGAGGCTAATTAGCCGCTAGGATTGCTTTTACATGAAAGCCGACCGCTGGCTGAAAAGAATGATACCAAGATGATACCTAAACCTGCAGGCATCATTCTGGTATAACCACTCAAAGTCGTGAATGGCGTACCTGAAGACAAAAAAATGGTTAACATATAAGCACAGTAAACGGTAAAGTATAAAAAATTGCATACCTGAAAAACAAACATGATAAAACCAAATAACAATAAAACATTGCAGAATAGAATACAGTAAAAAAGAGAAGAACAATAGAGAGAGAGAATAGAGAGAGAGAGAACAATAAAACGACAACTATTTTTTTTTATTTTATATATTTTTTTTTTATTTTTTTTTTACACTTTTTTTGTAACTAACTTTTATAACTGTAACTGGTTCCAGGTTCGGGTCTCTCAAAATGCGATGGCATCTTGGGAGACCCTGTGAAAGTGTGGCTAGTCTGTGCAATGCTGTACCCTACGCTAATACTCAACTAGTGAATGGTAGCGTTCAAAACATTCACCAATGCAAAGACCAGGATTGTCAGGACAGGGGGGATAATAATAATAGGGTGTCACGCCTATATCTGCGCTTGCTGCAGACACATCTTTTTTGGGGGGGTTCGTTGGGTAGGGGTACTCGGGAGGACATAAAGAAAATGCCTCTCATGCAGCCGACTGCATTTGGTTGGGGATGTGAATGGGGGAAGTACGGGCGCTGCAGAAGTGGTGGGTTCCCAATTAGGATTGGCGAATGCAGCAGGAAGGGCACTATGGGCACGACGGGCCTGTGTTTGTCTTTTTGGTGGCAGCGGGACACTACTTGTGCTTGCCACCTCACCAGCTTGAACTGCACTTATGGGACTCGCCACGTCACCAAGTGTTACTGCAGTGCGGGTTTGACTACGACCGGGGTGTACTAAACCACTGGTGCTTGCCAGTTCAATAAAAAGCTACCAAAAAAACTGTTAGCGATCGCAGGGATCAGGCCTGACTCTGCGAACGCTGCAGTTATGCGTTTAGTGTTTTGTAAGTGACAGTGATCGATTGATACTGCACTTGGGTGGGCTGGGCTGGGCAGGGCGGAGGGGCAAAACGCATGTGCTAGCAGGTATCTGGGCTGATACCACTAACACTGCGTTTTTGGGAACCCTAAACTGCTGGGGACGCTAGTATAGATCTGATCGGATCAGATATTGATCCGTTCAGATACTATACCACTAAGGGAGGTGTATGCTGCGTGCGTGGGTGTTAGTGGTACTGGTGCTAACCTGACGCTGCTTGGGCCTGGTGCTTGCCAGTTCACCAAAATGCTACCAAAAAAAGTGTTAGCGATCGCAAGGATCAGGCCTGACTCTGCGAATGCTGCAGTTATGCGTTTAGTGTTTTGTAAGTGTCAGTGATCGATCGATACTGCACTTGGGTGGGCTGGGCTGGGCCGGGCGGAGGGGCAAAACGCAGGTGCTAGCAGGTATCTGGGCTGATCCCACTAACACTGCGTTTTTGGGAACCCTAAACTGCTGGGGACGCTAGTATAGATCTGATCAGATCAGATATTGATCCGTTCAGATACTATACCACTAAGGGAGGCGTATGCTGCTTGCGTGGGTGTTAGCGGTACTGGCGCTAATCTGACACTGCCTGGGGCGACGCATATCACTGCCGGGCGATCAGGGGGCTAAACCTTTATTCGGTAATAAACGACGGGTGCCCTGACACTATAAAAAATAAACAAACTAACCAGTGTCACCCGTAACACTTATACGGTGATCAGTGGTGAAAGGGTTAACTAGGGGGCAATCAAGGGGTTAAAACATTTATTAGGTAGTATATGGGGGTCCCTGACGCTATAAAACGCTGACGGCGAACCTGAATATTTACCTCCCTAACTAGCGTCACCAGCGACACTAATACAGCGATCAGAAAAATGATCGCTTAGCGACACTGGTGACAGGGGGTGATCAAGGGGTTAAAACTTTATTAGGGGGGGTTAGGGGGGTACCCTAGACCTAAAGGGGGCTAACCCTAACTGTCCTAACACTGTAACTGTCACAAACTGACACCATGCAGTAATCAGAAAAAAAAAACTGCTTGGTGTCAGTTTGTGACAGGGGGGGGAGTGATTGGGGGGTGATCGGGGGGCGATCGGGGGGGGATCGGGGTGTTTTGTGTGCCTGGCATGTTCTACTGTGTGTGTGTTGTACACTCACATTACAGTCTTCTCTCCTCGGCGCCGGAATGGAAAATACCGAGCCGAGGAGAGATGACATAATTTCCTTTGCTGCTGTTTAGCATACAGCAGCAAAGGAATGTTCCCATTGGCCGGCGACGATCGCGAGGGGGGGGCCACGAACCGATGGCCTCCCCCTCACCTCCGATCGCCGGGGGACAAAACAGGACCACCTCGGGCACCGGGGGGGGGGTCCGATAGGACCCCCCACCCGCGGGAGCCAAATCACGTATATGTACGTGATTTTGCCTGCCCGTGCCGCCTTGCCGACGTACATCGGCGTGAGGCGGTCCTTAAAGAGGGGTTCCACCCAGGGGGGCCGTCAAAAAAAAAAAAAAATTAAAAGTCAGCAGCTACAAATACTGCAGCTGCTGACTTTTAATTGGACACTTACCTGTCCCTGGGTCCAGCGATGCGGGGGATCGAAGCCCCACTCGCCCCCCCTCCGCTCGTCGGCGCCGGCATTTAAACTGTGGGCACCGGGCTGTGGCTTCACAGCCTGGCACCCACTGCGCATGCGCGAGCGGCGCCACACGCCGTGATTGGCCGCTCAATCACCTGGGACCTGTAATGGGTCCCAGATGATTGACAGGAGGGAGGGAACAGAGCGGAGCCCTTCCTGTGCCTGGGGGGGAAGTGATGTCACCAGCCCAGGCAAAGGAACAGGCAGACTACGAGGGACCACCTAGCAACAGGCATTTAGAGGTAAGTGAAAAAAAAAAAATATCCAAATGTTTTTTTGTTTTTGTTTTTTAGAATTTTTACAGGTATTTTTGTTTTTTGGGTGGAAACCCACTTTTTTTTTTTTTTTTTCTTAAATAATCTTTATTAACAATTTTTGATTTACATACACCATATTAAAACATCTACAAGTTCAAGTGGGTGTGCTCCACTATTGAGGAGGCCGTAGGTCCCCCCTCCGTTCCTCCCCACATCCATTACAACTACTTAACCCGTCCACAAGCTAAGCTTCATACGGTATATTAAGGTGACATGTGGTTATTTTCTCCCCAGCCCTCCCTACCCTCCCTTACTCTCCACCCCCCCTAAGCCAGATCCTTCCTTTTATTCCTGACACCCTACACTTATTAACCACGGGTTCCACATCTTTTCAAACTTCTTAAGATTCCCTCTTCTAATATATAGGGCTCTCTCCTTCCATATTACATCATTTACTGTTTTAACCCACTCATCCACTGCAGGGGGAAAAGCTGTTTGCCATCTTTGCATAATAAGCTTCCGGGCTTGGTAGAGGCATCTCAAAATGGCTGTTTTAGCCGCTGTCTCCTCCCGTCTCCATGCCCTGTATCCAAGGATACAGAATCTAACGTCTGTCTCCAGGGAGATCTCCCACTTGCCCTCGATAGAGCCCACAATCCCCAGCCAGTAACGTACTAATTTGGGGCACCTCCATACCATGTGTATCAGGTCGCCCTCTTCCCCACACCTGGGGCATGTGGCGTCTGGTCTTACACCAAAGCGAAATAGTTTTTTTGGGGTGTAGTATGCTCTATGTAGCAACATTAGGTGGGAGAGTCTCTGTGCTGGTGAAACTGAGACCTCCTGTCCTGCCTCCAATATTTCCCTCCATTGTATATCTGTCAGCTTCCCCACATCCTTCTCCCACCCCTCCCTGCAGCCGAGATGCTCTGATCTGACAATTGCTTCCTTGCACAGTTGCGCATATATTCCAGAGATAAAACCCTTCATCTTCCCGGGTTTAATCACCCTCTGCAATAGTGCAGCATCTGTCCAGGCTGGGGGACTTACCCTAAACTGTACCTCCAATGCCGCTCTCATTTGCAAATACCTGAAGAATGTTTGTCTTGGAATACTATATTCCTTTTGGAGGTCCTCAAAATTTTCAATACTCTCCCTCTATACAGCTGGGATAATCTATTTATACCCCACCTCGCCCATTCCTTAAATTCCCCCATAGCCACTATCTCCTGTAAGTTCCTGTTATGCCAGAGGGGAGCATATTCTGTAAACCCAACATATCCCATTAGGACTTTGTTGCCTTCCAAACTTTTGTTATTAACTTAGTTGTGGGGCCTCTACCAGGTAACGAGTCTGCCTCCAATGCTTCCACTATGGTTTTATGGGGTGCCTCCAGAGTTAACAAACCACTGCCCGCATTTTCACCCCCTACATGCTGCAACTGTGCTGCCAGAAAATAGCACCTCGGATGCGGGAGGGCTATCCCACCCTCTTTAACTGGTAGCTGTAAGTTCTGAAGGCTAATCCTGGCCTTCCCCCTCCTCCACAACAACTCCCTAAAAAGTGAGTCGATCTTCTGGAACCACTTTTTGTTCACCCACACCGGTGAGTTGTGTAAAAGATACAGCAGTTGAGGCAACCAAACCATCTTGATCAGGTTGCCCCTTCCTGCTACAGATAGGGGCAGCCGGCTCCAAATATCTATTTTACACCTAAATTTACCCAGCAGTGGCTCTAGGTTGTCTACAATAAACTGGTTGGGATCTTTTGACATATTTATGCCCAAATAGCGGATCATTGAAACTACTTTTAAGTGTGGAATTCCTGAGAAGACCGGACCACTAAGGTTATCTAATGGCAGTAGTGCAGACTTCCTCCAATTCACCACCAGTCCTGACACAATGCCAAACCTCTCCATTATGTCCATTACCTGCCTGAGAGAGCCTCCCGTATCTCCAAGAAACAGTAGGACATCGTCGGCATACAGGGCAATCCTCTCCTCTCCTATTCTTCTTACAAAACCTACAATCATTGAGCTAGACCTAATATGAATTGCTAATGGCTCCATAGCGAGGGCGAACAACAGGGGGGACAGGGGACATCCCTGTCTCGTCCCCCTCTCCAGGCATATTTTCCCTGAAAATTCCTTATTAACCCTGACCTTCGCACTTGGTCCCCCATACAGTATTTTTAACCACCTTCTAAAGACAGGACCCAAGCCAAACTCCTCCAGCACCCGCCAGAGATAGGGCCATTCGAAGCTGTCAAAGGCCTTGGTTATATCCAGAGATACCACTGCTCTTGATCCCATGTTCTCCGTCGGGGTCTGAAAATTCATATATGCCCTCCTGATGTTCATACTCGTGGTCCTATGGGAAATAAATCCCGTTTGATCCACATGAATAAGTTTATGCACAATTTTATTAAGTCTGGCAGCCAATACCCTTGCCAGGATTTTGGCATCTGTACACAACAGAGAGATAGGCCTGTATGCCGACGGTTCCAGTGGGTCACCCCCTTCTTTATGAAGCAGGATAATGTTTGTTTCAGTCATGGAGACAGGCAAACACCCTCCCTGCAGAGCCCAGTTCAATGTTTTCAGCAACTCAGGTAGGAGGATCTTCCCGTAACGCTTATAGGTCTCCACCGGGAGACCATCCGGCCCTGGAGATTTTTGATTTGCCATTCCATTTACAGCTTGTTGTAGTTCAGCTAATGTAATTGGCGCATCCATACCCTCCCTATCCACTTCAGAAACTTTGGGGACCTGTATATCCTTAAAAAAATTTTCCATGTCCTCCTCCCCCAGGAGCCCATGCGACCTATATAGATTTGCATAATACCTCTCGAATGTGTCTGTGATTTCTGAACTCTGAGAGGATATCTCACTATTTGGAGTCCTGATTGCCGGGATCGCCGAGGAGGAGGAGTTGGTTTTTACCAAATAGGCCAACATACGTCCCACACTTTCTCCCTCCCCAAAAGTCCGTTGTTTCTGGAAGAGTTGCTTATTTTCACCCCTCTTCAGGACTGCTGTTCTATAGGCCTCCTGTTTCCCCTCCCACAGTTTCTGCCTCTCTGGTGTAGGGCTGTCTATAAATTGCTTCTCTGCCATCTCCAGTTCCCTCCTAATTCCCTCCTCCCACTCCCTTGCCCTCCTCTTGACTCCTGCCACCCCCTGGATCAAAATACCCCTAAGGAATGCCTTCAATGTGTCCCATTGTACACCTGCTGTCGTTGAGCCTTCATTAAATTTTAGAAACTCTTCTAGTTTTATTATTGTCCTCTCTGGCTCCCCCATTAATTCCAACCAATACGGACTTAGCTTCCAAAACCCTCTAGCCTCCCTAACCCCTATACTCACTGAGGCCACCATCAGGGAGTGATCCGAGACCCCTCTCGGATAGTATACTACATCCTTTATTATTGGCGCTGCCTCTGCATTCCCCAGGGTCATATCAATTCTGGAGAAGGTGGAGTGGGAGGAAGAGAAGCAGGAATATTGCCTAGCTCCAGGATTCCGGACCCTCCACATATCCAGCAGGCCTGCCTCCTCCAGAAAATGACCCAACCGGCCCCCTGCTACACTGGTTACTTGGACTCTCGGTGGAAATCTGTCCAGCTCTCTGTTCAACACCTCATTGAAATCCCCTAATACTATCACCGGGGTATCTGTTTTATCCAACATAAACTCCATTAGACTATACAGCACTTCCAATTTAAAAGGTGGGGGGATATAAATGTTAGCAATGACAAACATTCTGTTTTCAATAGAACAGTATAAAAAAACATAGCGACCCAAACTATCTATCCTGGTCTGCCTACAGGAGAACATCACACTTCTTGTTACCAATATACTCACCCCCCTAGAGTAGGAGGAGTACACCGAATGGTATTGGGCCTGGAACCTTCTACTTGGAAGACATTTCATCGTGTCCTTTGTCAAGTGAGTCTCCTGTAGGCAGACCAAGCCCACCCCCCTTATCTCTAGCAGTGAAAAAATGGAGGCCCTCTTATTTGAATTCCCCATCCCCCGTACATTCCAGGAGCCTAATTTGAGAATTTTAGACTGCATCAAACAGACAACAAGCAGGTATTGGCCCCAGAAAACCTACGACAGAGGGCACCTTCAACTTGGTATATTGACTTGTACCAAAAAATAACACCTCCTTACCCATTATACAAAAAAACAAAACAAAGGTAAGTGGGCAACTAAGTAAAAAAGAAAAAGTGTTCCCTTGATTACCCTCTGTGCTTCGTTTCTATTATTTTCCTTTCTAGTAAACATTCTTGGTGTCCCCCTTTCCTTTTTCCCCATGTTCCTCTTTGTAGTGTTTGTATTTACCACACATGTGCTTAATCCTACATCCCCCCTCCCCCCCTTCCCCCTAACTACCCCCGCAGTTACTAAGTGCATTTTAATACCAAAAATAAATTGCAACCCCCTTTCCTCTCCACCGCCCACCCCCCCTCTCCCTCCCCCCCACCAATCCCACCCAACCCTTCCCCCCTCCCTCCCCCACCTTACCAGGTTTGCCCCTGGGGCTTTATTCGTGACCACCTCATATACTCCCTTCACAATATTTCTTCCTAACATTCCCTCCCCTCCCTCCACCAAAAATATCCACATGTGCCAAATTCTAAGTGTAATATCCTCCTCCTCCCCCATTCCTACTCTACCATACCCCCTCATTCTTCCTCTCTATACCAAGTTCAATTGTTTCCCACAGTCCAGGTTTTCTTATCTTCTTATCAGGCGTCCTGACTCTCTGGGCTCCGTTCTTTGAGATTCAATCTTTGTTTGTTTTCTTCATACCAGCGTGTTGCCCCCGCCGGGGAATCGGAAACGAGAACCTCCCCAATTGCCTCAACCCGTAGCCTAGCTGGGTACAATAAAGCATACTTGACTTCAAATTTTTGAAGGGTACGTTTGATCTCCACAAACCCTTCCCTGCGTCTCTGCAGCTCTGGCGAAAAGTCCGCGAAGAATGAAACCTTTGTTCCGTTATAAAGAATAAGTCCCTTCTCTCTGGCTCTGCGTAGTAGGATTAACTTGTCACAGTGATTCAAAAATTTCATTAGTAAGGACCTGGGGCGCCCTCCAGGGAGTGGAGCCCTGAAGGGGACCCGGTGGGCTCTCTCAATCGCAAACTGTGCGGTAAAAGCATCTCTTCCAAATATTTCTATGAGCCATCCTTCCAAAATAGCAATGGGACTGTGCCCCTCACATCTCTCTGGGAGACCTACTATTCTTATGTTATCCCTTCTCAGGCGATTTTCCATTTCATCCATTTTTTCATTAATTCTACCCAGTTGCTGCTTCATGGTTTTAACATCTTGCTGTAGGGGAAAAACATCATCCTCCACTTGGCTCACTCTTCCCTCTAAGCCCGTTATTCTATCTACTGCCTTTTGCATCTCCTGCTTTATTAATAACAGTTCATCTTTAACCTCTTTAATTTGGCAGCTTAACCCCTCCACTGATGCTTTACAGGAGTTAATCGCTTGCAATACTTCCCTCAGGGTAGGTTCTACCTACATGGCGGAGACGGTAGTTGGCAATGATAACTGAGCTTTTTCCCCTGCCCCTGTACCTTTGTTGACATTCGGGTTTTTATGCCCTGCTCCAACTGCAGATGATGATGCCTGTCCTTGGCTTTTCCTGTCCCCAGTAGTCTTAAGTTGTGGAAGTTGCCCGTTTTTGGTGGGGGTCTGTTCAGGGGTATGTGCAAACCTCTCCAACTTTGCTGCTGCTGCTGCCGCCTGGTTCCCCTTCTCCCTTGCTGACCGTAATGACTGGGGGCCCAGGTTCTCCATGTTAACTGGCTCCTCCCCTCTCCTCCTGGACATTGCCTTTGTTACCTTTGTTTCTTTTATGTACCCAAATAGTCAATACCACCAGGAGAAGCAGGCTAAGGAAAGATGAAAACCAGGGAACAGGAAAAGAGTTTAGCCGAGCTTATACAAACAAGTACTGTCCCTTTAATGCAAGGGTCTAACCACAACTCTGCAATCAGCCGATGTACTTATTCAGCAGTCTAAGTATTTGTTGTGCTGGTCAGGTGTATTACATATGCCCGCTCACTCCTCCGTCCCCCTGTTGTAATATAGGGGGACGGAGTCGATGGAGCGGCTTTCAGTGTGCCGCTACGGAGCGGCGAGAGAGGAGGTGAGGCGGACGGGTGGTGGTGGAACAGAAGACCAGAGGTGAATCTTATGCCAATCTGTCTGGGATACTCTGTGGAGGCTGTGGAGGCTGGTAAGGAGCTGGATGCTGGGTCCTGGGACTGTGGGGACCGGAGCAGGTGAGCGGGACGTGGAAAGAGGGTTTAACCCTGTCAGCTTACCATAGCTCACTGTGCTCGGATAAAGAATAAAGGACAGTTCGTGGGAACCCCACTTTAAGTGGTTAACATTTATCATTCCCTTCACATCCTCTTTTTTTGATTTTACTTCACCTTTTACCCTTTCCCCACCTCACCTCATTATTCCTTCCCTACAGCCAGAACAATTAACCATACACACCTGCCAGCCCTTTATACATCCTGAGTAGCTTCCAATGATGCCTATATACTCCCCACATGCATAGGACCTTCACCCCCATGACTAAGCTGGGGGGGGGAAATGTTGGGGGTGTGGCCTGGCAGGAGCCCAAGCTGAGGCTGTTTTACTTATTACCACCATAGGACTCCATGGATGTATGGCACCAGGGATATTTTCTTTCTTCCTTCCAGTGATTACAGGAGCTGGGATGAGCTCCATCCCTCACTGGCACTCCTGCAGCAGATGGGGAATTACACACACTTCTCCCCACAAAGATCGAGCCTGAGCCGCACACACACAAACTGTGGGTCACAAAAAACAGATGGCCAATAATCTGGACTTTAGCAGTAGGATTAGCATAGAGGGAAATAATGAAGCCGATCAAGCAGCTCCCCAGGCCTAATGCCTGTAGAACCGCTGTTAAGTAGTCCCAGGCCAACCTGTCGAAAGCTTTCTCAGAATCTAGTGACAAAAATAAACAATGGTGTTTGGAGCTCGTAAGCCAGTGATGAATGTATAAGACTTTTAGGATATTTTACCTAGCTTCTCTGCCTGGGACAAACCCCACCTGATCCTTTGCAATGAGGGAATTAAGCACCAGAAGCAGGTGATTCACCAGGATTTTGGCAAAGAATTTTATATCAACGTTCAACAGCAAAATCAGCCAATAGTTAATTACCAAGGCAGGATCTTTGCCAGGCTGTAGAATGACCAAAATATGAGCTGCCAGACGATTTTTCCATGATTTCATCAGGGCCAAAAGCAGGGTAAATGTGTGTAAGAAAGGATGAGTTAGTAAGTCAGCGTATGTCTTATAATAAGCTGATCACCCTATCGTTTGCTACTTTCCTTTCATCAGCAGGAGAAAAGAAAGGTTGCTGGTACTTTTTAGCATATGGAAGCATGGGATTTTATTTTCTTCCTGCTGCATGACATCCTGGCCATTTAGGCACCAAAAAGTCCCTAGCACTAACTAGGCTCCAACTAGTAAATTTTTACCTTGCTCCTGGCAGCTAAGGCAACTTTAAAGCTAAGGGATGGTAAGTATAATCTGCTTACTTCACCCTCCATAGGCAAAGCACAGGTTCCCTTTACATACAGTAAAAGGCTCACAATTTGATATTTGTAACATATATTTACTTACAAAAAATTACTTAATAGATATACTGTATGTAATCAATTCAGTATAAAATCTAGAAAATTGTTAACACAAGTACAATAAAAATAAACTCATCACAACTTTTTCTCAGATCTGAATGATTCTTTTAAACTGGTACAATATTATTCCTGTTCTAAAGAAACTGTTATTGACAACAAGTCTAAATTATGTCTCTTGAGAGTCTTAATGTCACCTAAAATTGTATTACTGTTTTTGACAGCTGCACAAATTCTTCAGCTTATATACTTTTTATTTCTGATTTCAAAATTCTCCAGAGGTATAATAAGGGCTTCCAAAACTTCTAAAAAAAAAACAATTTACAAGGATATGTTGTTTTTACATTAAATAGCACTACTAACATTATTTTGTTGAATTTTTAAGGGGTCTGGCTACTGTTTTCTGTGAAATTTGTATCCTGTAATTTCCCAATACTATTACCATTTGTTATGAACAGAAACAAAATAGATCTAGGGGTCAGTTACATTTTTCTTCACTAGACAAGTGTGAAGAGTAGGAATGTTTTCCACTAGTCTTATTTAGGGATGAGGTCCAGCTCAGGTGTTTGTCTGAACATTGAACTTTCAGCTCATTTAGCAGGACCCAACCATCATATATTGTAGTAGGTTTTTATCCTGCTACTATAATTTACAGATTCCTTCTTTTTTTTTTGGAGGATAGTTAACAAAAACAAAAACAGCCTGGGACTGTTGTTCAGGCCTGGTATTAAAGTAATTGTAGAGACTCTTGTTTTTTTTTGTATGCAGGAAGGTAAAAAACCTCCTGTGTTCAGTAGTTCCTCCAGCCCCTTCTAAAACTTACCTGAGCCCCATCCAGATCCAGAAATGTGGACAAGAGCCTCAGCTCTCCAAGCCCTCGCCCTGAGCAGAGTCTAGCAGCCGTCTGCAGCTCCCATTCCTGAACGGCCAGAAACTCTATTTCTTTCAGTGCCCAGTGCACTTCTGAAACGTTCAGTAGCTGTTCTCTGTAATGCATTATTTCATCCAACCGACACTCCAAATCACTCCCAAAGCTAGGGTCCCCTGTCAGCTTCACATACAACAGTCCCAGGCCGCCATAGCCAAAGCCTTCCGTTGGGCTGTCATCCGCTATCCAAGGGCATGCTTGGGATACATGCCACCGGAGGGCTCTGTAGCTCTCATCCAGCCACATCTCTGTCCAGACCAGCCTGCTTAATTCCGCTGTCTGCTCCTTTATTCGGTTTTTCTCCCAAAAACAGAACCCGCAATCCATACTGCGACCAGTACCTTTCCTCGATGGAGGGGAGAACTTTTCTCTGGTGTTGCTGCTCATGGGCTAGCGCTTCCTTCAAGAGTTCACAGCGGATAGAAACAAACCATCCCAGCAGGACCTGCTCTGATACCGGTCCTCTGTGCTGTTTCTGCATTTCTCGCAACCTCCTTCTGAATTCCTCTTCCATGGCTGGTATCTGTACCTCTCCTCTTCTGCTATCCGGACCTTGGATCCAGGTGGAAGCTTGGATGTCCCAGACTGCAGGAACTGCCCCGCTGCTTGCCACCAATGTCACGGAACGTCCCACACTCTGCTTGAGTGCTTCCATCAGTATACCACTTCCTCCCAGTCTGGACTCAGATATCAGATATTCCAACCGCTCATAAGCACAAAACAAGGCGACACTTGTTTCACTGCTAACATGGACTAACTCTTTATTTGAGATCTCACACAAATATATACAGCAGGATGACTTAAACCTAACCTAATTAACATGAGCTAATTATCTAACATGACCTTTTGCCCAGACTTGTGGTCACCGAGCTTCACACAGTACATTATACATTATCATAAGTACAACCACAGGACATTTTCACAATAGCAGGAGCTAATTACAATTAACAATACAAACAGTGTTCTCCCCCCCTCCTCAGCCTAGTCATCAACAACTATAGTAGGAGTAGACTGTTCATCTCCCAGCCAGTCCTGGAGGCTAATGTGATCAGCTCACTCAATTAACATGTTGAGTTCAGAATCAAACAAACCAATAATAGTCTTTACATATATATCCTGGGAGGTATTGGGGATAAATATTACTGTCCCATTTTAAGCAATCCAAGACATACCCTCCAAGTCACCATTTCCCACATGGCATACACAGGGTTCCCAGAGTCTGTGTGTCCTGGGGGACCAGGACCCGAATCCACAGTAATACCACCTCAAGAGTCCCCAGGCTTACAGCTCACAAAGAGCACCGTTCCCCCAAATGCCAGGGCCCATAATCGGTCGGCAAGAGGCTTGCATTCAGTCCCCTCCAAAAGCCTCTATCCCGGGTGAGTCTGTCACATTACCTAATGTTGAAAGTAATCTATTTGGGGCACATATAACACACCTATGAATAGGAGCCTGTCCTTGTTTGGTACGCCTTTTATATCCTGTTGTGAATCGTATATATTCTTATTCCCTTTCTGAATAAAAGCAAGTCACGTTTTTATGACACACAGGGTTGGGTCTGATTGCGCAGCTTCCATGGGGCCTTGTGAGTATCTAGGTTGATTAGAACGGAAGAATGTTGGCACATAAGGTAATGTGATTAGTCAGTAATAAAGGTGATAACCAGTAATAGAGGTTAATGAAGAAAGATGGTGTCAGAATTGATACTCAGCAAACAAGAACTTAAAAGTTGCTTTGCGGGGGGCGTGGCTTGACCTCGTAGAGAATGGCTGCTTAACTTCAGAGCTCCGCTGACAGGGATAGAAATCTGAATTCCAAGGACGGTCAACGGCCTCCCAAACACCCGAAAAGCGATGGGTACATCCTCCAGAACTTCGTCGACCTCCCGGTCCCGTTCTCCCCGTGAAATACCGGCAAGATCCAGTCAGAACATCCCGGAGATGTTCCGGGCACAGATGGGAACTTCGGCGCCGGCTCCCACCTCACGGAGCCAGCATCAGCATCCTCCTCACTCTAATGCTGCTGCCTCTCCATCTCACACTGAAATCAGTGACGGGGGAATTCTCCTCACTCCTCATCAGCATCCGAGCCTGAGCGATCTCAGATCCGTGGCTGAGGACATTAAGGACACCCTGACAGCAGCAATCTCAGATTTAAAAATTGAAATCCAAGCTATTACAGGCAGAATTCAGGCAGTACAACAAACGACTGCCCTCCATTCATCCAAGATCCGTCACCAGAATCTGGCGATTGACACACATACACGGCAATTAAGAGATGTCAATCGCCACTTGGAAGATTTAGACGATCGCGGCAGACGCCATAACCTCAGGCTAAGAGGTTTGCCTGAAACCGTGGATGCGGATCACCTTCAAAGTGAAGTTATTCATATCTTTAATAACATACTCGGCAGACCCAGAGAGGTTCCTATTGCGATGGAAAGAATCCACCGTGCCCTGAGACCGAAGGGAAAGGACTCTGACCCGCCTAGGGATGTGGTATGCTGCATTATTGACTACCATTTGAAGGAAGACATCCTGAGGGCTGCACGTTCCCTGACCCCTTTACTACATAACGGCACAGAACTTCGTCTATTCCAGGATTTATCAAATATAACCTTGCAGCGCAGAAGGGAACTGCAACCCCTTCTGACAGTACTCCGGGCCAAGGGTATAATTTACCGCTGGAAGTTCCCTTTTGGTTTGGCGGCAACAGTACAAGGACGCTCAGCTCTCCTCAGAGTCCCTGAGGATCTACATTCCTTCTGTGACACGCTCGGAATCCCTCTCATGGAGGTCCCAGATTGGTACGCGGAATTTCGTACCCCTACAGCATCTAAAGCACCTTCCAGGAGTGAAGCAATGGAGACCCAACACACAAGCTACCGAAGACACCGTTCGCCATCGGAACCAAGAATTCTTCAACCCGACCCGCAGTCTCCTTCCATCTACAGCCCGACGAAACCTCCACGCTCCAGAAGAGCTAGAAGAGATCGGTGAACACAGATGGCATCTGCAACATAGACTGAAAGATTTCCTCTGACTGTTCATGTGCCGTTTTTAGAGTATTGAAAGTTCATACCCCGGCTGGTAATATGTTCCTAAAGTATTTTAATATGTTAAGTTTAGTTTATGTAGATCATAGTTCTTACACACAGGCATATCTATATCCCCCTTAACGCTGACTACCAAAGCAGCGCTGTGTCTGCATGGTTTGTTCTGTCACACCTTACTCTCCAATACAGCCCCACACTAGCAGTTCCACCCTTCATTAGAGCTCTATTATAATTAAATTCTTATGTGACTGTAATTTCCAATCTAATGAGGTATAGGGTCATCAGAGATTTCCAATCTACTTTATCTCTCCTTCCTCTAGCTGATCGGTACACTGACAGTTTAACAGGGTTTCATCCCGCTCCGATTACACGGATTGATAATTATAACTGCAAATATGCCCTTCTCTTACACACTACAGGCTGCTAGTAATATTCATTGACACCCCTATTTTAATCCTGTATTAACTCTCTGTTCCTCTTAGATAGCAACTACATTATTAGGTAACTACTAGAACTACCACACAATCTTATTGCCATGACAACCAGCTGTTCATCGCTCTATTGGTTGCTGTCTTTTGGCGCGAATTCATGAGAGGAGCCAAGGTCTGAGGTAAAAAGTTCTCCCCCAACATGACTCATGCAGTCGCTCATTGGCTCTCACAAGGTTAGAGACCTGACTTGTTACCGTGGTGACACACTGCAGACCTCTCTCCCCTGCCTCCACACACGCACCTCGCATAGGAGGATGCCTGTGTCATCCCAGCCCGAGATGGTTGTGACACATGATTCATCTCCTTAGTAGTCCTAACATCACCTTATCTGTCATGTATTACGCAAAGATTAGGGCACTCACTACCCTGTATGATTATATAGAACTTATCCTTATGATTGCCTTTCCCTGACTAGACAGCTGTCTACATGCCAAAACAGAACTGACAGGCTTCTCAGACAAAGGCACTCTAAGGGAGTTTCACAGACACTGATCTTTCTCATATAATCATCCCCTCCTATCCAATGAGATATGCTCCTAAATAGCATAACGATCTACATGGATACTTCGTTTTATTAATTATTTTGACAAGCTTCTTCATAGCCTTCAGGGGTAGTTAATTATAAATTAGTTCAGGCACGGTCTATCTATCTTAAGAGATAATACTTTCTACCTATGTTGAATACTCTGATCTGCAAACTGTTCAAGTTTTCTGGCTGACTGTTTAACTGAATTATTACATAGACTTTTGCGCTATGAATATCTGCGCCTCACCAGATGTTTATTTTATGTGCTACTCATGGGGATGTTTATTTCTTTTATTTCTTTTATTTTTCTGTCTTTTTTTTTTTATTCTTTCCTCTCACTTAACGATCACCAGGGGAACGATCTCACAAAATACGTCATTAACTTAATGTTTCATCTGACCATACACCTAATTTTTTATCTGCTTTTCGCAAATCTGACCCATGCTGTTACTCCAAATCCACTGAGAAAGTTAATAGGCGGCATTCACAGCAATCTCAATGCAACCATTTCACACATGGACCGTCTTCAGTCCATGCCTTCTTCCTACATCTATCCCATATGTCAGCGGCTCTTGTCCCTTACTGACAGGTTTTACTTTTCTCTACGTTACCGTTTGGTCACCTTCCCAAACAGTGGTTTCAATTGATTACCTGATTTCTTCACTCAACCCTCCTTTAAACCACCACTGACCCATTCCGGTACCATATATCACGAGTGTATACTCGTACATAGCCTAGCGAGCAGGCATCGCTAGTCCCCGGATTACTTTCCACTACCTATAACCCCTAACAACACTACACAGTGGTCTTCACAGTTTCCTCTCCCCCGCATACCCAATATCCCTCACATCACTCCCTATTCCTGAACAATCTACTCTCATCCTGAATAGAATCTCATCACTCTCCTAGAACGCGCCTTCCACACATAAGAGCATAAGGCACAAGTCCAACTACTGTTCTTTTTCTGCCACACATACACCTGCAACGCGGACTATATTCAGTAAACACCACTCCAGTCTAACTCACAACACCTCCCAAATTACAGAATGACAACGGTCTCACACAATTCTACATCAATATCTCACCACAACGCCACTACTAAACTAGTCTCACTCAACGCACGGGGACTAAATGCCCCTGAGAAACGTACACAAGTTCTCCTTTATATGCATAAACTCAAGGCAGACATTATATACATCCAAGAAACGCATTTCAAAACGGACTCTATCCCCAAATTCTCCAACTTACGTTATCCAACAGCTTTTCATGCTACCAACAAACAATCAAAAACAAAAGGAGTCTCTATCCTTATCTCAAAACAGTGTCCACTCATAATCAAAGACACTCTAGCGGATGAAGATGGAAGATTTCTATTTGTCAAAGGTTCACTTTTCGGTAAACCTTTAACCTTAGCAAACATATACGCCCCCAACATTAAACAAGTCCCGTTCTTCCGACACACACTGCAATTGCTCGCATCGTTTCAAGAGGGTATACTATTAACTGGAGGAGATTTTAATGTTCCCTTAAACCCAATACAAGATACATCCTCGGGTGCATCCAAATTACCCTTCTCCGCGATACGAGCAATTAAACAATGTTTTCAAGAATTGACATTACATGACGCATGGCGTACTTTAAACCCCTCAACTAAAGATTACACTTTTTTCTCCAACCCACATGACAGTTACTCCAGACTTGACTATTTCTTTATTTCACAAAGCGATCTCACCATGCTCAAGCACACCTCCATCGAACCAATGTACATATCAGATCACCACCCGATAACCACGTCCTTGGAATTTCCATCCAAACATACTCGCTCACAAATATGGCGTCTTGATCCCTCACTGCTGACAGACATTTCAATAGTGTCTACTATACATGACAATCTAAAACTTTATTTCCAGGATAACGACTCCTTTGAAATATCCCCAATGATAAAATGGGAAGCCCACAAATGCACCATACGGGGAAAACTAATAGCTATCGCTTCCAAGAGAAGACGAGAAAGACAAGCGCATATTTCTATCCTTTCCAAACGCATACAGGATTTAGAAAAAATACATAAGAAAACTCGAGCTCTCTCCACACTTGAGGAACTTACTCAGGTGAGGACAGAGTTGAAAGAAGTGTTACATAAACAAATAAAACGCAAATACATATTATCACAAAAAATATTCTACGAACATGGCAACAAATCCGGTAAAATTCTAGCCAGAGCCCTCCGTGCAAAAAGATCATCTACAACACTTCATTCCATTAATGACCCTTCGGGTTCTAAAGTAACATCTAATACACTGATAGCAGACCAATTTATGAATTATTTCTCGCAGCTCTATAATATCAATCCGCATAAACCCATGATAAACAATGATCGTAGAACACACTTGATTAAAGATTTCCTAGCCCAACATGGTCCCAAACCCATTTCTGATGCAGAAGCATCGCATCTAGAACGTCCCATCTCTAAGGATGAACTAGAGACTGTGCTCAAACAACTCAAAACAGGCAAAAGTCCAGGTCCAGATGGCCTAACAGCAGGATACTATAAGGAATTAATTGCTACGCTTTATCCTCACTTCTTAAATGCTTTCAACTCCCTTTCATCTGAGAACCCCCCTCCCAGAGATCTTCTCACAGCCCACATAGTGGTTATTCCAAAACCTGATAAAGATCCAAATTTAGTTTACAACTACAGACCAATATCTCTACTAAATGTTGACCTGAAAATATATGCAAAAATTTTGGCTAATAGACTTTTACCCCTTCTCCCTGCCCTCATCTCCTTGGACCAAGTTGGTTTTGTCCCAGGTAGAGAGGCAAGGGACAACACCCTAAAGGCAATCAGTATTCACAATTGGCTGACTTCCAAGAAACAACCTGGATTCCTCCTTTCCCTTGATGCGGAGAAGGCATTCGACAGGGTAGCCTGGGACTACCTAAAAGAGGTCCTAACACACATTGGCATACGAGATCGCATGCTACAATTTATTCTTGCTCTATACTCCACCCCAACTGCCAAAGTCTGGATAAATGGATACCTGTCGAGTGCCTTCTCCATATCTAACGGTACAAGACAGGGATGCCCACTCTCTCCGCTTATTTTTGTCTTGGCACTGGAACCATGTCTAATGCATCTAAAAAACAATCCAAACGTTAAAGGAATAACCATCGCAAAATCTACCTATAAATTAGCGGCATCTGCGGATGACATCCTACTATTCCTGACAGAGCCACACATTACGCTACGCAATCTCCTCAAAGATCTTACTCTCTTTGAAAATCTCACATATCTTAAAATTAACTTCGCTAAATCAGAGGCCTTAAATATCACTCTTCCACCAGATATAGTGAAACAATGTCAAACTAATTTCCCTTTCAAATGGAAACCGAGCGCCATTAAATACCTTGGGGTCTACATTCCAACCTCGCTATCGGACTTATACAGCAAAAACTATACTCCCATTATCCAAAATATTCAAAAAGACCTCAACACTTGGTCAACGGGTTTGTTCTCATGGTTTGGCAGAGTTTCCATTATAAAAATGACTATAATGCCAAAATTTCTATACCTGCTCCAAACAATCCCAGTGTCACTACCACAAACTTTTTTCAATGCATACCGCAAATCCTGTATGAAATTCATCTGGAACGATAAGCGACCTAGAATGAGTTTCAACAGAATGACCATACCCAAAATGAAAGGTGGGTTAGGCCTACCAGATCTTCGAAAATACTATTGGGCCTGTCAACTCTCTGGAATAGTGGACTGGAATGTTCACCCTAAAACTAAAGCGTGGATCGCAATTGAACAAGCCTTCTCACAAATCCCGCTCCATAATCTACCCTGGATTCACCCTCGCCACATCTCTCCACATTGCAAACAACATCCCCTTATCGGTACAACACTGAATTCCTTTAAAAAGACATGTAAACATTTGCACATTTCCTTCTCTCCAGGCCCTCTCATACCAATCAAACATAACCCTGACTTTCCACCAGGCATTGATGATTCTTTCCTTCATCAAATAGGATCCCAGACAAGGATGACAGCGGGAGATTTCTTCGCTAAGGGGAATATTAAACCGCTGTCCTCATTGAACTCCCAAGAAACAAATCACCAGATCCCTTTCTGGTCTTATATGCAACTCAGACATTTTCTTCTTGATCCCCAAACTAGGGCTGCATACTCAAGAAACCAATCACACTTTGAATCCCTTTGCTCTGCCACTGAACCACAAAGACACCTGATATCCACCATATACTTGAACCTCTTTCTCGAGCATACTCCTAAAACAAATATAGCTAGTGCAAAATGGGAAAAAGATCTTTCCATCCACCTCTCTGATAAGGAATGGGAAAAGATATACCCTAACATACACAAAGGCTCCATTAATGTAACAACTCAAGAAAACGGATACAAGCTTTTCTCCAGATGGTACAAAACGCCTCTCAAGTTACACACCATTAATCCAGAGATCCCATCTAATTGTTGGAGATGTAATGACAAAAATACGGATCACTCCTTCACATATGGTGGGACTGCCCTGCGATTTCTGCCTTCTGGACTAAAGTTTTTCACCTCTCCTCCCAAATCACTGCACTTCAGCTAGATTTCTCTCCAGCACAAGCCCTCCTACACCACTCCTCCCTACCGATGAAATCTTATCACAAATCCCTAGCACTACATCTAATCAATGCTGCTAAACTCTGTATCCCAGTTCTCTGGAGATCTCCCAACTCACCCACAATCGCAGACTGGTTCAAAAGAGTAAACAAAATAGCTGAAATGGAGGAACTTGTACATCAAGCACAGGATTCCTATACTAAATACAGGAACACTTGGGCCTGTTGGCTACATTTCCGCACAACATCTGAATATACCCAATTAATCAGTCAGGAATCCTCCTCCAGCACACCATAAGATACAACATACATCCCAATTGTCTATAGTCCTCCCTATAGCCGTGCATGAAACAAAATTCAGGAGGCAACTATATCATTACGCATACAGAATTCACTTCAAAAGCTCTATTATGCTTTTCTTCCTGGGACTTGATCCTTCTGTAAAGATATTTCCCGTTAGACCCATGGCTGAGCCAGGGACTGGAAATAACTTTCTCCTACCTTCCTTTCGTACTTCTCACTATATTTTGACCACCATTTAATCGAAACTTTGCTATGTTAGGTATCTATTGTTGTATGCTATGATTATATCTCTATCTACAGACATTACCCGACTTCTGGACACCATGCACCAGGATCAATTTCACACTCTCACACAGACATAGTAATTAACGATTATTCCAAACAAAATCCAACAAAAATCTCAGACTCATATACTAAGGCTATCATAGGCAATCTATTATAATACGGTTTTTACTCCTCTCTCCCTTTTTAATCTTTTTCGCCCTCAAAAATCAACATGCTTAAAAAATGTTTTACCTGATTTAATATATGTTCTTTATATTTTCTGCCCACACTACTCTGTAATCCCATATATCCACACCCCAGATGTAATGTGTTTTTCAACAACTCCACAGTCGTAGATTTGAATACTTGTTAAAATACAACGTTGTACTCTCTGGACTGTTCCCTCTGTATAACACTGTTATCATTTTATCTCAAACCTTGCTTTTGTGTACTACTTTTCTGTATGAATTTAACTTAATAAAGCTTTATTTGGAAAAAAAAAAAAAAAGTTGCTTTGCTGGAGTATTTTGGGGTGGGGCTTGGCTGGCCAAGGTGACTAAATTGTTTTACTACTAAATAGCATCTGGGTTGCCCCCCTACTAGTACAGACGCCACCAGAGAAGTTGCCTACTGTTTGGCATGGCAGCTTGGGATTTGTATATTGTATTACCCAGCTTGCCCTCTTTTGTGAGCAGGAGCTGGCCATTGGGAGTTAGGCTGAAAGCTGTTTGCTCATTTTCTCATCCCCGATTACCTCCCTTTTGGAATAGAAGCCTTGAACGCTGGGGTAGCGCTGTGAGATGTGTACACACCCACTGGAAGCATAGCATTGTTAAGTTGTTGCAATAAGTCTTTCGAGGCTGTCAAGACTCAGAACTGAGAAACAAGTGGGCAATCAAGAGAGTCAGAATAGCATATTTTTTGTGTGTTGTACTTTAAGCGGAATGAAGCGTGAGTGTTGTAAATTCAGTGACTAGTTCGGCCCACGCTATGCTTAGCATATCGCACAGAGGTACATAGAAACGGCTTTCATAATGTGCTATTTTTCCTTCCAGAATGTAGAACTCCCAGTCTGGGTCAAAGGTCTCAAATTTATCAATAGCATCATGTCAGGTGTTAAGGAAAAGGAGAAAACTTTTATTATTATGTCACATACGGACGGCAGGGTTTTTTTGCGATGAAATCTAGACTTAAAGCATTGGTTAAGATACTGTCAGAGAAGTAATAGAAACAGAACTTGCCAGTATCGGAATGTTCCTGTGCATCTGCGTGGCGGAGTCACGCTTCGGCACATGCGGGTTCGCGATGTAGCGGAACGGCACACACGGGTTCATGACAAGGTGCAACGGCGTAACGGCAAACGAACACACACACGTTAGCGTTACATCCCCATGCTGGCCTATATAAAGACTGATCTGTTCCTTGTATAATTGCTGGTTTGTCTTTCAGCTTCCTGTGTTCCGTTCCTGAATTCTGCTACCTGTACTTACCTGTTGTCACCCGGATTGACTTGACCTACCCTGCTTCTCTCCTGTGTTTGACCCCGGCTTGTTCAAAGGACTTCTCTATCATCTGCCTCTTGTGTTTGACCCTCAGCCTGTCTTAAGGATTCTCCTGCCTTCCTGTGTATGACCCCGGCTTGTCTAACAGACTCCTCTACCATCCATCTCCAGTGCACGACCTCTGTCTCGCCTCCAGGATTTCTCTGACTACTGTTTCCTGTGTTTGACCCCCGGCCTGTTTTAAGGACTTCCTTATCCACCTGCTTCCAGTGTTGGTTCCCGGCCTGCACCACAGACTTTCTGCCACTGAGTTCCCTGTGCCTGACCTTCAGCACTCTGCCCAGCTTCTACTGAGCTGTGTGGGTTAGAGCCCCAGCCGGGCCCTTTACCCCAGTCCCGGGGCCGGATTCATCACTGCTTCTCATCTCCACACTGCAGAAGTCCTCTTCTCAAGAACCATCTACCTGCTGGTGACCCGTGCCTCTCTGTGCTCTTTACCCTCTGTACCACCTCCAGGAGTAGAGTGCGCTTAGCTGCAAGGGAAGCCCCTCTCAGCATTTTGGCTTCGGTGAGTACCCTGATAGTACAAACCAGCCATGTCTGAGGCCGACAGAGCGGGCTCCCCTCTTGAGGCACTATGCCAGCAGGTAACAGCTCTCACACAAGCAGTCCAGAGGTTACAAGATGGCTATTTTCAACTTGAAGGTTGTCTCCAGCACCTAACTTTATCTCCTGGGGATGCAGCCTCCGCATTCTCCAGTGGAGCAAGCTCTTCGCAAGATCCCTCCAGCACAACTCCTGCAGTTGTTATGACTCTTCTAGAGCCCATGGTTCCCACACCTGAATGATTTTCCGGAAATCGAAAGAAGTTCAGAGCATTTAAAAACGCATGCTTGTTATACTTGGCTCTTCAACCTAAGACTTTTAGTTCTGAAACAGTGAAAATGGGGTTCATTATTTCTTTGCTGTCCGAAGAACCCCAAGCCTGGGCCCACAACCTCCTGGAACGAAGAGCCCCTTACTAAACTCTGTGGAAACTTTCTTTGAATCCATGGGGAATTTATATGACGGCCCCCAATGCACAGCCACGGGCGAAACCATCTTACATACCTTAGTCCAAGGAAAAAGACCGGTGGAGAACTATACGGTCGAATTCCGAAAATGGTCTGGGGTCACTGGATGGAATGAGGCGGCTCTCAAATATCAGTACCGCCAGGGGCTCTCAGAGACTCTTAAAGATGAACTGGCATGCGTTGATTCTCCTCATACCCTGGAAGAGTTGATCCAGCTAGCCATAAAATTAGATAGACGTCTACGGGCACGACGCTCCGAACGTTTCCAGTCCCCTCGGCCTACTTGGATGGTACCCAGGGTCCCTTCAGCTCATCCTCCTCCTTCAGTCCCTCCTTCCTCTACTCTGGAAAGTGAGCCAATGCAACTGGGCCTGGTCCGGGCTCCACTTACACCTGATGAAAAGCAACGCCGGCGGGAAGCCAACCTATGCCTATACTGTGGAGGGGCAGGCCACTTCTTGCGCAATTGTCCTATAAGACCCAGTAAGTCTCATTCACAAAAGGTTTTGAACTTTCAGGTAGCTGGTTCAACCTCAACTCACCTTGTCCTTCCTGTCTCCCTACAGGTGGCAGGCGAGGAGATCCAGCTTCTGGCCATTATTGACTCTGGTGCCTGCAGCTGCTTCCTGCATACATCTCTAGCCCGAAGCCTACATATCCCTCTGCAAAATAAAAGTCTCCAAATCCATCTGGCTGATGGATCTTCACCTTGCTCAGGACCTGATACCCAGGAGACTAAACCCACTCTCACCATTATAGATTTAGGCCATCAAGAATTTTTCTGTTTTGACATCACATGCTCTCCCATGTTCCCTATCATCCTGGGACTTCCATGGTTACAAGCTCACGATCCCCACATTAATTGGAGTAAGAAAGAAATCTCCTTTTCCTCGGCCTACTGCTCCCAGCATTGCTTACCCTCTGGTCCCATCAGCACTGCCTCCTGCCTGACAATCCAGCCAGTACCTGCAGCCTACCATGGATTTTTTGGACATTTTTGATAAAAAGAAAGCCGACAGTTTGCCTCCTCACCGACCATACGACTGTCCCATTGATCTCCTACCTGGCTCTGAGATCCCCTTTGGTCGTATATTCCCGCTATCAGAAAAGGAGTTGGAGGCCCTTTGGTCCTACATCAACAAAAACCTTGAAAAAGGGTTCATCCGTCCTTCTTCCTCTCCAGCCGGAGCGGGAATTTTCTTCATTGAAAAAAAGGATGGCACCCTAAGACCCTGTGTAGACTATAGGGAGCTCAACAAGATCACCATCAAAAATGCTATCCGCTTCCCCTTATCCCAGAGCTGTTCCAACAGTTCCGACTGCACAAGTCTTTTCTAAACTTGACCTACAGGGCGCTTATAACCTGGTTCGGATATGCCTGGGGGATGAGTGGAAGACGGCTTTTAGGTCTAGATTCGGACATTTTGAGTATCTAGTGATGCCAGTTGGGCTATGCAACGCCCCAGCTACATTCCAACATCTAGTGAATGATATCTTTTGAGAATACTTGGACAACTTTGTGATCGTTTACCTTGACGATCTTCTGATCTTTTCTACCACCGTTGAGTTGCACCAAGTCCATGTAAAGAAGGTACTCACAATTCTCAGGAAATACGGACTTTATTTAAAAGGGGAAAAATGTGAGCTTGAAAAAACGGTAGTCCAATTCTTAGGGTTCATCATCCTCACTGAAGGGGTCGCAATGGATCCTCAGAAGGTGAAACCTATCCAGGAATGGCAAGCCCTTGTCGATAAAAAGGGGGTTCAATGATTTGTGGGCTTTGCCAATTTCTACCGCAGGTTCATAAAGAGATTCTCATCAATCATTTCACCCATAACCCAATTGACTCACCAGCATAGCCGATTTCATGGTCTCAAGAAGCTCAGGAAGCTTTTAATAAACTGAAGGATCTATTTACTTCTGCCCCGGTACTACTACACCCAGACCCTGCTTTGCCCTATGTGTTGGAAGTGGATGCCTCAGAGTCAGCTTTAGGGGCAATTCTGTCTCAAAGACGAGGTCATAAGGCTCTTTTTCATCCTGTGGCTTTCACCTCCAGGAAATTAACCTCGCCAAAAAGGAACTACGCCATTGGGGAGCGTGAGCTACTAGCCATCAAATTTGCTCTTGAAGAGTGGAGGTATCTTTTGGAAGGTGCATCTCACCCCATTATGATCTTCACAGATCACAAGAACCTGGAGTACCTCAGGGCAGCAAAATGTCTCAGACCCGGCAAGCCCGCTGGGCTTTGTTTTTCTTCAGGTTCAACTTTCACATTTCCTATCGGCCATGTTCCAAAAATGGGAAAGCGGATGCTCTTTCCCGGATATTCCCGGAGACCCCCCAGACAGCAGAACCTGGTACTATTCTGTCCTCGCAAAATTTTCTTTGTTTAATCCAGCCAGATCTAAGGACTGCCTCCAGCCAATGTTTAGACCCTGAGGTACCTTCGTTGAGGAAACAGGATGGTTTGTTATGGGCTCAAAACAAAATATTTGTCCCAGTACAAGAAAGGCCCTTGATATTAAAGACTTTTCATGATAACAAGTTTGCAGGACATTTTGGGGTACAAAAGACCTCTGAACGAATACATCGTTCCTTCTGGTGTCCGGGGTGGTGTCAGGATTGTAAGAACTATGTAAAATCTTGTATTGTCTGCCAACGCAGCAAAGGGTGCAACGAGAAAGCCTGGGGTCTACTAAGACCATTACCCATACCAGAGCAACCCTGGAAGGAAGTGGCTGTGGACTTTATCGTTGACCTACCGCCTGCTGAGGGGTTCTCCACTATTCTGGTATTGGTCGATCGCCTTTCAAAAATGGCTCACTTCTTACCTATCAAAGGCACGCCCTCTGCCTCAGATACCGCAGATATATTCGTTAAGGAAGTGGTTAGGCTCCATGGAGTACCCGATAGCATCGTGTCGGACAGAGGAGTCCAGTTCACCTCAAAACTCTGGAAGGACCTTTGCAAATCCTTAGAAATCAAGGTATGTCTGTTTTCAACCTATCACCCCCAAAGTAATGGCCAAACAGAGAGGACGAACCAAACTCTGGAACAGTACCTTCGCTGCTTCTGCTCATGCTCCCAAGACAACTGGGTTTCGCTCCTCCCCTGTGCAGAATTTGCCTACAATAATTCCATACACCAACCAAACTCCTTTCTGAGCCAATTATGGATTTCATCCTTCCTTTTTGCCTCTTTTCCGGAAGTGTCAGTTCCTGCAGCACAAGACCGAATAAGTTTTATCCAAACTAATTTTCAATTAATTCAGGAAGCTATGAAGAAGGCTCAGGACAACTACAAGAAGTACTATGACAGGGGAAGGAGGAGCAATCCAACTTTTAAAATCGGAGATGAAGTCTGGCTATCTGCAACGAACCTCAAACTTCCTTGTCCCTCACGCAAATTGGGCCCAAAATTTATTGGTCCCTTCAAGGTGAAAAGAGTAGTGAACCCAGTGGCTTTTGAACTTGCTCTACCCAACTCTTACAGGATTCACCCCGTTTTTCATACTTCCCTTTTGAAACCAGTAACTCCCAGCCCTTTTCCAGGAAGGGAAGAATTGAAAGGAAGAATATTGAAGGCGAAGATGAATTTGAGGTGGAGGCTATAGTGGACTGTAGAAGGAGGGGTGGTCGTGTCCAGTATTTGGTCAAGTGGAAGGAATACCCCCCAGAGGATAACTCTTGGGAACCTTCTTCCAATATACACGCCCCACGTTTAATACAAGCATTTCACAAGAAATACCCGGGAGTACTGGCCAGATTGGACATCCAGAGGCTGCCCCTTGGGGGGGCACTGTCAGAGAAGTAATAGAAACAGAACTTGCCAGTATTGGAATGTTCCTGTGTGTCTGCTCGGCGGAGTCGCGCTTCGGCGCATGCGGGTTCTCGATGTAGCGTAACAGCACACACGGGTTCATGACATGGCATAACGGCGAACAAATGTACACACGTTAGCGTTACACCCCTATGCTGGCCTATATAAAGACTGATCTGTTCCTTGTATAATTGCTGGTTTGTCTTTCAGCTTCCTGTGTTCTGTTCCTGAATTCTGCTACCTGTACTTACCTGTTGTGACCCGGATTGACTTTACCTACCCTGCTTCTCTCCTGTGTTTGACCCCGGCTTGTTTAAAGGACTTCTTTATCATCTGCCTCCTGTGTTTGACCCTCGGCCTGTCTTAAAGATTCTTCTGCCTTCCTGTGTATGACCCCGGCTTGTCTAATGGACTCCTCTACCATCCATCTCCAGTGCACAACCTCTGGCTCGCCTTCAGGATTTCTCCGACTACTGTCTCCTGTGTTTGACACCTGGCCTGTTTGAAGGACTTCCTTATCCACCTGCTTCCAGTGTTGGTTCCCAGGCCTGCACCACAGACTTTCTGCCACTGAGTTCCCCATGCCTGACCTTCAGCACTCTGCCCAGCTTCTACTGAGCTGTGTGGGTTAGAGCCCCAGCCGGGCCCTTTACCCCAGTCATGGGGCCGGATTCATCATTGCTTCTCATCTCCACACTGCAGAAGTCCTCTTCTCAAGAACTATCTACCTGCTGGTGACCCATGCCTCTCTGTGCCCTATACCCTCTGTACCACCTCCAGGGGTAGAGTGTGCTTAGCTGCAAGGGAAGCCCCTCTCAGCATTTCAGCTTCAGTGAGTACCCTGATAGATACAAAAGCAAATATCCAATATGCAATGTAATTCTGTCAATGCACCTGGAACATAATTCTGCAATCCGATCTTACTGTAAAAGATGTTTTTATATTAACTCCATAAATAAGTTATCTAATGTTGAAAGGAATATGTTTGAGGTGTATATAACACAACCATAAAAGGGAGCATGTCCTTGTTTGGTACTAAACCATGGGTAGGTGACACCTGTTATATTCTGTTGCGAACCATATATGTTCTTATTCTCTTTCTGAATAAAAGTAAGTCACGTTTTTATGACACACAGGGTTGGGTCTGATTGCGCGGCTTCCATGGGGCCTTGTGAGCATCTGGGCTTGGTAGAACGGAAGAATGCTGGCACATAAGGTAATGTGATTAGTCAGTAATAAAGGTGATAACCAGTAATAGAGGTTAAGGAAGAAAGATGGTGTCAGAATTGATACTCAGAAAACAAGAACTTAAAAGTTGCTTTGCTGGAGTATTTTGGGGTGGGGCTTGGGTGGCCAAGGTGACTAAATTGTTTTACTACTAAATAGCACCTGGGTTGCCCCCCTACTAGTACAGACGCCACCAGAGAAGTTGCCTACTGTTTGGCATGGCAGCTTGGGATTTGTATATTGTTGAACCCAGGTTGCCCTCTTTTGAGAGCAGGAGCTGGCCATTGGGAGTTAGGCTGAAAGCTGTCTGCTCATATTCTCATCCCCGATTACCTCCCTTTTGGAATAGAAGCCTTGAACGCTGGGGTAGCGCTGTGAGACGTGTACACACCCACTGGAAGCATAGCATTGTTGCAATAAGTTTTTCGAGGCTGTCAAGACTCAGAATTGGGAAACAAGTGGGCAGTCAAGAGAGTCAGAATAGCATATTTTTTGTGTGTTGTACTTTAAGCAGAATGAAGCGTGAGTGTTGTAAAGTCAGTGACTAGTTCGGCCCACGCTATGCTTAGCATATCGCACAGAGGTACATAGAAACGGCTTTCATAATTTGCTATTTTTCCTTCCAGAATGTAGAACTCCCAGTCTGGGTTGAAGGTCTCAAATTTATCAATAGCATCATGTCAGGTGTTAAGGAAAAGGAGAAAACTTTTATTGTTATGTCACATACAGACGGCAGGGTTTTTTGCAATGGAATCTAGACTTAAAGCATTGCCTAAGATACAAAAGCAAATATCCAATATGCAATGTAATTCTGTCAATGCACCTGGAACATAATTCTGCAATCCGATCTTATTGTAAAAGATGTTTTTATATTAACTCCATAAATAAGTTATCTAATGTAATATAACACACCCATGAAAGGGTGTATGTCCTTGTTTGGTACTAAACCATGAGTAGGTGACACCTGTTATATTCTGCTGTGAACCATATATATTCTTATACCCTTCCTGAATAAACGCAAGTCATGTTTTTTTGACACACAGTGTTTGGGTCTAATTGCATGGCTTCCATGAAGCCTTGTGTGTATCTGGGTGTGTTAAAATCGATGAAGGCCGGCACATAAGTGTAGTGATCGGGTATATTAATCAATATTGGGTGTATAGATAATTAATATTTAGGTATTATAATGATGATGATGAAAGTACTCTTCCGCAGCAACCCAATTCTTCCAGAGAGATGCACTTTATTGACTTCCAACACAGAACAAAGTCCAAAGTCCACAGATGACAAAAGGATCCGACAGAGTATATAATTCAGAAACCCATATTCCTAGGCCTGTGTGTTCCCAGCCATGCACAAACAAGCCTCACCCCATACACAGACAAACCTCACTCCCCCCCAAACCTATAGACTGAATGCCGTGTTATATTCACTAAATATTGAATGGCTGAGCAATTTGATTGGCCTTTCAATTTAGGACTTTGATTAGCTTTAGTCTTTCAAACAGACAACAACCCCCAGCCGTGAACAGCCGTGAACCACCCCAATTTGCACTCCCGCATATCAACATCAACAAGTCCCCTTTAGGTATGTGTAATTATATTAACAGATACCACCTGAATACCCTTTGAGATGTTCAAATAGACTTGCATAAGATTAACACATCAAAGAGTCTTCAGCTGTTAAAATTCAGTTGGACAAATCAACCATTCTGTCATTGTCATTCCAGCCTGTTCAACATTGACTGCATGTGTACATACACACAACAATGTCCCACATAAATCGGTGAACATATACAACATATACCCCCACTTGGGTCAGTTCTAACTACTAGAACTGACCCATAAATCAAACAACAAAAAATATCATTACGATTTAAGGTACTGGATGCTTTACAATGGCTCATATAAAATATGAAGTTGAAACTGGTTACATCTCTCTTCGCCAGCCTCTAAAATATCCCCATGAAACAGTTATTAGATAATATAACTTTTAGACCATGACTGGAAAAGGATTTGGTAAACGTCAGTGGCCCATATAGCTGTTAGGCCTTATTATATCACATCAAGATCTTGAATATTGCGCAAAGACGAGCTGATATCACAGTCCATTCTTCGGTCTGACTTCATCACATCTCTCACCATCTCACTGAAAGTAAACTTGGTATTCTCTGCTCTGGGAACTCCAATCCACATAAGTCCAGGATTTTTTTCATCTCCAGGCTCAAGCTTTCCATTTTTAAAGATGCTTTTATGCAAACACTCTACTTTCATCTTTATAGTAAGAAGAACTATCAATGTACCAGCACTCACTTTCAAGGTCAAAAGGTTTGGATATGGCAGTAAAAACTGTGCTTCAAACTATTTTCTTGCGCTTGACATTCATGAGTCCATCTTGCAAGCATTTTACAATTCACATCTGCTTCTTTCCATTTCCTCAATTTGAACAAAGATGACCGGGTTGTGTACCTGTCAAGTACCAGAATTTGTTGATTGCCAGCCACAATTTGCTTTTGTAATTTGCTGTAGGCCGACCCCTCATTGCCTTCAATAGAGCAGTTACTTGGATCATTCAGTCCACAATTACACTTGAATGGTATACCAACATATACATATACATATACCCCCACACGATGGTTCAGATAGAGTCATCAGTGTTTATCAGATCTTCTATCCAGACAAAGCGGCAGTGGAAATTCTTGCCAGTATCTTCACCATGAAAGGTAGAAAGGTCTTTTTCATCCATATATGTCATAGCCTTTAGCATATTATAAACAACTGAATCAACAAATTTTCAAATCATGACTAGAGTGATGAATTTCACTCACCCCTCTTATAAATTTAGGAAAACCACCCAACATACTATAATTTATGCTATGCCAAGCCATTGTGCAGCATCTCACCTTAGATGTCAAATATATTAATCAATACGCATTATGTAATATGTACAGATGTTATGAAAATTATTTTAGGTTACAATGCCTCTCTTTGGTTTTAAGATAAAGTTCAAGAAATAAAACAAACAAAAATAAAAAATGAAAAGCAAAATATATCAGGAAAAGGGAGAAAAATTAAAAATTAGGGCGTTGAAGAAAAAAGAAAAAAAGGTCCATTGCTTGATGAATTTTGAGAGAGTCCATGAATACTTTATAATTCCATGTATAGTGATATATTGTCTATTCAGCATTTCCCCCATAATTCTCCCCCACTATTCAATTTCAGACTTCTGCTATTCACATGCAAGCATCTTCAGACGTCCCTGAAAAACAAAACTTTCCAACAAAACTAATTAGCAAGGTCCTTAAACATTGTTTGAAGTTAAAACAAAACACTATTTACACGTTTACAGTTTGGAGCTAATTCACCCCCACTGCTAGAGAAGCGTCATTTGCATTCAAAAACAGATCTGGAGAATATACATCTTGTACATTCATGACACCCTGTACCCCCTTCAACTGCTCTAATAATTTATCACGTTCCCCTCTCATCTTATCATACTCAATTTTCAGCTGGTCATATTTCTGTTTTAACTGAGAAAACGGTATCCAAGTCTTTGACCTTTTCTTATTATTATTTTGGTCAGCTCTCTTTTTCATATTAATATCACCTATGTTTGACCCGGAGTCTCCTCTCTGGGTGTTATCATAGGATGTTATCTTCTGATCTTTATGCTCAGTATTTGTCCTAAACAATGTGGCTAAATCAACTTTGACAGCCTGCTCATTTGACTTTCTCCATAAATGGTCTGCTCTCAACAATATGTCTTTTAAATCATGAGGATTTGGGGTAACTAATAAAATATTTTGTTTGATATCTTCATGCAACGCATCTAGAAACATACTCATATGTATCAAGCCCCCACGCTCAAATGTAAGATTATTACCAATAATTCCATAATAGTTGCTATCCTGTGTGACAATTCATAGGGAGATTCAATTTGCATTTGTTGGATCTTCCCATGAATAGTAACATCAGAACGTACACCATACAAAACACATAATAATTCCAGTAATATGTCCCTTGTCCTCAGAGGCTGAATACAGATTTGTTTAATTCTCATCCAAAGACCACTTCCTAAAGAATGTTGCAAAACTCTTTCTAAGTCAGATGGGTTGAGATTGTACATATCTCTGACTTGCTGCACGTCACAAAACCATTTTAAAAATCTGTTTAAATCATGGTATGGAATCATTCCTATTTCTTTAAGAATTGCGTCTAATAATTTTGATTTCAAAGGCTTCATTACAAGCTGAACTTCACCTGTATTATTATTATTGTTATAAACTGTGGTAGTCACAGTGGGGGCAGCTGGTAATGAATTATCAGATTTAATATGAGGTTCTGTTTGCTGCAGATTGCTGAATCCAAGATTTGATGCATATCTGCATTCCTGAGATCTCTTCTCTAATTCCATAATTCTTAATTTTAATCTCTCATTTTCCTCTGATAATTCATCACAACGTTTAGATTTCTCAAGTAAAGCTTCTCCAATGGTAACCGCATGCAATTTTAAATTTACTGTCTCAGTGTCTGATTGGTTTTGTAACCTCTCACAAACATTGTTGCTATTATCAACTGCCTTCTGTAACTGGGCAATTTCCTCAACCTTATAATTCAAAGAACTTTCCATTGTTAAACAGCAAGATAACAAGCCCTGTATAATACAACCTTTTCTTTTACTTTCTGAAATTTTGCTATCAAAAACATTTTTCTCTAAAAATTCCTTCATCATCGTCCACGTCTGCTTACATTTTTCTGGAATTTCATAAGGACCGCCATGGCGTTTAATACATTTTAATACCCATCTGTTAATTTTATCAGAACTGATACTGGCTTCACACTGAGTAAGCATTTTGACTATATTACTAATAATTAAAAAAATTAAAGGAAATATTTTACTCACTGCATTAGTTACTCCTTCAGCTTCCACTTCAGGTCTTCTGGTACACGACACAGTCCTTTTTTGTTGATTCCAGTCTCCAGAGAATAATTCTGGGGTTCCCAACTTGTTAAAATTTGTAGATTAGACTCTTTTATGTCACAACCAGACATTAGAGTCACAGCACGGGTCTTGGTTCTTCATCAGACTTCTGTCCAACTCACAGGATTGTTGTCACCACCGACTTCTGTTACTAAGTCCGAAAATGCTCTTCTGGTCGCTTGAACGGCACCAGTGTAGTGATCGGGTATATTAATCAATTTTGGGTGTATAGAATCTAAAGACAAAACTTCTGCGCTACTAAATAGAGCTAAATAAAATGAGGCTAAATAAAATAAACTATGAAGGTGATACGTATTGGTGCTGCAAAAAACAGATGTAGTGAACACTCTTCACTACTAATAAACTCAAATGTGTGCAATCGTGTTAGATTGTGAACGTGTTTCTGCGCAAACCACATCAAGTGAAAAACCTGCTTGTTTCAAAATACAATCCCAACTGGGATAACACAGTTTAAACAAATACAGGATGAAAGTCCATACAAGACGTGCTTCAAGGTGACTTAAGTGTTAATAAAATCATAAAAGTCATGAAATCATAAGGTATAACACTTGTGACTAGTGAGTGAACATGCGTTGCTAGGTGATCTGGTGACTGTTCGTGGAAAAGGACACCCACTCGGGGCTCCCAGAACTCTCACCTTCCTGGCACAATATAAGTGCCTGTAGCTTTCAATAGATATGAGGTTACTCTGGTCCGGTGGTGGTAGTGGCGTCCTGGACCTTCTCCGGGGTGGTGTCACTTCCTCTAATGGATAAGCTCCATATGGTGGTGATAGGAAACAAAAAGGCTCCAATAGTATAGTAGGTTTAAGCCAAGGAGTTTAATAAAATATAATAAAATGGCTGCTTACATGAAAGTAAACGAAAAAATGCCAAACAACAGTGGGGACAGCTTGTTTGCGATACTCGCTACGTCACTTCCGGTCTGCGTTATCGTATTTCCGGTTACGTGCCTACGCGTTGCGTCATATCACGTGACTTCTTCAGGGCACCGGATTGGCTAATGTCATGTTGGTTTTATATCATTGGGACAGGAAGTGGAAATGACTCCATTTTATTGTAGACCAAGTGGGTAGTTAAACCGCGGCCATCTTTGAGTGGGCAATGTCGTTTGGATACTCCTCTGCTGCCAGATCCTGCATTGTCTTCTTTCTACGTCCTTCCAAATGGAATGTCTGTGTTCATAAGGACCGCCATGGCGCTTAATACATTTTAATACCCATCTGTTAATTTTATCAGAACTGATACTGGCTTCACACTGAGTAAGCATTTTGACTATATTACTAATAATTAAAAAAATTAAAGGAAATATTTTACTCACCGCATTAGTTACTCCTTCAGCTTCCACTTCAGGTCTTCTGGTACACGACACAGTCCTTTTTTGTTGATTCCAGTCTCCAGAGAATAATTCTGGGGTTCCCAACTTGTTAAAATTTGTAGATTAGACTCTTTTATGTCACAACCAGACATTAGAGTCACAGCACAGGTCTTGGTTCTTCATCAGACTTCTGTCCAACTCACAGGATTGTTGTCACCACCGACTTCTGTTACTAAGTCCGAAAATGCTCTTCTGGTCGCTTGAACGGCACCAGTGTAGTGATCGGGTATATTAATCAATTTTGGGTGTATAGATAATTAATATTTAGGTATTATAATGATGATGATGAAAGTACTCTTCCGCAGCAACCCAATTCTTCCAGAGAGATGCACTTTATTGACTTCCAACACAGAACAAAGTCCAAAGTCCACAGATGACAAAAGGATCCGACAGAGTATATAATTCAGAAACCCATATTGCTAGGCCTGTGTGTTCCCAGCCATGCACAGACAAGCCTCACCCCATACACAGACAAGCCTCACTTCCCCCCAAACCTATAGACTGAATGCCGTGTTATATTCACTAAATATTGAATGGCTGAGCAATTTGATTGGCCTTTCAATTTAGGACTTTGATTAGCTTTAGTCTTTCAAACAGACAACAACCCCCAGCCGTGAACAGCCGTGAACCACCCCAATTTGCACTCCCGCATATCAACATCAACAAGTCCCCTTTAGGTATGTGTAATTATATTAACAGATACCACCTGAATACCCTTTGAGATGTTCAAATAGACTTGCATAAGATTAACACATCAAAGAGTCTTCAGCTGTTAAAATTCAGTTGGACAAATCAACCATTCTGTCATTGTCATTCCGGCCTGTTCAACATTGACTGCATGTGTACATACACACAACAATGTCCCACATAAATCAGTGAACATATACAACAATAAGGTAATGTAATTAGTCAGTAATAAAGGTGATAGCTAGTAAGAGGTGAAGGAAGAAAGAGGGTCCTTCAGTGTCTAAAAAATACAATTACCGTATTTATCGGCGTATAACACGCACTTTTTTCCCCTTAAAATCAGGGGAAAGTCGCAGGTGCGTGTTATACGCCGATACCATGCGATCCCGAGCTGTCACAATCTTAAAATCGCCGACCGCGATTTGAAAATGGCGCCGCCGGCGCCGAAATACACCGAGTCGATCCTCGGCTCTTTCCGGCGGCTCTCGTTTACTTTCGGCTCCACTCGTAGTCCCGAGCGGAGCTATCCGAACCTACTCGGCTAGGTTCGGATAGCTCCGCTCGGGACTACGAGTGGAGCCGAAAATGAACGAGAGCCGCCGGAAAGAGCCGAGGACCGGCTCGGTGTATTTCGGCGCTGGCGGCGCCATTTTCAAATCGCGGTCGGCGATTTTAAAGCTCAGGACAGGGGATCGAAGCGAAGGCTGCACTGGGGAAGGCTGCACTGGGGAAGGCTGCACTGGGAAAGGCTGCACTGGGGAAGGCTGCACTGGGGAAGGCTGCACTGGGAAAGGCTGCACTGGGAATGGCTGCACTGGGAATGGCTGCACTGGGAAAGGCTGCACTGGGAAAGGCTGCACTGGGGAAGGCTGCACTAACAAGGCTGCACTGGGGAAGGCTGCACTGGGGAAGGCTGCACTGACATGGCTGCACTGACATGGCTGCACTGACATGGCTGTACTGACATGGCTGCACTAACAAGGCTGCACTGGGGAAGGCTGCACTGACATGGCTGCACTGAGAAGGCTGCAATGATGGGCATTTAAATGTAAGTTTTTTTCCTTCAACTTCCCTCCTAAAAGTTTTTTTTCCTTAAAATTCCCTCCTAAATTGGGGTGCGTGTTATACGCCGGTGCGTGTTATACGCCGATAAATACGGTATATAAAGAAGAGGGTTTCTTGGCTATCAAAATAACCAACACGCTGTGGGTATGTTCCTCCTCTCTTCCACAGCACATAATATCATGTAACTGCGGAGACTGAAAGAGACACCATGACTGGGTCTGACATCTGCCAGTCCTAGTCGCATGTCCAGAGAGCGGACTATAAGTGATGGGCCGGTCTGGCTGTACACGCATTTCCAGATATCACATTCAGGTATGATTCATGAAACACATCTTTTTGGAGTTTTTTTTTGCATCATGGCTTGTTGATTATTTTGATTGCCAAGCAACCCTCCTCTATATGTTTTTACTTTTTAGAGACTAGTAGCTGCCCTAATTCTTTCAAGACCGATATTTTTTGGAGATCATTCTTTTTAAGTGTCTTACTGTGAGGTGATGATCCAATTTATGAATCATTTTTGGTCCTTTTTTTCCTTTAGTATATGCTACTTGTTTAGTAAAGTTGGTTTATGGATATGCTGGGATATAATTATATTTACCTTTTTTTTGCATTTATTAGCTTTAGTCTCTTTAAATTTGGATGTGCCGTGCTCTCACCATTGTGTTTCATTTTCCACCATGGGCTACTCCCATGAGGACGATGACATTGTAAGATGAAATAGACTTCTATCTATCTATCTATCTATCTATCTATCTATCTATCTATCTATCTATCTATCTATCTATCTATCTATCTATATATATATATATATATATATATATATATATATATATATATATATTTATATCTATATATAGAGATATAGATATATATAAGTATATACACTAATCCTAAAAAAATAATACTTTTTTTTTCCTTCTTTTTATTGTGCTAGGATAGTTTTTGTAAGTTATTTAAAAATGATTGATTCTCATTTCATGCTTTGTTTATTTCAATTATTTAAATTGAATTGGTGTCTTACATGGATACAAGTGAGGTCTATAAGGTCCTAAAGAAGCAGGGGTTATTGCGAAACACATTTACCCTATCACATCAACCATATCGACATCTCAACTGGGCATGTGTTATGGATAGGTTGATGGTGAAGCTGTGACTTTTTATGTAATCAAATGAAGTGTTTTTACACACACATGTACATAAAATTATGTTTTTAACCACTTGCCGACCAGCCACAGTGTATATACTGCGGCAGGTTGGCTCTATTGCGTGAAATGACGTACCTGTACATCATGTTGTGTAATAGCCAGCGGGGGCACTCACATGCACGCTGATTGGCCAGAGGGAGGCCACCTGCAATCGCTCCCCAGAGAGATAGAAAGGCGGTCTGCCGATGTAAACAAGGCAAACTGCGGTTCTGTCAGAGATGAACACAGTGATCTTGTGTTCCTGCTAATCAGGAACACAGACCACTGTGTTCATCTAGTGAGTCCATTCCCCACACAGTTAGAAAGCATCCATTAGGGACACACTTAACCCTTTGATCACCCCTGGTGTTAACCCCTTCCCTGCCAGTGTCATTAGTACAGTAACAGTGCATATTCTTAGCACTGATTAGTGTAGTAATGTCACTGGTTCCCAAAAAAAGTGTAAAAAATGTCAGCTAGGTGTCTGATCTGTCCGCCATTGATCAGTGCCATTAATAGTAAAAAATAAATAAATAAATAAAAATGCCATAAATCTATCCTAGTTTGTAGACACTATAACTTTTGCGCAAACCAATCAATATATACACTTACTGGGATTTTTTTTTTTACCAAAAATATGTAGCAGAATACATATTAGCCTAAATTTATGAAGAAATTTAATTTTTTATTTTTTTTATTTGGTATGTTTGATAGCAGAAAGTAAAAAATATTTATTTTTTTTCAAAACTGTCTGTCTTTTTTTTTTCTAACACAAAAAAATAAAAACCGCAGTTCATCAAATACCACCAAAAGAAAGCTGTATTTGTAGGGAAAAAAAGACATCAATTTTATTTGGGTACAATGTCTCACGACCGCGCAGTTGTCAGTTAAGTAATACAGTGCCGTATTGTAAAAAATGGCCTGGTCATTAAGGGGGTAAAACCTTCCGGGGCTGTGGTTAATGTGATTTGTTAATAAAAATTGGATATCATTTTTGATTTGTTTTTGTGTCCTGTAGCCATATACAGTACAAAATCCCATACAGTATATTTTTTCTCCTGGTTTATGTTATTAGGAAAAATGCCTCCTTTGGTAACATATTTGTAGCTGACCACCACATGTTTGTCATGCTTACTTCCCTCTGACATCAGAAGATGTCCAGCAGTGCCTTCAGCACAGAACAGCTGGAAACCAGTGGGACCCAGGTACACCCATCTACTGTCCAGAGAAATCTGGCCAGAAGTGGTCTTAATGGAAAAACTGTGGCCAAAAAGCCATATCTCCAACATGGGCTAAGCGACTCAACTATGAATGAAAATAAAGGAACTGGGGTGCAGAAAACTGGCAGCAGGTGCTTTGGACTGATGAGTAAAAATTTGAGAGAAATTGGAGAGCGGTACAATAATGAGTGTCTGCAGGCAACAGAGAAATGGTGGAGGTTTCTTGCAAGTTTTTGGGGCTGCATTTTTGCAAATAGAGTTGGAGATTTGGTCAAAAATGATGTTGTCCTCAAAGCTGAGAAATACAGGCAGATACTTATGCATCATGTCTTACCATCAGGGAGGCATTTGATTGGCCCCAGATTTATTCTGCAGCAGAAGATTGACCACAAACTTACAGCCAATGTCATTAAGAACTATATTCAGTGTAAAAAAGAACAAGAAGTCCTGGAAATGATGGTTTGGCCCCTACAGAGCCCTGAACTCAACATCATCGAGTCTATCTTGGATAATATGAAGAGACAGAAGGATATGAGGCAGCCTACATCCACAGGAGATCTGAGACATCTCTATGATGTTTGGAGCAACCTACCTGCCAAGTTACTTCAAAAACTGTGTGCATGTGTCACACCAAATACTGATTTGATTTGGATTTCTCTTCTGTTCATTTACTTTCCATTTTGTTAATTAATAAAAATAAATTACCATGGCCATTTCTGAAAGTGTTCCTAATTTAAAGAGCACCTGACTAAAACTTTTGCACAGTAATGTAGTGTTTTGCTTGAGTCTATCTAGCAAGGAAGCTGAGATTTCTGCAGTGTGTAAATGTGCTTTTACTATACAAAGATGCTGTACATACATAACTATTACAATATTAGGAATACAATACAAGTCTGACAGATATCTATACCAAGCAAAATGCCTATCAAATGAGCAGCCTATGGTCTATACAAGTACAAATACACTTAAAGGTTACTTATCTTCTGTTACTGTTCGTGATCTCCATTGGCAACGATTCTCCTGGAGCATCAGGCACTGTTCTTGTATCTTGTCATCTTACCAACTCCTCCCCTTTACAAATGTTTCTATGGCAACAACTCAAACACAGAGATGTTCCCTTAAGAACTCTCCCTGGGATCCTCCCATGATCTTTTAACAATAAAGAAAATACAGGAAGAGCGTTCACTAATGAGACCTGGAGCGGAGTCTCTCTGATGCACACAGAGAGGGCTTCTGTTAGAGAATCTGTTAGAAAGAGCCCCCAGACATAGTACAGGAGATGGTCAGAGACTGCAGACATAATACAGAAGATGGTCAGAGACTGCAGACATGGTGCAGGAGATGGTCAGAGACTGCAGACATAATACAGAAGATGGTCAGAGACTGCAGACATGATACAAGAGATGGTCAGAGACTGCAGTTCCTATGGACGTTAGTAAATAATGGCCGATCGGCCCTCTCACCTGACCCAGCGATACAGCAACAATGGTTCCTCTGATCAGGAGTCAGCTCACTATGAATTGCCCGTGGTGACTCCGCTTGGTAGAGCCCAGATCTATATTCTGGCAATGACTCCATTTCTTTCTCCACCAGGGATGGCGCCAGGCTGTGTGGCTTTCCCTCATGTGGCGCAGGGCAGCGGGGTTCTCTCTCTGGTGGTGTTCCCTCAGCACTGTCCTCTCCCTCTGGAGTCCTGGGTGTACTTCCCTGAAAGCTTTCCCGGGCTCCTTGCTCTCTCTCTCCCATTCAGCTGAGCATGCTGTGTGGGCTGCAGTTTCTGTGTTACAGTGGGGCTGCCAGTCCTTAGGACTACATGTCCCACAATCCTCTTCTTTGCTCCTTTTTTTTTCTTCCCTGGCCGATATGAAGGCAGGGGAAGAAACATAGTGCGCCGCTCACTAGTACAACAGCGCGCAAGAGGAGGAGAGGGAGAGGGGAAACAAGAGCCCGCCGCTGCAGTGGCGTCACTAGGGTTGGTGTCACCCGGTGAGGTAAAACATGGTATCACCCCCTCCACCAACTATAGTTGCCCCTCAGTACAGCCCCCCTCCGTCAGTGCAGACCCCCCACTAAGTATAAACACCTCCCTCAGTATAGACCCCCCAGGACAAAACAACCTCCTTTATCAGAATAGACCCCCCTGAGGACAAACCACCCCCCCTCCATTAGTACAACCCCCCCTCAGGACAAGCCACCCCTCCATTAGTACAGAACCCCCCAAAACAAACCAACCCCCTCCATTAGTACAGACTCCCCCAGAACAAACCACCCCCCTCCATTAGTACAGACTCCCCCAGGACAAACCACCCCCTCCATTAGTACAGACCTCCCTCAGGACAAACTACCCCCCTCCATTAGTACAGACCCCCCAGGACAAACCACCCCCTCCATTAGTACAGACCCCCTCAGGACAAACTACCCCCCTCCATTAGTACAGACCCCCCAGGACAAACCACCCCCCTACATTAGTACAGACCCCCCTCAGGACAAACCATCCCCTCCATTAGTACAGACCCCCCAGAACAAACCACCCCCCTACATTAGTACAGACCCCCCAGAACAAACCACCCCCCCTCCATTAGTACAGACCCCCCCAGGACAAACCACCCCCTCCATTAGTACAGACCCCGTGACAAACCTCCTGCCCCCTTCTATTAGTACAGACCCCCCAGGACAAACCACCCCCCTCCATTAGTACAGACCTACGCAACAAACCACCTGCCCCCTTCCATTAGTACAGACCATCCCCAGACAAACCACCCCCCTACATTAGTACAGACCCACCGGACAAATCACCCCCCTACATTAGTACAGACCCCCCAGGACAAACCTCCTCCTCTACATAGTACAGACCCTCCAGGACAAATTACCCCCTACATTTGTTTAGACCCCCAGGACAAATCACCCCCCCCTACATTAGTAAAGACCCCCCAGGACAAACCACCCCCCCTACATTAGTACAGACTCCCAGGACAAATCATCCCCCCTACATTAGTACAGACCCCCCAGGACAAATCACCCCCCTACATTAGTATAGACCCCCCGGGACAACCCACCCCCCCTACATTAGTACAGACCCCCCCAGGAAAAATCCCCCCTACATTAGTACAGACCCCCAGGACAAATCACCCCCCCCTACATTAGTGCAGACCCCCCCAGGACAAATCACCCCCCCTACATTAGTATAGACCCCAGGACAAACCACCCCCCCTACATTAGTACAGACCCCCCAGGGCAAATCACCCCCCTACATTAGTTTAGACCCCCCCAGACAAACCACCCCCCTGCATTAGTACAGACCCCCCAGGAAAAACCACCCCCCTACATTAGTACAGACCCCCCAGGACAAATCATCCCCCTACATTAGTACAGACCCCCCCAGACAAACCACCTTCTCTACATTAGTACAGACCCCCCAAGGACAAATCACCCCCTACATTAGTATAGACCCCCAGGACAACCCACCCCCCCACATTAGTACAGACCCCCCAGGACAAATCCCCCCTACATTAGTACAGACCCCCAGGACAAATAACCCCCCTACATTAGTACAGAACCCCCAGGACAAATCAACCTCCTACATTAGTATAGACCCTCAGGACAAACCACCCCCCTACATTAGTACAGACCCCCAGGACAAACCACCCCCCCTACATTAGTACAGACCCCCCAGGACAAATCACCCCCCCTACATTAGTATAGACCCCCAGGACAAACCACCCCCCCTACATTAGTATAGACCCCCCAGGACAAATCACCCCCCACATTAGTACAGACCCCCCAGGACAAATCACCCCCCTACATTAGTACAGACCCCCAGGACAAATCACCCCCCCACATTAGTACAGACCCCCCAGGACAAATCACCTCCCCCTTAATTAGTACAGACCCCCAGGACAAATCACCCCCTACATTAGTACAGACCCCCCTCCATTAGGCTAATTAAAAACACCCGGGCGGCAGCTGGAGAGGAGAAGACGGTGTGCAGCCATGCCGCCCGGGTGGAGAACAGAGCTCAGGCTTGGGCAGCAGGCAGGATTCAGAGTAACACACAGGAGAAGTGGAACACGTCTGGCTCGGGCCGCCCCCCCGTGACATCACTGCGCGGCTGCGGCTGGTCTCTATCTGAACACAGAGACAGCCGCTCCAGTCTCCGGCTGGAGCGCTCTCCTCCTATGATAGGAGGAGGGAGGGGGGATGGTGGGCACAGCGGCGGCAGTGGCGGTGACCGGCGGAGAGAGCCGCCTACGGACAAGGAGAGGAGGAGGGAGGGGAGCACTCTGGCGCTTCAGCGACAGCGCCCCCACCTCTGTGGCGCCTGGGTGCACTGCATCCTGTGCACCCCAGACAGGATCCGCCCTGGCCCCAGCCCCTACCATCCTCTCATATGGTGTGCTTTTGGCTATTGGCCTAGAATTTAACAACATGATTGTCTGTGTGAGGACCCGATCCCACCCCCTTAGTGTATGTGTGGGTGTAAGTTTGCGTATCTGGTCCTTCAATAACCCGTTGTATCTTTCAATCAAACCAGCTGCCTGTGGATGGTATGGGATGTGGCACAACCAGTACACTCCAGAATCTTTGGCCCACTGCTGTACTGTAGATGCGGTGAAGTGTGAGCTGTTATCACTTTGGACTTGTTTGGGACAACCATAAGCAACAACAAGTTTCTGGAGCAGTTGAAGCATTGCGGCTTGATCTGCACGTTTGCAAGGATGAAAAAGCATAAGTCCTGAATAGGTGTCCACTGCAGTGCAACAATATCTCAGTCCATTGCTTCCCCAGAGCAGGGGACCAATGAAGTCAATCTGCCAGATATCTGCAGGCCTCTCACCCCTCTTAATCGACCCGGTGGAGTACTTTTGCAATGGCCATTGTCGCACTTCTCCACACACTGTACAGCTCCCTATTACAGTCTTTATCATGTCCATGGATATAGGCAATCCTCTCTGCTGTGCCCATTCATATGTTGCTTTCTGCCCCAAATGTCCACATTGCTTGTGGGCCCAGTTGGCCAAGTTCATCAAGACAGGATCAATTGGCACAACTGCCTTCACTTTGGCGATTTCATCTGCAACTTTGTTATAGTTCTCAAAGTCTGGGACTAGGGCCACATGTGCATCAACATGCCCCACTTTTATGGTGCAGGAGTGAGCTTCCTTCCAGATGTAGTCCCAGACTTCCTTGCCTCCCCACACCACCTTTTCATGAATCATCCATTCATTGGACTTCCACTTGGGCATCCAAGTTGTCAGTCCTTTAAAAACCGCCCAGCTGTCAGTGTAGATAGTGATATGGAAAGAAGGATCCTCCTGAAGAGTCATCACTACAGCTTTCAACTCTGCATACTGACTGGACCCTCCAATTCCGATCTCCTGCAGGACTGTGTCTGTACTTGGGTTGTAGGCTGCTGCTGTCCATTTACGCCCAGTCCAGGTGACTATGGCTGAACCATCAGTGAACCACGCTGACTCCTTCATGTGTTCTGACAGAGACTCAAAGGGTGGAGCCTCTTGAATGGGGGATGACTGCAGCACAGCAATTTCTTCTTCTGGCCGGGTGTTGGTAAAAGTAACAAGCCCTGCCAACTGTTTTGAAATGTCTCTAACATCCCCAGATGCAATACCCCCTCTTTCATGAAGGTACCACTTCCATTTCATCAGTGTCCGGTTCTGGGCTACAGCTGCCCTAGTGGTCAGTCTGTTATCTCTCACACATCCTGCTATTGGCAATGCAGTATGGATGGTTACTGTGTCCTTTCCTGTAATGGTATCTACATGTTGAAGTGCTGTGTAGGCCCCAAACAGGTACTTCTCTAGGGGCATGTATCTCTTCTGTGCCCCTGTCAGTTGTTTGGACAAAAATCCAATGGGTATTGCTCTCAGTCCTTTCTTTTCATTTGGCTGCCACAGACTCCAAGATATGGTACCATTCTGCTCCACTACATCCAGCTGAAATGGTACTCCTTGTCTCATGGGTCCTAATCCCTGATGCTGCAAAATAGCTTCTTTAGCAGCCAGGAATGCAGTCCGCTGCTCTTAACCCCATGAGAACTCTTTTTCTGGTGACATTATATATAGGCCTCAGAATCAGTCCAAGATGTGGGATGAACGAACTCCAAAACCCCACAACTCCAATAAACTTCTGTGCCTCCTTTTTGGTAGTAGGGGGCGACAGCTCCTGGATAGTTTGCACAACTGTCTCTGGAATTTTCCTCTGCGGCCCAGTCCACATCATTCCCAGGAATTTCACTTCTGTGGCAGGTCCTCTGACTTTGTCTCTGTTGATAGCCCAGCCTCTGTTCTCCAAGTGCTCTATCAGTTACATCTTCTTTTGTCCCAGAGATCATGATGTCATCAATGTAGTGAAACACAGCGAATTTCAAATTCAGGGTACTTAAATCTCGGACAATTCAGTGAATGACAAATCGTTGGAGAATGAAGATAGCCTTGCGGAAGGACAGTGAAAGTGTACTGGCGGATGTCCCACACTATAGCAAACTGGTCTTGACATTCTGGGTCTATCAAAATTGAAAAGAAAGCATTAGCCAGGTCTATCACAGCATGATATTCTCCTGCCTCTTTAGCAATTTTCTCAACAATTGAGATCATATCTGTTACAGCTGACTTCAATGGAGGTGCCACTTTGTTTAGACCTCTGTAATCCACAGTCATTCTATATGTCTCATCAGGTTTTTTTTACTGGGAACACCGGAGACAAGAAAGGACTTAAAGCAGGTATAAGGATCCCTACTCTCAACAGTTCTTGAATAGTCTCCCCAATTTGTTTGTGGCCTCCAGGAAGTCTGTACTGCTTGAGACAGACTGGCTTCTCTGGTGGAGGAATGTAGACAGGGGTCCATTTCGCATGACCTCTGACCACAGCTTTCACCGCCCTAACCAGATACGATTTATCAGGATACCCAAATGTAAATGTACCTCTTTCAGTCTGAATTGACTGATCTTGAAGTACATCCATCCCAGGAATATTTTCGGGTAACCCTGATACCAAAACATTTGTCATAAATCCTGATCTCTTGCCAATAGCCAATTTCACCTGTATCCTTACTGATGGTATAGTTTGACCTCCCAAACCTTCTACATAAATCAATTCTCCTTTGTGATGGGAAGGATTTCCTTGCAAAAGTGTAACTTCAGCTCCACTATCAACTAAAGCAAATACATTTGTAGGAGAAGATGACTTCCCCCACCATACAGTGACAGGTGCATATGGGCGTTGGTCTCCTGCTGTCACTGCAGGGCATGGCATGTACCCTGGCTTTACTAACAGGTTTATGCTCCATCCTTTTCCTTAAGGCATTAATTGATTTGGTTATGAGGGCTGCACACCGCTCTTGCAAATCATCACCGACTAGCAGTTGAACGTACACACTCTGAAGCAACTGCTAGCTGGTCTTTTAATACCTTAACTTCTGGCTCTGCCTTCTCCCTTCTATGTGATTCGGTATAAATAGCATTAAGGAAGTGCCAACCCACTGTGGACATTGTCCTCTTCTCTTTTTTACTTACGTCCAACCCCTTAAGGCTACAAAATGATCTGAGACTTTATCACCCCAAGTCAGCTTCAAGGGAGAAGCATACTTCACAAATTCCTTAGCAAGAGGCTCCCACTCATTGTCTCTGGCCCAGATAGGTAAGCTGCACACTTCCTTCTGGCCACCAGAACCCTCTGCAGCCTTGCTTTTCCTAAACAGCTTACGCAGCATTTTACCTAACACAAGCTACACAACACACTACAGAAAAACAGGTCTGCTTCAATTTGAATAATAGCACAGATCACGGCACGAGCCCCCAAATGTTTTGCTTGCATCTATCTAGCAAGGTTACTCTGTGGTATAAGCAAGGAAGCTGAGATTTCTGCAATGTGTAAATGTGCTTTTATTATACAAAGATGCTGTACATACAAAACTATTACAATATTAGGAATACAATACAAGTCTGACAGATATCTATAACAAGCAAAATGCCTATCAAATGAGCAGCCTACGGTCTATACCAGTACAAATACACTTAAAGGTTACTTATCTTCTGTTACTGTATGTTCGTGATCTCCATAGGCAATGATTCTCCTGGAGCATCAGGCACTGTTCTTGTATCCTTAGTGGCTTCTGATCTTCAAAGCATGATGATGTGTGTGTGTGTGTCTGTATGTGTCTAAGGCATCATAAGTCCTTTTATATGTCAGCTTGTTACAAACTCTATTACCTTAACAACCAACAAACCTACATCTCAGTAGCTACAGTTTGAAAGGCACTCTCTTACCTGTTTACTGTAGCTATAGGGACAATAGACTCAAACTGCCAAAGGAATACAACTATGTCCCAGTGTATCCAACAACATTTGTTTGAGAAAGTCTGTCTCTGTGACACCAGAATGCTATGAGTCTTATAGAAAAATTATATTTATATCAAAGGCAACACATGTAGGTCTTTGGGCCCTAAACCACCCACAGGAGCCCAACCCAGAGATGGTATTGTTTGTTTTATTTACTATGAGGGTATGGAAACCCTGCTATCCTCTATTCTAAGTCAATTTTACACATGTTCAATTTGTTTCATTCCGAATACAAAATCGTACAAATTTGTGGTTATTCTGAGATTTGGATATATCCGGATCTTCGAATGAAAAAACAAATAGTAGAAAAGAAATAAAAAGTAACAAATACTAATGAATTTAGTTGGAAATCTTTAAAATGTGTTTTGTTTTTTAATTTTCTAACAAATTTAAAATTTTCAGTACGATTAGAATTGCGATCGGTCGAAAAATGATCAACTGATTCAAATTCTTTGTGAAGAATAACTGGTTGTTATGCAGCAGGCTGGAAACCCAACCACCATGGCCTTAACAACCGATGACTTATCAACTGTCAATGGGTTTCCCCACTGACAGCTGAAATTGTAAACAAAACAATGGCGGCAAAAGAAATAATTATAAAAAAACTGGCGTGGGGCCCCCCCAAAATCTCTACCAGACCCTTATCTGGGCAGGCAGCCTGGCAGGCCAGGAAAGGGGGGATGAGCGAGCGCCCCCCTCCTGAACCATACCAGGCCACAACCTATTATCTACAATTTTCATCAACACTATGTGCCATATCGATGGTGGTTCCCATTCAGGCTTATCGCAGTCAAAAATGGCTCTCAACATAGCACCTGAGACTTGGAAGAAGTAGAAGATTTTCCCAAGAACCACCCCTCCTGGAAGAGGCATTGATCTTACCAATTCCAGTTCCATGATCTTCCACACCAAAAACCTGGACTCTGGTTAAGTCCAAGTCAAAGAAGTCCTTCTCAACACCGTAATATCTCACCTTTTCTAGACCTCCTATATAAATGTACCCAGTGAGCTGTGCCCCCTCCATGGTGGCTTGCCTAACATGGTCTGCCTGCACCGCATACCAAGATCCCTTTTAGGATACCTCTGTATACTCAAGTGGTTTGTTTTGGAGTTATTTGTCCTGGATTTCCCTTAAAGCAGAGTTCCACCCTATTTTAAAAGTTGTTCTTAAAGGAATGACCACTCCTCCATCACTCGTTTTTGGATAATTTTTTTTATTTTTACTTACCTTATGTGAAATACTGAGTGTACTTCCTTCCTACCTCAGCCACAGCCCACGGCGTAATTTCCTCCTTCACCCCATTGCCTTCCGGGAACTGTGTGTGTCCCAGAAGATGATGGTCCATTCAGAAAGCACTTGCGCATGCACAGTAAGAAACCAGCGATGAAGCCTGCAGGCAGACCAGATCGGCCTCGGGGGGGGGGAGGGGTGACATTGTGGGCTCCCTGGATAGGTAAGTGTCCTTATTAAAAGTCAGAAGCTCCAGTGTTTGTAGCTGCTGACTGGAACACCGCTTTAAGTACTGAATAGAAAACTGACGGACAGCTTTCACCATATGAAAGCTGTCTCCATGTACACTCACTCTGGCTCAGTTCATGGTATCCTGAGTTGCTTTTTTCACTTAAGGGCTATTGTTTTGTTTTTTTCTATTTGCTAGGTCTCACAAAGTCCAGACTCTTGTTTGCAGTTATGAGGCATTTGTACATAATTCTCGGTTTATTTGTTGGTTCTTTTCCTATCTGTTACCTACTTTTAACACTGGTGGATTAATTTTTCCTCAAGTTAACTGCAGCGGTATTGTTTTTTATGACTATTTGCAAATTATGTTTTTAATTTTATTAGGAAAAGATGATTGGCATTGAAGGAGTTTAAGTCTTTAAGGGCAGATGTGAATATAATACAAGAAAATGACTTTTGTAAATGTGGCTTATTTAAATTTGCATCTAAATGCTTTCCTGTCTCATACTTACAGTATATCCAGGAAGGCTTGTGTTGCCATTCTTATCAAACACAACTGCCATTTAAGATTGAAATCCTCCTGCACTGACCCCCAAGGTAGCTATATTTTGTTAGACTGCAAATATAGTATGTGGAAACTCCACTTACTTTGTTGTATGTCTATGCCCCTAACTTATGCTAGATTCATATTTTGACCTGAATTCTTAAAAATTGCTTCCTCTCTCCCATCTATTTAGGGTTGTAGGAAGGAACTTTAACATGGTTATGTCCCCCACTAAAGACAGGTGGGCAATATTTCACCTTCCATAATTCAGGTACATACGTTATCAAGCTGTTTCCATGGGCTAATCTGGGAGCACCACCTATTTAATACCTGGAGGATTATACACCCCTTCCAGACACAGTTCACCAAGAGGGCGGAGATGACCCTGGAGGAGCAGCCGAGGACCTCCAATCTCAAAAACCAGGCTGTCAGACACAACCGTGCTGGACATGGATGTAGAATTGCACCCAGTGACAGAAGGCCTGGCACTGGGTTCTGGAAGCTGAACTCTGTTAGCAAGGGGAACCATGGCCTAACTGGCCAATAAGGCATCACTGTCGCTACCTCCACAACCTCAGTTCGGAGTCTTTGTAGAAACCCTAGGTTGACAAGGACTGGAAGGAATGCACAGGTCCTACTGCATTTCCAATTGTCCATCAGGGCATCTGTGTTGACTAACCTAAGAGCACTGATGCTTCCTTTGTTATATGGTGAAAGGCCTGTAAGGTGCAGAAGGCTGTCTGTAGTTTTCAGAATGTTCAACATAATCTGAGAAATTGACAGCCCCGCCTGTCTGCTATCCCCGACAGGCAGCAAGACCCCCCATTCCATATTGCTAGCATCGGACGTGATTGTGAACCAGGAATGGGGCAATGGAATGGCAAATGAGCCAGTTTCTTCATTGCAGCCACCAGGGGACTTGCTCTCATGACTGAGGTTATGTAGATGACCTTAATTCTGCTTCCTGGCTCCCACTTCTGGAAGGGTCATCTTCTCCAGCTTCCACTTGACCCTCAGAACCGTAGACACCATAGTGCCAATCATTTTAGACACTGAAAGGCGTACAGGTGGGAAGAAGAAAGGGCCAGGAGTATTCTGTTCCAGAACATCAGGATGCAGAGTAAAGGCAATAGTCCTCTTGATTATATTGAACTGAGCCTCAAGGCACACAGGAGCCTGAGTGGGCTCCAGGTGACTCTTTTCCAGATTCAGCTGCCATATGAATTTGAGGAGCATTGAAAGACTTGAGCTCTGGGCTCCAGGTCTTTGTTTTGTTTTGGGACAGTAGGAGAAGGACATCCATGTAACTATGCAGGCATATGCTCCTTGTTTTGATAAAGACCATAACAAACAATAAGACCCTGAAAATACACAGGGTGATATTGAAAGCCCAAATGGCTGGAGATTGAGATGGTCTTGACCTACAGCAAATTGAAGGAACTTGCGGAAGTCTTTTACAATGGGCACATAAAAGTAAGCATCTTTGGTCTATTGGAAACAAGCCAGTCACCTGGCGGAACCCCCTATGAATCAGGGACAATGTTTCCACCTTGAACTTCTCCTTTGCTGAAAATTGTCCCAGGTGCGCAAGGACAAAAATCCATTGAAAAGAATCCAAGATGAGGACTTTTGATGGACCATCCATGTCCCAAAAGACCATTTTGATGTCCCAATAGTCTTAGGCCCAAACTCAGTAGCTTCTTGGATACCTGAGATCAAGCTTTTAGCATATTTCTGAGAGGAAATCTGGTCTCCACACCAGCTCTTCCTAAAATCCCGACTTGGTCTGTAAAAACATGCAACCCTCGCACAATCCGAACTTTATTCTCTAGACTGTTGTCTTCCAGCTTATTAAGCGCCGGTCCAGAGGCAAGACCCCAACTTGCCAACTTTGGCCCGGGTTGCTAAAGATGAAGCTCCCTCAAATGAAATGCTATATTATGCCTGTTAGAGATGGGATCAGTGGGCCCAGGCCCTAGCCATAGCACTCACTTGTCGTAACTGACGAGAGCATAACCCGCGCCACTATGCGGATGATGTCAATTGGAGCCTCACTATGGAAACCGACATCAGCTCCGGCTCCTGAACTACGGAGTTTTCTGAAAACGCTCTTGAATACTGCCTCCACATTCTCCATACACACGTTCATCCTTTTCAACATGGCCACAAGAGCCCAGTTTGACTTTCGGGCTAATCACCGCATCTTCCAAGAAAAAACTACACGTTTGCTCAAAAGGGAGGTATATCTCGCGACCTTGCTCCACTCATCCAACATTATGTTCCCTAGTTCCATTCAGAATGGGAAAACACTCTCTCTAAGGCTACGCCACTATTGCGATCCCAAACTCACACGACTTAGAGTGCGAGTTTGGAGTGCAACCCCGAACCAACTTCACAGTCCTGGATCAAAGCTGCATCAAAAGTCACACCAAAGTAGTGCAGGTACCTTTCCAGTGTCGCTGAAACTTTAAGTCGCATAGATTGGAATGGGTGCCATTGAAATCAATGGGCTGTGACCCTATGTGTTCAAAGTCGCATGACAAATTGCACTAGAAGAAAACAGAGCCCAAGGTGCTTACAGAACTTACTCTTGCTTTACAGGAGACTCTACAGGTTCCATTCATGTAAATGCACCCATCATTGCTATAACCACAAGGCATTACAAGGGTAAAGAGACTCATGTCCATCTGCCTCACTGGCTGAGTTCTTCATAGATGGATGGCTTGGTTGTGACAGATCCAGTTCTTCCTGGTCATACTAGTGGGAGAACACGCTACAATGGCTGTTGAACTTTGCATGTGGCTTTTATTCCACTCTTTAAGGGATTCATGAACCACGTGCCTCACCAGAGATTCCGATTGCTGGAAGTCACCATCCCCTTTTTACAACCGTCTGGGCTTAGCATAGCTCACACTGGGACCGGAGTCCTGTATCCCCAGCAGGCTCCCTCCTTGTAGCGGCTGACATAGCGGTGGGTACGTAAAAGAGGATTCATAGCGTCTACTATGAAGGCTGGACCTTGAGGTGACCTATGCCAAATACGTCTTGAAGAGGAATGCTGTGACCTAATGAGGTCTTTATCATCTTGTTCCGTGTATTGTCAATCTAACCCAGAAGGACTGAAAGAAAAGAAAAATAGGATAGAAAGGAAATGGTTAAAAAAACAAAAAGAATACCCAGGTCAGCAAAGAAAGGAAAGGGTTGGTCACAAGGGGAGGAGTGCAGTGAAACACCCACAGTGTGAACTGCACAGACAGACAACCTGCACAGGTAATCAAATCATAGCATAATCACACAGAGATAGCATACAAGGGTGTTCATGCAGAGCATATACCTGTGATGATTGCACACAGCGTTTAGAGAAACTGCTGCAAGCTGCCTACAGAGAAATCCCAAAATCAACAGTACTGAACGTTGATTGAATTTCTCCATTGAAATTATGCCACCACCGCCCGCAGAGCACATGCATTGGGACCGTGGGCAGGAGCAACCCAGGAACGCCCAGCCGGAAGAGAAAGCAGTGGCTTGGAATGCAAATGCGCTCCAGCTGCCATAGACTGGAAGACACTGGAGCCAAAGAAGAAACAGACAAACAGGAACACACAAACTGCTGCCATTAAATATGTAATATAAAAGTATAGAACACCGCACATGGCATGAACACAGATCTGCAATTCAATCCTGCTTCCACAAACAAACCGGGCCCAGGTAGGCTGATCAAACCATACTTGGGGCAGAAAGGGCCACTCGCTAACAGCTGGGCTGACTGACCATTGCACCGCTTGCCTGCCAATAGCCAGGCTTTAGCTCTTCCAGCGCCTCTTTTGTTTGCCCACTCAGTACCTCGCTAACAGCTAAGGCTTAATGGAGTATCGCCAGTGGTTGCCATTGGCCGGTCTTGATCACGGAGAGGAAAAACTTCAGGTAGTCGAATAACCACACTGGTCCTTAGGAGGAGGACAAAAAAGGAACGCAGCCTCTGGCTCAGAGCAAAGATTTATGGGAGTGGGGTCCTATAGGGGAGGATTGGAGACGGGGTTAACCTTATATGTATGCTGCCATGGAGTCAGTCAGGAAAATTGTATTGCACTGCCTAAACCTTGTTACTTTTCTGCTTTGAGCCCATAGTTGTATTCTGCAGTATCAAATCATCTATAGCTTTGCTGCCTGGTACTTATAATCTTATGAGATTTGGAGTGAGATTAAGTGATGTCACTACAGTTCTGCTCACTGTTCCCCATGCTGGAAGGGACGTTGCAGTGCAAAGATCTCTGCATCTCCTTCATGTGTTCAGTGGATCTGTGATTTCTGCACTTCACCCACTACTGCTTTTTTATTCCTCCACAAATCATGAGATCAATGGTCATCAGGGAGGCAACTGACATGAGCAAGCAAAAGCCCTGGTCCTCTACCAAGAGGACTACATAGTGCAGAACAAGTCACGGTAAGTCAGTAAAGGTGAAAAGATTAGCTGTAGCGAACCCACAGAAAATACTGATGACAAATTATTTGCCCTTTCCTTGCATTTTGGTCACAATTTCCACAATTAAGTCCTCTTAATAGTAAATTAATTGTTAAAATCTAATTTACCTTAAACATGTTAATTTAATTTCAAAATACATTTTTTGTACTTTTTTATTATCTTCAGCTTTCATTAAAATAATACCTAGTGATTCTTCCTTGAAGTTCCTTGTTTATACTGTAGATTGGCATTCTTCTGTTCCTGTCTCTCAGTTTGGCTCCTGCATTTTACCCTGTCACGCAGGCTTCCAATAGTGAATACTAGTGGCTGTTTCAACACACATTATGCAGGCATTTTGTATCAGGAAACCTTCACTGAGAAGTTCCATGCAGACCATTATATGGTTACATGCATGAGGACAGGAAGTGGTTGCCAAGACAATGAAGGAGATCAACACTAAATGAGTTTTAAAAAAAGGATGAAAAACTAGGTACAAACAAGTATTTAAAGTGTCGGTTGTTTATGACATTGGGTTGGCAAATTAGGTGCTATTGGGTTAGGGTTTCCATTTGTTTTAAATACCCCCAATAGGTTAGGTTTTCAGGATTTCCCTCAAATTAAATAACAATGAGTGCCACATATATTTTTTCAACAGAGCTGGTTGAATGATATGAAAAACAGATGATATAGCTTTACAGCATCTACCAAAAGCTGTATCAATTTTTTTTTTGGAGCTCAATAGCGCTTGATGGTATTTGCCCTAATTAAACTAATATAAATATAGGTGTCTTTACAAAATGTTACCATAACATACATATACTATTTAAACAGAGCAAGTGTATACAACGTATTACATCAATTAGTAATCAATTAAAAAGACTATGATTGTGTCAAGTGAGAATTTTAGTTCATTTGAGGGCAGAGCTCCTCAGAAGTTATCAGTCATCTTGAAATGGTGAACACTGCTTCATAAGAGATTGTATGTATATTAGTACATTAAAATTGCATAGCTATTCAAAACTTCACTGCTTGCTTCATGAGGGTCTCTTTTTAAAACGCAAATAGGTGTAAAAAAGTCCAGTGAGCATGACCATTGTTCCAAATATCAAATGCCTGAATAGTCATTAATGAGGCAGACAAGCAGCCTCACTCATCCTCTCAGGATTTGAAGGGCAGAAAGAGGCAGAGAGAGAGAAAGAAGATTTCACTACATTATTCATAACATCTTGTTTGATTTTTTTAGCCATCTGAAGTAGCAAGGTGGGGTGTTTATTATTCCATTGACCTGCACTGCTAAGTGGATGAGTATAAAAGTCCAGTCACCTAATTGACAATAGCTCATTCTGAATTCAGTTGCATCACTGCACTGGTGAAATGTAAAGGCCATGTGCTTTTAATACATAAACAAATGCACACATGCTGTGCATACATAAATACGACACATGATGATGGAGCAATTTAGTATAATGCTTTATTCCTGATGGATTTGCACAACCACTGTCTGGCTGTAGAAAAGGTGTTTTTCTGAAATATTTATTCTATTGAAAAAAAATCTTTTTCTTCCAAAAAGACTGCAGAAATTTGCAGAAATGTATATACACAACTATGCAAAAATTTTAGGCAGGTGTGATAAAATGCTGTAAATTGGGAATGCTTTCATTTATTATTACTCTAGTTTGGAGTAGCAAGCTCCCATCTATTTAATGCAGATCATATACATACTTATGCTTGTATCATCTTACAGTAGAACCCTTCCATGTTTATCATTCCTTAACTACTCTATAACTAATAAAAGATCTATCTACCATTACTTTTCCATCTGCCGCTAAGATAAATGGGACCAGGCCAGGTGACACTAGCCACGGTTCCCACATTTTATGAAATTTATTTAATAATCCCCTATTCCGTTACACTTGCAATTCTTTTAATAATGCATCGTTAACCTGTACCCGCCATTCCTCATGTATAGGGGTTTTAGGGGATATCCACTTTAGTGCAATCATTTTTCGTGCTATAAATAACATCCTATTAATGGGTATTGTAACTGCTGGTGCATATATTTCTTTAGAAATAAAAATTATATATCTTCGCTAAGTGATAGATGAACTAAATGATGTGCAAAATTTGTCAATTAATGAGCTGCAGCTAAGCACTATAATCCAGATACAGGGCACAAAATAAAAATGCAAAAAATAAAGTGCAGTGCTGGGTATAAACACAAGATGATCCTGTGTAAAAAACATATATGAAAGTAAATATATCACTGTATTATTAACCACTTCAGCCCCGGAAGGTTTTACCCCCTTCCTGACCAGAGCACTTTTTACAATTTGGCACTGTGTCGCTTTAACTGCTAATTGCTTATGTCACACATTACTCACGCTTCTAACCACTTGAAGACAAAGCCCTTTCTGACACTATTTGTTTACATGAAAAAATATTTTTTTTTGCAAGAAAATTACTTTGAACCCCCAACATTATATATTTTTTTAAAGCAAAGGCCCTACAGATTCAAATGGTGGGTGTTTCATATTTTTTTTCACACAATATTTGCGCAGCTTTTTCAAATGCATTTTTTTGGAAAAAAGACACTTTTTTAAATTTTAATGCACTAAAACACACTATATTGCCCAAAATTTTGATAGAATAAAAAAGATGATCTTAGGCCGAGTACATGTATACCAAACGCGACATGATTTAAAATTGCGCACAAACGTGCAGTGGCGACAAACTACATACATTTTTAAAAGTCTTTAAAAGCCTTTACAGGTTACCACTTTAGATTTACAGAGGAGGTCTACTGCTAAAATTACTTCCCTCGATCTGACCTTCACAGTGATACCTCACATGCATGGTGCAGTTGCTGTTTAAATTTGACGCCAGACCAATGCTTGCGTTCGCCTTTGCGCGAGAGCAGGGGGGACAAGGGTGCTTTTTTTTTTGCTTTTTTTTTTTTTGCTTTTTTATCTTATTTTTAAACTGTTCCTTTAATTTTTTTCATTTTTTTTATCATTTTTATTGTTATGTCAGGGAATGTAAATATATATATTGATATATTTCCCAATTTCCCAATGGCGCTGTTTACATCCCACGAAATCTAAGTCATGAAATGCTTGTAGCTTCCGGTTTCTTAGGCCATAGAGATGATTGGAGCCATTCTGGTCTCTGATCAGCTCTATGGTCAGCTGGCCAAATCACCGGCTGCATTCTCAGGTTCCTTGTTGGGACAAGAGAGCCACAGAAAAACATGGAAGACGGTGGGAGGGGGGGGCATTTCCTCCCACTGCTTGTAAAAGCAGTCTAGAGGCTAATTAGCCACTAGGATTGCTTTTACATGAAAGCCGACTGCTGGCTGAAAAAAAATGATACCAAGATGATACCTAAACCTGCAGGCATCATTCTGGTATAACCACTCAAAGTCCAGCAACATACCAGTACGTTGCTGGTCCTTGTTGGGCATATATTGTAATCTTTTTTTTATGCAGCCTGTGGGCTGAACGAAAAAAAGAGATTGATCGGTGGGTATGCCCACCATTAGAATACCTCACTTCACACACCCACTTCTAATGATGGGCATACATGCACCATTTATATATACCGAAGCATGGGGGCATCCGCCCCAAAAGTTAGGAGCAAATCGCTCCTCCGCCCCTGCTGCCCCCATGCTTCAGCATATATCACCTCAGACAGCACTGGAGTCCCGGCTTTATGTATTGTGGGAGCAAACACTGTTGCTGTCAAGATAAATAAATCCACGCTGCAGCTGAATGGCGTACCTGAAAACAAAATGGTTAACAATAAAACACAGTAAACAGTAAAGTATAAAAAATTGCATCCCTGAAAAGCAAAAGCAAACATGATAAAACATAATAACATTAAAAACATTGCAGAATAGAATACAGTAAAAAAGAGCAGAACAATAGAGAGAGATTAGAGAGAGAGAACAATAAAATGACAACTCTTTTTGTTTTTTTTTTGTTTTTTTTACTTTTTTTTGTAACTGTAACTTTTATAACTGTAACCGGTTCCAGGTTCGGGTCAAGATACGATGGCATCTTGGGAGACCCTGTGAAAGTGTGCCTAGTCTGTGCAATGCTGTGCCCTACGTTAATACTCAACTAGTGTATGGTATCGTTCAAAACATTCACCAATGCAAAGACCAGATTGTCAGGACAGGAGGGACAATAATAACGGGTGTCACGCCTATATCCGCGCTTGGTGCAAACACAACATCTTTTTTGGGGGGTTTGTTGGGTAGTGGTACTCGGGAGGACATAAAGAAAATGCCTCTTATGCAGCCGACTGCATTTGGTTGGGGATGTGAATGGGGGAAGTACGGGTGCTGCAGAAGTGGTGGGTTCCCAATTAGGATTGGCAAATGCAGCAGGAAGGACACTATGGGCATGACAGCCTGTGTTTGTCTTCTTCTTGGTGGTAGCAGGACACTACTTGTGCTTGCCACCTCACCAGCTTGAACTGCACTTATGGGACTCACCACGTCACCAAGTGTTACTGCAGTGCTGGTTTGACTACGACCGGGGTGTACTAGGCCGCTGGTGCTTGCCAGTTCACCAGAAGGAAAAGTGGCGCTAGTACTGCTCTGCTCCATACAAGGGACCTGCGGTTCCTGCACCTCAACAACAGCCATAGGCGTGCGCAGCCTATTGCATTAGGGTGTGCACCCCAAAGCTCAAACAGAAAAAAGTATTGGGACGCCTGCCTTTACACGCACATGAACTTTAATGGCATCCCAGTCTTAGTCCGTAGGGTTCAATATTGAGTTGGCCCACCCTTTTGCAGCTATAACAGCTTTAACTCTTCTGGGAAGGCTGTCCACAAGGTTTAGGAGTGTGTCTATGGGAATGTTTGACCATCCTTCCAGAAGCGCATTTGTGAGGTCAGGCACTGATGTTGGATGATAAGGTCTGGCTCGCAGTCTCCGCTCTAATTTATCCCAAAGGTGTTTTATCGGGTTGAGGTCAGGACTCTGTGCTGGCCAGTCAAGTTCCTCCACCCCAAACTCGCTCATCCATGTCTTTATGGACCTTGCTCTGTGCACTGGTCCAAATCATTGGTGGAGGGGGGATTATGGTGAAGGGGGAGGGGGGATTATGGTGTGGGGATGTTTTTCAGGGGCTGGGTTTGGCCCCCTTAGTTCCAGTAAAGAGGACTCTTAAGGTATCAGCATACCAAGACATTTTGGACAATTTTATGCTCCCAACTTTGTGGGAATAGTTTGGGGATGGCCCCTTCCTGTTCCAACATGACTGCGCATCAGTGTGCAAAGCAAGGTCCACAAAGACATGGACTTAGCAAGGGTGTTGGAAAATGACCTTCAAGTGCAAAAAATCACATTATAATAGTAACTAAATAGTAATCTAAAATTAAATGTAACGATCTAAAAAATAAAAATTTCAAAGTGCTATAATAGTGGGAACCTCCCAACTAAAAAAAATTTCACTTGAGATTATTCTGTATGGTAAACATCTATAGGAGGGGTTTCCACCATCCCTGCTAAGCTTATTTTTATACAGTATGTCTTATTTTCAGCTTGATGTGTATTATATGTGAAGTTGCACATCACAGAGACCGGTATTGTGATTAGGGATGAGCTTCGAGTTATAGTCGAACTCATGTTCGACTCGAACATTGGCTGTTCGCAAGTTCGCTGAACAGCGAACAATTTGGGGTGTTCGCGGCAAATTCGAATGCCCCAGAACACCCTTTAAAAGTCTATGGGAGAAATCAAAAGTGCTAATTTTAAAGGCTTATATGCAAGTTATTGTCATAAAAAGTGTTTGGGGACCCGGGTCCGGCCCCAGGGGACATGGATCAATGCAAAAAAAAGTTTTAAAAACGACGTTTTTTCAGGAGCAGTGATTTTAATAATGCTTAAAGTCAAACAATAAAAGTGTAATATCCCTTTAAATTTTGTACCTGGGGGGTGTCTATAGTATGCCTGTAAAGGGGCTCATGTTTCCTGTGTTTAGAACAGTCTGACAGCAAAATGACATTTCGAAGGAAAAAACCCATTTAAAACTAGCCGCGGCTATTGCATTGCCGACAATACACATAGAAGTTCTTTGATAAAAACGACATGGGAATTCCCCACAGGGAAACCCTGAACCAAAATTTAAAAAAAAAATGACGTGGGAGTCCCCCTAAATTCCATACCAGGCCCTTCAGGTCTGGTATGGATATTAAGGGGAACCCCGGCCAAAATTTTTAAAAAAATGACGTGGGGTTCCCCCTAAATTTCATACCAGACCCTTCAGGTCTGGTATGGATTTTAAGGGGAACCCCGCGCCAAAAAAAAAAACAAAACTGCGTGGGGTCCCCCCAAAAATCCATACCAGACCCTTATCTGAGCAGGCAACCTGGCAGGCCGCAGGAAAAGAGGGGGAGACGAGAGTGCGCCCCCCTGAACTGTACCAGGCCACATGCCTTCAACATTGGGAGGGTGCTTTGGGGTAGCCCCGCAAAACACCTTGTCACCATGTTGATGAGGACAAGGGCCTCATCCCCACAACCCTGGCCGGTGGTTGTGGGGGTCTGCGGGTGGGGGGCTTATCGGAATCTGGAAGCCCCCTTTAACAAGGGAACCCCCAGATCCCGGCCCCCCCCTGTGTGAAATGGTAAGGGGGTACTTACCCCTACCATTTTAATAAAAAACTGTCAAAAATTTTAAAAATGACAAGAGACAGTTTTTGACAATTCCTTTATTTAAATGCTTCTTCTTTCTTCTATCTTCCTTCATCTTCTTCTGGTTCTTCTGGCTCTTCTGGTTCTTCCTCCGGCGTTCTCGTCCAGCATCTCCTCCACGGCGTCTTCTATCCTATTCTCCTCGGGCAGCTCCGCACCCATGGCATGGGGGGAGGCTCCCGCTCTTCTCTTCATCTTCTTCTTCATCCTCTTCTCTTCTTCCTTCTTCTCTTCTTCTCTTCCTCATTTTCTTCTCTGGGCCGCTCCGCATCCATGCTGGCATGGAGGGAGGCTCCCGCTGTGTGACGGCATCTCCTTGTCTGACGGTTCTTAAATAACGGGGGCGGGCCACCTGGTGACCCCGCCCCCTCTGACGCACGGGACATGACGGGACTTCCCTGTGGCATTCCCTGTGACATCATAGGGAAGTCCCGTCAAGTCACCGTGCGTCAGAGGGGGATGGGGTCAACGGGTGGCCCTGCCCCCCGTTATTTAAGAACCGTCAGACGAGGTTTTTTAGTGAAATGTTTTTTAGTGAAATGGTAGGGGTAAGTACCCCCTTACCATTTCACACGGGGGGGCGGGATCTGGGGGTCTCCTTGTTAAAGGGGGCTTCCAGATTCTGATAAGCCCCCGGCCCGCAGACCCCCACAACCACTGGCCAGGGTTGTGGGGATGAGGCCCTTGTCCTCATCAACATGGGGACAAGTTGTTTTGGGGGGCTACCCCAAAGCACCCCCCCAATGTTGAGGGCATGTGGCCTGGTACGGTTCATGGGGGGGGCGCACACTCGTCCCCCCCTCTTTTCCTGCAGCCTGCCAGGTTGCGTGCTCGGATAAGGGTCTGGTATGGATTTTTGGGGGGACCCCACGCCGTTTTTTTTGCGTGAGGTTCCCCTTAAAATCCGTACCAGACCTGAAGGGTCTGGTATGGAATTTAGGGGGAACCCCACGTCATTTTTTAAAAAAATTTTGGCCGGGGTTCCCCTTAATATCCATACCAGACCTGAAGGGCCTGGTATGGAATTTAGGGGGACTCCCACATCATTTTTTTTTTTTAATTTTAGTTCGGGGATTCCCTGTGTTGAATTCCCATGCCGTTTTTATCAATGAACTTCTATGTGTATTGTCGGCAATGCAATAGCCGCGGGTAGTTTTAAATGGGTTTTTTCCTTCGAAATGTCATTTTGCTGTCAGACTGTTCTAAACACGGGAAACATGCGCCCCTTTACAGGCATACTATAGACACCCCCCAGGTACGAAATTTAAAGGGATATTACACTTTTATTGTTTGACTTTAAGCATTATTAAAATCACTGCTCCTGAAAAAACGGACGTTTTTAAAACTTTTTTTTGCATTGATCCATGTCCCCTGGGGACATGGATCTTATGACAATAACTTGCATATAAGCCTTTAAAATTAGCACTTTTGATTATTCATGTTCGTGTCCCATAGACTTTAACGGTGTTCGCTTGTTCAAGCAAACTTTTTTCCTGTTCGCATGTTCTGGTGCGAACCGAACAGGGGGGTGTTCGGCTCATCCCTAATTGTGATAATATTGAAGTTTATTGAGATTTCTATACATTAGAGGATTCCACCATTATTGTTAAGTTATTGATCAGTAAGTTAGCACTGCACTTTTTTTTTTTTTTTTTGTGGTGTGGGAACACATAACAGTGCTTAGCGTTAGCAATAAACTTAGTAGTTTATCGTAAATAGTAGTGTGGTGATTACCTATTATACTAAAATCAGCATGTGGCATTAACAAACATCAACAGATTTCAGTTGTGCCCCACCAGGCCGGCACCCCCTTGGACAATGTGCCTGGCTGCTGAGTTCATCACCCCCATCTTTGCACTCAGTGCACTGACGGGCACTGATTAACAGCACTGATTGGCAGCACTGATAAGCGACATGGACAGGTGGCACTCATTTGCACTGGTGTGGAACTGACTGCCACTGACAGGTGGCACTGATTGGAAGCACTGATTGGCACTGACAGGCGGCACTGGCACTGATTGGCACTGACAGGTAACACTGATTGGAAGTACTAATTGGCACTAATGGGTGGCACTGATTGGAAGCACTAATTGGCACTGAGAGTTGGCACTGGCACTGATTGGCACTGACAGGCGGGACTGATACTGACTGGGACTGATAGGTGGCACTGGCATTGATTGGCACTGACAGTTGGCACTGACTGGAAGCACTGATAGGTGGCACTCATTGGCACTGACAGGTGGCACTGATTGGAAGCACTTGGCACTCATTGGCACTAACATGTGGCCCTGAGTGGAAGCACTGATTGGCACTCATTGGCACTGACAGGTGGCACTGATTGGAAGCACTAATTGGCACTGATAGGCAGCAGTGGCACTGTTTGGCACTGACAGGTGGTGCTGGCACTCATTGGCACTCACAGGTGGCACTGATTGGAAGCACTAATTGGCACTCACATACTGACAGGCGGCACTGACTGGCATAGACAGGTGTCATTAGTCGGAAGCACTGACAGAGGAGAGGGGGGGTTTCCAGGGGCGTACCTAGAGCATTTGGCACCTGGGGTGGATCCTATATCTGGCACCCCCCCACCTTAAATTGTAAAAACACCCCACTGTGCACCACTGGACCCCTTTACATTATTCAGCCCCCCTCAGCACAGACCCCCCTTCAGCACAGACGGACCTCCCCCTTCAGCACAGATCCCCCCATTCAGCACATACCCCCCCATTCAGCACAGATGGACCCCCCTATTCAGCAGAGACCCCCCCCTTCAGCACAGATGGACCCCCCCATTAAGCACACCCCCCCTTCAGCACAAATGGACCCCCCATTAAGCACACCCCCCTTCAGCACAGATGGACCCCCCATTCAGCACAAACCCCCCCTTCAGCACAGACAGACCCCCCCTCCCCCCACCCCATTCAGTACCTCAGATCAGCGTGGCACAGGCACAGCGGGTCCCTTCCCCCTGAGTACACATAAACACTGGAGGGGGAGGTGGCTTCACTCTGCTCGCTGTGCCTGTGTGACATCTGAGCAGGACCGAGCAGCTATTAAACTTCAGCTAATAATTGAGCAGCTTGAGAAAAGGGGCGGGGCTACATACACATAACGGCCCCGCCAGACCTATCCCATTGGCTGGTATTCGATACCTGCTCGGTCCCGCTCACCCCGACATCATACATGAATTCTGACAGCTCCTCAGGACAGTGTCACACTAAGCAGATCTTATGAGCCCCAATATCGGCAATGTTATACTGCCTCACAGGCAGTGTGGGGTACACATTGCACATAGGCCCGGGGAGATTTCAGGATACAGGCGGCATGGGGCTAAACACTGGTCAGGGGATTAGGGTGTGCCCAGGCACACCCGGCACACCCTGTGGGCACGCCTATGACAACAGCAGAAGAAGATTGGGGTCGGGTACGCCTGACCTTGGCAGGGACCACAACTCTGACGTCAGAGCTATCTGTCATGGAGCCGCTGTCATCTACAGGATCATATTCTGAGCCTGAATCTGACAGATGAGTGACTTCCTCTTCACTCTGTCATGCTCAGAAACGTGTAGGTCTCTTCACTACTGTACCTTTGATTTGCCATTTTGGGCTCTAAATTTAGTGGTACAGTAGTGAGACTCACAGGTAAAAAAAAGCGTGGTGAAAGGTGAGGACTGGGGGGTGAAATGTGTGCCTAGTGTGTCCTACTGTAATGTGTAGTGTTGGTGCACTTACTTGGATGTCTTCTCTCCTTGGTGCCGGAACGAAAAGACCGACACGAGGAGAGATGACATCACTTCCTCTGCCGCTGTTTACATTACAGCAGCAGAGGAAGATTTTCATTCATTGGGAGTGATCGCGAGGGGGTGGCCACGAATGAGTGGCCTCCCCTCAGCATGGATGGCCCCCCAAACGATGCCGACTGCCTCGGGCACTGGGGGGGGCACGATGCGCCCCCCACCCGCGGGAGGCAAATCATGTACCAGGTACGTGATTTTGCCTGCCCATGCAATTCTGCCCCAGTATATCTGCGTTAGGCGGTCGCAAGTGGTTAAAGTGCAATATGACCATAAACATTAAATAGCATAAATTCAAATAAAGTGCAACTATACGGTGCACATATGATGAATTGTATTATACGCAACCATAATATTTCATATAGGCCTCATTCACACGAGACGGACTCAGTTTCCACGGAGCCCGCCTCAGTCCGCCGGCTTAGCGGGAGATCAGTCCGTTGATCTCCTCTGAGCCGGCGGATGACAGGTCCCTCTCTGCTCACTGAGGCTTGTCAGGCGCCGCTGCTGCCTATGGAGGGATCGGATGAAAACGGACAGCATGTCCGTTTTCATCAGATCTCACCCGATCCGATCTGCCAGCGACGGATCTGGACGTAGGGCCATCCGTCTGCTTTTAGCGGATCGGACGGGGTCGGATGTCAGCGGACATGTCTCCACTGACATCCGTCGCTCCATAGGCTAACATGGAGCACCCGTTCAGGTCCGCCGTCAAAACTGACAGGAGGACCTGAACGGTCCAATCATGTGAAAGGGGCTTTAGTGTGATCCCATGCGACAAATGCAAGATGAAAACAAAGTTGCATAAAAACGCACAAAAGTGCAAACAATATGCAAATTGTAAAGTGTAAAACTAAGTTTGGGCACAAAAAGACTCTATGCAAGAGAACATATGTGAAGATAATATTTAGTTTTAGAGCGATCCCATGAGACAAATGCAAGATAAAAACAAAGTTGCATAAGAAAATGCACAAAGGTGGAAACAATATGCAAATTGTGAAGTGCAACACTAAGTTTAGGCACAAAAAGACTCTGTGCATGAAATCATATGTGAAGAAACTATAACACAATAATAAATGTGTAATGTGACCATCATCTTAAGTAGCACAAATTCAAATAAAAAGCAACTATACAGTGCAAATGTGATGGATTATGTTATATACAACAATATTTAATTGAATGCAGTCCCATGCGACAATGCAGAAGGAAACCAAAGTTGTATAAAAAAACGCACAAAAGTGCAAAACTATATGGATGAAAAAAAATGTGTTCATAGATTGCTGAAATCCAATATGTGACTTCACAGTGCAGCATATAACGTAGATTGAGCGCTCATCAGCGTGTTTCCCGTCACCTCATTAAGATAAAAGGCTTACCAGAAAGCCTGCGACCTCTCTTATTCAGGGGGGTCAAACAGTGCTTTTAGTGAAATCCAAGATTCGCCGATGGAAGACTTCAGCATTCCTCTCCTGAAAGATCCATGGACATCTACTCGAAGCTCAATGATGTGAACAGCAGGATAATATAAAAAAGATAAAAAGGCTACAAGGCTACAATAGTATAGAATGTCTTCTCAAGACAGGAGTTGCAGTACAAAAACTCCAAGGCAAATATATAAAAATTGCGGTAACAGTCTTTGCAAGGAAAAATGGACATACAGGTCCGTTTAAACTCCAATTGCACATGTGCAGAACATGTGTGCGTAGTGTCCCACAAATATATATTCCTTTATTTAAAAAGCCCAGTAGACATACTTTAGGATCGAATTGTATCTGTGTTTGATATGCATAGTTAAAGGTTTATACCACGTTTTGCCAATACCTAAACAGTTTGGGCTATTTCCAAAGCATATGTATTAAATCTGCAGACGATCTTAAGCAACTCAGACATTCTGATGTATCCCGCCTACTCCGCTGATGTAATTTAACTGGGGTCCTATATGCTCTATGAATTTTAAATAATTGGGTTAAGCATTGCTGGGGTGATACAGATATAGACTGTGCATATTCCAAAATATTCAGCCATGTTTCATCTGTCATGGCTCTGAGATCTTTTTCCCATCCCCTTCTAGCTGAACAGCTAATTGCCTTCTGATATTGTTCAATCAGACATCTATAAAGAGTGGAAGAGTGGGTGATTTTCAGTAGTTATAACTACAGAATCATTGTTTCAGTTTCTGTGATTCACGGTTATTTATCATTATTACACTTATTAGTGCCACTGTCTTCTATTTTCATTTGTGTTATAGGTTTTGATTTTGGATATTTTTTTTTATACAAAGTTGTCAATTTATATGATATTTCTAACACATAGCATGTATATAGCAAAAATTACACCCCAAAACACATTCTGCTACTCTTCCTGAGTATGGTGATACCACATGTGTGAGACTTTTACACAGCCTGGCCACATAAAAAGGTCCAACATTGAAGTAGTAGCTTCAGGCGTTCTAGGAGCATGAATTACACACATCATTTCATTACTTTCTATCACTCTTTTGAAGGTCCTGGAGCATCAGGACAATGGAATTATTCACAAAATGACTCCATTTTGGAAATCAAACACCCCAAGGTATTTTCTATGAGGCATGGGCTGCAGATAGGTACTCGGGTGCTCTGATATAGGTACTTGGGTAATCTGATGGGCTGGAGACAGGTGCTTGGGTAATTTGATGGGCTGCAGATAGGTACTCGGGTACTCTGATGGGCTGGTGATGGGTACTCGGTACTCTGATGGGCTGGTGACAGGTACTTGGGTACTCTGATGGGCTTGTGACAGGTACTCAGGTACTCTGATGGGCTGGTGACAGGTACTCTGGTACTCTGATGGGCTGATGACAGGTACTCTGATGGGCTGGTGACAGGTTCTTGGGTACTCTGATGGGCTGGTGACAGGTACTCTGGTACTCTGATGGGCTGGTGACAGCTACTGTGGTACTCTGATGGGCTGGTGGCAGGTACTCCGATGGGCTTGTGACAGGTACTTGAGTACTCTGATGGGCTGGTGACAAGTACTCGGGTGCTCTGATGGGTTGTTGACAGTTACTCGGGTACTCTGATGGGCTGGTGACAGGTACTCGGGTACTCAGATGGGCTGGTGACAGGTACTTTGATGGGCTGGTGACAGGTACTTTGATGGGTGGTGACATAGTTACATAGTAGGTGAGGTTGAAAAAAGACACAAGTCCATCAAGTTCGACCTATGTGTGTGATATGTCAGTATTACATTGTATATCCCTGTATGTTGTGGTCATTCAGGTGCTTATCTAATAGTTTTTTGAAACTATTGATGCTCCCCGCTGAGACCACCGCCTGTGGAAGGGAATTCTACATCCTTGCTGCTATTACAGTAAAGAACACTCTACGTAGTTTAAGGTTAAACCTCTTTTCTTCTAATTTTAATGAGTGGCCACATGTCTTGTTAAACTCCCTTCCACAAAAAAGTTTTATCCCTATAATGGGGTCAGCAGTAGGGATGAGCTTCGAGTTCGAGTCAAACTCATGTTCGACTCGAACATTGGCTGTTCGCAAGTTCCCCGAACAGCGAACAATTTGGGGTGTTCGCGGCAAATTCGAATGCCACGGAACACCCTTTAAAAGTCTATGGGAGAAATCAAAAGTGCTAATTTTAAAGGCTTATATGCAAGGTATTGTCAAAAAAGTGTTTGGGCACCTGGGTCCTGCCCCAGGGGACATGGATCAATGCAAAAAAAAGTTTTAAAAATGGACGTTTTTTCAGGAGCAGTGATTTTAATAATGCTTAAAGTCAAACAATAAAAGTGTAATATCCCTTTAAATTTCGTAGCTAGGGGGTGTCTATAGTATGCCTGTAAAGGGGCGCATGTTTCCTGTGTTTAGAACAGTCTGACAGCAAAATGATATTTCGAAGGAAAAAACCCATAAAACTACTCGCGGCTATTGCAATGTCGGTCCGACAATACACATAGAAGTTAATTGATAAAAACGGCATGGGAATTCCCCACAGGGGAACCCCGAACCAAAATTTAAAAAAAAAAAAATGACGTGGGGGTCCCCCTAAATTCCATACGAGGCCCTTCAGGTCTGGTATGGATATTAAGGGGAACCCCGGCCAAAATTTAAAAAAAAATGACGTGGGGGTCCCCCTAAATTCCAAACCAGACCCTTCAGGTCTAGTATGGATTTTAAGGGGAACCCCGCGCCAAAAAAAAAAACGGCGTGGGGTCCCCCCAAAAATCCATACCAGACCCTTATCCGAGAATGCAACCTGGCAGGCCGCAGGAAAAGAGGGGGGACGAGAGTGCGCCGCCCTCCTGAACCATACCAGGCCTCAACATTGGGAGGGTGCTTTGGGGTAGCCCCCCAAAACACCTTGTCCCCATGTTGATGAGGACAAAGGCCTCATCCCCACAACCCTGGCCATTGGTTGTGGGGTTGTGGTTGTGGGGGTCTGCGGGCGGGGGGCTTATCAGAATCTGGAAGCCCCCTTTAACAAGGGGACCCCCAGATCCCGGCCCCCCCCGTGTGACATGGTAAGGGGGTACTTACCCCTACCATTTCACTAAAAAACTGTCAAAAATGTTAAAAATGACAAGAGACAGTTTTTGACAATTGCTTTATTTAAATGCTTCTTCTTTCTTCTATCTTCCTTCATCTTCTTCTTCTTCTGGTTCTTCTGGTTCTTCCTCCGGCGTTCTCGTCCAGCATCTCCTCCGCGGCGTCTTCTATCTTCTTCTCCTCGGGCCGCTCCGCTCCCATGGCATGGGGGGAGGCTCCCGCTCTTCTCTTCATCTTCTTCATCTTCTTCTCTTCTTCTTTTCTTCTCTTCTTCATTTTCTTCTCCGGGCCGCTCCGCATCTATGCTGGCATGGAGGGAGGCTCCCGCTGTGTGATGACGTCTCCTCATCAGATGGTTCTTAAATAACGGGGGGCAGGGCCACCCGGTGACCCCGCCCCCCTCTGACGCACGGGACATGACGGGACTTCCCTGTGGCATTCCCCGTGATGTCACAGGGAAGTCCCGTCAAGTCACCGTGCATCAGAGGGAGGCGGGGTCACCGGGTGGACCCGCCCCCGTTATTTAAGAACCGTCAGACGAGGAGACGCGGTCACACAGTGGGAGCCTCCCTCCATGCCAGCATGGATGTGGAGCGGCCCGGAGAAGAAAATAAAGAAGAGAAGAAAAGAAGAAGAGAAGAAAAGAAAAAGAGAAGAAGATGAAGAAGATGAAGAGAAGAGCGGGAGCCTCCCCCCATGCCATGGGTGCGGAGCGGCCCGAGGAGAAGAAGATAGAAGACGCCGCGGAGGAGATGCTGGACGAGAACGCCGGAGGAAGAACCAGAAGAGCCAGAAGAACCAGAAGAAGAAAATGAAGGAAGATAGAAGAAAGAAGAAGCATTTAAATAAAGGAATTATCAAAAACTGTCTCTTGTCATTTTTAACATTCTGGACAGTTTTTTATTGAAATGGTAGGGGTAAGTACCCCCTTACCATTTCACACAGGGGGGAGGGCCGGGATCTGGGGGTCCCCTTGTTAAAGGGGGCTTCCAGATTCCGATAAGCCCCCTGCCCGCAGACCCCCACAACCACCGGCCAGGGTTGTGGGGATGAGGCCCTTGTCCTCATCAACATGGGGACAAGGTGTTTTGGGGGGCTACCCCAAAGCACCCTCCCAATGTTGAGGGCATGTGGCCTGGTATGGTTCAGGAGGGGGGGTGCTCTCTCGTCCCCCCTCTTTTCCTGTGGCCTGCCAGGTTGCGTGCTCGGATAAGGGTCTGGTATGGATTCTTAGGGGGACCCCACGCCGTTTTTTTTGCGTGGGGTTCCCCTTAAAATCCGTACCAGACCTGAAGGGTCTGGTATGGAATTTAGGGGGACCCCCACGTCATTTTTTTTAAAATTTTGGCTGGTGTTCCCCTTAATATCCATACCAGACCTGAAGGGCCTGGTATGGAATTTAGGGGGACCCCCACGTCATTTTTTTAAAAATTTTAGTTCGGGGTTCCCCTGTGGGGAATTCCCATGCCGTTTTTATCAATGAACTTCTATGTGTATTGTCGGACCGGCAATGCAATAGCCGCGAGTAGTTTTAAATGGGTTTTTTCCTTCGAAATGTCATTCTGCTGTCAGACTGTTCTAAACACAGGAAACATGCACCCCTTTACAGACATACTATAGACACCCCCCATCACTGAAATTTAAAGGGATATTACACTTTTATTGTTTGACTTTAAGCATTATTAAAATCACTGCTCCTGAAAAAATGGCCGTTTTTAAAACTTTTTTTTGCATTGATCTATGTCCCCTGGGGCAGGACCCAGGTCCCCAAACACTTTTTATGACAATAACTTGCATATAAGCCTTTAAAATTAGCACTTTTGATTATTCACGTTCGTGTCCCATAGACTTTAACGGTGTTTGCGTGTTCGAACAAACTTTTTTGCTGTTCTCATGTTCTGGTGCGAACAGGGGGGTGTTCGGCTCATCACTAGTCACCAGTATGGTATTTGTAAATTGAAATCATATCCTCTCTCAAGCATCTCTTCTCCAGAGAGAATACATTCAGTGTTCGCAACCTTTTCTCATAACTAATATCCTCCAGACCCTTTATTAGTTTTGTTGCCCTTCTTTGTACTTGCTCCATTTCCAATACATCCTTCCTGAGGACTGGTGCCCAGAACTGGACAGCATACTCTAGGTGCGGCCAGACCAGAGTCTTGTAGAGCGGGAGAATTATTGTTTTATCTCTGGAGTTGATCCAGGTCCTCTTTATTGGGGGGGAGCAATCAGTGTGATTGATGTGCACAGTAAGCGGTAACAAGCTGTTACCACAATCTCCTCCTCACACATGATCAGTGTGTGAGAAGGAGTGTGTGAGGAGGAGAACCCGGTAACAGTTCATTACCGCAGTTTGTTGACATTCTGTTGACATTCTGTCACCAGCTGTGATTGGACACAGCCGGTCATGATCGGGGATGGGCTGTGTCAGGGTGACAACCTTCTTCTCTGATCGCCACTCTGCGCGCCCCTAGGGGCACACACAAGCACTGTGCACGAAGACAGTGCATATGACCGGCTGTGATTGGACATAGCCACTCACGTGGTAAAGAGCCAATTTTTATTTTTATTTTTTTTATTATTATTCACAATATTTCTGCAAAGCCTATTTTGAAGATCATCTATATGGTTAGCATAATGTTTTGACTGTAATCCCACCGCCTTAAGATCACGGTGCATAAAAGACAGAGTATCCTCGATATTACTAACTCTGCCCTCCACAGCAGATGTGCGCTCCCACACTTGTTGCATGTCATGGCGTATAATTGTAACTTCTTCGCGTAGATACTGAAACTGATTTGATAAAGTAGACAAAGTAGTATTGCATATCTGCACCGCTTAAAATACATCTTTTAATGTTGGCTCTCCCACCTGGACATTTTGCATAGACTCAGCATTATCTTTATTAACAGTTGTATCTCTTTTTCACCCCCCTCTCACTCTTCCTCTCCCCATCTATATACTCATCATCTCCCTGTACCCCTGTATGTGTAGTAACCAGAGTTTGCTCAGGAATATCCGGCTTCTCCATTGCATGTACAAGTACTGTATATGGTGTGATGCAGAGGGCTCTGTAGTCAGATGCCATGCAAAACTTTGTCATTTCTCCACTGTGTCTTTATCTTTCATCTGAGAGCTTTGAGGAGGTGGTCCGGTGCTGTCTTGAGTGGATAGGCTCAGCATTGCTCTGTTCCCTTAACTCTGTCTTGACATAGCTCTTGAAGTTATCCCGGGCTTCAGTGTACACTGCTAGTTATAGCAATTGTCCCCAAATTGACAGCTCCTGGTCGGGCACCAAGCACGTTCCTTAGAGTGCTCCTAGGCTCAAAACAAGCCCAGCACAAGCACAAGCTCAGCACAAGCCCCAAGGACAGACGCACGCATCATGCTGCTTCTGTTAGTCCACTTCTGGCACTTCTGGGACACTTCTGGGAAAGTTAGCTAGCTCCAATCACGGTCCAAGTATGCCCGAGTTTGTTCCGGTGTCTGGCACTAATAGACACACCGCCTCCACACTGCAACCAGCCGCACTGACACTCTGGGAGAAAACAATCCAGCTTCCGCACCGATCGTGCCTGAGCGTGTCTCTGCGCTTCGGCACATATGCCGCAGACACACATGCCAGCTCTGCTCTGTCCCCGGCAGCAAGCACGCACCCTCACCGCCACAGCCAAGTCTCTCATCCCAGATAGGATTGTCCTCAGCTGATATCAGGCTAGCAATCAGCAGTAGAGCCGACCACGTCCGCTCACATTGAAAGCCCGGCCCAATAATAGTAATAATAAAGAGAGAGGAGGAGAAAATGGAAAAGGCAACAGGTACATAGATGATTAAGATGTAATAATGAAAGTAGATTAATCATGTACAAGTATTTGTGTGCTTTCAGAAATAGAAGTGATAATAGTTTCTTTTTATCAATTAACAAAATGGAAAGTGAACGAACAGAAGTGAAATCCAAATCAAATCAATATTTGGTGTGACCACCCTTTGTCTTTAAAACAGCAACACTTCTTTAACGTACACTTGCATACAGTTTTTGAAGGAACTCAGTATGTAGGTTGTTCCAAATATATATATAAGTATCTGCATGTATTTCTCAGCACTGAGGACACCGTTGATTCTGACCAAATCTCCAACTCCATTTGCAGAAATGCATCCTCAACCATGCAAGGAACCTCTACCATACTTCACTGTTTCCTGCAGACACTCAATATCGTACTGCTCTTTAGTCCTTAGGTGAACAAACTGCCTTCTGCTTTATCCAAATATTTCAAATATTGACTCATCAGTCCATAGCGCCTGCTGCCATTTTTCTGCACCCCAGTTCTTATGCTTTTATGCATTTGTCAGGGAAGCAACAATTAAATCCTTGGCAGAACTGTTAACAGGCGCTATTGGCGCTTTTCTGCACGCATGCGCGGTAGAATGTCGGTTCGGCGCATGTGTGTGCACTGAACCAGTGCATGACCCCGGCTTGCCACAATAACCCCACTTGCAGTAGTTGCAGCTTGATCCACAGTGCTGGATCCTCCTCCAGGCCTTTACCAAGCCTCCTGGATTCTCAAGTCCACTGTATCCAGTTACAGCTCTCTAAATACTTCCCCCTGCACCAGTCTCAAGCAGCTGTCAGTGATCACATGTTCCAGTCTTCTACACCCTGCTGGAAACCCATGCTTCTTTGAATATTATACCATCTGTACCATCCCCAGGGGTATACTGCGCTCAGCCTCAAGGGGAGCCTTTCTCAGTATTTTGGCCTTGGGTAAGGTACGTGACAGTACAATCCAGCCATGTCAGAGGCCGACAGAGTTGGTTCCCCACTCAAGGCCCTATTCCAGCAGGTAACCACCCTTACTGAGGCAGTAAAAAGGCTTCAAGTGGGCTACTTTTCTTTGGAGAGCATTGGCAGCATCTGACTGTATCTCCCGTTCCTGCATATCCGGTCGTCAGTGGGCCCTCAACCTCTTCTTCACAAGAATGGTTTAGCTCCATTCCCGCAGTAGTGATACCCCCTCCTGAACCGAGAGTTCCCATGCCTGAACGATTCCAGGGTGATCAGACGAAGTTCAGAGCTTTCAAAAATGCCTGCAAGCTATACCTAGCCCTCCAACCAAGAACCTTCTCTGCAGAGACTGTAAAGGTGGGATTCTTCATTTCCAAGGAACCCTAGGCATGGGCCCACAAATTACTCAAACAAAAAAATCCTGTATTAAATTCCGTGGATACTTTTTTCAGCTCAATAGAATAACTTTACGACAATCAACAATGCACAGCTACTGCTGAAACCATCCTGCATACCCTGTTCCAAGGAAAACGTCCAGTTTACGACTATACTGTGGACTTTCGCAAATGGTCTGCTGACACCGGTGGAACGAGGCGGCCCTTAAATTTCAATATCGCCATGGTCTCTCAAAGACTCTTAAAGATGTACTAGCCGAGTGGAAACTTCCTCTACCCTGGAGGTCCTCATCCAACTTGCCATCAAGTGGGAGTGGCGATTGGAATGATCCTTCTGGTCCACTCCACTTTACCTGGTCCTTCCTCCACTGCTAGTTCCGAAAAAGGGCCCATGCAACTTGGTCTGGTCCAGCCCCACTGAATTTCAACGAAAGACAATGCCACCGTCGGGCTAATGTTTGCCTACACTGCGGAGGAGCCAGCCACTTTCTACGGGATTGTTCTGTAAGACCCAGTAAGTCAAGCCAACAACATACAGTGAACTTTCAAGTTGCTGGTCCTTCCACATATAATCTTGTTATCCCTGTCTCCCTACCGGTGGCAGAAGAGGAAATTTGATTCCAAGCCATCATTGATTCCGGGGCTTGCAGCTGCTTCCTGGACTCTACCCTGGCAAAGAGACTTTGTATTCCACTTTATAACTAAGAACAGAGCCTTAAAATGCATTTGGCTGTTGGTTCTTTACCCTGCTCTGGAGCCGTCACCCAAGAAACCAGGCCCATGCTCACTATTACGAACTCTAACCACCTAGAATTCCTTTGCTTTGATATCATCTGCTCGCCCATGTTCACTATCATTCTAGGACTTCCATGGCAACAGGCCCATAATCCACAGAGAAAATGTTGTCAAGAAAGAAGTATCCTTTTTTTGGGCCTATTGCTCACAGCATTGTTTTGCTCCCAGCGTCCATAGACTGGCCAACTGTCTGACTATTCAACCTATATATATACACCAGCATGTCCCTCAAGTGTTCCAAGAATTCATGGACATTTTTCATAAGAAACAAGCCGACAAACTCCCACCTCATCGGCCTTATGACTGTCCTATCGAATTACTACCCGAAACTGAAATTCCTTTTTCCCAAATTTTTCCCTATCAGAAATTGAGTTGGTAGCCTTGCGAACATATATCAACGAGAACCTTGAAAAAGGCTTCATCCATCCCTCCATGTCCCCAGCTGGAGCTGTTATATTCTTCGTTGAGAAGAAGGATGGCAACCTGAGACCCTGTGTAGACTATAGGGATCTCAACAAGAAAAGTCGCTACTCGCTCCCCCTCATCCCTGAATTGTTTCAAAAGTTACCAAACTGGATCTACAGGGGGCCTACAATCTTATTTGCATCCGGGAAGGAGACGAGTGGAAGACAGCCATTTAGGCCATTTTGAGTACCTTGTCATGCCATTTGAACTCTGCAACACTCCGGCCACCTTTCAACATTTTCTTGATAATTTTGTAATTGTCTATCTTGATGACATCCTCATCTTTTCTGCCACAAGATGAAGATAAAACTTCATCAAACTCATTTAAAGAAGGTACTTGCAACTCTCAGAATGCATGGACTTTACGTAAAAGCAGAAAAATGTGACTTTGAAAAATCGTGTAGTTTCTAGGACTTGTTATCTCCACTGAGGGAATCACAATGGACCCACAAAAGGTTAAGGCAATTCTGGAATGGCCAGCCCCTTTGGACAAGAAAGGTGTCCAGCGATTCATAGGCTTTGCCAACTTTTATCGAAGGTTCATAAAAGGATTTTCCGCAATCATTGCACCAATTACTCAGTTGACTCGCCATCAGGTTCGGTTCCAGTGGCCCCAAGAAGCCCAAGTAGCCTTTGACAAGCTGAAGAGTTTATTCATCTTCGCTCTAGTACTACAACACCCTGATCCAGCTTTACCTTATGTGTTGGAAGTGCATGCCTCAGAGATAGCCACAGGAGCAATCTTATTGCAACGTCAAGGGCCCGTCAAGGGCCTAATGCCGCGAACACACGAGCGGACTTTCCGGAATACTTGGTCCGGCGGACCAGAGTCCGCCGAACAATCCGACCGCGTGAAGGCTCCGGCGGACTTTTCCGGCGGACTTTTTCCCAAAAGCCCGCTGAAACTAGATTTGAAACATGTTTTAAATCTTTCCGTCGGACTCAGTTTCTGGCGGAAAGTCTGCTCGTCTGTGTGCTGGTCCGACGGAGAGCCCGCTCGTCTGTATGCTGGTCCAACGGACCAGATACGACGCAAGGGCAGGGTATTGCATTTCGCACTCGCTGCAATAGGAAAAACAAATTGTCCTATTGCGGCGAGCCCGGGGCATACCAGGCCTTAGGTATGGATTATAAAGGGAAGCCCCTACGCCGAAAAAATGGCGTGGGTCCCCCCTAAAATCCATACCAGACCCCGATCCGAGCACACAGCCCGGCCCCCCTCTTGAACCATACCAGGCCACATGCCCTCAACATGGGGGGGTGGGTGCTTTGGGGGAGGGGGCACCCTGCGGGTCCCCCCCACCCCAAAGCACCTTGTCCCCATGTTGATGAGGACAAGGGCCTCTTCCCGACAACCTTGGCCGTTGGTTGTCGGGGTATTTGTGCGGGGGACTTATCGGAATCCGGGAGCCCCCTATAATAAGAGGGCCCCCAGATCCCGGCCCCCCACCCTATGTGAATGAGTATGGGGTACATCGTACCCCTACCCATTCACCTAGGGAAAAAGTGTCAATAATAAAACACACTACACAGGTTTTTGAAATAATTTATTAAACAGCTCCGGGGGGGTCTTCCTCCGGCTTCGGGGGTCCCTCCAGTTCCTCTTCTCCCGGCGTCCGGTTGGTTCTTCTCCGCTCTCTCTGGCCTCTTCTCCCGGTGTTCCAGTTCTTCAGCCGGCTCCTCCGCTGTCTTCAGGTCCCTCTCTTGCCAGCGGAGGTCCGGACTTCTGGGCTTCTTGTCTTCTTGTCATCTGCCCTCTTCTCCAGATGTTGACAGGATGCTCTCTCCGGCTGGACTGTCTCTGAGGGCTCCATTGTGACTTATATAGGTGGAGACCCCGCCCCCTTATGATGTCACAGTCCCTAGGCATGCTGGGACTGTGACGTTTTAGGGGGCATGGTCAACATCACCCAGTGACCAAACTGAAGAAAGGCACTAGGTGACACCGCACCAGCGTTGTCTGACATCTTGGGCCGTGATGCTAAATACAGTCCAAAGTATGGCCCGGCTCCCTCTCCCCAACCCCCCAGCCGCAAGAATTTCATATGAAGAAATAACTCGCCCCCCTACAAGTGACCAGTTATCCTAATGCAGAATTATCGATATTTCTCTTGTATGCCAGTCATATACATCTCCCGTTATGGTCTAGCACACCAATATTGATAGTTATAGGTTATCTGTAATTAGTCTGATACCGTATCCACCGATACGGCGGTACAGCGGAAGTATCTTGGATTTATTCCAGTTTACCCTGAGACCAGAGACCCCAGTAAATCACTTCAGTAGCGCCAGTGCAGCCTGTAGAGAAGGTCCAGTATCTCTAATGAATAGGACTAGGTCGTCTGCATAAAGGACTGTAGTTTCGGTGAGGGTGCCCACCCTAATACCCTGGATTTGAGGGGAGGAGTGCAGTGCAATTGCCAGAGGTTCCATGACCAACGCAAATAAGCCCAGTGACAATGGGCACCCTTGTCTGGTGCTTCTGGATACTGGAAAATTGTCAGACACCCCTCCATTTAGGTGGAGTGCTGCCACCGGCTGATCATAGAGCATTGATATCCATTTGAGGAATATGGAACCAAATCCCATGTATTGAAGTACCTGGATCATATATCCCCAATCAATGGAGTCAAATGCCTTTTTCAGATCGAAAAACACCAGAGCCTCTTCAAAAGCTATCTCCTCATCTACAGTATTTGCGTGTGGGTGTACACTCTGCTGATATTAATGTAAGTGGCTTTCTTGGGCATAAACCCTGCCTGATCTGGCGATATCAAGTGCTCTAGAATCCTCATCAACCTATTGGCAATCATTTTGGTCAAAATTTTGAGATCCATGTTTAACAGTGCTATGGGCCTGCAGGAGGAGCAGTTAAGAAGGTCTTTATCAGGCTTGGGAAGTAACACTACATGAGCCTCATACAACAAAGGTGGCAATTTCCCTGCTTCAAAGCATTCTCCATAAAGTTGCAAGAGTCTGGGAGACAACAGTTCTATATAAGTTTTGTACCACTCCACTGGTATCCCATCAGGACCCGGAGCTTTATCATTTGGGGAAGGAGGCAATGGCCAAAGCCAGTTCTTTAGGAGTAAAAGGAGCTTCCAATTCCGCCGCCACTTTCCCCGGCAGCTCCGGTATCCTAAAGGAGCCCAACAGGTCTGTTAACTCTTGGTCATCATTTTTGGGTATAGCAGTATATAACTCTGAATTGCAATATGTAAAGTGTCTGTGGCTAGTGCATATATTGCAGTGCAGACTTCCAGTTTCTCATCAAAGTTAGTCTGGCAGGAAGCAGGACATTGACTATTAAGTTTTTCAGAGGGCTGCGGATACCTTCTATGCCTAAGTATAATAGGGTCAAACCAGGGAATACCTGTAGTGGAATTGCTGTTATTTCTGAAAGTATTTGGAAGATATAAGGCCAAAATTTAACTAATGATTTACAGGACCACAGGAGGTGGTAGAGCATGCCTACTTGTCCACAATTCCTCCAGCAAAGGTTGGATGTCTGGAAATAGTATTTGGATAAACAGTAAGGTGTCAGGTACCATTGTAAAGTGATTTTATGCATAATTTTCCATATATTAGCATTTCTAAAGTAGGAGTATGTAGCTAAAAGAGCATGTTGAAAAAACTCTATTCAGGGGAATGGCGCTGTTCACATAATAAATATAAACTAAATATGAATCCAATCCACTATTAAAAATGTTACCAGCTCGATGTATGAAGTGAAAAAAATGTTAAAGGTATATGTGAACCCCTACACCCAAACACAAATAAAATAAATTAAATTATATGTTAAGTTCCACAGTCTGAAGCTGTGGAACTTGGTGTAAGTGGAGCTGGAATAAGTGGGAGTTAAAAAAACAGAGTTTAAAACAGGAGGTTATAACAGGGGTCATAGTACCTGTGTAGTGTGAGTATCTGAGTGTTGTCTGAGTAGTGTGTGTGGATTGTTAGTACTTGTGTATTGTGTACTGTGTACTTGTGTATTGCGAGTGCACATAAGTCTGTGAGTACCTGTGTATTGTCTTGTTGTGTACCTGTGTATTGTCTTGTTGTGTACCTGTGTATTGTCTTGAGTATTAGTGCCAGGAAGCTAGCTGTTAGGTAATTTGGACAGGGCGACTCTTTGTACATCTTGCCGCATGTATGCGTTCCTTGATCATCCGATCAAGGGCGAATACTGCTGTGCAAAATGTAAGCACATTGTTTCCCTGGAAGCCCAGGTTCTGAATCTGGGGAAGCAACTGTCAGCACTGAGAAGTCCCTCCATACTAAAGGTGAGCCAGGAACGTACACGGCAGGTGCCGGCAGGGGCCAGCACAGAGGCGGGTGGAGACAAAGAGGTGCAGGCACTAGCAAAGAGTAGATGGGTGACAGTCAGGATGGGTAGAGGGGGAAGTGCCAGAGAGGCCGATCCAGGACTGGAGCATCCCAATAAGTACGCTCCATTGAGTGACATTGGTGAAACCAGTCAGGGACCAGCACTGCTGGAGATGAGGGACTCTCCTAGCTGCCAGGGGAAGAACTCCTCCAGTGAGAGTGGGGGGGCAGCAAAGGGAAAGGAAAGACAGATTCTGGTGGTAGGGGACTCAATTCTTAGAAGGACAGAGAGGGCAATCTGTAACCAAGACCTGAAGCGCCGAACAGTATGTTGTCTACCGGGCGCTAGGGTTCGGCACATCACGGATCTTGTGGACAGATTACTGGGAGGGGCTGGGGAAGACCCGGCTGTCATGGTGCACGTTGGCACCAATGACAAAGTCAGAGGCAGATGGAGTGTCCTAAAGAACGATTTTAGGGACTTAGGAGCTAAATTGAGGAAAAGGACCTCCAAGGTAGTGTTCTCAGGAATACTACCGGTACATCGAGCCACACCAGAAAGGCAGAGGGAGATTAGGGAAGTAAACAAGTGGCTGAAGAGCGGGTGTAGTAAGGAGGGGTTTGGGTTCCTGGAGGACTGGGCCGACTTCTCAGTCGGTAACCGGTACTATAGAAGGGACGGACTGCACCTAAATGAGGAGGGTGCAGATCTGCTGGGAATGAAGATGGCCAAAAAGTTAGAGTGGTTTTTAAACTTGGCGATGGGGGGGAGGGTCCAGAGACAGTGATAGCCAGCGCAGAAGATATTCAAGAGGGTAGTATTGGGGGCATTAGTGGTAGGTTAACCAAAGCACAAAAACACAAGGTGAGTATAGAAGCAAGTCCTAGTTGCAATCTTGAAACACCCAATACGAGGACAATATGCGACCGGTCTAAACTATGTGGCATGTTCACTAATGCCAGGAGCATGGCGGACAAGATGGGTGAACTAGAGATACTGTTGTACAAGGAGGATTTGGATTTTGTGTGAATTTCAGAGACCTGGTTCAACAGCTCTCATGATTGGCTGGCAAACATTCAAGGGTATACCCTATACCGCAAGGATAGAGAGGGTAAAAAAGGGGGAGGGGTATGCCTATATATCAAGAATAATGTACAAGTGAATGTGAGAGATGACATCACTGAGGGAGCTAGAGGAGGTGGAACCCTGATGGGTAGAGCTCCAAAGGGATGAAGCTAAGGGGAAAATAATACTGGGAGTATGCTATAGGCCCCCTAACCTGAGGGAGGAAGTGGAGACGGATCTCCTATCACAAATTGGATTAGCAGCAAGGATGGGAAGTGTTATCATAATGGGGGATTTTAATTATCCAGACATAGACTGGGCGGAGGGAACCGCGCATTCATTTAAGGCTCGCCAGTTCCTTAATGTCTTGCAGGACAATTTTATGGGTCAGATGGTAGATGCACCAACTAGAAATAAAACATTACTGGATCTTCTGATTACCAACAATACAGACCTGATCACAGATGTGGAAATACGGGGCAATTTAGGTAACAGCGATCACAGGTCAATTAGTTTCAGTATAAATCACACAAATAGGAAACATGAAGGGAGCACAAAGACACTGAATTTCAAAAGAGCCAACTTCCCTAAACTACAAACCTTGCTAAAAGGCATAAATTGGGATAAAATATTAGGAACAAAGATTACGGAGGAGAGATGGGTTTGCTTTAAGAGCATATTAAATAAAGGCATTAGCCAATGTATCCCATTGGGTAATAAATTTAAAAGAGCAAACAAACATCCTGGATGGCTTAACTCCAATGTAAAAATGCATATAAAAGCAAAGGAGAAGGCCTTCAAAAAATACAAGGTTGAGGGATCATCCTCAGCATTCAGAATTTATAAAGAATGCAATAAGAAATGTAAGGGTGCAATTAGGACGGCTAAGATAGAACATGAAAGACACATAGCGGAGAAGAGCAAAAAAAATCCCAAGAAATTCTTTAAGTATGTAAACAGTAAAAAAGGGAGGACAGACCATATTGACCCCATAAAGAATGAGGAAGGACATCTGGTTACAAAGGATGGGGAGATGGCAAAGGTATTGAATTTATTCTTCTCCTCAGTCTTCACGAGTGAATCGGGGGGCTTCAGTAACCAAAACTGCAGTGTTTATCCTCATGACACAACACAGGAAGCACCTACATGGTTAACAGAGGACGGAATTAAAATTAGACTTGAGAAACTTAACATTAATAAATCACCGGGACCAGATGGCTTGCATCGAGGGTACTTAGGGAACTCAGTCAGGTGATTGCCAGACCGTTGTTCCTAATTTTTACAGACAGTCTATTGACTGGAATGGTACCAGCTGATTGGAGAAAAGCCAATGTAGCACCAATATTTAAAAAGGGCCCAAAAAACATCCCTGGGAATTACAGACCAGTTAGCCTAACATCAATAGTATGTAAACTCTTGGAGGGGATGATAAGGGACTATATACAAGATTTTAGTAATAAGAATGATATCATTAGCAGTAATCAGCATGGATTCATGAAGAATCGTTCTTGCCAAATCAATCTATTAACCTTCTATGAGGAGGTGAGTTGCCATCTAGGTAAAGGAAGGCCCGTAGACGTGGTGCATCTGGATTTTGCAAAAGCATTTGACACAGTTCCCCATAAACGTTTACTGTACAAAATAAGGTGCGTTGGCATGGACCATAGGGTGAGTACATGGATTGAAAACTGGCTACAAGGGCGTGTTCAGAGGGTGGGGATAAATGGGGAGTACTCAGAATGGTCAGGGGTGGGTAGTGGGGTTCCCCAGGGTTCTGTGCTGGGACCAATCCTATTTAATTTGTTCATAAACGACCTGGAGGATGGGATAAACAGTTCAATCTCTGTATTTGCAGACGATACTAAGCTAAGCAGGGCAATAACTTCTCCGCAGGATGTGGAAATCTTGCAAAAAGACCTGAACAAATTAATGGGGTGGGCGACTACATGGCAAATGAGATTCAATGTAGAAAAATGTAAAATAATGCATTTGGGTGGCAAAAATATGAATGCAATCTATACACTGGGGGGAGAACCTCTGGGGGAATCTAGGATGGAAAAGGACCTGGGGGTCCTAGTAGATGATAGGCTCAGCAATGGCATGCAATGCCAAGCTGCTGCTAATAAAGCAAACAGAATATTGGCATGCATTAAAAGGGGGGTCAACTTCAGAGATAAAACGATAATTCAAGACTCTGGTCCGGCCGCACCTGGAGTATGCTGTACAGTTCTGGGCACCAGTCCTCAGGAGGGATGTACTGGAAATGGAGCATGTACAAAGAAGGGCAACAAAGCTGATAAAGGGTCTGGAGGATCTTAGTTATGAGGAAAGCTTGCGAGCACTGAACTTATTCTCTCTGGAGAAGAGACGCTTGAGAGGGGATATGATTTCAATTTACAAATACTGTACTGGTGACCCCACAATAGGGATAAAACTTTTTCGCAGAAGAGAGTTTAATAAGACTCGTGGCCACTCATTACAATTAGAAGAAAAGAGGTTTAAGCTTAAACTACGTAGAGGGTTCTTTACTGTAAGAGCGGCAAGGATGTGGAATTCCCTTCCACAGGCGGTGGTCTCAGCGGGGAGCATTGATAGCTTCAAGAAACTGTTAGATAATCACCTGAATGACCGCAACATACAGGGATATGTAATGTAATACTGACACATAATCACACACATAGGTTGGACTTGATGGACTTGTGTCTTTTTTCAACCTCACCTACTATGTAACTATGTAATATGGTAAAGATGTGTGTATACACAGCATAGGTCAAATTTAAAAAATAATATAAAAAATATTATTGGCATATGATGTAAATGAGTTACATCAAAAAATATTCAGTGTTAGGTGCAGCATAACACAATATCTTAAAAGATAAAAGTATAATATGTGGACATGAAAAATGTAAAAAACAACGAGTATAAGTTTTCAATTAATCATAGAAAAAAAAAAAATATGTATATATATATATATATATATATATTACATGTAATATAGATGAGTGTTACGTGCCAAAAAATATATATATGGACACAAAAGATTATATCCACATATAAATAGATAAATGTGAACTCAAATGAGCAATTGAAAAAACAAAGATATATAAAAAACATATAAAAAACACAGTGCTGATCTGCACAAAAAATAATACGTGATAAAGTGACGGGTGCTAATCCAAAGTAATAAGTCCCAAAAATATATAACGAACATATGTTTATATATATACACTATCAGAAAGCAGTCTGTGAAAAGTGATCCGTGCAAAGAAGGAGTGATGAACAATTAGGTGAATCTTCAGTGATCCCCACTTTCATCTGTATCACCCTATTGTGTTTGCACTCACCGGAGTGCCCCACCCCTACAGGGGTAACAGGCGTAGTGGATGTGTTCAAATGGTGTTGTCCCCATCTAGCATGAGGTGTCCCCTTGAATCCGTGCTGCTGTATTCCACCTCTCCGGAGGCAGCATTAAGGATCTCCACCGACGGGCGTTCCCATATATAAGGTAAAAGGATGAGCCTTATAGCGTGAATCCGTGGAACCAAAGTTGTACTTTATTAAATATATATTCTCATATAAAGTTTAAAAGGAGCTACAATGCTCCGTTGCTGTAAACACAGTATTACTTCCGCAATCGCTGGCATGGTGAGGGCTTGCGTTCCACAGCCAGGCTAACAGAAACCGGAAGTTCAAACAAGGAAATTACGTAGTGCGTGCCAAGTAAGTCCCGTCTTACGCATTTCCTCATACGGACATCATCTGAGGCGTTACCACATTGGCACACTTTACGTCCATAAATACTACAAGGAAGCGCCGCATCAGCCAATCAAAAAAAGTCAATCAAGCAAACCCGACAAGGGGGCGGAGGAAGAGAATGACCAGTTCGACCGCAAAGAATTAGTAGCTACCCAAGACCGGGCGCCATCTAGGGGAAATTTTGTATATGGCAAATGCGGCTACTTACCTTGAATACAGAGGTTTAAAACATACAAGAATATATATTAAAATCAGTCAATATGAGGACATAAAATAAAATAAAATACAAAACCCCATACATCTCCAATAACAAGTCAGGAAGTGTTGGTAAACAAGGAATTAAATATAAAATATAATAATTAATAAATCTTGAAAATTACCCAAAAATAATAAAAAATAAAAAATATATATATATATGTATGTGAAAATGAAAAATGAAATTAAAATAAAAAAGGTAAATGAAAATAACTGAATGATTTTGCAGATATTGGTAGGTTAATATATAAATATATATATAAAAAAATCTCTATATATAGAAAAACTAAAATATATATATATTAAAAATTAGAAAAAAATAAAATGAGATAAATGAAAATGACACTCAATTTTCTAACTATGAGGAGTGTTTATAAAATTATGTAATATGTGAATTACATATATATAAAATTATGCATAGTGTATATACAAAAAATATATATATGTATGAAGGGACTGAGTATAAATATGTAAAAAAAAAATTTTGGAGTCCGGGTGCAAAATCAGAAATTACATAAAAAGCAGTTTAGGTCAATGTCCACATTCAACCCTCTAGGTAGTAGGGAACCTAAACGGTATATCCATTTAGTCTCGTTTTGGGATACCTTAATCTTTTTATCTCCTCCCCTCCAGTAGTCATTAATAATATCAATCCCATAGAAAATCAAACCAGATGGGTCCCTATTATGAAATTCATCAAAGTGTCTAGAGAGGTTGAGTTTGGGGAACCCCTTTCTAATATTCCTTAAGGCGTACGCACAGAGGCCTGGTGGTTCTGCCCACATATTGCAACCGGCATGGACATTCAATAACATAAGTCACATGTGTGGTATTACAGGTAACCAACTCTCTGATTTCATATTCCTTACTATTCCTAGATTTAAAAGAAGTTTTTTTCTTAGGCTGTTTTTTACTAACCCGGCAGGCTAGGCATTTCTGGCATTTGTAAAAGCCCTTCATATGTGAAAATAACTTAATAGCCTTAGGAGGGTTAATAACATTCTGAACTAAATGGTTTCTGAGGGTAGGTGCTCTCCTATAAATAAAACGAGGTTTCTTTGTGAGAATTTTCACTAAAATTCAGTCTGTTTTTAAAATAGGCCAATACTTCCTAACAATATGTTCCATAGAACGGTATTGATTATTGAAACCGGTAATGAAGGCCACACCCATCTGAGAATCATTGTTTCTGTTCCTATTCTTCGTCAATAAAGACTTTCGGTCCAGATTCTCTATTTTCATTTTTAATTGATTCAAAGGTTCTATATGGTACTCCTTATCTACAAACTTCCTTATCAGAGTATCAGCTTGAACGCGGTAGTCTTCTATATTTCGGCAATTCCTACGTATTCTCATTAGTTGCCCTTTAGGAATATTCTCTTTCCGCTTGGGGTGGTGGCAACTGGAAAAGGGTATATACCCATTGCGATCAGTTACTTTAAAGAAAGATTTGTAAATATTTCGTCCCCTTCCTTAAAAGTCTGTAAATCCAGATAGTCGATCTCATTGTAGTCACTCTTGCCAGTAAACGAGATACCATCATTGTTTTGGTTTATTTCATCCAGAAATTGTTGGAATGATTCAGGGGTGCCCCCCCACAGCATAATCACATCCTCAATGTACCTCCGGTAAAACTTAATTTCAGGGCGCCTTTTACCATAATTTTTCCTAATTCTTTAATTGTTCTCCAGGTCTGGCTACTTTTGGAGCCCTTCTTTTCCAGTCTAGCGAGATCATTATCTACCATCCGTTTAAAAGCACCTATACATTGGTCTCCAGGAACTTTTGGATTAAAAATTGAATTATTTCTGAGATTTGTATGGACATATCTAGGAGAATCATCTTCCAGTGTGGCTTTATCATTCAAAGCATAATGTTTTTTTATTTTTAATTTTCTTATGAATTTCTGTAGGTCGATGAAGACCTCAAACTTATCAATGCTCTTTACCGTCGCAAATTTAAGTCCCAAGTCCAAAATCTTCATCTCCTCATCTGAAAAAACTACATCACTTACATTGAAAATTCTTTGTCCTAATATTCCCTTCTTCTTTTTCTTCTTCCCTCCTAGTTTTCCTTTTGTCTGGTTCTTTCGTTGCTTCTGTATATTTGTTCTGGTTCCCTCTCTGGATTCCTTGTTAATTCATTCCCTATGTTCGTTCGTTGGTTCTGAAAAGGTGGGTATCCTTAATGCTCATTCATCCTCTGTGTTCTGTTCGCACCTGGAGGACCATCTCTCCTTTGTGTAGTGGTTGGATTCATATGTTGATTCCTCCAGCCAGGTCTCCGGTACGGGACTCGTGCATTCCATCTCCCAGGACTTTTGGCAATGATTGATGTCAACTCCCTGTACACCAGTATTGTACAAAAAGATGGATTGGAAGGGGTTGAGAAGGCCCTACATGAAGGCACAGACCTTAAACATGAACAGATTACATTTCTAATAGAGGGCCTTGGACTAGCTATGAAAAGCAATTATTTTTGGTACCAGAAAGATTAGTCCAAACAAAGGGTCTATCTATGGACGCTAAATATGCCCCTAGCGTGGATAATTTATTTATGGATACGTGGGAAGAACTTTACATACCGTATTTATCGGCGTATAACACGCACTTTTTTCCCCTTAAAATAAGGGGAAAATCGTGGGTGCGTGTTATACGCCGATCTCCACTATTTTGTGATCTGTCGGAGCGATCGCGGCGATCGCTCCGACAGATCACATAGCTTGGATTTTTAAACATGGCGCCGCGGAGTTCGGAGGGACTCGGGGGCGCTCGTTCAGCTGAACGAGCGCCGCCGAGGACACAGTGACTGGGCGGAGCCGAGATACACATAGCCGAGGCTTCTCGGCTATTCTCGGCGCCGTTCACAGTCACGCCCAGTCCCGCCATTGGACCTGTGTTATGTCCATCATAGGGACTGGGCGTGACTGTGAACGGTGCCGAGAATAGCCGAGAAGCCTTGGCTATGTGTATCTCAGCTCCGCCCAGTCACGGTGTCCTCGGCGGCGCTCGTTCAGCTGAACGAGCGCCCCCGAGTCCCTCCGAACTCCGCGGCGCCATGTTTAAAAATACAAACAAAACGTTTGTATGTCGGCGGCGACAAGGCTGCACGGACCACTGGGGACAAGGCTGCACTGGGGCAAAGCTGAACTGGGGCAAAGCTGCACTGGGGACAAGGCTGCACTGGGGCAAAGCTGCAGTGGGGACAAGGCTGCACTGGGGCAAAGCTGCACTGGGGACAAGGCTGCACTGGGGACAAGGCTGCACTGACAAGGCTGCACTGGGGCAAAGCTGCACTGACAAGGCTGCACTGACAAGGCTGCACTGACAAGGCTGCTCTGGGGCAAAGCTGCACTGACAAGGCTGCACTGGGGCAAAGCTGCACTGACAAGGCTGCACTGGACACTGGGGAAAGGCTGCAGATGAACACTGATGAGGCTGCATTGATGGGCATTTAAATGTAAGTTTTTTTTCCTTAAACTTCCCTCCTAAAAGTTTTTTTCCTTAAAATTCCCTCCTAAACTTGGGGTGCGTGTTATACGCCGGCGCGTGTTATACGCCGATAAATACGGTATATGGTAAAAGGTGCCCTGAAATTAAGTTTTACCGGAGGTACATTGATGATGTGATTATGCTGTGGGAGGGCATCGCGAATCATTCCAACAATTTCTGGATGAAATAAACCAAAACAAATATGGTATCTCATTTACTGGCAAGAGTGACTACAATGAGATCGACTATCTGGATTTACAGACTTTTAAGGAAGGGGACGAAATATTTACAAAAACTTTCTTTAAAGTAACTGATCGCAACGGGTATATACCCTTTTCCAGTTGCCACCACCCCAAGCGGAAAGAGAATATTCCTAAAGGGCAACTAATGAGAATACGTAGGAATTGCCGAAATATAGAAGACTACCGCATTCAAGCTGATACTCTGATAAGGAAGTTTGTAGATAAGGGGTACCATACAGAAACTTTGATGCAATTAAAAATGAAAATAGAGAATCTGGACCGAAAGTCTTTATTGACAAAGAATAGGAACAGAAACAATGATTCTCAGATGGGTGTGGCCTTCATTACAGGTTTCAATAATCAATACCGTTCTATTGAACATATTGTTAGGAAGTATTGGCCTATTTTAAAATCAGACAGAAAATTCTCACAAAGAAACCCCGTTTTATTTATAGGAGAGCGCCTACCCTCAGAAACCATTTAGTTCAGAATGTTATTAACCCTCCTAAGGCTATTAAGTTATTTTCACATATGAAGGGCTTTTACAAATGCCAGAAATGCCTAGCCTGCCGGGTTAGAAAAAAAAAGCCTAAGAAAAAAAATTCTTTGAAATCTAGGAGTGGTAAGGAATATGAAATCAGAGAGTTGGTTACCTGTAACACCACACGTGACTTATGTTATTGAATGTCCATGCTGGTTGCAATACAGTATGTGGGCAGAACCACCAGGCCTCTGTGCGTACGCATTAGGGAACATATCAACAATATTAGAAAGGGGTTCCCCAAACACAACCTCTCTAGACACTTTGATGAATTTCATAATAGGGACCCATCCGGTTTGATTTTCTATGGGATTGATACTATTAATTACTACTGAAGGGGAGGAGATAAAAAGATTAAGATATCCCAAAACGAGACTAAATGGATATACCGTTTAGGTTCCCTAGTACCTAGAGGGTTGAATGTGAACAATTACCTAAACTGCTTTTTATCTAATTTCTGATTTTGCACCCGGACCCAATTTTTTTTTTTTACATATTTATACTCAGTCCCTTCATACATATATATATTTTTTGTATATACATTATGCATATTTTTATATATATGTAATTCACATATTACATCATTTTATAACCACTCCTCATAGTTAGAAAATTGAGTGTCATTTTCATTTATCTCATTTTATTTTTCTAATTTTTAATAAATATATTTTTTAGTTTTTCTATATATAGAGAATTTTTTTATATATATATTTATATATTAACCTACCAATATCTGCAAAAATCATTCAGTTATTTTTATTTACCGTTTTTATTTTAATTTAATTTTTCATTTTCACATACATATATATATTTTTTATTTTGTATTATTTTTGGGTCATTTTCAAGATTTATTAATTATTATATTTTATATTTAATTCCTTGTTTACCAACACCTTCCTGACTCGTTATTGGAGATATATGGGTTTTGTATTTTATTTTTTTTTATTTTATGTCCTCATATTGACTGATTTTAATATACATTCTTGTATGTTTTAAACCTCTGTATTCAAGGGATGTAGCTGCATTTGCCATATACAAAATTTCCCCTAGATGGCGCCCGGTCTTGGGTAGCTACTAATTCTTTGCGGTCGAACTGGTCATTCTCTTCCTCCGCCCCCTTGTCGGGTTTGCTTGATTGACATTGTTTTGATTGGCTGATGCGGCGCTTCCTTGTAGTTTTTATGGACGTAGAGCGTGCCAATGTGGTAACGCCTCAGATGATGTCCGTATGAGGAAACGCATAAGACGGGACTTACTTGGCACGCACTACGTCATTTCCTTGTTTAAACTTCCAGTTTCTGTTAGCCTGGCTGTGGAACGCAAGACCCTCACCATACAAAGCGATCGCAGAAGTAATAGTGTATTTACAGCAACGGAGCATTGTAGCTCCTTTTAAACTTTATATGAGAATATATATTTAATAAAGAACCACTTTGGTTCCATGGATTCACGCTATAAGGCTTATCCTTCACCTAATTGTTCACCACTCCTTCTTTGCACGGATCACTTTTCACAGACTGCCTTCTGATAGTGTATATATATATACATATATGTTCATTATATATTTTTGGGACTTATTACTTTGGACTAGCACCTGTCATTTTATCACTTATTATTTTTTGTGCATATCAGCACTGTTTTTATATGTTTTTATATATTTTTGTTTTTTTAATTGCTCATTTGAGTTCACATTTATCTATTTTTTTTTTTTTTTTAACAATATGTTTATTGAGTTTTCCACAGGGTATCTGTACAGACAGTTGATGTAATAACAAAGTTACATGGATTAGTACATGGTGCAATAACCAGTGTTGTTTTGTAACAAAGCTGGGTAACTTGTAGAACTATTAACATTCTAGATAAAGAAAAGAAAAGAAAGGAACAAAAACCAAAAAATAAAAAAAATAAAATAAATAACTGTAGAGCAAAGGTAACTTGCGAGCCTACTTGTTATGAGTGTAGGACATGAGTGTATGTCCCACGCTAAGTAGTAACTGAGAGAAGTGTCCCCAGGCGGGGCGGAGCATGGCCAGGGGGTTCCTACTTTCTGTGTATGTTAGATATGCGAGGTTGTGGTAGACTACGGGGGTAGAAATGAAGAATCTGAGATATGTTTCGACGTAAAAGAAGAAGGCAATCAGGGCACATTTATCTATTTATATGTGGATATAATCTTTTGTGTCCATATATATATTTTTTGGCACGTAACACTCATCTCTATTACATGTAATATATTAATATATATATATGTATATGTATATGTATATATATATATATATATATATATATATATATATATATATATATATATATATTTTTTTTTTTTTTTCTATGATTAGTTGAAAACTTATAGTCGTCTTTTACATTTTTCATGTCCACATATTATACTTTTATCTTTTAAGATATTGTGTTATGCTTCACCTAACACTGAATATTTTTTGATGTAACTCATTTACATCATATGCCAATAAAAAAAAATGTATATCATTTTTTAAATTTGACCTATGCTGTGTATGCACACATCTTTACCATATAATTAAATTTATTTTATTTGTGTTTGGGTGTAGAGGTTCACATATACCTTTAACATTTTTTCACTTCATACGTCGAGCTGGTAACATTTGTAATAGTGGATTGGATTCATATTTAGTTTATATTTATTATGTGAACAGCGCCATTCCCCTGAATAGAGTTTTTTCAGTTTCTAGGACCCCACTTAGGTGGTGTTCACAATTAGGGGGGCTGCAGTTCTCCTTTCCCTAAGCGTGGATTTTTTGTGTTTCTAAAAGAGCATGTTGCCATTGATCTGGAGTGTAGACAGAAGCCACATAATTTTCCCAAGCTATAAATGTATAGGACTTAGAGAAGTTACTTTTATCCCTTAAGAAAGTATAAATAAGGGAAACATCCCCTTTCGCTACATCGGGTTTCTGAAAGAACCTGACTATACTGCTGGGAAGTATACAATTTGGAGTTGGACAACTGTTTAGAAGGGAAGAGATTTGCAAATAGGTAAATTGTTCTTTGTTAGGTAGTTTAAATTCATTCTGGAGAGTATGAAAGGGCTTGAGAACATCTGGAGAATACAGAAATTGCACCCACAGAATCCCTCTACATTGCCATTCTGTAATATTGATGTTTGGAATGGCTAGATGACAAAACTTCAAGGCAATAGGAATAGTGGTTTGTGCTGCACTATATCTCATGGAGGTCAGGGTCTTCCAAGTCTTTCGTAAATGCTAATATAGGGAGGGCGGGGACCAACTTTTAAACTGTTGAGAGAGCAAGATGGTGCGTACATTTTTACCTGGGACATATTCAGCCTCTATTATTGATGAGGGTGGACATTTATTTAATGCTGGGTATATACTACTGCGAATTGGATGCGGGTTGGTAGCAATATTTATTGCAAATTACAGTTGAGCACAAAAGCTATTATGCACCTATTATGCAGCCTTACAGAGGAAAAAGGAAGACTTACAAATGCACAAATCCATGCAATACCTGAAAAGGTGAGATGGCAAAAAGTGGGCTGGTCATGAAGAGGGGTAAATCTTTTCTGAAGGTCAAGTGGCTAACGTAAAAGATTGATTCCAAAATTCAGCAAAGGTGTATACTTTGGGTGTACCAATTTGATGAACAGCTAAATACATGCAGATTTGTGATAGCATGGGGACTCCAAAAAAAGTGTGATCTTGATATCCCATTCCACATATCCTATACAGGTGAGAAGGTATAAAAACCTTCACAGATAGCTCAACTTTTTCAGGATTATTATGTGAATCTTGATAACCGAACACCCTCCTGTTTGGTTCGCAGCAGAACATGCGAACAGGCAAAAAATTTGGCAGAACACACGAACACCGTTAAAGTCTAGAGACACGAACATGAATAATCAAAAGTGCTCATTTTAAAGGCTTATATGCAAGTTATTGTCATAAAAAAGGTTTGGGGACCTGGTCCTGCCACAGGGGACATGTATCAATGCATTTTTTTTTTTTTTTAAATGGCCGTTTTTTCGGGAGCAGTGATTTTTTTAATGCTTAAAGTGAAACAATAAAAATGAAATATTCCTTTATATATTGTGCCTGGGGGTTTCTATAGTATGCCTGTAAAGTGGTGCATTTTTCCCGTCTTTAGAACAGTACCACAGCAAAATGACCCTTCAGGTCTGGTATGGATTTTAAGGGCAACCTTGCGCCAAAATAAAAAAAATGGCATAGGGGTCCCCCCAAAATCCATACCAGACCCTTATCCGAGCATGCAACCTGGCAGGCCGCAGGAAAAGAGGAGGGAACGAGAGAGCGCCCCCCCTCCTGAACCGTACCAGGCCACATGCCCTCAACATGGGGAGGGTGCTTTGGGGTAGCCCCCCAAAGAACCTTGTCCCCATGTTGATGGGGACAAGGGTCTTATCCCCAAAACCCTTGCCAGGTGGTTGTGGGGATGTGGGTGGGGGGCTTATCGGAATCTGGAAGCCCCTTTTTAAAATGGGACCAACAGGTCCCGGCCTCCCCCCTGTGTGAAATGGTAATGGGGTACAAGTACCCCTACCATTTCACAAAAAAAGTGTCAGAATGTTAAAATTGACAAAACACAGCTTAGGACAAGTCCTTCATTAAAAATGTTTTAAATAATGTCCCACAATGTCCATTCATCTTCTTCTATCACGCCGCCCAGACAGAAAAATTAAAATTAAAAAAAAATCTGTGACGATCCGCCTCCATGGGAGGCTCCTGCCGTCTGACGCATTTTTGCTTGTGACAGCTCTTATATAACTCAGGGCGGGGCCACCCGGTGACCTAACTGGGTGACCCCACCCCCTCTGATGCCACAAGGACCGGGGTCACCCGGTTATGTCTCCAGGTGGTATCGCCCTCAGTTATATAAGAGCTGTCACAAACGATGATGCGTCAGATGGCAGGAGCCTCCCATGGAGGCGGATCGGTCGTGGATTTTTTTTTGCATTCCGGGCAGCGTGATAGAAGAAGATGAATGGACATTGTGGGACTTTTTTTTTTTTTTTTTTTTTAATAAAGGACTTGTCCCAAGCTGTGTTTTGTCGCTTTTAACATTTTGACACTTTTTTCGTGAAATGGTAGGGGTACTTGTTGTCAGAAACCATGAACCAGACCAAGACAGAAGTAAAGTAAAATCACACTTGTTTATTAATAAAAATAAAAAGGTAAATAGAGTAAGCGTAATCAAAGCATAGCCAGAGTCCAGTAACCTGTTCGGGTAGTCAGCCAAGCCAGAGTTCAGTAACCAGATAGGGTAATCAGCCAAGCCAGAAGTCAGGGATCCAAGTAGAGGAACAGCAAGCAGGATAAGGAGCCAGAAGGGATGTCAGCAAAGCCAGTCTTTTAACAGGAATGCAGGAGATGGTTTCTTGTGATGCGACCAAGGCGAAGGCAGAGATAAAGTGAGCTGGACAGCTTCAAGTAGGCAGGTCAGACGAGCAGGATCAGGAACAGCTGGGAGAGAGATGAGAGCTGGCAATTAGCTGACAGCTGAGAGAAGGAAGGGCTGAGCCAGCCCTGACAGTGACCCCTCCTCAACGCCCCCTCCCCCTCGGAGGACCACCGGGCTTGAGGGGAAAATGTCTATGGAAATCGCAGAGGAGGGCAGGGGCATGTACGTCCAAGGATGAGACCCAGGAGCGTTCCTCCGGACCGTACCCCTTCCAATGCACCAGGTACTGTATGCACGCACGAAACCTAGGGAGTCAACAATGGATTGTACCTCATACTCCTCATGGTTCTCAACCTGTATAGGGTGAGGACGTGGCACCGAGGTAGTAAATCGGTTGCAGACCAACGGTTTAAATAAGGAGACATGAAACACATTTGAGATGCGCATACTAGGAGGAAGGTCCAACGCGTAAGACACTGGGTTAATCCTGCGAAGAATATGGAAAGGCCCAATAAACCGAGTTGCGAACTTCAGTGAGGGAACACGAAGTCGGAGGTTGCAAGATGACAGCCAGACCCTGTCCCCAACCTGGTAGGAAGGCGCAGGCAGGTGTCTGCGGTAAGAATGGAGTCTGTACCTATTATTAGCATGATGCAAAGCCTCCTGGACTTGTGCCCAAGTGGAACGAAGACCACGGAGATGCTCCTCTAACACAGGAATACTCTGCAGAACAAACGAGTCAGGCAACATGGAAGGTTGGAAACCAAAATTTGTCACAAACTGAGACAATCGGGAGGCAGAATTCAAGTCACTGATGTGAACAAACTCTTCCCATGGTAATAGGTCTGACCAGTTGTTATGATGGTCAGAAATATAGCAACGTAGGAATTGCTCCAAGGACTGATTGACTCACTCTGTGGCCCCATTAGACTGTGGGTGATACACAGAGGAAAAAGCAAGCTTAATTCCCAACTGTGCACAAAAGGCTCGCCAGAACCGGGAGACAAACTGACTGCCCCTGTCCGAGACAATCACCTTGGGTAGCCCATGTAAGTGAAAGATCTCCCGAGCAAAAATGGAAGCCAGTTCCTTAGAAGTAGGCAACTTCTTAAGTGGAATGCAATGACACATCTTTGAGAACTGGTCAACCACCATAAGGATAACAGTGTTGCCTTGGGAGTTGGGCAACTCCACAATGAAATCCATAGACAGGTGGGTCCAGGGCCTCTCTCCATTGGGTATGGGTTGTAGGAGGCCCACCGGAAGGTGTCGTGGAGTCTTACTCTGGCCACACACGGAACAGGCAGCTACAAAGGCAGTTACATCAGCACGTAGACTAGGCCACCAGAATTGTTGGGAAATGGCCCAAACGAATTGATTCCTCCCAGGGTGGCCAGCTGCCTTGGGGGAATGGTAAGTCTGGAGCATGGCAGTATGGAGACACTCTGGGACAAAGCAATGGTCACAAGGTTTCTCAGGAGGAGCATTGACCTGAGCAGCAAGAATTTTGTCAACTAAGGGTGAAGTAAGACTGGTGCGAACCATAGCCAGAATACGATCAGGAGGAATCACAGGAACCGGAACCGACTCCAACTTGGAAGTGGAGGCAAATTGTCATGACAAGGCGTCAGCCCTTACATTCTTAGTACCGGGTAAGAATGAGACAATGCAATTGAAACTTGACAAGAAAAGTGCCCATTGCACCCTTCTGGGAGAGAGGCATTTAGCCTCAGACAAGAATGTGAGATTCTTATGGTCAGTAAGAATGAGAACCAGCACAGTGGTACCTTCGAGGTGACGTCTCCATACTTTCAGGGCTAAAATGATCGCCAACAGCTCTCTGTCACCAATCTCGTAATTGCACTCTGCAGGTGACAATTTCTTGGAAAAGTAGCCACAAGGATACATAGCACTCTCAGAGGTGGGACGTTGAGACAGAAGCACGCCAACACCAGTCTCAGAAGCATCAACCTCAAGGATATAAGGTAATGTAGGATCAGGATGTGCCAACACAGGAGCAGAAACAAAGGCAGCCTTGAGACTGTCAAAGACCTTAATGGACTCCGGAAACCAACTCTGTGGGTTACCGTCCTTTCTGGTCATATAAGTCAGGGGCTTGATCAGAGACGAGAAGTTACGAATAAACTTCCGATAATAGTTGGCAATACCCAGGAAACGCTGCAGAGGATGTAAACCCATGGGTCGAGGCCACTGTAGGACTGACGAAAGTTAATCTGGGTCCTTCAAAAAATCAGCGGTGGAAATTACATAGCACTGGAATTAAACCTGTTCACGATGGAACCTCCACTTCTCCAGTCTACAATAGAGATTGTTCTCTCTTAGTTTCTGAAGCACACGACAGACATCTGTGTGGTGGCTCTCCAGGGACTTGGAAAATATGAGGATATCATTGAGATAAACCACCACACATAACTGCATCAAATCTCGGAGGACATTGTTAATAAATTCCTGGAAAACTGCTGGGGCTTTACAAAGGCTAAAAGACATTACGAGGTACTCATAATGGCCTGTTCTGGTATTAAACACAATTTTCCACTCGTCGCCCTCCTTAATCCTCACGAGATTGTAAGCCCCTCTCAGATCAAGCTAAGTGAAAAGCGTTGCTCACTTGAGGCGGTCAAATAACTCTGTAATCAATGGGATCGGGTAGGCATTTTTAATCGTGAAACGATTGAGACCCCTATAATCAATACAAGGTCTCAGTTCACCGCTCCTCTTCTTCACAAAGAAGAAACCAGCACCAGCAGGAGATGAGGATTTGCAGATGAAACCCAGAGAAAGTGCGTCTGCAACATACTCTTCCATAGCTTTATCCTCCAAGACCGACAAAGGGTAAACCCCATGGCCACGAGGGGGAGTGGCACCAGGCTGAAGGTCAATTGCGCAATCATAAGGTCAGTGTGGAGGCAAACTACTGGCTTGACCTTTGTCAAAGACATCGCTAAAATCACAGTACTCCCCTGGCAGGGAGGAGAGTGAAAAGGTACACAGGACCTTGGCTACCTTCCGGAAGCATGTTTCACTGCATTGTGCTGACCAGGAGAGAACCTCAGCACGGAGCCAGTCAAAGGAGGGGTTGTGCCTCTGTGACCAAGGATGACCAATAACCAGCGAAAACTTAGGAGAGGAAATCACTTGGAATTCGATTATCTCATGGTGAAGAGCCCCTACGGCCATGGACAACGGAACCGTCTCGTGAGTCACATGGGCAGGCTGTAGAGGTCTCTCGTCAAGAGCCTCAATGGCAAATGAGTGTCACGCAGCTGCAGTGGAATCGAGTGCTTTGATACAAAGGCAGCATCAATGAACAGGCCTGCAGCCCCAGAGTCGATTAGAGCCTGTATCACGATAGATGACTTAGCCCAAGAAAGTGTGACCGAAACCAGGGTCTTATCCTTCTGGATAACTGGGGATGAAACAACGCCACCCAAGGTCTGTCCATGACAGGACCTCAAGGTTTGGGTGTTCCCAGGATGGGTAGGACAATACTTCAAAAAGTGACCTGCCTGGCCACAATAAAGGCACAATCTCTCCCTCCTCCCAAAGGCTCTCTCATCGGCAGAGAAACCCGTGAAGCCCAAGTGCATGGGTTCATCTTCGCTGACGGACTCGGTACCAGGAGGCATGGGAGGTGAGGGAGGCATGGGTGGGACTGCAAAGCTCGGAGGCAAACGTACAGGAGGCTTCTGCAAGCGCTCCTTAAAAGAAAGTCTTTCTCTGAGTCTGGCGTCAATGAGAATGGCAAATGATATCAAGCTCTCCAGCTCAGTGGGTATATCTTGGGCTGCTATCTCATCCTTGATGGAATCCGAGAGACCATGAGAAAAAGCAGCCACGAGGGCCTTATTGCTCCAAGCAACCTTTGCTGCCAGAGTAGCGTAGTCGACAACAGTTCTCATACTTTGTTTGATGGACATGAGGCACTTGCCAGGCGAAGCGGAGCATGCGGGAATGTCACATACCCTTTTAAAGGAGGCCACAAAATCAGGGTAACTCAAGACAACAGGTTTTTACGTCTCCCATAGAGGGTTAGCCCAGGCCAAGGCTCTCTCAGAAAGCAAAGATATCACAAACCCTACTTTGCTTCTGTCTGTGGGAAACGCCTGGAGCAGCATCTAAAAGTATATCTCAACTTGGTTGAGAAACCCTCTGTATTGAACTGGATTGCCCCCAAATCGCTGGGGAAGCGGGATGGAACCAGACATACCTCTTATAAAGGTAATACTCCTGGCGCAACAGCAGGGATGGCCTGCAACTCAGGTTGTACCGGAGCAGACCTGAAGGGCCTTTTAAATTTTTTTTAATTTTGGTTCGGGGTTCCCCTTAATATTCATACCAGACCCATAGGGCCTGGTAATGGACTGGGGGATCTCATGCTCTTTTATTCAATGAGTTTTACCTATATTGCTGAGACCCGACAATTCATTACAGCCGCAATCAGTTTTAAATGACAATTTTTTCTTTAGAAATGTCATTTTGTTGTGGTACTGTTCTAAACACGGGAAAAATGTGCCACTTTACAGGCATACTATAGAAACCCCCCTCCCCAGGCACAATATTTAAAGGAATATTTTGTTTTTATTGTTTCACTTTAAGCGTTAAAAAAATCACTGCTCCAAAAAAAACATCTGTTTGCATTGATACATGTCCCCTGGGGCAGGACCCAGGTCCCCAAACACTTTTTATGACAATAACTTGCATAAAAGCCTTTAAAATGAGCACTTTTGATTTTTCATGTTAGTGCCCCATAGACTTTAACGGCGTTCCAGCAGCTTTCGAATTTGCCCCGAACACCGCATATTGTTCGGTGTTCGCAGAACATCCGAACAACCAAAGTTCGGCCCGAACTTATGCTCAGGCCAAACTGTTCGCCCATCCCTATTGATAACATTTGGGGTAGGGAATCTGTTGATCATCAAAAAACATCAAAAAACAATTGTCAGAAAATACAACAATATTTAGAGGAAAAAGAATTTCCTACTAGAATTTTCCTATAATATCTACAGAGGTCTTGGCGACACTTCAAAGTATGGGGTCAGGGAAAAGGAAAAAGTCTGGGACCCAATGGGTTAACCCATGCATATCATTTGAAATATTCAGACATCTTTATTCTGTATATAGCTTCTTACTTAATGGAAATGCTATTCTTGATGGCAAACAGATGGTACATATTACATTGCTATCAAAAGATGGGGAAGATTCAGCTTACTGTCAAAACTACTGTCGTATTTCATTGCTGAATATAGACCTAAAGATATATAATATGGCAGACAGTCTAAAACTATATCTGGGGGATGTAGTTCACCAAAACCAGATGGAATTTATCCCTGGCTGCAACAGACAAAATAATTCATTAAGAGCTATCGCTCTCACTTATTGGGCTAAAGTACAAAACCAGTCTTGACTCATCTTGTCGGACACTGAGAAGGCCTTTTTTTGATAGATTGAACTTTCATAGATGAGGTTCTTAAATTTCTGAGCCTAGGTGAATACATGCTTGCTTGGATATCTGCCAATCAATGCCTCTCTAAAGGAGTTAGAATTTTGAATGGAACTAGGCAGGGATGCTTGCTGTCACCAATGCTTTTGTCCTTGAAGTCTTTCTTCATAAAGATAACAGTAATGCGGATATAGAGGGTATTCAAGTAGGATCAGCTTCACACTAATTGGCAACTAGGGATGAGCCGAACACCCCCCGGTTCGGTTCGCACCAGAACTTGCGAACAGACCAAAACTTTGCACGAACATTAGAACCCTATTGAAGTCTATGGGACTCGAACGTTCGAAATCAAAAGTGCTCATTTTAAAGGCTAATTTGCATGGTATTGTCCTAAAAAGGGTTCGGGGACCTGGGTCCTGCCCCAGGGCACATGTATCAATGCAAAAAAAAAGTATTAAAAACGGACGTTTTTTCAGGAGCAGTGATTTTAATAATGCTTAAAGTGAAACAATAAAAGTGTAATATTCCTTTAAATTTCATACCTGGGGGGTGCCTATAGTATGCCTGTAACGGGGCATTTAAAGCTACTCGCGGCTATTAATAAATTGCCGGTCCGACAATACACATAAAAGTTCATTGATAAAAACGACATGGGAATTCCCCACAGGGGAACCCCGAACCAAAATTTAAAAAAAAATTGGCGTGGGGGTCCCCCTAAATTCCATACCAGGCCCTTCAGGTCTGGTATGGATTTTAAGGGGAAACCCGTGCCAAAATTTTTTAAAAAATTGGCGTGGGGTCCCCCCAAAAATCCATACCAGACCCGTATCCAATCACGCAACCTGGCAGGCCGCAGGAAAAGAGGGGGGACAAGAGAGCGCCCCCCCTCCTGAACTGTACCAGGCCACATGCCTTCAACATTGAGAGGGTGCTTTGGGGTAACCCCCAAAACACCTTGTCCCTATGTTGATGAGGACAAGGGCCTCATCCCCACAACCCTTGGCCGGTGGTTGTGGGGGTCTGCAGGCAGGGGGCTTATTGGAATCTGGAAGCCCCCTTTAACAAGGGGACCCCCAGATCCCGCCCCCCTGTGTGAAATGGTAAGGGGGTACAAAAGTTCCTTCGGTTTCTTCCTCCATCTTCTTCTTCCTCCGATTCTCCGCTTCTTTCTCCAGTGTTCCGGCATCTCCCTTTGCGGCATCTTCTTATCTTCAATCCCATGCAGTTTTTATCAATGAACTTTTATGTGTATTGTGGGACCGGCAATTCATTAATAGCCATGAGTAGTTTTAAATGACTTTTTTTCCTTTGAAATTTCATTTTGCTGTCAGACTGTTCTAAACATGGGAAACATGCGCCCCTTTACAGGCATACTATAGACACCCCGCAGGTACGAAATTTAAAGGAATATTACACTTTTATTGTTTGACTTTAAGCATTATTAAAATCACTGCTCCCGAAAAAACAGCCGTTCTTAAAACTTTTTTTTTGCATTGATACATGTCCCCTGGGGCAGGACCCAGGTCCCCAAACACTTTTTATGACAATACCATGCATATAAGCCTTTAAATTTAGCACTTTTGATTTCTCCCATCGACTTTTAAAGGGTGTTTTGTGGCTTTCGAATTTGCCGCAAACACCCCAAATTGTTCGCTGTTCGGCGAACTGGCGAACAGCCGATGTTCGAGTCGAACATGAGTTCGACTCAAGCTCGAAGCTCATCCCTATTGGCAACCTTTGTGGACAATGTTCTATTTTCATGACTAAACCCCATGTAGGCAAAATTAGAGGATCTGTACTCAGCACATTTTCCCAAATCTGTTGCAGCAATTAAGGAAGGATCCAGAGGGATGGGATAAACCCACTTTACATGGTTAGGGAGAATTAATATCCTCAAAATGACTATTGAGCCTAAATTTTTACTCTACAACCAAATACTTCCAATATATATTCCTAAGTTGTACATTCTTCAGATTCATTCTTTATTTGTAAAGATTATATGGAGAAGTAAGAAAATAGATTAGAGACTTAGGCCACCCTGATGTTTATCTCTACTATAACAAATTTTCCTGCATCATAGATTGGTATGTGGATGTTCAAAATAAACGGGTTCCCCTGGAAACAAATCTTGCTGAAAATAACCTATCACATGTTTCAAGGTTGCTGAAATGCTTCAATGGCCTATCTGATTATACATCTACTCTTTCATTGGCCACTCTTAGGATTTGAGATCAAGTTAATTAAGAGAGTCTCTTGGCCCTGTTTTCATCCCCCCCCCAGGGGGTTTCCCAATGTTTGTTCCCGGAAAGAGTTTTGTATTCTTTAGTAGATGTGAATCAGAGGAAAATAGATGCTTCAGCTGTACTGAAGGTTCCCATTTGAGAATCTTGAGTCAATCCTGAATAAGACATACTCCAACAGTTTGCATTTCAAAACAGTCTATTTGCAACATTTAGATCCTGCAAAGAGCTAACCTCTATTGAGATTATGTGTAGAGACCTCTCTCAGCTAACTATAAGTTGCTTTTGAGACAGGCTTCTGTGACTATTCTGTAATTTATTAGGCTTTACGAGAAAAATCTGGGTAGGACAATTCTGGAAGGTACAATTTCTAAAATGATTAAGCTGACTCATACCTCCTCTATACATTCTAAGACACAAGAATCTTTTTATAAGCTAATGTCAAGATAGCATAGGGATCAATTGAAACCGGCTTTATTTATAGCCTTCAGTTGATGCAGGATATTAAAGGGGTTTTGGTCATTTATGTACATTTCTAAATCTGTGTTGAGAATGACCTTATATTAGACTATTTTCATAGGAAGTGAGAGAACTGATAGCCAAAGCCTTACAATATAACTTACCAGAGGATCCCCTTGTAGTTGTATTTCATGCCACTCTGATGCTGATCAGACCAGAAAGGTGGTTTCTGATTCCTCACCTTCAAAACTCAATTCTTTTATTACGAAAACAAGGCAGAATCCCAACAGCGAAAGAATGGTCCATTCAAGTTCAAGAAACTATGGAGATGAGGTATGGATATACAGTATAAAACACAAGACCATTATGAACAATTAGCCCTTTCCCATCCAGACACTTGAGTTAAAATGGCTGCACCAGAGCTTCCTCAATGGCCTTCTGCATTGGCTGCCCCCCAACCTCATGTGTAAACAAGCCCCAATAGTGAACCCAGTCACTGTGTCCCCAATTACCACCACACCAGTCCCAGCTTCACCACAAGGTCTCATTCACATTTGTGATTCTCTCTGAAGAGCAATCTGTGTTGGGATCACTCTTCAGAGAACATATAAAACACGGTGAGGAGGCATTACATCACCTCCTCACTGACTGCTTTAATCCTCTGAACCTCACAAGTGCCCCCATTCCCTTGAACGGGTCACAATCTCTGGGTGTTAAAACCAATGAAAGTAACAGGGGGTATATTCCGTCCCACTGCTGTGAAGTAAAGCGTCACAACTGCAGAATGTGTAATCAACCCCCCAACTCTTACGTGTAAACTAGCCCTAAAGATTGCAGCTAGTTACAATGTCTCCGATCACCACCACACCAGTCACCGTGTCTAAAAATGTGATAGGTAGTCAGGAAATTAGATGCCTAATTTATTCCCCTAGAAAGCTTAGATGCACATAAAAAATTTTGAGAAAAAAAATGAAGCCTTCAAAAGACTCACCATGCCTCTAGAAAATACCTTGGGGTGTTTGCTTTCCAAAACGTGGTCATTTTTTGGGTGTTCTTATTGTGCTGGTGCTCCAGATCCTCCATAAATGTGATATGTAGTCAGAAAATTAGATATGTAATTTATGCCCCAGAATACCTGAAGGTGCTGCTTGGATTTGAACCCCTTTATGTGGTTAGATTGTGAAAAAGTCTCACAAATGTAGTATCCCCCTACTCTGAAGGAGTAGCAGAATGTTTTGAATTGTAATTCTAAGTGTGCCTATGCTGCGTGTTAGAAATATCTTACTAAATGACAAGTTTGCGTTGAAAAATACATGACCAAAAGAATCTTTAATCCCTTGACATAATAGGGGGTGCTCAACTCCAATTATAAGCAAGCAAGCCTGTTTGAATACCTTAAGGCTCATAAGTGGAAAATTCCTCATTTGCAAGAAACCCATCTCTTACGCCCAAAGATATTGGTGTTAAAAAGGCATTGGGTTGTTCGGGGGTTCCTATCGTCTTACTCCAACTATGACTGAGGTGTCTCAGTGTTGCTATATAAAGGGCTGTATATTTATTGTCTACATACTATTTCTGACTCCCAGGGTCATTACTCATTGTAAACTGTATAATACTCAACAAAAATTGGTGGTGTTTTGGGGGTCTGCGGGTCAGCAGTGAGAATCCAAATATGTTGCTAAATGATGTATAGCCTATGTATATGTGTATATATAGCATTGGAAATTTCCCTCTGTTCAAGAATACTCATGTCAATCCAAAAAAAAATAAATAAATACGGACTCATCTAGGCTTGCCCATGTCACAGGTGATTTATTTACGTGGTATTGAATGTTTTTTTATATACTCCAAACATTGTCTAACCATTTATCCCCAAAAATGACAATTATATTGAGCTAAAAACCATTCTTTTGCACCCGGAAGTTAAAGTGGAGGGCCACCCTGAAAAAAAAAATTACAACAAAAATCCTAAAAAAAAAAAAAAAAAAAACATTTGAAAAAAAAAAAATTTAAACTTACCTAAACCCTTGTTGCTAGGCAGTCTTCCTAATCTGCCTCTTCCTTTTCCACGGCATCTTCTGCTCCTCGGTGAGCGGCCCCGTTGTCTTCTGGGAACTGTGTGTGTTCCCAGAACACCACAGGGCCATTCACAGAGCGCCGTGCCGCTCCTGCGTGTGCAGTAGGAAACTGTCAGTGAAGCCGCAAGGCTCCACTGCCTGTTTCTCTTACCTAGGATGGCGGTGTCGGGACCCGAGAGCCGAGGAACGGGTCGGCCTCGGGCGGCTGACATCGCGGGTACCCAGGACAGGTAAGTACTTATTTAAAGTCAGCAGCTACAGTGTTTGTAGCTGCTGATTTTTACTTTTTTTTTTTTAGGTTAGAACCACGCTTTAAAACTGGGATTAAAAATTACATTCTACAACCTTTCGTCTTTATGACATGAACTCAATGCTGTTACCAGTGGCTCCTACATTAATAACATTGTACTCTGTAGAATCATTCCAGACAGTCTCTGGATGTACAATTAGACTCTACTCTTACCCACTCCTAGCCACCCCTTAACTATTCTACACTGCTAGGTGCTCACTGTGTCCTACAACTACACGATGTAGATATAATTAAAAGAAAAAAAAAAAACTTTTATGTCAATCAGCCCATTTGGCTGAGAATAGTGATAATGGAATGGAAAAGCTCTGACATTCCTCTCACATCTTGACTCTTTAGACACTCAGACACTATAGAGTGTCTGTCTACTTGATGTGACCCTCTTCACAGACCCTATAGGTATAAATAAGGCTTTTGCTCAGTTTTATTAAAAAAAAACTGTACACCAATACTCTTCCAGCTTCTAAATTTGCTTTAGATCATAAACATACTATAGATTAGAACTGACATCCAGCTGTTCACAAAGAAGGAAAACAAATAGGATTATTCATCATAACCATCATAGCATCCAATTACCAATCATGCATTTACTGTACTTGGAACTGTGGTCAAGAGGCATTGAAGGGCCACAAAGGAGGTTTTTCCAATGTTCCAGACCCTTTCCTGTAAACATCAGGCTTCCCATCAGTCTTAGTGATAGAGTCTTTTCAGGGAGAGCTAGGTACTGATATGCAGTGCTATATAGTGCTATACTATATATACAGTAGTGCTACACAATGCTTTTTTGTACCAAATAATAGTGAATTGCAATATAGTGGGCTACAAGATGTCAAGTGCAACCCCTGTTTTCAACATGCTGTATTGTGCTAGGTTACTGTGCATTCTGATTCAGGACACATAAAATATATAGTGTTATCACCATATGAAAATGAAACTAGAACAGTGAGATGTGGACCTGTGACATGATCCCTCTTGTGTTCTTGCTTGGTCACACACTGAAATGCAATAGAAAGGCACTGGAGGCACAGCAGCAGGAGGAAAAGGAGGACTTGCTGCTGTCTCAGAGCTTACAAGATCCATTTTGATAAATGATTGCTCTGTGAGGAAGCCAGAAGCTGAGGGGAAGGAGAAGTAGGAGAGGTGGGGTGCTCCAAGTTTGGTGGAGGTGGACATGGGGCAGGGTTTCTAATCCACATTACACCAGTCCCTAGGAGTCCAAATCCCTAGGAGTTATGCATTGGTGGGGTGAGATGATTGAGAATAACATTGTCCTCAGTAACACCAAGGTCTTGGGTTCTTCTGAAACCAAACATTTGTGGGGAATTGGCTCTTCAAGATGCAGTGTCTACACAAGGACCCCAGGATTCAGATCAAAAAGGAAAGGGATCATTACTGGTAGGGATGACCTCAATGTTTGGTCTTAACACATGAATGCCTGAACATTTACCTGTTCTGTGGGAGCCAAACATCATGTATAATATCATTGGTACTACTGCTATTATGCATGCCAGCTTCCCACTGTCAATGGTTGCTAACAGTGGACATATAATTGGGAACCATTCCTGTTGGCTCCTGATCATTAGTACAGACCAAGAAGAAGAACTGTCTTGGATAGTTCAGTCTCTGGTTCAGTCTCTGTGCTGGGATTGAGCAATGAGCATGCTCTCAACACAGAAACCTCTGCCACCCATAGATGTATATGCACAGCATATATGCATTAAAGCCCTTCTATTTGCTGCTGCACATATGTGTTATGTGCGTGGCAAAAACTTGGTAACCAGTGATGTCACCAGCCCCAATCACTTACATGGTTGGGAATTCCTGGCATGTAAGTAAAGGGGCAGGATCCCAGTGACATCATTGACCTTGTGTGGTCATGTCCATATATGCTCAATGTCATCACCGGGAGATCCTGCCTTCTGGTATATATTAGCTGTCATCCATCCTTTCCATTCTGCAGGTGAAAAGCGAATGAGCTGGATCATCAACATGGGGACAGGGTGCTTTGTCAGGGAGCTCCCCCTGTCAAGTCACCCCCCAAGCTGAGGTCATGGTAAGGTTTGGAGGGTGCATGCTCCTCCTCCCCTTTTCCTGGCCAGCCAGGCTGAATGCTCCGATAAAGGGTCTGGTATGAATATTTTAGGGGTCTGCAGAATTTTTTTTTAAGCATGGAGTCTTTTTTTTCAATTAGTTTTTATTGAAAGTTTTTAACTGTAGTACAAAACAAACAAAAACTTTACTCACACTTTTGAGGTACATGAAGACATCCATCAATAAAGTGTCCAAGATCAAGACGGTAAAAACAATATGGAAATTGCGGTATCCGAGCACTCAGGATAATACCGTATATTATTACCACTGTCCATGGGTAATTTAAGTACATGTGGAAGGCTTCTACAAAACCCTATGTGTTTGAGTTCTACACATCCTATAAACATTCACACTAAGTCAACATTCTGCCTGAACACAATGTTGTTTCAGCTTGTATTAGCATTATGCACTGGACTCTAGTTTAGACTAGTTAACCAGAAGACAATAAAATATTGTATGTATTCAGTGTGCCTCTATTTTGGAGAATCTGTTGTTCTTTCAGAAGAGTGGCATTGACCTGAAGGCACCATTCCTTGAACATTCGAGGACCAGGAGAAAGCCATTTCCTTGCAATAGTTTTGCATGCTATGAACAGTAGTCAATTGATGTTTACTCTAATATCTGGTGGGAATGTCTCTTCATCTAAGTTTCCTAATAGACACACCTTCTTAAAAAAAAAAAACGTTAAAGTCATATGCTGGCAATTTGAAAACATTTTCCTTTGTAAATGTCAGTGCTAAAAAAATCACTGCCAAATTATTATTTTTTTTAAAATATGTTTTTGCCTTGATACATGTTCCCCAGGGCAGTGCCCACCCCCATGCTATTTTGACACCCACTTTCCTATTAAAAACAAAAAAATGGGCATTTTAAATTTGCCAGGTATGGCTCCTATTGATTTAAATGGGGTTTGGGTTTGGCTCCTAACTTCTTTGAAGTTTGCAGAACCCCTGCTGAACTGAACCCAGGGCAGTTCAGTTTATCACTAATTACTGGCTGTTCATCCTTTTGTATACCTTATACTAAAGAAAAATGTCAGATCTGATCATGCCATCCCAAAAGGAGAAATGCACGATTTTGAAAGGGTGCTGCAGAATAACGTTTTAGCTGCCTCTACAGAGAGTGTCAGGATTCGTATTTCATGGCCAACATAGTATGGATCCTCAGGTCTGTGAAAAGAGGCATAACAGAGATGGTAGCTGCCTTTGTGAGGCTTTAAAATAATATCAAACTGGCCTTGCTGCCACAGGCAGGGCCTACACCATATAAGCTTATATTACCTGGGATCCAGGGCAGATGAAGACAAAGTTTGAACTGAGGACCTATTTAATGGTTGGGATTCCAGGCTGAACCACTGGCTGGCACTTGCCTAGCATGTTGGTCTGCTTTTTAGTCAGTGTGCTGCACAGACACAGAGAGTGCATTCAGTGCACTGTGCAGTTTTATGAAACATAGAAGAATCTGCCCATCCCCTGACACAGTTGATTGGCCCACTTTTATAAAAAATAAACCTTGGATTAAAGATGAATAAAGAAAAAACCCTGTCGAATAACTATTTTTTCTTAGAATTTATCATACTTTCCTGACAGACTCCATGGCAGCCTACGTATGGGTTAATCCCGCCTCTCATACCTCATAGGACCCCACTCCCATAAATCTTTGCATCTAGACAGAGACCGTGTTCCTTTTTTGTCCTCCTCCTAGGACCAAGGTAGTCTTACCTTATGATGTTTTCGGTCCAGTCCTGGTGGTTTGCACGTGAAGATGGTGTCCTGGCGGTGTTCTTTCTGGAGTTCATTTACCTTGGCTATTAGCAGGGTGGACATGGGCAGTTATTGCGATGCCTTGAAGATCTTACTAGCCAGCCATTGGCAGGCAAGCGGCAACATGGCCAATCGTCCCAGCTATTAGTGGGAGGCCCTTTCTTGAAATGCCCTGGTCGTGCAGCATGAGCAACATGGCTCCCAGTCCCAGGCCGGATCAAAGTAGTACCGTGGTGGTAATGTATAATGTTCCTTTCTCATGTACATGGCAGCTGTGTTTGTATTTGTTTGTTGTGTCTCCTAGTTCCGTTTGTTTTTGTCCGGCCATGGCATCTGAGTTCCAGTTCGCTACCTTTCAGCCTGTCTGCGCATACGAGAGCCACAATTCAGGTCGAGGCTTGGTTGCGCGTCCGCGGTTCCGGGCAAGATGGCGGCGGTCGCGCATGCGCGTGAGGTCTATGGGGTGGCATCGGGCACAGCGTAGGCACGCTGATGCGCAATGTCATCATCCGGGGGGGGGCGGCAGATTCAAATAGCTGTCAGATTCAGCTATTCTCTGGGTTGCCTTACAAGCTTCAGCAGCTGCTTCCCCGAGAACATAACTCTGCTGTTCAAGGTAAGGAGTTATGCTGCACTGCCTGCCTATGCTCTTATCCTGCTGCTCATCCATCTGTTTTTTTCTAAATATGCTGTATTGATTGCTTTCAGTGTCTTTGACACTTTGTTTGCCATGGATGTGTCACCGCCCCCCAGTGGCCAACCCTTACTCTGCAGTTAGGATCGAATTGTTTTTCCTCTGCCTGTTTGTTTTGGGTCAGTGGTTAGGTGCATGTTAACTCTTTCTTTCCCTCAGCCCTTCCAGGTCTGAACACCGTTCTTTGGCAGGTGAAGCTAATGACAAAAATCACCATTCAACGTCAAGTTCCAGACGTCCTAGATCCTCTTCCAGATGGTTCACGTCTAGTCGTCATTCTCACCGCCATTCCAGCCGCTCTAATAAGAGAACATGCTGGGGATGTAAAGCTCAGGTTCCAGAGGATAAATCTTTCTGTGAGTTATGCTATTCTCGAGCTGTAAAGGAACGAGGAGCTGGAGACCAACAGGTGGAAGCTCTGGTTAAAAGAGTGGTTCAAGAATCTCTGAACAGGACAGATCGCGTCCGTACATCCAGCCCTCCTGCTGCTCCACCACCAGTTCCTGACAGGGTCGACCCTGAGGTTCCAGGTCCCTCTCATCAAAGTCTCTCTTTAAGTGGTTCCTCGGACAGCGAAGCGAAGGTGGAAGACTCCAGTACAGGATTTGATTTTTCCTTGGTTCCTCAGTTGGTTAAAGTGGTTAAAAACGCATTGAGATGGGAGGAGCCGGTAGAAGCACCCTCTAAACAGAGGAAGTACTTCAGGCAGCTCAGGAAAGAACGCCCAAACTTCCCCTTCCTGGGTGAACTTGGGGAAATTATTTTAGATGAATGGAGTAAAGTTGAGAGGAAAAACTCGCTAATTTCCAAGATAGCGAAAATGTATCCATTCAAAGGTGAGGAGGTAAAGCATCTGGAAGCGGCACCCCTCATTGATGTGGCTTTAATGAGGTTAGTGAAACATGTCACGCTTCCTCTTGAAGACACCGTTTCTTTTAAAGATGGTTTGGAGAGGAAGATCGACACTGACCTCAAACGCATTTATATTACGGCAGGCATGGCTTGTAAACCAGCCCTGGCTCTTGCAGCTTTGTCTAAAGCTATGGAAGCATGAACGGATGACATGGATGCAGTATTGGGAAAGATCTCTGAGGAGTTGCTCAAGAACTCACCAGTACACGAGCTGAAGCTGGCCTTAGCCTTTCTGGGGGAAGCATCCCTTGATACTATCCGCCTTGTGGCACGTGTCATGCTTTCTTCAGTCACGGCGAAGCGCGCCTTGTGGTTGCGCCCGTGGGTTGCGGATCCTGCCTCTAAACAAGCATGGTGTAAAATTCCCTTTGAGGGCTCCTCCCTCTTTGGGAATAAACTTGACTCTGCCATTACCCGTGCTACAGGGGGTAAATCAGGGTTCTTACCCCAGGATCGCTGTCTTTTTGGTCAGAGAAGAACTCAACCCAGACAAGATCAGGAGCGTGCGAGGGATGCACGTCGCTACAGACCTGGCCGTGATTTCAGAAAAAACTGGAGGAGAAATCAACCTTCAGGGCAGAAATCCTCAAAGTCAGCCTCTTCTGGGGGACGAGAGGCTGCAAAGTCCTTTTGATATAGAGCCTGTCCAGACGGAGCGAGTCGGGGCTCGTTTACTCCGTTTCCAGCATGTCTGGGCAGCCTCGATTTGGGATTTATGGACCGTCAAAACGGTCTCTTCAGGTCATACTTGGGTGTTCAGCAGTCCACCCACACTCGGTTTGTTCCTACAGCTCTTCCACACTTAGAAGAGAAGAAACAGGTTCTTCTGTCATATACAGATTCACTGATAGCCCAGGGGGCCGCCATTCAAGTACCAACAGAAGAAAGATTTCTAGGGGTGTACTCCCCCCTTTTCATGGTCCTCAAAAAGAATGGCTCCCGGAGGCCTGTAATCGACTTGACATATCTGAACTCCTTCATCAAGAAGAAAAAATTCAAGATGGAGACTCTGCTAACAATATGCCAGACGATACACCTGGGAGATTGGCTTGTCTCCATAGACCTGAAAGATGCCTACTTTCATGTGCCGATTGCAAGGGAATTCCTGATGTATCTCCGATTTGCAGTAGATCAGAGGCATCTCCAATTCACATGTCTCCCATTCGGGCTTACAACATCGCCTCAAGTGTTTTCGCAGCTCTTATTGGCTGTGGTAGCGTTAATCAGGGTCAAAGGTATCCGGTTACACCATTATTTGGACGACCTACTTCTGCTTTTACAGGACAGGGAACAGCTGTTGGCACATCGAGATCAGGTCATCTCTACCCTGACAGAGTTCGGTTGACTGTTGAACAAGGAGAAAAGTCATCTAGATCCGACACAGTCTCTAATATTCCTTGGAGCCCAATTCGACACGGTGGAGAGCACCATCTCCCTGCCCCTGGAGAAAATTCCGGTGATTCGGGAAAGAATTCATCAACAATGTCATCATCTCTTCTCAGAGCCTCGCAATGTCTAAAGATAATTGGCACCATGGTAGCCACAGCTTCCATGGTGAGGTGGGCGCAATGGAAGATGCGGCCCTTTCAGAAGGGTTTTCTAAAACAGTGGGATCCACGGTCTCGAGACCATCTTGTATGGGTAACCCCTTCCATGTGGGAGAGCCTCCCCTGTTGGCTGCAACGGAAGAGTCTCCTCAATTGCCATTCCATAGCATCTGTCTCCTGGATCACGCTGACAACGGATGCAAGCAACAGAGGTTGGGGCACTCTCTGTCTGACGGAGGTAGCCAAAGGCAAATGGGACTTCCCATCCCAAGGGGTAGTCTCAAATTTTCTGGAGCTTCGAGCTGCCTTCTGTGCGCTTCAAGCCTTTACCCACCTGCCATCAGGGGCCTCAGTCCTCCTGAGACTGGACAATATGACTGCAGTGTCTTATATCAAGAGGCAGAGGGGCACCCGCAGTCTCTCTTTACTGAAGGAAGTAAGTCCGATCATGTCCTGGGCCAAGGTGAACTTGACAAATTTATCAGCTGTTTATTTCCCCGGAATTCAGAATGTCCAGGTGGACTTCCTTTCAAGGGTCACCCTGGACAACAATGAATGGTCTCTCCACACTAAAGTTTTCAACTGGGTCTTGTCTCTGGGAGCGATGCCGGAAGTAGATCTGTTTGCATCCCCTTGCAACTTCAAACTGCAGAAATATTATACGAGGTGTCGTTGTCCCCAAGCCTTCGGAGTGGATGCCCTGAAGAACCAGTGGAGATTCCACAAGGCCTATGCCTTTCCCCCGGTACCAGTCATTCTCCAATTTCTATCGAGGCTCAGGTGGGAAGAAGTCGAAGTAGCGGCAATTGTTCCATTCTGGCCCAACAGGCCATGGTTTCCTCTCCTGGTTACCGGGATCCGGTCCCTTTCCCGTCCAGACCAGATCTCCTGACGCAGGGAACGTCTCTTCACCCATGCCCATCTCATCTACATCTGATGGCTTGGTGGTTGAGAGGGGAAGGCTGGTAGCGCTAGGATGTCCAAGTTCAGCGATTGTTACATTGTTGAATGCCAGAAGAGCGGGCACCAACAGAGTTTATCAAAGAATTTTGTCAAAGTTTGCGGACTATGTGGCCTCCACTAATGGTTCCTGTAATGACCCAAGGATACAGGATATTCTGGGTTTTCTGCAAACAGGCCTGGATCTGTCTTTATCGGTTAGTTCCTTACGAGTCCAAGTTTCTGCAATCTCTGCCTTCACAGGCGTATCATAGGCCAGACACCCTCTTACTAGGCAGTTCTTCAGGGGGGCAATAAGACTTAGACCTCAAAGAAAACCAAGATTTTTTAAATGGGATCTTCCTCTTGTCTTGGATTTCTTCGCAGGAAGAGAAATTTTACATATGGATCAGTCATCTATTAAGGAACTTTCCCTCAAAGTGGTCTTTCTAGTAGCCATAACATCGGCTAAGAGGGTTTCCAAAATTGGTTCCTTAGGATTCAAAGAACCATTAACAACTGTCTTCCATGAAAATCAGGAAATTGTTCTTCCTACGTTCAGGTCTACCGGGGTCTCTAATATTCATCCTCTAGATGTTGTAGAGGTTCTAAAACAATACTTAGAAGCCACAGCTTCTTTTCGCCAATCTGATCACCTGTTTGTTCTCTTCCACAGTAAAAGCAAGGGAAAGCGTGCTTCCTCTAGAACCATCGCAGCATGGATTGTTCAGGCCATTCAGTGGGCTTATAAGTCTAAGGGTTTTGCTCCTCCGGAGACAGTGACCACTCATTCTACCAGGAGCGTTTCTACATCTTGGGCAGCATCCTGGCATGTATCTCTGGAAGTAATCTGTAAAGCGGCCTCATGGTCATCAATTAACACTTTTATGATGCACTATTGTGTAGAACCGGCTTCCTTGTCTTCGGTTAATTTTGGTTTGCACGTATTATCTGTTGATGGTGCCAATTAAACATTTTTTTCTTTAACCAGCAATTGCCCACCCAGGTGTGTATGGCTAGTTATTTCCCATACGTAGGCTGCCATGGAGTCTGTCAGGAAAACGGAAAATTTATATCAAATACTTACCGTAATTTTCCTTTCCTGATGGACTCCATGGCAGCAGGAGTTCCCTCCCATTTGCTGGAGTAGGATAAGTTACGGAACACGGTCTCTGTCTAGATGCAAAGATTTATGGGAGTGGGGTCCTATGAGGTATGAGAGGCGGGATTAACCCATACGTAGGCTGCCATGGAGCCCATCAGGAAATGAAAATTACGGTAAGTATTTGATATAAATTTTCAGTTTTACAGCTTTAACATCTCCTACCACAGCTGCTAACCTACAACACAAAATTTATAGTGGTTTCTGCAGGGTAAATCATGGTCTGTGTCTCCTAGCTTTCAGCCTATTCCACTGCACCATTAAAATATTTGAATCTGAAAAATATAAATACTTTTTTTAAAACTTGATGAGTGTTCTTGAGTAGCCAATGAAGCCTACAATAAATTGTAGATATAATGCCTAGAAATTGCATGCCATAATATTGCTATTTAACCGCTTCAGCCCCGGAAGATTTTACCCCCTTCCTGTCCAGAGCACTTTTTACAATTTGGCACTGCGTCGTTTTAACTGACAATTGCGCGGTCATGCAACGCTGTACCCAAACAAAATTTGGATCTTTTTTTTCCCACAAATAGAATTTTCTTTTGGTGGTATTTGATCACCTCTGTATTTTTTTTTTGCGCTATAAACAAAAGAACAGCAACAATTCTGAAAAAAACACAATATATTTTACTTTTTGCTATAATAAATATCCCACATTTTTTAAAAAAACAAAAACAAATTTTTTCATCAGTTTAGGCCGATATGTATTCTTCTACATATTTTTGGAAAAAAAATCGCAATAAGCGTATCTTGATTGGTTTGTGCAAAAGTTATAGCATCTACAAAATAGGGGATAGATTTATGGCATTTATATTGTTATTTATTTTTCTACTAGTAATGGCGGCGATCTGCAATTTTTATTGGGACTGCAATATTGATGCGGACAAATTGGACACTTTTGACACGACACATTTTTGGGACCATTGACAATTATACAGCGATCAGTGCTATTAGAATGCAATGATTACTGTAAAAATTTCACTGGCAGGGAAGGGGTTAACTCTAGGGGGCGATCAAGGGGTTAACTGTATTCCCTTTTCGTGTTCTAACTGTAGTGGGGATGGGACTTGCGAACATTCAAACAACATTAAAGTCTATGGGACTCGAACGCGAGAAATCAAAAGTGCGAATTTTAAAGGCTAATATACAAGTTATTGTCCTAAAAAGGGTTTGGGGACCCAGGTCCTGCCCCAGGGAACATGGAAAAGTGGGCCTTAGGTGTGGTGGTACCAGAACCCTGTAAGCCCTCACAGTTACTCTTGCTGGGCGCTGGAATGGACCCTGCTGTGAAATATTAGATCAAAAATTGTAATTACACGCCACTGTTAAACAGGGGCAGAAAAATTGGGTCTTAGGCAGTGGTGGTGGTGCCACAACACTGCAACCCCTCACAGATACTCTTGTTGAGCACAGGAATGAGCCCTGCTGCAAAATATTAAAGCAAAAATTGTAATTACATGCTCCTGTTAAACAGAGGAAGAAAAATTGGGCCTTAGCCACTGGTGGTGGTGCCCAGAACCAAAAATGTTTTTAGAAACTATCAACATGAACATTGAGGAGGAATAACAGCATAACAGGATAGTCACGCAGCATCAGCATAGGCAGTCTTCAATGGATCTCACATTCATACAAAAATTAGTCAGTTACATCAGCATCAGGTGCTTGGTAGCTGGTGATCCAAGACTGATTCATTTTTATGAAGGTGAGCCGATCAACCGAGCCGGTGGACAGGCACACTCTGTGATCGGTTACAAAGCCTCACTGAATGTGCGTTTCGAAAGAACGCTGGATGCAGGACAGGCCAGTAGCTCAATTGCATACTGTGCAAGCTCTGGCTAGTGATCCATCCTCAAGACCCAGTAACCCAGTGGATTTTCGGTTGGAAAGGTCTCCAAGTCTGATCTTGCCCCTAGGTATTCCTGCACCATGTACAACAGACGCTGGCGATGGTTGCTGGAACCGATCAGACCTCGGGGCTGTGGACTAAAAAATTGTCTGAACGCATCGGTCAGACGGCCACTTTCTCCACTGCTCCTTCTGTGACTGACCAAAGCCTCAGCAACACGTTGTCCAGGAGGACCAGGAAATTGTAACCTCCCAGGCTCTGGAAACGCATTGCACAAACCTTTCTGCAAGGCCTCCCGAAGATGTTTCATCTTCTGCTCCCTCTGCGCTGGCTAGATAAGTTCCGCCACCTTACCCTTGTAACGTGAATCAAGAAGGGTTGCCAGCTAGTACTGATCCCTCTCCTTGATACCACAAATCCTAGGGTCCTTTTGCAGGCTTTGCAGGACCAGGGAAGCCATGTAGCGTAGGTTTGCTGAGGCATTTGGTCCAGAGTTCTCTGGGTCACTAAGGATGACCTGATCCGCAGTCACCTCCTGCCAGCCACGTACAAGTCCATGGGTTTCTGGGGCCTGAAAACGATCCCTAGAAAACTGCTGATGCTGAGTGCCAGGCTCCACCTCCATGCTGACACAATCCTTCTCCTCTTTCTGTGTAATAGGCAGGCCTGCAGGAATACTGTCTGGATAAAGGGGGCCTTGAGAGGTAAGGAAGTCCTCCTCTTCCTGCCTCTGTTCTGCCTCAAGTGCCCTGTCCATTATTCCATGCAGCGTGTGCTCCAACAGGTAGACAAGAGGGACAGTATCACTGATGCATGCACTGTCACTGCTCACCATCCTCATTGTCTCCTCAAATGGTGACAGGACAGTGCATGCATCCTTGATCATGGGCCACTGGTGTGGCGAAAAAAAAGCCAAGTTCCCCTGACCCTGTCCTGGTGCCATACTCGCACAGGTAGTCATTGATGGCCCTCTGCTGCATGTAAAGCCACTGCAGCATGGCCAACGTTGAGTTCCACCTGGTGGGCATGTCACAGATGGGACGGTTCTTGGGCAAGTTGCATTCCTTTTGGAGGTCAGCCAGCCGAGCACTGGCATTATATGACTGGCGGAAATGCCCACAGACTTTCCTGGCCTGCCTCAAGAGATCCTGTAAGCCCAGGTACCTTCACAAGAACCGCTGCACCACCAAATTAAGGACGTGGGCCAAATAGGGAACATGGGTGAAGTGTCCCTGTCGGAGGGTGGAGAGGAGGTTGGTATCATTGTCGTAAACCACCATTCCTGGCTGAAGCTGGCGTGGTGTCAACCACCTCTGAGCCTGCATCTGTAGAGCATCTGTAGAGCTGCCAGAATCTCTGCCCCAGTGTGGCTCCTGTCCCCTAAGCAGACCAGCTCAAGCACCGCATGACATCTTTTTGCCTGAGTGCTTGCATAGCCCCTAGAATGCCTACGGAACACCGCTGGTTTCTGAGGATAAATCTGCACAGGAAGAGGCCATAGAGGAAGAAGAGGAGGGGTGGAGGAGAGAGGTGTGGCAGAATCACCACTACCAGCATTTTGGAGGTGTGGTGGCGGAACAAGCTCCAATACTGCACCCTGTCCTGCATCCTTCCCAGCTGCCAGCAGGGTTGCCCAGTGCACCGTGAAAGAAAGGTAACATCCCTGTCCATGCCTGCTGGACCATGAGTCAGCGGTAATATGCACCTTACCACTAACCGCCCTGTCCAACAAGGCCAAGATATTGCCTTCCACATGTTGGTAGAGAGCCGGAATGGCCTTCCGAGAAAACAGTTGGCGTTTGGGAACCTGCCACTGAGGTACCGCACATTCCACAAATTCTCGAAAGGGGGCAGAGTCTACCAGCTGAAAAGCAGTTGGAGTGCTAGCAATTTAGCCAAACTAGCATTCAGCCGCTAAGCATGTGGATGGCTGGGACTTTTGTCGGTTTAGCAACTGGGTTAGGGACATTTGCCTGCTACAATTGGATGTTGGTGTACCGCTAGCAGATTGCCCGCAAGTGCTTGGGATACCTAATTCTACACCTTCATTCCTCTCGGTGCAGGTCTCTGAGAGGACTGAAGTTATAGTGGGGTTGGAGATCCCAGCTGATGAGGAGCAAGGAGAGGTCTGTCTTGTTCTTTGGTGTGGGTCTTTTAAGTACTGTTGCCAACGGACTGCATGGGAGCTCGACATATGTCTGGTCAAGCATGTGGTGCCCAAGCAGCTGCTGTTTTGGCCACACTTAAAACACTTCAGACACATGTTGCAAACAGCAACAGTGCGATCTGCTGCACATGTCTCAAAAAAGGCCCACACCAAAGAACTTTTGGAAAAACATGCGGAGTCAGCAGGGCCCTGCACATGCAGAGCTCTGCGGTGTGATGCAGTCGGTTGCTTGCCCTTAAGCTGGCCCCTGGAGGGCATCCTGCCTCGTTGAAGATGTACCTCCTCCTCCTCTCTTCTATCTGGCACCCACGTAGAGTCAGTGACCTCATCATCCCATCCCTCCTCGCCACTGGAGCAAACCTGGCAGCATGCTGCAACTGGGGGAACATGACTGCCAGTTTCTTATCCTTCTTGGGCACCCCCTCTCTCTGGGCTCATGTTACTGCCTTCATCCTCAACCTGGGTACCATCATCAGAGCCTTCAAAACGCTGAATCCACTCAAAATCAAAATCCTCGAGCAGCATGTACCCTACACTGTGGTCAAACAATTTGGGGGACTCCTCAGGGCATGATGATGGGGCTAGGGAAGGAGTGACTGATGACATTGAGCTTATGGAAGAGGCCGCTTTGGCAGCTGCATTGGCAGACAAAGTACCCTGAGCCTGGGTGACAGAGGATAGGGAGGATAAGGACAGCTTGGTCATCCACTCTACCTACTCTTTTGCAAGTTGTGGCTCAACACGGCCAACTGCTGAAAAAAAGGACAAGCGTGCCCCACTGCCACGTGCTGAGGATGCCCCGTGTCCATGACCAGCACTGTTGGCTGTAGACACTGAGCCTGCTTGCCTTTTTTTAGAGGCCTGTGAGCATCTGCCTCTCCTTGGTGGCCTTCCAGACATACTGTACAATTATATTAGCAAAACAACGCCTGAAGTTTACTAAAAACAGTACACCAGGAATGGCCTGCAGTCAGGTATAGGCTTGGCTAGACTATAAATATACACAAGCCTGTATATATATATATATATATATATATATATATATATATATATATATATATATTAAATGAACTGCAGCTCACTGACTCACCTGCCTGAAAGTGTCTTTGAACACACACTCCAGGAATGGCCTACTGTCAGATATAGGCTTGGCTGGACTACAATGCAGTGGATAGGGGCATGTCTGGACGTGTATCAGGGAGGACGTGTGGATGCTGAGCTCCACATAGGCATAATTAATACACTGCCATCCCTGTTCTAATCCTCCTTTGTGAGACTCCAGCACACCTGCTCTGCCTCCTAGACCCCCCCTGCTACAATCCCAGAGGGGTCTTTGCTAGTTTTGGCTGCCTAATCTCTATTGGGGCCTGTGGCCCGACCCGCACCGAAGACGCCCGCCGCCATCTTGGGGCCTGTTGGCCGTTCGGAATCCTCCGCCTCTGGTTCCAGGGATCCGAGGAACAAATGGACGCTCTGCCCTGATCGTCTGGCAGCCGCATTGTCGGAGACTGAGAGACAGGAGAGCGAGGGAGGAGGGTTGCCTGCAGATCCCGTCCTTCTGCTCCGGATTCCCATGGCCTGACACCATCTTGCAGCCTGCCGGCCCGACCCCCTCCACCTCCTGGACACTGTGAGTATCAGCTCTCCCCCCTCATTGATGTCCCGGGTAGAGGCCTCACTCTGCAGCATTACTGGGGTCCCGAGGCCTGAGCCCAAAAGTACATTTTATATCCTGTGAAGAGCGGAGCTTACCCGGCGGGCTGTCCCCATCAGGAAGGTCTGCAGCTTCGGCCTAGTCCTGGAAGTAGGCGGCCATCTTGCTACTCCAGATACACTCACTTCCACTCTATTCCACCTTCATCTCCCATCTGCACAGCTCCCTCCCCTCCAGGTTTAGAGCACAGGGAGACTATTAATCATCTCCCACAGTAACTTACGAGGTCTCCTTTGCTACTCACTACGGCATTTGGTTCTTGTAACATGGCCGCAAGATACATAGTTGCCAACATTGTCAAAAAAATTTTAGGGACACTTTTTTGGCTTGTAGGCGGAGTCTTGTTATAATTAGGGGGTGGGGAATGCGTTTGTGGGCGTGGCATAGGGGAAAAGTAAAAATGCGTCGTGCTAAGCGCGCCACTGCGAAAAGTGGGCGTGGTTTACGCAAAATAGTGGACATGTCTTAAATGGGCATGGCTCAAAGGGGGTGTGGTTAGAGTCTGAGATGAATGAGGGATGGAGAGGGAAAGGGGGGGAGAGGGATGGAGGGACAGCAGCCCCAGATCCTACACAACAATGGAAATATGTGTATTCTATAACGTTTAACAATCAGCAGATAACGATACTCCAAACACCTGGTGTTAGCACTTCAATCATCCCGGCACCATGGTTGTTATGGTGTCAGGATGATTAAAGCGCATTATTTCTATTATTACATTGTAATATAAAATTAAACAATTGAACTCACCATAATGCTGAATCAGTGGGATCCCTGAGCGTGTCCCCTGCCACGTCGCCTGCCACCAGCCATCCGTCCTTGCATCAGGTGTCCCAGCAGAGTCCATCCTTGCATTAGGTGCCCCCAGCGGAGCCCCCCTTACATCAGATGTCCCCAGTGGAGCCCCCCCTTACATCAGATGTCCCCAGTGGAGCCCCCCTCACATCAGATGTCCCCAGCGGAGCCCTCTCACATCAGGAGTCCCCAGCGGAGCCCCCCACACATAAGGAGTGTCCAGCGGAGCCCCCCTCACATCAGGAGTCCCCAGCAGAGCCCCCCTCACATCAGGAGTCCCCAGTGGAGCCCCCCTCACACCAGGAGTCCCCAGCGGAGCCCCCCTCACATCAGGAGTCCCCAGCAGTGCCCCCCTCACATCAGGAGTCCCCAGCGGAGCCCCCCTCACATCAGGAGTCCCCAGCGGAGCCCCCCCTCACATCAGGAGTCCCCAGCAGAGCCCCCCTCACATCAGGAGTCCCCAGCAGAGCCCCCTCACACCAGGAGTCCCCAGAGGTGCCCCCCTCACATCTGAGTCCCCATCAGCACAGTCTTCCTTACATCTGGTGCCCCCCTGTGACATCCAGACTATATGGCCCCTCCCCCGTGATACCCAGACTATACGGCCCCCCTGTGACATCCAGACCGGCCCCCCTGTGACACCCAGACCAGCCCCCCCATGACATCCAGACCAGCCCCCCCTGTGACATCCAGACCAGCCCGCCCGTGACATCCAGCCCAGCCCCCTTGTGACACCCAGATCAGCCCCCCTGTGACATCCAGACCAGCCCCCTGTAACATCCAGACCAGCCCCCCTGTGACATCCAGACCAGCCCCCCTGTGACATCCAGACCACCCCCCTGTGACATCCAGACCGGCCCCCCCTATGAAATCCAGACTGCCCCCCCGTGACATCCAGACCGGCCCCCCTGTGACATCCATCGAGCAGAGCCGCATGGTTACAGCAGGGATGGGGCTGCGGCGCCGCCCATCCCCTGCCTCTTAACAGGTTACAGAGACTGGCAGCGGGGCAGAGCGGGCCGGGGGGTGGGCGGCGCCGCAGCTTAATCTCTACTTTAAGCCATCTAGCCAGCCTACGGCCTCCTTAAAAATGGTGGCCGGCAGAGACGATGTCTCTGCCGGCCACCATTTTTAAGGACCTCTAGCGGCCAATGGCGAAAATCGTGAAAAAAGGAATTTCTCGGGACATGTCCCGGGAAACGATTAGATCGGGAAAATGGTCTAAATCCCGGGAATGTCCCGAGAAATTCAGGACAGTTGGCAAGTATGCAATATATATGTAATCAGATGTGAGTGAGGGGAGCCCTGTCCAGCTACCGGCCTTACAGCTTCAGCTATGCCGACCAAGACACCTAAAACCCGCTCCACGCTAGGTAAAAGATCCGGAAAAGGGTTAAAATCTCACACGGTTGCCTTCGGCTTCATCCAGCAATATTTAGCTGGAGAACGCAGTGGTCAGGTCAGAACCTCAAGACCGAGTGTCTCTCCCTCCTCCCATGCTGCTTCTGTAAGGGAAAGTTCCCCTGCCTCTTCATACCGCTCAGATCTCATGGATGATCCCGGATCCCCCGCTGGCTCTGAAATGACGACGCTGATGAGTGGTCTTAAAAAAGAACTTGCTGGAATGTTTCACAGCCTGGAGAAATCCATTAAGAAAGAAATTACAGCGGTGAGAACTGACATGTCTCACTTCCTGGTCAGAGTTGAAGAAACAGAACATTGTCAGAACTCCCAAGCATCAGCTATAAAAGAATTATAAGAAACAACAAAAATTGCGCTTGGTTGGATTAAACTAAAAATTAAAAATTAGAATTTAAATCTCTAGTGATAACAGTGAAAATGAATAAAACGTGAGAAGACACCATATGCAGGTATCAGCCAAAATCCTAAGAAGCAGCAGTTATAAGTGGGGCCCACCAACAAAATATAAACAAATAAAAAACCGCGCTAAAGTGAGTCCAATAAGGTCTGTGATAATAAACAGTCTATGACGTTGAACAATGAACTCCAAAATCCTTCTGTATGGTAAGTTGAAGAAAATGAAGTAACTGTGTGGTGAACTGCTTACCAGATGTAAGCCAAAAACAGGCAGGTGGCTTAAAACCCAGCCCGGGCCTTTAGGAGCACTTCAAGTGAACTGAATCCTTTGCGCTCGGACGGCAGAGCAAATCCACATAGAGTTAAATCAAAAACAAGAAACCATAGTGTGATACTGACATAACATATTTCATCAAAGAAAAGAGGGGGTGCGTTCACACAAATAATCATAAACCAAAAAAATCATGCAGGTACCCTGGGAGTGTAAGACCACTCTGGGAAGCCAAAAATGTGTAAAGCATGCAATAGGGGATGTCCTTATGTCTACTATAAGTAGCCACCGATTACCATACAGCTAAAGGAACACCCAGTGCCCAGGTATGTGGGGCCGCTTACCAGATAGTGAACCAGTGAGGGCATCAAATAGTAGGAGTACACCTTGTATGTGATCTGGGGTAAGGATAAAAAGAACCTACAGGGGTTCCTGCTCACCAGAAGGACGACCAAAGATAGCCTGAACCGGAGCACTGGCAGAGTGTCTCGATCCCGTCTTGGCAGGTACTTCCCGGGCTCGATGGGTATGTATATTAGAGAGGAGAAGCAGCCAATAGTGTAGTAACGTACAACTCCAGTTTATTAAAAGCAAAGCAAACACTTACATCTAAAAACGAATAATACGATGCCGGCCGGCACTCAAAAAGCTCCCGTCCACTCAGAGCAAAGCGTGGTGACGTCAGCACGTCCCTCCCAGACGCGTTTCGTCATAGGTTGACGTTCTCAATGGGGGGCAGATCATCCTTACCCCAGATCACATACAAGGTGTACTCCTACTATTTGATGCCCTCACTGGTTCACTATCTGGTAAGCGGCCCCACATACCTGGGCACTGGGTGTTCCTTTAGCTGTATGGTAATCGGTGGCTACTTATAGTAGACATAAGGACATCCCCTATTGCATGCTTTACACATTTTTGGCTTCCCAGAGTGGTCTTACACTCCCAGGGTACCTGCATGATTTTTTTGGTTTATGATTATTTGTGTGAACGCACCCCCTCTTTTCTTTGATGAAATATGTTATGTCAGTATCACACTATGGTTTCTTGTTTTTGATTTAACTCTATGTGGATTTGCTCTGCCGTCCGAGCGCAAAGGATTCAGTTCACTTGAAGTGCTCCTAAAGGCCCGGGCTGGGTTTTAAGCCACCTGCCTGTTTTTGGCTTACATCTGGTAAGCAGTTCACCACACAGTTACTTCATTTTCTTCAACTTACCATACAGAAGGATTTTGGAGTTCATTGTTCAACGTCATAGACTGTTTATTATCACAGACCTTATTGGACTCACTTTAGCGCGGTTTTTTATTTGTTTAGCTATAAAAGAATTGCAGGAGACTGTTACCCAGCTTGCTTTTGCTCACCGTGCCTCTCTCTACAAACTCGAGGATCTCGAGAACCATGGAAATAACTTACATATCAGAGGGTTACCAGAAGCAACCAGAGACAATGATCTAGAGCCATCGATCCGAGGTATTTTCAACACAATACTGGGAAATCCAGTCACTGACCCATTGTGACTTGATCGTGTACACCGTGCTTTGCGCCCTCGCAACGCGAACTCAGACCAGCCCAGGGACATCATATGTCGCTTGCACTATTTTGAAGACAAAAACGCCATCATGACAAAAATGCGGAATACTCCTAACATTGACTTTGACGGAGCAGTCATTACTATATTCCCTGATCTGTCCAAAGAAACCCTTGATCGCCGCAGAGCTCTAAAACCACTCCTTGAACATCTACGCATAGACGGGATTACGTACAGATGGGGTTTTCCGGCCTGCCTGATTGCCACCAAAAATGGCCATTTCCACACTTTTCGCTTTCACGAGGAACTTCCTACCTTTCTACAGGATCTCCATCTTCCACCAGTAGAAATCCCGGGATGGCAGGACCCCATCCCAAAATTCTCGAACCCCATGGACCCCCCTTGGCAGAAAACTCTGTCAAAGAAACAGCGCACATCAATCCCAGGATCTGCACAAAAGCATGGCTGAGATATGTCTTTTTCTACTCATCCCTGTTCTCTGTATGCTGATACCCACTTTTTCAATGGTCTATATGCCCTGGTCTGACTCTTGGAACTCTTTATCAGCCTCATCGGCTTAGAGGATTCAGACCTGACATTCTTTTCTTTTTTCTTTTGGGTATCTCATTTTTCAAGTTCAGTTTCATTGGGCCTGATTGGTTCAGCTGCACACTTTCTTACAGGTTTTGTAAAGTTCAAGTTGCTGTTGATATTGTTATTGTCTTGGTTCTTATAATCTCCCTTTCTCCCTTTTTAGTTTTTCGCTGGAGCTCATTTCATATAACTATAATGTATTTTATTAACAGGACGAAGGCTGGCGGGGCGCATTGCTCCTTCATGCCTCTTCCTCCGTACATCCCCCGCCCCCCCTCCCTTTTGGGGTTGGTGAGATCGGGCTGCCCACAGGGTTTCTAATCCAAACTCTCACTGGAGTACTGGATGGCCGCCGCTCTCTCTCTCCCCACAGGGACCACTGCAGATTTCTGCGTGTCTCACTTGTATTTCCCACATATATGTTTTCTTTATGTGCTCAATCCCTCTTCTTCTACTTCTCCAAACTATCTCTCCCCATCCCTCCCCCTTTTTCCCCCCTCCCCGTTGGCATGCCTGGAAACATAGGCAGAGGATTCCCACTCCGCTGTACCAATGGCTACTCTGACAATTACATCTTATAATGTTTGGGGTCTTAATGTCGCTGCTAAATGGCACCAAGTAGTATGTGAGCTAAGGCAAGCCGCCTGCTCTATTGCCTTCCTTCAAGAAACGCATTTAACCCACACCACACCGATCAGATTGACCTCCCCCGACTTTCCACAGTGGTACTACAGCCTCTTAGATACTAACAAGGCCAAGGGAGTTGCCATTGGGTTCAGCGGTAGGGTATCTTTTCGCTTATCTGATATGCTTGCAGATGACTATGGTCGTTTTCTTTTTCTTAAGGGCTTCATAGGCAACACCCAGTGCACGTTTGCAAACATCTATTGTCCAAATCATAATCAACCAACTTTTTTTTTCACAAACCCTCACTAAATTATCACAATTTGCCAAAGGTATTATTGTCCTTGCAGGTGACATAAACATGCCTCTCGACCCAACAATGGATACATCCCAGGGTCCCTCGAACATATCATTTAAACGCTTAGCTTTTGTTAAAAAAAGGCTCCTAGATTATCAATTAATAGATGTCTGGCGCCTGCTCCACCCTAAGGATAAAGACTTCTCACACTTCTCCGCGACACACCAGTCTTATTCTAGAATAGATAATATTTTTTTAGACCACTTTCATCTTCCTCTCCTCAAATCTACTCATATAGAAACCGCAACTATATCTGACCATGCACCTGTGACAATGCACATGACCACGCCCACCTTAACTCGTAGCACCAATAGCTGGAAACTTAATGATTTTGTTCTCTCTAACCTGACTGAAGCATCCACATTAGCCTCCCACTTGACGCATTACTTTAAAGAGAACTTCCCCTCTGTGGCTTCTCCATCGCTTGTGTGGGAGGCTCATAGGGCCATTATGAGAGGCTGATTAATTGAGCTCGGTGCAAGGAAAAAAAGGGAGCATGGTCCCCAAATTGCACAGGTCTTGCAGCAAATAACAGACCTTAACAAACAACATAAACTCTCCCTCCATAGCACACACCTCAATGCCCCCACACTTAAGCGTGAAGAACTGAAAAATCTTCTAGACTTAGACACTAAACGGAATTTCAACGCATATCACAGAAATTTTACGAATGGGGCAATAAACACAGCAAACTACTTGCTAGATCCCTTAGGGCTAAACAAACAAAGTAATTTATTCCTAAAATTAAACTCCTAACAGGGGAGCTTGTCCATACAACCAGACATATTGCCAAAGCTTTTAGGGAATTTTATGCAGATCTTTATAATGTCACAAATGGTCTATCCCCCCTTTCTTCAACAGAGAGGCGTAATCGTATGCTTTCTTATCTGAAGGCGGCAAACCTCCCTAAATTATCTAGGTCAGCCCTTGAGGAAATGGAAGCGGATTTCTCAGTTGAAGAATTCCAGGCCGCTTTGAAATCCTCCCCTTCAGGTAAGGCTCCCGGACCTGATGGGTTCACTATCCTATACTATAAAACATTCCAAGACATTTTACTCCCTCGCCTTACAGCCTAAGCTAACTCAATTTTCCAATCCTCAGGCCTACGCTCAGAATCCCTTTCAGCCCACATTACTGTTATACCTAAACCCGGCAAAGACCCCGCCCATAGGCGTGCGCACAGGGTGTGCCGGGTGTGCCCAGGCACACCCTAATCACGCCATGCGCATTAGTGTTATCACTCTGTGTAGCAGCAGGAACATGGTAAAGATCTTCCTCTTACCTGCTCTGCCATAAGAAAAGTGTTTATGCTCTTCTCTTTCACTGTGCCGGCAGGGAGATCAATGTGCCGGGTTCATATATATGTAGACACATACACATGCATGTGGGTTTGAGCTTAAGGGTGCACACCCTAATGCAATAGGCTGCGCACACCTATGACCCCGCCCTTTGCAGCAGTTACAGGCTAATTTCATTGATAAACACTGACGTTAAACTATTTGCCAAAGTGATGGCTAACCGCATACTCCCCCTATTGCCTAGTTGGATCTCGGCGGATCAAATAGAGAGGCTAAAGAGGCTAAAGATAACTCCTTACGTACAATTTCCTTAATTTAGTATGTTCAAAGATGTTCCCAGCCCACCCTACTCCTTTCCACCGATGCTGAAAAAGCATTTGATAGGGTGGACTGGGACTACCTTAAGATGACTCTACGTCACTTTGGATTAGGCCCAAAGTTGTACCACTGCATTTCTTCTTTCTACTCTGCTCCCTCTGTGCAGATTCGCATAAACGGCTCACTGAGCGACCCCTTTATCCTACACAATGGCACTAGGCAGGGATGTCCCTTATCCCCCCTCCTCTTTGCTATTACATTGGAACCCTTCCTAGCCACGGTTAGACATAGCATTAATATACACGGCATTCAAGTAGGTGACAGAATTCACACATATGCCGCCTATGCCGATGACATTCTTTTTTTTATCCAACAGCCACGTATCTCTCTTCCCAACTTAATGTCAGCTTTTTCCACCTTCCAAGCAATATCAAACTTCAAAATAAACCTCTCCAAGTCCGAAATATTGAACATTAACCTTCCCAGACCAGAGGCGGCCTCTCTAAAACCCTTCTTTCCCTTCAGATGGGAACAGACTCACATGAAATACCTGGGTATATTCCTCACACCTAAACTGCATTCCCTTTTCAAATATAACTATATCCCACTGTTAAATGGTAACAAAGAGAACCTAAGAAAATGGGCTAGCCTATCACACTCCTGGCTGGGGAAAATAAATATCATTAAAATGAACATACTCCCTCGCATACTATTTCTTTTTCATATGATCCCACTGGGTGTACCTGTGGGGTTCTTCACTATTCTGCAAGCGATGGTCTCCCGCTTTGTTTGGAGGAACAGCCACCCCAGAGTATCCAGGGATGTTCTTTTTCATTCTAAGTGCTCTGGGGGACTAGCACTCCCAAATTTTAAGACATATTATCATGCTGTTATACTGTCTAGACTTACAGACTGGATATATGCTATAAACTCGAAACTATGGGTGCAACTAGAATACTCTCTGAGTGGTGTAGATTTCACTGCTGTCCCCTGGATACCTCGAGCTTACAGGAACATTACCCACACTGCTTCTGCACTCACCATGTCCACACTAGACATCTGGGACAGCCTACATAGAAAGCTTTCCTGGACATATGACTCCCCTCTGATGCCCCTCCTCAATCACAACTATTTTTCACCAGGCCTATTGGACCCAGGATTTAAATCCTGGACCTCAGAAGAACCTCTATTGTTACATCATGTCCTCCATGCTAATGTAATTAAATCTCTTCCTTTGCTCTAAATCGATCACATTTCTAGATGAGTGGAGATTTCACTAATTACAACACTTCTTACGATCCTTCCCTCACCCGTTAAGAGGCCTATAGGATCTAAATAGCATAGAAAAAATATTTTACCCAAAAGACCCCCCCCCTACACGCTATCTCGCTATCTTTCAAAGCTCTTATTGACTTCCCTAATTCTTCATACCCGCACTTCCTGGCTAAATGGGAAATAGATTTAGACTCCCCCTTACAAACACTCTGAAAGATGAAGTCCTAAAACTCGCCCATGTCTCTTTACCCACTTCAAAAATGGCAGAAGTCAACTACAAATTACTTACCAGGTGGCACTATACCCCCGCCAAATTGCACCAAATGTTTCCTGACAGCTCCCCATTGTGCTGGAGGAGCTGTGGGAACAAAGCCACTCATGCTCACATTTGGTGGTGCCGCCAATTCATTCGTCCCTTCTGGACCAATGTTCTCAATCTTATATTACAGATTTCAGATGTCAACCTCCCAAATGATCCCTGGACCGTCCTATTTCATGCTACTAAATAATCAATTGGTACCTATAAAGGTTCACTCATTCCCCATCTGCTGAACACCGCCAAGGCCCTAATCCCCGCTCTGTGGGGTCAACCCACAACCCCGTCCATAAAAAATTGGTTACAAAAGGTCGCAGAGGTTCATCATATGGAAGACATAACTCATAGCATCAGAGGTACTTCCCAGAGACACTCTTTAACATGGGCACCCTGGATAAAATTCATGTCTTCATCCTATTATAAGGACATCATAACACAACCAGTATGAGTCTATCTCTTTAACCACTGGTTATGGTCTTGTAACTTAATTTCAGAGATATATCTTCTTCTGAATGTGGCTTATTCTTTTCCTGCATAATTTTATAGCAATTGGTCACTCTAAAGTATGACGACACACATGCCAACCCCCCCTCCCCCCCTCTGTGTCCCACTCTATACCCTCTCTCTCATCCCCCCCTCCCTATCTTCTTTTCTTTTCCTTACCCAACCTCTCTCTACCTCTGTTCTTGTACATATTTTCTAATTACCCATTCTATCTAGTTACAATATTAATATCTGGATTGAATATTTTGTTCACATAGCTGTAAGCTTCTGTTTAGTCTATGGCTATATCTGTTTGTTCAACCCTTTCTGCACTTACAGGGGCAATCATTTGAATACTGTTGTATGCCAAGACTATGTGCACATTGAAACCTTTGCTCATAAGCTTGTTTAGCATATGTTATGTGTCAACTTTATCTTTTACATTACTCTTTAATAAACAATTATTAAACAAAAAAAACAATGCAGTGGATATATATTTTATGAAATGCACCTCACTGAGTCACCTGCCTGAAAGTGTCTTTGAACACGTACTCCAGGAATGGCCTACTGTCAGGTATAGGCTTGGCTGGACTACAATGCAGTGGTTATATATTTTATGAACTGCACCTCACTGGCTTGGCTAGACTATTATTATTATTATTATTATACAGGATTTATTTAGCGCCAACAGTTTGTGCATCGCTTTACAACATGAGGGCAGACAGTACACTTACAATACAAATCACTACAGGAGGGATCACAGGGCCGTGCTCATTAGATCTTACAATCTAGAAGGGAGGGTCAAGTGGAAACAAAAGGTAATAAATGTGGGGGATGAGCTGATGGAGAAAATGAAAATACAGTTGTTAGGTGTGGGTAGGGTAGGCTTCTCTGAAGAGAAGGGTTTTCAGGGATCGTCTAAAAGCTAATAAAGTAGGAGATAAGCGGACAGATTGGGGTAGGGCATTCCATAGGAATGGAGAGGCTTTGGAAAAGTCCTGGAGGCGAGCATGGAAGGAGGTGACGAGGGAGTTAGAGAGCAGGAGGTCTTGAGAATGAAGAAAACGAGTAGGTTGGTATTTAGAGACTAAGCTAGTGATGTAGCTGGGGGCGAAATTGTGGATGGCTTTGTACATAGTTGTTAGTATTTTTAATTTAATTCTTTGGCCGAGCGGAAGAACTTGGTCTTACTCCACAGGCACCACAAACACCCTGCCTTTGGCCAATTATGGCTCTATTTGCTTACGGCGCTGTGATTGGCCAAAGCATGCGGGTCATAGTGCATGCTTGGCCAATCATCAACCAGCAAACCACTGCAATGACGCAGTGCATTATGGGCCGTGACGTGCTGCTCGAATTTGGCGCAAATGGCCCATAATGTTCGATCTTCAACAAACGACCGAACAGCCGATGTTCGACTCGAACAGTCAGCCCATCCCTACTGAACACACATGGTTTAAACAGCCCATACAAACGGAGGGTCCTGTGGTTAGAAGCTAAAAAGCTGAAAGGCGACATACTTTGCATAGAGGAGACTCATTTTATGCAAGGAAAAGCCCCTAAGTGCTCTCATAAGGAATAGCCTCAAATGATTACGGTCAACTCTCCTGAAAAGAAGAGAGGCGTATTCATACCCATCAAACGCTCAGTTACTTTTAAAATGCACAAAGCTGTGGTAGATCCCCAAGGCAGATATATAATACTGATCTGCGATCTCTACAACACCACATATACAATAATTAATGTGTCTTCACCCAACACAGGTCAAGTTAAATTTCTACGTAAAGTTTTCAAGAAAGCTAAATCCTTACAAAGGGATCTAGTGTTGTGGTGTGGGGACTTTAACTCCCCGTTGGACCCCCTCTTAGATACTACTGCATGCAAACCAACGTACAGCTGCCACCTCCAGTCCTTTTTGCAGATCTCTGGTTTATATGACATTTGGAGATGCCTCAACACCACTGAGAAAGACTTTACTTTTTACTTTTTTCTCCCCAGCACATGTCTTTCTCGCAAATCGACTATCTTTTACCTGATATACAACTCCTACAGAGAGTATCACAGGCCACAATTCACTCGATAATATGGTCAGACCACACTCCTATTTTGATTGTGTTAAAGGAAGGTTGTTCGACCCGACCAACCACTCTCTGGCGCAACAATACCTTTCTCTTGTCCCAAACACATTCTTGAGAAAGACTTAAAGCTCAAATGCAAGAATATTTTCAAATAAATGCTTTTCCCTCTGTTGATGTAGTGACTACATGGTTTGCTCATAAAGTGGTCTGTAGGGGCCTGCTGATAGAGTTGACGTAGATAACAGAAACAAAGGTTGCAAGCAATAAACAATTTTAGGGCTGCAACTAACGATTATTTTCGTAATCGATTAGTTGGCCGATTATTATTTCGATTAATCGATTAATCGGTTAATAACCTTTAAAAAAAAAGTGTGGTGTATAATTTAGTTAATATGTAAAGTTTAAAAAAAAGGCAATTTATTCTTAAATATCTCTATGCAGTGGTAAATATATAACCAACTATATGGTTAGGGAGCAAAATATCTAATCCACTCTGAGAATAACAGACAGAAGAGATATATACTGTATATACTATTAGAGGAGAGATAGTATATACAGTATATATCCTCTAACAGTATATTAAAGGGTGAATCTGGTAAATATCATCAGACTCAGAGCAATTTTTTTTTTATTTTCATAAAACAAACAAACAATATCTTCCTTAAAAAAAATGTAATTTTAAGAAAGTTTGTTCAATTTTTTAATCGTTAGTGGGGTCAAATTGACATTCATTTTCAACCACAGTGATGGAAAATTTGGTAAATAATAGAAAACTTCTCGGTGAAAGGAATTTTCAGACAGTGGATGTGAAATGTTAAAAACAAGTGAAAATGAATGAAATGAAAAATTCTTTCATTCAGTGAATGTACAAAGATTTTTCATCTGAAAATTGATCCGTGTGGGCAGCATAAGGCTCAGTACACACCTATGCAGTTTGCTTTTGATCTGTTTCTGCTGTGCTTTTTGCTGTGCGTTTTGATTTTTTGCGCACATGAGTTTGCATTTTTTTTGGACAATTTGTTGTTGGGCAGATTAAAAAACACAAATTGCTGCAAAAACGCATTACATGTTTTTCTGCAGCTTCTCCATTAAAGTATATTGAACCAAAAAAGCACCGTTTTGTGTTAAAAAAAAGTCCCTGACCTTTCCAAATATGCAGTGGCTGAAAAAAGCCTTGTTACAGTAGCCATTATTTGCTCTTTTTGTATTATAAAGGGCTCATTTTAGTTTTTTTAACCCTGTTATATTACTGGCCCATTAATCGATTATGAAAATAGTAATCGATTAATTTAATAATCGATTAGTTGTCGATTAATCGATTAGTTGTTTCAGCCCTAAACAATTTATTCAACAAGATCCAATTCCTAGAAACCCAAAACAAAACCTTTGCCACAGATATGGCAAAGAAAGTGTCCTAGATGGAGACGCAATAGATATTTAGACTCCAATCTTTACAGCCTAGGGGGTTAAATATAGACATTGATTTGAAGTGTTTCTTGACTGACTATTGAGGATTGTTTAAAATGGACCATACATCACCTTTTGGTGGATGGAGCGTAGTTCTTTCCATAAAATCTACTACTGTTATGGGGTGTTTTTCTTAATTTTTTCTTTTTTTTTTTTCCTTTTTTGCTGGTTTATCTAGCTTGTATACATAAAATGTTTAATGATTCATATTATTCATTTTTTTATATATATTTTATTCAATCTGATTTGTCTAACTAATATTAGGTTTGGCCATGTACTTACCGTATATAGTTTCATGCCTTTTTGCTATTGACCACTAGATGGTGCTGTTCTCTGATGTTTTCATTATAAGCTCTGTGATGTTTTCATTATAGGCTTTATCGCAAGCATCCAGTTTCTTTATCATGTTTGGCCACTAGATGGAGCTATTTCATATAGCTTCTTGGTATTAGTTTAGTACAATTTTATTATGTGATCATGTTTTTTATAAGATTTAACAATGATGGATTATTATTCATTTGCGATGTTTCAGTGTGTTTCCTGAGTTTTATATATTTTTTATAAGGTTGGTTTATGCTGTAAGGTGGAAACAGAAAGTCGGCATCCCCTAGAGGGAGATTTTGCAGTACATTTTTGTCTCCTTCTCCATTTTGGAGGAGTTCCACCAATTGCAGCCTTCCCATTCACTTTTAAGCAAGCTAGGAGCGGCGTGACATAGCTCCTTGAAGACGCCAATAGGGCTAAACATATGTTGGAGCAGAGGAGTAGCCATTCCAGGTCCTCATCCCACATCCTATCTAGGCTCTGCCCTTAGGAGAGACGTGGACTCCACGCTATCCCTCTAGGACTGGCTGGCTTTCATATGCTGATTACACCTGGTGCCCGGTTTGGCACTGTAACATGTGAGTGTAATCGCCATTTGTTGTTGTTATACGTTTTTATCCATGAAAATGACTACACTATGAGACCTTTCTAAATGTCTCTTGTGGAGTAATTTTTCCTATCCTAGTTTCATCTCGAGAGGTCAGTGGAGCAGTACCGTGCTGTTAGTGGAATCTGTTGTTATTCCAGAAGCGCTGTTTGACCTTCTTGTAAAAAGGGGTCAAAATTTTCTGTGGCCATCCATCTATTGAGCACTCATGGTGAAGAACTAGAAAACGAATTTGAGCATCACTACTTGGTGTTGGGATTTATCATTATGGACTTTTAGCTTGCTGTTTATTTTGTATTTGTATGAATTTGATTCACTGGACATTACTAGCGCCTCATCCTTTAATATATTTTTTTGCAGCATTTGGTGTTCGGTTCACTTTTAAAGGGGCAGCTTATATTATGATTGTTAACTGATCTCACAGGGCACCATTCACTGTTTTATACATTTTTCTTTGTCAGTCCTACTAATACCGCAGCTCTGTTGAAAGCTAGACAAGAACTTTGCCTATTTTTAAAAGGCAGATCAAGAAAAAGCAATGAAAAGATCAAAAGCTAAGTTATATTCCCAAAGTAACAAGGCAGGGAAGCTATTAGCAAGCCAACTAAAAAAAAAATTGAATAAAATCAAATTTATCTTCTATCCAAACCCCACTAGATGGCGGTATTGTTTACCACCCTAAAGACCCAGTAACCCCAGATGTTCTAATGTCCCTGAATGCTCCTATATCCATTGAAGAAACCAAACAAGTTATTAATAACCTTGAAAATAATAAATCACCTGGTGAAGATGGTTTCTCTGTGGAGTATTACAAAGCATTTAGTGACATCATTGCCCCCCATCTGACCTCTGTGTTAAACAAAGCACCATCCTCTGGTTCCTTCCCACAAGAAATGTTAAAAGCAATAGTGATTACTTTACCTAAACCAGGGAAAGAACCTACCCACCCTAAAAACTTAAGACCTACAGTATATCCCTTTTTAATACGGACCTAAATATTTATGCTAAAATTCTGGCCAACAGATTAGCTGTAGTTACTCCATGCCTTATTAAACCAAATCAAGTGGGTTTTGTGCTGGGTCGTCAGGCCCCAGATGGTACGCGCCATATGTTTAACCTGTTAAAGCTACTGGAGAACCGCAGTGAACCCTCAATATTCCTAACTTTAGATGCCTAAAAAGGCATTTGACAGGGTTCACTGGTGCTTTTTGTGCTCTGTTCTCAATAAATTTGGCTTCACTGGTCTAGTTCATTCAGCTATTATGGCACTATATTCCAACCCCTCTGCAAGAATTTATACCTCCAATGTAATATCTGATATATTCAGTAGAACTAACGATACTTGACAGGGATGCCCACTATCCCCAATCAATTTTACTATAATAATGGAACCCCTTGCTACAGCAATTAGCATGAATTCCCTGATTTCTGGTATAAAAGTAAATAAAGACACACATAACATTTGACTTTTTGCAGATGATGTCATCCTAACTTTGACAAATCCTCTATCCTCTCTACAAGAAGTCCAAAAGTAACTCCATAAATTTAGTATAGTATAGTATTATAAACTCAGTATTACTAAATCCTCTGCCCTACCCATCTGTGTGGACACCAAAACGCTATCTATACTAAAATCACGGCACAAATACATATGGGGAAAAAAAGCCATGACATATTTGGGTATTTCCCTCACATATCACTCTACTAAAACGTATGATACTAACGTTGGCCCCCTTTTGGAAGCAAGTAAAAAAGAAATGAACTCTATAATGACTTTCGAACTGTCCTGGATAGGGAAAATAGCGGCATTTAAAATGCTTGTATTACCTAAGATACTTTACTTTTTTAGGACTGTCCCTATCCCACTACCTACAAAATGCTTTTGTGACTTTGAGATTTACCTTAGGAAATTTATATGGAAAGGAGGTAGACCTAGAATTCCATTTAATACACTAATTAAACATAAATCAGTGGGCGGAGTTGGCCTACCAGTCCTGAAACACTATCACACTGCCGCCATCCTTGACCAATTAAGAGCCTGGTTTATTCCTAACACTGATAAAATATGGGTTTCCCTAGAAAAGTCCTTTCTTAACTACAGAGATCTCCCATCCCCATTGATAGCTAACACCACTGGACATCGTCTCACTCTTCCTCCTGAGTTCCCCTCCATACAAGCTTCAATAGAAGCCTGGCAAACACTATTAGCTACGCACCCTAAATTATCACCTAATCTTAAGATACCCTTTTCTTTAAGGCCTGTGAACACCTCATCCCCTTCCTCAATGTGACCCAGTGGATTAACTTAAGATATTGTAATGTACAAGAGGTCCCAGTAGAGATTGGTACAGATATGTTTTCGCATATGCAAATTCACTATTTTCAATCCAAAATCCCTAATAAATATGTAATGATAGACTCCTCAGCGTGGAATTACCTTAATGCTTAACAGGCCATTAAGGGAGGAATCTCATGGTTCTACAACTCTATACAACATCCCAAAACAACCCAGAAACTACCAGCCTTCACCCACTGGGAAAAATAACTAGGGTCCTCATTTTCCTTAGAAGTATGGACAACGGCCATTTACCATAATTTTACCGCCACTTATTGTATGGATCACTGGGACAACCTTCTCAAAATCTTACATAGAGGGTATTTCACACCATACAAACTAGAAAATATATACCCTGATTACTCCCCTTTTTGTTGGCGGCATTGTTCTACATATTCTATGGACATGCCCCAACCTCCACAGTTTTTGGAAAGCTGTCTTTGTGATGATTTGGCAACTTACGGGTATCTTGACAAAACCCTCCTCTGGCCTGGCCTCATTCAATCTTCACATATCTAAATTCCCATTACAATACCGTACCATAGTTATACATATACTAATAATAGCCTCCAGACTAGTGATCACAAATAAAATGGAAAACTAACCTAGCCCCTAAAATCTCGGAAGTTATCCATATAGTGAGTGTGCACTGCCTATGCGAAAGAGCGATAGCTTGCAATAAAAATTCTCTAACCCCATTTAACTATAAATGGTCAACATGGATTTGTACTTACCTGAAAGACAAGTCATTGTAAGGTTTCTCTTTATAACAGTCCAATTCTACTTCCTCTTAGACAACACAATAGTAAATTGGTGTATACTTCTTGTTCTATCTTAATTTAGTTTTAAGTTAAGGCCTTACCCCCTGTTAACCCCCCCCCCTTAGTACTGTCGATCCTATTTTTCCCTACTCCAATAGTGAGTTATCGGTGACCGGCTTTTGTGTAACCCAGTAAGGACAAACTCAGAAATTATTATTTTATAAGTTTTGACAAGTTTTTTTTTTTTTCAAAAAGCTTTTATTGAATTTTGCAGGTTAACAAAAAGTGTAGAACATACATCTCAATAGGCAGGGTTACAAACATGTAATCGGCAGTCATACTCCGTTGTAATAAGCTAGACATGCATGAGAAAAGTACCAGTCACATTGGGAGAGGTGAGGAGATGCAAAGAGATCAACATATATAAAATTCTTTATGCATGGTCAGTAGCTGTGAGATGTCAGGGAGCCTCCATATAGCTCATCGAAACTAGTTAGAAGTATGTTAAAACTGTCAATTATCATTTTGTTTCGCCGCTATCTCCTAATGAGACGAGTGGCGAAAAGTGTTGAGATCGGGATGGGCCTAAGGGTTACATCCACACCAACGAGCGTTAATCCCAGTTCCATTCACCCCGAAAGGGACCTTCGCTGTGAATGGACCGGGATGCAGGAAAGATAAGTGAATGGGGTTTGAATTGGTGGTGTGGTTAGAGGTAGGCTTGGTTCCCGATAAGAATTCAAATTGACAGGGCGGTAATGGTAGTTGAAATGAACATGGCAACATGAGTGCAAACCCTTGCCTGTAAGGTAAAACAAGGAAGGATATGTTATGGGGTAAGTATGGAAAGTACCTAAAGGTGAGACAGTGTTCTGACAACACAGTAGGGGAGAGATGAGGTATGAGATGGGAACGGGGATTTGCGGTTGTGCAGTATAGGGGGATCCGGAACGGAAGGCAGTAAGCTGCTTTCGTGGTGGGCGTGGAGGAGTTTGAGACGGAGTGATCTGCGTTTGGGATTGTCTGTAGTGTAACCAACTTGCCCATGTGGTATGGAAATTGGTAGAAAAAAACACAAAGTAATAACCCAGCGCCAGTAGTGGACCACCCGGAAAGTTTATAGCAACACATGTGCTGTATAACATATAAAATCTGTATATTCCGCACAGCACATACACAATGTAGAGAGGGGAAACCATCAACAATAACCCGTGCAGCCAGACAAACTGTAACTGATAGAAACAGATCATAACAAAAAAACAACACATGAAGTCCAGCGCTCACGATATTTGTGTAGAAAACAAAAAGCAATATGCAACAGGCGTAAATTGTATGTTTTAATAAACCAGTGAAAAACCTGTCATAGATAATACTCTAAGGTAACAGTAGTAACTACTAGTGAAACCAAGTTAAGAAGCACTGTAATAAAAAACACATAATCGTAGAGGAGAACATACACACAATAACACAGTATTAAAAAGTAAATTCTCACAATGATAAAATTAAATAAATGTTAGCATGTGCTTGAATGGGGGGACAGTCAGCCTTGGACAACGGGAGACTAGCACTGGAGATCTATCCAATATGATTATATCCCACGGGACCACTGGGTAAAATGATGGAAGCCAAGTTCAGGCTTAAACCAGGTAACAGTGGACGAGATGTTAGGGGTAAAACAAAAGTACTCACAGCCAAACAGAGGTGCACGAGACTACCTCATTCCTTGGGGAGGCTGGCGTCATGTGGGGGAGCTCGCTGGCTCAGGCAGATGATGAGAAAGCCGCGGTGTGGTGTTGCATGGCTCCGCCGTGCAGAGAGCAGCCTGGCCGGAGCTTCGTGACTGTTGTGGATGACGTCAGCACAGGGAAGCCGCTGTAGCGTCAGAGAGTGTAAACATACCACTGGTCAAACGGAAGGTGTCTCCACATGGTTGAAACCTCTGTTATGGGAAGTGGTGACACTGCGCTGAGAGAGAAAACTGACTCTAGGAAACCAAGCAAGGGGGAGAAAGTGCTGGCGGCAGGCTGATGGAGCTCAAGAAAAGGAGCCCAGATGCCACTTCTGGAGGTCATTTTGGATGAACAGGATCAGCGGTAAGAAATTTTTGGTGTAGAGTTTAGTTAAATTGGTTGTATTTAATTCCAAGGTAAGAGATTTCTGATTTCTCCCAACCAAACGGAAAGTTGTTTTTACATAGATTTACAGTGTCATTTGGCAGGGTGATATTGAGGGCTTTTGATTTCTCAAAATGTATTTGAAGGTTGGAGAGGGTTTTGAAGAGTGTAAAGTCAGCTAAAAGGTTGGGGATAGTTGTAATGGGATCCGTCAGAAAAAGTAGGATGTCATCAGCGTAAGCTGCCATTTTATACTGATTGTGAAGAACATCCACACCTCTAATGGCGGGGTTGTCTCTCAGTCTGTGAAGCATGGGTTCCATGGTCAGTATGAATATTAGCGGAGACAGAGGGCAGCCCTGGCGGGTTCCATTGGATACAGAGAAGGCGTCCGACAGCCCCCCGTTAATCCTGATTCTGGCCTTCGGGGAGAAGTATAGGGCTAAAATAATTTGTAGCATGTGAGGCGGTAGGCCCACGGCTCGTAAAGTGGCCTCCATGCAGTCAAGTTTTGACAAGTTATCACTTATAAACTTGTTAAACTGACTGGTTTAACGTTAAGAGATTATATTTTATGTTTCTTGACCTAATGTTACACATATCCTCTTGAAGCTTGTGACCAATATTGTCTATTTGTTTATTATGCAAACTCTATAATAAAACATTATTAAAAAATAAACAGTTTCATTTTTTTCTATGTAAATATAATTTTTGCTGTAGCACATCCTACAGCAAGAATGAAAAAATGCATGGAGTTCTCAACGAATTGCATACCAGCCCAAAAAAAAGTGAGAAGTCTCCCCGAAAATCCATACCAGACCCTTAATCTGGACATGCAGCCTGTTTGGCCAGGAAAGGTGGAGATGAGGGTGTGCCCCCCTCCTGAATACTACCAGGTGATATGCCTTTAACATGGGGAGTGTTTTGCCAGGGGGGACCACTTATCCCCATGTTGATAAGGACAAGAGCCTCTTTGCCACAACCCTTGTCCAGTGGTTGTGGGGGTCTGTGGGCAGGGGCTTATACAATCTGGAAGCCCCCTTTAGGGAATAATGGGGCACCCAGATATTGCCCCTTTATGTGAATGAGTATAGAGTGAATAGTACCCCTACTCACACAAAAAGACACCCAAAAGGTTTTACAAGTCTTTTATTTAAAAAAAAATTATCTTGTATATTCATCATCATCAATCACATCATCCAGCCAGGCAGATCCACGTCTATTGTGATGCCCAATGGCTGATGACCTGCTGAAAGAAAAAAATGCCACCGTCAAGATATGTACCACTCATTTACTTGTCACCCACCATACAGAAAGTCCAGTGAATGACAGCTGTTTTATACAAGTGGGAAGGGTCTCCTGGTGACATCATTGAACCTAAATTGTCACCAGGGATTCCCGTACATGTAAGTGAATAAGGCAGATGACGTCATTGGTTGCTGACGACTCATTGGTGCCTGCAGCCTCCTGTGTTTTTAGCATTGACAGTTACATAGCCGTCATGTATAATAGAGGTAGTAATACCAAACCAAACATTGAGCTCATCCCTATTCAGGTGTATAGGGAGTATTCAGTTCTGGTATGGCATTCTCTCTTGCCCAGTCATATAATGCTCTCTTTGGAAACTGCAGGGGTTAAACGGGATTAAAAACATTTTTCGGCAATCAGGCCTACCCACCCCTAATGTGGACAAATCCTTATCTTGCTCCACCTACTGGTGGGGTCCCTAAATGTTATTCATTATTCATTCATTATTCATATTCATTTCAGGCACAATTCATTATTTTAGAGACAAGTATAATAAATTGAATCTTTTTGAAGTCACTATTGTTTTCTATTGATGAATCCTGTGGGGCTCCACCTGGTGGTCATAGATTCCAGTCACTTAGGAAATTACATAAGCATAGGGAGGTGATCAGTCTAGCAAGCCAGAATCTCTGTGCTGCCTCTGATCTACTGCAGCTACCAACACTCAAAAAGAAGAAGGGCATGTCTTATGAGGTTCCCTATCTTTAAATCTCTGAAGCTTGAGGGATAATAACACCACTCACCTGATTGCTATCAATTACCACGTTGAAGATCTGGACAACCAGTTTTTCTCACGATTGTATGGCTCTTATGGAGGTAGAAAGGGCCTCTGTCACACCAGCAAAAGATGAGCTCTTAGCAGATTGTGACACACACTTATTCGTAGATGGTTCCAGATTTTACACTGATGATGGTCAGCCACACACAGGGATTGCTGTAACCACTACAAACACCATTTTACATCAGGAAGCATTGAAACCCCAGATGTCAGCACAGAAGTGGAGTTGTATGCTGTAGTCAAAGCATGTCATCTCCTAGAGAATCAAAGGGGAAACATCTACACTGACAGCAGATATGCATTTGGAATAGCCCACGATTTTGGCCTATCTGGAAAGCACGGAACTTTCTGACTAGTGCAGGGAAGCCAGTGAGACATGCAAAACTCATAGAGCAGCTATTTGAGGCCTTTCAGAAACCAGCAGAAGTTGCCATCTTGAAGTTAAAAGGGCATGCAAGGGGAAGTGACATGACAGCCAGAGGAAATGCTTTAGCGGACCAAGCGGCAAAGGATGCTGCCCTTATGGCATTTGGAGTCACATCCACTGTAGGGGTCGCCCAGGTAGCGGGGACAGATTCCCCTTATCAAGAGCAGTGGGATGTAGAAACTCTAATTCAGTTGCAGAACCAGGCCCCTGATGAAGAGAAGGATAAGTGGATCAAATGTAATGCTACCCAAAATCAGCAGGGCCTGTGGAGCACTGACAACAGGTGGTGTCTACCCAGGAGTTTGTACCCAGTTTTAGCACAGCTGGCACATGGCGTCAGTCATCTTGCTAAGGGCGCGATGGTGGCACTTACTGACTGCTATTGGATAGCACCTGGATTTAGTGCATTTGCAGCCAGGTTTTGTGCTTCATGTCTCACTTGTGCTCTGTACAATGCAGGGAGGCCGGTTCATGTTCCCCAAAGGCATTCTCCAAAGCCAGATTTCCCTTTCCAAAGAATTCAAATAGACTACATTCAGATGCCCAGAATAGGCACCTATGAGTTTGCTTTAGTGTGTGTTGACATGTTTTCAGGTTGGCCCGAGAGCTGGCCAGTAGCCAAAGCAAATGCAAAAACAACAGCAAAGAAAATTTTGAATGAAATAGTTTGTAGATATGGAGTTCCTGAAACTATTGAGAGTGACAGAGGAACCCATTTTACTGGGGAAGTAATGAAAGAGGTAAGGGAAGCACTTCACATACAGCAAGCTTTCCATACACCTTATCATCCACAAAGTAGTGGTAAAGTTGAGAGACTTAATGGAATTTTGAAAAACAGATGTGCAAAAATTAAAGCAGATACAGGAAAAAGATGGGTGGAAGCTTTGCCATTAGCCCTATATTCTGTACGAACTACCCCTAAACAACCACATGGGCTGTCCCCCTATGAGATTTTATTTGGAGGGCCACCCAAAACAGGGCTATATTTTCCCCAACAGTTACAGGCTTCTCACTCTAATCTGTTAGAATATGTTCAGATTTTGCAAAGAACATTAAATAAAATACATGAAGGTGTTTATAAATCTACCCCCGACCCAGATTCTGTTTCAGGTATTCACAGAATCCAACCAGGTGACTGGGTGGTGGTCAAGCGACACGTCAGAAAGCCACTAGAACCAAAATTTGACGGACCACATTTGGTGCTTTTGACAACTGGTTCTGCTGTCAAGTTGGAAGGAAAGCCCACCTGGAATCACGCCAGTCACTGCAAGAAAATCCTGAAGTGATGATATCCTTTGATAAAAAGATGATAATGTTTCTTTTCTTTTTGTTGTTTGTGAGAACTGAGACATGGAAAAATAACCCTTTCATCCAAATGTTAAAATTGTATGCAACCCATAGCAATGCTAGTAACTGCTGGGTGTGTTCTCACTTACATCCCCAAACAGGAACAATACCCATGATAGCAATGCCTCTCAATTTCACTGATCTAAACAGGTCCAGAATAAATGGCTCATACATAATCTCCACAGCTAATGAGCACAGATCAGTAACTTTGATGGTTTCAAAACAGATAAACACTCCACAGATTTGTTTAAACATTACATGCCCGTTTAACACTAAATGTACAATGTTGGGCAATTCAGATTGCACTGGAGCAAAAATTACAGTTTATGGAGGAAACTATGATCAATATTATTACATCCCAGACCCGGAACTAAATAGAACCCTTTATAGTACAAATTGCTCACAGTTTCCAATATGTGAAAATATTGGTTTCCTGAGATTCCATGTTATTGCTTCCAGTTTTTTAGGAGCAGGCATACCGTCCATACGTAGAGGGTTATATTATATATGTGGAAATAAAGCTTACGCCTGGCTTCCTACTAATGTTACAGGTACATGTTATATTGGGAAGTTAGTACCTGCTTTGGCTGTTCGCAAAGATACAGCGCGACCAGATCAAAGTCCAGAATACCCTTTAGTGTTCAAAAGAGAGCTGTTCACTGAAGGTGACATGGCATGGTCAAGGTTCCCTTCCTGGACAGGATGGGGAATTGAAGCAATGAAAAGACTAAATAATTACACTAGAATTGTAGATGAGATTATTAACCTTACTACCACTGATATAGGTTTATTAAATGAAGAAATGGCTCAGCTTAAAAAAGTAGTATTAGAGCACAGATTAACGTTAATTATCTTACTGCAGCTCAAGGTGGGATGTGTAAGGTATTTTGCACTGACTGTTGTATATACATATCTGATAATGAGGACATTATTAAAGGGCATCTTGCTAAGATAAGAGAACTACAGAATAAGGCCAGAGATATTGCTAAAGATAGATGGAACCCCTTTCAGGGTTTAGGTGGTTTGGGTGATTTTTTTTATGGCATAGCAACATGGTTACAGAAACTAGGCGCTTACATTGTGATGTTCCTATTTCACATGTTTGTTATTTACTTCCTCATCAGGCTATGCCAACAAATGTACCACCAGCCCTGATGAACCCATTATTGTGAGAAAGCTAGTAGAGAGCTGAACAGGACGCCGTCTCTCTGTGCCAATGTAACAGGAGTTACCAGCAATCGGCTGAACGTAACGCGGAGGAGAATGGTGTCAAATAAACAAAAGGGGGGAAATGACATGGACATTCATTGTACTGTTCATTTAAGCACAAGAGAATCCATTTTGTTCTCACTGTTGAAATGTGTTCTGTAACCTTCACCTAACACACAGACACTTCTCCTACTAAACGCTCTCTACTCCCCCTCCCTTTTCAAGGTTTTACTTTTGCAATTGTTCTATTCGCTAGCTTTTAATAACATATTGCTATTTGTTAGTTTTTAATAACATTTCACACCACCCCTTTCTTATCTATGTATAAAATAACATGTAATAAAAAATTTTTCACTGAACGGACATTTTAAACACAGTGATTGAGTCCTGTGAATCTGTTCCTGCAGCTGCAGTATTAACTTTGTTTTAAAATCCCAATCATAAATCAGTCATATCACTAGTAAAGAGATTTCAATTGTCAATTCTCCCAAGAACAATGGAAATCAATATGCACCTTAACACACAAAATCTCTATCAGCTCTAAAATGCAAGAAGTTTTCAAATAGATGATACTTGACACCTAATACATTGCAATAGCCACAGGTACCTAATATGTACTGGCAATTAGAGACATAACTAGAACCTTTAGGGCCCCGGTGAAAGAAATCATGAAGGGACCCCGGACCCTGGCAGGGGCCCTTTCCTCTGAGCCCGGGGCCCTCAATCTCCATCTCTGCAGCCTCATCTGCACAGAATGAATGGACAGGATAGATCTGTACAGAGCTTCCCATTCATTCACAAACTGTGACATAGAAAACATAGTTTACTATGCTTTAGTTATGAATGAACACAGTGAGTGTGGTACCAATCACTCACTGTGTTCAGTCAGAAAAGGAAGGGACCAGAGGGGGGCACTGTGAAAGGAGGGGGTGGCAGTGTGACAGGGCAGTGTGACAGGGGGAGGGTACCTGGGAAGTGTGACAGGAGGGGTGGCAGTGTGAAAGGAGGAGGGCAATGTGAAAGGAGGGGGCAATGTGATAAGAGGGGGCAGTGAGAAAGGAGGATAGCAGTGTGATAACAGTAGGGTAGTGTGATGAGGGGGTCACTGTGAAAGTAGGGGGCAGTGTGACAATAGGGGAGCAGTGTGACAAGAGGGGGCATTATGACGGGGGTAATGTGACAGGAGGGGGCAGTATGACAGAGGGGAGCAGTGAGATGGGCCAGAATGACAGGGAGGGGCAGTGTGACAGGAGGAGGCAGTGTGACAGAGGGGTATTGTGACAATGGGGCAGTGTGATAAGGGCAAAGTATGAAGGGGCAGTGCGACAGGAGGGGGCCGTATGACAGGAGGGCAATGTGACAGGTGGGGGCAGTGTGACAGGGAGCAGTATGATGGGGGAAGTGTGATAAGAGGGTTTAGTGTGACAGGTGGGGGCAGTGTGACAGGTGGGGGGCAGTGTGACAGGTGGGGGGCAGTGTGATATGAGGTTGCAGTGTGACAGGTGGGGAGGAGTGTGATATAAGGGGGGCAATGTGACAGGTGAGGGGGCAGTATGACAGGTGGAGGGCATTGTTACAGTACGGCACATGGTATACTCACTCAGGTTCTGGCCACTATGGTAGAGAATATATTTTCTTCTATGCTACCAGGTGGGAGTGGCCTCAGAGAAGCAACTCTCCTACCTTACCTGGCAGGAGAAGCCTAGAGGCAAGAAGTGGAAGCCTGAGCTAGGGAGTGAAGCTGGGGGTGGAGCCAGCGGTCCTAGCAACTGACGACTGCCAGAAACACCCAGCACCAGGCAGGATAGGAGGGGCGGCTGGAGCAGCATTTAGCATAAACAATGCCCTGCATTTTGCTTCTGCAGCCGCTGAATGCCTGCTCCTCCTCTCTCTCCCACAGGCATTCAGCAGCTGCAGGACCTAGTACCTGCCTGAATTTAATACCAAATGCAGTGTCTGAATTGTACTTTAATTTATGTCTTATAAGTAAAGTTATTTAAAAAATGTACGTTAATCAAGGCAGCCAACCACCAACAATTTTGATTGTGTCACCACAATAAAGCTTTTGATAGTAGGTTGTCTTGACCTGTTTAGCCATCGGCTGAAAAAGTCCATCAGGCTATATTCGGCTATATGTCAGCAAGCATTATAACACATCCTTTAATGTAAACACTATAAACATAAATTTTTAAAGAGAACTTTTTTCTTCCTTCTTGGCAACAAAATTACTTAATTAACTTTTAGAGAGTCATTTGTATTCAAACCACGCATTTACATCAGCCAGTGATCGTTCTAAGTGTAACACAATTATGATATACTAAATCTTCCTTAACAGCCAATCAAGATTCTCTAAATAATATAATTTGGAAAATTAAGTTAACTGCTTTGTAGCAATCAGCATTCTCAATGAAAACATATCATAATCTAGCAAATGAAAATTAATTTTCTCAAAATGTAACTCAATATTCATTGTTTTTAAAAATCTTTATTTTTCTATTGAACATTACCCACAAAATATTTTTTTTTTTATCAAAAAGGAGGATAATCATCATTATGTCTTAGTAACCTTCTAGACTTATAGGAAGTGTTGATCAATCAGACTGTATTTTGTCAACCGATTATGATTTGTATGATTATGTACAGACTATTCTACAGATATAGTGATCAGATTTTTTAATCATCATTGATTATGATTATGATCATTGATTTTTTTTTTTACCATCATTGATCATGGAGAGAACCTGGGGAAAAAGAACAAGTGAAGGGTTGATTACATTTGTATTTATATTAAAGACAATAGATATTCAGTACCCATTGTTGCCCAAAAGGAATATTTTTGCAGCTAGAGTTTGCTAATTAATAAAGACTTTCTGATATGTAAACCTTAACATGATTACACTTAGTTTGCTAGAAGCTGTGTATAATAATCAATTGTCATTTTTTTATGAAATAAGTTTTCAACTTTTTTTTTATTCTTTGTTGCAATTCAGTATTGCTGATCTCCTGAATCCTCTTTGCAGTCACATCCTTCGTATGTGCACTCATGTCTCCATGCAGTGGGCTATGTCTAAGTAATGTAACTTGTAGCTTCTATAAGAAGCCTATGTGATAGAGCAGGAGCACAAATGAGAAAGAAGGATAAGCATTGTTGCCCCATAACAGGAAGTGCTTGACTTTTATGACAGAGGTACCACGTATTATTTTAATAAAAACTACAGATTTACAATTATTGAAAATAACAATTAAAATATATTAAAGTGCTAAAGATTGTATGACATTTTAGAGATTCAGTTTGCACAGACTTTAAAAAATACCTAAAGCTGTAGCCAAAAAAGCCAATCAGAGGGCACAGGACTAGTCACTTGATTACCTGTTGTCTCTCTGTTGGGTTCTGCACGGTATCCCTTTGTTGAGGTGGCCATCTTGGAAGAGAAGCAAGGCTTTGCTTCCTCATGCCAGCTGCCCCTTATAACTGGTGGGGACTTATTGAAACTTAAATGAGATTGTAGTGATTGGGTGTATATGCTGTGTGCAAGCGTACCTCTGCACTACCCAAGTGTAAATAAAATGAAACAATTACTGCGATGCTCAACATGAGTGGTCTACTGGTTAGATAAATGGTGAAAAACAATAATATACTAGTACTGATAGATGAGCTGCTGCATCCACTGAATTGTGTTCCCGCAATATGTTAACAGTATAACAATGTGAAAATATTGTTGCGCATGCTCTTGAAGTGTATCACAAAATTCAGTGCTATATAAATCTTCCAGTAAAGTCAAAAAAATCATATATGCAATTATACACATATACAGTGCTTCACATAGTGTTGTGCAGGTTGCAGAAAAATATAAAAAAAATATATAAAATAATTAAATAAATAATAGTTTGTTCTCCAACGGTAATGTGCCAAATATAGTAAAAATGTTCCCAAAAAAGTGCTGTTTTCCTATATATATACAGTTATACAGATATATACAGTTGAATCAGTGTGCTTTCACCTCCTCGTGTCACGTCTATGCTCCCAGAACTCAATAATTTAAGCCTTATGGTTGAAGAGTTGCAGTGATGTTACATCAGTCTTGGCTTGTTCCATAGTATCCAAGTGATCCCTTTGTGATGGTCCCTTTAAGACTCCTACTCCTGCGCTCAATCCTCATGTTATTGTAAAAGAAAGTGATCCCCCATTGTGTAGTATTTTAAAACCATGAATTTTATTAAAATAGTAACTTTTACATATAAAAAATGCTTTGCACTGTGTAAATCCAGTCACTTGCCGGTCCAGGATGCAAAAGACTGGCAAGTGACTGGATTTACACACAAAGTGTTTTTTATATGTACTGCAATGCCCTGTACACACAGTCGGATTTTCCAATGGAAAATGTGCAATCGGAGCTTGTTGTCGGAAAATTCCGACCGTGTGTGGGCTCCATCGGACTTTTTCCATCCGATTTTCTGACACACAAAGTTTGAGAGCAGGCTATAAGATTTTCAGACAACAAAATCCGATCTCATCAATTCTGACCGTGTGTGGACAATTCAGACGCACACATCAGTGCCATGCATGCTCAGAAGAAATTCCGAGACGGAACTGCTCGGTCTGGTAAAATTAGCGTTCGGAATGGATATAGCACTTTCGTCACGCTGCAATGTTTTAAATTGTTTAATGCAGCGCACTCTCTTCTTCTTTATAATGCTAGAAGAATTGAGTTGTTTTGCTGCTCATATTCACAAAGACTTCTCACAAACTTCTTTCTTTATCATTTTTCATAATTTCATCAATATAATATTTTTATTTGTCACATCTACCTAAACAATCATTTTTTTGTGATCTTTTTAGATTAATTTTTGGTTTGTCTGATTTTTTAAAGCCTGATCTTGTGTTTTATTTATTTATTTATTTATTTATTTTTACTCCAGAATATTTTTGGGTGTGTTTTGTGTGTCAAGTTACCACAACACGATTATTATCTTGTATTATTTAATCTCAAGGAGGTTGCTTGGTGTTGGTGTCTCTTGTTAATTTCACATTGTATTTTTGAAATGTACCTGTCTCCTCACAAACAAACTGTTTGAAGGAAAACACACATGGGCAAGTATAATTGAAAAAAAAATTCCTTTATTAAGGGGTCCTAAACAAAGAAAGAGGGAGGCAACGCTGGAGAAACTGCAGAAATTGATGAAGCCTTTGGCCCCCAGGGCCCACATCAATTATTTTCATGCAAAATTGGTGGCCTGAGGAGTCCATATCTAAGGGAGTGCAATCTGGTCCAGAAGTCCAAGAAATCATGAACAGCAGCAGATGACATGTATGTCCCCAGGCTGTGGTCATACAAGAGCCTGCATCTTTTGTCAGACCAGACTGAACCCAGGTCATCACTCTCTGGTCTTCCTTCCACGCTTCCTTCCATGCTGTGTCTGTGGTGGTGGAGTTGTGGCAGGAGGAGGATGGTCCAACTCACACAGGTGGGTTTTGGGTGTGATTTCGCCCCTCACCCCCTTAGTTAGTGTTTTATAAAGAATGTCCTCACACATGAGGCGTTGGCCCTCCTGCATGTCCTTCAGTTTTGTGACAGCCATGCAGGCAAAGGCCTCTTCACGAGTGGGGAAGGGTCTGAGGGACGCAGAAGCCTCCTGAATTAGCCTGAGTGCTGAATCCTGCACGTTACTCCCCTTCCTGGGTCTTTTGTTTGGAAGGCAGAGGGGAGGGACCTGTGATTCTGTCAGGCTCCTACTGGGCCCGGTCTTCTCCTGGCTGACACTTAGCCCCACCTCCTCCTGGCTGCCACTAACCCTCGCCTCCTCCTGGCTGCCACATTCCACAGCCTCCTCCTGTGTGCCACATTCCACAGCCTCCTCCTGGCTGAGTTCTTACTGTTTATGAAAAAGGGACATCGTTTTAGTTTTTTATTCATCAATCATCCACAATTTTCATCTCATGACTGTTGCCAATTGAATGTTAACATATATAAAAGACTATCATTCTGAGCCCGGCATTTTTCATTCTTGTCCCAATTATTTTTGCCCACTACTGTCTATTGATATGTAAACACTTTATTAAATCAGCTATTACTGATCAATAATAATATATAGTAAACATCATTTATTTATTGACCAGAAATCTGTAGAACAATGCTATACCTGGCTCCAGCTGGGCTCCTCCACTTCTTCCTGGAAGTCCCAGGTTGGACATTGGAAGACTCAGCTGGGTTGGAAGATAGGGTGGAAGGAAGAGTGGAAGGAAGGGTTGAGAGGGATTCCCTGACTTCAGTCTGGTCTGACAGAAAATGAAGTCTCTCATAGTACCACAGCCTGGGGACAAAAACGTCATCTGCTGCAGCTCCTGATCTCTGGGATCCCTGGATCTTCTTGCACTCCCTAAGATAAGTGCTCCTCAGGCCACCAATTTTGGCTTTTAAATAAGGGATGGTTGCCGTGGGGACCACCGGCTTCACCAACTCCAGCAGTTTCTCCAGCGCTGCCTGCCTCTTTTGTTTATGATTATAATGTGGGTGTTTGATCTGCCACAGACAGGGCAGCTCTCTGTACTTGTCTATGAACAGGGGGAGGAAGTTGTGGTCATTAAAGCCACCCATTTTATCTGCAATACACAAGACAAACCCTAATGTCAGGCTAAAGTCTCCTAATCTTGCCCCAATATAGGCCTAAATCTAGAATCAGTATAGGCCCAAGTTTCAATGTTACCTTCGTTATCACGATAGGCGCTTCCAAAACGCCTTCCTCCGCTCACAGATCGTACGTACTACACATGCGTGTTACGCTTTATATACCATGTGCATGCGTGAAACTCCGCCTGCCCCTGATGTTCTTTCTAGTCTATTCCCCGCCCCTTCTTGTTCGGCGCAGTGGGGGAAGAGCACATGGCGGAGACAGAGCAGGTGCGTGCTAATTACAGCAACGAGGAGGAGGAAAGCCCGGAGCCAGAAACATCCCGATCCCGGAGGAAATGATTTAAGGCATCAAATATGTCCTTTGGGGAGATGTTGGAGATGGTGGACATCCTGAAGAGGGCCGACTATGACAGGAAGTATGAACCTTACCTCAACCCCAATGTCAGAAAGGCCAAGATCATGGCGAAAGTTGTGAAGAGTCTGCAGAAGAATTTTGGGGTACGATGATCCAAGGATCAACTCCGGAAATAGTGGTCGGACCTCAAATTAAGGGAGCACGATCAGTATAGAAGGATCAGGAGAGTGCTTCAAAAAAGTAAGTAGTTGTCCTGTGTTCCTATTCTTTATTTTTATTACGTTCGTGCTGCTCCATGTGCTTTTCTTTACTGTTGTACAGTTTAAAATGGCAACTGTCATGTTCATGGACACATTAATCGTTCGTAGGAAACATTGTTCGTTCGGCCAATAAAACACCATGTTTTGTCCAGATGCAGTTCAATACATTTTTTCAGGCATACTTCTGTAAAATAAATATTGGTGTCCAGATGGGTTTGGAACTAGAATGAAATGCAAACTAGATTCTGTGTAGGGAGAGGACACTCAGCAGCTGTTTACACATCTGGACACAGGAGCACTAGTGTGGGACACCAGAACACCCTTTTTTTAGGGGGCCCACACAGGTGCTCCAGTGGATACTATAGGGGTGACTCCATCTGTGAAGCTTGTACAAAACAGGTAAGTATTCAAGCTTGACAAAGTAAATAAATATTTCTTCATCTTGGAACTCTGCCAAAACAGACAATTGTGCCCCACTTCCAAGCAATGCTTCATATTACTATTTCTGCCATCAAATATCTGTGTGCTAAGTATACCTATTTTTTTTTACATAGGGGAGAAAAGACTCGGAGGACACCACTCATCAGAGGAGACAACAGACCCCCTACCTCAGGAAGAAGGGGAAATCCCCCAAAGCCAACAGGAGGAGGAGGAAGGAGACGTAATCAAAATGGTCACCACAACAGTTGGATGTCTGTTACCACAGGCTCAGGTAAGAGATGGATGGCGGCATATTTATAATACATGGTGTGTTTTTTCTATATTTTTAGGAGTTCGTGATGTTGTGGATGAAGGTCATTTCACCAGTGAAAGTGCCCAGATCCTGATCGGGGAGAACATGGGGTGTAATAGGGACTTGGAAAACATCAAGCAAAACATCAATGATGTTTAAAATAAAATGAAGAACATCACTGATGTTTTAGGGAGAGTTTAAAACCCCTCAAAACCCCTTACTTAGTTGTGCTTTTTGTACAGAAAATATTTTTCTCATTTTTTGACATATTCTCGAAAAGCCAAATTTTGAAGATGAACACACAGTGTGTCAACATGTGCTATCTGCCATCACGGGAGATCAATGTATGCTTTTCGGGGGTGCAACCCCTTCCTCAATAATAAAGTAGCTGAGAGGTAGGGGTTGCACCCCCAAAACACGTCCCTTGATCCCCCGTGATGGCAGCTAGCACATGTTGACATTCGGCAATTCGTGTGCATCTTCAAAATTTGGCTTTTCCAGGGGTGACTTCACCCCATCTGAACACAATATCAAACACGGTTTATAAATACTCATGTCTGATATTGCCTTCTGTTTCTAACAAAGTTGAACTTTGTAAGTTCCAGATTTGTGTATTTCTTGTTGGTTTTAAACATGCTGTTTACCTTAAATGGACATTTCTACTTTTATTAATGTGACCAAAAAAATTGTTATACAACAGACATGTTGGTTTGTTTTAAAAACCTTTTATAAATGCACATGTGATTTTGCTTGTATTCAAAAGATTGATAATCAAGAATGTGTGGCTTCTTCTTTCAATGCTCCTAAACTTTTTGTGTGGTAAAATTGATGTTTTCAGTGACAATGGGGGTTATTTCCTAAGGGCAAATCCACTTTGCACTACAAGTGCAGTTTCAGTGCAGTCTCAAGTGCACTTGTAGTGCAAAGTGTATTTTCCTTTAGTAAATAACACCCAACAGTGCTTTCTAATGTTACACAATCACGCCATTTTCAGGACTCCCCAAATTTCAGTCAGGGTCAGCTAAAAGAAACACAAGCAGTAAATGTCAGCAAATATTTTAGTAGTTAAAATGTGTTTTATATTTAAAAAATGTCTCAGACATTGTCTGGCATATCAATGGCCCCCCTACCTGCAAAGTATTCCATGTATCTTAGACGGACCTCGCGGACACTCAGGGGGAGCAAGCCAGGATGGCCAGCTTCAAGCGCCGTCAGGGTTGGATTACTGAGAATAATAATTCCGGATTCAGGCCCAACTGAGCCAGCATATTTCACAGAATTTCTCCTTAAAAAGTTGTGGAGAACACAGCAAGCCAGGATGCTGTGATTCAGTTTATACTCCGCCATGTGTATGGGCATAAGAAATAGGTGGAACAGTGTTCTCCACCACTCTTCTGGCTCTGGCCAGTCGGTAATTAAAAACCCTCTGGTCCGGGGTGAGGGTCCTCATAGGGAATGGCCGCATAAGATGGTCCCCCAGTGCAAACGCTTCATCCGCAATGAAGAGGAATGGGAGTCCTTCCGCATTGTCTTCTGGAGGTGGCAAGCCCAAGCTGCCATTCTGGAGACGCCTGTAGAACTCCGTGTGGGCGACTCCCCCATCTGACATCCGACCATTCTTCCCCACGTCCACATACAGGAACTCGTAAGTAGCTGACACCACCGCCAACATCACAATACTATTGAACCCCTTGTAGTTGTAATAGTATGACCCCGAGTTGGGTGGTGGGGTGATGTGGACGTGTTTCCCATCAATTGCCCCTCCACAGTTAGAAAAGTCCCACCGCTGGGCAAAGTGGGAGGCCACAGTCTGCCATTCCTGTGGGTTGGAAGGAAACTGTGGAGTCAAACAAGAAAATAAAATTAATCATTTTGCACATAAACATGGAAAGCAGATTAGACACAAACATTCTTGGCCAACATCAGTATTACATTTATTTTAGGGAGTATTTAAAGACAAAGGTATAAGGTCCACCTATCAGATTCCCCCCTCTCATGGGCCATTTTAAACATTTTATGGGGGGGAGATGTTTTGGACAGGTAACCCACTCCACTTCATTGAGAGATGAATAATGTGTATTACTTTGGCCAGCCCCTCCTTACTTTACACTATTGGCAGCCCACTGGACAGGTAAGAAGTGTCATAATATAAAGAGATAAATACACACTGTACACATTTTAGCACATTTTTATAATCTGCTATTACCTATCAAGATAATAATAGGATACAGAAACTTAAAAAAGTACCATTTGAAAGTATTCAGGCAGGCCCTTGCACTACATGCTTTGGGGAATTCATCCATAAATCTGACCACAAAAGAGGTGGGTATAGTGTGTATGGGTTTGGCAAAGTCAGCAGATAGAGGATTGGTATCTTCTGAGTTAGCAGTTGGGGGGAGGGAGGGTTCCAAATGATTTTAGGACCTAAAAAAAAAGCCTCTGGCACTCTGCCTGAATTTAAAGCACAAATCACAATTTTAAACATTTTAGGGTGTATTTAGGGTAAAGCACTACCATGGAGCTGACAAAATACATTGTTAAGTGACTACACTAGGTGAATATAGGGCCAGGAGAGCATGCTGGGGTGGTAAGTGAAGGCAAATATGTATGAAGGACAAAAAAAAATATAAAAAAATTACAGAATACATGAGGACAAAGGGGACATTCACAGCATATTACAATCATGGTAATTAGGGAATGAGGAAAGAAATACAATAAATTATCAAACATTAAATACAATAAAATGTGATGTTAAAGGATAAATCTTACCTTAATATAGTCCTTCTGCAGGACCTGGATGATGCCAGAACAGATCTCCGGGATAATGATCCCCAGAGCCTGGGGGGAGATGCCTTTCGAGAACTTGAGGTCCTGTAGGCTTCTCCCCGTCGCCAAGTACCACGAGGTGGCGACTAGCCTTTGCTCCGGAGTAATAGCTTGCCTCATGCAGGTATCCTGCCTGCTGATATAGGGGGTCAGCAAAGCCAACAAACGGTGAAATACGGGGTCCGTCATCCGGAGAAAGTTCCTGAAATCGTCAGGATTATTCTCACGGATCTCACGGAGCAAAGGCATATGACAGAACTGGTCATGCTGGAGCAAACAATTCTTGGTCCATGAACTCCTCCCTACCCTGTTCATGGACTGGGCTTGTGTCAAAGTAAGAACCCCAACACCAAACCCCTGCACAGCACGAACTCTACGAGGAGTACGTACACGCAACATGGCTAGAATCCAGTCGGCTGCTCAGAACGAAGTAACAGAACGCACTGAAGAACAGCAAGGCCTGTGAAGAGCGACCTGAAAATCAGTAACGATTGAACAAGAACACAATGACAAAGTCAAGGGTAACTCGCTGCACGCACGGAAGACCAGATACAAACCCACAAGCACAAACTGAACAGCAGAAAACAATCTGAAAACCACGAGTCTAAAAAAGCGCGAATCGTCTCTCACCAAACTTTTACTAACACGAGATTAGCAAAAGGAACCCAAAGGGTGCCGCGCTTGGTTCTGAACTGCCCTTTTATAGTCTCGTCATACGTGGTGTACATGACTGCATTCTTGGAGATCCGAAATTCCGACAACTTTGTGCGACCGTGTGTAGACAAAACAGGTTTGAGCCAACATCTGTCGGAAAAAATCCATAGATTTTGTTGTCGGAATATCCGATCAATGTCCGATCGTGTGTACAGAGCATAAGAGTTACCATTTTAATAAAATTCATGGTTTTAAAATACTACACCATGGGGGATCACTTTTTTTACCCTAACATGAGGATTGAGCGTGGGAGTAGGAGTCTTAAAGGGACCATCACCAAGGGATCACCTGGATACTATGGAACAAGCCAAGATTGATGTAACATCACTGCAACACTAAAACCATAAGGCTTATATTATTGCTTTTTAGGGTGAGAGTTCTGGGAGCATAGAGGTGACACGAGGAGGTGAAAGCACATTGATTCAACTGTATATATGCAGGAAAATAGCACTTTATTGGGAAAATGTTGAATATATTTGGCACATCACCGTTGGAGAACGAACTATTATTTATTTCATTATTTTATATTTTTCTGCAATGGACCACACTATGTGAAGCACTGTATATATGTATACTTGTATATATGTTTTTCTTTTAACTTTACTGACAGATTTATATAGCACTAAATTTTGTGATACACTTCAAGAATACTCATTGGGTCACCTGGCAAAAATTGTACTTTTCAATGTTTCAAGGGTTTTTAGTGTATTGGAATTTTTTACCAATATATCATCCATTTTTCATTGTCTTTTGAATACTAGTCTGTTGACTTTGCACAATATATTTACTGTACACTTTATTGTATTCAACACACATTTTTGTGGCTAGGGCCCCCAAACTTTACATTTCACTTGGAAAAGAGGGAAAACAGAGGTACCTAAGTTGTTTGTTTTGTAGTGTTGCTGTACTACAGTATATTTGTAGTCTTTCAAGACAAAGGGGTAGAAAAAGTATGATTATTATTAATAATGGTGATAGTTTATGGAACAAGGCAAATGGGTATCCCATATTTTATGCCATGGAAATTAACATCTTGTATATGCACAATGAAAGTATCCGATTAATGCCAGAGTTTATTTCTGCCGAATCATAAGTACATTGGTGTAACCATCATATGTAGATTGGTTTTAATAGCTACCTATGCATCATAAATTCAGTCTTTAAACCAACTTAAATCTTTCAATGCTCGTCACGCAGTTCTGTGGACATAATTGTCTTCCAGCACCAATTAGTTCTCAACCTTTTAAGCAAGATCGTTGACTTCCTCATTATTCTTCAGCAATTAATGCATAATACAATTAGTCCCAAATGGATACTAATCTAAAATGTTAATAACCTTTTTCTTAACAGAATTGCTTTAGCTGCAAACATTTGGTTAAGACTGAATAGAAAATGCAATATTTTTTTAAAATACATTTTGTGTGTATGTCCACAAATCGTGGGTATATTAAGTCTATAAATTAAGCTAATATTCTAATGCTACTTTTCTTCTGAAGTATTTTCTGCTGTTGCTCATTTTAGACACTATATCTTACTGTTCTCTCACAGCAACACTCTAATTTTCCTTTATGAAGATGCTTACTCTAATTACTTTGGTTAATTAGATTTTTCTCAGCCAACATGGTTAAAAGAATAAAATAAAAGCCCACAAGGGTATCTCTCTCGCCTTACCCTCCTCTGTTCAATATCACTAATGATGCCCTGTTAGATGACCCTTTTGTTTCTCACTGTGGGGTCTCATTTTGCTACCCTACTTGTTTAATTCACACACCCTTATACCTAAGTCCCTGCTGAGGACAGCAGGCAATTTAAACCTGAGTGCAGCAACTAATTAAATCAATATGAGATAATGAACAGCAATTAGAGGTCCGGCTAGGCACATCTTTTCTTGTAAATACTGTTGCTCTCCCAACGGGAAGCTCTTTTTTCTAATAATCTGTGTATATTTCATTTCCAGAAGCACTAATTCCCCAAAGAAGCAATTTGGAAAAGTGATTTGTTTATCTGTAAAACTGCCAAATAATTTACTTTAAATTGTCTGTGTTTTTTTGTTTTACTTTATCATTAAGCAAACTGAGACAATGAATCCATTTTTCTATTTGTTTTACTTTTTTTTTTTTACTTATACTGCTGTGATTCTGTACAAGGAAAAATGTTCATGTTTTGTATCCAAGCGCTTGTAGCATAATAAATAATTTGGCTCAATTTACTAAGCTATAGCACACGTGTTATTATATACAATCAAATTATTATAGCAAAGGGAATTGGAGATCATGTGTTTACTGTTTTACTGACAAAGAAATGTTAGTTCTATATAGCCGATCTTGTGATTCACCTGAATTTAAATTGCACATTCGAGCATGTGAGACATATAAAAGCTAATTTAATAAAAGAGGTGGGAATATTCACTCTAAATATCTTATCATATGAAAAGCTAATTGTTGCTGTTGTTTATTCTGCACATGATTGTGTTTTCAAAGTGAACAGGAATTTGCTTTCACATTGGACAACTGAAGTGAATATTCACTCAATTTTTTGAGGGTTGTCAACTCCTTTAGTAAACCAGTCTTATAATTTACTTTTTAAATCAGATAATTTTTATTAAAGCTATTGACAAGTTAAGAGTACAAAAACATAGAGATAGTCTGTCTTGCAGGGCAAAGGTATAACAAGGCGAAAATAAGGAGCCAAATATTATCAAAGTGCAGCTCAGCACATGAGGGGTAGTACAGTAACTGTTGAATTATGCCTAAACCACTTATGCAATAAACATGCAGTAGTAAACAGCCTGTAAGTAACAAATAGAAATCATTGTAGATCACCATGGTAATTAAGCACATCAAATCAGTCCATCGTGATCAGATAGAAGTAAATATACATGTAGCATTTCTCAGATAATAAGAATATTTTTCATAGGATATATATTTAATTCTGAGATCCAATCATTAATTAAATTAGGATAAGAAAATTGATAAAAAGGAACCAATAGTGAGCTGATCCTGAAGATTTCTGCCCATAAAAGAAAGAAAACCAAAATTGAATATGCCCCAAAAAGGGATATTATGGGCAGTACATCACCAGGAATTCAAAGGTTGTAGGTGCAAGTAGAGTACAAAAGATCTTTTTAGAAAATTAACAACATTTTATTGCATAATACATATAATATACAGACCACGTGTTAAAATTGAATGAAGAAAACAATGGTTATTAACAAGTACATCTGCTATATTGCTGTAACGGACCACCCAAAAGGCCAAAAAATTGGTCAAATATTTAGAGTGGAGATGCAGCAAGCAATACCCTACATGTTTCGGAATAACAAAAGAAGACTCATTTCTTTTGATGGAGTGTACTTCCTTCTTCAGGGGTTTCAAAGAAGCAGATTGGTATATTTCTACAAAAGAAGGGGATATATATACATATATGTAAGTAAATATGTTTGGCACCTACGTATAATATAAAAAAGAGATAGCAAAGTGGATTCGAGTGATTTGGAGAAATCCTCTCCCATGAAGACAGAAAGGCATCATCAAATTAAATATCTGCATATCTATATACTCACAAAACATTTGTTTCTTCATTGCAGCAGTAATGAACACATAAATGTTTGAAAGATGAGCTCCCACGTCCATGAATCCAATGGGTTAACTTAGTTTTTACAAGTAACTCCCACCAAGTGGTTTGCTACATAGGGGTAAGAAAAAAGATGCTCTTAAGCACTGAAAGAGATTGACTTTGGTGTCCCCACAAGAAAAGACGGCGGGTCAGGACTCACAAGAGCCACCAATAATAGGCATAGATGGCGTACATCTAAAAGTAAAAAATAAGGAAATTGTATGTATCTGTGCACTGAATAATCCATGCACCTTAAAAATAAAATGCAGCATAAGTATCAGTGTGCTATCAGAGATGAGAAAAATCTCTCTTTGTCTGATTGAATGTGGACTAGGCATGACAACAAAGAAAAGTTTGAAACAAAATAACTAACCTTGGTTATTTGGTTGCACTGATCACTCTGCAGTGAAACAAGCTCCTCTCATCTGTGTAGCAGAGATGTGTGTGTTGTGTGGTTAGGTTAAGTACCTGGTGTTGTGGGGGTGGAGAGGTGGAGCAACCAATCATTCCAATTAAAGGTAGAAGTGAGCCCTGACAAGATTAATTAACCCTACTTGGGAAAAAGGCAGATAGATAGAGGTTTGTATGTAAAAGTCGCCAGCCAATCGCGGCTCCCCGGCCTACCCCAGCCTACCTGTGTTGGGGCCTACGGAACCCAACACACTACCCTAAACATTCAGACATATCTGATTCTTCCTCTACATCATCGAATATTTCGCATTCTTCATACAAACAAACTGGACGAAATAGAAAACCCAAAAGACGGCAAGAGGGTGATCACCCTCTAGCTAATGATACCAAAAAGCCATTCCCTAAATCTTATCCTCGGACCCCCCGAACTAATAGCCAGAACTCCTTGGCACAGACATCATTACCTACCAATGATGCTGTAGCACCAATACCAGCAGAAACCCCTTTACCAACACCCTCAGGCAAAATTCCATCAATCTTTTTTCCAAAAAACCAGGGGAATTCCCAGGTACCACCAAACCTCTGATTACTCTAACCACATCATCTTCCTTGGACGTGGTGAATTTGTCATCACACACTCTCACGCCAAAGGAAGCCTTAGTCCTCTCCAAAGGTCTCACTTTCTGTCCAAATAACAGACTGGACAAATTTGCAGCTATAAAAGATTTACACCTTTACACTCGCAAACTGCTATTAAAAAGCATGTTTGATAAACGCAAATCAGATTATGAGGGCTGCCGCATGTTTAGTGAACGAATAGCCCTTGACAATTTAAACTCTTTGCTACAGGAAAGTGAGCCCCAGGATCTGATTGATACCCTAGACCTAGGAGCTTTACTCCAAGATGCATCCACCACGTCCAAAAAATCTTCCCTTTAAAAGGCCTCTTCCATGTACCCTGCCCTCAGCTCCAACCATGGTGTGGCCACCTTCTTGAAGATGACTTCCCAGGAAATAAAATCACTCAAATCTACATCCCTTCACACATCAAACTTAACTAAAAAAGAAAAGACAGCCCTACAGAATCTATCCAACAGTTATAACATTACCATCAAACCAAGTGACAAAGGGGGAAATATCGTCCTAATGGGCAATGAACACTACAAGAAAATGTGTTTCAAAATTCTTAGAAATCGGGAGTGGTACCGTCCAGTAGGCACTGATATAGTGGAGGTATTTAATAAGAAGTTCTATTCATTTGTAGATGACGCATTCCAGAACAACATTATTTCTAAACAAACATGGGAATTTATTCGAACCCCCTACCCACGCATACCAACGTTTTATGCACTACCCAAACTGCATAAAAACATCAAAGAGCCACCAGGAAGACCAATTCTCTCTGGTAATGGATCAATTACGGAAAGTATGTCAAATTCTTGTTTGATGAATGATTATTCCTCCAGGTGCAGGGCATGACCATGGGCACCTGTTGTGCCCCTGGCTATGCCAATCTGTACCTGGGGGAGTGGGAAAAGACAATCTTTGGCGACGATGGTCTCTCTATGTACCTGTGCCATGTAGTTATGTGGCACAGGTACATAGACAACATCTTCGTCATCTGGGATGGCCCTCAATCCCTATTGGTCGAATGCTTGGAGGCATTGAACAAAAATCAATTTAATCTTAAATTTATAATGCTATCTGACAAATCTACAATTACATTTTTAGACATTGAAATCTCAATCAATGAATCCAATGTATTATCCTCCAAACTATTTAGGAAACCAACTGCAGGGAATACGGTACTGCATTCATCCAGTTTTCACCGCAAACCATTAATTAATTCAATTCCCTATGGCGAGTATCTGCGAACAAAACGCAACTGTTCAAACCACGCAGACTTTAAGCATGAGGCCAATAAACTCAAAAACCGACTACTGCAACATGGCTACAGCCGCAAATGCCTCAAAAAGGCGTTTAAACGTGCCAACTCCAAGGATAGACATGAACTACTGATCCGCAAGCAAACACCTACTGCCGATGCCAGTTCTAGAATAATTACCACCTATACTAATGACCACAATAAAGTCATACAGATATGCCAAAAATACTGGCATTTATTAACTTCTGATCCGATTGTAGGCCCCTTTGTGCCTCCAAGGCCTCAGATTACCTATAGACAAGCTACTTCCGTAGGCGATTTAGTAGTCCAGAGTGAATATAAGGGACAAGAGAGAGGTGATCCATGTACCACAGTGGGCACGTTCCAATGTGGATCTTGTTCCTACTGTAGGTACATGGACACGAGGAGGAACATATACCTGCCTAACGGCATGCACTTCGTACCAAAACACTTTTCAAACTGTCAAACAACAGGCGTAGTGTACCTACTTTTATGCAGTTGTAACTGCTTCTATGTGGGAAAAACACTACAAAAACTATGGCAGAGACTCTATCGCCATCTCAGGGCCATGCAATCAGCTGACCCAGACCTCCCGCTAGGTAGACACGTAGCCCAAGTATGTGATGGCATCTGTCCCAAAATATCCATCCTGGTACTAGACCGCTTACATCCAAGTCCCCGTAGCAGAGATTTCAACAAAGCTCTCCTACAGCGAGAACTCCGTTGGATATCAAGACTTGAAGCGACAATTACACCAGGCCTCAATGAAGCTTTCAATTTGAAACCCTTTCTCCCAGGTTTCGTCACAGGGGGCTATGATAAGGAACTCTAAAAAGGCCTTATGCCCTTGTGGTGTTCACCATTTCCCCTCTCTCTGTTCCTTCCCTTGGTTTTAAGCTCTTTTATTCTGTTCCAATTTTTTTCCTCTTCTTTGCCCAATGGGTCAAACTTAATGTTTATCTTTAGCCTATTAAAGCATAGGAAGAATGTCCTTAAATGAACTCTATTTCAAATAAATATTTTATCTTTGTTATCAAATTGGATAGTATATACTATATCTCGGTATAAAAACTAATATTTGTATTCTCTTTTTGCTTATATTGTATATATGAAATATTACATTTAATAACCACTTTGTTTTTCTCTTTTAGAGATCATCACCTTCATTACCTCTGTACAGGTGTGACTCCCACGTCCTAACAGTCGAGGGTATATTGGTCAAGTTTTTGTAAATCTAACTGGGACCATGATTTTTTTTTCTTCCCTCTTGTTTTTACAGCCATACTGAACTGTCTGGGCCTGATACTTTTTTGACTGTCCCCGCTGGGATAGCTCGTCAGTACTCCCCGACACGGAAAGGCCTCCGTTCTCTCTCTGTGGGGACGGAGGCATTTTACTAGCAGCATCCATGCGCATGCGCCGGATATAATGTCTCGCGCCTGCGCACTGGCGGGCTTCCATCTTCACCCTGCCAGGCTGCCCCCTTTCCGTGTCGGCGGCCTCCGTCGACGCCGATGTCACTGGGCTGTCTGGCGCGCTGGCGTCGGAGGCCGCTCAGGCTGGGGAGCTGCGATTGGCTGGCGACTTTTACATACAAACCTCAGTGTCTGAAGGATCTATCTGCCTTTTTCCCAAGTAGGGTTAATTAATCTTGTCAGGGCTCACTTCTACCTTTAATTGGAATAATTGGTTGCTCCACCTCTCCACCCCCACAACACCAGGTACTTAACCTAACCACACAACACACACATCTCTGCTACACAGCTGAGAGGAGCTTGTTTCACTGCAGAGTGATCAGTGCAACCAAATAACCAAGGTTAGTTATTTTGTTTCAAACTTTTCTTTGTTGTCATGCCTAGTCCACATTCAATCAGACAAAGAGAGATTTTTCTCATCTCTGATAGCACACTGATACTGATGCTGCATTTTATTTTTAAGGTGCATAGATTATTCAGTGCGCAGATACATACAATGTTCCTTATTTTTTACTTTTAGATGTACGCCATCTATGCCTATTATTGGTGGCTCTTGTGAGTCCTGACCCGCCGTCTTTTCTTGTGGGGACACCAAAGTCAATCTCTTTCAGTGCTTAAGAGCATCTTTTTTCTTACCTCTATGTAACAAACCACTTGGTGGGAGTTACTTGTGAAAACTAAGTTAATCCATTGGACCCATGGACGTGGGAGCTCATCTTTCAAACATTTCTGTGTTCATTACTGCTGCAATGAAGAAACAAATGTTTTGTGAGTATATAGATATGCAGATATTTAATTTGATGATGCCTTTCTGTCTTGATGGGAGAGGATTTCTCCAAATCACTCAATCCACTTTGTTATCTCTTTTTTATATTATACGTAGGTGCTAAAAATATTTACTTACATATATGTATATATATCCCCTTCTTTTGTATAAATATACCAATCTGCTTCTTTGAGACCCCTGAGGAAGGAAGTACACTCCATCAAAAGAAATGAGTCTTCTTTTGTTATTCCGAAACATGTAGGTTATTCCTTGCTGCATCTCCACTCTAAATATTTGACCAATTTTTTGGCCTTTTGGATGGTCCGTTACAGCAATATAGCAGATGTACTTGTTAATAACCATTGTTTTCTTCATTCAATTTTAACACGTGGTCTGTATATTATATGTATTATGCAATAACATTTTGTTAATTTTTGAAAAATATCTTTTGTACTCTACTTGCACATACAACCTTTGAATTCCCGGTGATGTACTGCCCATAATATCCCTTTTTTGGCATATTCAATTTTGGTTTTCAATCATTAATTAAAGGTGGACATGTTGAGGTTCATTTTTAAGCTATAACTTTGTGTACCGAAAAAAGGGATCTGGTAATAGCTATCAACAAGTTATCATCCACAGGAAAAATATCAAAATGTCCAAGGACATATGTTATTGAGTCAACAGGCAAGTTGATACTGAAAATGTTATTGAGGGCTGTAATTATTTCAACCCAATAACTTCGTAATTCGGAGTATTGAGAAGATGGCAAGATTCCCCTGGGGTTGGGCACATTTATTGCAATTAGAATCACCTCTCACACTAATTCTATGGAGAAATTCAGGATTATGATAGGCAGTAAAAGGAAAAATTGTGTTGATTTGTAAGAGTGTAGTGGATGTTGAATTTTAAAGTATTGGTACAACCATTTCTGGTCCAAATCAAGCTCGGCCTGTAACTGATGGAAGTATTTGAAAGCATTGTTAGGCCCCTTTCACATGGGCTTTAACATGTATAATGCCCCGTACACACGGTCGGACATTGATCGGACATTCCGACAACAAAATCCTAGGATTTTTTCCGACGGATGTTGGCTCAAACTTGTCTTGCATACACACGGTCACACAAAGTTGTCGGAAAATTTGATTATTCTGAACGCGGTGACGTAAGACACGTACGTCGGGACTATAAACGGGGCAGTAGCCAATAGCTTTCATCTCTTTATTTATTCTGAGCATGCGTGGCACTTTGTGCGTCGGATTTGTGTACACATGATCGGAAATTACGACAATGGATTTTATTGTTGGAAAATTTTATAGCCTGTTCTCAATCTTTGTGTGTCGGAAAATCCGATGAAAAATGTGTGATGGAGCCTACACATGGTCGGAATTTCCGACAACAAGGTCCTATCACACATTTTCCGTCGGAAAATCCGACCGTGTGTACGGGGCATAAGTGTGAACAGCAAGCTTTGACAAAGCATTCACAGAGCTTTCAGCAAGCGAAGGCATGGATAGAACACCTCTTTGATAGACATATCTGTCAAAAATGTAAGCCTACCTGCATTATGTTAAATGAAAAAAAAAAACTGATAGTAAATTACAGGATAAACATTTGAAATTTCAAGTTTGGGATGCTTGGATCTGCTACACACAATCCTCACCTTGGAAAACGCGATTGGTGAATGGGGGGAGTGGACTTCTAGCCAGGATGACTGCCTTTGTTCTTTTTCTCTTTCTGTTTTTATATTTAGCCTTTTCTTCTTATTTGTGCATGCAATAGCTACTTTACAATGCCCAATTTTGGATGCCTTTATAAGATTTATATGTAAACAGTTGACTGATCTTCCTAAGAAAAAAAGGGTGCTTTTAGCCCGGATCAACCTCCAAAGGAAAATAGTGCTAATTTATTACGTATGAACAGATATTCATCCAGGAAAATAGTGGATGCAGTTTGGGTCGCCTATTAAGGCATGCAGAAATAACAAGGAAAAAGAGATTCCCCAAAAGGAGGCAAAAACCCAAACACGATCTGTCAAAAAAAACAATTTATTTAGTAAGCTATAAACACCACACAAAGATACAAAATGAAGACAATAGTGGGCAATTCAGGGAAGATATCAGATGACTAATAAAATTGATAACGTTATCATTAAAAACAACGGAGCCGCGGCCAAACATACCCCATACACACACCAATCACAGCAGCAGATTCCTACTAAATAGACAAGTAATGGGATGATATGAGTCCTCAAATCAACAGTATAGATGGTATGGCGGTGTGGGGGTGGGTGGATGAATGCAAGTTGACTTTAAATTATTACAAAAGGTTCCAATGTTGTATGAACACCAATAGAAGGTTAATGACAGTCCGGGAGCTGAACATATAACATATGCAGGCTGATCACAATGACCGGCAACATCTACTGTAGGCGATAGTAACTCAGGGCATACAAGCAAAGCAGTTCATGTAAATAGCAAGCAGTGAGGGGGAGCAGATACGACAAGGCTGCATTGGTATTATAAAATAGGAGTGATACTCTCACCAGGTGGATCAGCAGCTCGCAAGATCGCAGGCTCTACCCCAGGTAATTACTTGTTGATGAAGAAAGTTGCATTTGCTTGTGCCGTCTGGTGGAGAAAGTTCCGCTGTGTCAGTGCCTTCTATCAGATGGTGTAAGCCGGTCGTCAGCTCCCGGACTGTCATTAACCTTCTATTGGTGTTCATACAACATTGGAACCTTTTGTAATAATTTAAAGTCAACTTGCATTCATCCACCCACCCCCACACTGCCATACCATCTATACTGTTGATTTGAGGACTCATATCATCCCATTACTTGTCTATTTAGTAGGAATCTGCTGCTGTGATTGGTGTGTGTATGGGGTATGTTTGGCCGCGGCTCCGTTTTTTTTTAATGATAACGTTATCAATTTTATTAGTCATCTGATATCTTCCCTGAATTGCCCACTATTGTCTTCATTTTGTATCTTTGTGTGGTGTTTATAGCTTACTAAATAAATTGGTTTTTTTGACAGATCGTGTTTGGGTTTTTGTCTCCTTTTGGGGAATCTCTTTTTCCTTGTTATTTCAGTTGACTGATCTTGTAAGAGAGGAAAATTACTTTGGGTATAAAGGGATTTATTAGGTTTACATCTTTGTGGGCCAATGACCTATTGCCTGAACTCTGTAAGCTGCAAGGATTTCAGAGGTGTCTCCACCCTCTCTCAGGTCTACATTAAGGCCTATTTCACATGGGCTTCAGCTTGTATAAGAGCAGTGCGAACAGCAAGCTTTGACAAAGCATTTGCAGAGCTTCATGCAAACTTTGTTGAAGCTTTTAAAGTGATGCAGCCGACAGTGGACTACAAGAATCTGCATAGCAGACTTACCTTTGCATCTTTACACAGTTACTGTGTCCCTCTAGTGTTGGGCGAATGGTGAGCTCAGGTAACTGACATTCCCCCGTGCCAAGTGAAGAGCATTGTAGGATTTGTAGTATCCTGAATGGACATTCTGGGGCTATAGAACTATTCCTGGACCACATTTCCCATCACGCCACCTGCTATTCAAGAAGGGATTCTGTGAGGGATTATAAAAAGGGCCAGCACCAAGCCTATGCTCTCTTCTTCCCGAGTGCCATGCAGTGAACACATCCCTGCTGCTGCTGTGAGAGGACTGCGGCCTACCCGGCGGTGGAAGCGGCGACTTCAGCCCGGCCCCGGCAGATCCAATGCTGTTCTTACTCAAGGGACATCACCGCAGAGTCGCTGTATCAGTTGGATCAGCTGACCTACAGTTTCTGCAGCCAGTCAGTCATCCCCGATCGTTCATCCAGGGGGCGGCTACTCTGGAATCATTCTTCAGGAGGATCTTCCATTGTTCTTCAGTTGGTGAGAGGGCTATTGCCCAGTAAATACACACCTTGCCCTATTACATTGTATACAAACACTGTACACAGATATCTTACTCCTGGAATGACTTACTACCTTGCATATGAACTGTACAGACATCTTACCCCATTGGAATTATGTTAATAATTATGTTATTGCTAGTCAGATTGAGTGGTTCTTATAGTATCTCACAAAAGTGAGTACACCCATCACATTTTTGTAAATATTTTATTATATCTTTTCATGTGACAACTCTGAAGAAATGACGCTTTGCTACAATGTAAAGCAGTGAGTGTACAGCTTGTATAACAGTGTAAATGTGTTGTCCCCTCAAAATAACTCAATATTTAATGTCAATATTTTGTAAGGCCACCATTATTTTCCAGCACTAACTTAACCCTCTTGGGCATGGAGTTCACCAGAGCTTCACAGGTTGCCCCTGGAGTCCTCTTCCACACCTCTATGACGACATCACAGAGCTGGTGGATATTAAAGACTTTGTGATCCTCCACCTTCCATTTGAGGATGCCCCACATGCCTTGGAGGTGTGTTTGGGGTCGTTATCATGTAGGAATACTGCCCTGCGGCTCAGTCTCTGAAGGGAGGGGATTATGCTCTGCTTCAGTATGCCACAGTACATGTTGGAATTCATGGTTCCCTCAATGAACTGTAGTTCCCCAGTGCCGGCAGCACTCATGCAGTCCCAGACCATGACACTCCCACCACCATGACACTCCCACCAGTGTGTTGAGTTATTTTGAGGGGACAGAAAATTTACACTGTTATACATGCTGTCACATTAAAAGATATAGATATAGTTACATAGTAGGTGAGGTTGAAAAAAGACACAAGTCCATCAAGTCCAACCTATGTGTGTGATTATGTGTCAGTATTACATTACATATCCCTGTATATTGCGGTCATTCAGGTGATTATCTAATAGTTTCTTGAAGCTAACAATGCTCCCCGCTGAGACCACCGCCTGTGGAAGGGAATTCCACATCCTTGCCGCTCTTACAGTAAAGAACCCTCTACGTAGTTTAAGGTTAAACCTCTTTTCTTCTAATTGTAATGAGTGGCCACGAGTCTTATTAAACTCTCTTCTGCGAAAAAGTTTTATCCCTATTGTGGGGTCACCAGTACAGTATTTGTAAATTGAAATCATATCCCCTCTCAAGCATCTCTTCTTCAGAGAGAATAAGTTCAGTGCTCGCAACCTTTCCTCATAACTAAGATCCTCCAGATCCTTTATTAGCTTTGTTGCCCTTCTTTGTACTCGCTCCATTTCCAGTACGTCCCTCCTGAGGACTGGTGCCCAGAACTGGACAGCATACTCCAGGTGCGGGCGGACCAGAGTCTTGTAGAGCGGGAGAATTATCGTTTTATCTCTGCAGTTGATCCCCCTTTTAATGCATGCCAATATTCTGTTTGCTTTATTAGCAGCAGCTTGGCATTGCATGCCATTGCTGAGCCTATCATCCACTAGGACCCCCAGGTCCTTTTCCATCCTAGATTCCCCCAGAGGTTCTCCCCCAGTGTATAGATTGCATTCATATTTTTGCCACCCAAATGCATTATTTTACATTTTTCTACATTGAACCTCATTTGCCATGTAGTCGCCCACCCCATTAATTTGTTCAGGTCTTTTTGCAAGATTTCCACATCCTGCGGAGAAGTTATTGCCCTGCTTAGCTTAGTATCGTCTGCAAATACAGAGATTGAACTGTTTATCCCATCCTCCAGGTCGTTTATGAACAAATTAAATAGGATTGGTCCCAGCACAGAACCTTGGGGAACCCCACTACCCACCCCTGACCATTCTGAGTACTCCCCATTTATCACCACCCTCTGAACACGCCCTTGTAGCCAGTTTTCAATCCATGTACTCACCCTATGGTCCATGCCAACGCACCTTATTTTGTACAGTAAACGTTTATGGGGAACTGTGTCAAATGCTTTTGCAAAATCCAGATACACCACGTCTACGGGCCTTCCTTTATCTAGATGGCAACTCACCTCCTCATAAAAGGTTAATAGATTGGTTTGGCAAGAACGATTCTTCATGAATCCATGCTGATTACTGCTAATGATATCATTCTTATTACTAAAATCTTGTATATAGTCCCTTATCATCCCCTCCAATATAATAAAATATTTATAAAAATGTGAGGGGTGTATTCACTATTTGTGAGATACTGTATCTGCCTACACTCCATCTGCCATATTCAGGATACAGTTCTAACTGCTGGTGAAGACAATCTTAGGCTTTGCGCTTTGGACATTGCTGTTACTGCTATTTAAAGGAACCCACCCCCTTATACTTATGAAAGCTCGATTCTCATTAGGATTTAAGGTGAAAAAAGCCGTCCTGGGATCCCCTGTTAGTGGCATCATAAAATTACAGTAATTACTAGTCCATTTCAGCACCATTTCTGCATTTGATTGCTGTCTGTTTTATGTAACCCGTTATTCTGTAACTGAGATTTCCTACTGTAATTCAATTCTTTCAAGGATCTTCTCACCTGAGCCTTGGCCGTTTAACCAGGACTCAGTTGATCTAAATTCTGTCATTTAACTCCCTTTTTGAACTAGTAAAATCAGAGAGTCACTTATCCACAGTGTGTTGGTGTGTCATTTAACTGTGTAACCAAAATGTCTGAACCCAGAGTGTCAGGTGGGCTGAAAGGTTTGCAGGGACATGGAGGTGCAGATAAACAGGTAACGCAAAGCAATCCCAAGGGGGCAGTGCTACAGTACCATTCAGCTCAAGTTTGTAAATGTTGGGGGCATGGTCTAACCCCGCTAGAAGATGGACGTCTAACTCCGGAGCTCCCGCCGCCACAGTTAACTACTGCTGAGTAGGGATGAGCCAAACACCCACTGTTCGGTTCGCACCAGAACATGCAAACAGGCAAAAAATTTGTTCGAACACACAAACAACGTTAAAGTCTATGGGACACGAACGTGAATAATCTAAAGTGCTAATTTTAAAGGCTTATATGAAGTTATTGTCATAAAAAGTGTTTGGAGACCTGGGTCCTGCCCCAGGGGACATGAATCAATACAAAAAAAAGTTTTAAAAACTGACGTTTTTTTCGGGAGCAGTGATTTTAATAATGCTTAAAGTGAAACAATAAAAGTGTAATATTCATTTAAATTTTGTACCTGGGGGATGTCTATAGTATGCCTCTAAAGGGGCGCATGTTTCCCGTGTTTAGAACAGTCTGACAGCAAAATGACATTTCAAAGGAAAAAAGTAATTTAAAACTACACGCGGCTATTAATGAATTGCCGGTCCGACAATACACATAAAAGTTCATTGATAAAAACGGCATGGGAATTCCCCACAGGGGAACCCCGAACCAAAATAAAAAAAAATGAAGTGGGGGGTCCCCCTAAATTCTATACCAGGCCCTTCAGGTCTGGTATGGATATTAAGGGGAACCCCGGCCAAATTTTTTTTTTTAAATGGCGTGGGGTCCCTCTCAAAATCTATACCAGACCCTTTAGGTCTGGTATGGATTTTAAGGGGAATCCGTGCCAAAATTAAAAAAAAATGGCATGGCCCCCCCCAAAAATCCATACCAAACCCTTATCTGAGCACGCAACCTGGTAGGCCGCAGGAAAAAAGGGGGGACGAGAGAGCGGCCCCCCTAATTAACCGTACCAGGCCCATGCCCTCAACATTGGGAGGGTGCTTTGGGGTAGCCCCCCAAAACACCTTGTCCCCATGTTGATGGGGACAAGGGCCTCATCCCCACAACCCTTGGCCGGTGGGGGGCTTATTGGAATCTGGGAACCCCCTTTAACAAGGGAACCCCCAGATCCCGGCCCTCCCCCCTGTGTGAAATGGTAAGGGGGTACAAAAGTACCCCTACCATTTCACAAAAAAAGTGTCAAAAATGTTAAAAATGACAAGAGACAGTTTTTGACAATACCTTTATTTAAATGCTTCTTCTTTCTTCTTTCTTCTATTTTCTATCTTCTATCTTCTATCTTCCTTCGGTTTCTTCCTCCATCTTCATCTTCTTCTGGTTCTTCTGGTTCTTATTTCGGTGTTCTCGTCCGGCATCTTCCTCCGCGGCGCCGGCATCTTCTTCCCTTCTTCTTCTCGGGCCGCTCCACATCCGCCATGATGGGAGGCTCCCGCTGTGTGATGCTTCTACTCTTCTGACGGTTCTTAAATAACAGAGGTGACCCCGCCCCCCTCTGACACAAGTCCCCGTACGTCATAGGGGGCGGAGTCACCGGGTGGTCCCGCCCTCCGTTATTTAAGAACCATCAGAAGAGGAGAAGCGTCATACAGCGGGAGCCTCCCATCACGGTGGATGCGGAGCGGCCCAAGAAGACGAAGGGAAGAAGACGCCTCGGAGGAAGATGCCAGACGAGAACACCGGAGGAAGAACCAGAAGAACCAGAAGAATAAGAAGATGGAGGAAAACACCGAAGGAAGATAGAAGATAGAAGAAAGAGGATAGAAGATAGAAGAAAGAAGATAGAAGAAAGAAGAAGCATTTAAATAAAGGAATTGTCAAAAACTGTCTCTTGTCATTTTTAACATTTTTGACACTTTTTTTGTGAAATGGTAGTACCCCCTTACCATTTCACACAGGGGGGAGGGCCAGGATCTGTGGGTCCCTTGTTAAAGGGGGCTTCCAGATTCTGATAAGCCCCCCTGCCCGCAGACCCCCACAACCACCGGGCAAGGGTTGTGGGGATGAGGCCCTTGTCCCCATCAACATGGGGACAAGGTGTTTTAAGGGGCTACCCCAAAGCACCCTCCCAATGTTGAGGGCATGTGGCCTGGTATGGTTCAGGAGGGGGGGCACTCTCTCATCCCCCCCTCTTATCCTGTGGCCTGCCAGATTGCATGCTTGGATAAGGGTCTGGTATGGATTTTTGGGGAGACCCCACGCCTTTTTTTCTTTAAATTTTGGCCGGGGTTCCCCTTAATATCTATACCAGACCTGAAGGGCCTGGTATGGAATTCAGGGGGACCCCCACGTCATTTTTTTTTAAATTTTGGTTCGGGGATCCCCTGTGGGGAATTCCCATGCCCTTTTTATCAATGAACTTTTAAGTGTATTGTTGGACCGGCAATTCATTAATAGCCGCGAGTAGTTTTAAATGACTTTTTTCCTTTGAAATGTCATTTTGCTGTCAGACTGTTCTAAACACGGGAAACATGCGCCCCTTTACAGGCATACTATAGACACCCCCAGGTACGAAATTTAAAGGAATATTACACTTTTATTGTTTCTCTTTAAGCATTATTAAAATCACTGCTCCTGAAAAAACGGCAGTTTTTAAAACTTTTTTTTGCATTGATCCATGTCCCCTTGGGCAGGACCCGGGTCCCCAAACACTTTTTATGACAATAACTTGCATACAAGCCTTTGAAATTAGCACTTTTGATTTCTCCCATAGACTTTTAAAGGGTGTTCTGTGGCATTCGAATTTGCCGCGAACACCCCAAATTGTTCGCTGTTCGGCGAACTTGCGAACAGCCAATGTTCGAGTCGAACATGAGTTTGACTCGAACTCGAAGCTCATCCCTATTCAGGATCTCTCCAGCATCACCCTGCAGCACCGTAGGGACCTGAAACCTCTGCTAGACATACTATACATACTATGCACTCAGGGGATACCTTACAGGTGGAAGTTCCCCTTCTGTCTTTCTGCTACCGCACAGGGCCGTACCGAATTGCTGAAGGTACCTAAAGACATACCACATTTCTGCAACACCCTAGGCATCCTGCTGATTTATGTCCCTAACTGGTACGCAGAATTCCACCGTACAGTAACCAGGAGCCCATGGAGGAGCAACCGGAGGAGCCCATGGATAAACAAAACACCCGGTACCGCAGACGCCGGTCCCCCTCAGGAACCCGGAGCCACCCAGGCACCCACAGTTCCCGCCGTGATGCAAGCCCAACTGACTCACCGAGAACAAGGAGAGCCCAATGTGGCTGCTAACAGCGCATCGGGACCCCCCGGATTACCGGTTACCTCCAGACATGTTCGACACAGTTACCTCCCCCATGGGTACTCAGTGTTTTTCTGTTATTGTTGTGCCATGTTTGGCTTCTATGAGTTCCAACTGACTGTTGTTTTAATTGACTTAGCCTTCTTAACAACACTCTGTTTTGGTATTACGGACCATAGTATCCTTAACTATGCTTGCCTACACTCCTCATTAACTTTTCTCTACGCTAAGGCCGCCCACATGCACGGACAAAAACCACTGTGATCCCGCAGTGAAAGGCTGAAACTCCGATTCCCACAACACCCAGCGACCTGCCACCTGTCCTATGCAGGAAGACCTGTGAACTATTAGTGCAACCTACTTCCGGCTTTGCACTCCCCAGGAAACAACACAGCGCAAGGACCATCTCTCCCACATTGCTGTGTCTATGGACTGGGTAATGGATGCTTCTACCCGGGGCGCAACCTTTACAACACCTGCACGGACGGAAAAAAGACTCACCGACCCTCTACCCTAAGGTACCCCAATGACTATGCTAATTATGAATATTCGATTTCCCAGAAACTGTAAAAGAGACCTTAGATAGCTGGTAGGACCGATGAACCCTCATAGCCAATTTACTAATGGAAGCTTTACTATACCGCCAGCCCTACCGGCCTTCTTCTTACTGTCCTGCAGCGCCAATCTAATCGCAACAGGAGCAATTCGCCTCTCCTCCTGGACTATCAACGAAGCCCCATAGTGCCCCTACAGCAAGACCAAGACTTTTTTGGATACCCCCATCATTCCCTTGGTCCCTTGTCCCTCTTCATCACAAGGAAAGACTCCCTTCCTAAGTTGGTAACTAGGCTGACCCGACTGAGACCATCAGCTCCTTCCGTGGCTTCTCTTGGATGCCCCTTATCTCTCATAATATGTGGGAACATGAACTAACTACATAGCGTGAACACCTAACCTGCTAATATGGTATATGCTATAGTCAGGAAACAGGGTGTAGTCACTCCGATTTAGGGTGCACACACTGCTTTCGCCCTGTAACTTACTGATTCTACTAGATATTGATGCAGGCGGATAGATTCCCCACCGCCTCATCGGTACTCCTGTAGTGTTTACTACACCCGACTCAAATCTACAACCAATACAACCGACCAATACAACCGACCCCCCTCTTGTTTTTTCCTTTTTTAATTTTTATTATTTTTTTTTACCTGACTACCCCCTACCCCCCCACACCCCTCCCCTCATGGCGGAGGACATTGGTCCACATGCCATGCTATACCGTGCTAATCAACCCCACACGCAACTCAAGATTTGCTCTATAAACATCTATGGACTTAACATCCCTGAAAAGAGAACACAATTACTTTACTCTCTCCAGAAAACTAAGGCTCACATAGCTCTTATTCAGGATATCCATTTTAGAACAGATAGTATCCCCAAATTGCACAACAAACACTTTCCGACGGTCTATCATGTGTCAAATAAAGATGCCAAATCCAAGGGAGTATCTGATCTAATAGCTAAACATTGCCCATTCCAAATATCAGAAGTCCAAAGGGACCCACAGGGGAGGTTCTTATTTCTCAAAAGCCCATCACGATTGTAAATGTCTACGCCCCAAACACTCAACAAGTTACCTTCTTCCGCAAAACATTCCGACAACTTCTGACATTCCAATCAGGCACTCTAATCGTCGGTGGCGACTTTAATGTAGCCCTGAACCCCTCCCTTGACACATCTAATGGCCTGTATTCCTTAACTTGCAGAGCCCTCCGAGCAATAAAATTACAATTCAACGACCTAACGCTACATGATACTTGGCACACACTGCATCCCAAAGATAAAGACTTCACCTTTTTTTCCCCGCCACATAACAAGTACTCCGGACTTGATAACCTCTTCCTCTCCCAAAATGACCTATCCTTTCTCACTAACGCCACTATTGAACCCATGATACTTTCAGACCACAACCCCATCACCGTCACACTAACTCTCCCTACGACACATGTCAGATCTAATATCTGGTGCCTTGACAATTCCCTCCTAACAGATCTGGGGATCTCTCAAAAAATTACTAAGAGCCTTTCCCATTACTTTAATGAAAACGGGAGACTCCTCTGCAACAATTTGGGCTGTGCACAAGTGTTTAATTAGGGGTGAATTCATCTCTTTGGCAGCCAAAAGGAATAAACTCAGGAAGGCACGAATTGATGAACTCGCTAAACTTATTCACACATTGGAACAAGCGCACAAATATTCTTTGGCATGCTAGCTCCTTGACTGAACTGTTACAAACCAGGAAAGAACTCCTGGGAGAATTACACAAAACGCTAAAACGTAAATATGCTCTTACCCAAAAATGATTTTATGAATTTGGCAACAAATCTAGGAAGCTGTTAGCCAGAGCCCTACAGGTCAAAAAAGCGGCCCACACTATCCACACAATAAAAGACCCCTCTGGCAACACCTTAGCTACATCAGAAGACATTGCAGATCAATTCGTACAGTACTCCTCCAAATTGTACAATCTCCCCACCTCACAACCAACAACCACCCCCAATGACCGGACGGCAGCAATTCAGGACCTACAACAATATGGCCCAACTCCTCTCACCATTGAAGAATCCACAGGCCTAGACCTCCCGTTCAGCATTGAAACAATTAAAGACAGGCAAAAGCTCAGGCCCGGATGGCCTGACTGTCAGCTATTATAAGTCCTTCACCGACGCCCTCATCCCCCAGCTTGTTAAGGCTTTCAATGACCTCTCACCCTCTAACATCGCCAACAAAGATATACTAGAGGCCCACATTACCCTAATTCTAAAACAGGGCAAAGACGCCACATTGGTATCGAACCATCGTTCCATATCACTTCTTAATGTAGACGTGAAACTTTACACTAAAGCTCTAGCAAACCGCATTCTTCCCCTGCTCCCGAGATTAATCTCTCTGGACCAAGTTGATTTTGTCCCTGGTAGGGAGGCCAGGGATAACATCCACTCAGGGCTTCTTCCTATCAATAGACGTGGAGAAGGCACTCAACAGAGTGGCCTGGGACTAAATGGAGGCGACACTATGCGCGATAGGACTACCACATCGACTACTCCAGATGATTCTAGCTCTTTACTCGTCCCCTACAGGTAAAATCAGGGTTAACGGCCGCCTGTCAAACACCTTCTCCATTTCAAATGGCACTCGCCAGGGATGTCCCCTATCCCCCTTAATTTTCATACTCACCATGGAACCTCTACTCCTCAAACTGAGTGATAACTCGGATATCAAAGGTGTTGCTATCAATGATACAAAATATAAAATAGCGGCCTTCGATATTCTACTCTTTTTGACAGACCCTATAAACACCATCCCCAACCTCCTCAAAGACTTTGCGTTTTTCAAAAGACTCTCTAATCTGAAAATTAATTTCGCAAAGTCCAAAGCTCTGAACATCACCATCTCAACTGCACTCATTACACAATGTAAAAGTAATTTCCCCTTTGGCTGGGAACCCTAGGCTATCAAAATCCCTACCAGGGTAAATAACCTCTATGCGCAAGACTTTCAACCTGTTCTCCAAGTCATCCAGGGAGACCTTCATAAATGGCACGCAGGTCCCTTTTCTTGGTTTGGTAGAATATCCTAAAAATGAATGTGCTACCAAGACTTCTCTATCTCTTTCAAGCAATCCCCATCAAACTCCCCCCTGCCTTCTTCTCGTCTTACAAAAGAATGTGCAGAAACCTCATTTGGACCTCTAGAAAATCCAGATTAATCTGGGAAAGATTGACTTTCCCCAAACTGCAAGGGGGTCTAGGCCTCCCAGACATTCAAAAATATCACTGGGCATGTCACCCGACTAGAATAGTCGATTGGCATGTACATAGGAATAGTAAGGACTGGATTCAGCTTGAGAGTTCCTTTGCTCAGATCCCGCTATCCCATTTGCCTTGGATCAACCACATCCATGCTCCTAAAGGATTTACTTCACACCCGCTAATTAATGCCACCCTGCTGCACTTCAGAGCTGCCTGCAAAAAACTGAACTTAAAGCCGTCACCAGGACCCATGACTCCTCTAGACATTAACCCAGATTTTCCACCGGGCCTGTCTCTACACAACCCAACCGGCGTACCACACAGACCCCACATAAGAGCTCAGCAATTTTTCCAGAACAATGAACTTCTGTCCTACCAAGCAATGTCTTCTAAATTCCCAGAATATAACATTCCCTTCTTTAAATTTCTACAAATACAACACTTCTTCCAAGACACCAAACCCAACACAATGTAGCACCGGAAATACGCACCATTCGAACTACTTTGTAACCGCGAAGAACCCCAAAGGCACCTAATCTCGACTGTGTATGCGCTCCTCGTCTTGAACCACCACATCAAAGATGACAAAATTGTCCGACAATGGAAATCAGACCTCAATATAGATCTATCCAATGAGGAGTGGGAGCGCATATACAATCATATCCACAAAGGTTCCATCAATGTCTCTACCCAAGAAAGCAGATACAAGATATTCTCAAGGTGGTACAGGACACCCGATAAGATCCACAAATTTCATCCCAGTCTTTCCCCTGGAGATGCAATACGGCGCAAGGTTCACTATTACACATTTGGTGGGAATGTTCACTCATAAAACCGTTTTGGATAGAAATACACTGCCTAATTACCCAAATTACTACAGACAACCCAGATTTTACACCTGCACAATTTCCACTTCCATTCCTCTGTCAACTTACAAAAAATCCCTTGTCCTACACCTAATTAATGCGGCCAATCAATGTATCCCGGTCCACTGGAGAATCACCTCCTACAGTTACTGAATGGTTCCAACAGGTTGATAGAACGGCAGAGATGGAAAACCTCATACACCAGGCCAGAGACAACCCAATTAAATACAGGGAAACATGGACACAATTCAGAGAATCCACAGAGGCTAACAGTCCGAATAATGACTCACCCTCCACAACATAAAGATATCCATCTCTAGACCCCGTAAACTCACCATGGATCTCCACCCCCCCCATCCTCTGACCCCCTCCAAACTACTTTGTTGACTGACTATTTTTACCAGACATCTGAACAATGGTTTTATCGGCCTCCACAGCTAGGTATACACACCTGCATGGTTTTTAGAGCTCTGCACCACATACCTCTCCCAGGCTTTTTACGCCTGGGCCCCACACACTTATAGATAGGGCTCACCTAAAGAAGGCACTATACCGACCTTACTCACTCCACGTATGCACATACCTACAGCCCCCATCCAGTCACAGTCAGATCCCTTTAGGGGTGACTGAGGACGGGGCTAGTTGCCATCGGTATACATCTCTCCATGGATCCGAGCCCATCGCATAACAACACCACAACCCTCCAAATACGGAGTTACGTTAAACACCTCATGACTACATCTATAATGGCCAAACTACCCACACAGGGATACGAACATATCTAACTATGATAGTTCAAGTTTACCTCATGCGTCAGGACTCAAGATGTCGACTAACCATGCCTTTGTTGTTATACGCAATGTTTGCCTTTCATCAATCTCTTTGATGGCAATTTACTGTACTTTATGCTTCTGATTATTGTAAATCTGTAAAATGTTAATAAAATTTCTTTGAGAAAAAAAAGTTTGTAAATGTTGAACACAGACCCTAATGGGAGGGCTGATTGCCAATTTAAGCAAGCTGCTAGCAGGCTTCAGCACTTCTTAAAGCTAGCAGTTATAGATTTATATTGGGAGCTTCTGATTTCTCTGGGTTTACCTTAAGGCCTAATTTGTTTTCAATTGACCCAAAGATTCAAATAAGTTTGGAAGGGTAGTGTGAGGGGGATAATAAAAAGAAGCAAATCATCAGCAAAAAAAATAAATTGTAATGCTTATTCCTGTTTTCCATGTCCAGTATATTAGGACTTGTTTGAATAGCAATGGCCAAAGTTTTAATTGCTATGATAAATAAAAGGCGCAACAATGGACACCCTTGTCGAGTGTCTGAGTTAATGTTGTGCTGATTTATAAGCTTTCATATTTATTTGAGTTGAAGGAGCAAAATACAAAGTCTGAATAAAAGTAAGAAATTTAGGGCTGAATTCAATTTGAACAAAATTTGAAACAATTAGAGCCACAATACTGTATCAAATGCCTTGCATAAATAAAATTACAGTAAAATCCCCTTTCTCTGCCAGCTTCCATCCCAATTAGATCTTAGTAAAGAGATAAAGTCTATTTCTCTCCTGATTTGATCTGTCTCCTGACTGTTTGGGACAAAGCTCACCTTCTTCCTACTTCTTTCTTTGTTATATTTTTATCCTAAAAATAGGAATGAAATTTCTTAAAGCGTAACTTCACTCAAGGTGAGTACTGGTCTTCTGCAAAGGTAAGTGTTCTAAAATAAAAGGCATTAGCTACAGTATTTGTAGCTGCTGACTTTTAATTTTTTGGGTGGCAAACCTGAGAACCACTTTAAGTACTGTTTCAGGCTTTTCAGGGAAAGTCCTATCAGACTTCCTTATTTTAGGGATAGCGATGATATTGGAGTGGGGACTCAATTTCCTTGCCAAGAGAGTACCTGGTTGGTCAGCTTGCAATTAAAATGTTGTGGTCATCCTTAAAGGTTTTTCTCTGCTTTCATTGTGAGGCAGACATTCAATTACAATATATCCTCTTCTATTTTACTCCACAAATCTAAATTGGGGTATTATTATGTTTTTTGATTAACCACTTCCATACCTGGCCTATTCTGCCACTCCTCTCCTACATGTAAATATCATAATTTTTTTGCTAGAAAATTACTCAGAACCCCCTAACATTATATTTTTTTTTCTAGCAGACACCCTAGGGAATAAAATAGTGGTCAGTGCATATCTTGCACGGTATTTGTGCAACAATTTTTCAAACACTTTTTATGAATTAAAAAATACCAAAACAGTAAAGTTAGCCCAATTTTTTGTATAATGTGAAAGATGATGTTACACCGAGTAAATAGATACCAAACATGTCAGGCTTTAAAACTGCGCACACTCATGGAATGGCACCAAACTTCGGTACTTAAAAATTTCCATAGGCGGCGCTTTACATTTTTTTACAGGTTACCAGTTTAGAGTTACAGAGGAGGACTAGTGCTGGAATGATTGCTAGTGCCCTAACACATGCGGCGATACCTCATATGTGTGGTTTGAACGTCGTTTACATATGTGGGCAGGACTTACATGTGCGTTTGCTTCTGAGTGCGAGCTACCTGAAACAGGGGGGTTTTAATTTTTTTTTATTGTTTATTTTACTTTATTTTAATTTTTTTACACTTTCTCTTTTACATTTTTTTATCACTTTTATTCCTATTACAAGGAATGAAGAGATGTGGGGTAAATAAGACCCCACATCTCTCCTCCAGGCTGGAAAGCATGAGATCAAAAAAAAATCTCATGATCATGGCTTTGTTTACAAGGACGTGACGTCATGAAGCCGTGTCCGGGCCTCCGACGGTCATAGAGATGACTGGTGACCATCTGGTCACCAGTCATCTCTATGGTCATCATCCAGCGACGGCCAATTCTTTCTCCAGGTCCCCGATGGCACAGGAGAGACCGGAGAAGCACCGGAAGGCAGCGGGAAGGGGGATGTCCCTTCCCGTCGCCTGTAAGAAAGATCAAGTGGCGGAGCTGCCGATATGATCATTCTTATGGTGCACAGAATCGCTGGCTGAAAACGAGGACGCCTTGGGCTGGAAGTGGTTAAAATTTGTTAATGCAAATTATTTTTTTCATGATGATTGCTTCTGCATGTTTTTTATATTTAAAAACTGAATAGGAGTCCTCCTAGTAGTGACCTTAGGTGCAGCCAAATTTACTCCCGGAGATGTTTGATCTGATTTAGTAATAAATAAAGAATAGTTGAAGATGCTGTTCAATATCAAAACAAACAGATGGATTAATTAAAAGTACCTCATTCAAATGCCATATAAAAGTAGTGTGATGTTGCTGGATTTCTAACAGTAGCAGTAGTTGGGGAGTGGTCAAACCATGGGACCTCAAAAATCTTTGATGATGTAAATAAAGGTATACCAGAGGATAAAGTAAAGATGTAGTCAGTTCTACAATAAGTGGAGTGCACATTGGAATAGAAAATGTAGTCATGTTAAGTTCTCTCCAAACATACACTAAATTGTGGTGATATAATAATCTGGCCAATCTGGTTGCAGCCTTACTTGAATGTTTGAGATGGGATTTACTAGGCTTAGTTTTATTGTGTATGGAAAGGGGCAAATTCAAGCCTCCCCCAAAGATTATGGTCCCTTCAAAAAGTGGAGTAAGAGCATTAATTTAAAGAAAGTAATTGTCCTGTATTGGATGCTTAATAGGACAAAATGGTTACCTTAGCCCCCTCTATTTCACAGTGTATAGGAAGGTATCCACTCTCAGGGTCTCTGACTAAGGTATAGGGTATCATTTAAAAAGGCAACTAGACAACCTTCTTACCTTATTTTGGGCATTAGCTAAGAAAAACTGAGGGTATTGCTTATGGAGGAATTTGAGTTATACGTAACAAGGAAATGGGTTTCTTGCAATTTTCAATTTTGTGTGGTAGACATACCGTAGTGGCATAGAGATGAAAATGATCTTACTCAGGGCCTTACTCAGGATTAGGGATGAGTCAGCAGTTTGAGTGGAACGTAAGTACGACTCGAACATCGGGTGTTTGTTTGTTCTAAAACTAACCAAACATATTGGGCGTTCGCGGGAAATTCGAGTGCGCCCCATAATGCACTGCGAGATTTCAGTGCATTGTTGTATGATGATTGGCCAAAGCATGCACCTGACCTGCATGCTTTGGCCAATAACAGCGTGCTCTGTTGAGTAAGCCATAATTGGTCAAAGACAGGATGCCTTTGGCCAATCATGGTTCAGGGGGACCAAGTCCACGCCCCACACCATATAAGGCCTAGTGGCTGTGTGTAGTGTTGTTGGCGTGAACAGAGAGATAGCTTGAGTTAGATTAAGCAGGCAGGTTATTCAGTTAGTGGCAGTGTATTTGATATATATATATATACAGTCAGCCTAATATATATATTGTTTATATATATATTTATTGTGTATGCAAAAGACACCCATGCATGAAAAAGGAAATGAAGGAATTGGGGCAGTGAAGAAACAACCAATATAAATAATACAGGTTGGGTATGACTATGGGAAAGCCTGAGGGAGGGAACAGTGGCAATAGATAATAAGAAGGTAAGGAAAAGGGTATGAACCTACAAAAGCTCATGTACAGTATATATTTCAGACAGTTCAAATGATGCTGATCAACCCTTACACACAGAGACATATTATATTAAATTACTGTATTGATCTCTATATCTTCGTTGAGACCATTAGGTGCCATACTGTTTAAAGGTAAATATCCAAAAAGTTTCTTGCCTGCATAGGCGTTGGAATCTTTTGGCAGGGGTAAAATGGTCTGGTCTAAAAAGGGTCAATGACCCACACATTTAAATCTGTAATGTTTTGTTGATGATGGGTGGTAAAATGACGAGCAGTACTATATAAAGGATTGTTCCCCTGTACTGCTCTTCTGTGTTCTCCAAACCTGGCACGCAGAGTCCTGATGGTTCTGCCTACATACAGCAGCCCACAGGGACAGGAGATGCAATATATGACGTAGGTGGTAGAGCAATTAAAAAAGGACTTTAGGGTATGTTGATTACCATTAGTGTTGAAAGTTTTTTTGCCATGTGTGACATGGGAACAGGTAAGACATAATGCTTTCTTGCACCGGTACATGCCTACTAGTGGAATGAGGGTAAGTTGTTTTGATATAAGAGATTTTTTCTGAACTGGGATTTTGCTTGGAGCAATCTTAGTCTTCACATTGGGGGCCCTGCGATAAGCAAATTGGGGAACAGTGGGTAAGGAAGGTGCTAAATGGGGGTCTTGAGCTAGAATCGGCCAGTGTTTTTTTATGATCCGTTCCATTCTTTTATGACTAGCATTGAACTGGGTAATGAATCTAGTGGTGGATTCTGTTTTCTGAATCTTGGGATTAGGTAGGGTGTCTGTCAGATAAAAGGAAGCAGCTTCATTAATGTACTAGAGGGATAACCTTTATCTACAAATTTTTTGGAGAGAGTGGTACATTGAGAGCTATAGTCTTCTAATCTGGTGCAATTTCTCCTGAGTCGATGGAACTGGCTCTTGGGTATGTTGTTCACCCACCTAGGATGGTGGCAACTAGAAAAATGCAAAAATGAATTTCCGGCTGTTGGTTTGGTATAGTTCCCGGTGGCAATCTGGTTGTTAATATGGAATAATTCTAGATCTAAAAAACAGATCGATTCTGAATCCATAGTTGATGTAAATGATAAACCAAATGAGTTGTTGTTACAGTAGGTAATGAAGTCTTGCACGGAACTGGAGGAACCGTCCCAGATGATAATGATGTCATCTATATAACGACCGTAGAAGACCAGGTGTGCAGAGAAGGGATTATTCTCCCAGATGTACCTGGTCTCCCACAGTCCCATAGTCAGGTTAGCATAGCTAGGTGCGAAGTTTTCTCCCATAGCTGTCCCCTGTTTCTGTAGATAGAACTGGCCATCAAAGGTAAAATAATTGTGTTCTAAACAAAATTTTGTGGCAGAAATAGTAAAATCAATCTGGGATGGATTCAGAAGGGGATTAGAGTGGAGGTAATGTGAGATAGCTTGGAGCCCTACTTGATGAGGTATGGAAGTATAGAGTGAACAAACGTCCAAGGAGACCCACAAGTAGCAAGACTCCCATCTATAGGGATGTAAAAGGTCTATCAGATGGGTGCCATCTTTTATGTAAGATGGGAGGGACTGAGCCAGTGGCTGTAAAAACTGATACTTATGTATCACTGTATAGTGAGTAGCTGGTGGTGATGCTGTTCATAGATGCTACTATGGGACGACCGGGTGGTTTATTGGGATATTTATGTATCTTGGGCAAATGATAAAGGGTTTTAGAAAAAATGCTGTCTCTAGTTTGGTAAGGATACCCTGTCCTAATGCTTGTGTGACTAGAATCTTGGACTCTTCGATGAATTTAGCTAATGGGTTTTCAGTTTCTCGTAAGTTTGAGTATCAGATAAGAGATAAGTCTCCTGGAGGTAGTCGGATCTATTTTGTAGCACGATCCCCCCCCCCCTTTATCGGCGGATTTGATAATGATATCCATATTAGTACTGAGGGATTTTAATGCTGTGAGTTCCTGAGGATTAAGATTACGAGTGGAATATTGGGTTTTGGAAGATTCAGAGGAACAGAGGCCTAAGAGGTCCTTGTACACAACTTGATAGTAGGTCGTTAGGAAGGGGCCTTTGAATTGGGTGGGGTTGAAAATGGATTTAGGTCTAAAGGAAGTGTGTTGTATTGGTAGAGTAGGCTGGGAGTATTGAGACCATGCTATCAGGTCATCATCCTCATTAATATTCCATAGTTCGCATAAATCTAAAATAGCTTGTTGGTCAGCTGAATTGTCCAATGGGAGGTGCAGGTCTTCCGACATGGTGGTAACTGTTATGGGAGTTTTTTTGTCTTTAATATTGAAATGTCCTTTAAGTGTGAGGTCAAGAATAAATTTATTTAAGTCCTTGAATAAGGTGAATGGATTGGGAAAAGTGGTAGGGGCGAAATTGAGGCCACGGGATAACAAGGAAGTTTCATGTTCATTAAGTGTATAGGAGGATAAATTGAAAAATTTTATAGTTTCCGCACTTTTTGTGGGTGGAGTAGCTCTAGATTTTCGGTGTCCCCCTCTCCTGCCTCTTCGACGTTTTTTCTTTTTGACTGAGATGGAGTTAGGCTGGATGAGGGGGTCTGAACTAAAAAAAAGGCGAAGTGAATATGTCAAGAGAGAGATGCTCAACCATCCTAGTATCATTCGTGGGGTCTTGGTTAATGGTGGATGAGCAAGTGAGATCAGTGGAAGATGGATCAGGGTTGGCAGAAACCAGATCAGCATAAATGGTGGTGGAAGGTTTGGGGGAAAGGGGTAAATAGGGGGGAGAATGGGAACAAGATCCAGAGGGATGGGGTAGAGACTGATTAGTATGACCAACTAGAGATTAAGCGAGAAGTAAATGGTCAACTATAACAGGACTAAGAGAGGCCGGAGGGGAGGAAGTGGATATGGGTGCCAAATTGGTACTGGGAGAAATCAAATCATTTTTGGGGGGTGAGGTCTGAATATGTTCAATGATGGGTGGGGTACTGGACTGGGGTGGGGTAGGAGTGGGGGGGGAATGGTATGTTTGGATCTCCAATTGAACACTCTATTGTGAGAGTAGTCATCAAGATCTCTACTGAGTTTTCCTAAGCATCATTTGAACTGTCTGAAATATATACTGTACATGAGCTTTTGTAGGTTCATACCCTTTTCCTTACCTTCTTATTATCTATTGCCACTGTTTCCTCCCTCAGGCTTTCCCATAGTCATACCCAACTTGTATTATTTATATTGGTTGTTTCTTCACTGCCCCAATTCCTTTATTTCCTTTTTCATGCATGGGTGTCTTTTGCATACCCAATCGTTTATAGTCATACCCATTTATGCCAATTTTCTAGTTAAACTCATTTCTCAATACATCATACATATTATTACAATTTTGTCCCATTGTTGACAATTTTCATATATATATATATATATACTTTTTATATATATATATATATATATTCTCTATTATTCCCCCTTCTTATTCTTTATTTTTACCTCTGCTTGGTGCACCAAACTCATTTCACTCCTCTCATTCCTTCAGTATGTTGTGCTCTGTTTATGTTGTTGCCTAGCAACCGACTCCATAGTTTCCATATAAAGGACACTTGCTCCACTAGCCCGCTAGATCTGAAGAAAATGCGGAAGCATTGAAACGCGTCATCTGACACGTCCATACGTCACTTCCGCTCTTTCATTTCGGGTACAGTGTTTGCGTTCCACGCTGGTTCCCATCCGCTTCCTGTTTCCTGCCACGGTCCTGGCTCTCCATGTCCCAGTAGATGCCTGCTCTCCTTGCGGACACTCGGATCTTTCCATCTCCCACGCAGCTCAGCACCCACAGCAGAGACCCCATAGACTACCCGCACACTCCAGTGCTGATATCATCTTAAACCGGAACCTGCACTATGTATCGCCGCTAACACCGAAGGAAGACGTCCCTGGACCAGCTATATGTCATTTGCCTGTATTCATCTTGTTCCTGTGAGTAGCCATTTGGCTGTTGTTTTTATAAATTTTAATAAAACCTTTATGATACTGCACTTAGATTGGCGCTTCTTGCCCTTCTTTCCTACATTGTCTTTCAGAGTTGTTGCTTCCACTCTCAAGTAAGCTGCCGCTGGTGCACAGTATCAGATTCCCTTGAACCATATTACTTCATTGACATTTAATTTTTGTCATCTTCTGGACGTTTTTGGTAGAGTCTACATTTGTATTTGCATATTCAGTTACACTGCCCCCCTTATTTTGGACTTTTTTATGTTTTTGTGTGTATGATTTATATCCATTCATGTCTGATTGTGTTCTTGCACCATTTTTCTTTTTCTTTTTTAGCATAGTGCAACCTCTGCACAGTGTTCAGCTAAAGCTACAAGTTAGTGTAGTGCGTCCTCCTCACAGTGTTCAGCTAAAGCTACAAGTTAGTGTAGTGCAACCTCTGCACAGTGTTCAGCTAAAGCTACCTGTAGAAGGTTGGTGGTGTTTTCCTGATCCTATTACTACCGCAAGCAGCTAAATAAGTTACAAGTTATTTTTTTGCGAGCTCTGCACAGTGTTCAGCTAAAGCTACCTGTAGAAGGTTGGTGGTGCTCTCATACTACAGGCAGGCAGTTGATTTTGCTAGCTGCAGTATCAGTACATATATATATATGTATATATATATATATATATATATATATATATATATATATATATATCCCAGCTTAGTGCAGCTACAGGCCATTAGTATTTCTGGAAGGCCAACAAGGAGAGGTAGAACAGTCACAAGCCAATAAAAGAGGGCAAGCAGGCTCTGTGTCTAGAGGCAACAGTGCTGGTCATGGAGACGGTGCATCCTCATCAGCACGTGGCCGTGGGACACGCTTAGCCTTTTTTTCGGCAGCTGGCCGTGTTGAGCCGCAACATGCGGAAGACTTAGTCGAGTGAATGACCAGGCCGTCCTCATCCTCCTCATCCTCTCTCACCCAGGCTCAGGGTACTTTGTCTGGCAAAGCAGCTGCCAACGCGGCCTCTTCCCTCGGCTCGATGGCATCAGTGACTCCTTCCCTAGCCTCACCATGTCCTCCTGAGGAGTCCCTTGAACTGTGTGACCACAGTTTTGGGTACATGCTCCAGGAGGATGCCCAGCATTTGCAAGGCTCTGATGATGGTACTGAGCTAGATGAAGGCAGTAACGTGAGCACGGACGGAGGGGGTGCCCAAGAAGGACAGCAATCTGGCAGTCATGCTCCCCCTGCTGCAGCATACTGCCAGGTTTGCTCCAGTGATGAGGAGGGAGGGGATGATGAGGTCACTGACTCAAAGTGGGTGCCTGATAGGAGAGAGGAGGAGGAGGAGGCACATCACCAATGAGGCAGGATGCCCTCCAGGGGCCAGCCTAAGGGTAGTACACTGACTGCATCACACCCCAAAGCTCTGCATGTGCAGGGCACTGCAGTCTCTGCGTGTTATTCAAAAAGTTCTTTGGCGTGGGCCTTTTTTGAGACGAGTGCATCAGATCGCACCGCTGCTATTTGCAACATATGTCTCAAGCGTATCTCGCGTGGCCAAAACATCTCCCACTTGGGCACCACATGCTTGACCAGACAAATGTTGACCGGCCATGCAGTTTGTTGGCAAGCGTATCTAAAAGACCCACACCAAAGAACAAAGAGGACCTCTCCTTGCTCCTCATCAGCTGAGATCTCCAACCCCACTATATCTTCAGTCCTCTCTGAGACCTGCACTGAGAGGAATGAAGGTGTAGAATTAGGTGTGTCACAGCCAAGTACTTGTGGGCAATCTGCTTTTGGTACACCGACGTCAGATTGTACCAGGCAAATTTCCCTGCCCCAGCTGCTGCACCGCTGAAAGAAGTTTGCTCCCAGCCATCCACATGCCCAGCGGTTGAATACTAGCTTGGCAAAATTGCTAGCACTTCAACTGCTGCCTTTTCAGTTGGTAGACTCTGCCCCCTTCCGTGAGTTTGTGGAATGTGTGGTTCCTCAGTGGCAGGTACCCAAACGCCACTTTTTCTCACGGAAGGCGATTCCGGCTCTCTACCGGCATGTGGAAGGAAATGTCCATGCCTCGCTGGACAGGGCGGTCAGCGGTAAGGTGCATATTACCGCTGACTCATGGTCCAGCAGGCATGGACAGGGATGTTACCTAAGTTTCACCGTGCATTGACTCTGCTGGCAGCTGGGAAGGATGCAGGACAAGGTGCAGTAGTGTTGGAGGTTGTTCCACCACCACGCCTCCAAAATGCCACTACTAATGATTGTGACACACCTCTCTCCTCCATCCCCTCCTCTTCTTCTTCCTCAATGGCCTCTTCCTGTACTTTGTCCTTGGAACCAGCGGTGCTCTGTAGGCGTTCAAGGGGCTACGCAAGTACGCAGTCCAAAAGATGCCATGCGGTGCTTGAGCTGGTGTGCTTGGGGGACAGGAGCCACACTGGGGCAGAGGTTCTGTCAGCTCTGCAGGGGCAGGTTCAGAGGTGGTTTATGCCACCCCAACTTAAGGCAGGAATGGTGGTTTGCAACAATGGCACCAACCTCCTCTCTGCCCTCCGACAGGGACAAATGACCCATGTGCCCTGTTTGGCTCAGGTCCTTAACTTGGTGGTGCAGCGGTTCTTGGGTAGGTACCCGGGCTTCCAGGATGTCCTGAGGCAGGCCAGGAAAGTCTGTGTGCATTTCCGCCGGTCATATAATGCCAGTGCTCTGCTGGTGGACCTCCAAAAGGAGTTTAACCTGCCCAAGAACCGCCTAATCTGTGACATGCCCACCAGGTGGAACTCAACGTTGGCCATGCTGCAGCGGCTGCACACACAGCAGAGGGACATCAATGACTACCTGTGTGACTATGGCACCAGGACAGGGTCAGGGGAGCTTGTTTTTTTTCCCCACGCCAGTGGGCCATGATCAGGGATGCATGCACTGACCTGTCACCATTTGAGGAGGCCACAAGGATGGTGAGCAGTGACAGTGCATGCATCAGTGACACTGTCCCCCTTGTCCACCTGTTGGAGCACAAGCTGCGTGGAATAATGGACAGGGCACTTGAGGCAGAACAGAGGCAGGAAGAGGAGGACTTCCTTAGCTCTCAAGGCCCCCTTTATCCAGACAGTGTTCCTGCGTGCCCGCCGATCACACAGGAAGAGGACGAGGAGGAGGAGGATTGCGTCAGTATGGAGGTGGAGCCTGGCACTCAGCATCAGCAGCAGTCTTTAAGGGATCAGTCCCAGGAAACACATGGACTTGTACGTGGCTGGGAGGAGGTGGCTGCGGACCATGTCGTCCTTAGTGACCCAGAGGACTCCGGACCGAATGCCTCAGCAAACCTACGCTGCATGGCCTCCCTGATCCTGCAAAGCCTGCGTAGGGATCCTCGTATTCGTGGTATCAAGGAGAAGGACCAATACTGGCTGGCAACCCTCCTTGATCCACGTTACAAGGGTAAGGTTGTGGACCTTATCTTGCCGTCTCAGAGGGAGCAGAGGATGAAACATCTTCGGGAGGCCTTGCAGAAAGGTCTGTGCAACGCGTTCCCAGAGACTGGGAGGTTACAAACTCCTGTTTCTGGACAACGTGTTGCTGAGGCTTCGGTCAGTCAAAGAAGGAGCGGTGGAGAAGGTGGACGTCTGACCGATGCGTTCAGACAATTTTTTAGTCCGCAGCCCCAAGGTATGATCGGTTCCAGCAACCATTGCCAGCGTCTGTTTTACATAGTGCAGGAATACCTAGGGGCAAGATCTGACTTGGACACCTTTCCCACCGAAAATCCTCTGGGTTACTGGGTCTTGAGGATGGATCACTGGCCAGAGCTTGCACAGTATGCAATTGAGCTACTGGCCTGTCCTGCATCCAGCGTTCTTTCGGAACGCACATTCGGTGCTGCTGGAGGCTTTGTAACCGATCACAGGGTGCGTCTGTCCACCGACTCGGTCGAATCGACTGACCTTCATAAAAATGAATCAGTCTTGGATCACAACCAGCTACCAAGCACCTGATGCTGATGTAACCGAATAATTTTTTTTGAAATCTCAGATCCCTTCAAAGACTGCCTATGCTGATGCTGAGTGACTATCCTGAGTAATTATCCTCTTCCTCCTCAATGATCACGCTGATAGCTTGTAAGAACATTTTTGGTTCTGGGTGCCGCCACCAGTGCCTAAGGCCCAATTTTTCAGCCCCTGTTTAACAGTGGCGTGTAATTACAATTTTTGATGCAATACTTTGCAGCAGGGCTCGTTCCTGCGTTCCAACTAGAGTATCAGTGAGGGGTTGCAGTGTTGTGGCACCAGCACCAGTGCCTAAGGCCCAATTTTTCAGCCCATGTTTAACAGGGGCGTGTAATTACAATTTTTCATGCCATACTTTGCAGCAGGGCTCGTTCCTGCGTTCCAACTAGAGTTTCTGTGAGGGGTTGCAGTGTTGTGGCACCAGCACCAGTGCCTAAGGCCCAATTTTTCAGCCCCTGTTCAACAGGGGCATGTACTTACAATTCTTGATCTAATATTTCACATCAGGGCCCATTTCTGCGCCCACCAAGAGCGAGTGAGGACTTACAGTGTTGTGGCACCAGGACCACCACCACCACCAAAGGCCCAATTTTTCTGCCCCTGTTCAACAGGGGCATGTAATTACAATTCTTGATCTAATATTTCACAGCAGGGCCCTGTGAGGGCTTACAGTGTTGTGGCCACAACAACACCTTAGGCCCAAATTTCTGCTGAGTATATAGGGCAGTCCCCTACTTTCAAACATCCAACTTACAAACGACTCCTACTTGCAAACGGAAGGAGACAACAGGAAGTGAGATGAAATCTACCCCTAGGAAGGGAAATTCTCTCCTGTAAGAGTTAATATGGAAAAAACATTTCTCCTTTCCACTGATGCTTTATCACCAATCCTTGTTTCACAAAAAACCCAAATTTTCAAAAAACATTTGTCATTGGGAAAAAAAAGTGAGGTGAAATCTTCTGAAGACTAGCACAGATAGCAAAACAAGTGTCACAGGGGTGATAACCCTTCCCTATGTTTTCCAAAAAGCTTAACATAGATTTTTTTAGCTGGACCTAAACATGTTAAAAATGTACCAGTTCAAAATTACACAGATTCTACTTAACAACAAACCTTCAGTCCCTGTCATGTTTGCACCGCCTGTATACTGCTGTTCAGAGTACAGAGCCTGTATGCTGCTGTTTCCTTTTTTAATTTGGTTGCAGGTTTCCCCTTAATTTCCATACAAGACCCAAAGGGCCTGGTAAAGGACTGGGGGGTACCCATGCCGTTTGTCTCACTGATTTTCATCCATATTGCCAGGACCCGACATTACATTAAAGCCGCAAGCAGTTTTAAATGACTTTTTTTCCTTTAAAAATGACACTTTGTGCAGGGACTGTTCTAAGCACGGGAAACACGGGCCACTTTGCAGGCATACTATAGACACCCCCCAGGTACGATATTTAAAGGAATATTTCACTTTTTTTTTTACTTTAAGCATCATTAAAATCACTGCTCCCAAAAAAACTTCCATTTTTAAAAGTTTTTTTTGCATTGATACATGTCCCCTGGGGCAGGACCCGGGTCCCCAAACCCTTTTTAGGACAATACCATGCAAATTAGCCTTTAAAATGAGCACTTTTGATTTTGAACATTCGAGTCCCATAGACGTCAATGTTGTTCTAACGTTTGTGCAAATTTTTGGTCCGTTCGCAGGTTCTGGTGCAAACCGAATCGGGGGGTGTTCGGCTCATCCCTACCCACAGTGCACTGGGTAACTCTGCTGGCAGCTGGGAAGGATGCAGGTCAGGGTTCAGCGTTGTTGGAGCTTGTTCCGCCAGCACGCCTCCAAAATGCTGCTGGTGATTCTGCCACAGTTGTCTCCTTCACCCCCTCCTCTTATTCTTCCTCTATGGCCTCTTCTGCAGATTTGTCCTCTGAACCAGCTGTCTTCCGTAAGCGTTCAAGGAGCTACACAAGCAGTCAGGCTAAAAGATACCATGCGGTGCTTGAGTTGGTCTGCCTAGGGGCAGGAGCCACAATGGGGCAGAGATTCTGTCAGCTCTGCAGGGTCAGGCTCAGAGGTGGTTGACGCCACGCCAGCTTCAGCCAGGAATGGTTGTATGCAACAATGGCACCAACCTTCCCTCCGCCGTCCGACAGGGACACTTGACCTATGTTCCATGTTTGGCACACATCCTGAATTTGGTGGTGCAGTGGTTCTTGACCAGGTACCCAGGCTTACAAGATCTCCCAAGACAGGCCAAAAAATTTCTGTGGTCATTTCCCCCGGTCATACAATGCCAGTGCTCGGCCGGCTGACATTCAAAGGGAATGCAACCTGCCCACCAACCGCCTCATTTGTAACATGCCCACAAGGTGGAACTCAATATTGGCAATGCTGCAGTGGCTGCACACTCAGCAGAGGACCATCAATGAGTACCTGTTCGAGTATGGCACCAGGACAGGGTCAGGGATTTTGGCTTCTTTTCGCCACGCCAGTGGCTACTGATCAAGGATGCATGCACTGTCCTGTCACCATTTGAGGAGGCCACAAGGATGATGAGCAGTGACAATGCATGCATCAGTGACACTGTCCCTCAAGTCTTCCTGATGGAGCACATGCTTCATGAAAACATGGACAGGGCACTTGAGGCAGAACAGCGGAAGGAAGAGGAGGACTTCCTTTCCTTTCAAGGCCCCCTTTTTCCAGACAGCATTCCTGCGGGCCCGCCAAACACACAGGAAGAAGAGGTGGAGGAGGAGGATGAGGATTGTGTCATCATGCATGTAGAGGATAACACTCAGCAGCAGTCTTCAAGGGATGGTTTTCAGTCCAGAGAAAACCTAGGAGTTGTACGTGGCTGGAAGGAGGTAGTTACGGATAATGTGATACCAGAGGACTCAGAATTGAATGCCTCTGCAAACTTACACTGCATGGCCTCCCTGATTCTGCAAAGCCTGCAAAAGGACCCCAGGATTTGTGTTATCAAGGAGAGGGATCATTCCTGGCTGGCAACCCTTCTTGATCCACGTTGCAAGGGTAAAGTTGCAGAACTCATCCTGCCTTTGCACAGGGAACAGAGGATGAAGCATCTTTAGGAGGCCTTGAGGAAAGGTTTGTGTAACGCATTTCCAGACCCTGGGAGGTTACCATTTCCTGGTGCTAGACAACTGGTTGCTGAGACTTTGTTCAGTCAGAGGAAGAGCGAAGGAGAAGGTGGCCGGCTGATCAATGCCTTTAAATTATTTTTCAGTCTCCAGAGCCATGGTCTGATCGGCTCAAGCAACCATCACCAGCGTCTGCATTATATGGTGCAGGAATATCTAGGGGCAAGAGCAGACTTGGAGACCTTTCCAACAGAGCATCCACTGGGTTACTGGGTCTTGAGGATGGACCACTGGCCAGAACTTGTTCAATATGCAATTGAGCTACTGGCCTGTCCTGCATGCAGGGTGCTTTCTGAACGCACATTCAGTGCCGCTGGAGGGTTTGTAACAGAACAAAGAGTGCACCTGTCACAGACTCCATTGATAGGCTCACATTTATAAAAATGAATCAGTCTTGGATCAGCAGCTATCAAGCACCTGATGCTGATGTAACTTGAATTTGCTATGGATCTGGGATCCCTTGAGGACTGCCTATGCTGACTATCCTATTCCTCCTCAATCTTGAGGATGCTAGCTTCCAACAATATTTTTGGTTTAGGGCACCACCACCACCCAAGGCCCAATTTTTCTGCCCCTGTTTAACAGGAACATCTAATTGCAATTTTTGATATAATATTTCACAGCAGGGCCTGTTCCTGCGCCCAATAAGAGTATCTGTGAAGGGTTACAATGTTGTGGCACCACCACCCAAGGCCCAATTTTTCTAACCCTGTTTAATCTGGCGGACTGTAATCTATGACTCTCTGAATTATCTACCTTGATGCTATCCTCATTAGCGGAATATCAACTGACAGACAAATCCCACTCTGGCTATCCTGTTTTGCATCTGACATCAGTCAGCATACACACAGTCAGATAGCCATACAATCGAGATCTGAGCTTTTGAACTTTGGTCACTTGAATGCTCTGCTCACCACTCAGAATATCCCTTAGGAGGGCACTGTTACTAATCTGTCCCCATATCTACAATGCTGTTATAGCTTGATTCATTCAACTGGACTGTCAAATATTTAGTGAATGCAACGGGTGTGCCACATGTGGGAATATTCAAGGACTGTGTTCATTTAGCCGCAAGTGCATCAATGCAAGTATTCCATTGCTGTCCTTGGCAAATGTGTTGTTCATCAGTGCAATATACTTACCTCTATATCAGATAGCCATGGACGATCTGTCCATGAATTGGTCTCTGCTAAATGGGGATATGTGACACAAATAGAATGCAATACAAGTATTGCTTTGTGTCTTAATCATCCACAGACCATCAAGGCTTTGATATATGAAAGTGTTTATATTCAGTGTATAGTGTGGTTAATTTGCACCATTGTGTCCGTTTTTAAAATGACAACTTTGTTTCTTTATTTTTAACCAATTTTATGGTGTTTAGAGGGGAGGTTTACACTGCCCATGTTTAAAATATGGGTTTCTGTTCACTATTAGATTTTTGTACTATTTAAGATTTATTCATTAAATACCATGGTTTGGTCCTCCTTTCAACTACTTGTCCCTTCCCCGCTTGTTTCCCAATCTTTTGATAAAGTAGCACAGTTGTAAAGGTACCCTGTCCATATGGACGAACTGGTCTTTTTTGCTTGACATTGTCAGTAGTTTGAGATCTATATTTTATGCTCTTTTTTGGTATAGTGGCATCCAGTTTAATTTCTATGGTGTCCATTCAGATTCCCAAATCTTTGAATTCTTTCTTTATTTCAGAGGTGATGAGTTTACTGGCTTTTTCTAGTCCTTGTTTCAGAAGTTTTGAAAACCTTGCCAGTATAATAGGATCACCAGAGTATTCAAGCTGTGGCTGCTATGACCCCAAGCTTAGAGCTTTCTACCATGCTTTTCTGGCTGTTAATAATGTCCCCAATAGCACAATCCAAGTAAGAGGATTTAGACTGGAGAGATGCCCAGCCCTGGAAACTCTCTGCAATGTGTTCAGAGGACTGTGTGGATAACAAATGTGGTTCACCCATGCAGGGACTGAGATCCTGAGGGGTGTCCATTGCTGTTTCCCCTGGGCAGCCCTGTGCCAAGCTGAGCAGTGCTGTGGCTGCCATATTATTATCTGCTGTAGCTGGTGCCACCAACTCAGGGAGGGTGTTTGCTGGCTGTTTTGCTCTGCCCTTGACAAGTGCTGAGTGAAAGCTACTGGGTCCTTAGTAATAGCTGCATTCTGCCACCACACTGCTGAGCAGAGGAATCAAACGTGTCATCTATGCTGGGCTCCACAAAGTCCCGCTATATTTTTAGGGTACTGGGGATGTTCAACTCTAATCTGGGGAGGTTTCATTCTCCAGATCAAGTCTCTAAATACAGCATTTTATTTTTTTAAATGTATTAGAGGAATTTGTCTCATAATTTCTAACTGAGCAATGCGTCTTCCAAGTTCATCAATCTAGTTTCCAATGTCACTGGTGGATAGAGTCACCAAAATGGCCTCTGTTCAATACAAATTTGTGGACCCCTTTTCCATTTGTGGCCAAGTAAAAGTGTACACATAATGTTACTATGTATAAATTTACAGCTAGATAGATGTGAACTATGTATATGTCCATGTCAGAATGGGAAATGTGCACGTATTATAGATGGGCCTCTAAATCCCATGCAGTTTGTGCATTTTTTTTATTTGCTGTTGGCCCATGATTTCCTTTCTGTAGAAGGCAAATTTTTTTTTATTGTTGTCAAAGTTATTTATTGTGTCACTAGTAGCCAGGACAGGAAGTGAAGGAACATTTTCCCAGTGTATCAAAAAAAGTTAAAAAAAAAGAAATAATAACAAAAGGTTGACAGGAAGACTAAGACAGGTGATAAGGAGTTAACCATGTTACAAACAAACAGGGCAATTACAATACTACCTAAAAAGGTATGATAAAAAGAAGCGCAACATGAACAATGGATTAAACTGAATTAAATACTAACTCCACTTTGTTTGGAAAAAACAATCGCCTCTGGGTGATCAATGTACATTGCAAGGTTTTTATCAGACTTTGCTGCAGATTCTGAGCTGTTTCTGCTCTGAGAAAATATCAGTTTGTTCCACTTTGTGTCTTTAGATAATAGTTTTGAATGGGAGTAACTTGATCATTATTAATCAGCTGATGCACTTGCAATGTTCTAATGAGAAACTCTGTAGTGTTAGCATGCCTTTAGATCTGATTAACCCTTATGAAGTGTCTCACCAAAAATTATTTTTTTGTTGCAGAAGATGCCTAAAATTTGACTTGTATCCTTGTGCAGACTTCTGAGAGCCAATTACACAAGCAGAAAACAAAATTTATGGGGAAGCGCTGTACACCAACTGTTTAAAGAAGACAATTAGAATTTTGAATTAGAATTTTACAGAGAATTTCAGTTCTGCAGATTGAAAAGGAAAGGTAATTTTAATAACAATAAATTACAATATGGCTCACAGTATGTAGCAGTGGTATATGCGTTATTATTATTATTATTATTATTATTCATTTGCTATTTTTTCCCACAAAAGTGGAGTTGCACTGACTTTTATAATCAATCTCTTCTAACAGAAGAAGTTGCCTATCAGTGTTGCCAACCGCAGCCAGTAACAAATGGGCACTTTTCTCCTGCCAGAAAATGCCAGTAAAAGGAAAAGGTTGCCAGTAAAAAATATGAATGTGACACCCTAGACCATCCGAGTGACTGCTACAGTTTGTTCGGGCAGTGTCGCAGGGGATGGGTCTGGTGGAGGCAGTGCTTGAGCATGTCTTGTGATGTTTTGGTGCAAGGGAGCCCAGTGGAGCAGCTGGAGCCTCATTTGTAGGTCTGCGGGACTGTCAGTGCTGTTTGGACTAGAGTGGACTGAAGGGGCCACCTGGCATTGAGAGAGACTGTCACTGTGACTCAGGAAGGGATATGTGGTGTCGGTGATCTGTGCTGTTGCACACTGCTGTCAGTGTCTCTGTGAGAGTCAATTTCACGTGTATGTGCTATGTCCTGAGTCCTGTCCCTGAGTTATTTAATTAATTTACTTGCTATACCGAAAATATAATAAGAAATATGTTTTTTGCCTTAATATCTACCTTAAATCACATTGCTAAGTGGATATTGTACTTGTTTGTAGCCTAAATATTGAAATTTGCATTAAACTGTAATTTTGTAACTTTTGGAAATGCCAGTAAAAACTTGGCTATGCCAGTAAATTTGGGGTGTAGTAAGTTGGCAACCCTGTTCACTATGACTGGTACTTATCCACAAGGAGTGTAGCAAGCTGGAAACTACAGGCAAGTTGAAGATCTGTTGTTACGTTAATAGAATCACTGATGGATCACTGATCACTTAAAAACACTCAACTTGGGGCGTGGCCTGGAGCGACATGGAATAGGATGCTGAGACGCTGAGCTCTGCCGGACATTTATCCTTTTCTGCATATCCTGCCGGTATTATTGCTTCCAGACGCCCCAAAACATCACCCTACATAAGGCAATTGTTGGCACCATGTCTCCGCCAAAAAAAACGGCCACCACGACAGCTAAGCTCGATCAGTATCGCCGCCAGGAGCGGGACTCCCCAGACCAAGATGGCGGCGCCACGAGGAGAGAGGAGACGGCGGCAAATACAGACACCGCTAAGGTACTAGAAGCGATCACTGCTTGTCAGGAAGCTATTGCTGCGTGTCAATCCACCCTCACAGCCAGAATAGAGGAGGTTAAAGTGGATATTTCACTGGTGAGGCTGGACTTCCAGAAGCTTAGGGAGAGGGTCACTGAAACTGAAACTAGAATCAGCATGATGGAGGACTCCCTCCCCCCCCTTCAACGTTCTAGCGAGGCCATGCAGGCACAGGTGAACCAGCTCCTACAAAAACAAGATGACCTGGAAAATAGAATTCGGAGGTACAACCTCAGATTCATAGGCCTCCCAGAGGGGGTGGAGGGAAGGGACCCCCCGGAGTTCCTGGGAACTTTATTATGTGACACATACGGCAGAGCAGCATTCTCCTCTACATTTACTGTAGAACGCGCACATCGCATGTGCACCGCCTCGCACCTTTATCGCCAAATTCCTTAATTACAGGGACAGGGATGCCATACTACGCCTCAGCCGTGAAAAAGGCAATATCCCCTTCGGAAATAAAATGATAGCCGTCTTCCCAGATTTTTCTGCGGAGGTACAAAGAAAGCGCAAAACCTTCATGGAAGCGAAGGGACGCCTACGCATTAAGAATATCAAATATGCAATGCTTTTCCCGGCCTGCCTGCGAGTGGAAGGAGAAGACAGAGCACACTTCTTTGAGGATCCGGAGGCGGCCATTGCGTGGCTGGAGTGGAGAGATGCATAGAGATAAGTGTTTCAACCTTTAAATGCCAAGTTCAATCTCCCACATTCTTCTTTTTATTAATTTTTTTTTTGTTACGGTTTTTGTTTATCCTTTATTGGCGGATGACGCAGACTATCTCTTGTCAGCGCGACGGGGCAATTGACTGCATATAGACATTGCTCTCTGTTATGCTTGCCCCTGAGCGGTAAAAACGTGGTGCACACGACTTATAAATATAGGATGTCGGTAAGACCTTCCGTGTGTGTGTGACGCTTGGATGGATGTCGGTGCGACCTGGGACAGTTAAGCCTACATGCTATCCCCCTCTTTGTGGAGACATAACTGGAAAGAAAGTATGTAGGGTGCTATGACCCACATAAAGTACGTCTGGAGGGAAAACCTGATACTACGCATTTTTCAGCTATACTTTTCTGGCGAAGGGAAGTAATTGGCTAATGGGCTCACTACAGAACGTGGGCCCAGTTCTACACTATGCTTTGTTATGCAGCGAAGTTTCGCCCTACTATATAAAATACCCAACCTAAGATGGCTTACAGCATTTGAAGACATACAATGTGCTCTTGTTGCCATCATGGAGATGAGGTTTACTCTCTCTGGGATAGCAACACTAGTAATTTTTCTTATTTTCTTATGTTCTTCAAACTTTTTTTGCAGGTTGGACAATGTTTATGCCATGTTGGCAGTTACAGGGAAAAGCCTGCACCAGTTGGGGAATGTGTTGGGCAGGGAGGGGGGATGTAATATATATTATATTGTAAGACGAAATCCCTATATTTTCTTCAGTATGTTAATTTTACTTTGGTACCAGGATGATAGAGATGCAATGATACGCCTAATTGTATACTTGACCATTCTGATTCTCAGAAAATATTTGGTGGTTGTTAGGAGTCATGGAGTTTTACAATCCAAATACCTCACCTCATGGCTGCTTTGACATTTCTCACATGGAATGTACGTGGAGTGAGAGACCCAGTTAAAAGGTCGGCGGTATTTGCTTTACTTAAGCAGCAACGAGCAGACGTGATGGTTTTGGTATAGACACATGCAGAGGGCTTAGTTCAAAGAGCACTCAAACGCCCCTGATTGGGGTGGGCATACCATTCTGTGCACACCACACACTCTAGAGGAGTTTCAATTTTTATCACCAAACACACTCAGTTTGAACTTCGTATCAGATCCACAAGGTCGTTATGTTTTTTTAAAAGCGAAACTGCATGGTGAAATGAACTTATTAATGGCATTCTATGTGCCTCCACCATTTCAGTCCTCCAGTTTAATAGAGGGGTTTAATTTTATGGCTATGCACCCTAATGTGCCAGCAATGTGGTTGGGTGATTTCAACAATGTCTTAGACCCTACATTAGATAGAATGACTAGCTCCTCCTCATCTAACGCCCCCCCCCCATTAAACGAGATTTGCAAGACTGTTGCTAGACTTTAATTTGGTTGATACATGGAGATGCAGGAACCCCTCGCTTCGGGCATATTCATGTTTCTCCACGTCCCACCAATCTATGTCTCGTATCAATTTAATATTAATCTCCAAAATACTCCTCCCCAGATTAATTGATGCAGGTTTTTCTCCTAGATCATTATCTGACCATTGTCCATATTGGGTCAAACTCTCCCTACATCATAATAGACCACCAATCTCTTGGAGACTAAACCCTTTCTGGCTGACCCTTTTTCCGGCAGAAGATGACCTCTCCTTACACTGGACACAATTTTTCGAGACTAATGAGGGCTCTGCGTCCCCTCAGATAGTTTGGGAAACATTAAAAAAGCACGCCCGTATGATACTCACAACACATATTAACAAATTAAAGCGTTCCTCTGAGGCAGCTATTACTGCTGCCACTGAGAATCTGCTTTCAGCAGAAAAGGCATTTACAGAAGACCCCACTCCAGAGAAGGCAAATAATCTCAAACTGTGTTCTAGGGCCACAAATTAACTCCTATACGAAAAATCCAAAAGAAAACTTTTTTTCAAAAACAAAGGTTACTTGAGCAAGGGGAAAGAGCAGGTAAACTATTGGCCTACCTTGTGCATAGCGAAGACAGACCCCCAGTTGTGATTTCGCTTTACTCCCCTGACGGTACCCTGGTGATGGAACCGGCCCAAGTCACAACAATGTTTTGAGACTTTTTTACTACACTATATACCTCCAAGGCCCCAACTGATAATACCTTAATGGAAGCATTCTTAGACGATATTTCTATTCCCCGCCTAACGGAAGCCCAAATAGAGACCCTAGAAGCCCCATTGACAGCAGAAGAAATCACCAAAGCCATTGTGGAATTTCCCAAAGCTAAGGCCCCTGGATTCGATGGACTACCAGTGGAGTTCTACTCTTCCAATTTGGAAATATTTATTCCTAGACTACTAAAACTGTAAAACTCCATTTTTACTGACTCCGAATTGCCAGCTTCTTCGCGAGAGGCTACAATAGTACTAATTCCCAAACCCGGCAAGGACCCACACCTTCCGGAATCCTACCGCCCCATCTCTTTACTGCAGGTGGATGTTAAAATAATAGCAAAAATCCTAGCCATGCGCCTAAATACAGTCATCTTGTCCCTAATACATGAAGACCAGGCTGGTTTTATGCCAGGGCGAAACACATCTTTTAATCTCCATAGATTGTTTATCAATTTGCAAGCAACACATGACAATCCAGAGTCCAGAATAGTTAGGGCCATGGATACAGCCAAGGCGTAAGCCCAGTAGCAAGAATAGTGGCAAATGGTTGGCCATCCGATCAGTTTCCTCTATCTAGGGGTACGCGATAGGGGTGCCCTCTGTCGCCTTTGCTATATGCCTTGGCAGCAGAACCCTTGGCGATTGCTATATGGGCACACCCGGGCATAGTGGGACTCCGGAGGGGTGAGGTAGTGGAAAAAATCAGCACATATGAGGACGATATTCTGCTATATCTGGATGACTCAGAGGAATCCTTGCCAATAGCTCTAGACCTTATAAAATGCTTTGGAGTAAAGATCAATTGGGATAAATCCCAAATACTTCCATTAGATACCTTCCCACTAAACAGAGACAGGGCCACACTCGCTTTGCTGAGAGTAGACAAAAAAAAAACCTAAGAGTACAAACGACTCGGGATTCATCAGAATACATAGCACTTAATATAACACCACTGATCGAAATGATTAAGCAGAAAACCCAGATATGGGCATGCCTTCCACTCGGTGTGATGGGCTGCATTCATTTAATAAAAATGGTCCTACTACCAAAAATTTTATATATGATTTGGCACACACCTCTATACCTGATACTTAGACACTTTAAAATAATGGAAACTCTACTCAAGCCATTTGTCTGGGGTAATACTAGGCACAAACTCCCTTGGCATAAGTTAAAAAATACCACCGACCTCGCTGGACTGGCACTCCCTGACTTCAATATGTACTATCTTGCATCCCAACTCTCACAAATTTTTCACATTGACAAAACAGACCGGAAAAGATTTCTATTTCTTATATGCCCAAAATGGATACAACAGACTCTAGACCCATTATTAGCAATGGTGGGGGGGGAGGGATGGGGAGGGTTTGGGGACAGACCGCAGGTCTTTACTATATCAATATAAGAAAATCTGGGATATAGCCTCCAAAAAACTCCACATTGAATCACCAAACATTTATACTCCCTTATGGCATAACGAGTCCCTCTCTGAGTTTAGACGCATGCAGGACACCGAAGTGTGGAGCTCTAGAGGAATAATATACTTATCACACATAACAAACAATGGGAAATTGAAAACATTTGAAACTCTAAAATATGAATTTGCATTACCTAACTGTATGTTTTTTAGGTATATACAACTAAGACATGATTTTCGTACACAATACCCCGCAGATGATCTCACCTTAAAAGATAACCCATTAATGGCTGCTATAAAATTCCCAGACCCCAAAAAAATGATCTCCCAATTCTATGCCATGTTAACAATTCCACAGGCCACTGTCCAGGCCTACGCTTTGAAATCTAGATGGGAGGATGAAATGGGTCTCATTGAGGATGATGAGTGGAGCGATGCACTAGATACATGTAAATTAGTATCCCCTAAAATCTCAGACCGGCTCACCCAGATTTTCATTACACACAAAACCTACCTCACGCCACATAGGATCTCAAGATACAAAAGCAACCAATCTGCTACCTGCCCAATGTGTAATCAAGCCATAGGTACCTTCTTCCACTTAATTTGGCATTGCCCTAAGATCCAACAGTTTTGGACCCAGGTAATAAAATTCTTGCATGATACCATGGGTTCGCCCATCACGCTACAACCAAAACCATGTTTATTAGGAATTTTTCCTGATCCAGAATTTAATAAATTTACCAAAATATTTTTACATGAATCTCTCTTCTCGGCCCGCAATAGTAGTAAAAGTAATAGCCAGAGTATGGATGAGACCCACGCCACCAGAATTTTCACAATGGGTGTTAGAAACAAATAATTCTTTGCCGTATAAAAAAATAATTTACTCTCATAGAGGATGCCCCACTAAATATGAAAAAATATGGGAGAGGTGGCTCAAATCCCCGGATACCTGTATCGATAGGATCTAAATCACCTTCGTTTACGGGTCCTGCACTTGCAGTATTCCTGTCCCCGATTGGGGTCCCTCTCCCACACCATATTACCAAATGTGTTTATACTGGGACAATAGAGTCAAATACAACATAGTAGAATTTAAATGGTACCAATGTGAATGTCTTACATGAAAATATGCTAAAATAGGGGATAGTTTTATGTTTTATATTCAGTTCTATATATTGAATGCGATATATGTCCAGACTTTTACTGTATGTAATCTCCTTTATTTGTTCAATAAACAGAATTTTATAAGTAAAAAAAAAAACACTCAACTTGATGGACCCAAAGCATCATGACATTACTGAGGACAGATATATATAAAGAAACGTGATTTTGCGCTAACCATACAAATAAAAAAATTTGTGCTGCTGCTCGCGTTAGTCCATAAATACAAAAGACCCAAAAAATAAATAGTAAATAGTGTAAACAGCGCGCATCATATCTTAGTGTGTATTAAATATAAGTGATCCCGATAGTTATGACTACTATTGGTATACCACACTTAAAGCCATTTCAATCCGGCCAAAACTCATGAAAAACGTTACTACTATAGACATATATTTAAAAAATCGTGGAATTAACTTATTTTCCTATATTAGGAACATTTAAATCCTATACTCACACCACGCGTTCAACAGTGAAACAAAACATGTGTTATTAATTACAATGTTACTTATGAAAATCAATCCGCAACAATGTAGTGAGCACCCTGAAACATATGTTGCTAGTAACAATGTTACTTGTGATTATCAATTCGCAACAATGTGGTGAACACCATACATATCCAAATTAGTGCTAAAAATGTTTATCAGTGGGACACTTATTCCCCTTGAACATCTTAGATGTAGAAACAATGATCAGTCCTTGATGGAAATATGCTAGGTTATAGAAAGAGACACACCGATATCCCTCCTTTTCACAAATATGGTAAAAAAGGCCGCCTACCGGATCAGATGGATCTCAGGTTAGTGAGATCAGATGAGCATGTTGCATTAGCCTGCCGGCCTTAGATTATCACCTGAGCGTTTTCCTTGGAGATTTCCTCAGCCACTGTGCTCCAATTCACAGGCAGATCTGGGCGTTTTCCTGGGAGATTTCCTCAGCCACTGCGCTCCAATACACAGGCAGATCTATCCTCACTGATACAATGTATCCGGTTTCAAAATATTAGTTCATCCATGCAGAAGATACACCTCAGTGGGAATAAAACGAAAAGGGCTCCATAGTGCAAATGTGTTTTATAGATTTATTCAAAATCTCTTTCACAGTCACTTCAAAACAATTCTTTCCACTGCAAATGTTCACAGCAACACTCCACTGCACATCAGGAATAGGGATGAGCCGAACACCCCCCGGTTCGGTTCGCACCAGAACCTGCGAACGGACCGAAAGTTCGCACGAACGTTAGAACCCCATTGACGTCTATGGGACTCGAACGTTCGAAATCAAAAGTGCTCATTTTAAAGGCCAATTTGCATGGTATTGTCCTAAAAAAGGTTTGGGGACCCGGGTCCTACCCCAGGGGACATGTATCAATGCAAAAAAAACTTTTAAAAACGGCCGTTTTTTCGGGAGCAGTGATTTTAATGATGCTTAAAGTAAAAAAAAAAAAAAGTGAAATATTCCTTTAAATATCGTACCTGGGGGGTGTCTATAGTATGCCTGTAAAGTGGCGCGTGTTTCCCGTGTTTAGAACAGTCCCTGCACCAAATGTCATTTTTAAAGGAAAAAATCTCATTTAAAACTGCTTGCGGGTTTAATGTAATGTCGGGTCCTGGCAATATGGATGAAAATCAGTGAGACAAACACCATGGGTACCCCCCAGTCCATTACCAGGCCCTTTGGGTCTTGTATGGATATTAAGGGGAACCCCGCACCCAAATTAAAATAAGGAAAGGTGTGGGGCCACCAGGCCCTATATACTCTGAACAGCAGTATACAGGCGGTGCAAACAAGACAAGGACTGTAGGTTTGTTGTTAAGTAGAATCTGTTTGTCATTTTGAACAGGTACATTTTTAACGTGTTTAGCTCCAGCCAAAAAATCTTTTTTAAGCTTTTTGGAAAACATAGGGAAGGGTTATCACCCCTGTGACATTTGTTTTGCTGTCTTTCCTCCTCTTTAGAAGATTTCACCTCACTTTTTGTCCCAATGACAAATACTTTTTGGGTTTATTTGTGGAACAAGGATTGGAAAGCATCAGTGGAAAGGAGAAATGTTTTTCCCATATTAAATCTTACAGGAGAGAATTTCCCTTCCTAGGGGTAGATTTCATCTCACTTCCTGTTGTCTCCTTCCGTTTGCAAGTAGGAGTCGTTTGTAAGTTAGATGTTTGAAAGTAGGGGCCTGCCCTATATACTCAGCAGAAATTTGGGCCTTAGGTGTTGTTGTGGCCACAACACTGTAAGCCTTCACAGGGCCCTGCTGTGAAATATTAGATCAAGAATTGTAATAACATGCCCCTGTTGAAAAGGGGCAGAAAAACTGGGCCTTTGGTGGTGGTGGTGGTGGTGGTGGTGCCACAACACTGTAATCCTCACTCGCTCTTGGTGGGTGCAGAAATGGGCCCTGCTGTGAAATATTAGATCAAGAATTGTAATTACATGCCCCTGTTGAACAGGGGCAGAAAAATTGGGCCTTTGGTGGTGGTGGTGGTGGTGGTGCTGGTGCCACAACACTGCAACCCCTCACAGACACTCTAGTTGGAACGCAGGAACGAGCCCTGCTGCAAAGTATTGCATCAAAAATTGTAATTACACGCCCCTGTTAAACAGGGGCAGAAAAATTGGGACTTAGGCACTGGTGGTGGCGCCCAGAACCAAAAATGTTCTTACAAGCTATCAGCGTGATGATTGAGGAGGAAGAGGATAATTACTCAGGATAGTCACTCAGCATCAGCATAGGAAGTCTTTGAAGGGATCTGAGATTTCAAAAAAAAATATTCAGTTACATCAGCATCAGGTGCTTGGTAGCTGGTTGTGATCCAAGACTGATTCATTTTTATGAAGGTCAGTCGATGGACCGAGTCGGTGGACAGACGCACCCTGTGATCGGTTACCATGCCTCCAGCAGCACTGAATGTGCGTTCCGAAAGAACGCTGGATGCAGGACAGGCCAGTAGCTCAATTGCATACTGTGCAAGCTCTGGCCAGTGATCCATCCTCAAGACCCAGTAACCCAGAGGATTTTCGGTGGGAAAGGTGTCCAAGTCTGATCTTGCCCCTAGGTATTCCTGCACCATGTAAAACAGACGCTGGCGATGGTTGCTGGAACCGATCATACCTTGGGGCTGCGGACCAAAAAATTGTCTGAACGCATCGGTCAGACGGCCACCTTCTCCACCGCTCCTTCTTTGACTGACCGAAGCCTCAGCAACACGTTGTCCAGAAACAGGAGTTTGTAACCTCCCAGTCTCTGGGAACGCGTTGAGCAGACCTTTCTGCAATGCCTCCCGAAGATGTTTCATCCTCTGCTCCCTCTGCGATGGCAAGATAAGGTCTGCAACCTTACCCTTGTAATGTGGATCAAGGAGGGTTGCCAGCCAGTATTGGTCCTTCTCCTTGATACCACAAATACGAGGATCCTTACGCAGGCTTTGCAGGATCAGGGAGGCCATGCAGCGTAGGTTTGCTGAGACATTCGGTCCGGAGTCCTCTGGGTCACTAAGGATGACATGATCAGCAGCCACCTCCTCCCAGCCACGTACAAGTCCATGTGTTTCTTGGGACTGATCCCTTAAAGACTGCTGCTGATGCTGAGTGCCAGGCTCCACCTCCATACTGACACAATCTTCCTCCTCCTCCTCCTCCTCATCCTCTTCCTGTGTGATCGGCGGGCACGCAGGAACACTGTCTGGATAAAGGGGGCCTTGAGAGCTAAGGAAGTCCTCCTCTTTCTGCCTCTGTTCTGCCTCAAGTGCCCTGTCCATTATTCCACGCAGCGTGTGCTCCAACAGGTGGACAAGGGGGACAGTGTCACTGATGCATGCACTGTCACTGCTCACCATCCTCGTGGCCTCCTCAAATGGTGACAGGACAGTGCAAGCTCCCCTGACCCTGTCCTGGTGCCATAGTCGCACAGGTACTCATTGATGGCCCTCTGCTGCGTGTGCAGCCGCTGCAGCATGGCCAACGTTGAGTTCCACCTGGTGGGCATGTCACAGATTAGGCGGTTCTTGGGCAGGTTAAACTCCTTTTGGAGGTCCGTCAGCCGAGCACTGGCATTATATGACCGGCGGAAATGCACACAGACTTTCCTGGCCTGCCTCAGGACATCCTGGAAGCCCGGGTACCTGCCCAAGAACCGCTGCACCACCAAGTTAAGGACATAAGCCAAACAGGGCACATGGGTCATTTGTCCCTGTCGGAGGGCAGAGAGGAGGTTGGTGCCATTGTCGCAAACCGCCATTCCTGCCTTAAGTTGGCGTGGCATCAACCACCTCTGAACCTGCCCCTGCAGAGCTGACAGAACCTCTGCCCCAGTGTGGCTCCTGTCCCCCAAGCACACCAGCTCAAGCACCGCATGGCATCTTTTGGCCTGCGTACTTCCATAGCCCCTTAAACGGCTACGGAGCACCGCTGGTTCCGAGGGCAAAGCACAGGAAGAGGCCATGGAGGAAGAAGAAGAGGAGGGGGTGGAGGAGAGAGGTGTGTCACAATCATTAGCATTTTGGAGGCGTGGTGGCGGAACAACCTCCAACACTACTGCACCTTTTCCTGCATCCTTCCCAGCTGCCAGCAGAGTCACCCAATGCGCGGTGAAACTTAGGTAACGTCCCTGTCCATGCCTGCTGGACCATGAGTCAGCGGTAATATGCACCTTACCGCTGACCGCCCTGTCCAGCGAGGCATGGACATTGCCTTCCACATGCCGGTAGAGAGCCGGAATCGCCTTCCGTGAGAAAAAGTGGCGTTTGGGTACCTGCCACTGAGGAACCGCACATTCCACAAACTCACGGAAGGGGGCAGAGTCTACCAACTGAAAAGGCAGCAGTTGAAGTGCTAGCAATTTTGCCAAGCTAGCATTCAACCGCTGGGCATGTGGATGGCTGGGAGCAAACTTCTTTCGGTGGTGCAGCAGCTGGGGCAGGGAAATTTGCCTGGTACAATCTGACGTTGGTGTACCAAAAGCAGATTGCCCACAAGTACTTGGCTGTGATACACCTAATTCTACACCTTCATTCCTCTCAGTGCAGGTCTCAGAGAGGACTGAAGGTCTAGTGGGGTTGGAAATCTCAGCTGATAAACAGCACTTAACAAAGATGTATACAGATCAATGGCTCCAAACAGCATCGATCGCTGGTGTCTGTTTGCTGTTTGGAGCCATTGATCTGTATACATCTTTGTTAAGTGCTGTTTATTCAAACATAGACGGAGAAACACATTTGGCAGAACTAGCTCTGTGACGTCATCACGCTGAGGTTCACTGGATGACATTGCGGCCAATCTGCAACAGTGTTTGTGAAATGGCTGTTTCTGAATCTGTTTTTTGTATGTGACGCACTGTTTCCTCTGATCCGCACCTTGGCCATCCTTTGGGAGGACCCACCTGACGGCCCCGGGAGATCCGTGCAGAGTTTGACCCAGAAGGTTTGCAGAGCTGTGATGTCCGTTCACTGGCCCTGAGAGGCAACCCGCTCGAGTGACTCCCTGTCGCTGACAAGGGAGTCCATTGTATCTGGTAAGAGTTTCTTACACACCATCTTTACCAAGACGCATGTTGTTGTGAGATACAGCTTGGGGATGATCTGTTGATTTACCCGTGTTATAACATCTGCCACCTCACATCCACGCATGTTTTTCAGTGGGACATTCCATGTTATCTGTTCCCCATTCACCTATAGGACTTTATTCACCTATATTGAGAGACTTATAAGTTTTATCACTGTTATGTTTATTATCTGTGGACATTTGTTTCCTTCAATTGTTTTCTTGATTGAAGACTTTTTGCACAATCTATGCGCTACTTTTTATTTTATTTTCATATGTCTGGTCAAGCATGCGGTACCCAAGCGGGAGATGTTTTGGCCACGCGAGATACGCTTGAGACATATGTTGCAAATAGCAGCGGTGCGATCTGATGCACTTGTCTCAAAAAAGGCCCACACCAAAGAACTTTTTGAATAACGTGCAGAGACTGCAGCGCCCTGCACATGTGGAGCTTTGGGGTGTGATGCAGTCAATGCGCTGCCCTTAGGCTGGCCCCTGGAGGGCATCCTGCCTCGTTGGTGATGTGCCGCCTCCTCCACCTCTCTCCTCTCTCCTATCAGGCACCCACGTTGAGTCAGTGACCTCATCATCCCCTCCCTCCTCATCACTGGAGCAAACCTGGCAGTATGCTGCAGCAGGGGGAGCATGACTGTCAGATTGCTGTCCTTCTTGGGCACCCCCTCTGTCCGTGCTCATGTTACTGCCTTCATCAAGCTCAGTATCATCATCAGAGCCTTCCAAACGCTGGGCATCCTCCTGGAGCATGTACCCAACACTGTGGTCAAACAGTTCGAGGGACTCCTCAGAAGGACATGGTGGGGCTAGGGAAGGAGTTACTGATGACATTGAGCCGAGGGAAGAGGCTGCTGCTTTTTCAGACAAACTACCTTGGGCATGGGTGAGAGAGGATGAGGAGGATGAGGACGGCTTGGTCATCCACTGGACCAAGTCTTCCGCATGTTGCGGCTCAACGCGGCCAGCTGCCGAAAAAAAGGCCAAGCATGTCCCACGGCCACGTGCTGATGAGGATGCACCGTCTCCACGACCAGCACTAGACACAGAGCCTGCTTGCCCTCTCTTATTGGCTTGTGACTGTCTGCCTCTCCTTCTTGCCCTTCCAGACATACTAATGGCCTGTAGCTGCACTAAGCTGGGATATATATATGTATATGTACTGATACTGCAGCTAGCAAAATCAACTGCCTGCCTGTAGTATGAGAACACCACCAACCTTCTACAGGTAGCTTTAGCTGAACACTGTGCAGAGCTTGCAAAAAACTAACTTGTAGCTTTTTTAGCTGCCTGCGGTAGTGATAGGATCAGGAAAACACCACCAACCTTCTACAGGTAGCTTTAGGTGAACACTGTGCAGAGCTCGCAAAAAAAATAACTTGTAGGTTTAGCTGAACACTGTGAGGTGGACGCACAGCACTAACTTGTAGTTTTAGCTGAACACTGTGAGCAGGACGCACTGCACCAACTTGTAGGTTTAGCTGAACACTGTGAGCAGGACGCACAGCACTAACTTGTATTTTTAGCTGAACACTGTGAGCAGGACGCACAGCACTAACTTGTAGTTTTAGCTGAACACTGTGAGCAGGACGCACTGCACTAACTTGTAGCTTTAGATGAACACTGTGCAGAGGTCTCACTACACCAACTTGTAGGTTTAGCTGAACACTGTGAGCAGGACGCACAGTACTAACTTGTAGTTTTAGCTGAACACTGTGAGCAGGATGCACAGCACTAACTTATAGTTTTAGCTAAACACTGTGAGCAGGACGCACTGCACTAACTTGTAGCTTGAGATGAACACTGTGCAGAGGTCTCACTACACCAACTTGTAGGTTTAGCTGAACACTGTGAGCAGGACGCACAGTACTAACTTGTAGTTTTAGCTGAACACTGTGAGCAGGACGCACAGCACTAACTTGTAGTTTTAGCTGAACACTGTGAGCAGGACGCACTGCACTAACTTGTAGCTTTAGATGAACACTGTGCAGAGGTCTCACTACACCAACTTGTAGGTTTAGCTGAACACTGTGAGCAGGACGCACAGTACTAACTTGTAGTTTTAGCTGAACACTGTGAGCAGGACGCACAGCACTAACTTATAGTTTTAGCTAAACACTGTGAGCAGGACGCACTGCACTAACTTGTAGCTTGAGATGAACACTGTGCAGAGGTCTCACTACACCAACTTGTATTTTTAGCTGAACACTGTGAGCAGGACGCACAGCACTAACTTATAGTTTTAGCTAAACACTGTGAGCAGGACGCATTGCACTAACTTGTAGTTTTAGCTGAACACTGTGAGCAGGACGCACTGCATTAACTGTAAATAGTCTAGCTGCCTGACTGTGGTACTAATAGGATCAAAAGAACACCAACAATTTTCTTCAGGTAGCTGTAAATACTGTAACAAGACAAGTCTGCATGTCAGTAGGAAGATAACAGGAATGCATCTAGCTAAACTGAATACAGTGTATATATATATATATATATATGCAACACCTGGGATGCATATATATACACAATTTACTGTAAGTGCAGCTAAACTGACTGACTGTTCTGCCTAATCTATCTAACTCAAATCAAATGTCACTGTCTGTCTCTCTCTCTCTCTCAATGAACGCCGGAACACACACTACACAGGGCCGCCGTGCAGGCGGCCTTATATAGTGTGGGGCGTGTACTAAATCCCCTGAGCCATAATTGGCCAAAGCCTCCTTGGCTTTGGCCAATTACGGCTCTCTGTTCAGACGGCGCTGTGATTGACCAAGCATGTGGGTCATAGTGCATGCTTGGCCAATCATCAGCCAGCAATGCACTGCGATGCCGCAGTGAATTATGGGCCGTGACGCGCCACACGAATTTGGCGCGAACGGCCCATATCGTTCGCAATTCGGCGAACGGGCAAACAGACGATGTTCGAGTCGAACATGGGTTCAACTCGAACACGAAGCTCATCCCTAATCAGGAACTACGAATCAAAAAAAACTCCCAAGTATACACCAAACGGAACTCAGATAAAAAATGGGAACCAGATAAAAATTAGCTAAAAATCAGCATACATGCAGAGTGGGAGCAAACCGGCTGAGACATGTCTCTGTTCCCAGTTGAAGCCTGTTTAGGGGAAACGCGTTGGGTGGAGCTAGAGGCTGTGACGCCATCACGTTTGTCTGGTCTTTCTCCAGGCAGTCAGCCGGTTTGCTCCCGCTCTGCATGTATGCTGATTTTTAGCTAATTTTTATCTAGTTCCCATTTTTTATCTGAGTTCCGTTTGGTGTATACTTGGGAGTTTTTTTGATTTGTAGTTCCTGATGTGCAGTGGAGTGTTGCTGTGAACATTTGCAGTGGAAAGAATTGTTTTAAAGTGACTGTGAAAGAGATTTTGAATAAATCTATAAAACACATTTGCACTATGGAGCCCTTTTCGTTTTATTCCCACTGAGGTGTATCTTCTGTATGAATGAACTAATATTTTGAAACCGGATACATTGTATCAGTGAGGATAGACCTGCCTGTGTATTGGAGCACAGTGGCTGAGGAAATCTCCCAGGAAAACGCCCAGATCTGCCTGTGAATTGGAGCACAGTGGCTGAGGAAATCTCCCAGAAACACGCCTAGGTGATAATCTAAGGCCGGCAGGCTAATGCAACATGCTCATCTGATCTCACTAACCTGAGATCCATCTGATCCGGTAAGCGGCCTTTTTTACCATATTTGTGAAAAGGAGGGATATCGGTGTGTCTCTTTCTATAAAGAAGATTGGTGCTAATATCAACCTAGCATATTTCCATCAAGGACTGATCATTGTTTCTACATCTAAGATGTTCAAGGGGAATAAGTGTCCAACTGATAAACATTTTTAGCACTAATTTGGATATGTATGGTGTTCACCACATTGTTGCGAATTGATAATCACAAGTAACATTGTTACTAGCAACATATGTTTCAGGGTGCTCACTACATTGTTGCGGATTGATTTTCATAAGTAACATTGTAATTAATAACACATGTTTTGTTTCACTGTTGAACACGTGGTGTGAGTATAGGATTTAAATGTTCCTAATATAGGAAAATAAGTTGATTCCACGATTTTTTAAATATATATCTATAGTAATAACGTTTTTCATGAGTTTTGGCCGGATTGAAATGGCTTTAAGTGTGGTATACCAATAGTAGTCATAACTATCGGGATCACTTATATTTAATACACACTAAGATATGATGTGCGCTGTTTACACTATTTACTATTACTGAGGACAGATCATGTCAGACTAATATGATTGAATCTTTTGACTATATCACAAATGTGTTGGACCAGGGTGGTGTTGTGGATATAGTTCATTTTGATTTCAGCAAAGCATATCAAATAATTCCACAAACTAATTCCATAAATAAATTGTACTGTCTAGGACTTGGGGGTTTCAGTGGATATGCAGTTGGCTAAAGGATGGATAATCGAGTGTGGTTTTAAATGGGGTTCATTTGAAACAGAGACTAGTCACTAGTGGTGTATTTTAAGGCTTTGTACTAGGCCATGTTCTAATTAATTTGTTTTAAGTGATATAATTGAAGTTTTGTTGGGCAAGGTATGTATTTTTGCTGATGATACCAAGGTGTGAAAAAAGGTTGAAATCACTGGAGGTGTCTGAAACATAGTTACTCGATTTGACATTGCCGGAAGATCAAATTGTGGTCAAAGTAGTTGAAACTACAGTTTAATGTTTCTAAATGTAAAATGATACACCTAGGGAAAAATAATCTTTTCACTGAGTAAAACATTGGGGGTGCAGTGTTTGCCAGCATTACCGGGGAAAAAAGATTTTGTAAGTACTTATCTCAAATGATTGCAAATGAGCGAACAGTGTGACCAGGCAATGGTAAAAGAAAATAATTCTGGGATATATCACTAGAGGGGTCACCAGCAGAAAAAAAAGGTCCTGATTCCTCTATAAAGATCTTTCGTTAGGCATCATTTAGAGAACTGTGTCCAGTTCTGGAGACCACTATTTACAAAAAAGATATTGATAAGATAGAAAAAGTCCAGAAATGTGCAACACAAATGGTGAAAGGTCTGAGGGATAAAACATATCAGGAGAGACTTCAGGAACATTCACGATCTGAAAAAAAACAAAACAGTCTGTGCCCTGAAGTGTGTCGGGGGAGCCTGCTGTGACATCATCACGCAAACCGGCAGTCGGTCATTTCATGAGTTCCATGCAGGATTTTGAATTTTTTATGCAGCGCTGGTGATTCTTTTATCTGTGTAAATGTGCTACTAGCTTTTTTCTAATACAAGTTTACAGTTTTAACACTATGAAGAGCACCAGATCTTCTCTTTCTGGGTATTTACCTGCACACACAGATCCCCTTGCTTGGTGGGTGTTGCAGAGGAATCCCTTGATGTGTGACATCCAAATAGCACCAGTGGCCTCTATGGATTATGTTTGGATGTGCATTTTGACTCGATTTGAGGGTCATCGGAGTCCGGTAAGCAGATCTTACGTCTCAGCTTGGTGGTGGAGCACTGTGAAGTGTTATATTTCAAACAAACTCAGAAGACAATTTTATGGGATGTTGCACCTTTTATGGGACATTGCACTTTTTGAATACATATTCATATCATTATTCTTATCTTTATTCACATATATTTGTAATTAATAGCGCAGCACATTGTGTGTTTATTATTGTGGGCTGTGAAGAATATCTTATAGCACGCCAGCGGCTTCTTCAAATATATATATATATATATATATATATATATATATATATATATATATATATATATACGAGGAAGAAGCAATTGACCACCTGGTCTTATTCCTGCCTTCACTCTAAGTTTCTATGCAGTACATTTCTGCTAAACTCCTTCCCACCTTATACCCAATTCTGGCAGTGAAATTGTGACTGATGGTTCAAAATAGGCAGTCCAGTAGGAAGGTTTACTTTGGTACAGGTGGGCAGAGTCCATAAAGGAGAATAGTTTGTTCTACTGTGGAAGCCATTGCTGCTGAAGCAGTGTGGGTGTAAGGACACACTGTGAGTGCATGTCTAGGTCTGTCTAGACAGGCATCCAAACCAGACTGACATCTCAGTGACAATGGATGATTGTCAAGAGATTAAGAAAGCCAAGGTCAGGGCAGAAGGCATTATAGCAGGGTCAAGTTAAGCAGGTGATCAAATCTAGGTAGTCCAGCAAGTTAGGGATAACATGCACGGCAGATAATAGGGAGTAGAGAGGAATGAAGAATGAAACCAAACTGGGAGATGAGTACAGGGATTGGAACACAGATAGTTGTGTGCTTTTGAAGGAGTATAGACCAATTAGGAGGTGTGCCCTTAGCCACGTCCATGCAAATTCACAGTTAACCTGAACAAATAAATGCATTTGTGTCAGACAGAACACAAGAAAGAGATCTGGATTGCAGTGAGCCAGAATGACTGCAGGAAAGGGAATGAACTAAAAAAAGAAAAAGGCAGACAGTGGGATCCAGGGAGAAAATAAAGAAAAAGCTATACAAAAACATGGTAACCATCCTAATTTATAACTAGTCTTTGGAGTAAGGTGCATGTAGAGGGAAATGAACATTACAAACAGACATACATTTCCTAGCACATTTACAAGCTAGCCTGCAAAAAATAAATTGACCTTGTCTAACAATTCATGTTAAAAAAAGAGGGTTTAGTTGCACACATTTGCAAATATATGTGAAAACAACAGTGCCTACAGCAAGGTTCCTCTGTATATAGTAGTCCTAACTCTATATACAGTATATGCTCCAAGTCGAAGCATATATAGCAGTGGAAAAAATAAGGGAAGGTTTGCCTGGAGGGAGCCCACTCCTCTTTAAAGGCACAGGGACACATTGGACATCAAGCAAGAGCACAATGGCAACTGAAGGCACCCTATGTGTCCCCATGCCCAATCCAGTGAATAAGCTATGCAAAAATATAGCAAACACCCCAATTTATAACTAGCCTCTGCAGTAAGGTGCACATGGAGGGGCAATGCACATCACAAACAGACAAAAAAATTCCATCACACTGACAAGCTAGCCTACAAAAAACAAAAAAACAGGGACATGGCCGGTGCGTGAACAGCATGGACATCTAACACACAGGCTCCTCTCATCCAGCGGGGTATAAAGCATCCAACGACATGTCTGAGGCTTGTAAGCCACCCGATCCCTGCCCGCTCTCTGCCCGCCCACTCTGCCCCTAGCCCAGCAGCATATTCCTGAAGAGGAAGGGGGATAGACGCCCAAGGAAACTGGCGGATTTCATGTATCAGCTGGCCAAGCAGCGCCACCAAGATGGCGCTGTGGCCGACACACTGACACGTGGCCACGCTGTCTTCCCGGCCTCTCACCCATCACATATCCCCTCATTACCTACTGATCTGCAGAGCCAGGATTTCTCCAGCCCTCCCATCTCCACCAGGTTCCCCCTTAGCTTAAAGTCCAGCTAAGGCTTGAATCAGGCTGGATTCCCCAGGACCAGAGCCCCATGAGAAGATCCAGCAGCCTGCCATCCAGGGACCCCAGGGATCTCAACCAGACCCCATAGCCTCCTATACAACTATAGGACAACCTGTCATGGACAACACTTTAAAAGAATGCTCATGTCCCTGAGTAGCTCCCTTCAAGGGGACATGCTCACCCTATTCCAAAAATGTGATCACTCTGTCACTGCCCTTGAAAACAGGATGTGTCATGTTGAAACGAACGCGGGAGCTATGGCATCTACTGTTAACAATCTTGTTGATGCACACAACGATCATACTGAAGATCATTGATGAATAAAAGATAAACTGGCAGATATCAAGGATAGGTCAAGAATTGATGCAGGCTCACAACCTATCTGCATACGGAAAAATCTGTTTAAAGCTCTAGCGCCAGATCAAAAAAACATTGTGATGATAATTGATCGCATCCATAGACTCCCTAAATCTCCCTTTCTATATGAATCAGTTCCCAGGGATGTAATACTCTGCATACTAGGTGTGCGCAGCCTATTGCATTAGGGTGTGCACACCAAATCTCAAACACACGTGCCTTTCTCTGCAGCCTCATCTGCACTGAACAGTGAATGAATGGGAAGCGCTCTGTGCTGAGAAGCTTCCTGTTCATTCTCAAACTGAAGCATAGTAAAAACAGTTTACTATGCTTCATTTATGAATGGACACACGTGTGTTCACCATATTCATTTAGAAAAGTAAGGGGCTGGTAATTGACATATTGACTAGCCCTTTCCCCCGCTCTCCATCCTGAAACATCCCTGCAGTAGCAGAGGGGAGAGGAGAGGAAGGAAGCCAGCAGTACTGCAGGAGGGGAAGACATGGGGGGAAGCCTGTGGAAAGAAGGGGAAATTGGCACCACACAGGGTGATTAGGGTGTGCCCAGGCACACCTGGCACACCCCCTGCGCATGCCTATGCTCTGCATCCATTTCCACCATGTTAAAGAACAGCTAATGCAAAAAGCAAGATCAATGGGCACCTTGCCTGATCCATACTCACAACTACAGATATTTTCGGATTTGTCACAGCACACCCTGTAACGTCATACATAACTCAACACAGTAACAAAGGCTCTGCACAAACCACCATATCATGTACCAATGGGCTGCTCCAGTGAAAATCGCAATCACACACAATGTGTGCTCCAACAGGTGGACAAGGGGGACAGTGTCACTGATGCATGCACTGTCACTGCTCACCATCCTCGTGGCCTCCTCAAATGGAGACAGGACAGTGCATGCATCTCTGATCATGGCCCACTGTCGTGGGGAAAAAAAAAACAAGCTCCCCTGACCCTGTCCTGGTGCCATAGTCGCACAGGTACTCATTGATGACCCTCTGCTGCATGTGCAGCCACTGCAGCATGGCCAATGTTGAGTTCCACCTGGTGGGCATGTCACAGATTAGGCGGTTCTTGGGCAGGTTAAACTCCTTTTGGAGGTCCACCAGCCGAGCACTGGCATTATATGACCGGCGGAAATGCACACAGACTTTCCTGACCTGCCTCAGGACATCCTATAATCCTGGGTACCTGCCCAAGAACCGCTGCACCACCAAGTTAAGGACGTGAGACAAACAGGGCACATGGGTCATTTGTCCCTGTCAGAGGGCAGAGAGGAGGTTGGTGCCATTGTCGCAAACCACCATTCCTGCCCTAAGTTGGCATGGCGTCAACCACCTCTGAACCTGCCCCTGCAGAGCTGACAGAACCTCTGCCCCAGTGTGGCTCCTGTCCCCCAAGCACACCAGCTCAAGCACCGCATGGCATCTTTTGGCCTGTGTACTTGCATAGCCCCTTGAACGGCTACGGAGCAACGCTGGTTCCCAGGACAAAGCACAGGAAGAGGCCATGGAGGAAGAAGAAGAGGAGGGGGTGGAGGAGAGAGGTGTGTCACAATCATTAGTAGTGGCATTTTGGAGGCGCGGTGGCGGGACAACCTCCAACACTACTGCACCTTGTCCTGCATCCTTCCCAGCTGCCAGCAGAGTTACCCAATGCGCCGTGAAACTTAGGTAACGTTCCTGTCCATGCCTGCTGGACCATGAGTCAGCGGTAATATGCTCCTTACCGCTGATCGCCCTGTCCAGTGAGGCATTGACATTGCCTTCCACATGCCGGTAGAGAGTCGGAATCGCCTTCCATGAGAAAAAGTGGCGTTTGGGTACCTGCCACTGAGGAACCGCACATTCCACAAACTCACGGAAGGGGGCAGAGTCTACCAACTGAAAAGGCAGCAGATGAAGTGCTAGCAATTTTGCCAAGCTAGTATTCAACCGCTGGGCATGTGGATGGCTGGGAGCAAACTTCTTTCGGCGGTGCAGCAGCTGGGGCAGGGAAATTTGCCTGGTACAATCTGATGTCGGTGTACCGAAAGCAGATTGCCCACAAGTACTTGGCTGTGACACACCTAATTCTACACCTTCATTCCTCTCAGTGCAGGTCTCAGAGAGGACTGAAGGTATAGTGGGGTTGGAGATCCCAGCTGATGAGGAGCAAGGAGAGGTCCTCTTTGTTCTTTGGTGTGGGTCTTTTAGATACGCTTGCCAACGAACTGCATGGCAGGTCAACACATGTCTGGTCAAGCATGTGGTACCCAAGCGGGAGATGTTTTGGCCACGCAAGATACGCTTGAGACATATGTTGCAAATAGCAGCGGTGTGATCTGATGCACTCGTCTCAAAAAAGGCCCACACCAAAGAACTTTTTGAATAATGTGCAGAGACTGCAGTGCCCTGCACATGTGGAGCTTTGGGGTGTGATGCAGTCAGTGTGCTGCCCTTAGGCTGGCCCTGGAGGGCATCCTGCCTTGTTGGTGATGTGCCGCCTCCTCCTCCTCATACTCCTCCTCCTCTCTCCTATCAGGCACCCACGTTGAGTCAGTGACCTCATCATCCCCTCCCTCCTCATCACTGGAGCAAACCTGGCAGTATGCTGCAGCAGGGGGAGCATTACTGCCAGATTGCTGTCCTTCTTGGGCACCCCCTCTTTCCGTGCTCATGTTACTGCCTTCATCGAACTCAGTATCATCATCAGAGCCTTCCAAACGCTGGGCATCCTTCTGGAGCATGTACTCAACACTGTGGTCAAACAGTTCGAGGGACTCCTCAGGAGGACATGGTGGGGCTAGGGAAGGAGTCACTGATGACTTTGAGCCGAGGGAAGAGGCCGCTGCTTTGCCAGACAAAGTATCCTGAGCATGGGTGAGAGAGGATGATGAGGATGAGGACGGCTTGGTCATCCACTCGACCAAGTCTTCCGCATGTTGCGGCTCAACATGGCCAGCTGAAGAAAAACAGGCCAAGAGTGTCCCACGGCCACATGCTGATGAGGATGCACCGTCTCCACAGCCAGCACTAGATACAGAGCCTGCTTGCCCTCTTTTATTGGCTTGTGACTGTCTGCCTCTCCTTCTCGGCCTTCCAGACATACTAATGGCCTGTAGCTGCACTAAGCTGGGATATATATATATATATATAGATATCTATATATATATATATATAGATATATGTATTGATAGTGCAGCTAGCAAAATCAACTGCCTGCCTGTAGTATGAGAACACCACCAACCTTCTACAGGTAGCTTTAGCTGAACACTGTGCAGAGCTTGCAAAAAAACAACTTGCAGCTTATTTAGCTGCCTGCGATAGTGAGAGGATCAGAAAAACACCACCAACCTTCTACAGGTAGCTTTAGCTGAACACTGTGCAGAGCTCGCAAAAAAATAACTTGTAGGTTTAGCTGAACACTGTGAGGAGGACGCACCACACTAACTTGTAGTTTTAGCCGAACACTGCGCAGAGCTCGCAAAAAAATAACTTGTAGTTTTATCTGAACACTGTGAGCAGGACGCACTGCACTAACTTGTAGTTTTAGCTGAACACTGTGAGCAGGACGCACTACACTAATTTGTAGCTTTAGATGAACACTGTGCAGAGGTCTCACTACACTAAATTGTAGTTATAGCTGAACACTGTGAGCAGGACGCACTACACTAACTTGTAGCTTTAGATGAACACTGTGCAGAGCTCTCAAAAAAATAACTTGTAGGTTTAGCTGAACACTGAGAGGAGGACGCACCACACTAACTTGTAGTTTTAGCTGAGCACTGTGAGCAGGACGCACTGCACTAACTTGTAGCTTTAGATGAACACTGTGCAGAGGTCTCACTACACTAACTTGTAGTTTTAGCTGAACACTGTGAGCAGAATGCACTACACTAACTTGTAGTTTTAGATGAACACTGTGCACAGATCTCACTACACTAACTTGTAGTTTTAGCTGAACACTGTGAGCAGGACGCACTACACTAACTTGTAGCTTTAGATGAACACTGTGCAGAGCTCGCAAAAAAATTACTTGTAGGTTTAGCTGAACACTGTGAGGAGGACGCACTACACTTACTTACAGTTTTAGCTGAACACTGTGAGCAGGACGCACTGCACTAACTTGTAGCTTTAGATGAACACTGTGCAGAGGTCTCACCACACTAACTTGTAGTTTTAGCTGAACACTGTGAGCAGGACGCACTCCACTAACTTGTAGCTTTAGATGAACACTGTGTAGAGGTCTCACTACACTAACTTGTAGTTTTAGCTGAACACTGTGAGCAGGACGCACTACACTAACTTGTAGCTTTAGATGAACACTGTGCAGAGCTCGCAAAAAATAACTTGTAGGTTTAGCTGAACACTGTGAGGAGGACGCACCACACTAACTTGTAGTTTTAGCTGAACACTGTGAGCAGGACGCACTACACTAACTTGTAGCTTTAGATGAACACTGTGCAGAGGTCTCACTACACTAACTTGTAGCTTTAGCTGAACATTGTGAGCAGGACGCACTACACTAACTTGTAGCTTTAGATGAACACTGTGCAGAGCTCTCAAAAAAATAACTTGTAGGTTTAGCTGAACACTGTGAGGAGGACGCACCACACTAACTTGTAGTTTTAGCTGAGCACTGTGAGCAGGACGCACTGCACTAACTTGTAGCTTTAGATGAACACTGTGCAGAGGTCTCACTACACTAACTTGTAGTTTTAGCTGAACACTGTGAGCAGGACGCACTACACTAACTTGTAGTTTTAGATGAACACTATGCACAGGTCTCACTACACTAACTTGTAGTTTTAGCTGAACACTGTGAGCAGGACGCACTACACTTACTTGTAGGTTTAGCTGAACACTGTGAGGAGGACACACCACACTATCTTGTAGTTTTAGCTGAACACTGTGAGCAGGACGCACTACACTAACTTGTAGCTTTAGATAAACACTGTGCAGAGCTCGCAAAATAATAACTTGTAGGTTTAGCTGAACACTGTGAGGAGGACGCACTACACTAAATTGTAGTTTTAGCTGAACACTGTGAGCAGGACGCACTACACTAACTTGTAGCTTTAGATGAACACTGTGCAGAGGCCTCACTACACTAACGTGTAGTTTTAGCTGAACACTGTGAGCAGGAGGCACTACACTAACTTGTAGCTTTAGATGAACACTGTGCAGAGCTCTCAAAAAAATAACTTGTAGGTTTAGCTGAACACTGTGAGGAGGACGCACCACACTAACTTGTAGTTTTAGCTGAGCACTGTGAGCAGGATGCACTGCACTAACTTGCAGCTTTAGATGAACACTGTGCAGAGGTCTCACTACACTAACTTGTAGTTTTAGCTGAACACTGTGAGCAGGACGCACTACACTTACTTGTAGCTTCAGATGAACACTGTGCAGAGCTCACAAAAAATAACTTGTAGGTTTAGCTGAACATTGTGAGGAGGACGCACCACACTAACTTGTAGTTTTAGCTGAACATTGTGAGCAGGATGCACTACACTAACTTGTAGCTTTAGATGAACACTGTGCAGAGGTCTCACTACACTAACTTGTAGTTTTAGCTGAACACTGTGAGCAGGACGCATTACACTAACTTGTAGCTTTAGATGAACACTGTGCAGAGGTCTTACTACACTAACTTGTAGTTTTAGCTGAACATTGTGAGCAGGATGCACTACACTAACTTGTAGCTTTAGATGAACACTGTGCAGAGCTCGCAAAAAAATAACTTGTAGGTTTAGCTTTACACTGTGAGGAGGATGCACCACACTAACTTGTAGTTTTAGCTGAGCACTGTGAGCAGGACGCACTCCACTAACTTGTAGCATTAGATGAACACTGTGCAGAGGTCTCACTACACTAACTTGTAATTTTAGCTGAAAACTGTGAGCAGGATGCACTACACTAACTTGTAGTTTTAGCTGAACACTGTGAGCAGGACGCACTACACTAACTTGTAGCTTTAGATGAACACTGTGCAGAGCTCGCAAAAAAATAACTTGTAGGTTTAGCTGAACACTGTGAGGAGGACGCACTACACTAACTTGTAGTTTTAGCTGAACACTGTGAGCAGGACGCACTGCACTAACTTGTAGCTTTAGATGAACACTGTGCAGAGGTCTCACCACACTAACCTGTAGTTTTAGCTGAACACTGTGAGCAGGACGCACTGCACTAACTTGTAGCTTTAGATGAACACTGTGCAGAGGTCTCACTACACTAACTTGTAGTTTTAGCTGAACACTGTGAGCAGGACACACTACACTAACTTGTAGCTTCAGATGAACACTGTGCAGAGCTCGCAAAACAATAACTTGTAGGTTTAGCTGAACACTGTGAGGAGGACGCACCACACTAACTTGTAGTTTTAGCTGAACACTGTGAGCAGGACGCACTACACTAACTTGTAGCTTTAGATGAACACTGTGCAGAGGTCTCACTACACTAACTTGTAGTTTTAGCTGAACACTGTGAGCAGGACGCACTACACTAACTTGTAGCTTTAGATAAACACTGTGCAGAGCTCACAAAATAATAACTTGTAGGTTTAGCTGAACACTGTGAGGAGGACGCACCACACTAACTTGTAGCTTTAGATGAACACTGTGCAGAGGTCTCACTACACTAACTTGTAGTTTTAGCTGAACACTGTGAGCAGGACGCACTACACTAACTTGTAGCTTTAGATGAACACTATGCAGAGGTCTCACTACACTAACTTGTAGTTTTAGCTGAACACTGTGAGCAGGACGCACTACACTAACTTGTAGCTTTAGATGAACACTGTGCAGAGCTCGCAAAACAATAACTTGTAGGTTTAGCTGAACACTGTGAGGAGGACGCACCACACTAACTTGTAGTTTTAGCTGAACACTGTGAGCAGGACGCACTACACTAACTTGTAGCTTTAGATGAACACTGTGCAGAGGTCTCACTACACTAACTTGTAGTTTTAGCTGAACACTGTGAGCAGGACGCACTACACTAACTTGTAGCTTTAGATAAACACTGTGCAGAGCTCACAAAATAATAACTTGTAGGTTTAGCTGAACACTGTGAGGAGGACGCACCACACTAACTTGTAGCTTTAGATGAACACTGTGCAGAGGTCTCACTACACTAACTTGTAGTTTTAGCTGAACACTGTGAGCAGGACGCACTACACTAACTTGTAGCTTTAGATGAACACTATGCAGAGGTCTCACTACACTAACTTGTAGTTTTAGCTGAACACTGTGAGCAGGACGCACTACACTAACTTGTAGCTTTAGATGAACACTGTGCAGAGCTCGCAAAAAAATAACTTGTAGGTTTAGCTTTACACTGTGAGGAGGATGCACCACACTAACTTGTAGTTTTAGCTGAGCACTGTGAGCAGGACGCACTGCACTAACTTGTAGCTTTAGATGAACACTGTGCAGAGGTTTTACCACACTAACCTGTAGTTTTAGCTGAACACTGTGAGCAGGACGCACTGCACTAACTTGTAGCTTTAGATGAACACTGTGCAGAGGTCTCACTACACTAACTTGTAGTTTTAGCTGAACACTGTGAGCAGGACGCACTACACTAACTTGTAGCTTTAGATAAACACTGTGCAGAGCTCACAAAATAATAACTTGTAGGTTTAGCTGAACACTGTGAGGAGGACGCACCACACTAACTTGTAGTTTTAGCTGAACACTGTGAGCAGGACGCACTACACTAATGTGTAGCTTTAGTTGAACACTGTGCAGAGGTCTCACTACACTAACTTGTAGTTTTAGCTGAACACTGTGAGCAGGACGCACTACACTAACTTGTAGTTTTAGATGAACACGGTGCAGAGGTCTCACTACACTAACTTGTAGTTTTAGCTGAACACTGTGAGCAGGATGCACTACAGTAACTGTAAATAGTCTAGCTGCCTGACTGTGGTACTAATAGGATCAAAAGTTCACCAGCAAATTTCTTCAGGTAGCTGTAAATACTGTAACAAGACAAGCCTGCCTGTCAGTAAGAAGATAACAGGAACAGATCTAGCTAAACTGAATACAGTGTATATATATATATATATATATATATATATATATATATATATGCAACACCTGGGATGCATATATATACACAGTACACTGTAAGTGCAGCTAACTCACTGATTGTCCTGCCTAATCTAGCTTACTCAAATGAAATGACACTGTCTCTCTGTCTATCTATGTATCTCAACGCCGGAACACACACTACACAGGGCCGCCGTGCAGGCGGCCTTATATAGTGTGGATCGTGTTCTAAATCCCCTGAGCCATAATTGGCCAAAGCCACCCTGGCTTTGGCCAATTACAACTCTCTCTACCGACGGCGCTGTGATTGGCCAAGCATGCGGGTCATAGTGCATGCTTGGCCAATCATCAGCCAGCAATGCACTGCGATGCCGCAGTGAATTATGGGCGGTGACACGCCACACGAATTTGGCGTGAACGGCCCATAACGTTTGGAATTCGGCGAACGACCGAACAGCCAATGTTCGAGTCGAACATGGGTTCGACTCGAACACGAAGCTCATTCCTACCTAGGGGCAAGATCTGATTGGACACCTTTCCCACCGAAAATCCTCTGGGTTACTGGGTATTGAGGATGGATCACTGGCCAGAGCTTGCACAGTATGCAATTGAGCTACTGGCCTGTCCTGCATCCAGCGTTCTTTCGGAACGCACATTCAGTGCTGCTGGAGGATTTGTAATCGATCACAGGGTCGTCTCGGTCGATCGACTGACCTTCATAAAAATGAATCAGTCTTGGATCACCACCAGATACCAAGCACCTGATGCTGATGTAACCAAATACATTTTCTTGAAATGTCAGATCCCTTCAAGACTGCCTATGCTGATGCTGAGCGACTATCCTGTTATGCTGAGTGACTATCCTCTTCCTCCTCAATGATCATGCTGATAGCTTGTAAGAATATTTTTGTTTCTGGGTGCCACCATCAGTGGCTAAGGCCCAATTTTTCAGCCCCTGTTTAACAAGGGCGTGTAATTTAAATTTTTGATTCAATTATTTGCAGCAGGGCTTGTTCCTGCGCTCCAACTAGAGTATCTGTGAGGGGTAGCAGTGTTGTGGAACCAGCACCACCACCACCAAAGGCCCAATTTTTCTGCCCCTGTTCAACAGGTGCATGTAATTGCAATTCTTGATCTAATATTTCACAGCAGGGACCGTTCCAGTGCCCACCAAGAGTAACTGTGAGGACTTACAGTGTTGTGGCACCAGCACCACCACCACCACCAAAGGCCCAATTTTTCTGCCCCTATTCAACAGGTGCATGTAATTACAATTCTTGATCTAATATTTCACAGCAGGGCCCATTCCAGCGCCCACCAAGAGTAACTGTGAGGACTTACATTGTTGTGGCACCAGCACCACCACCACCAAAGGCCCAATTTTTCTGCCTCTATTCAACAGGTGCATGTAATTACAATTCTTGATCTAATATTTCACAGCAGGGCCCGTTCCAGCACCCACCAAAAGTAACTGTGAGGGCTTAAAGCGTTGTGGCACCAGCAGCAGCACCACCACCACCAAAGGCCCAATTTTTCTGACCTTGTTCAACAGGGGCATGTAATTACAATTCTTGATCTAATATTTCACAGCAGGTTCCGTTCCTGCGCCCACCAAGAGTAACTGTGAGGGCTTACAGTGTTGTGACAACACCAACATCTAAGGACCCAATTTCTGCAGAGTATATAGGGCAGGCCCCTACTTTCAAACATCCAACTTACAAACGACTCCTACTTGCAAATGGAGGGAGACAACAGGAAGTGAGATGAAATCTACCCTAGGAAGGGAAATTCTCTCCTGTAATAGTTAATATTGAAAAAACGTTTCTCCTTTCCACTGATGCTTTGTCACCAATCCTTGTTTCACTAAAAACCCCAAATTTTCTAAAAACATTTGTCATTGTGACAGAAAGTGAGGTGAAATCCTCTGAAGAGGAGCAAAGACAGCAAAACAAAATGTCATAGAAGTGATAACTCTTCCCTATGTTTTCCAAAAAGCTTAAAAAAGATTTTTTGGCTGGAGCTACACTTTAAAAATGTACCAGTTCAAAATTACAAACAGATTCTACTTAACAACAAACCTACAGTCCCTGTCTTGTTTGCACCGCCTGTATACATCTGTTCAGAGTATATAGGGTCTGGGTGCCCCACGCCTTTCTTTTTTTTATTTGGGTGCAGGGTTCCCCTTAATATCCATACAACACCCAAAGGGCCTGGTAATGGACTGGGGGGGTACCCATGCCATTTGTCTCACTGATTTTCATCCATATTGTCGGGACCCGACATTACATTAAAGCCACAAGCAGTTTTCAATGACTTGTATTCCTTTAAAAATGTCATTTTGTGCAGGGACTATTCTAAGCACGAGAAACATGTGCCACTTTACAGGCATACTATAGACACCCCCCAAGTACGATATTTAAAGGAATATTTTACTTTTTTTTCACTTTAAGCATCATTAAAATCACTGCTCCCAAAAAAACGTCCGTTTTTAAAAGTTTTTTTTGCATTGATACATATCCCCTGGGGCAGGACCCGGGTCCCCAAACCCTTTTTAGGACAATACCATGCAAATTAGCCTTTAAAATTAGCACTTTTAATTTTGAACGTTCCAGTCCCATAGACTTCAATGGGGTTTTAATGTTTGTGCATCTCTGCACTTTCTCTCTGCAGTGATTTACTCCGGTGAGTTTTCCAACACCTATAACTTCAAACTTCATCGCCTACGACATTCCTATAAACATCCCCACCACTATGACCATCAAACTCCTATCTCTTAACGACAAGGGTCCTAATCACCCAGCAAAGAGAGCTTCACTATAGAAACTAGCAGAATAATCGAAATTCGACATCCTCTGTGCACAGGAGACCCACTTTCTTGCCTCCAACCCACCGAAATGCTCTAACAAGAACTTTCATTAAATTTTCATGGCTAATGCTCCAGCAAACAAAAAGTGCATCCTTGTTGCCATCAGAAACTCCCTCTCTTTTCAACTACAAGACTACATCAAAGATGATGGAGGGCGCTTCCTAATCATTTGCTGCTCTATCAATAATGCCACGTACACTATCATTACTATATATGCCCTGAATGTGCACCAACTGCGCTTCCTGTGCAAACTTCATAAGCAAGTCAGCAATATCCAACAGGGCAAAATTATCTGGTGCGATGATTTTAACCCCGAACCCTACACTGGATTTCTCATCACAACCTAAAAGATGTAAACCAACTTTGGGCCCTCTCCTACCAACCTTCCAACTCCATGACTTCTGGCGTTGCCAACACGTGGAGGAACGCAACTACACATTCTTTTCACCTTGCCACAATTCCTACTCAAGAATTGACCTCTTCCTAGTAGATCAATGGAGTCTTGAGAAAGTATCGGACTCTTCCATCTTACCCACCACCTGGTCGGACCATTCTCCTATATGCATCGCTATAGAAGATTGTGCAAGCTCTCCCTCTGCCTATCTGGGGAGTATGAACACAAACATCCTACAATCTGATTCACACGCAGCTACCCTCAAAGATCAACTACAAACCTTTTTCATGCTTAACAATGACTCAGTATCTAACCTGAATACTCTTTGGGCTGCACATAAGGCTTTTATGCGTGGCCTATTCATACAACTAGAGAAAAAAGGCATAGGAGGCAGCTCATTGGAAAACTACTAACAAGCATTTAAACCACTGACACTCTCAAAAAGATGCAGCCAAACCCCAATCTCAAGACTAAACTGCTCAAAGTACGTTTAGAACTAAGGTCCCTTCTCAGTGAAAATTATGACAAGTTCCATAAATGCTCAAAGATGCATTTTTACATCTCTGGCAACAAGGCTGGGAAGCTTCTGGCCTCTGAAATCAAAGAGCACCGCATTAAAACCCACATCCCATATCTACTCTATCCTGTTACTAAAGGGAAGCTACTTAATCCACAGGACATAGCGGATGTCTTTAGCACCTACTACAAATCTTTATATAACCTTTATATAACCATAAAATGACCACACAATGGCCCAGCCTGCTGCTTCCTCCATTTCCTCCATCTTAGGTTCAGTTCAACTCTCCAGCCTGACCCCTAATCAACTGAGAATCCTTAATGCTCCCTTCAATGCTAAGGAGATTGAGGCTGCAAAAGAAACACTATATTACCATAAGTATTGGGACACCTGCCTTTACACGCACATGAACCTTAATTGCATCCCAGTTTTAGTCCGTAGGGTTTTAGTATGGCGTTGGCCCACTCTTTGAAGTTATAACAGCTTCAACTCTTCTGGGAAGGCTGTCCACAAGGTTTAGGAGTGTGTCTATGGGAATGTTTGACCATTCTTACAGAAGCGCATTTGTGAGGTCAGGTATTGATGTGGACGAGAAGGCCTGGCTCGCAGTCTCAGCTCTAATTCATCCCAAAGGTGTTCTACCGGGTTGAGGTCAGGACTCTGTACAGGCCAGTCAAGTTCCTTCACCCCAATCTCGCTCATCCATGTCTTTATGGATCTTGCTTTGTGCACTGGTCCAAATCATTTGATGGATAGGGGTTATGGTGTGGGGTGGTTTTTCAGGGGTTGGGCTTGGCCCAGGGAAGGGAACTCTTAGGGCATCAGCCTACCAAGACATTTTGGACAATTTCATGCTCCCAAATTTGTGGGAACAGTTTGGGGATGGCCCCTTCCTGTTCCAACATGACTGAGCACCACTGCACAAAGCAAGGTCCATAAAGACTAGGATGAGCGCGTCTGGGGTGGATGAACTTGACTGGCCTGCACAGAGTCCTGGCCTTAACCCGATAGAATGCCTTTGGGATGATTTGGAGCGGAGACTGTGAGCCAGGCCTTCTCGTTCAACATCAGTACCTGACCTCACAAATACGCTTCTGGAAGAATAGTCAAACATTCCCATACTCCTAAACCTTGTAGACAGCCATCCCAGAAGAGATGAAGCTGTAATAGCTGCAAAGGGTGGGCCAACTCAATATTGAACCCTACGGGCTAAGACTGGGATGCCATTAAAGTTCATGTGCGTGTAAAGGCAGGCGTCCCAATACTTTTGGTAATATAGTGTAGGTTTGCCTGGAAGGAACCACTTCTCTTTGAAGGCACAGGGACACATTGGATGCCCAACAAGAGCACAATGCCAGCTGAAGGCATCCAATGTGTCTCCACGCCAAATCCAGTGAACAAGCTATGAAAACATATGGCAAATAATAACTAGCCTTTGCAGTAAGGTGCAGATAGAGGGGCAATGCATATCACGAACAGACAAAAATTTCCCAGCATACTTACCAGCTACCCTGCAAACCAAATTAACCCTGTCTAACAATTCATGTTTTTTTGCAGGCTAGCTGGTCATCTGATCGTGTGACCATTGTGACAGCCAATCACAGAGGTCACAATGAGATCTTCCTAAATGGTTGGGGGGCAGGGGCAATGGGTTAAACATCACAGCAATTTTCACATTTACATCATGTTTACATTCTTGAATTGACTAACTATGGACATTTAAAAAAAAAAAAAATTATACAATGAAATCTGTCTGTTTAAGAAATTCTTACGTTATATGTTATGAAGATGCAAATCCCTTGAACAGTATGTTAAGTATATAAAGACATGAGCTCAAAACAGCATCAATAAATAAAGGTATTAGCAGCCTACAATGTTGGCACACAACCACTTCCGAACCTCCACACGCCGATATAAGTCCTCACTTTGAGGATGGATATCGTTGTTATGGCAGTAGCTAGCTGCCATAACCCCGGTATCGCCGTGTTCAGCCGGCAGTCCGGTACAAGATAAAAGTGGTCTCTGCGGTGGATTCACCACAAGATCACTTTTATCGGCGGCAGGAGAAGGGCCCCCCGCCACAATCCGGTGCCCTCCACCGCTTACCGGAGCCGTCGGCAGTGATGGAGGCAATCAGATCCTTCCCATGGCTGTGCATGGAGACGAGTGAGGGGAAGATGCCCCCCCACCCGTCTCCATGACACTGCAGGGTCGAAGCGACGTCAAAACATCACTTCCGCCCATAGTTATTAAAGGGCCATTTTTTTTTATTATCAGGCACGTGTTCGTCACTCTCACATGACTTCATTCCCTGATGAAGTCATGTGAGAGTGACGAACACATGCGGGAACGTGAGGCACCGGAAGTGACGTGGGCGAGCTCGCAGCTCATTTGTTATATGCCTGTTTGATACTTCTTATTGTGAGTACCTTGATTTTACTTTTACTGTTTTGTCAATAAACATTTGGAAATACAACACTATCGTGCATCCCTCTTTACATCACCCCATGCCCCATTGGGAGGTTCATTGCATGTGGACACACCAGGGACAATAGGGGAACTCTGATTCCAGACTAGAGACACACACCAGTGGAGCCGGATACGCCATACTGGAAGGCTGCCAAGAAACACATTGAGATATACCCACATGCTGTTACCTTACAGCGGTAAGGTAAGGGTACATCTATACATTACTCTGCACAGAAACCAGGAAGTCACCTATCATCAGCACTTTATGCCAGAGGATTGTCACCAACACCAGTGCTTTGTCATTTTATGCTGACACTGCTAAATATACAGCCACTTATCTACTTTGCACCTTATATGGACACTACTTATCTTTTTTTGTTTTCACCTATAAGAACATTTGCAGCATATACCTATATGAAGGAAACTTTTTTGTATGCTTTTATATGCCGTTTAGGATTTTACCTATTCCTTCAGGATTTATTGCAATTTTAGTGCACCTTCTTTTGAACACTGTTTTTTCACTTCATTTGTACACCATATGGATATATTTTCTATCACTGCTCTATGAAGAATCATTTGAGTATTTGATATACTTTTATTGTCTTATTGATACACTTTTATTGTTTTATCCAAAGAAATCGTAGGGCATGTGATTCATTTTTATACTCTCTAGGATTGGATATATTTTGACCTTTGAACATTGCCTCTTTCAAATATATATTTTATTGAGCACCTTTGCACTTTATTACACACAGTATTTAGGTTCATAGCGCATCACTGCCTTCACTTTATATATGGTATTTTCTAAGTTCTGATATTTCCTTCAGTGTTGCAGCATATTGTTAAAAAAATGCACACATTTGGTAGTGCGGGATTATCATTGTATTATATCAGGATGACATAATGCCTGCAAATGTTTGCAGAGGCTAATTTATCCTGGCACCCAGAAAGTGACAGGATTGTACTCTGAGCTGTGTGTGCGCAGCTCAGTGTACTTTGCCCAGAAGATTGTAAACAGACAGGCAAGAAGTTTTTTATTTTTGTTTGTTTACAAGCTGATTTATTGTTTTTTTAGGGGTTCAAACAGGATACAGAGAAAAAAATATATGCAATCAGATTAAGACATAAATTCAAGGCTCTAATAATCATAATGTATCCATTTTAAACTCAACAAAGATGAAAAAAAAAAGACAGAAAAATAACCCGCAAGAAAAAGAAGCATAAGAGCTCTACAACTCCAGATTTTTTGGCCAGGAAGTCTCGTTCAATTAGGAGATGATAAAGCTTAGAGATTGTACCCTTTTCTCTAAAGGTGGAATTGCACATCTGCTCAAATACTGGGCCAGGGTCTCCAGGGTGTGAGCCATAAGTTGAGAAATAGAAATGTCTGATTTGCAAACATCTAAATAATTCTGAATACGAGAGGTTAAAGATGTGTTGAAGACATTAAAATGAACTAAAAGGGGGTTCTTGTATCAATGACTCCCATGTCATTATGCTAGGGAGGCCGAACAAGGCTGGGCTGAGGGGGGGAGGAGAGAGGGCTTGATAAAACTTCTTCTAAATCTTCAGAATTTTTTGTGGATGTGTGACCATTTGACCATTCACATTCCTAAGTTTATAACCAGGTGGTGGATAGGAGGGATTGATGAGTTTCCTTGTAAACATAGCCAAGGCTGAATTGCTATGAAGAAGGAAATGAGCCTTTGACCAGTTTTTTTCAGTTTGCTCGGAAAGAATAGTGTCCAATGCAACCCTCTTATCATGAATCTGTGATAGAAGCTCTGAAGAGTGTGTTTGGCTATGGTAAGTGGTGGTAAAGCCTATCTAGATCTTCTGTGAGAGAGCATATCTCGGCCATGTTATGTTGTTTCCTGGTGGTAGCAATTTCAATTAAGTGGCCACACATTACTGCCGTGTGGGGTGTCCAGAGAGTGGTGGGGAAAATATAATGAACTGCATTAGTACAGAAATATTCTACCAGGTGGCCAGACAGCTGATCCAGGATATCAGGATCCATGAGGAGAGAGTCATTCAACTGTCACACAGCTGCACTGGGAGAAAGAACACTATATGATGATCAGACCAGGGGGATGTGTTGGTACCAGATTGTGCTCACTATTATATGGACTCCTCTTGCTACCATTTGGAAGAATTAGCTAGGAGTATAGGGGAGATATAAATGTAGTCTATTCGAGATAGCTGTTGTGGGGGTGGGAATAGTAAGTATGCTCTCTAGCAACCACATTGTGTGCTCTCCGGGAGTCTATCAACTGATGGGATTTAAGTAAACGCTGGAGAGTCTTGGGAAACACATGTGCTGTAAGCACTCTAATGCCGCGTACACACGATCGGATTTTCTGACAAATGTTTGATGGGAGCTTGTTGTCGGAAATTCCGACCGTGTATAGGCTCCATTGGACATTTTCCGACAAACAAAATTTGAGATCTGGATCTCAAATTTTCCGACAACAAAATCCGTTCTTGTAAATTCCGATCATGTGTACACAATTCCGACGCACAAAGTTCCACGCATGCTCTAAATCAATTATGAGACGGAAGCGCTCGGTCTGGTAAAACTAGCGTTCGTAATGGAGATAGCACATTCGTCACGCTGCAAATTTTTAAATCTTTTGTTTCAATCGTTTTTATTGAACATTTTTAGAAGAAGAAGAAGAGTACAAATAAACATTGTTACAGTGAATAACATTGTCACATCCGGCTTATTAATCATTGTAATCTGCGGTAATATAGCATAACACAAGTACCAACTTTACAAGTGAACTAATAGAGCTTGGATTATGTAGCTGCTACTATTGTTTTTAGCTAAGTAGTAAGTATAGAACATATAATATAAATATAAGAAACATGGAGGTAGATCCCTCCTGGGCACCCCTTTGGGATCTATCTGTGCCCTCTTAAGGACCCCCCCCCCCTGGTGTTGTTATCCTGTACAATTTCAATAGTCTTAAAGATAACAGTAATCATTAATATGTGTCGATTAAGTCAACCAGGATATTAGAAATGTAGGGAAAGTTATGAAGCTTTACCTACTATTGAGTAATCTAGGTATGAATGAAAGAGAATTAAGGAAATGAATAAAGAAAGGAGTTCCATGGAGACCAATTTTCTTCAAATTTGCGTGAGTTTCCATCTCTATATGCTAGAATTTGTTCGTATTCTACTATTGTGTCAAGTTTGACTTTGATGTCTTTCAAAGTGGGGATCTCTATAGATTTCCATCTGCACATTATTTCTGTTCTTGCTGCCAGTAAAACTTGTGTTGCTATGTATCTGTATCTGGGATAGTATTGGTCCATATTTATACTAAGGATAGCTTGTTATGTAAAGGGTGTACTACCACCTCAACATAAGTTTCTGCAATAGTTCTTCATAGTTGGAGCATCTTGAGAATTTGCGATTGGTATTATTGCATTTTTCCATTGAAGATCTGTAAATTCTTTACCAATTTCTTTTTCCCATTTAATTTTATGGTTTGTGTTTGATAAATGCATCTTTGGATTGTAATGAGTTCTATATCAATGTTATACCTTTCATTTTGGAGTTTTTTGATTGAAGGTAGGACCATACTTTCCCTATAATTGATATGTGGGTGGTTTTTGTTGTTTGGAAGTAGGAGGAAATTTGGGTATATGTCAAGAATTCTGAGTTTGGGAGTTTGAATCTTTGCTGTAATGTTGTGAATGGCAGCAATCTATCACCACTAGTGATATCCACTAAGTTTATTATGTTATTGCTTGTCCAGTTGTGAAGTCTTATATTGGGTATTATCCATTGTAGAGTTTCTAAAGGGATAGGGATGCTTGTTAATGGGTAAAATTCATTCCCTTTTACAATAAGTTCTTCCCAGGTTTGTGCTGTTGCTTGTATTGTGGTGGGGTTGGGTTTTTTTGTTATGTTTAGATGCTTTGGCAGCTATCAAAAATGACAGTGGTGATAATTTATTTAACCATGATAATTCTAATTGGCACCAGGCTTTTATGATGGGGTTATTGAACCAATTTTTAAGTTGGTCTAGAACTGCAGCTGTGTGGTAGTCCTTTAATATTGGCAATCCCATGCCTCCAGTGGATTTATTTTTGCTCTGTATTTCAGGAGAGCATCTGGACTTTTTTCCATACAAAGTTTGAGAGTTGTTTTTGCATTGTTGTAAAAAATGATGTAGGAGCTGGTATTGGCAATGCCCTAAAGATATATATTAATTTAGGAAGTATTAACATTTTGTACGCTGCTAAGCGACCCAACCAGGTCAGGAAAAATTTCTGGATTCTAGAAAGTTCTGGTTGGAAGGTGTTCAGTACTGGGGCATAATTGACACTATACATATTCACAATGGGATGTGTAAGTTTGATACCTAAATATGTTATGGAGTCTGCGGTCCATGGGTATGGGAGAGCTTTTTTGAGGGATTTTTCAAGTTTGTTATTTATATGTATTCCTAATATGTTTGACTTAGAGTAAACTTAAATAAGTTTAGTACATCATGTGCTGCGGGCAAGGAGGTAGCTGGTTTTGATAATGACAGAATGACGTCATCGGCAAATAACGAGGTTTTATGTTGACGTTCCTGAGTTGTAATGCCCTGTATGTTCGGGTCGGTTCTTATTTTCTCTGCTAGTGGTTCCATAAGCATGGTGAATATTATGGGGGACAGGGGGCACCCCTGTCTAGTCCCATTTGTAATAAGGAATATTTTAGAAAACATTCCTTCTGTATAAACAAATGCTGAAGATGAGGAGTATAGTGCCAGTATGGCCCTCTGTAATGGGCCTATAAGTCCAAATTTTTCCAAAACTTTGGCTAAGTACCCCCAGTGCACTCTATCAAAGGCCTTCTCTGCGTCTAATGTCAGAAGCAGAGAAGGCTCTTTGTTTTCCCCGACCATATGCAGTAGATTTAACATTCTCCTGGTGGCGTCCATGGTTTGGCGGCCCATCACAAATCCCACTTGGTCATAATTTATTAGTTTAGGTAACAAGGTTGATATTCTATTCGCTATTAATTTAGCATGTAGCTTAACATCTACATTTAATAAAAGAGATTGGCCTGAAATTTTGTAGGAGGTTTGGTTCTTTACCTGGTTTGGGGAGGGTAATTATTGTTGCTGTGAGCATTTCTGGAGGAAATTTTGCTGTGGATATGGCTGCTTCAAAAACTGAGAGCAAATGAGGAGACAGGATGGAGTTAAATAATTGATAATATTCGGAAGAATATCCGTCTGGGCCTGGGGCTTTGTTGCGTGGGAGGTGTTTAATGGATTTTTCTATTTCTTGTACTGTGAAGGGTTGGTTCAGGAGGGGTAAAACTTCTTGGGATATTTTAGGTAGGTTTACTGTCGCTAAGAAGTCAGAGATCACCGCGTCATTGGGTTGGTGTGTGTCATTATTAAGGTTGTACAGTGTTTCGTAGTAACCGATAAATGCGTCTGCGATTACTTTTCAGTTGGTAACTTTCTGTTTAGATTTAGGATTAATTATGTAAGGGATTTTCTGTTTGATAATTGTTTCTTTGAGTTGTGTAGCTAATAACTTCCCTGCCTTGTTCCCATATCTGTATGACTGGGCTTTTAGAGACCTTAATTGGTGGTTATGTTGTGCTATCAGGTGGGTTCTTAGGTCTTGTCTGGTAGTAAACAATGCTTCCCTGATTTTTTGTGTGGATTGTTGTTTATTTGTATTTTCTAATTGTTGGATTTTCGCTTGCAGTTCATTTAACCGTTCTGACCTTTGTCTCTTTGCCCTTGCATTCATCTGTATAAGCAAGCCTCTAATATAAACTTTATGGGCATTCCATAATGTGAAGGGTTCGTCAACCGAGGGGGGATTGATGGTAAAGAATTCTTTAATTGCTTTCTCAATTTGTGCTAAATTTTGAGGTTGATATAATGTGTATATGTCGTTTCGCCATCTGTTAGCCCTGGTCTCGGCACAACGATCCCCCGCATCAATAGAGATCGGAGCATGGTCCGACCATGTAATACAATGCAAAACTGCGGCGCATTCTCTTCTTCTTTATAATGCTACAATAATGAAGTTGTTTTGCAGCTGATATTCACACAGAGTTCTGAAAAAATGATTTCTTTATTATTTCTCATGATCTCCTGAATAATATTAGTTATTTTTTTCGTCAGATCTCCATAATAATGTTTTGTATTTATTTTTATAGTGATTTATTTTTTTTTTTAAATCAAGATCTCCTGTTTTATTTATTTATTTCTAGTGATCTCCGTATTTTTTTTTTTTTTTCGTTTTGTGTGTCAAGTTACCATAACACCATTATTATCTTGTATTTTTTAACCTCAAGGAGGTTTGTTGGTGTCCTTTGTTAATTTGACATTGTAATTTTTAAATGCACCTGCCTACTCACAAACAAACTGTCCTTTTTGAAGTAAAACACATAGGTAAGTATTTGTGAATCCAAAATAGCCATTTATTATGGGTCATGATAAAATAAAGATGAAGGCAACGCTGGAGAAAATTGTGAAATTGGCGAAACCTTTGTACCCCAGGGCATACATCAACTATTATACAGCCAAAATTGGTAGCATGAGGAGTCCATATAATAGTGAGTACAATCCGGTCCCGGACTACAAAAGATCAGAAACAGCAGCAGATGACATATATGTCCCCAGGCTGTGGTCATACCACAACCTGCGTTTTTTGTCAGACCAGACTGAACCCAGGCAATCACACTCTTGTCTTACTTCCACTCTTATTTCCAGGCTTGCTTCCAGGCTGTGGTTTTGGGGTTGTGGCAGGAGGTAGAGGAGGAGGAGGAGGAGGATGGTCCAACTCACAGAGGTGTCTTTTGTTTGTGAGTTGGACCGTCAACCCCTTATTTAGGGACAGATACATAATTTCCTCACAGATGAGGCATTGGCCCTCCTCCATTTGCTGCATTTTGCATGCAGCCATGGAGGCAAAGGCCTCTTGAAGAGTGGGGGTGGTTTTGAGGGCAGCATTAGCCTCCCAAATCAGCCCAAGCGTTGCCTCCTCCACATTACTCCCCTTCCTGGGCCTTTTGGCTGGAAGGAAGAGGGAAGGGACCTGGGATTCGGTCAGGCTACTGGGCCGGGCCACCTTCTGGCTGCCACTTACCCCCGCCACCTCCTGGCTGCCACTTTCCCCCGCCAGATCCTGGCTGCCACATTCCACAGCTTCCTCCTGGCTGCCACATTCCTCACCCTCTTCCAGACTGAGGCTTTCCTGTGTATGAAAAAGGGACATAGTTTTATTTTTTTATTCATCAATGACACACAATTTTCAGCTCATGACTGTTGCAAATTGAATGTTAACAAATAGAAAAGACTATCATTCTGACCCCAGCATTTTTTATTCTTGTCCCAAACATTTTTGGCCATTACTTTCTATTGTCAATGCTGTATCTGGCTCAAGCTGGGCTCCTCCACTTCTTCCTGGCTGGAAGGCCCAGGTTGGACGTCGGAAGCCTCAGCTGGGGTGGAACGAGAGGTGGAAGGAAGAGTGGAACAAAGGGTTTGAGAGTGATTGCCTGACTTTAGTCTGGTCTGACAGAAAACGCAGTCTGTCATAGTACCACAGCCTGGGGATATAAAAGGCATCTGCTGCTGCTCCTGATCTCATGAGATCCTGGACCTTATTGCGCTCCCTGCTATAAGTGCTCCTCAGCCCACCAATTTTTGCCTTCAAATAGGGGATGGTTGCCGTGGGGATCTGCGGCTTCACCAACTCCAGCAGTTTCTCCAGCGCTGCCTGCCTCTTTTGTTTATGATTATAATGTGGATGTTTCACCTGCCACAGACAGGACAGCTCCCTGTACTTGTCTATGAATAGGGGGAGGAAGTTGTGATCATTGAAGCCATCCATTTTCTCTGCAAGACACAACACAAGACAAACCCTAATGTCAGGCTAAACTCTCCTAATCTTGTCCCAATATAAGCCTCAATCTAGAGGCAGTATAGGCCACTGATGCACCAAGTTAAACTTGTACTTTGTTTAGAATGATCGGCGCTTCCGCTACCCCTTCCTCCGCTCACAGATCGTACATACGACGCTCGAGTGTTATGATTTATATACACTGCGCATGTGTGAAACTCTGCCCGCCCCTGACGTTCTTTCTAGTCTATTCCCCGCCCCTTGTCTTTCGGCATAGTGGGAGAGCACATGGCGGAGAAAGAGCAAGTGCATGCAGACAGCAGCAGCAGCAATGACGAAAGGCCAGAGCAACAAACATCCCGATCCCAGGGGAAATTTAAGGCCTCAAATATGTCCTTTATAGAGATGGTGGAGATGGTAGACATCTTGAAGAGGGCAGACTATAATGGGAAGTATGGACCTTACCCAAACCCAAATGTCAGAAATGCCAAGATCATGGCTAAAGTTGTGAGAAGTCTGCACAGGAATTTTGGGTACGACGATCCAAGGATCAAATGAGGAAACGCTGGTCAGACCTGAAATTGAGGGAGCAGGATCAGTAAAGAAAGATGAAGAGAGTTCTTCAAAAAAGTAAGTAGTTGTCGTATGTTCATATTATTATTGTTACTTGCATGTGCTTTTCTTTACTGTTGTACAGTTTAAAATGGCAACTTTCAGGTTCATAGGCACAGTAATCGTTCATAGTAAACATTGTTTGTTTGCTCACTAATACAATGTTTTTGGCAGATCCAGATTAACTACATTTGTTCAGGCCTATTTGTATTAAAAGAAGTTTATGACATTGTCGTCTAGATGGATTTGTACTAGAATGAAATGCAAACTTGATTCAGTGTAAGGAGAGGACACTCAGCAGCTGTTTACAAATCTGGATGCAGGAGCACTAGTGTGGGACACCAAAACAAACTTTTTAGGGTGTCCCACACAGGTGCTCCAGTGGATACTAGGGGTGTCTCCATGTGTGAAAATTGTACAAAAAAGGTAAGTATTCCAGCTTTATAAAGGGAAAAAAATAATGTCTTCAGCTAGGAACTCTGACAAAAAAGACAATTGTACGACACTTCCAAGCAATGTTTCATATTACTATTTCTGGCCTCAGATATCTGTGTGCTAAGTTTTTTATTCACATAGGGGACAAAAAACTCAGGACATCTGAGGACACCAGAGACCCCTCACCTCCTAAAGAAAAGCAAATCCCCTTACCACAGCCAGAAGATGTGGAGGAAGGTTGAGGTTTATGAAGTGGGCGAAATAGTGACCACAACAGGTGAGTGTCTGAGACCACAGCTTCAGGTAATAGATGTATGCCTGCATATTTTATAATACATGGTGTGTTTTTTTTATTTTCGATGATGTGGATGTTGTTGGGGATGTGGATGTTGTGGAAGAAGAATCTCATTTCACAAGTGCAAGTGCACACGTCCTCATCGGGGAGATCATGGTGTGCAATCGTGATTTACAGAAGATCAAGGAAGACATCAATGATGTGGAAAAAAGACTCAAAAACATCATTGATGTTTTAGGCAGAATCTAAAACACCCCAAAAGTCTTCTAGTTAGATTGCATTTTTATTATTTTCACACATTTTAAATATTTTTTAGAAAGCCAAATTTTGAAGATGCACACAGTGGGGTTTATTTACTAAAGGCAAATCCACTTTGCATTGCAAGTGCACTTGGAAATAAAGTCACTGTAGATCCGAGGGGGATAAGCAAGGAAAATAAAAAACAGCATTTTAGCTTGCACATGATTGGATGATAAAATCAGCAGAGCTTCCACTCTTTTCAGATCTACCCCTTAGATTTAGAGCGACTGCACTTCCAAGTACACTTTCAGTGCACCTTCAAGTGCACTTGCAGTGCAAAGTGGATTTACATTTCGTAAATACCCCCCAGTGTGTCAATGAGACGAAACACTCCATTGATCCCCCATGATGGGAGCTAGCACATGTTGACATTAGGCATGGGATCAGGAGGGAAATCCCTATTTTGACTCTCAATTTGTGTGCATCTTCAAAATTTGGCTTTCACAGGGGTGACATCACCCCATCTGATGAAGGCAATATCAACACAGTTTGGACATACAAATTTTTGATATTGCCTTCACTTTGTCAGAGTTGAACTTTGTAAGTTCCTGAGTTGTGTATTGTTTTATGGTTTTAAACATGTGTGTTTTAACACAAAAAAGGCTACTTGTACTGTCAAAAACAAAAATGTTATTATTAAAATATGTTGGTTTGTTCAAAAACCATTTTCTAATGCACATGTGAATGTGCACAGAGTAAAAAGTTTTCTACACAACAATGTGTGGCTTCTTCTTTTAATGCTCAATATCATTTTTTGGACTAAGTTTGTGTTTACACTGAAATGGGGGTTATTTACTAAAGGAAAATCCACTGCACTTTTGCAGTGCACTTATAGTGCAAAGTGGATTTTCCTTTAGTAAATAACTCCCACGGTGCTTTATAATTTGCCACAATCATGCCATTTTCACGACTCACCAAAATTCATTCATGGTGCTGAAAATGATGTATATTTTTAACAGTAATGCATTACGTACATTTACAACAAAAACAAGGTGTGTGTGTGTAGCAGACCCACAAAATAATAATAGTTTGCTGAAGAAGAGATTGTCACCTCATGTATCAAATAAATTACGTTTGCACTATTGAAGAAAATGGCCCCAAAAAAAAGCCCATTGGAGAACCTAGGAGACAGCTAAAAGAAACATAAGCAGTAAATCAAATATTATTTCAGTTTAACAAAAAAAAATGTTTTTTAAATGTTTATTAAACATTTTCTGGCATATCAATGGCCCCCCTACCCGCAAAGTACTCCATATATTTTATACAGACCTCATGTGCCCTTTGGGGGACAAGCACTGAAAACCAGATACAAACCCACAAGCACAAACTTGTGTGTACCCCCTGGTCTAGCCACCTGTACTTCATCCTTTTAGGAATGAAGAAGCAGAACATTCTGTCCATTTTTATTTTGCATGAAAAGTATTGATTGTCTTTCAACAAAATATTCATAAAATGTTCATAAAATTTTAGAATGTGGACTGCTTAAACAAAATTTGCTTGGCAAAAAAATAAAAAAACAAAGCCAAATGCTAACCCTAACAGATATATTATGGTGACAGCTTTTTTTATCATAAACAAAGCCATGTCAGTGACATGGGTTTGTTTATCAAAGAAACCATGTCTGTGATAGCTGCCACTGTATTTAGATGTTTTCCTTGTGAAAGAAATACTTTAATTAACAATGTCTGTAAAAAAATAAAAATAAAAGTATTATATAATTATGGTGAGCCATTTAAAGGATAAGTTCGCTTAAAAAAATGCACATTTTTTGCAGGTTAAAAAAAAGTACCTTTACTTTTGGGGGGCCTGTAAAGCATTGCATCGGCAATCAGGAGGTCGCTGGTGCCATGCGGGTCTCCTGTAGACCTGTCAGAATATTTGTGTGCCCACACATCCTGTATGGGCAAGCAGATACACTGACAGGAAGAATCAATGGACTACCACGGCACTCCACAGCACTTTGGTATGTCATTGGGAACTACAAGTAGACATCTGCAAAGGATGACGAGACTTGAAGTTCATTCATACACAGAGCTGTGTGAGCCTCTGATTTCAAAAACCGACAGCTAATATGGGGAACTTCTCCCTGTACTGCTGACACAGGGAGGGGGAGAATTTAGCAGTGGCTGCAGCATTGGGAACATGTTACATGTTCCACCCTAAAAAGTGACAAAAGGTGAACTTATCCTTTAAGGCCCATTGCAAAAAAAAGCAAAAGGGCCCCCTGATTTTGCCTTCTTCCATGACTTCCATTTCACTAAAATGGCTACATTTCATGAAAATGTCCTGATTTTCATAGAAATTTGAGTGTGACAGACCTAGCCGGGACAGAGGCTGTTGGAGAGGACTGAATGCAAGCCTCTTGCCTTTTGATTATGGGCCCTGGATTTTCAATGGAACAATACTCTTTGTGAGGTGAATTAGAAATCCAGTCTGAACTGTACTAATCGGACTCAGTCGTGTATATATGTATATATTGTATGTTGTTTGATTCTGTTGGGGACTCCTTGCTGTGGTCATCTGGGATTTGTGTCCCTGAAAGGGGAGGGGAGATTCCTCCAGCAGCCCCCTGCTGATAAGACTGATTCATACTGTTGGGACACATCCTGTGAGGAGATGCTGGTGTCATCAACTCAAACTACCTGTGTTTATGTTAATTGAATGAGCTGATCACATTGTCCTCTATACAATGTAGGAGACGGGATGACTCCTATTGGAGCTGCTGCTATTGTAAGAAAATGTCCTGTGATAATTAACGCAGTCTGGGCAATAGGTCATGTCTCAGTCACCTAGGCTGTATAAAGGATTAGTTCATTAGCTCATGTTAATTAGGTTAATTAGGTTACAGTTGTATTGTTAGAGGAGGTTCGAACAGCATATAAAGTCTTGTAATTTTGATTCTAAAAAAAGTCAGTCCATGTTAGCAACAAGCAAGTGTCGCCTTGTTTTGTGCTCAGAGAGGTTGGAATATCTGATATCTGTATCCAGACTACAAGGAATTGGTATACTGACGGAAGCACTCAAGTGGAGTGTGGGACGTTCCGTGACATTGGTGGCAAGCAGCGGGAATGCATTGCGGATGGCATTCCTGGGAGAGCGGCCCCAGGAGCAATGGGTGACTGAGTTGGACAGGCTGGTCCAGCAGGAGGTAGAGCTGAACAATCGTTATTGGGCTCTGCAATGGCACGCAGAGCAGGGATATTTAGGGGAGACAACAGAATGCTCTACGGAGGGATATGACTTTGGAGGCCCTGGATTGCTGTGGGAGGGCCTTACAGATCATTTTATGTTTGGCGATGAAGGGGAACCTGACCTTGAGGACCTGCGAGAATATAGAGAGGCTATGCTCGGTCTTGCAGGGGTCTCAGAGCTCAAACCTGATCTGGACCATTTGCTAAGGAAGGAACAGCATCTGGAAAGGGCATACAGGAAACTGCTAGAACACGTTCAGCAGCATGCCAGAGAATTGGCAGTGGAAAATCTGGAGATTGCCATCCCCAAACCTGAAGTACTGACAACAGGACAGAGCTCTGCTAACCTCTGCCCAGAAATGATAGCATCTTCTGGGTTCCATGGACAGGAGATGGTGAACCTATATCCCCAGACATCAGTTGCAGAGACATTGGATTTGATAGACTTCTCTGCTGAGGAAGAACAACCTGATGAGCCTCCAGCAGAAGAGCTGCTATCAGGGCCAAAAGTTCACTGTGCTCTGCCCAGCACCAACAGTGACTTTGGCCTTCTTGAGAGAAGAGGTAGTCGGCCTTTCTCCCACAACACTGACAGGGACATGTGATTTTCTGCCAGCAGCATCTATGGAGTTAAAACAAACTTCTCCAGCTGAAGATCTGGTAACTGAACAGAGGGTCCAAGACCTCTGTCCCACACTTTTACCAATTCCAGAGACTGGGGATTTATTAGACGTTTCTGTAGAGGAGGAACCACCTGGCAAACCCCCAGCAGAAATGCTGGCAACCGGACAGAGGGTCCAAGACCTCTGCCCCACACCTGCAGCAATTGTGGAGGCCCAAGGTGAGGAGGTGGCAGTCTATCGCGAGCTACAGATCAGGATCCAAGGAGAGAATGCAGTCATCACCTCACAACTGCAGCTTGATCTGGTGTTAGTGGATGGGGCTTCAGTCCCCACCTGTATACCCCAGGGATTCTGGGCAGACGGCCCAGATCCCCAAAAGCAGGATGGAGTGAGCCCAGTCCCATATCTTCTCTCCAGTGGCAGAAAGGACTCCAGGGAGAAGGGCCAGTCCGGGCCTCTCCCCAGCGGCGGATATGTTCTCTGCAAAAGGCAGAGGTTGGCTGGGTGAGTAATACTCTGTTTGGAACAATTTGTTTGGGGTACTGTGTGGGTACAGGCAGTAGAGGACTGGAACTATGGACTAACTTCGGAGTCAACCCGTCTGGGGTCTCCTCCTGTGTTAGTCTCCTGCTGAAAGGGGAGAAATGTGACAGACCTAGCCAGCACAGAGGCTGTTGGAGAGGACTGAATGCAAGCCTCTTGCCTTTTGATTATGGGCCCTGGATTTTCAATGGAACAATACTCTTTGTGAGGTGAATTAGAAATCCAGTCTGAACTGTACTAATCGGACTCAGTCGTGTATATATGTATATATTGTATGTTGTTTGATTCTGTTGGGGACTCCTTGCTGTGGCAGTAGAGGACTGGAACTATGGACTAACTTCGGAGTCAACCCGTCTGGGGTCTCCTCCTGTGTTAGTCTCCTGCCGAAAGGGGAGAAATGTGACAGACCTAGCCAGCACAGAGGCTGTTGGAGAGGACTGAATGCAAGCCTCTTGCCTTTTGATTATGGGCCCTGGATTTTCAATGGAACAATACTCTTTGTGAGGTGAATTAGAAATCCAGTCTGAACTGTACTAATCGGACTCAGTCGTGTATATATGTATATATTGTATGTTGTTTGATTCTGTTGGGGACTCCTTGCTGTGGTCATCTGGGATTTGTGTCCCTGAAGAGGGAGGGGGGATTCCTCCAGCAGCCCCCTGCTGATAAGACTGATTCATACTGTTGGGACATCTCCTGTGAGGAGATACTGGTGTCATCAACTCCAACTACCTGTGTTTATGTTAATTGAATGAGTTGATCACATTGTCCTCTATACAATGTAGGAGACGGGACGACTCCTATTGGAGCTGCTGCTATTGTGAGAAAATGTCCTGTGATAATTAACTCAGTCTGGGCAATAGGTCATGTCTCAGTCACCTAAGCTGTATAAAGGATTAGTTAATTAGCTCATGTGAATTAGGTTAATTAGGTTACAGTTGTATTGTTAGAGGAGGTTCGAACGGCATATAAAGTCTTGTAATTTTGATTCTAAAAAAAGTCAGTCCATGTTAGCAACAAGCAAGTGTCGCCTTGTTTTGTGCTCAGAGAGGTTGGTATATCTGAGATCTGTATACAGACTGGGAGGAAGTGGTATATGACGGAAGCACTCAAGCGGAGTGTGGGACGTTCCGTGACATTGAGTAAAGTTGTAACTCTCAAGCGGCGTACACACGGGTGGACTTTTAGACCAGACTGGTCCGACGGACTTTCAAACGGACTTTTGATGGACTTCCCACGAACTTTTGAACAAACAGACTTGCCTAAACATGATCACACCAAAGTCGGACGGATTTGTATGTGATGACGTACGACCGGACTAAAATAAGGAAGTTTATAGCCAGTAGCCAAAAGCTGCCCAAGCGTGGGTTTTCGTCCGTTGGACTAGCATACAGACAAGCGGAGTTTTCGACCGGACTAGAGTCCGTCTGACAAAATTGAAACATGTTCCAAATCTAAAGTCCGTCAGATTTTTGACCAAAAAAATACACTGCAGGTCCGATGGAGCCCACACATGGTCGGATTGTCCGCCGGATTCGGTCCGTCAGACCAGTCCGGACGAAAAGTCCACCCGTGTGTACACGACATTAGTTTTGCTCATCCCAACTGGGAATATAATGCAAAACTTTCCTAAAATCAAATGTTTTGTTATATTTTTAAAAGTTTAGTGTTGATGTACAGATCGAATGACAAAGATATCTGTCTCATTAAAACGTTCACCGTTTTTTAAAAAGTTAGCTAGTAATCAAATTAAAACATTTACAAGCTGATTATTTTTCCTTATAGCTTATAATACAAGTAAACTGTTTTATTTTGTGAAATTGCCTTGTCAACTTGTCTTTTTTTCAATTTAATTAGATCTGATATTTTAGTGGCAAAGGTTTGTTTTATTTTTATTGTTCATTCATAATTGTTTTCAATGCCTTATGTAATACTTCATTAATTTTATAAGCTACCATTTACGAGGTCCAGAGCATTTATATTATTATATTATCAATGTTTAACTTACCATTTATATGAAAGCTTATTTAGCCTGTCTCCATTTATTTCATTCAGAAACATGTTAAATGTTAAAGGGCAAGGTAAATTCAGTTGCTAGGATTTTTGCAAGTATTTTAAATGACCTTGTGCATATCCTTGAATGTGCTAAGTTATATGTGATGTCACAGTACAGAGTATTTATACATATATGACAATGGTAATGGTAAAACTAAAATGCAGTAACATGCATTTACTAGAATAAGATCAGGAGGTAAAAGTAACAGATGTGCTCCAGTCATTTGCTTCCTTTAAATCCCATTTTCTGTTGAATCAATCCATTTATCATTAAGCAGAGGAATAATATTTTAGTAATGTCTGATATGGTGATGGTGCTGTGCTGTCAAGTGCCAAAAAATATATAAATGAAATAGTGAAATGATAACATGTAATGCTGTGTGCCTCTGGAAATCAAGATACAGAAATCATAAACACATAATAAAAGGTATAAATATACTGTAAATATGAATACACACTGAGTGGTAACTGGTAAACAAATCAATACCTATATACAAGGTGACCACAACTAAAGTGCCGATATCATTTATATACAGTGACTGATGTGAATAAAAGGAACGCATATAAGTCCAAGTGCAGAAATGCCTAATCTGATGTGACACAACCAATTAAGTGATCCATTTCTTCCCTGTTACACACAGTGAATTTAAGTGACTGGTGTCTTTTCTTTCAGTTGCTGTGACACCTCAGCACTCTCAAGCCTCTCACCTTACTGCTGTAAAGTAACAGCATTGAGTAGATGGCTCTCTCTGGGGGTCAATGTGTTTCCACCTGCCTCCAAGGGTCCTGTAAGGTTAGCCCGGCTTATGGAACTCTAATGTAGATAATGTCTCCTCTATGGTGATCTTGGGGGTCCTGCCCAATATCCTCCGTGGTTATGGTATCTAAGGAAGAAATCCCACGGGAGTATGAGCTTGCCACTTGTGGAGTATATATTTGAATTAATGTTTCAAAAAGTGAGCACCGCTAGTTGTTTTTTATTAATAAAACTTGGAAAACCATATCACACTATTGGGGATTTCTTCCTTACATACCATCACCACGGATGATATCAGGCAGGACCCCTAAGATCACCATAGATCATTATCTACATTAGAGTTCCATAAGCCAGGCTAACCTTACAGGACCCCTAGAGGGAGGTGGAAATGCATGGACCCCCAGAGAAAGCCATCTACTCAATGCTGTTACCTTACAGCAGTAAGGTGAGAGGCTTGAGAATGCTGAGGTGTCACAGCAACTGAAAGAAATGACGACATTCACTTAAATTCACTGTTTGGAACAGGGAAGAAATTGATCACTTAGTTGATTGTGTCAAATCAGATTAAGTATTTCTGAACTTGGACTTATATGCATTCCTTTTATTCAAATCAGTCACTGTATATGAATGGTATTGACACTTTAGTTGTGGTCACCTTGTACATAGGTATTGATTTGTTTACCAGTTACCACTCACAGTGTGTATTCATACTTTTATTTATACCTTTTATTATGTGTTTATGGTTTCTATATCTTGATTTTCAGAGGTATACAGCATTACATGTTATAATTTCACAATTTCATTATATATTTATTGGCACTTGACAGCGCACCACCATCACCATATTAGACATTACACCTCATTAGCCACAGATCAGCTAACCGGCGCTTGCGGCAGTTAGTTATCACACCATATTTAAAGTGATAGCGCTGGAGTACCACCTTTTTAGATCTTTTAGTAATGCTATACTAATCCATATACTGTGGATGTAACATGTATTACCCAAAACTAGTCATCATATCTTCTTTAGGTTGGACAACTCTAAAACTCTAAAATGTGTTCATAATAGAGTGTCTTTATTTTGCTTTTGCTATTTTATCTCAGAATGCAGTATGATCACACCAGTTAGCAGGCCCACATCAATAGTTAGCTGTCATTAAACTTTCAACTGTCCCATTTTTCTTTTTGTCTATGTATATTTGCTTTAAAGTCACTTTGTATAGAAATAGATTTTCTGTTGTATTAAAATTTCAAAAAATCAGAAAACCAGGTTGTGAAAATGTTTATTTTACAATGACCAGGCAGTGGCTTTTAGCCCTCTCCTAATACAAAAGCAGTAACCATGTCTACTGGGAAACAAACAGACATCAAATCCCTAATGGAAAAAAATAGGTAAGCACCACTTAAATTTCCCCCCTCCTTTCTGCTCGTCACCTCCCCCCTCCCGTGATTCCACTCTCTATACTTCTACCTTGCCTATTTCTCAATCCTGTTCTATTAAAAGTAGAATGTAGCCATAAAAACAGTAAGTTCCTGCCACAGCACGTTTCTTCCCACTTCATACCCAACACCTTACAGAGGCTGCAATCTCCAGCCCCCTCTTTGCTGGAAATGCCCCAACTTTTGTGGTGATGAGGAGGTGGCACTTACACTGGGTTCCCTTTTCTAGCTTTTTCAGCTGAATCAAGGCTAGAGGGCTTCACCACACTGGCACAGTAGTGGTACTAGCTGCCTGTGTATAAAAGCAGAAACAGCAGGCGCATGCGCGGGGCTCTGGCTGATGGACGCCTAGTTTCAGAGCTCCGTCCTGCTTCGGACACACATCGCTCCCTATAGCCGGAGGCTGCGGTTGATAGCGGCCGTTAAGCGGGCATACCATCAGGAACATTCCTCTGTCATCGGGGACACCCAGCTGCACTTAGGAGACACGATTCCTCTCTACAACAGAGCTGGCCGAGATAGCCAAGATGGCGGCGGAACGGCCGCCTCACAAAGGCTACACAGCCAGAGATCTCTCCACACGCAGCATGGCTGGGCACACAGCGGGGAGAGGTATGTGCAGCTTCCCCCAGTACCTCACCACACAGAAATCCTACCTAGCCAGTATCCACTGAATCCCTCATTTCCCACACTCTGGATGAGCTCCTTATGTCCCCCATGACTACCACCTCACCAGGGCCTGGCGACCCCCTGCTTGGCCAGCTCCTTTTCACAGTCCCATGACATGATGCTCATGTTCGCCAAGTTTGCTGAGATGCTGGATAGGGGACTGGCCCAGACCGCAGCCAAAATAACTGCTGACATTAAAATGGATCTCCGATCCCTGGGCTCGCGCATTAAAGCCATAGAAGACAACATGGATGCTACAATGGCCCACACTAACCAAAACACGGACCGCATACAGGACATTCAAACTCAATTGGATGCCGCCATGGCTAAAAAATATGACCTGGAGAAAAGGTCTCGACGATACAATTTTATAATTAGGGGTTTACCCGAATCGATCACAAATATCCCTGCTGCAGTTAATTCCCTCATCAAAGAACTTATCCCTGACATTCGCCCCCACAGAGCTGAACATGACCGAGCCCACAGGGCCTTAGGACCCCCACGATCTGATGGACTCCCCTGTGACATCCTTGTTAAGCCTCACTACTATGCGGTGAAAGAAGATGTTATGAAAAGGGCTAGGTCAGCCTCCCAACTCCAAATCATGGGGCACCCGATCCAGCTTTTTGCCGACATCTCCCCCTCTACAATCCAAAGGAGACAGACTCTCAAACCACTGCTGACGGCTCTGACTTAGCAGAACATCAAATACTGGTGGCTGTTTCCCTTCAGCCTGAAATTTGAGGTCAACAACAAGTCATACAGATTCTCCACATTCCCTGAGGGAGAGGAATTACTGCAGAAGCTGGGCATAATATCCAGGGACCCTCCACCCCCGATGCAAACCGCCTCATCCATCTCCTTCAAGAGACCAACCCTGGTGAGCCCCCTTACCTCACAGTGGCAAAAACCTAAACTTAAAAAAGCTAAGGATGGACAACTCACATGAATTGGAGCCACGACACTTGCTGTCGCCTCGCCTTACCATCTTGTTCGAGTCTAGCCCCTGAGAACCCTGCACTACCGATGATGACCACTCCTTATCCTTTACTGATATCCTGGAATCCCTCTCCGGCCCTCAGACCGTTATCGTCACATATTTCCTCAATGCCTTCGCTCTATACCCAAGTGCATATTCTGAACCTGCATGGGAGAAGCCATATCGGTAATCAACTATACATGTGAGACCCTGCCCACAGAAGTCACGATGCTGTTCAGTAATCACGGCTATGTGCTGTTGCATGATATCGCCAGGCCATGCTTCATGCTGTCCTGATGCTCCTGCACTCACACCACACCAATATGATGCACTTGGACAGCACTCTTCATTTTCCCTAGGACATTGGCTAATCCATTGCACTGTCACGGGACTTACCATACCGATCTCACTTGGTCCTTCGCACCCCCTCCCCCCTGGTTCTTTATCTGGACTTTCCAATACTTTATTCCTCACCTTCCTCCCCAACTTACCAGCCTCCAGATCTCACTCTCCTCCCCCCTTATTTTTTTTTTTTTCGAGCCATGCACTTGACTTACCTCAAATTGTTTTAATGTCTTAATGTGTTCTTATTGTGTTTCTCTCCTTTATGGGTATTTCAGTTGTTGCCTCCTGTTCTTTAGCCCTCACTAGTTAAATATGAGGGGGGGGCGCTGTGACTGGATCGGTGCTCATGCACCACCTCCTGACCCAGGAGAAGGGGAATTTTCCTTTCTCCCGGACAGGATGTTCCCTCTTTCTAGAGGGACATTATGTGTGTACTTAAGAGAAGAGGGGATTTTCACCACTGCTTCTCTGTAGTTTTCACCATGTTTCTTTATCTTTCTCCTCTACAACCTCTTCTCTTTCCTCGCACTAACTTTTATTCTCCCCTAGTGACCCAGTTGAGCTCGGACCCCTCCAGACTCCCTTACAACAATGGAATGAAATATCCTACAATGTCATCTTCCACATCCGATGACGACCTAAACGTAGGTGGCTGGTACTCATTGGCGTTCTCTCTTCTGCTACTCCATGGCTGACACTACCACATGAAACCCTTCCCTGCGCATTGCCACGCACAATGTTCAGGGAATGAACCAGTTAAATGCAGGAAAATCTTTCAATATTACCATAGCCAAAAAATTGATATTCTTTTCCTCCAATAAACACACTTACCTCGCTTCTATAACCCCTCCTACATACATACCAAATTTCCTAAATTCCATCTTGCCAGTGCGGACATGAAAACTAAGGGGGTAGCTATATTTTTCTCTGGTAACTGCCAGTTTTCCTTCATCTCTGAATTCAAGGACCCTAAGGGGGGATTCATACTTGTTAAGGGGCTCATTGATAACCAACTCTACTCATTGGTGTCATATTATGCACCGAACAGGGGCCAATCCCAATTCTTTGCTTCCCTATTTCGCACCTTGAATCCCCTGACTGAAGGTACTGTCATATATGGAGGGGACTCCAACCTAGCATTTGACACAGGACTAGACAAATCTCGCCCCTTGGGTAAGGGACTTAACCATCCCGCCAGGCAGAGCCTTAAGGCAGCTAAACAGATCTACAGACATGGATTAGTGGATATCTGGAGGGAAGTAAACCCAACTGTACAAGACTACACTCACTATTCGAACCCCCAAAATTCTTTCGCCAGAATTGACCACTTCTTTATTTCCACCTCTGATATACCTGCAGTGTCTAAATGCTATATAAAAGACTCTGCCTGGTCGGATCACTCTCTTCTCTTCTTGATAATGGGGCAACCCTCCAGACAGAAAAAGAGTCCCTGTTGGAAACTCAACGCTTCGATTCTTAGTAATCCGACCCATGTAAGTGAGATTGAACAAAACATCTGAGAATACTTTCTCTTGAATGATACTGGGGACATTTCCCTGACTAGGCTGTGGGCAGCTCATAAGACTACCCTTAGAGAAAAGCTAATTCAAATGACTTTGAGGCTACGAAAAGCACGTAAGTCTGATATAGAAAAACTTGAAAAAGGACTTCTTGCTCCTTAACAAACAACATAAACGGGACCCCACTTCTGTTCCGATGGAGTGACTAGACGCTGCATGCCCAGCTCTGAATTTAGCTCTAACGGCGGTTGCAGAGAAAAGCCTACGATGGAGTAGCGCCCGCTTCTATTATCAAGGGGACAAAGCGGGGCCCATATTGGCAGCCAGGTTGACTCCTAAACTTAAGACACACACCTTACCTAAAATCAAGATAGGAAGTAATACCCATTCCCAAAACCCCCATAGGAATGGGAAGAATGGAAGCTTTCCGCGACAAAAAACTATATAGTGATAGACAAGTGTCCCAAGAAAACACATTGGGAACCTTTCTCCACTCAATCAAAATTCCTGAGATTAAGGACCACCATAGAGATAGGCTGGAAAAACCGATAACAGTGGAGGAAGTTACGCAGGTGATTAAGAATCTAAAAAAACACTCCTGACCCGGACGGATTCTTGGTTCCATACTATAAACACTTTACCTGTCTCCTAGCCCCATATCTGGCCCGTTTCTTTAATCAGATACGTAAGGGAACCCAACTCGATGAATCCCTGAACTCAGCCTTCATCACAGTACTCCCCAAACCAGGCAAGGACCCCAGTTTAGTAGTTAACTACCGCCCCATATCTTTAATAAATAACGACTGTGACAGACCTTGCCGGAAAAGAGGCTTTTGGAGGGGACTGAATGCCAGCCTCCTTCAAACCGATTATGGTCCCTGGCATTTGGGGGGACGGTGCTCTTTGTGAGCTGTATGCCTGGGGACCCTGGAGGTGGCATTACTTTAGATTCAGGTCCATGTCCCCCAAGACACACAGACTCTGGGGACTCTGGATATGCCATTGTGATGGGAGTCACTAATAGGGGCACAGGGTGAATGAGAACCCCACTATGATCTGTGCTAGTCAGAGACTCAATGCTGTATATGTGTGTATATATAAAGTGTGCTGTCTCATTGTGTTGTGTACTGTTTGCTGTGCTAGTTTTGGGTGGGGCTGTATTCCAATGTTCTGTTGTGTTTGTCTGCCTTGGATCACAGGATGTGTATTGCTGTGAGGAAAGAGGGAGGGGGGATTCCTCCAGCTGCCCCCCTGTTAAGACTGTTTATTGATGAGAAGTTAAGCACACCTGACCTGTGTGTCCATTGTCATTGGACAGTTTAACCCGCCCTGTTTTCCAAGGGTGGGGGGGAAATGTTTTGAAGTGGGATCTGTATAACATGTGTTTTTTGGAATAAAGATTGATTCCTGCTTGGAACCTGAAGACAGAGCTGTGTCTCGTTTTTGGGGTGGATCATTTGTATGGGTTCCTTGTTTGGCTGATTGGAGTGTTCGGTAGCTGCCTTTGTGTTTGGGTTTGAAATGTCCTAAACGACTTTAACCCCTTTCATACTCGGGGTGTCGTTACACTGGTGGCAAGCAGCGGGATGATTCCCACAGCCCAGAAGGACAGCTACAAGAGGACACAGGCCAATGGAAGCACGGTATGAACGGCTAAAGCGCTCTACCCTCAAGGACTTACTGGAGAACCAGGGCCGACCGGCCAACAACCGTAAGAAGAGGGACATTATCGAAGAACTAGTCGAAATGGATAGAGCGGAAAGACCCAGCATAACCGAAAGGCCCAGCGTAACAGACAGGACACCCGAAGAGGCAAGTTTTGATCGGGCTGTTAAAATAAGACTGGCACATTATGGCCCTAACCCTACAGCGGAGATCATAGACCGAGTTATAGCGGCTGTGGATGCAAATTGGCTACAGCAAAGACGTGCTGCAGCAGCGGGAGTCGCAACAACACCAACTGAAAAGAGAAAGGTACATTTTGCTGCTTTTAAAAATTTCATTGAAGCAGAAGGGGAGATTGATGGGTACCTTGCCGATTTTGAACGGCAATGGGCACTACACCGGGCGCCCACAGAGGAATGGGTTACCATTTTGTCTGGTAAATTGTCCGGCCGGGCCAGTGAAGCGTTCAGGGCCATCCCAGACAAGGTAATTATGAACTATGGGCTGGTAAAAGAAGCACTGTTGGGCAGGTATGCCGTCACACCGGAGGCATACCGGAGGCGGTTCCGAGAGACGAGCAAGCAAACTGGAGATTCATATACCGAGTGGGCATGCCGCCTACACCACACGGCATCCCACTGGGTCGCTGGATGCCAAGCAGTATCCGGGGAAGAGGTGCTGCAGCTGTTCCTGCTGGAGCACTTCTTTGACAAGCTGTTCCCAGAAGTCAGAGAGTGGGTCCGGGACCGAAAACCTTGCACCTTGTCTGAAGCAGCTCGCCTGGCGGACGAATACACAGACGCCTGCAAACTGGATAACCATGTGGTCAAGACAACAGCTCGGGTGGATTATCGATCAGTGGTACCCCCTCCAGCTGGTGCCTACAAACCACAGTTATACCGCCCTACAGCCCCACCTCCAGTGGCCACTTATTCTTGGCAGCCCAGGTTCAACTCCCAGCACTACTCACAACCCCTCAGGTGTTTTGGGTGTAAACAGCTAGGGCACAAAAAGCCAGACTGTCCGTTGAATCCAGCCAGGCAGTCCCACTCATGGAGAAAGCCAGCAGGGGGGAATCCCCGCACATCCATGCCTGCGGCTCACTGCATTGAGGAGGAAGAACGTTGGGGCGTCCTGCACGAGGCTGATCTAGTACAAGCAGCTAACCAGGACAACCGGCAGCAACACAGGCAGACCGTCCGGGTTAATGGAAAAGTAGCCAATGGCCTACGTGATACTGGTGCCACCATGACCCTACTACGGAAGAATCTCATCCCAGAGAGCCAACACACCGGGGACACTGTAGTCGTAAGGGTAGCAGGAGGCACCATTTTCCGGCTACCCGTTGCCCGTGTTCACCTGGATTGGGGGGTTGGTTCGGGACATGTGAATGTAGGGGTGATGAAGGATTTGCCAGCGGATGTACTACTGGGGAATGATTTGGCCCCCCTCATTTCTGCTTATGCCCCGATAGGCCCCGCTGAAGCCAACCGAGTGACTACCCGTGCCCAGATCCCCAACAGCATGATGGCGTGAGCCCAGTCACCCTGTCTTCTCTCCAGCAGCTGAAAAGACTACAGGGAGAAGGGCCAGTCCAGGCCTCTCCCCAGCGGCGGGCGTGTTCTCCGAGAGAGGCAGAGGTTGGCTGGGTAAGTAATGATCTGTTTGCAACAATTTGTTTGGGGTACGGTGTGGATACCAGCATTAGAGGACTGGAACTACTGACTAACTTCGGAGTCAACCCGTCTGGGGTCTCCTCCTGTGTTAGTCTCCTGCCGAAAGGGGAGAAATGTGACAGACCTTGACGGAAAAGAGGCTTTTGGAGGGGACTGAATGCCAGCCTCCTGCAAACCGATTATGGTCCCTGGCATTTGGAGGGACCATAATCGGTTTGCAGGAGGCTGGCAAACCTTTGTGAGCTGTATGCCTGGGGACCCTGGAGGTGGCATTACTTTAGATTCAGGTCCATGTCCCCCAAGACACACAGACTCTGGGGATTCTGGATATGCCATTGTGATGGGAGTCACTAATAGGGGCACAGGGTGAATGAGAACCCCACTATGATCTGTGCTAGTCAGAGACTCAATGCTGTATATGTGTGTATATATAAAGTGTGCTGTCTCATTGTGTTGTGTACTGTTTGCTGTGCTAGTTTTGGGTGGGGCTGTATTCCAATGTTCTATTGTGTTTGTCTTCCTTGGATCACAGGATGTGTATTGCTGTGAGGAAAGAGGGAGGGGGGATTCCTCCAGCTGCCCCCCTGTTAAGACTGTTTACTGATGAGAAGTTAAGCACACCTGACCTGTGTGTCCATTGTCATTGGACAGTTTAACCCACCCTGTTTTCCAAGGGTGGGGGGGGAAATGTTTTGAAGTGGGATCTGTATAACATGTGTTTTTTGGAATAAAGATTGATTCCTGCTTGGAACCTGAAGACAGAGCTGTGTCTCGTTTTTGGGGTGGATTATTTGTATGGGTTCCTTGTTTGGCTGATTGGAGTGTTCGGTAGCTGCCTTTGTGTTTGGGTTTGAAATGTCCTAAACGACTTTAACCCCTTTCATACTCGGGGTGTCGTTACAACGACCTTAAGATTCTCACCAAAATTCTGGCAGACTGTATTTCTTTCTTCATTAGTCTTTACATCCACAAGGACCAGGTTGGCTTTATATCGGGACGTCAAGGCCCCAACCAAATTCGGAGAGCAATTGACATTATCTCTCTTCTAAGGTCCAGGTGGGATGGCAAACCCCCTCAAACAGGCTTCCTGCTCTTACTAGACCTGCAAAAGGCTTTTGATTCTGTATCCTGGTCCTTCCTTACACCTATCTTGCATTGCTGGGGGTTTGGACAAACCTTCATGAACGTAATAGGGGCCCTCTACTCAAACCCTGTAGCCAAAATACGCTTGCAAGGATTTTACTCTGACTCTTTCCCGATATTTAAAGGCACGCGATAGGGATGCCCCTTATCTCCTCTAATCTTCGCTATTATCATCAAAATGCTGGCCATTGCCATTAGGGATCACCCAGACATACACGGAGTTCAGTGTGGCCCGCAAACTCACAAATGTGCCTTCTTTGCAGACGACATCCTACTCTTTATCACCTCTCCCTTAATCTTGCTTCCTAATTTATGCAAACTACTAGATACCTTTGGAGATGTGGCAGGTCTCAAAGTTAACTATTCAAAACCAATGGCTTTGAATGTAAACCTTCCTGAACACTTAGTTGCACGTTTAAAGGTTAAATTCCAATTCATATGGAGTGACTCGTTTATACCCTACTTGGGTGTCAATCTGGCTGCTGCAGTGGACCACTTATATGAGGCCAATTACCCCCCGATGTTCCGCAAACTAGAGGAGAATCTTAAACATTGGGGCAATTTGGGGCTCTTTTGACAGGGTTAATTCTGTCAAAAAGACTCTACTGCCACACATTCTCTATCTTTTTAGGTCTCTTCCTATTCCAATCCGGCGGGACCAACTCAAGGGATTCCAATCCAAAATTCTCAGATTTATTTGGGGGGGCTAAAGGACATGGAATTGCAAAGGGGACCCTATACCGAAATAGGCGTAAGGGAGGAGTAGGCCTTCCAAATCTTCTCTGGTATTACCAGGCGGCCAACTTACCCAACTTTCGACAATCTATTCCAATTCGGCCCATCCAGATTAGGTCCACATGGAAAGACAAACGATCCCTCACTTTACACTAGATTTTCTCCTCTGGAGCTCCCCTAAATCCAAACCTGCAATTATGGTCCCTACTCAATCCCACTCATTAGTAACATGGGACTCTCTCAAGCACAACCCACATTTAATCTCCAACTGGCACCCACTCTCACACCTCTTCTGCAACCCCCTATTTCCCCCAGGTAGGGACATTAAAATGGTTGCTTGATAAAGGACTATATAGAGTTGGTCACTTTGTCAATTCCTCTGGCCCCCTCTCTTTTGCTCACTGTGTAAGCAAACTTGACATGCCAACCTCTGAAAGATTTCAACATCATTAAATTTCCCACTTTATCCATACATTATGTGTCATCGAAATTAGGCTGTACGCAGAGCACACAGCCAAATCTCCTGTCTCTAATAATAATAAAATTTTCCTCTAACGATATAAATGTATCTTACCTAAAAACCCACGCATCCAAGTAATCAGACATCACCACTATTCCTTATGTTACCAGCTCGGTCAGCATCTCTGACTTTCCCTCGCTAGCAGGCTCTTTTATTAACACAAAAGCTTGCACAAACAGGAAGTGATGGTTCCAACAGCCAATCACTTCTTACATGGGAAGTGATCATCACAGGATATAACCATATAAGGATTTAACAACACAGGAAAATACAACAACCAATGAACAATGACTACAGGAGTCTTATGGGCGTGTCTGAGCAGAGACAGGGTGCATGCATGTTTTTAGAAGCCACATGGCTTTAGAACATTGACTCTGTCTCCAACCATAACAACCCAAAAGATTCCCATATTTCTGCCATTAGTAATCCTTATTATACATTGTTCCAGAGAACAATGCATACCTGGACTATTCTACTGTCCTTGTGGACGAGGAATTATCGGCAGGTGTACGTCATGGCACCCCAAATATGTTGATCAGGCATACAGGGGTGACAAAAGTGCACATCCACTAAACCGATAATGTCTTTGCAGAGCAAACACACCCCCACCAGACGATCGTTCTGTGCATCGCACAGGGGCCCTTAGCTGGCAGACATGTCCCAACTCCGCAAACACTTCTCTACCTCCCCAAGGAGCTTTCCACTACCAAACGGAACTCAACCAGCGTCAGTCTGCCCCAGTCAGCTCTTTAGAGCGGGCTGCGAGAGAACAAACAATGGGGGACTTATGACAATACATTAAAATACATCTTCATAAAATTTTCCACAACATATGGACGAAAAAACCTGACCCATTAACACTCACAGAATATGAACTCTGGTGTGGACAAGCTATGGAGCAGCGGGGAGGAATATCAGTGATCTATCGGGCACTTGCTATGGTAGATTTCAAGACCCCATTCATGCTTGCATGGGAGAAAGATCTGGGACAAACCTGGAGCTTAACAGATTGGCATGGGGCTTCTACATCAGCTTCCCAGGGGACCCTGAACATAGTGCTGGTATAAGCAAATTTTAAAGTCTTAATGAGATGGTATCTTGTTGTCCCCCACTCTATGACACAGTTAGTGCCCATTGGGGTGTCTGGAGATACAGGGCTTCCTCCCACCTCCTGTATGTGAGTGGGAATATGTTTCATATCCTCATTTGTAGATGTTTATTGCTTTGAAAACTGTTCTGTCAGATACTTGCTGTACTATGGATTCACTATTTTAATGTGAAACAGACTGTACTGCTATTGTTTTGTACCTTTATAAAACTCAATAAAAACTATTGAAAACAAAAGCAGAAACAGAGTGGTCCTTATCTTTTGATCTGACAGGGAGCTGCTATTAAATACAGCTCAACCCTCCAGACTCCCCTGCATATTACTGTGTGCACCCATTTATAGAAAACCTGACTCTGGGCTCCCTTTCCAGCTCACCTCAGCCCTAAAGTTCCTAATACCTTTGATGCACAAGTCTCAGATTAGGGGCCAAGGGCTTGTGAAGCAGGGAGCATGAAGGAGGCAAAGCTAGGGTAAGCAAACAAGGGAATTGGATATCCTGCCCTCATTCTCTCCTTGCATGCATCTTTATAATCTGCCAGGCTTTGGGAGATCCTGCCCCTTATGGCCTATCACTGAGTGAACAGGAAAGACTGAGGCTGCTTTCAGACAGAGGGCTTGACAGGATCACCCTTAAACTCCCATCCCACTCTTGTGCCACAGAACGTTTAAAGCACAGCTTTATCCCCCTCAGTATCCACCCCACAGCTGAATTCTGTAACATCTGTCAAAGCCCATGCTCTACCTCGGAGTGCTTACAGCACATCTCATCCTACCTCCCATGCTCATATTGTGCCCCCATCTTTCATTCATGGTGCACAAATTCCTCCCCAGTCACCTTCACAGCACACAATGTTCCTCCTGTGCACTCCCTCTTCTTACAGCTCATCACCATCCTACACCTCTTTTAGCATGGTTACACTGTGGCTCACCCTCGCTTACAGCTAACTCATTCCTCCCAAGACACCTTACAGTGCATGTCTCTCCCCAGCCACCACAACACCACTAACAGCATTCCACCCCCCCTCACTCCTGTGCACCCTTACTGCACAAATACCTCTCTGACCACCTTACAGTGAGCCCCTACTTCCTCCTGAACACAACACATCTCTTCTCAGTCAGCACACCCCACCTACAGCTTGCCCCTTCATGCGTACAGCATCCAGGGTCTCTTCAATGCACGTTGTAAGGAGCTCACTACATGTGTTTTAGCCAACACTACTATATCCACCTACTGGTCCTTTAAAAATGACAAAACAGCAGTGCATTTCAATTTATCTCGGAGACCACGTACATTCAAGGTTAGAAATTTCAAAGGGGACCATAGGAAAGCAAGTAGAAAATATGTGGTCTTGGGGGCGTGGCCTGGAGCGGCATGAAGTAGGACGCAGTTAGGCAGAGCTCCGCCGGTCACTTATCCGTCCTAACATCCTGAGACCGTCACACGGATCCACAAGCCCATACTACACAGCCGTCAACCCAGAGACCAGCCAGAACATGTCACCGCCGAAAAAGACGTCCGCGGCGGCCTCAAAACTGGATCAATACCGCCGACAAGGCACAGACCCCTCCAGCCAAGATGGCGCCGCCGCGCTGGAAGAGGAGCCCTCGGCCGGAACAGACACAGCAAGGGTACTGGAGGCTATATCATCCTGCCAAGAAGCCATCACAGCTTGTCAAACCTCCCTTACAGCGCGGATTGAGGAAGTAAAGGTGGACATCTCACTGGTAAGACAAGACTTCCAGAAACTAAAAGGCAGAGTCACAGAAGCTGAGAATCGGCTAGGCACTGTGGAGGACTCCCTCCCCCCCTTGCAGAACACAACATCAGAACTGCAGCATCAAGTGAACCAACTCCTCCAGAAGCAAGACGACATTGAGAATCGCCTTCGCAGGTGTAACCTCAGATTCGTCGGCCTCCCAGAGGGGGTGGAAGGGAAAGACCCCCCCACGTTTTTGGAAAATTTACTCTGCGACACATATGGAAAGGAATCATTCTCCCCAACATTTGTGGTCGAACGTGCACACCGCCTCTCAGGCAGACCACCACCATCCGGAGCCCCCCCACGCACGTTCATCGCAAAATTCCTGAACTACAGGGATAGAGACACTATTCTACGGCTCAGCAGAGTGAAGGGCAACATCCCCCTGGGAAACAAAATGATTGCCATATACCCGGATTTCTCTGCAGAAGTACAGCGTAGACGCCGCACATTCACCGAGGTCAAAAGGCGCCTGCGCATCAAGAACATCAAATACGCCATGCTTTTCCCGGCCCGGCTACGTGTAGAGGGCGAGGACAGGGCACACTTCTTCGAGGACCCGGAGGCTGCCATCGCCTGGCTGGAGCAGAGAGAGACCCACAGATAAGTACCACTTTACAATTTACTTGTCTGCCCTATGCAACATATATGTCCCCTCAAAATATTCCACCCTATAATACCCTGATCCTCCGGACGCAACACTATTTAAGTCCAGACATCTCCATACATATGCAAGCTGATCAGTCTGCCCCCCCAACATTCTCCACATGATCAGCACCTTGAAATGCTGCAAGACTGTTCATCTGATTTACCCCACCTGGATAAACCCCTCAATTATAATAACAGAACGAATAGACTTTATCAAACACCACAACCGCATAATACATTGGGGGACTCCGACAGGATACAATCCGCAAGATCCTCAATTGACCATAACAAACACCATTTTCCCTAATGGACTTCCTATAAGACCCTACCCCAGCAACAAGTTCACCCTAAAATCGCACAGCAAGGTCCACATCTATAACCGACGGAGCACGCTTGACTTAACAATGATCCTCACCAGTGAAGGTGAGTCGAGTCCTGAACTCTACAACGGTACGCAGCGTATTTTCGCCCTATGTACCACGGTTATCCACCTGAAATGGAACGCTCTGATCATGACAGCACTGCCCGAGACATTTCAGCTCCCTGAGCTCATTACTATCCTGGATACAGTGACTGTCTCTCAAGAAACCTCAACATACCATTTTTTTTCCACAGGTTGGACAAGGTTAATGCCATGTTGGCAGTTCGGGAACAAAGCCCGCACCAGGTTCGGGAGGTGCAGGGCAGGGAGGGGGGAAGGGAATGTTAGAGTTATGCAATTCTCATTGTGCTATCTAATGTCAAAAGCAAGTACCTGTCTATGTATGATTCCCAGGGTGCATCAGAAATTTGCCTATAATATTGTTACCTATGTTGAGACACTGCGGAGCGGGGTGGCCTGAGTCCTGGAGCTCAATACATAACATAAATACTTAGATGACCAACCTAAAATTTGTCACGTGGAATATCCGCGGTATCAGAGAACCTATCAAGAGGTCAGCAGTATTCTCGATCATTAAAAAACTAAAAGCAGATGTAGTGGCTCTGGTCGAAACACACGCTGAGGGCCTAGCACATAAAGTACTCCAGAGACCATGGATTGGATGGGCGTTCCATTCAACACATACTACCCTATCTAGAGGAGTTTCACTCCTAATCGCCAAAAGCACACACTTCGAGCTCCAGGACTCAGTAATCGACCCATCAGGCAGATATGTCCTCATAAAGGCCAGAATATATGGAGACCCAATCCTCCTTATGGCATTCTATGTTCCGCCACCATTTAATGCAGCCGTTATTGTTGAAGGGTTTAATTTCATGGCACTACACCCCAGCATCCCGGCAATATGGCTAGGGGATTTCAATAATGTCCTAGATCCCGCACTAGATAGACTTAATGCCTCATCTGCCGAACCTATGACATCACACCCCACAAGATTCGCCAGACTTCTATCAGATTTTGGCCTAATAGACACATGGAGATTCAGGAATCCCACAGATAAACGATTTTCCTGCTTTTCCACGTCGCATAGGGCTATGTCACGAATAGACCTCATATTAGTGTCCAAAACACTCCTCCCAAGACTGACGGACGCTGGCTTCTCTCCTAGGTCCCTCTCCGACCATTGTCCCTACTGGGCCACGCTCAAAGTTCCTCACAACCGCCCACCAGCGACATGGAGACTGAACCCTTTCTGGCTGACCATATTGCCGGAGGAGGACGATCTCTTAACAGAATGGGATAATTATTTTCAAATTAATGAAGGCTCCGCCCCAGTTCAACTAGTGTGGGAAACTTTTAAAAAACATGCCCGAATGATCCTTACCAGTAGAATTAACAAAATTAAAAGAACTTCAGAATCTGCGATAGCTAAAGCGGAGGCTGGTCTTCGAGACTCTGAAAAACTGTTTCTCGAGGCCCCCACCGCAGACAAAGCTGACAATCTTAAACTATGTACAAGGGTATTAACTCAGCTACATTATGAAAAATCCAAAAGAAAACTATTTTTTCATAGGCAACGATCATTCGAGCACGGGGAACGGGCGGGGAAACTGTTGGCCTATTTGGTACATAGCGAAGATAGACCCCCCGTGGTAATTTCACTGCGCTCACCCACTGGGACCGTAGAGACAGAACCACACAAGGTAACAGACATCTTTAGAGAATTCTTCAGTAAACTCTATACTTCATTAGCCCCCACAGACACTTCCCTGATGGAAACATTTCTGGGGAAATTAACTATTCCCCAACTCTCCACAGAACAGGTCGAGGAACTAGAGGCTCCATTGACAACAGATGAGATATCCAGTGCCTTGGCGACACTCCCTGGCTCAAAGTCTCCAGGCTCAGACGGCCTTCCGGTGGAATTTTATTCCACCTATGCAGCAACACTGACCCCTAGATTGCTACAGCTATACGAAGCCATATTCAAGGATCTCAGTCTGCCAGCCTCCATGAGAGAGGCTACTATAGTCTTAATCCCCAAGCCAGGGAAAGATCCATTAGTCCCAGAATCATACCGCCCCATATCTCTACTACAAGTAGATATTAAAATTCTCGCAAAAATATTAGCCATTCGCTTGAATAAAGTAATCCTCTCCCTAATCCATGGTGACCAGGCAGGATTTATGCCTGGCAGAAATACTTCCTTCAACCTCAGGAGACTATTCATAAATCTACAAGCCACCCATGACAATGTAGGAGCTAGAATGATCGTCGCCTTGGACACGGCCAAGGCGTTCGACTCAGTAGAGTGGAACTACCTGTGGAGCTGCCTGGCCAGGTTCGGCTTCGGCCCCAACTACATAAAATGGGTGCAGCTCTTATACCAATCCCCATCAGCGAGGGTACTGGCGAACGGGTGGCCATCCGAGCAATTCCCATTGACCAGAGGCACGCGGCAGGGATGCCCTCTGTCGCCGCTGCTGTACGCTCTGGCGGCAGAGCCCCTTGCCATCGCCATTCGGGCACACCCGGGCATAAAGGGACTCCGCAGGGGGGACGTGATTGAAAAAATCAGTACCTATGCGGACGACACCCTGCTATACCTAGACGACTCTGAAAACTCTTTGCCCCTTACACTTGACCTAATAAAACAGTTTGGTACATTTTCAGGCCTTAGGATAAATTGGGACAAATCCCAAATATTACCCCTTGACAGTTTCCCACAACCTAAAGACAGAGCACTGCTACCCCTACAGAGAGTTGACACCATCAAGTATCTAGGTGTAAGGACTACAAGAGACCCAGCTGACTACGAAACACTCAATATAACACCGTTGTTTGCGATGCTTAAACACAAGACACAGATATGGGCTCGTCTCCCGCTGGGAGTAACAGGGCGAATAAATTTAGTTAAGATGGTCCTCTTACCCAAAGTATTATATATGACTTGGCATTCGCCAATATACCTAGTCCTTAGACATTTTAAGCTAATGGAAGTTATACTGAAACCATTTATCTGGGGAAACAACAGACATAAAATCGCCTGGCAAAAACTCAAAAACCCCACAGACCTAGCGGGAATGGCCCTACCTGACCTCAATGCCTACTATATAGCTGCACAGCTGTCCCAAATCTTTCATATAGACAAGACAGATAGCGAAAGATTCATGCACTTCCTATGTCCCAGGTGGGCTCATCCAACACAAGACCCACTGACTGTAATAGCAGGAAAAACCACTAGAGAAGATAAAAATGTAAGAGGAAAAACACTGCTATATCACTACACTAAGATATGGAACCTAGCCATGGACAAACTACAACTGTCAGCAATTAATGAATTCACCCCCCTATGGCATAATATAAACCTCCCAGAATTTAACATAATACCAGATAATGAGGTGTGGAGTTCTAGGGGGATCTTCTACATGTCACATATCATTCACAACGGCAGACTGAAAACCTTTGAAAGACTGCAAACAGAATTTGCATTACCAAACCAAATGCTCTTCAGGTATATACAACTACGCCATGCCTTCTACACACAATTCCCGCAGGGGGAAACAAATTTGACAAACAACCCATTAATGGAGGCACTGAAATGCCCTGACCCTAAAAAACTAATATCTCAATTCTATCAGATGCTGACACTGCCGCAGGCTACCAAAGCAGCCTACGCCCTAAAATCAAGGTGGGAGGGAGAAGTTGGCACAATAGCAGACGATGAGTGGAGCGATGCCTTAGATGCATGTAAACTAGTGTCCCCTAAGTTGTCAGACCGCCTAACCCAAACCTTCCTGCTACATAGAGCATACCTCACACCACTCAAGCTAGCAAAATTCAAGAGTAACCAAACAACAATATGCCCAATGTGCAATCAGGCCACAGGTACTTTTTTTCATCTACTATGGCAGTGCCCTCGAATCCAAGCATACTGGGCGCAGATAGTACGCTTCCTACATGATACTATGGGTTCCCCAGTAACACTACAACCCAAGCTCTGCATACTGGGAATCCTATCAGACCCAGAGATAAATAAACTCAAAAAAATATTTGTTCACGAAACACTCTTCTCCGCACGTAAAGTCATTGCCAGAAATTGGATGAGGCCTAACCCCCCAGAGTTCACACACTGGATAATAGAAGTCAATAACACACTACCCTACAAAAAATTGGTGTACTTACACAGAGGCTGCCCTCTCAAATATGACCAGATCTGGGATAAGTGGACTCAGTCATCTGATACCTGTACGTGAGAATGGGCGGGGCATGGAGATGACCTGGTTGATGGCCCCTACCCACACCATATTAGAGAAGCTCTCCTAATGAAGATTGACCAATACACACCAACCCAGAATAATTACCTTTTATATATGTACCATGGGAAAAGTATAAAAGAAACTAGACATGAGATATAAAGTAGTATGCAAACTTATATATACATGCTGAAAACTGTATTGTTATCCTCCGGGATCACTATGTATACAAAACTTTTTTTTCTGTAATGTTTTATTTTACTAAATAAACTCACTTTTGATGGAAAAAGAAAATATGTGGTCTTGGTGGATATAGGAACCCCAAGAACAGAGAGCAATAGCAAATCATAGAATGAAACATTCAATACAGCAAGTAAATTTGTGAGTATCAGCATATAGACACAAAAACTCTTGCACATGTGTTGTCACCTTTAAAACAATAAAACTCTAGTCCACTCGGCTCTACACATACCCCAACTTGGATGAGCATAAGTCCTGAACTGTAAAGTATATAGGAAAACATTGGACAAACACCAGTAGGGTGCATAAGACAAGAACAAACAATAGAGCACCAACTGGGGTAGCATACCTGAAAGGAACGGAGACCTTAATAGCCCACTATGGGGCCAAAAATCCCCTGAAAGGCAATGCATACAGTAGGATCCAGGCAGTTTACTGCAGGGAGCTGGAAGAGATGGTGCAAGCCCGGCAGAAATTTAGGACAGCCCCAACAACAGTGCCTTAACAGAATATTAGACTACCAGATATATTAAACCTATCCAACTAGGGATCTTCAAACCAGAAAATATGACAGTGAAAGCCCCCACTTCAAATATCACTGAGTGGGGCCAGTTCCTTTTGGCAGGTTAAACAAATGTGTAAAATAGAAAAAAGAAGATTAAAAGAGTCAGTAGGAAAAAAACGCAGCACCTTGGCAGGCAGCTGAAGTAATGATGATAAATGTGTGCCATGCGCTACTTCCCTAATTTGTGAAGGGGGGGCATAAACCCACAAAGTTCTCGTAGCTCAGGTAGGGTTCAGCTGATCCACTATAGAAAAAATTGACCATATTTATGAGCCTCCGAGGTGTGATAAACATTAAATAATGTCCAAACTCAGTCTATAACAATAAAACAAATTTTATTGTACACAGAAATATCCAATGGTAAGTATGAAAACAGGAACCACCCACCATCACCAATAAAAAAGACAATGTTGTCTCAAAACCAAAAAGAGTGCGCCAGACGCCAAACACACATGCACACTACTCATACATCTCTCATTAGCTATACACAAAGAAATAGACTACAGGGGAATGGTGTGTGCACCAACAAAACATGGAACAGCTCAGTAAGATAATGCAGCGGATATGGGTTGGGGAAGCTGTGTTTCTGGTGAAATGCATTGATGTCATGCAGGCATGCGCCAGGCACCATTAGTCACCACTTCCATCTAACCAGGTAGCACCAGCGGGATTTGAGATACATGACAGAAGCATACACCCCATGTGGAAACTGTTTGATCTTTTTGAGCAGCAGCTTGTGATGATCTGTCTCAGGTACCACATTAAGCAGCACACCTGGACTATCGAAGTTCGAACAAGCATCAGGTTTGGAATACATAAGCCATATGCATAAGTGAGCAGTCTGTCTATGGAGCGTAAAGGTACTTCAGGACAGGCATTGACTGTACTTTTGCTGTCTGCAACATGAGTTATATACTCTGTTGTTTTCCTCTGCTCCCTCTATACAGGTGCCAGATGATGGTGAGAAGAGGTCTGAAGTGGGGAAAGGGTATCTTCCACATGGCTCAGACAATGTTTGGCCTCCGAGACTCGGTCCTGCAGTTTGTGGAAATCATGGCGATTCAGGGAGATAGCCACCTTGACCTCCTCTATCTTGGTTGTAAGCGTAGCCTGACAGACCTCCAGAACTTTGCTGGTATTGGCGGCCAGTGGGTCTAGCACGGAGGAAGAGGAGCCGCCATCTTCCCCCTGCAGGTCCTTGTCTTGGTGGCAGAATCTATCCAGCTTTGCGGCGGCATCCATTATCTTACAAGGAGAAGACATGGCGCAAAAGTGAGTGGGATCCCTGCAGGTGGATGCTCAATCAGAGAGAATAAGCAGCAAGATTAAAATGCACCACTAATGGAGCTCAGCTCAACCACGTCCTATGCCATGCAACTTAAGGCCAGGTTCCCTCCTTTTCACCAACTCTTTTACTGCTTCCTCTTCTCAGCACCCTACCAGCACCAGACCAGGATCCAGCTCAGAAGCTCATGTGACAGGGTGACAGCACAAGGGCACAAGTATGAGACAGGGCCAGAGTGCAGTTATCCAATAACAGGATGTGCCTGAACAAGAGCCTTCCTGACAAGATCATCAGGTAATATTGAAATAAAAGTTGCAGATTTAAAAAATAAATGGAGGATTCCTTTTTAAACTTACATTAACATGTCAACGCCTTTAGTGGTTGGGTTTATATATATTTTAGTGAATACAAAAATGATATGGAAGTTTTGGAAATTTAATTACACTATACTAGGGCCTGTGCACTTTCTCTGGATCCTCATTTGAATTATGTAAGTTTTTAATAATGTTTTATGTAAAACAATTCATGTAAACCTCCTTTACATTGCAACCAAAACAAGTTTTCTTGTTCCCTTTGTATTTTTTTGCAAAGGTTAAGTGTCACTTTAAAATGAACAGAATAGACAGCAGCCTGACTGACTAAGGAAGTATACATGATATTTTTGGGAAGTTTTTGTAGTCTACACACACAAGTGATATTCAAATGGAAGGTTACATTGCGGATGATGAGTTTTCTTTAATATTTTATATAAATTCTTAGGGTTTTTTTTTATTTCTATGAGTTATTTATTTTCTGTGTGGCTATGTTAATTGTATTTTTTTCTTTCTTTCCTTGTTCATCTCTGTTGGACTTCACTCACACTGTTCTTCAATGTCCCATTAATCTGTATACCCATTAATCTTCCACTTCTCCATAAATATCACAGTAAACAAACCTCTCCAGGACAATGAACTACAACAGCTTCAATATTGCTGTCTGCATTAATGCCAAGGAACCCAGTGGTGTTAGAATCTTATTCCATTAATACCCTTAAGCAGTAATGCTTTACATTAAACACTTCATTAGAAAGCTTAATGGGATTGTTTCCTTGGGTCCATTCCTTACTGTTCTTTACTGTAGTAATAGACTACTTATAAGTAAAAAAAAATAAAAATAAATGAAAGCATGTATAACATGAACTATTTCCAGATAGACTTGTTTTACTCTGCTTAGCTAGAAGATGCTATTTACCAAACAAGTTATCCAAGATGCATCTTGTTTGTTTGAAGTATTTCATATGTGTTATTAAAGGGTAACACAACTTAGAAATGTTGATAACATACAGTATATAAATTCTAAATAGGCTTTTTCATAACTTAATACTAATTGAATATACCTTGTCAGTACAATCAACATCCAGCTATCAAACTAGAAATATGTCAACTATTTTTTTCATGTTGGAGGGGGGGACCTGCACATGGCTGATGTACAGAACTAGTCAAATGTAATTTTCTTCTAATATGTATGGATCGCTGCTCTTCCTAGTAGTATTTCTCTTATTACAACACTGCTGCTGATTCTGTGATTGTGGTAGGGACACCGTCCCACTCAAAATGCTGTGGATAACTATAGGAAGTGAGTGGAATCCATGTATGAGTCTACAATGGCATTTGCAATGTAAATAAACCAAGGGAGTAGTTTTTTTCATCAAAAATGAAGTTACACTTTAAAATGATTCAATCTATAATATATTTCCTGGGGAAATACTTGTGATAGGATTCACTACACATTCACTGAAAAGGTATTTGCCTAACATGGCCATTACAAGATGATCAATCTTTCTGTTGGATTTTACAATATGGAAAAACGTAAAATGAGTAAGGGAACACCCAGTGATGGGTGGAAACACACAAAAGTACAAGGTAGGTGGTCTAAGCTCCAGAATCTACTGTACAGTGAAGTGACCTTGCTGATTAAGTAACCAAGAGATTAGCAGACAAAAAAGATCTGTGAATGAAATTTTGCTTTTGTGTAACTGACCTTTTAAAGGCTAAGTTTACCTTTTCAGGCACAATTTCACTTTTCATAATAAATAGAAGCCTTGTCTTATGTCTTTCTGCTCAAGCCATCCCAATGTGCTTATCTCTAACTTACCTCATCCATGGCTCTTGCACTACATAGTTGATGGTAGATCTAAGGGAGATTGCACAATCAGATTGTTTAGAATATGGTGAGCTTTTTAGACTTCCAGGGATTTATTTATCCTCTTTTCAATATTACAGCTCTGCTCCTCATAGGCTGTTTTCGATCAGTTCCTGCACACTCTGCCGAATGAATAATCTATGCAAGAAAAAGGTAATGCGCAGCAGAAGCACATCAAGGGGAGATTAGAGAACTGAATACATGGCTAAAGACCTGTATAAGAGGGAAGGATTTAGGTTTCTACAGCACTGGGCTGACTTTTCAGCACCCCATACCAAACACATGCGTAGTGAGCTGTGGGTAAATATGGTGACATGACAGATATAATAGGATAGAAAAAGATAGAAAACGCTTCATCATAGGCATGTAGCATTAACCTGTAATGCATCAATAGAAAAAGGAGCATCTACCCCACCATAAAAGTGGATGCACCTGTGATTATGATAGGGATAAAAGATGTTGGCCTGTGGCAGCACCAGTGGCCACTGATTAGCAGACACTCACCTCTGACACTTGCGGTAGGACAAAACCAGATCAGTTTGGCACTCCCACAATGTTTAAAATATAGAAAACTTGCATGTAGACAACCAGTAAAGGCATAAATTGCACCTATCATATAAACAGTCGTGTGAAACTCCAAAACACTGTTTAAAGAGACATTGTTTTGATGACAAACAGTATACCAAGATGTGTAATGATATTCTTTCAAACTGATCATGGTACCTTTGTATCCCATCTACATTGATTAGGCTGTTTGAAAAAGAATATAGATCACTGATCGGGGAGGCCCAAATTATGGGTCTCATTGATCAAGAGATTTATACATACTTCAATCCCAAGCACCCACGACAAGTGACTTTTTATTCGCTGCCAAAAGTACATAAAGATATGCAGGCTCCTCCCAGCAGACGTGGGGTATTGGATTAGTAGACTAATTGACTTTCTACTCACACCCCATGTAACACGATTACCATCTTTTGTCAAAGATACTTTGGATCTATTGAAAAATTTAGAAGGGTATGATGGTTCCACCCAACGCCCTGCTCGTTCGTGACTTTGGATATGGAGGCCTTGTACTCGAGCATTCCTCAGGAGTGGGGTGTCAGGATCATACGCACCTTCCTCAGGGAGTAGGACCATCATCAATGGACATTAAATTAGTTTATTTTGAAACTTCTGTTTTATATCCTGACACATAATTGGTTTATCTTCAATGGCTCCCACTACCTCCAGGTACAGGGCGTGGCTATGGGCACACCGGCCTACGCTAACCTGTACCTAGGGGTGGGAGCGGGAGATATTTTTCGTATACACTAGCCATGCATCCGTATGGCTTCGTTATATCAACAATATTTTTATTGTGTGGATGGGTACCCCACAACTTCTTGAATCTTTTGTAAACACTCTTAACAAAAACACGTTCAATCTTAAGTTTACGGTTAATAGCCATCCAAAGACCATTTCATTTCTTGATCTTCAGATATTTAAAGATTCTGACAACTGTTTAGCAACTACTTTATATCGCAAAGCGACTGCAGGAAACACAATCTTGCATGCTTCCAGTGCTCACCTTAAAACATTGGTCCAGAGCAATTTGTACGCACAGTACATCAGACTTCCTTTTCTACTGATGCATTACAGGTTAATGCTACATGCCTATGGTGAAGCATTTTCTATCCTATTATACCTGGCATTTACACCTAGCTCACTACGCATGTGTTTGGTATGGAGTGTTGGTTCACTAACACAGCAGTTCTATATTTATATATCACACCGGTGGATGAGTATACAATCTCATGTATAAATTGTTGAATTATATATGTGTATACAAACTTAATGGTTTTTCTCCATTTCTATTCAGTGATTGTATATAAGCTCCTGAAGAAGTGGTCCTCCGCGAAACATGTTGAGCTTCCTTTAAATATTACTGTTCAACTTCTGCAAAGCCATGATGTAGTTGTCAGGGTTGCCTGTTTTGCATTACTGATCCAGGTGGCTGTTCTGGAGACATTATATCCAACAACTGTTAATTATTACAAGTATTGTTTTTATATGTGATTTTTTTTTTCTTGTTAAATATATTTATTGAGTTTTCACAGAAGAAGAAATAAAATGATACAATACATGGATACATATCAGTCGTCAGAAGATCTTTGCAGTATGATAAAAAAGATAAATAAATAAGTTAATAAAATAAAGTAATTTTAGAGATATCTTACAACCATATTTACTATACACTAGTTGGGATTCTAGATGTAAGATTAGAGAAATAAATCAAGTTATTAGACTAAGTATCCACAGGAATATTTTAGGAAATAATAAAAGAAAAGGAGAGGGAGGAGAGATAAAGGTGGAAAGAAGGAAAGAAGAGAAAAAAAAAGAGAGTTTCCCGGGATGATGATCCAGCTCTCATTAGGTATACAAATATAATATATATTTCAGTAATAATATGATATATATCTTAGTGTGGTAACAACAGAGATTGGTCAAAATCTGTAGGGAGGTAGTTTTTAACCCATGGTTGCCAAATTTTGCAAAATTTATTTATTTTATTTTCTTCAATAGCTGTCATCTTGGCGTATAAAAGTGCTCTGTTCATTCTGTGTTTAGCTTCAGCAAGAATTAGATTTTGGGACTTCCACGCCTTGGCAGTCGTTTGTTTAGCTGCAGTGCTAAGTTGGATAAACAATTGGAATTGAGTATGGGTGAGTATTGTGGGATTAAGGTTTAGGAGTGCCGTTGCAGGATCTGGAGGAATCGTGATTTCCAGGGCTTTAGAAGCCATAAGAAATATATTCTTCCAAAATTCTTCAACTACGGAGCATTGCCACCATATGTGAAAATGTGTTCCTGCTGTGTCATATCCTCTAAAGCAATTAGGTGAATATGTGGGGACAAATTTAGCTATTCTAGCTGGTACAAGGTACCAGCATGCTAGAACCTTGTAATTAGTTTCTGCAGCAAAACAATTTGGAGAGGAAGTTTTGGTGGCTGACCATATATTTGACCAATCTTGTTTATTAAACACTCGATTCATATCTTGTGCCCATTTAGTTGTGTATGAGGGTAGAAACTCACTAGATATCATATTAAGTTAAAAATATAATATTGAGATAAGTCCTCTAATGTGTAATTTGTAAATATCGAAATATTTCAGTTTTAGGTAACCCAAAGGTTTCACATAGTACAGGAAATGTATAAATAGCTTTAGTCGAGGAAAGATTGTATAAAAGAGTCAGGTTCGTAGAGGTCCATGCAGAGAATGATTTTGGGAATTTCCAGGCAGGATAAAAGGCTGGATTATTAAGAAATGAAAACAAGGGATTATGTGTTGATTGAAGATTATTTGCAAATTTACATTTATCCCATACTGCTAGGGTCTGTTTCGTGATAGAATTAGAAAGATGTATTCTATCAGCAGGACAGAGCCAAAACATATTTGCCACTGAGATAGGGTCACTTTCCACTGATTCAATAGCTACCCATAGGGGAGCTTCTACAGAAGTATGATACTTGGGTATAAGTGCTAGCTGTGCAGCGTAGAAATAGGAGGAAAAGTTGGGAAATCCCAAACCACCACTCAATTTATTAAGGTAAAGCGTAGATTTAGGTATACGAGGTTTGGTGGTACCCCAAATGAAGGACATAACTCTACGTTGAGTAAGTCTAAGAAAGTAAGATGGTAAAGAAATAGGGAGTACCCTAAATAAATATAAGAATTTTGGCAGGATTGACATCTTTACCGCATTAATCCTTCCCAACCATGACAATGATAGAAGAGCCCATTGTTTCAGGAAGCCGGAAGTTTGTTTAAGGAGGGGTAAGTAATTTGCCGCAAAAAGGTCTTTAAGAGAGATTGTGAGTTTTATTCCTAGGTATGGAAGCTGCTTTGGAACCCAAGTAAAGGGTAAGGAAGTTTGTGCCTGCCGAAGTTCTAATTGAGATAAGGAAATATTTAATGCATTTGATTTTGTTGGATTAACATGTAGTCCTGATATTTGGGCAAAATTATCTAGTGTTTTTAGTAGATTAGGGGTGGATATATGGGGATGAGACAAAAATATGAGAATGTCATCCGCAAAGAGACATAGTTTATGGTGATAACCACCTAGTTCGATACCTTTAATGTCAGGATTGGTTCTAATAAGGTGTGCCAGGGGTTCTATTATTAGGGCAAAAAGTAGAGGGGAAAGAGGGCATCCTTGTCTAGTGCCTCTTTTGATATCAATCATTGTTGACTTATAGCCTGCATATTTGATATATGCTCTAGGATTATTGTATAAGGATGAGACCCAGGTTAAAAAAATGTTTCCAAATCCCCATTTACCAAGGACATATTCCATATAAGGCCAAGTAACCGAATCAAATGCTTTCCTTATGTCTAAGGATACAAGGCAAGCTGGGATTCGTCTAGTTTTAGCGGCATTAATAAGTAAGAGTGCTCTCCTGATATTATCTCCAGCTTGGCGTTTAGGCATAAAGCCTGTTTGGTCTTTATGGATTAGTAGGCCAATAATATTATTCAGTCTAGTGGCCAAAATTTTAGCAATTAATTTTATATCGAGATTTAGGAGGGATATAGGACGATAATTAGTCCAGGAGGTGGAGTCAGAATGTGGTTTGGGGATCATTGCTATTATAGAGGTGAGAGTCTCTGTTCTAAATGAGTTACCTTTAAGGATCGAATTGAAGGCTTTAGTTAAGACAGGTGTTAAGATTGATGCAAATTGTCTATAATATAATGCCGAAAATCCATCTGGGCCTGGTCTTTTACGTAATTTTAAAGATTTTATTGCGTTAAGGACTTCAGTATCTGTAATTGGACATTCAAGAAGATCTTTCTGTTGTTGATCAAGGTTAGGAAGCATGATATTGAAGAACAGTGTGTCTGCTTTAGTTTTATCAAAATTTGAGGCAGAAGAATATAGTTTAGATAAATTTGGTTTGTAGCAAGAGATATACAAATAAACCGCCCCTGAATCTCTATTACTCCACTGCGCCAAAGAAAAGTGCAAAGCTATACAAAAGATGTGTAAATGAATACAAAATATGTGTACATCCACAGTGTACAGTGAAAAAAAGCTGCCACAAATAAATACATAGACTGATCAAAATCCCAAAACTATACCTCTCACACGTGTACAGATAGAGATAGCGGCGTTAATATAAATTGTGTAAAATAAGGGGTCAGAGCAGTATAATGCCTATGACCCTCTACTTATGCATAAAAATATTAATAATAATAGTGTCATGAAAAATATTAATTTTATCATGAAAAGAAATTTCCTTAACACCCAGTGAAAAGTGTCACTATAAATAATAAATTACAAGAAATGAATGATCAAGTTCAACAGTTGTTTTTCCTTGTCAAAAGAAGTTTATTGAGTATACAATATTATAAAGATACATAAAGTAAGTTTACAAGGATCTATAAAGTAAGCTCATTGTTTTACAGTAGGGTTTATATAGGTAAATATCATGAAATTTAAAATATTAAACATTGGGTTCACGTAAACCTAAATTAAAGATATATATCATTTCCTTAGTCACTTTTGTAGGTATTTAAATGATTTATACCTACTATACATATTGTTTACAGGTAGAGTGTATATAGGTCAAATAAGTTCTGATAATGATCTTTAATCGTAAGGTGGAGAAAAAGAAAGAGAAAGAAGAAAAAGGGTAGAAAGGTAGAGGTATAGTCCACAAGGTTGTCCCGCTCGTCAGTTTATTATTCTTTTTAGTTCTCTTTGAAGTCTTAGAATGGGTGTCTCTGTAAGTCATTTAATCTGTTACCATGGCAACAGGACAGAGTCATTGAAGTTTGACAGGAACTGTTGTTTTATCCAAGGATGCCAAAGTTTTTCAAATTTTGGAATTTGATTTTGATCGATGGCTACCATCTTAGCATGGGACATTGTATTATTCATTCTGTGAATTGTTTCTGCTAGTACCAATGTAGGAGATTTCCATGCCTTGGCCACTGTTTGTTTTGCAGCCGTTATTGGTTGGATCATAAGTTTGAATTGAGAGAGTGTTAACCATTCCGGTTTTAGATTAAGTAAAGTTATATATGGATCTGGTTGTATTATTTTTTTAAATATTTTAGATGCAATGACGAAGACTTCCTTCCAGAAGGTTTGGATTACTGGGCACGTCCACCATATGTGTAAATGTGTGCCTATTTCTGGGCATCCTTGAAAACAAAGAGCTGAGGTATTAGGTGAATATTTTGCCACTCTAGCGGGTACAAGGTACCAGCGAGTTAGGACTTTATAATTTGTCTCCAGTGCTAAGATGTTGGGTGAAGATGACTTAGATGTGAGCCATATGTTAGACCAGTCCGTGTCTTCTAAAGTTCATCCCAGGTCCTCCTCCCACCTCTGAACGAAAAAGGGTCTATTAAGATTTGCTACTCCATATAATTGATTATAAAGTGATGAAATTGTACCTTTAGCAAATGGATCTTTTGTACAGATTGATTCAAAAATGGATAATTGGGATAATGGTGTACCCCCTTTAGGAATGGTGTATAGAAATTTTTACATTTGGAGATATCTAAATATCTCAGAGTTTGGTAGATCATATTTTTCTCTAAGCGATGGGAATGAAAGGAATGATTTAGATGCTATGAAGTCATTTAGTGTCTGAATGCCTGATGTTGTCCAAGCTTTAAAAGAATTTGGGTAGATCCATGCCGGATAAAAGGCCGGATTTCTGATAAAAGAAAGGAGAGGATTGTGTGGAGATTGTAACTGATATTTAGTTTTTAATTTATCCCAGAGAGATAAGAAGTGTTTAGTTATGGGATTATGAATTTTAAAGCGGTCTTTAGGATCAAGCCATAATAAGTTTGATATTAATAGAGGGTCATTTTCTGAAGCCTCTATAAATACCCATAATGGGATTTCCTGTTTTGCATGGTATTTGGACAGACTGGCCAAATGTGCTGCTCTGTAGTAGTTAGTAAAATTAGGGTATCCCAGGCCTCCTTTATTTTTGGGAAGATGTAGTGTGTGTATAGGTATACATGGTTTAGAAGAGCCCCATATAAACGAAGTTGCTCTTTTTTGTACTATTCTCAAAAAATAGGAAGGAATTGGAATAGGGAGGACTCTGAATAGATAAAGCAATTTGGGTAGAATAGTCATTTTGATTGCATTAATCTTCCCTATCCAGGATAAAGGAAGTTGCGACCATTGTTTTATTAGATTTGTGATCTGTCTTAATACAGGAGGATAATTAGTTGAGAATAAGTCAGAATGAGATGCTGTTAAATGAATTCCAAGATATGGGATTGATTTTTCTGCCCATGTGAATGGGAGTGCAGCCCTAGCCGGGATCAATTCCATGTTTGTGAGTGAAATATTAAGCAATAGGCATTTCTTAGGATTAATCATAAGGCCGGATAGGGCTGCAAATCCATCAAGAGCTGGTATTAAGTTAGGACCAGAGACCTGTGGTGATGATAGAAAAAGTAATATATTGTCTGCAAATATACATAATTTGTGTGTAATACCTCCTACTTCAATGCCAGTTATAGTTTGGTTTGTTCTGATATATTGGGCCATGGGTTCGAGTATAAGGGCAAATAATAAGGGAGATACTGGGCAACCCTGTCGGGTACCTCTTTCGATATTAAAGGCATCAGATTTGTATATAGGCTTTGGGTTTATTATATAATGCTTTGATCCATGTTAAAAAGTGGGGTCCAAAACCCCATTTTTGTAATGAATATTGCATATATTGCCAGGATACTGTGTCAAATGCCCTCTTAATATCGAGAGATAGAAAACATAAAGGGATTTTCCGTTTTTTAGCAATATGTGCCAATAACACTGCCCTGCGTATATTATCGCCTGCCTGTCTATTTGGCATGAAGCCTACTTGATCTCTATGTATTAATTTTCCTATAATGCTATTGAGGCGTTTTGCTATTATTTTTGCTAATAATTTAATATCAAGGTTTAACAGAGAGATAGGCCGATAATTCACACAGGAAGTATCATCAGAAAGGGGTTTTGGGATCATACAAACAATTGCCGTTAGTGTTTCTTGCCGAAAAGAATGTCCATCTAGAAGTTTGTTAAAAGTTTCAGTGAGAATGGGAGAGAGTATTTCTCAGAATGTTTTATAGTATAAAGCCGAGTAGCCGTCTGGGCCTGGTCTTTTGTTAAGTTTTAGGTCTTTTATGGCGTTAGCAACCTCATCTATAATTATAGGCTCATCCAAACTGCTTTTTTGATTCTGAGATAACTAAGGTAAGGTTATTTTTGAGAAGAAGGATTCAGCCTCTGTAGGATTAAATTAATTGTTTGTCTTGTATAAAGAGATGTGAGTGAAATTTATGGACTATTTTAACTGGATTACAAGTATAAACATTTTTTGATAATTTCAAACGTATTGGTTTGAAAGATTTGTTAGTTGAATTTAATGCCCGAGCCAAATATGTACCTGGTTTGTTTGTTTTCATGTAGAAATTGTGTTTGGAGCGTTTGAGGGATTTATCAACTGACTCAGTGAGAAATAGATCGTATTCCAATCTAGATTTTTCCAGATGAAATTTTGTACTCTGAGATGGATTATCTTGGAATATGTAGGCTGCATTAAAATTGAGTTCTAGTTTTTTTGCTAGATTTTTGTGTTCCCGTTTAAATAGTGCCATTTGTCTTTGTATTGTACCACGCAAGACAGGCTTATGAGCTTCCCACAGTGTTATTGGGGAGATGTCTGTTGTATTAATAATTGATATGTATTCCTTTAAAGCTTGTTCAATGGCCATCTGATGTAGTGGGTGTTTGAGCATTATGTCCGGTAAGTACCACGTTGGGTCATGCGCTTTTGGTATGGCTGAGGCTATAGTAGTGTATACTGCATTATGGTCAGACCACGGAATCGGAATTATATCTGATGCAATAATTTCTGGTATCATTCCTATTGTTAGAAAAATATGATCTATTCTGGTGAAGGTTTGATGAGGGTGCGAGAAATATGTGAATTTCTTTTTCATTGGGTTACTTTCTCTCCACGAATCTACCAGATTGTATTTGGAAAGAAGTTGAGAAAAAGGTAATCTAGAGGTTATTTTGGATGGTGTAAAAGGTGATTTATCTAGAAATGGGAGGAGGACCTGGTTCGAATCCCCACAAATTATCACTGTTCCTATTTTGTGTGTATTAATCACTTGTAATATATGTGAGAGGAATGGTGTAGGTTGTTTATTAGGAGCGTAGTAGGAAATCACCGTGATTGCTGTATCCATTATATAACCCATGAGTATCAGGTATCTACTTTCTGGGTCTTTAATTTCTGATGATAAGGTGAATGGTGTAGATCGGTGAAATGCAATTAGAGTTCCCCTTTGCTTGGTACAGGCAGAAGCCGTGTAAATTTGTTGATAAAAAGGAGAAATATATTTTGGAGTAGAATCTTTGGTGAAGTGTGTTTCTTGGAGGCATACTATGTGAGCCTTCTTGTTATGGAAAGTACGGAAGGCTTTGGTCCTTTTTTGAGGGACATTTATTCCCTGAACATTCAGGGAAAGTATATTCAGTGGTGCCATGGCAACAGATCAAATAGTTTTGACTTACTTTTTGTTATGCAGAGCTGACTGCGCAGATCAACCTGTGTGGACTGAAGAGATGAAAAGATAGAAAAGAAACCAGTGAATTCTGGAGTAAAGAGTAAACAATAAAACATATGAGATTAGATGATACATTGTATAAATTATTTTTTGCAAGTAATCACAATTTACCCGTGAAAGAGAATAAATATCTCTCTCAGGGGAATAAGTGCCTTCGTCACACTCCCACATAATATGGTTGGGAGAATGAGGAGGGCTAATGGGGGTACACGGATCTTCCGCTTACAGGAGAGAAGTGCTACGTCAAAAGACATCAAAATTATGTTTCATTAATTGGAGTGCAAAATATAGTTTTTGTTGAAATTATTTATTCCAGGGTGGTTGTATATGGTTAGTCTTGCCCTAGGCTAAATAATTCAGTTAGAAAGGTACTGTTAATAACTTTGGTATTGATGAAGATAGTTTGAATTATTTTGGGTTTTCAACCCTTTTAGAGTAAACAATTACATATTTTATTCATATGTAACTGTTTAGATACATATGATAAAATTGAGGTTGTATTGCTTCAGATTAGAATAAACAAAAACATAATTCTAGGAACTAGTTAGGTAATAATATATTTGTTTTAAGAAAAGAAAGAAAAAGCTTCCATTACTTCTGGATTATTGAACATATTTGTCCTAAAAAGTAATACATCTATTGTTATTACCTGATAATATATAACTAAACAAGAATTTCCTTATTTCACTTATATATTCTAAGGCTATATGAATCAGAAGTAATAAGAAATATAACTGGAATGTAACATGATCCCACACAGTGTGTGACTATCAGAATGCAGTTACATTCAGTTATAAATACAGGTTTTTTATAGAGAACCATCTCTTAGTATAATAAATGAAGAGATATCAGGAATTAGGATGTCAGTCCATTGAATCTTCTTGGTCCATGAATGATGTGGCATAACGGCCTCTTTTGTGAGAATGATGATTCCCATTTTGTTCTGAAATTTTCTGGGTGCTGCCTGAAGGTGAAGATGATGCCATTCTTCTGCGTGTGGGAGAGTTGCTGCTTGTGGGTTCTGTCAGATTTAATTTTAAAAGGGTTTGTTGTAGTTCATCTGCTGATCTGCTTCTGTAAATTGTACCTTGGTAGTTAAATCTGACTGAAAAGGGAAAGCCCCATTGATACATAATGTTGTGGCGTTGCAGTTCCATTAGTTGGGGTTTCATGGATCGTCTTTTAGTAATAGTAAGTTGGGATAGGTCAGCAAAAATTTGATAATTGTGTCCTTGAAAATTAAGTTCCTTTTTTTCTCTTGCAGCAATTAGTATTTGTTCTTTCGTTCTGTAATAATGAAATTTTGTGATTATATCACGTGGGGGTCCATCTTTCTTTTTGGCTGTGAGGGCTCTGTTTACTCTGTCCAGTTCTAAACGTTCAATAGGGATTTCTGGCTTTAGTTCTTGTAATAGAGCAGTAATAGTAGATTGCAGGTCTGTCACAGTTTCAGGTATTCCCCTTATGCGCAAGTTTGAACGTCTGGCTCTATTTTCGTAATCTTCAAGCTTAGTTTGAAGTATTAAATTCTCTTCTTTTAATTGTTCCAATTCTGTTATATTTTCTTGGGTTGTAATTTCAATTTCATCCATTTTTATTTCTAAGGCTGCGGTACGGTTTCCCAGCTCTCTTATTTCTTTGGTTAGGCTTTTTGTTATTTGGTCTGAGGTTTGTTTTAAAGCCTTATGAAGCATCTTTTCAAATTGTAATAATATTACTGGGGATGCTGAGGAGGCTTGTGGAGAAGTTTGTGAGAGGATTTGTTCTGTATCTGACTCAAATGGAGAGTCTTGCTGTGACATTTTCTGTCTGTGAGAGCTCCCTGATGCTGTATATTGTGAGGTGACTGGAGCTGCTTTAGTTGCAGTGAGTACCTGTGAGCTCTTTGTGAGGTGATTTTTATTTCTGCCACGGTTTCCTCCCAGTACCATTTTTCCTGCCCAAACTTTCACAGTTTGTTCCCTGGGGCAAAAAGGTTCAAATGGATACCTTTTGAGCCTGCAGGCTCCACTTTGTCCTTCTCTTCTCTCCTCAGCGGTGTGGAGCTCTAACAATGCATGTCTGCTCTGCTAGGCTCCGCCCAGTCCCCCCCCAACAGTTGTTTTTCAATCTTCTTGTGAAAAATCTTCTACTCTTCCACCACACCACCGTGATAGTGACACCACTCCCTCTGAAGAGCGCACTCACCAGATTGTATAGCCTCCCACTCTCGTGTTTGGCAAAACAGCAATTGAACCACACCTGGGTTGCATGTGATGAACCGTGACTCCAATCAAGCCAGCTCCATATGTGAAAAAATGAATAAAGTGCTCCACATAGCGTGATACCATTTTGACAGATTTATTAAAATCACTTCAAACACACTTCAGTGGTTACACTCACTTTTAAACTGAAACATAAAGGCCTTTAAAAAGAAATCCACAGCAAGCACAGCAAGCAACAGGATTAGTGATCCAACGGCGCACCGCGGTCAGAGCAGACCTGAAGTGTAAACTGGTGTATCTCTCACCCAACCTTCTAAGGCCCAGCCATCCGATCGGTGTAGTCCTCCTCAGACAACGGCATCTAATGTCAGTGCGATGGAATGCCGTGTAACCATGCCCAATACATGTTTCATCGAATAGACTTTTTCAAATGGGATTGGCTACACGGATGGTTCATCAATCCTTATATACTATCTATGATTAGTCATGTGATCACCATCAGTCATGTGATCACCATCAGTCATGTGATCACTATCAGTCATGTGATCACCATCAGTCATGTGATCACCATCAGTCATGTGACCTCCTGCTCTGCACATGCTCACACTTCATGTCCCCCTGACCGTGAAGCACAGGTACAAAGACTGAATGCATTAGTGGATCCCAAACATTTTTACGGTGTGTAGTTAGAATGCTGCGTCCAGCATTACCATATATGACATATGACATATCCTAACTTATAATCCACCACTAGTTACAGTGCTAATGTGAAAAAATAACCAATAAAAATGAATATTAATAAATTAAAATGAACATTTCAACAGGAGATAATGAATTTGTCTGGTTTAAAATACAAGCTATATAAATTAGTCATGATACTATCATACAGCTGCATAGGACAAACAATGACTGAAACACAATCTGATCCTATTAATAAAAAATATGGATGACTGCAGACGAATCTAAAAAAAGGAGAATAATAATGATATATCATCAGTGGTCAATGAATAAAACCACCTCAAACATGAAAACATCCCACCAAGTTTTAACTTGTTTACAATTAATGGCATCTAAGGCTGCAGGTGGTAAATAAATAGACAATGGTTTGTAGCAAGAGATATACAAATAAACCGCCCCTGAATCTCTCTTACTCCACTGCGCCAAAGAAAAGTGCAAAGCTATATAAAAGATGTGTAAATGAATACAAAATATGTGTACATCCACAGTGTACAGTGAAAAAAAGCTGCCACTTAAATAAATACATAGACTGATCAAAATCCCAAAACTATACCTCTCACACGTGTACAGATAGAGATAGCGGTGCTAATATAAATTGTGTAAAATAATGGGTCAGAGCAGTATAATTGCTGTGTGTGTGGATGCGCTGCTCCCATCTATATAGTCTTTCCAATATTTGTGTACGTAATCTTATTTTGTATATAACATCCACCTGTAAAAATTCATCACATTGAGCCAAAACCTTATAACAAATTATACAAATCATATAAAAGTCCGGTGACATATAATAATAGAGTCCCCTAATATATGTTTGCAACTCTTCCGTTAAATTGCCGTGATTGGTGTGCTCTTGACATATAGTGATAGAGTCCCCTAATATATGCTTGCAACTCTTCTGTTAAATTGCCGTGATTGGCGTGCTCTTGTGTTAATTCAGTACAAAGTGACTTAGTGCATTATATGTCACCGGACTTTTATATGATTTGTATAATTTGTTATAAGGTTTTGGCTCAATGTGATGAATTTTTACAGGTGGATGTTATATACAAAATAAGATTACGTACACAAATATTGGAAAGACTATATAGATGGGAGCAGCGCATCCACACACACAGCACTTATAATTTTTTTCTCTTGGGAAATTTTTTTGGATGCAGCAGCTATAGATATTAGTAATTGATAGGATAGGTTTTGCGCCAGTGACACACACATATCAGAGCAGTATAATGCCTACGACCCTCTACTTATGCATAAAAATATTAATAATAATAGTGTCATGAAAAATATTAATTTTATCATGAAAAGAAATTTCCTTAACACCCAGTGAAAAGTGTCACTATAAATAATAATTACAAGGGTGGCTCAGAATTGAATCGTTTATACACCAAGTGGTATCGTGTGATCTAGGAATTGTGGAAGTAATGGTAATGAATACTGCGCAGTGGTCTGTCCATGGAAAAGGAATGATTTTGGATGATATGATTTCTGGTAGCATACTTGACGGGATTAGAATATGATCTATTCGTGAAAAAGAGTTATGCGGATAAGAATAATGAGTGAAGCGCCTACTAATAGGGTTCATCTCTCGCCAAGTATCTACCAGGCTATGAGTGGTGAGTAGATGTTGAAAAGTTAGGCTTATTGAGTTTGTGGTAGGTCCAGGAGGAGATTTATCTAAGAACGGGAAAATAGTAGCATTAGAATCCCCACAAATAACAACAGTACCAAACTTATGTACTTCTATAAGTTGAAAAAGGTGGGATAAGAAAGCAGTTGGGCGTTTGTTAGGGGCATAATAAGACACAATAGTAATAGGATTATCAGAAATAAATCCTGTTAGGAGAACATATCGTCCTTCAGGGTCTGTTATTTTGGATACAAGGTTAAACGGAGTGGAACGGTGAAAACCAATGAGAGTTCCGCGCTGTTTAACCGTAGCTGAAGCAGTATAGAATTGTGGATATGATGATGAAAGAAATTTGGGATACACTTTGTCATTAAAATGCGTTTCCTGCAAACATATAATATTAGCTTTTTTCATAGCAAAAGAGCGTAAAGCTTTGGTTCGCTTATGTGGGGTATTAAACCCCTGTACATTTAATGACAAGATATTTATAGGAGCCATAAAACAACGAATGCGAATATTATAGCATAACAAGCAGAGTACTCACTGAGAGCCAGGATCACCAACCCGAGAGTCAGGAGGGAATAGCAAAGATTAAAGAAAGAAGCAATAGAATAGAAAAAGAAAAAAGGAGAGGAGAATCGAACAAACCCAATATGAAGACAATTTAGCAGTATATAAAGGCTAAATAATAGGGTGTAGGAGCATCTCAGGAGAGTTTTTAGAACTCTCTGAGAGGGTCCGGGACCACCAATAGAGACCCCCATAACAATGGTAGGAGTCCTTAGGTGGAATAAAGGGCAACAAGAAATTCCTAAGGGATGTATAACATCGGAGGACCACAGGAACTATTCCATTACTATCATGGAAAAATTTCGCTTAAATTGTTACAAAAAAAGAAAAAATAAAGTTCAAAAACTTGAGAGGAAAAAAACCAGAAAAAAAGTTAATATGAAAAAAAAAAAAATTTTTGTAACATAACAGTAGTATGTAGCCATAACTCATTTTAGTCATGAATATGGCCAGTTAATTAACTCTGTCAGCATACTGTGCTGGAAAAAAGTAGCAAGGACAAATAACTAGTCTGGCTTAGATTGTCAGTCCATTGAATCCTCATTGTTTGGTGGTGAATGTTCATATCGACCTCGCTTGTTAAGATTTTGATGGGAAGATGTGGAATAGCTGGGTTTTGGGTCTTTGTTTTGCTGTGTAGAACGAAAAGCTGAGCGCCTATGAGACTGGTCATTTGGTAAGATTGCTTCGGCTAGGCCCATATCAAATAGGGCTGACTTCAAGTCCTCTGAAGAGCGACAAACATATTTTGTTCCAAATGAGTAAATCTGAGACAAAAAGGAAATCCCCATTGATAGGAAATTTGATTTCTCTGGAGTACCTGGAGTTGAGGTTTAAGTGCACGTCTTTTTGCAACCGTTAGTGGGGACAAACCTGTGAAGAGTTGATAGGTATTGCCCTGGAAGCTAAGAGATTCTCTCCCTCTGGCAGCTGTTACTATCTGTTCTTTGGTTCTGTAAAAGTGCAATTTAGCTATAATATCCCTCGGGGGACCATTTATTTTGCGTGGGGCTAACGCTCTATGCACTCTATCCATTTCGAACTTGTCAATAGGGGTTCCAGGTAATAATTCTTGAAAGAGCGCAGTGATATTAGCCTGCAGGTCTAGAACAGATTCAGGGATTCCCCTGATTCGCAGATTCGATCGACGATCTCTGTTCTCTTGGTCCTCTAAACGATTTTGTAATGTAAGGTTTTCCTCTTTTAGTACCTTCATCTCAGACATGTAGTTCTGTGTAAAATTATCAATTTCATTAACCCTCAGTTCTAAGTCAGCTGTTCTCTGACCTAGTTCTCTAATTTCTTTAGTCAGTTTGTCAGTTATATGATCAGAAGTCTGTTTGAGGGCTTTCTGAAGCATACATTCAAATTTTTTGAAGATGTCAGACTGTGTAGCAGCTTGTAATTCACAGTATTCATATTCAGACTCAGACTCACCATTAGCAGCCTGTGTCTTCTGACTGTGAGGTAAGGATTTTCCAGTGTATTTACCGCTGTGCTGACTGTGAGGTAAAGATTTTCCAGTGTATTCACCACTGTGCTGACTGTGAGGTAAAGATTTTTCAGTGTATTCACTGTTGTGCTGACTGTGAGGTAAAGATTTTCTAGTGTATTCACCGCTGTGCTGACTGTGAGGTAAAGATTTTTTAATGTATTCACCGCTGTGCTGTGGGGGAGAGGATGCCGCCGCCATTCCAGCCGCCAGCCTGTGTGCCGTTTCCTTCGTTTTTCCACAGAGTCACGGAGCCAGGGGGACCCTAAGTGCAGGGACGGCATGACAGTGCTGGACTGCACATCTGCCTGTCCCTGAAAGGGTTACACTTCTCCTTTTAGAGAAGGGGAGGGGCTGTAGGAAGTTTTGTGTAGGAGATGTAGGAAGGGGAAGTGACGTCAGTTCGAGAGCGGTGGTGGATGAGATTGGAAGCACACCTCACCGCTCTCCACCTTCCCCTTCCTAATACAAAAGCATGGCAGCGATGGAGGGCTTTATGGAGCAGCTGAGAGCGGCGGTTACCGCTAACGGCGCGGACTGGCTCCAGCAGCAGCTCCGTTTGATCAGGGACGGCGGGGCGACGGTGAGCGGGGGGGGCACCAACTCCCAGGGCAAGGCGATCACGTCCACCAGAGAGATACAACCCTGAGGCTGACATGGGCTCATCTAGATCAGCGCAGCGGGGATGGCAGCGGGAGAGGCCCAGACACCCATCATACAGGCCAGGCAGAGGGATGGACAAGGAGAGGCCCGGGGGAATCGGAGGAAATTTGGAGGGACTGGGGGAAGGGTGCCCAGCTACGCACGCTGCTCTCCCCCCCCAGCCAGGCGCAGATGCTTACAGCCCCCTGAGAGGTCAGCAGGAGAGGGACGGAGGGCACGGGATGCACAAGTACGCACCGCGGCAAGTGCAGGAGGGTCACGGGCGACCGAGATGGACAGTAGTCCGCCACAGGGTGATAGCGGGTCAGAGAGAGACGCCAGTGCCAACGTGAGGGGAGGTAATAGATGGTCGGCACGCACCCCGCGCAGCAGTAGACGCAGGAGTCCATCACCAGGGGGATCCAGCGGGCCCAGCGGTATCCATGGGAGGAGTGGCCGTACACTGCACCGCAGGCCCTCGGCAACCACTGCATCCGCAAGTGGGGTGCAACGAGAAAGTGGCAGGACGAACGAGCACGACGATCGGTCGGAAGGAGAGCTGTTCGGGTCTGACGGAGGCGACGATCAGGGACATCAAGCATCGCTGATTCCAGGAGTGGCGGCTGTTGGGCGCGGTCCAGTGCAGCCCGGTGAGTGCGATTCTTCTAATCCTGTTACTATTCTTTTACATAATTTATTAGGAAAAAATGTGCAGGGAGGTAGTTCACGGGCGGGGGGGTGTAGTCAGACCAGGGGGAGGGGGACGGTATCGGCTCCACCGTCAGCACCAGCGCCCCAATCTGGGAATGAGGGGTTGCGGGAGTTGTTACCTGGCCTAAAAGAGCTTGTAGCACGTGTGGAATCAGGGTCAGGAGGTGGTCCGGCGACTGCGTGGACAGCAGAGAGGAATACCCCACAGACAGGGACCACCCCATCTGTTGCGGGTGAGATTCAGGTTTCGCCGGAGGCGGCTGTTTCAGCAGGCGGGGTGCCCCCCTCTAGCACTGCAGTGGCTACGACTTTGGGGGAACAGCTGAAGACAACTGAGAAGAAAGCTGATTCAAGTAGATTAGATGATGCGGCAAGGAGCGAGGTATATGTCTGCTTTGAGGGCCCTTTGGGGGCTCATTTAAAAGCAGAGGTCAAGGAAAAAATATGGAAAGGCGAGTACGTGGAAATTTTCACGTTGCTGCTGCTAGAAAAATGTAATCTGGATAGGTTAAAACCGGTGGAAGGAAAAAAGGAGGATGAGGAGAAGCGTAGGTATCGCTTGATCCTGCGAACGTTCTCCAATTGGCTACAAGCGTTCGCCATTTTGGCGAGTGTGGTAGGTGAAAAAGCTCCAGAACATTGTTCAGCGCTGTTTGTGTACCTAGAGGCCATTAGTGAGGCCCATAGAACATACGGGGGCATGGCGTGGCTACGCTATGATGAGCAATTTCGTCAGAGGATGGCGGTGCGACCGAATCTATGCTGGGATCACAAGGACATCAGCTTGTGGATGAGGTTGATGACGGCAGCGAGGGCCCCTAGTCAGTTTTTTTCAGGCAGGGGTCGGAGGTTCAGCAACCCCAGGACAACCGGCTGAGAAAAAATGGGGATATTGCTGGCAATTTAATGAGGGAACTTGCAGATTTGGAGCCAACTGTCGTTTCAAGCATTTGTGTTCCGGCTGCGGGGGATCCCATTCATTGGCAAAATGTTTCAAAAAAGGAAAAGGACGCACTGGAGATAGTTCAGGTAAGAGGGAGGACTCTGGTACGGGTGGAAAGGATGCGGCCTTTCCTCAGTAGGTACCCTGACCGAACAGCGGCCGCCACGCTGGAGGCAGGTTTTAGGGAGGGTTTTCACATTCCTTGTGCCTTGGCAGAGGTGCCGCCTGAGGCCAAGAATTTGAGGTCAGCTTTGCTGCATGCAGCAGTGGTCTCTGAAAAATTAGAAAAAGAAGTGTCATTGGGACGCATGGCGGGTCCTTTTAAAGAAAGACCACTACAAGGGTTAGTGGTCTCTCCCTTGGGCGTGGTACCAAATAGAGAGCCCAATAAGTTTAGACTCATACATCACCTTTCCTTCCCGAAGGGAGGGTCGGTGAATGATGCTATAGCCCCGGAAGATTGTGCGGTTACGTACACATCTTTTGACGCAGCGGTCTCATGGGTTAGGAGATATGGGCAGGGGTCCTTAATGGCCAAGTCCGATATCGAATCGGCTTTTCGGCTGTTGCCAGTTCATCCCGACAGTTTCAGATGGCTAGGCTGTAAATGGGAAGGGGCCTACTATGTAGACCGATGCCTTCCAATGGGATGCTCTATATCCTGTGCTCTTTTCGAAACGTTCAGTTCGTTCTTGGAATGGGCGGTACGGGATGTGTCTGGTATCAATTCAGTCATCCATTATTTGGACGACTTCTTATGTGTGGGTCCAGCGGGTTCCAACATATGTGCAGTGCTTTTGGGTACTTTGCAGTATCTAGCGGAAAGATTTGGGGTGCCGCTAGCCCCGGAAAAAAACGAAGGTCCAACGGCGATTATCACATTTCTCGGAATAGAGATAGATTCAAGGAGGATGGAATGCAGGATTCCGCAGGACAAACTGTCGAAGTTGAAAGAGGAAGTTCGAGGGACCATTGGAGTTATGAAATTGCAACTTCGCCAACTCCAATCTTTGCTAGGTAAGCTAAACTTCGCTTGCCGAATCATCCCTATGGGACGAATTTTCTGCAGGCAGCTGTCAGCCGCCACTGCAGGGATCCGGGCGCCGACACATTTCGTGAGTCTGAATAGAGATCACAGGGAGGACTTATGGGTGTGGCAGGTATTCTTGGAGTCTTTCAATGGAAGGGCTTTATGGATGTCTGGGCCGGTCAGCAACTGGGACCTAGAGTTGTTTACTGACGCCGCCGGGTCAACGGGGTTTGGTGCTTTTTATAAGGGCCACTGGTGTGCGGCTAGGTGGCCGGCGGCTTGGCGGGAGGCTGGGTTCTTAAAGAACCTGGTACTTTTGGAACTGTTCCCCATTGTGGTGGCCATGGAGCTATGGGGCGAGTCGTTGCGAAACCTGAAGGTTCGCTTCAATTGTGACAATCTGGGGGTGGTGCAAGTGGTTAATTGGCTGACTGCGGCATCAGTGCCGGTGGTCAGGCTTTTGCGCCATCTAGTACTTCGTTGTTTACAACTGAATGTGTTCATTTATGCTGTGCATCTACCAGGGACGGAGAACACCTTGGCTGACGCTTTGTCTCGTTTTCAGTGGGACAGGTTCCGGAGGTTGGCACCAGAGGCAGATCATCAGGGGGTCGCCTGTCCCAGCTGGATATGGAACATTGCCTTGGAACAGCAGCAAAATGGATTCAGCGATCCGTGAGTATGGCTACATGGAATGCCTATTCTAAGGTATGGACGGAGTGGTTCGCCTTTCTGCAGGACTTGAGCATGGGATCAGATGATCCGGACGTGGATAAGGCAGTGCCTTATTTTATAATTAGGGACTTTGAAAAAGGTATCTCGGCAGCTGCCATCAATCGTGAATTGGCAGGTTTGGCCTTCCTTTTTAAATGGCAGGGTTTGCCGGGACCATACAAAGGAATTTTGGTTACGGCAAGCAGTCAAGGGATATAGAAAAGCTTATAAACAGAGGGACGGGAGGCGCCCTGTCTCTTTTGAAATACTTAAGCAGTTGATGCTTAGTTTGGAAAGGGTCAGCAGATCCGAGTACGAATGCGCATTATTCAAAGCAGCGTTCGCGCTGGCCTTTTTTGGGGCGCTGAGGATAAGTGAGTTGGTGAGCCTGTCAAAGACGGTTCCGGGCGGGCTTTTCCACGGCGAGGTTGAAATATGGGAAGAGAGAGTCCGCATATGGATTCATAAGTCAAAAACGGATCAAGCAGGGAGAGGAAAATATCTGGAGTTTGGGAAGATTGCAGAGCAGGACATATGCCCGGTTAGGCTTGTGGGAGCTTTCATGTCGGTTAGGCCTGCGGTTACTGGCCCCTTCTTGATACATGTGGACGGTTTGTGTCTTTCAAAATACCAGTTTGTAACGTTTTTTAAGAAATGCGTGGCCAGGGTGGGATGTGACTCTTTACAATTCTCATCACATTCTTTTAGGATTGGGGCGGCCACAGAGGCGGCCAGGGCAGGTTTGAGTCAGGAAGTGATTAGACGTATTGGCAGATGGGATTCGGATAGATTCAAACTGTATGTCCGCCCTAACATGGTTCAAATGTAATGTTAGCTGGGGTAGTTTGATGAGTGAGTGTTGGGTTTAAGGTTCATGAGGTTGTATTATCTATTTTGTCTACAGGTCAAGAGGCATGTCTGGTTTGGATTCTCGGTCACTCCTACGTGTTTTGGGGGCCAAGAGAGCGGACGTTCGGCCAAACGGCAGACAGCTTCACATCCCCAGACAAGAGGCCCTCATCAGGTGGATTGGGGTTCCGGGCATGCCGTGGAATAGGGTACTGGGGGAAGTGCATAGATTCTCCCGCCTGGACAGGGCCCCTGATGTATTGTTATTACACGTGGGAGGAAATGACATGGGAGCTAGATCCATGAGGGACCTTATCAGGGACATCAAGTGTGATTTCCTGCGTTTAAAAGCCGCTTATCCCAAGATGGTCTTAGTTTGGTCTGACATGGTAGGCAGGCTATCGTGGTGTTGGGCTCTATCAGATAAAAAAGTGAATAGGGCCAGGATAAAGGTTAATAAAGAAGTGAGCCGGTTTTTTATAAGGAATGGGGGCTTAGCCATTCGTCACAGGGAGTTGGAAGTTGACACATGGCGCTATTTGCGCAGCGATGGGGTACATCTCAATGAGGTGGGCATGGACCTATGGTCTTTAGGCTTGCAAGAAGGCATACAGAGGGGGCTCAGTGTGTGGAGGTGCTCGCAAGGGTAAGGGGTTACCCCTTTCGTGCTGTGGCAGTAGTTGTTTGTTCCTTGAATAGGATAAGTTCTGTTACAAGTTGTAACATGTGTACCCATTCAAGGATGGGGGGTTGTTTGATTGTACCCATCCAGATGATGGGAGTTTTGCTGGTACCCATACATGGAAGGATGGGGATTGTAGTTGGTACCTTCAGGCCCTAAGGGTTAACCTGCAGGAGTTAAAATGCCAGGTCACTGGGGTATGTTGTGATAATGCCGTGTCCGGGGTTTCCGACTGGGAGGTTTTAAATTAACGAGGTTGTACCAGTGACCTAGGTCATAGTCATAGTTCTTACTGAGTAAGTTACCTTAACAAGTTATTTAAGGAGATACAGTTATTTATATATATTTATGTTAATTTATATGTTTTAAATAAAAGGCCGCAAGGCCATTTTACTCCAGAAACTAGTCCGAGTCATCCCTGATGTTTTTGGAGGGAGGGTATGTACGGGAAGGATAGTATTAAGTATATGGGCTTAAGTCCTACAATGTCAAGAGAGTCACGGAGCCAGGGGGACCCTAAGCGCAGGGACGACATGACAGTGCTGGACTGCACATCTGCCTGTCCCTGAAAGGGTTACACTTCTCCTTTTAGAGAAGGGGAGGGGCTGTAGGAAGTTTTGTGTAGGAGATGTAGGAAGGGGAAGTGACGTCAGTTCGAGAGCGGTGGTGGACGAGATTCCCACCCACCCTCCCAATGGTTGGCAGTAGTTGTTTGTTCCTTGAATAGGATAAGTTCTGTTACAAGTTGTAACATGTGTACCCATCCAAGGATGGGGGGTTGTTTGATTGTACCCATCCAGATGATGGGAGTTTTGCTGGTACCCATACATGGAAGGATGGGGATTGTAGTTGGTACCTTCAGGCCCTAAGGGTTAACCTGCAGGAGTTAAAATGCCAGGTCACTGGGATATGTTGTGATAATGCCGTGTCCGGGGTTTCCGACTGGCAGGTTTTAAATTAACGAGGTTGTACCAGTGACCTAGGTCATAGTCATAGTTCTTACTGAGTAAGTTACCTTAACAAGTTATTTAAGGAGATACAGTTATTTATATATACTTTTGTTAATTTATATGTTTTAAATAAAAGGCCGCAAGGCCATTTTACTCCAGAAACTAGTCCGAGTCATCCCTGATGTTTTTGGAGGGAGGGTATGTACGGGTAGGATGGTATTAAGTATATGGGCTTAAGTCCTACAATGTCATGCTTTAATTTTCGTTTTAGGAGCTCTCAAGACCATTGTCAGTGAAGCTGACAGTATTAGGTAGGATTTTCTGCAGTTTTGGGATACTTGCTGGTTCACTGGGACCTGTAGTCCTCCGATGAAAACTCCAGAGGAGTGGAGCTCTAAGGTAACATTACCTTTACCTCAGGCTGCCGCACATGTGCCCCAGGATCACTTTCAACCACTAACCTTGCACATCCCATCCAATGTATATGTCTATGTGATATGGTCCATATACGGCCTCCAAAGCTAATTTTATATGTGATTTTAAACTTTATGTGGTATGTTTCAATAAAATGTATTGTTTTTATATCAGTAGTGCCTATAAAGTCATTTTTTCCAGCTATTCTCTTTCAATTGCTTCATTAATTAGGACGTTGCACTTTGTTACTCTATTGTACACCCACAGCACCATCCTGTGTTGATGTACTTTGCTTTTCATATTATATGCTGAAGATGGTTTGAACCTAAATGGAAGGAGGTCTGCTGTGTTGGGAAAAAGTTTATGGGAAGGCTGGAGGAGTATTTAAACTAGGATTGAGGGGGAGGGAAAATTAGATTATAATGGTGCAAACAGGTCAGACAGGGGTAAGTCCCTATTGGTGGGTGGAATGGGGAAAGATGGGGGCTATGGCAGGTGATAAGAAGGTTATCATGTTACAAACAACTACGGATGAGCTTGATGTTCGGGTCGAACATAACTTTGACTCGAACATAAGTTCGACTTGAACATCGGATGTTCGCCCGTTCGCCGAACAGCGAACTTTATGGGGCATTCACGGAAAATTTAAGCACCGCGGAACACCCCATAATGCACTGCAAGATTGAAGTGCATTGCTGTATGATGATAGGCCAAAGTATGCACCTGACCTGCATGCTTTGACCAATCACAGTACGCTCAGCTGAGAGAGCCATATTTGGTGAAAGGCAGGGTGCCTATGGCCAATCATGGCTCAGGATGACTAAGTCCATGCCCCACACTATATAAGGCTGCTATGTACAGTATAGGCGGCTATGTATAGTGTTGTTGGCGTGGACAGAGAGATAGCTTGATTTAGATTAAGCAGGCAGGTTATTCAGTTAGTGGCATTGTATTATATATATACAGTCAGTCTAGTATATATATATATATATATATATATATATATATATATATATATATATATATATATATTATATATCTTAAACTTTTCACTCTTTGTTATATTGCAGCCATTTGCTAAAATCATTTAAGTTCATTTTTTTCCTCATTAATGTTCACACAGCACCCCATATTGACAGAAAAACACAGAATTGTTGACATTTTTGCAGATTTATTAACCACTTGAGCCCCGGACCATTATGCTGCCTAAGGACCAGAGGTCTTTTTCCAATTTGGCATTGCGTCGCTTTAACTGCTAATTGCGCGGTCATGCAATGCTGTACCCAAACAAAATTTGCGTCTTTTTCTTCCCACAAATAGAGCTTTCGTTTGATGGTATTTGATCACCTCTGCGGTTTTTATTTTTTGTGCTATAAACGGTAAAAGACCGAAAATTTTGAAAAAAAATGATATTTTCTACTTTTTGTTATAAAAAAAATCCAATAAACTCAATTTTAGTCATACATTTAGGCCAAAATGTATTCGGCCACATGCCTTTGGTAAAAAAAATGTCAATAAGCGTATATTTAGTTATAGCGTCTACAAACTAGGGTACATTTTCTGTAATTTACACAGCTTTTAGTTTATGACTGCCTATGTCATTTCTTGAGGTGCTAAAATGGCAGGGCAGTACAAAACCCCCACAAATGACCCCATTTTGGAAAGTAGACACCCCAAGGAAATTGCTGAGAGGCATGTTGAACCCATTGAATATTTATTTTTTTTGTCCCAAGTGATTGAATAATGACAAAAAAAAAAAAAAAATTTACAAAAAGTTGTCGCTAAATGATATATTGCTCACACAGGCCATGGGCCTATGTGGAATTGCACCCCAAAATACATTCTGCTGCTTCTCCTGAGTATGGGGATACCACATGTGTGGGACTTTTTGGGAGCCTAGCCGCGTACGGGGCCCCGAAAACCAATCACCGCCTTCAGGATTTCTAAGGGTGTAAATTTATGATTTCACTCTTCACTGCCTATCACAGTATCGGAGGCCATGGAATGCCCAGGTGGCACAAACCCCCCCCCAAATGACCCCATTTTGGAAAGTAGACACCCCAAGCTATTTGTTGAGAGGCATATTGAGTCCATGGAATATTTTATATTTTGACACAAGTTGCGGGAAAGTGACACATTTTTTTTTTTTTTTTTTGCACAATGTTGTCACTAAATGATATATTGCTCACACAGGCCATGGGCATATGTGGAATTGCACCCCAAAATACATTTAGCTGCTTCTCCTGAGTATGGGGATACCACATGTGTGGGACTTTTTGGGAGCCTAGCCGTGCACGGGACCCCGAAAACCAATCACCGCCTTCAGGATTTCTAAGGGTGAAAATTTTTGATTTCACTCTTCACTGCCTATCACCGTTTCGGAGGACATGGAATGTCCAGGTGGCACAAACCCCCTCCACAAGACCCCATTTTGGAAAGTAGACACCCCAAGCTATTTGCTGAGAGGCATGGTGAGTATTTTAATTTCAATAATTTTTATTGATTTGAAGGTATTAAACAGTATAAATTGTAGACAATACAGAATGTACACAACATATATTGTAAACAGTACAGTTCGTATACAGTTTCGTGTATTTAGGTATTCATCCACATCACAATTTCGCCTTATACACCTTTACTATTGTTGATTATCGTTAATATGCTGGTATAAACTTCAGTAAAAGGACTAGTGTTCCGTCTATATACGATTAGGTTGTACTAGTAGTAGCCATGTTAAAGTAACATAAATAATAAAAATTAAATAAAATATAAACAGAAAATACGCAGCTTTGTTTTCTTCATATGAATGGGTTTTAGGTAATCAGGACGAAGATAAGTTTACCTTTGGTGATTCTTAGCGTACCATTTTATCCAACTGGACCATTTGGATTGTGATTTCAAATAATGACCCTGAGTTGCTGCAAACATACATTCATAAGTAGCGTGAGTGTTGGTCAGCTCAATAATTTCACTGAAGGTGGGAGGTTTGGTATCCTTCCAATGCCTGAGGATTGTTAACCTTGTGCTAAGCAGTATGTGTATTATTATAGTTCTAGTAGCTACTGGTATATTTTCTATGCCTAATGAAAGGACAGCCAGGTCTGCTTTCGGGGTAACCGTAATCCCAGCTATTGTTGATAGTAATATGAATACTTTTTGCCATAATGTATGTATACCTGGGCATTCCCATATAATATGATGTAGTGTTCCTACTTGTCTGCAGTTCCTCCAGCACAGAGGCGAGGATTGTTGAGCAAATTTAGAAATTCGGTATGGTGTTAGATACCAATTTAATGTTATTTTATGAGTTGTCTCCCACAGGTTAACGCATTTAGTGGCTGCAAATGTGTTACGTAAGGCTTTTTGCCATTGTTCCTCAGTATATGAGGTACCCAATTTGTGTTCCCATGCTATGATGTTGTCAGTTTTGGTGAATACCTGTTTGTTGTTGAGTGAGTTATAAAACAAGGATATACCTTTTATGTTGGTGTTTGGGTTTGTGAGGTAAAGGAATACTCTCCATGGTACTTCGATGGAAGTGTTGTGGTATTTTTGAAGAAGATGCGATATCTGAATGTAGCTATAATAATCGTGGTCCTCCAATCCGTATTCGGCTTGTAGGGATCCAAATGTTTTGAGTATTGGACCTTTCATAAGATCCTCTAGTGTTTGTATGCCTCTGGATGTGCTATGTATAAATTTGGTATAACGATAGTCAGGCTGGATGTAGTGATCGGAATTCTTTTAGTTGTTTGATTTGTGAATTTTAATGATATGTATGTCTTCCAAGCTAGTAATGTAGCAACCATTGTAGGAGATAAGTTTGCTTGGGTGTATGTCTGCATGTCGGATGACAGCAGTAGGTCAGCCAGGTTTGACCTAGGGACCTGTGCCATCTCCAGTTCCAGCCATCTGTGGATCTGAGATTGGGATAGCCAGTATTTGACTTGTGAGAGTATTGCTGCTATATAGTAGTCTTTTAGAATGACGTGTCCTATTCCTCCAGCTTCCTTAGATCTAGTAAGTTTCATGAATCTGCACCTAGCTTTCTTGCCCTGCCAGAGAAATCTATTAATCTGGGATTGTGCATTTGAAAAGAAGGAATTCGGTACAGGGACTGGGAGCGTTCTAAACAGATAGAGCAGTTGTGGTAGAACTATCATCTTGAACGCTGCCAATCTTCCTGTCCACGAAAGTTCCACTTTGGCAAGATCTGAAAGCTTCTTTTTTAAAGCTTCCAAGAATGAGGTGTAGTTGGCAGCCACTAGGCTATCCAGTGTTGCTGTTAGGGTAATGCCCAGGTATTTTATCCCTTTGTTTTCCCAGGAGTATGGGAATCTTAAGCTAAGGTTAGCTTGTATACCAGGATCAATGCCTATCCCCATTATGTATGATTTGCTCTCATTCACTTTGTAGTAAGATAATTTATTGAACATTTCTAAAGTGCTGTGTACCAAAGCCAGGGAAGTTTCCACATTGGTCAAGATCATGATTATGTCGTCCCCGAATAAGCTGATCTTATGAGTGGATTTAGCCATGCAGAAACCTTTGATGTCGGGATGGGAGCGGATATAAATAGCGAGAGGTTCCATAAGTAAATTAAAAATTAATGGGGACAGGGGGCAACCCTGTCTGGTCCCATTTGATATGCTAAACGGTTTAGATAGAACTCCAGATGTAAATACTTGGGCTGTAGGATTAGAGTACAAGGCCAGGATTGCTGAGAGAATGGTGCCAGAGAAACCGAACCTGCCCAAGACCTGAGTAAGGTATTGCCAGTGTATGCGGTCAAAGGCCTTCTCTGCGTCTAACGCCAACAGCAGAGAAGGCCTTTTTTACACCCTAGCTAAATGTATGATGTTTGTCAACCTGCGGGTAGCATCGGACGTCTGACGGCCTTTGGTGAACCCGGTTTGGTCAGGGTGTATGAGAAGGGGGAGTATGTTTAGTAATCGGGATGCAATAAGTTTGGCGTATATTTTCAGGTCAGTATTAAGCAGTGAAATGGGCCTGAAATTTGAGGGGGTATTGGGTTCCTTCCCTGGCTTTGGCAGCGTCACAATTATTGCACTCAACATTTCTGGTGGGAAAGAGGCAGAGGCAGCAGCGGTATTAAAAGTACGTTCCATATATGGAATTAATATGTGTTTAAAAGTTTTGTAATAATCCCCAGAGAAGCCGTCTGGGCCTGGCGATTTGTTACTGGGGAGGGAATCTATGGTTTTGTGCAATTCTTCTGTGTTAAATTTTTGATTTAAGGTTTGTATATGTTCATCTGTGAGGGAGGGCATGTCTAAGTGTTGAAGGAAAGACTTAATTGCATCAGTGCTAGGTTGTATGGTGTTCGGATCGTCCTTTAAATTGTATAATGTGCTGTAATAGTGACTAAAAGCGTCTGCTATGTCTTGAGGATGATAGAGTTTGTGTTTAGTTATAGGGTGTAATATATAAGGGATCTTAGATTTGTATCTAAGGCCTTTTAGTCTGTACGCTAAGGTTTTACCGGCTTTGTTGCCAGTAGCATAATAAGTCATTTTAAGTTTTTTTGAGGATCTTTCAAAACCTTCCAGTAATAATAATCTTAAATCATTGCGTAATTGTGTAAGATGTTGGGACACTATAGGGGATGTTTTTTGTTTGTTACTGGTTTCGAGCAGAAATATTTTGTCTGTTAGTTCTTTTACCTTTTGTTGCCGCTGCCTCTTGGCTCTCGCCCCCAGTTGTATAAAGATACCGCGTATATATGCCTTATGAGAGTTCCAAAGCATAAATTGATCCTGCACAGAAGAATCGTTAACGCTAAAAAACTCTTTCAAGTGTTGACTTATAGCATTTTTAGAGTCCAGTTGTTGCATTAAATATGAATTGGTCCTCCACATCTGTGGAACACTGCAAACTGATTTATCATTTATAGCTAGAGTAATGGACGCGTGATCGGACCACGTGATGGAATTGATGGTTGTAGATGTCGTTTGGGCTAAGGTGTTTTGGTCTACAAGAAAAAGGTCAATTCGAGAGTAAACTCTATGTGAAGCAGAAAAAAAGGTGAAGTCCCTTTCGCCTGCATGCATACACCTCCAGGCATCGAAAAGTTCCTGTTTATGAAGTGTGGTCAGGAGAGACATACCCGGGCGTCTGGTGCTAGAGGAAGAGTCTATACTTGGATCAGGGGTTGTGTTGAAGTCTCCACATATTATTAATCTTCCTTTTTGGTGAGCCTTGATCTTTCGTAGAAGTTTGTGGAAAAAGCGGATCTGGTGTTGGTTGGGCACATACACATTGACAATAGTGTATGTGATGGAGTTAAGGTCACAAATCAGAATTAAATACCGACCTCCTGGGTCTTTGATTGTTTCCTGGGCCGAAAACGCCACTGTGTCCCGTATGGCTGTGAGGACCCCTTTTGTTTTATTTTGGGCATTGGCTGTGAAGATATAAGGGAAATTCCTGTGAGTGCAAGAAGGGGTAGCTGTTTCAGAGAAGTGCGTTTCCTGCGCACAGATAATATCAGAATTGTTAGAAAGGGCCTCTTTCCACATTGACATCCTCTTAACGGGGTGGTTAAGGCCTTTCGCATTAATAGAGAGGAGTTTTATACCCATAATTGAGGGATATGTATGTTATCCGGGATTTTGTGAAATGTAATCATTTTTGAGGCGATGCTGCCCTCTAGTGGTGTTTCCAGAGATGGTAAGATATAGGCAATGTATAGTATGACATGGTTTGAAATGTACTCACAATTGGAAGGCTGTGCGGTGCTGTGTTCAAGTTGAAAACATACAGTGGTGAGAGTTCTTATCTTCATATTTGTTGTTAGGGTAGAGCGTGACTTTACGGTACTTGCACATGTTCTGGCTGCTGAGTATCCAGACTCAATAGAAAAGATAAAAGGAGAAGAGAAACATAAAAAAACAAACATAAACTGAAATGCAGTGCATTTATCAAACTTGTGTGGGACCAGCATTTTCAAGAGCTGAGCCCAAACCTGCAAACACAAACTTTAAGGTACAGCTGATTGCTGTTCAAGCAAGTGGAGGGTAAAAGTTCAAGCCTTTGAGCTTTTAGACAGGTTTCCAGGGATTAGCAGGAAGTATGTTAACCATCCTGGGTTAAGCGTGTGATTTTGCGTTTTTTGTGGTGACCGTCTTCCATGCAGGTTCCACTGATCTGGGTGTTTTGACCGTGTTTGTCTCCTGCTCAGGTACAATTTTCCATTCCTCCAAAAGGGATAGACCCTTTTCTAGGGAATTCACCACGTGGGTGTGTCCATCTTTAGTTATAGTGAGTTTGGTGGGGTAACCCCATCTGTAAGTGATGTGATGGTTTCTCAGTGCTTTAGTAATGGTGTTTAAGTTTTTCCTTTTTTGCAGGGTATACTGAGAAAGATCGGCGTAGAACTGTAGATGTTGAAATTGCGCAGGGATTTGATCTTTCATCATCAGTTGTTCTTTGGCATGATAAAAATGTAGGCGCAGGATCACATCCCTAGGGATGTGTTCTGACAGGTATGACGGTTTTGGCAGACGGTGTATTCTATCTATTGTGATCTCCATATCAGAAAGATCAGGTAGGAGAGATTTGAATAGTGAGGAGGCATAGGATCTTAAGTCAGTTTGCAGGACTGTTTCAGGGATCCCCCTAATTTTCAGATTGTTCCTTCTATTACGGTCCTCAATGTCTGCGATTTTATCTTTCATCCATTCAGTATCTCCCTCCCTCTCTTCATGGGAGTCCACTAGATCATTGATAGTAACAGCATATTCTCCCATCTTTTGCTCTATATGCTCAACCCTTGTTTCTACAGCCTGAAGATTGGTGTTGAATTTGTGCATACACTTCATCATATCTGATTGCAGTGAGCTTCTTAAGGATAAGAGCATATCTTTCAGTACTGTGTCTATCACTGGCCGATGCATGGTTGGGAAAGTTTCAATGGAGTCAGGGAGTTCACATGTGTCATCCCCTGAGTCAATGCCTGGGCTTGCCGCTCCTAGGGATCCCTCTCCATCCATCCTGAATTTTGCTTTGGCAGGGCTACCAGATGGCGGTGAGGGAGAGTATGGGTGTGGGCTTTCAGAAGAGGGTCTATTTTGCCTGTGGCTGCCCTGTTTAGTGAGATGGCCGGCGGGAATATTAGCTGGGGTAGAGGACGACCCGGCGCCATCTTGCCTACCGTCATGTTGCTTCATGCTATAGAAGTCCGTCAGGCGCTGTGGCTTCCTCTGCTCTTTTCTTTTCCTGGACATCCTCTCTTCTTTGTCCCAGGGTGAAACGCCAGCTGAGGGTAGCAAAACGGGACCCGATGGTATGCTTTGTGCCGCTATATCCCTGGATTTTTACCGGAGCTCCGGACTTATGCTGCCATCTAGCTCAAGCGCAGGCCACGCCCCCCATGGTGAGTATTTTGCAGCTCTCATTTGTTTTTGAAAATGAAGAAAGACAAGAAAAAAAACATTTTTTTTTTCTTTTTTCAATTTTCAAAACTTCGTGACAAAAAGTGATGTCCGCAAAATACTCACTATACCGCTCAGCAAATAGCTTGGGGTGTCTACTTTCCAAAATGGGGTCATTTGGGGGGGTTTTGTGCCACCTGGGCATTCCATGGTCTCCGAAACTGTGATAGGCAGTGAAGAGTGAAATCAAAAATTCACGCCCTTAGAAAGCCTGAAGGCGGTGCTTGGTTTTCGGGGTCCCGTGCGCGGCTAGGCTCCCAAAAAGTCTCACACATGTGGTATCCCTGTACTCAGGAGAAGCAGCAGAATGTATTTTGGGGTGTAATTTCACATATTCCCATGGCATGTTTGAGCAATATATCATTTAGTGACAATTTTGTGCAAAAAAAAAAAAAAATTGTCTCTTTCCCGCAACTTGTGTCGCAATATAAAATATTCCATGGACTCGACATGACTCTCAGCAAATAGCTTGGGGTGTCTACTTTCCAAAATGGGGTCATTTGGGGGGTTTTGAACTGTCCTGGCATTTTATGCACAACATTTAGAAGCTTATGTCACACATCACCCACTCTTCTAAGCACTTGAAGACAAAGCCCTTTCTGACACTTATTGTTTACATGAAAAAGTTTTTTTTTTTTTGCAAGAAAATTACTTTGAACCCCCAAACATTATATATTTTTTTAAAGCAAATGCCCTACAGATTAAAATGGTGGGTGTTTCATTTTTTTTTTTCACACAGTATTTGCGCAGCGATTTTTCAAACGCATTTTTTGGGGAAAAAACACACTTTTTAAAATTTTAATGCACTAAAACACACTATATTGCCCAAATGTTTGATGAAATAAAAAAGATGATCTTAGGTGGCCTGACCTGGCATGGTGATGGAAGCCTAATCTCCGAGCTCCTGCCACCACAGGGACACCCTGACTAACTTCGGAGGAATACCGACCCCTTCCCCCTCACAAACTATGGGAACGGCTTCCAGAAACTCTTCTGCATCCAGATCCCGCTCTCCCCGAGAACCGAACGGAGGGGTAAGCCGCAATATCCCGGAGATGTTCCGCTCCCAGAGAGGGAACATGGCATCTTCCCGCCACGGACAGACCCACACACAGCCTCTGCCTTCATCCCCTACGGACCTGACACTATCCCCTCAGTCACAATCCCGAACACCTGAAGCAGGCATCGAACTTTCCCCACACCCTCCCCTCAGTATGCAAGATCTGCGGATGATCGCAAGCGATATAAAAGACACGCTCTCTGCCGCCATCGCTGAACTCAGACTGGACTTACGCTCACTGAATGACCGGGTCCACATCACGGAAAAAGCTGTAGATCGCCTCGACACAACACTGTGCAAGGCTACCGTCCAGATCGACTCACATACACTGCAGATGAGGGACATGCAGCGTCACTTGGAAGACCTCGATAACAGAGGCAGAAGACACAACCTCCGGATACGAGGTCTGCCGGAATCATTTGAGGGAGACAATATGCCCGCTGCAGTGACCAGCCTCTTCAACAACCTTTTAGGCAGACCACCACAAACAGCGATCATTATGGAGAGAATCCACAGAGCCTTGAGACCCAAGGGGAGAGATACAGACCCACCGCGGGATGTCATCTGCTGTATCGTCAACTACACAGTCAAGGAAGAGATTCTCAGACAAGCGAGGGGCAGAACACAGATCCTACATGAAGGGCACACGATACAGATTTATCAGGATCTGTCAGGCATCACCCTGCAACACCGTCGGGACCTGAAACCTCTCCTGGATACCCTCCGCTCCAAAGGTATCCCGTATAAATGGAAATACCCCTTCTGCTTATCAGCCTCAACAATGGGTCGCACAGCCCTCTTGAAAGTGCCTGAAGATTTGCCACACTTCTGCGGTACGATGGGGATACCCCTCATAGAGGTACCGAATTGGTATGCTGCATTCCGCCAAACAGTAGCTGGAAAGGCTGCTCCTGCTACGGAACCGATGGAGACACAAGGATCGAGGTACCGCAGGAGGAGATCACCGTCTGCCAACAGGCATCCTACCGGCCCTCATTCGGGATACCCTGCCAGCGGCACCATTGAGTCACCGCGATCTAGGAGAACCCGCAGGGACCGTTAGGCTCATAATGCACCTTGCAGTTATTAATGGTTCCCATTGGCATTTTCTGCCACTACTTTATCTTTCGGCCTGCCAGTTACTGTTTTTTTTTTTTTTTTTTTTTTTTTTTTTTTTTTTTTACGACTCGTTTTCCTTACTTGGACCAGTAAGCCAGTGTGAATTTGGGCGCGGACTGTATCCACTGGTTGTAGCAGCCGGCTCCCCCGCCCACTCCCACCCTCTGCCCAGCAACATCTCTCTGCAGTAGAGACTACACTTCCCACAACACACCACGGCAGGATGATCGCTCCTCCCTGTTGCGCCCCACACACCGGACCCACTCCAGCGCATCATGGACTTCCGGGAGTCTCAGCATGCCAGTGACACGGGCTTCCGCATGCAGATCGCCTTCTCCACCCCCATCGCCTGAGGATTGGAGACTGACACGAGCCCAGAAGCTGGCTCAGCACAGACAGGCACCCCGACTGCAGCACATATCTCCCAGTCTGCTCCGGTCCCTGGCCTGGCTTTAAATGCAGGAAGGATCGTCACTGTCACTGATATTTTTTTTTTTTTTTTTTTTTTTTGAACAGACTCTCCCTACTACTTCAATATGATCCGAAGATCATCACCCACTCTGTCCTCTTACTGCAAACCAGCAGAGGGGTGCACTAGCCCTTCACTCTCAAGTCTTCAGTCTCCACTACCCGCAAGTATATTTGTATTACCACTGCAACCCTAGGGGACTACATCCATTGGTACAACCATATGGTTAAATTATTATGTTATTTCTTTTTTTTTTTTTTTTTTTTTTTTTTTTTTTTTTTTTTTTTTTTTTTTTTTTTTTTTTTGGTACCTTTTTGACCTGAGACTCCCACTCCACTCAGCCGACCGGCTACCACTCCCTGCATTGCTGGGACCGGTTAAGCTGGCCGTCATTGTATCGACCAGGCTATGGGACGGAGTGTAGGTTTCAGCTCCATACTTAACTGTACCCGCAAGAGGGCATTGTTGCACCTATGTTCTACGTACTCAAAATCTCTATGTACGGATTACTTGTTTATCTGATCTGCCCGTTGCTCATTTCTGATTACCAATCTCTTGTTGCTTAGTTATGGCAGTTAGATATGTTTTGTTATGACAATTGTTTACACACCTCCTAGACCTGACAGCATACCCTGCTATATGTTCCGAGTGCAGCAGGTTTCTACTTCCTATGTTCACCACTACCCTCTCCCCCCTCGCCCGGGAATGACGAAAGACAAATGTCCCGGGTCAGGGGCCTGAATCACTAGAGTGCCCCTCCCACAGGCCTAGCTGGGTACTCTTTACCCACATTCCCTCTTTACAGCCCTCCGCAACTGTCACAACCACAGTCTTCCTCACGCTCCGCCCACTCCCAACACATTCCCCCACTAAGGTGCTCCCCCGTTAGGACAATTTTTGGTCCCCTCCGGACAAGGCATAACTACTAACTCCTCCTACTAAACCTCTACGCGCCTCCCTGTGGTGGCGGCTCACCTCCCGTCCGCTGCACATCACCCCTACTTCTTCGCTCTCTGCCAGGGCTTTTGGTTAACCCCCACACGGGATCAAACAGTGGGGTATTCACCCCTGTTGGGGCTCCCTCACTGCTTACGTCCCGTCTCACGCCGATTACCGACACCCGAGGTTGTCGGGCACATAGTCCCACACCTCTTCGGCTTCTCCCCAGATACATACACCCCTATCCACACCCTTCTCCGGCTTACCGGACTCCACCTCCCCTCCATCCCGTGTCCCATTTTGGCCTTTCCTCCTATCTGCCAATGACAGGCCCGCAGAACACTAGTGCCCCCATGGACTTATCCCAATCGCAGCCACACTCTCTCAAACTGCTTTCCATAAACATACGAGGACTCAACGTGCCCGAAAAACGGTCCAAACTCCTCCATTCCCTACAACGAGCCAAAACACATATTGCTCTTATACAGGAGACCCACTTCCGGACAGATTCTGTCCCCAAACTGAAAAACCACTTCTTCCCAACGACCTTCCACTCCTCCAACCCAGATGCAAAATCAAAAGGCGTTTCTATACTTATCTCTAAATATTGTCCAATCCGAATTTCTGACGTACAAACTGACCCGCTAGGTCGATTTCTCTTCATCAAAGGCACCTTGCACCAATTACCTATCACCATAGCCAACATTTATGCTCCTAACACAGGCCAAGTCACCTTCTTTCGAAACACCCTCCAACAACTTTCTAGCTTCCAATCGGGGACCCTCATTGTGGGCGGCGATTTCAACATACCCTTAACCCCCTCTCTGGACACATCCAATGGGGCCTCCTCTCTATCCTACCGGGCTCTAAAGTCGATCAAGCAACAGTTACATAATCTGCTTCTTCACGATACTTGGCGTACATTACATCCCAAAGAAAAAGATTTTACTTTCTTCTCCATTCCACACAATAAGTACTCTAGACTTGATCACTTCTTTCTCTCACAGACTGACCTCTCACTCCTCTCTACAGCTACCATAGAACCGGCCATACTCTCAGACCACAACCCCATCTCCATGACCTTGCGTTGGGGCCCACCCAACAAAAAGGCACGCATCTGGCGCCTAGACGGCTCTTTACTGACAGATAAGACGTACATTCAAAGACTGACCACCTGCCTCTCAAACTTTTTTCAAGAAAATTCTACACCTGACATAACACCTACAGTCACATGGGCGGCACACAAATGTGTCATCCGCGGAGAACTAATGGCCATAGCTGCACACCGAACCAAACTTACAAACACCCGCATTGAGGAGCTAACGGCCCGTATCCGCGCCCTAGAAAGGACACATAAGGCCTCCTTATCTATCGCGTCAATGGAAGACCTTGCCCAGGCTAGAGAAGAACTCTTGGAAACGCTGACTGCGACGGTTAAACGCAAGTTCGCACTGTCACAAAAACTTTACTACGAATTCGGCAATAAAGCCGGTAAACTTCTGGCGAGGGCTCTTCAAACCAAAAAAGCCTCTCATACAGTCCACAAACTCATCAATTCCAATGGTGAGGCAGTGGTCACCACTGAAGGAATCTCAGCACAATTCGTCCAATATTTCAAGAAATTATATAACCTTGCACCTACTCAAACGTCAGGCACGGCGGGTGATCGCACGAAAACACTTACCGACTTCTTAGCACAATTTGGCCCTACTCCGCTCTCCCCTGAGGACTCACATACTCTGGATCTTCCAATATCACCAAACGAAGTCCTCGAGGCCTTAAAACATATGAAGACAGGCAAAAGCCCAGGACCGGATGGCCTCACGACAGCCTACTACAGGACATTCCCGAATATCCTTGTACCACATTTAACAAAAGCACTTAATGACCTTACAACAACTTCGACCGCTCACAAAGATTTAATGGAAGCCCATATTACACTTATTCCAAAACAAGGCAAAGACCCCACACTAGTCCCCAACTATCGCCCCATATCCCTTCTTAACGTGGATTTAAAGCTCTACGCGAAAGTTCTAGCCAACCGTATTCTCCCCTTTATTCCATCCCTAATCTCTCTTGACCAAGTAGGTTTTGTCCCTGGCCGAGAGGCCAGAGACAACACCACAAAAGCACTCAACATTCACCACTGGCTTACCAAAACAGCTACAAAAGGATTCTTTCTCTCCCTGGATGCAGAGAAGGCGTTCGACCGGGTCGCTTGGGACTACATGGAAGCCACCCTACGGGCAGCTGGCCTTCCACCACGTATGTTACAAATGATCCTAGCACTATACGCCTCACCGTCCGCTAGAATACGGATTAATGGTGGCTTGTCGGACGCCTTCTCTGTTTCCAATGGGACCCGCCAGGGGTGCCCCCTATCACCCCTAATTTTCATTATGACAATGGAACCCTTACTCCGCAAATTGAGACATAACCCTGCTATCAGAGGGATTGACATCCGACAAAAGCAATATAAATCAGCGGCCTACGCCGACGATATCCTACTCTTTCTGACGGACCCCATAACGACTATCCCTAACCTCCTTGCGGACTTTGCGCTTTTCAAAAACTTATCTAATCTCCAAATAAATTTCGAAAAATCTAAAGCCCTCAATATCACCTTACCAACTGAACTGGTAGACCTTTGCCGGAGTAACTTTCCGTTCATCTGGGAAAGATCTGAAATCACATACCTGGGGATCAAAATTACCACCCATCTACGGGACCTATACACCAAAAATTTCCCTCCACTGATTAGATCCATCCAAGATGACCTAAAAAAATGGAATCTAGGCTCATTTTCTTGGATGGGCAGAATCGCAATATTAAAGATGAATATACTACCCCGACTTCTATATCTCCTCCAAGCCATCCCGATCGCACTACCACCCTCTTTCTTTGCCTCCTACAGACTTCTCTGCAGGACATTCGTGTGGGCCTCCAAACAACCACGCCTTAGCTGGGACAGGTTAATTCTTCCAAAACAATGTGGGGGACTAGGTCTCCCGGACCTCCAAAAATACTATTGGGCCTGCCACCTGACCAGACTGGTGGATTGGCATATACACTGTCCCTCAAAGGACTGGATCACTCTAGAAGCTTCGTTCGCAGACCTCCCAATAGCTAACGCTCCCTGGTTAAACCACGCCAGTGTTCCCAGAGAACTCACCTCACACCCTCTCATTGGTACCACACTCTCTCTTTTCAAAAGAACTTGCAAATTGCTCGCCCTTTCAAGCTCGCCAGGCCCCATGACCCCTTTGGACAATAACCCAGACTTCCCCCCTGGACTCACCTTAAAAGACCCTACCTTGGATACTCTCTTCTCGCAAGCTAGGGCGCAGAACTTCTTTCACAATGGGATTCTCCTCCCTTTCCAATCCCTCTCGGCCAAACTGTCTAACTATGACATACCCTTTTACAAATATTTACAGGTGAGACATTTCCTTCAATCATCCAGACAATCACCCCTTTGGCACAGGGATCTCACCCAGTTTGAATCTCTCTGCACCTCTACAGAACCTCAGGGCCACCTAATCTCTGTAAACTACTCCCTCCTATTTTCAGGTCATAAGATCAAAGAGGACACAATTATACAACAGTGGGAAAAAGAACTGACGTTAGACCTCACTCCCACAGACTGGGATCACATATTCACCCTCATGCATAAAGGCTCCATCAACATCACGACTCAGGAAAACAGATACAAATTATTCTCAAAATGGTATCGGACCCCCGACAAGATACACCACTTCCACCCCTCAGTCCCCCCGACATGCTGGAGGTGTAATGTCTCTCGTGGTACCCTGCTCCACATATGGTGGGAATGCCCCCTTATACAACCATTCTGGTCAGAAATCCATCGTCTAATATCCCAAATCACTACATACACCCCAGACTTCTCTCCTGCCAGCTACTTATTACACCACACCCCAGGGTCCCCCGGCTCCTACAAAAAATCTCTAACTATACATCTGATCAACGCAGCCAACCTGTGTATCCCTGCGCATTGGAGAGATCCCGCCCCTCCCACGGTAGAGGAATGGATCCGCAGGGTGGACAGGATAGCGAATATGGAACAACTCATTGCCCAAGCCAAAGACACACCCACTAAATTCCAGACCACCTGGGCATGTTGGCTTCACTATAGACAGCCCCAAACAAGCTCGACCTCGCCACCTTTATCTCACCCTCACCCCTGAGAGCTCTCTGCGGCCTGTCCCCTACAGACCTCCCCCAAAACCCTCCCTTTATCCCCTATTGCCCCGCCCTCTTCCCCTTGAATGACATTGACCTGACATATTCCTGCACACCAGATCTGATCATAACATTTTCTTACACACTCCATACCCTTCCTTTTTCGCCACTAACAGATCTCCCCCACACGACTGACTCTCTGTAGGCTTTGCTTAGTCTTCGGATGTGCTTAACCGCTATCTGCAAATCCTTCAGTTACTCACCAGACCGTTATAGTTAAACATATCCTATGTCTCCCCCTGTTTCTCCCTTCTCGTTCACAGCGCAGGTCCCGTTTAGGGGTGAACGAGAACGGTGTTGCTCACAAAACGGTCTGAATCACCCTCGCACAATACATCCGATTTCATCAAGCTAACACCCATAGTTCATACATATATCGATATTTAATTTGTTAACCAATAGGGCCATATGCCCGCACTCACTTTTTATCAACTGCTCTTTTACTACCTGGTTTTTACCTACCAATGCCTACTGCAAAAGTGTGATTTACTTCACTGAACTGTATGTCTAACTATACTTGTTATTCTGTAAAATTTCAATAAAATCTTTTGAAAAAAAAAAAAAAAAAAAAAAAAAGATGATCTTAGGCTGAGTACATGGATACCAAACATGACATGCTTTACAATTGCGCACAAACGTGCAGTGGCAACAAAATAAATACATTTTTAAAAGCCTTTAAAAGCCTTTACAGGTTACCACTTTGGATTTACAGAGGAGGTCTACTGCAAAAATTACTGCCCTCGATCTGACCTTCGCGGTGATACCTCACATGCATGGTGCAATTGCTGTTTACGTTTGACGACAGGCGAGAGCAGGGGGCGACAGGGGTGCTTTTTTTTTTTTTTTTTTTTCTTTATTATTTTTTTTTTTTTTTTTATCTTATTTTTAAACTGTTCCTTTCATTTTTTTTTTTTTTAATCATTTTTATTGTTATCTCGGGGAATGTAAATATCCCCTATGATAGCAATAGGTAGTGACAGGTACTCTTTTTTGAAAAAATTGGAGTCTATTAGACCCTAGATCTCTCCTCTGCCCTCAAAGCATCTGACGACACCAAGATCGGTGTGATAAAATGCTTCCCCAATTTCCCAATGGTGCTATTTACATCCGGCGAAATCTAAGTCATAAAATGCTCGTAGCTTCTGGTTTCTTAGGCCATAGAGATGTTTGGAGCCACTCTGGTCTCTGATCAGCTCTATGGTCAGCTGGCTGAATCACCGGCTGCATTTTCAGGTTCCCTGTTGAGACAGGAGAGCCAGAGAAAAACACGGAAGACGGTGGGGGGGGGGGGCATTCCCTCCCATGGCTTGTAAAAGCAGTCTAGAGGCTAATTAGCCACTAGGATTGCTTTTACATGAAAGCTGACCGCTGGCTGAAAAGAATGATACCAAGATGATACCTAAACCTGCAGGCATCATTCTCGTATAACCACTCAAAGTTGTGAATGGCGTACCTGAAGACAAAAAAATGGTTAACAATAAAGCACAGTAAACGGTAAAGTATAAAAAATTGCACACCTGAAAAGCAAACATAATAAAACATAATAACAATAAAACATTGCAGAATAGAATACAGTAAAAAAGAGCAGAACAATAGAGAGAGAATAGAGAGAGAGAGAACAATAAAACGACAACTATTTTTTTTTATTTTATATATTTTTATTTTTTTTTACACTTTTTTTGTAACTAACTTTTGTAACTGTAACCGGTTCCAGGTTCGGGTCTCTCAAAATGCGATGGCATCTTGGGAGACCCTGTGAAAGTGTGCCTAGTCTGTGCAATGCTGTACCCTACGCTAATACTCAACTAGTGCATGGTAGCGTTCAAAACATTCACCAATGCAAAAACCAGGATTGTCAGGACAGGAGGGACAATAATAGCGGGTGTAACGCCTATATCCGCGCTTGCTGCAGACACAACATCTTTTTTGGGGGGATTCATTGGGTAGGGGTACTCGGGAGGACATAAAGAAAATGCCTCTCATGCAGCCGACTGCATTTGGTTGGGAATGTGAATGGGGGAAGTACGGGTGCTGCAGAAGCGGTGGGTTCCCAATTAGGATTGATGAATGCAGCAGGAAGGGCATTATGGGCACAACGGCCTGTGTTTGTCTTCTTGGTGGCAGCGGGACACTACTTGTGCTTGCCACCTCACCAGCTTGAACTGCACTTATGGGACTCGCCACTTCACCAAGTGTTACTGCAGTGCTGGTTTGACTACGACCGGGGTGTACTAGGCCGCTGGTGCTTGCCAGTTCCCCAAAACGCTACCAAAAAAACTGTTAGCGATCGCAGGGATCAGGCCTGACTCTGCGAACGCTGCAGTTATGCGTTTAGTGTTTTGTAAGTGTCAGTGATCGATCGATACTGCACTTGGGTGGGCTGGGCCGGGCGGAGGGGCAAAACGCAGGTGCTAGCAGGTATCTGTGCTGATCCCGCTAACACTGCGTTTTTGGGAACCCTAAACTGCTGGGGACGCTAGTATAGATCTGATCGGATCAGATATTGATCCGTTCAGATACTATACCACTAAGGGAGGTGTACGGTGCGTGCGTGGGTGTTAGCGGTACTGGCGCTAACCTGACGCTGCCTGGGGCTGGTGCTTGCCACTTCCCCAAAACGCTACCAAAAAAACTGTTAGCGATCGCAGGGATCAGGCCTGACTCTGCGAACGCTGCAGTTATGCATTTAGTGTTTTGTAAGTGTCAGTAATAGATCGATACTGCACTTGGGTGGGCTGGGCTGGGCCGGGCGGAGGGGCAAAACGCAGGTGCTAGCAGGTATCTGGGCTGATCCCGCTAACACTGCGTTTTTGGGAACCCTAAACTGCTGGGGACGCTAGTATAGATCTGATCGGATCAGATATTGATCCGATCAGATACTATACCACTAAGGGAGGTGTACGGTGCGTGCGTGGGTGTTAGCGGTACTGGCGCTAACCTGCCGCTGCCTGGGGCTGGTGCTTGCCAGTTCACCAAAATACTACCAAAAAAACTGTTAGCAAACGCAGGGATCAGGCCTGACTCTGCGAACGCTGCAGTTATGCGTTTAGTGTTTTGTAAGTGACAGTGATCGATCGATACTGCACTTGGGTGGGCTGGGCGGAGGGGCAAAACGCAGGTGCTAGCAGGTATCTGTGCTGATCCCGCTAACACTGCGTTTTTGGGAACCCTAAACTGCTGGGGACGCTAGTATAGATCTGATCAGATCAGATATTGATCCGTTCAGATACTATACCACTAAGGGAGGCGTATGCTGCGTGCGTGGGTGTTAGCGGTACTGGCGCTAATCTGACGCTGCCGGGGCGACGCATATCACCGCCGGGCGATCAGGGGGCTAAACCTTTATTCGGTAATGAGCGGCGGGTGCCCTAACACTATAAAAAATAAACGAACTAACCAGCGTCACCCGTAACACTTATACGGTGATCAGTGGTGAAAGGATTAACTAGGGGGCCATCAAGGGGTTAAAACATTTATTAGGTAGTATATGGGGGTCCCTGTCGCTATAAAACACTGACGGCGAACCTCAATATTTACGTCCCTAATTAGCGTCACCAGCGACACTAATACACAATACACAATATTTACGTCCCTAATTAGCGTCACCAGCGACACTAATACAGCGATCAGAAAAATGATCGCTTAGCGACACTGGTGACAGGGGGTGATCAAGGGAATGCTATGAATAAGCGCCATGATGGGGCGTGAAACATGTTAGCTATCTTTCCTGTTCCTCCCTGTACATGAGGTGACTGCATTTGGATTTTATTTCTTCATATCAATAAAGATGTCTTCTATGGTGTGCGGCCGTCCAGGATATTTTTCTCTTTCCACAAGGGGGTGATCAAGGGGTTAAAACTTTATTAGGGGGGGTTAGGGGGGTACCCTAGACCTAAAGGGGGGTAATACTAACTGTCCCAACACTGTAACTGTCACAAACTGACACCAATGCAGTAATCAGAAAAAAAACAAAAAACTGCTGGTGTCAGTTTGTGACAGGGGGGGTGATCGGGGGGGACCGGGGGGCGATCGGGGGGGGGGATCGGGGTGTTTTGTATGCCTGGCATGTTCTACTGTGTGTGTGTAGTGTTGTGCACTCACATAAAGGTCTTCTCTCCTCGGGCCGGAACGGAAATTACCGAGCCGAGGAGAGATGACATCATTTCCTTTGCTGCTGTTTAGCATACAGCAGCAAAGGAATGATGTGATTGGCCAGCGGCGATCGCGAGGGGGGGGCCACGAACGGATGGCCTCCCCCTCACCTCCGATCGCCGTGGGACAAAAGACGACCGCCTCAGGCACCGGGGGGGGGGTCCGATCGGACCCCCCACCCGCGGAAGGCAAATCACGTACATGTACGTGATTTTACCTGTCCGTGCCACCTTGCCGACGTACATCGGCGTGAGGCGATCGTCAAGTGGTTAAAAAAGAAAAACTGAAATATCACATGGTCCTAAGTATTCAGACCCTTTGCTCAGTATTTAGTAGAAGCACCCTTTTGATCTAATACAGCCATGAGTCTTTTTGGGAAAGATGCAACAAGTTTTTCACACCTGGATTTGGGGATCCTCTGCCATTCCCCCTTTAGATCCTCTCCAGTTCTGTCAGGTTGGATGGTAAACATTGGTGGACAGCCATTTTTAGGTCACTCTAGAGATGCTCAACTGGGTGTAAGTCAGGGCTCTGGCTGGGCCATTCAAGAACAGTCATGGAGTTGTTGTGAAGCCACTCCTTCATTATTTTAGCTGTGTGCTTAGGGTCATTGTCTTGTTGGAAGGTAAACCTTAGGCCCAGTCTGAGGTCCTGAGCACTCTGGAGAAGGTTTTCGTCCAGGATATCCTTGTACTTGGCCACATTCATCTTTCCCTCGATTGCAACCAGCCATCCTGTCCCTGCAGCTGAAAAACACCCCCACAGCATGATGCTGCCACCACCATGCTTCACTGTTGGGACTGTATTGGAGAAGTAATGAGCAGTGCCTGATTTTCCCACACTTAGAATTAAGGCCAAAAAGTTCTATCTTGGTCTCATCAGACCAGAGAATCTTATTTTTCACCATCTTGGAGTCCTTCAGGTGTTTTTTTAGCAAACTCCATGCGGGCTTTCATGTGTCTTGCACTGAGGAGAGGCTTCCGTTGGGCCACTCTGCCATAAAGCCCTGACTGGTGGAGGGCTGCAGTGATGGTTGACTTTCTACAACTTTCTCCGAACTCCCGACTGCATCTCTGTAGCTCAGCCACAGTGATCTTTAGGTTCTTCTTTACCTCTCTCACCAAGGCTCTTCTCTCCCGATAGCTCAGTTTGGCCAGACGGCCAGCTCTAGGAAGGGTTCTGGTCATCCCAAATGTCTTCCACTTAAGGATTATGGAAGCCACTGTGCTCTTAGGAACCTTAAGTGCAGCAGAAATTTTTTTGTAACCTTGGCCAGATCTGTGGCTTGCCACAATTCTGTCTCTGAGCTCTTCAGGCAGTTCCTTTGACCTCATGATTCGCATTTGCTCTGACATGCACTGTGAGCTGTTAGGTCTTATATAGACAGGTGTGTAGCTTTCCTAATCATAATTATATTCCAATCAGTATAATCAAACACAGCTGGACTCAAATGAAGGTGTAGAACCATCTCAAGGATGATCAGAAGAAATGGACAGCACCTGAGTTAAATATATGAGTGTCACAGCAAAGGGTCTGAATACTTAGGACAATGAGGCAAATACGATATCCCTGTATTGTTTAAAACATCATTGCACTATCAAGTTTTTCCTTTCACGTATCCTGGATAACTATGCTGAGGAACCCAGGAGCCTGATATTCTAAAGAGCCCAGAGGTGGTTCACATGCATGCTTTGACTAAGCTTAATTGCAAAGTCACACACTCCAAGGTGAGCGTTTACTATCTAAGGGGGGCACCTGAGTGAAGACACCCCAGCACATCTTGGATCACACTTTTTATTGTTCTTGAATTGCACATGAGCACTTTGTCTTATGATTTGAATCACATATCCCCTGCAGTGTTGTATATATTCAGCATGGTCATTCACAACCTATTTGGACACTATATATTGCACAGGAGCACTTTTTTTCTATATGTTATTTGTTTATGTTTATGGTTTTAAACACAGTTATGCACGAGGCACTTTAAATTGGTTTTGTGTGTATATCATATTCATTTATTAGTTATAATAATTAATTTTACTCAGTTTTAGTATACACTACACTATATATAAATTTTTAACGCAGCGTATTCAATTAATGTGTTTATCATTGCACAATATATGTGCCGTGTTCAACACTAGCAACTTTGAGGTAATTTATTGATCTTTCACTATACATGTGACAAGCTTAATACCATTAGTCTTTGGGTTATTTAAACCACTTTAAGCGCATAGACAGTGGTGGCTCGCATGATTTCTTTTTATTTTTTAGTACAGTTTCTACTACTTTTCTGGTGGTGTACACAGGCTTCCTTTATCCAGACAGCATTCCTGCTGGCCTGCCAAACACACAGGAAGAAGAGGAGGAGGAGGATTGTGTCAGCATGGATGTAGAGGATAACACTCAGCAGCATTCTTCAAGGAATGATTTTCAGTCCCCAGAAACCCAAAGAATTGTACTTTGCCGGGCGGAGGTAGTTACGGATCATGTGATCCTTAGTGACCCAGAGGACTAATGCCCTGTACACATGAGCGGAAATTCCGCTAGCAAAAGTCTAATGAAAGCTTTTGGTCGGAAAATGCGACCGTGTGTATGCTCCATTGGACTTTTGCTGGTGGAATTCCAGCCAGCAAAAGATTGAGAGCAGGTTCTTTATTTTTGGGTCGGAAAAAGTTCCTATACGAAAATGCGTTCGTCTGTATGCAATTCGGACGTGCAAAAAATCACGCATGCTCGGAAACAATTCAATGCATGCTCGGAAGCTTTGAACTTTATTTTCTCGGCTCGTCGTAGTGTTGTATGCCACCGCATTCTTGACGGTCGAAAGTTCAGAGAACTTTTGTGTGACCGTATGTATGCAAGCCAAGCTTGAGCGGAATTCCGTCGGAAAAACCATCCAAGATTTTTCCAACGGAAATTCCGCTCGTGTGTACGGGGCATCAGAATCGATTGCCTCTGCAAACTTATGCTACATGGCCTCCCTGATTCTGCAAAGCCTGCAAAAGGACCCTAGGATTCGTGTTATCAAGGAGAGGGATTATTACTGGCTAGCAAACCCCTCTTGATGCACGTTACAAGGGTAAGGTTGCACAACTCATCCTGCCTTCGCAGAGGGAGCAGGGGATGAAACATCTTCAGGAGGCCTTGAAGAAAGGTTTGTGAAATGCATGTCCAGACCCTGGGAGGTTACAGATTCCTGGTGCTGGACAACATGTTGCTGAGGCTTCGTTCAGTCAGAGGATGAGCGGTGGAGAAGGTGGCCGGCTGACCGATGCCTTTAAACAATTTTTCAGTCCTCAGTGCCAAGGTCTGACCTGTACAAGCAACCATCATCAGTGTTTGCATTACATGGTACAGGAATATCTAGGGGCAAAAGCAGACTTGGAGACCTTTCCAACAGAGCATCTACTGGGTTACTGGATCTTGAGGATGAACCACTGGCCAGAACTTGCTCAATATGCAATTGAGCTACTGGCTTGTCCTGCATCCAGCGTGCTTTCTGAATGCACATTCAGTGCTGCTGGAGGGTTTGTAATGGATCAAATAGTGCGCCTGCCCACAGACTCCGTTGATAGGCTCACATTCATAAAAACAAATCAGTCTTGGATCAGCAGCTATCAAGCACCTGATACTGATGTAACTGATTGAATTTGCTATGGATGTGGGATCCCTTGAAGACTGCCTATGCTGACTATTCTATTCCTCCTCAATCTTGATGATGCTAGCTTCCAACAATATTTGTGATTTAGGGCACCACCACCCAAGGCCCAATTTTTCTGCCCCTGTTTAACAGGGGCATGCAATTACAATTTTTGATATAATATTTCAAAGCAGGGCACGTTCCTGCACCCAACAAGAGTATCTGTGAGGGGTTACAGTGTTGTGGCACCACCACCGCCCAAGGCCCAATTTTCCTGCCCCTGTTTAACAGGGGCATGTAATTACAATTCCTAATACAATATTTCACAGCAGGGCCCATTCCTGCACCCAACAAGAGTAATGCTATGTACACACGATAGGATTTTTCGACAACAAAACCGTGGATTTATTTCCGACGGATGTTGGCTGAAACTTGTCTTGCATACACGCGGTCGCACAAATGTTTTTGGAAATTCCGAGCGTCAAGAACACGGTGACGTACAACATGTATGACCAGCTGAGAAAAATGAAGTTCACTAGCCAGTGTGGCTCTTCTGCTTGATTCCGAGCATGCGTGGAATTTTGTGCGTCGGAATTGTGTACACACGTTCGGAATTGCCGACAACGGATTTTGTTGTCAGAAAATTTGAGAACCAGTTCTCAAATTTTTGTTGTCGGAAATTCCGACAACAAATGTCCAATGGAGCCTACACACGGTCGTAATTTCCAGCAACAAGTTCACATCGAACATTTGTTGTCAGAAAATCCTATTGTGTGTACAGGGCATAACTGTGAGGGCTTACAGTTTTCTGGTACCATCAACATCTAAGGCCCAATATTCTGCAGAGTATATAGGACAGGCTGTATAGTACATATACTGCTGTCCAGAATATATAGTGCCTGGGGGCCTGGGGGACCCCCACACAACAAAATTTGGGTGCGGGGTTCCCCTTAATATCAATACCAGACCTGGAGGGGTGACATCCAAGCCATTTTTTTTTGGTATTTTTATCTATATTGCCAGGATCCGACAATACATTACAGCCCCGAGCAGTTTTAACCACTTGCCGACCACTGCACGCCAATATATGTCGGCACAATGGCAGCGGTGGGCAAATGGGTGTACCTGTACATCCCCTTTGAGAGGTGGGGATAGTAGGCACGCCCACTGTGTACAGCGTGACCATGCCTGGGGGACCAGCGGACTCGATGTCAGCCGGTCTCCAGGCGATCGTGTCACGGAGCCGCAGAACGGGGAAGTACCTATGTTAACAAGGCATTTCCTCGTTCTGCCTTGTATCATGACAGAGATCACTGCTCTCTGTCATCGAGAGCAGTGATCGCTGTCATGTGAGCTGAAGCCCATCCCCCCTCAGTTATAATAACTCCCTAGGACACAATTAACCCCTTCATCCCCCCCTAGTGGTTAATCCCTTCCCTGCCAGTGTCATTTACACAGTAATCAGTGCATTTTTATAGCACTGATCACTGTATAAATGACAATGGTCCCAAAATAGTGTCAAAAGTGTCCGATGTGTTCGCCATAATGTCGCAGTCTCAATAAAAATCACAGATCGCCACCATTACTAATAAAAAAAATAATAATAAAAATGCCATAAAACTATCCCGTTTTGTAGATGCTATCACTTTTGCGCAAACCAATCAATATACGCTTATTGCGATTTTTTTTTTACCAAAAAAATGTAGAAGAATACATATCGGCCTAAACTGAGGGAAAAAAAATGTTTTTTTTATATATATTTTTGGGAGATATTTATTATAGCAAAAAGTAAAAAATATTGCGTTTTTTCCAAAATTGTCGCTCTTTTTTTGTTTATAGCGCAAAAGATAAAAACCGCAGAGGTGATCAAATACCACCACAAGAAATCTCTATTTGTGGGAAAAAAGGGCTTTAATTTTGTTTGGGTGCAACGTCGCACGACCGTGCAATTGTCAGTTAAAGCGATGCAGTGCCGAATTGCAAAAAGTGCTCTGGTCAGGAAGGGGGTCAAATCTTCCGGGGCTGAAGTGGTTGAATTACATTTTTTCCTTTAGAAATGTCATTTTGCTGTGGTACTGTTGGGAAAGATGTGCTAATTTACAGGCATACTAAGGATACCCCCAGGCATGATATTTAAAGGAATATTTCAGTTTTATTGTTTCACTTTAAGCATTATTAAAATCACTGCTCTCGAAAAAACTGCAGTTTTTAAAACTTTTTTTTGCATTGATACATGTCCCCTGGGACAGAACCTGGGTCCCCACACACTTTTTACAGCAATAACTTGCATATAAGCCGTTAAAATTATCACTTTTTATCACAAATTTGCAAAATACATGTACAGATTGAGAGTGAGATTGTAAACTCTAATGAGCAGAACCCTCTAAATCCTCCTGTATTGAATTGTATTGTAACTGTACTGTCTTCCCTCATGTTGTAAAGTGCTGCACAAACTGTTGGTGCTATATGTTGTATAATAATAATAAAATGTGACAATAAATTAAAGTGTTTATTCACCAATGCCAGAAGTCTGCCAAGCAACATTGGTGAGTCAAAAGCTTTGGTGCACGAAGAGAACTATGATTTATGTGGTATTGCTGACTCTTGGCTTCATTCTTCACATGACTGGACTATTAATATTCCTGGCTATGCTCTCTTACCAAGAGACAGGGTAAAAAGGAAAGCTGGTGATGAGGCTGAAGCATTATGGGTGGGACTGCACATAGGTGTGCGTACTACAGAGCTAATCATTGGAGTTTGCTATAGGCCACCTGGTGTTAATGGGGAGGTGGACACTCCTTGTACAGATAGAAAGGGCTGCAAGGGCTGGGACAATAATAATAATGGGGGATTGTAACTAGCTGGAAATTGATTGGAGTAACGGCACTGCAGGAACAGTTAAAGGGCAAAAATGTATAAACCTATTACAAGACGATTTTATGGTACAGTTCATAGAGGCCCTGACTAGGAATGATGCTCTGCTGGACCTGATAATCTCACACCATGCAGAGCTTATTACTAATGTTCATATAAAAGAACATCTGGGTAGCAGTGACCATAACATGATTTCGTTTAATGTAAGCTGTAAACAATAATCACATACTGGAAAGATAAAAACACTTAACTTCAAGACAGCAAAATTCCAAATGATGAGGGCTGCTCTCCAAGTCTGCGACTGGGAGGGAATATTGGCATTAATGAACACAAAACAGACATTGGAATTCTGCTAAAAGTTTGTATATGAACACACTGCAAAATATATTCCCATGGGCAACAAGTTTAAAAGACTAAAAATAAAACCTACAGTATGTGACTCACAGCCAAGGTTAAAAAAGCAATAAATAATAAGAAAAGAGCTTTTAAAAAATATTAAAATGAAGGAACACTATCATCGTTTAAATGTTACAAGGAATATAACAGAATATGTAAAAAGGAAATCAAGGCCACTAAAATTCAAAACGAACTACAGATTGCAAAAGACAGTAGGACAAACCCAAAGAAATTCTTCAAATATATTAATAGTAAAAAGGTCAGGTCTGAGCATGTAGGTCCTTTACAAAATAATAGTGGGTTACTACAGACAAAGAGAAGGCAAATGTATTAACCACTTCAATACAAGGCACTTATACACCTTCCTGCCCAGACCAATTTTCAGCTTTCAGCACTGTCGCAGTTTTGAATGACAATTCAGCGGTCATGCTACACTGTACCCAAACTAAATTTTTATCATTTTGTTCCCACAAATAGAGGTTTCTTTTGGTGGTATTTGATCACCTCTGCAGTTTTTATTTTTTGCTAAACAAATAAAAAAAGACCGAAAATTTTGAAAAAAATAAAAGTTTTGCTTTTGTTTCTGTTAAAAAAATTTGTAAATAAGAAAGTTTTCTCTTTCACTGATGGGCACTGTTAAGGCGGCACTGACAGGCACTGATACGGCGGCACCGATGAGGTGGCACCAATGAGCGGGCACTGACGGGCACTGACGATGGGCACTGATATGCGGCACTGATGGGCACTGGTAGGCGCCACTGATGGGTGGCACTGATATGCAGCACTGAGGGCATTGATAGCCGGCACTGATGGGCACTCATGGGTGGCACTGGTTGGCACTGATGGGCACTAATAGGCGACACTGATGGGCACTGAAAGGCGGCACTGATGGGCACTGATAGGGTGGCACTGATTGCCCGGAACTGATAGGCGGCACTGCTGGGCACTGATGGGCACTGATAGGCAGCACTGCTGGGCACTGATACGTGGCACTGATGGGCACTGATATGCGGCACTGATATGAGGCACTGATGGGCATCCCTGGTGGCACTGGCAGTGGTAGGCATTGGAGTGGGCACTGATTGGCAGCTGCCTGGGCACAGATTGGCAGTTGCCTGGGCACATATTGGCATTTCTCTGGTGGTCTAGGGGGCATACCTGGTGGTCCAGTGTGGTGGCCGTCCTGGGCGGCTTCCCTGGTGGTCCTGGGTGGGATCTGAGGGAGGCTGTGCTGATAAACAATCAGCACAGACCCCCCCTGTCAGGAGAGCAGCCGATCGGTTCTCCTCTACTCGCGTCTGTCAGACGCGAGTGAGGAAAAGCCGATCACTGGCTCTTCCTATTTGCATCGTGATCAGCCATGATAGGACATGGCTGATCACGTGGTAAAGAGTCTCTGTCAGAGACTCTTTACCTAGATCGGTGTTGCAGGGTGTCAGACTGACATCCCGCAACAACGAACGCCGCGATGCGCGCCCCCGGGGGCCCGCAGCGGCTCGATATCCTGATCACGTCATATGACGTCTGGTCAGGAATATCAAACCACTTTGCTGCAGTCATTTTGTAATAGGGCGGGCGGCAAGTGTTTAAATACCTTATTCAGCTCTGTATATACAAAGGAGCATGGGGGGAACTCCATAATGGGGATGGTGTTGACACAGCCTCAAATGATCCACTATGGCACAAAATTGATTTGGTCCAGAAATATTTAGACAGCATAAAGGTGAATAAAGCACCTGGACCAGATGGCATACACCCAGGGATCCTAAAAGAATTGTGCTCTGTCATTTCATAGCCATTGTTTCTAATTTATAGGGACTCTTTAATGACTAGAATAGTATCGCTGTATTGGCGTAAGGCCAATGTGGTGACTATATTTAAAAAGGGATCAATGTCCTTAGTTTTAAAGATACTGGGGAGTTTAATAAAAGATGCAGATGAGTTATTGCTGGAAAAAAATATATTTTAAGCAACAGACAGCATGGATTCATAAAAAGAGGGGTCATCAGACAAATCTGATTTCTTTTTACAAGGGGGTAAATAAAGCCTTAGACAAAGGCGTGGCTGTGGACGTAGTATACTTTAATTTTGCAAAAGCTTTTGACACAGCTCCCCACACACAGCTAATGTATAAGGTTAAGTCTACAAGCTTGGAAAAATCAGTTTGTAAATGGATAGAAAACTGAATAAAACACCATATTCACAGAGAGCAGTGGTTAAGGATTCATACTTCGAATGGTCTAGGATTGTTAGTGGTGTACCCACGTTTTAAGTGGGACCCCTGGGACCCTTACTTTTTAATATACTTATAAATGATATAGGGTTGGGATTAAAAGTACCATTTCAGTATTTGCAAATGGCACCAAGCTATGTAGTGGAATAACATCCTTACAGAATGTCTCCAACTTACAAGCCGGCCTCAATTGGTCAACTATGTGGCAAAAAAGGTTTTTTGTTGATAAATGTAAAGTCATGCACTTGGGGGCTAAGATTATGCATGCATCGTACATACTAGGCAGAATACAGCTGGGGGAATCAATGACGGAGAAGGATCTGGGTGTTCTGGTAGATCATAAGCTTAATAATGGCATGCAATGCCAAGCTGCAGTGTCCAAAGTGAGCAAAATCCTTTCTTGTATTAAGAGAGTTATAGACTCCAGAGAGAGAGAGAGATGTAACTTTACCCCTGTACAAATCATTAGTAAGACCTCATCTGGAAAATGCAGTTCAGTTTTAGGTACCAGTTCACAAAAAGGATATTGGGGAACAGGACAAAGTGCAGAGAAGGGCAACCAAACTGATACGGAGCATGGAGGAACTCAGCTACGAGTAAAGATTAGAGGAACTGAATTTATTCTATTTTGAGAAGATTAGGGGAATATGATCAATATGTATAAAAACATACAGGTAAGTGGTCCATATAGTGAACTTGGTGTTGAGTTATTCACTTTAATGTCATCACAGAGGACAAGGGGGCACTCTTTATGACTAGAGGAAAAGAGATTTAATCTCCAAATACGGAAAGGTATAGTAAATAGTAAAAGCTGTGAAAAAGTGGAGTAGACTCCGTCAAGAGCTGGTTCTGTCCATCTCGGTAGATTGCTTTAAAAAAGGCCTGGATTATCTCCTAATTGGTACATTGGGGAGCTGGGACTTAGAAAAAAAGGTGAACTTAACCTTTAAAATGTTTGTGAGTCAACATGAAAACTTCAAGACATCACTAGAAATTACAAGCCACTTGCAGTTTCATTATGCATTGTCGATCACCATCATATTATCTGTAAGAATGATTCAAGCAGAGATGTCAATGAAACACCATGTCTATTTCAAAGGACAAAGAGTTTGCATGAAACAAAGCAGCAGATGATGAAACACAAGTAACCGCTTCCCAAAAGCAGAAGGTGTTTGAATTAACTAGAAATGCTACTTTCATGGTGTTGTAGTCACCAGCTGTGACATTCCCTGTCTGTATTGTGTCTGCGTATTGATCAGGCCAAGCAGACCAGATATTTAGCCTGTAAGGGGGTAATAAGAGTCACTTAAGGAGTAATTATACTTTCAGAGAAAGCACATTAACCCTGCCTACAGTCTTGACCTTAAGAAACCTTGAACTTTTCCAGCCTTGGAAGATGGTTCTATGGTACTCCATGACAACTAAGTATATAAGCTCAGCCAACTGTAAAAAGGTTCAAGCAGGATATAAACAGTGCAACAGTCTGAGGTTACGATTCAAGTAAGTGTGTAGCCTGGGGCTGGGTTAGTTTAGCTTAGATGGGAAGGCAGGCAGGGTAGGTATACTTTTCTCTGAAAGTATACTTAAATATCATGAATCATCATGAAGGGTCATTTCGCCCAAAACTAGTATTTATGTTTAATGGGCAATACTGTAGTGATAATTATCATATAATTTCACTCTCAAGTATTCCAGTGGTAAAAATTACTTTTATGAATATGTTTAGGGGACCCAGCTCTACAAGGTGAATCTTTTGCTTACTTTGTTATCAATGCCTTAGGATATATATGCAGGTAAACACAAGAAAAGACAAACCATAATCATTTAAGATTAGAAGGTATGCACTGCATTTTTATATGAAAGAAGGTGAAGAGATTAAAAAAAGATAGTTTAAATAAAATGATTGTCAACAACCAGGCAATAATTATAATATGTGGGCAAGTAACAGACAAACGGTGTAATCTACAGCAACCATTGGGCAATACTTACAATAAGCATGCAACAAATGGGAAATCATTACAATAAAGAGGAAGCAAACAGGCACTATTTACAATATGTGGGTAGGAAACAGATAGTCACGAAAATAAGCAACAGAATGGATACGGGCAACAAAATGGCAATGAAAATGGTCAACCGACAATATGCAGGGAACAATTGGGCATTCCTTACAATAAGCAAGCATCAAATAGGCAATGCTTACAATAGGCAGACAACATGTGGGCAATCATTACAATAAAAAAGAAACAAACAGACAATTCTAACAATGTTTCCGTAAGAAAGTGACAGATGTGACACTAAGCTACAAATGTTTTGTTAAAATGGGTTGGCAACACATAGGCAGTTGTTGCAATATATAAAACATATGCAAAGGTAAAACTCAGCATTAACAGCGCTAACATTTAAAATTAATAAGTGCAATAATAAAACATAAAGTGAGCTATAAACATAGCAAACTCGTGATGTGAGTTTGATAAGCAGTCCATGCAATAGTGCTTAAAGCTGTGTAAGGTGCCGCAATATTATCAGAAATATGAGACAGCAAAAGGTCCTATCCTGAATACCGTCGCCAATCCACCTCGTGAGCACCCCTTTGGTGCTGCACTCACCAAAATGATGAAAAAAATGAGCCTGATATCTCCAAACAGGAAATTAGACACTCTTCGAAGGATTCCAGAGAGGAGTCCTGTACCAGCCCAGTTCAAACGATTCACCATAAAAAACAAAAAGGAATGCTCGCCACACACCGAGGCCGGGCCTGCTCCATCTCCGTCCCTGCTCTCCACACTTTTCAGGGCTCGAGATCAGATGACGACGTCTGCTTCCGGGCCCTGAAAAATGTGGAGAGCGGGGACGGAACCCCCGTATTAAATTGGAGACTCATCAACATCCCAAAAAATGCAGGTGGACTGGCAGTTCCTAACCCAAGGATATATTTCTTTGCACCACAACTACAGCATTTTGCTGGATGGGAGCTTGAACAGCTACCCATTCCTGATTGACAATTATTTTCCTATGTATTTAAGGGTCGGTCACCACTATATGTTCTAGACGTGGTAAGAGGGGGTGTTTCATGTGCGGATATGCCCACCTGTAAGTTAATGTGTAAAATATGGGATACAGTAAAAAAATTATGGGTATTTCGTACCCCACTAGATATACTTTGATATGGGAAAATATCAGTTCTAAGAGATTTTCAGAGGTGGGAGAAATCAGGAATAACAACTTTAGTTCAGCTGTATAAGAACGGTTCACTTAAGTCCTTTGAAGAGTTAAGGAGAGAGTTCTCTTTACAATCAAATTGGTTTGATCAATTCCTCTAATTGAGACATACTCTTTCCCCCAGCCCTGTTTTTGACAAGATCGTACAAGCAAGGTTAACAAAAGGTCTTACCTCTGTAACATATAGGGTGCTGTTAGAGGGTTTCTGTTGAACGTTCCCATTCGCTCTAGGGCCAGATGGAAACAGGATCTTGGTCCCATTCCGGAAGAGGTCTGGGAAGATGTTCTCTGGTCTTTGCCTCGGGTATCCCTCTCTCCATCACACAGACTGACCCAGATCTTTATCCTTCATAGGGCTTATAGAACTCCTCAATTCTTGCATACCATTGACCTGAGATCTGAGCCAGCCTGTGCTAGGTGTGGTAACACAGGTACGTTGATACATCTTCTCTGACGGTGTCCTAAACTCCAGAGATACTGGGCGGAGGTAATTGATACCTTAAATGGGCTACTGTATATCAATATCTCGGCTGAACCGCTTATGTACCTATTGGGCTACTGTAATATCTCTACTTATACTTTTTCTATAGGCAACACTATTAGGCAAGCACTCTTTGCAGCCTGGAGACAGATTGCCCTTTAGTGGACCTCTCCCATCCACCGACTGTATCTGACTGGATTTCAGACCTTAATAGGATTATGATATTTGAAAAACATACATACCGTATTTATCGGCGTATAACACGCAGCAGCGTATAACACGCACCCCAAGTTTAGGAGGGAATTTTAAGAAAAAAAATGTTTTAAGGAAAAAAACTTACATTTAAATGCCCATCAATGCAGCCTTATCAATGTCCATCTGCAGCCTTGCACAGCGTCCATCTGCATGCTGGTCCAGTGTCATTTGCAGCCTTGCAGCCTTGGTGTCATTTGCAGCCTTGCAGCCTTGCAGCCTTGGTGTCATTTGCAGCCTTATCAGTGTCCATTTGCAGCCTTGCAGCTTTGTCAGTGCCCATCTGCAGCTTTGTCAGTGTCCATTTGCAGCCTTGCCCAGGCTGCAGTTAAACTGCAGTGATTTGTCAGTGTCACTGCAGTTTGAAAACGGCGCCAACAGGCGCCGTGATACACAGAGTCATGACTTGCGGCGGCTCTCGGCCATTTTCGGGGTCCACGCATAGTCCTGCCCGGGATGGGTGTGACTGTGAGCGGAGCCGAGCGCCGCCCACATACAGATAGCCAAGTGTACTCGGCTAGGTTCGGCTAGCTCCGCTCACAGTCATGCCCAGTCCCTGTGTCCATCATAGGGCGGGACTGGGCGTGACTGTGAGCGGAGCTAGCTGAACCTAGCCAAGTACACTCGGCTATCTATGTATATCGGCGGCCGGTGATAGCTCCGCTCACAGTCAGCGGGGCATCGCAGGAGATCGGCATATAACACGCACCCACGATTTTCCCCTGATTTTAAGGGGGAAAAATTTTCGTGTTATACGCCGATAAATACAGTATTTTTTAAGGAATGTCATGAATAAGTTTGATGCTATCTGATCAAAGTGGCTTGAGTCTATGTCCCTGGCATCAGTATAGACCAATCTGTATTATGTATACTATAATATCAGATATTGGGCTGTAGGGGACCATCTTAATATAGGTATTTATGACTTTTCTTTTTTCCTGTGGAAGCTGTATTTTGTGGCCACCCTCAGTGTTTCTAAGCATTAAAGTTTTTTTCTTTTTTTCTTTTTCTTATCTTTTTTTTTTCCTGTTATGTACTGTCTGTTTGGTTTATGTGATTTTGTTTGGATAATTTGTTTGTATTGTTTTAATGTTGTTTGCATATAAAAATAAAAAGAATCTGATTTAAAAAAAAATGCACCCAGCAAAAGAATCTGAAAAATAAATATCAGTCTGGTGGGTCGTGATTCCTACCTTTACTCTCTTCCAGAGCAATTACTGCCAAAGAATCTTCAGTATCCAACACATTTCTAGTTGGACATACCTCTTCAAGACAGCAAAAGCCAGGTTCAACTGTCCACTGGCTTTATAACAATAGTTAACCAAGCATAGCGAAATACTGGTATATTGCTGCCTGTTTCTGGGCAACACCCCCCACACACACACACACTGACACCTGCTGTGATTGTACACCGCTAGGGTCTGTCAGCAATTCCAATGATTCATGGCCAGGACCTGCTGATTGGTTGTGTCCAATGACAATCAACACAGGGCTCTGTACAGAGGGAACAATCTCTCTGTTTCTTAACCCAGCAAAGCAGGGATAAGAAACAAAGAGATATTTAGTAAAAAGCTGCACATACTAAACACATTACACATTGCTAGGCACACATTTAACCCCTTGATCACTCTAGATGTTAATCTCTTCCCAGCCAGTGTCATTAGTACAGTGACAGTGTATAGTATTATTACTGATAATTGTATTATTGTCACTGGTGATGTCAGGGGCAGTTAGTCTGCTCCCACTCAGTGTCAGTTAGTGTGAGATTTCCCGTCACACTATCACAGTCCCATTATAATTCGCTGATCACCGTGATTAGTAGTATAACAAAAATAAATAAATACAAATTCCAGTATATATACACCATAGGTGTGAACGCTATAACTTTCACACAAACCAATCAATATACACTTATTGAGATTTTTTTTTACCAAAGACATGTAGCAGAATACATTGCGCCCAAAACTTTTGAAGAAATTAGTTTTTTTCTTTATTGGATATGTTTTATAGCAGAAAGTAATAAAATACATTTTTCTAAATTTTCAGGATTGCTTTGTAAAATAGAAAATAAACCAAACCATCACATAATATAGTGATACCAGATCTTAGATATCACTTTATCATGGGACCATTCCTTTCTTTATACAGAATATTGAAGATATACAGTTGGGACCGAAAGTATTCAGACCCTCTTAAATTTTTCACTCTTTGTTATATTTCACCCATTTGCTAAAATCATTTAAGTTCATTTTTTTCCTCATTAATGTACACACAGCACCCCATATTGACAGAAAAACACAGAATTGTTGACATTTTTGCAGATTTATTAAAAAAGAAAAGCTGAAATATCACATGGTCCTAAGTATTCAGACCCTTTGCTGTGGCACTCATATATTTAACTCAAGTGCTGTCCATTTCTTCTGATCATCCTTGAGATGGTTCTACACCTTCATTTGAGTCCAGCTGTGTTTGATTATACTGATTAGACTTGATTAGGAAAGCCACACACCTCTCTATATAAGACCTTACAGCTCACAGTGCATGTCAGAGCAAATGAGAATCATGAGGTCAAAGGAACTGCCTGAAGAGTTCAGAGACAGAATTGTGGCAAGGTACAGATCTGACCAAGGTTACAAAAGAAAATTCTGCTGTACTTAAGGTTCCTAAGAGCACAGTGGCCTCCATAATCCTTAAATGAAAGACATTTGGGACAACCAAAACCCTTCCCAGAGCTGGCCGCCCGGCCAAACTGAGCTTTTGGGGGAGAAAAGCCTTGGTGAGAGAGGTAAAGAAGAACCCAAATATCACTTGATGGACTTGTGTCTTTTTTCAACCTCACCTACTATGTAACTATGTAACTGTGGCTGAGCTCCAGAGATGTAGTTGGGAGATGGGAGAAAGTTGTAGAAAGTCAACCATCACTGCAGCCCTCCACCAGTCGGGGCTTTATGGCAGAGTGGCCCAACGGAAGCCTCTCCTCAGTGCAAGACACATGAAAGCCTGCATGGAGTTTGCTAAAAAAACACCTGAAGGACTCCAAGATGGTGAGAAATATAATTCTCTGATCTGATGAGACCAAGATAGAACTTTTTGGCCTTAATTCTAAGCGGTATGTGTGGAGAAAACCAGGCTCTGCTCATCACCTGTCCACTACAGTCCCAATAGTGAAGCATGGTGGTGGCAGCATCATGATGTGCGGGTGTTTTTCAGCTGCAGGGACAGGGTGACTGGTTGCAATTGAGGGAAAGATGAATGTGGCCAAGTACAGGGATATCCTGGACGAAAAGCTTCTCCATAGTGCTCAGGACCTCAGACTGGGCTGAAGGTTTACCTTCCAACAAGACAATGACCCTAAGCACACAGCTAAAATAATGAAGAAGTGGCTTCACAATAACTCTGTGACTGTTCTTGAATGGTCCAGCCAGAGCCCTGACTTAAACCCAATTGAGCATCTCTGGAGAGACCTAAAAATGGCTGTCCACCAACGTTTATCAACCAACCTGACAGAACTGGAGAGGATCTGCAAGGAGGAATGGCAGAGGATCCCCAAATCCAGGTGTGAAAAACTTGTTGCATCTTTCCCAAAAAGACTCATGGCTGTATTAGATCAAAAGGGTGCTTCTACTAAATACTGAGCAAAGGGTCTGATTACTTAGGACCATGTGATATTTCAGTTTTTCTTTTTATAATAAATCTGCAAAAATGTCAACAATTCTGTGTTTTTCTGTCAATATGGGGTGCTGTGTGTACATTAATGAGGAAAAACAATGAACTTAAATGATTTCAGCAAATGGCTGCAAAATAACAAAGAGTGAAACATTTAAGGGGGTCTGAATACTTTCCATCCCCACTGTAACTACACCTACTGTACACAGTCTATACTGCTACAAACCAATAGATGCAACTCACACTGTACCCAGCACATCATGTAGTTTTACAGCTTTCCTCACTGGCCTCTGTCCTGTCTCTGTAGAACTACAAGTTCCAGCATGATGTATACAGTATGCAATTCTCTTGTCTCTGACAAGTATCAACAATATATTTGCATTTTCCTACTTCTGTAGACCTACAAGTCCCAGTAGGTTTAAGTAATATATCCCCGTCTTTGTTGAACTGAAAGTCAAATGACACTTGAATTTCCATTTTTTTTATTACAAGTCCTTGCACACTGAACTTCCGTTTCCTGTCTCTGCAGAGCTCAAACTCCCTAATGTCCAACAAGATTTCTCAAGTCTATGCAGAACTTAAATTCCCAGCAACCTATACTAGCCTTTCTCCTGTCTATGTAGAACAGGGGTGTCAAACTCAATTTCATTGTGGGCCGCATCAGAAGTATGGTTGCCCTCAAAGGGCCAATTGTATCTGGGGTGCGCTACGTGCAGAGTGCAGGCTTCAGAAGTGCACTGCGTACAGAGTGCAGGGTTCAGTGGTGCGTTATGTACAGAGTGCAGAGTTCATGGGTGTGTTATGTACAGAGTGTAGGGTTCAGGAGTGCTTTATATACAGAGTACAGGGTTCAGGGGTGCACTGTGTACAGAGTGCAGAATTCAGGGGTGCACTACGTACAGATTGCAAGGTTCAGGGGTGTGTTATGTACAGAGTGCAGGGTTCAGGAGTGTGTTATTGTCAGGGCCGGGCTCAGCCCTTCCTTCTCAGAGCAGGCTGCTCAGCTGTAGGTTAATTGCCAGCTCTAATCTTTTCACAGTGACTCACTTGGTGATGATACCCTGCTCATCAAGCTGTTCAGTCCAGATCCTCTCTGCTTTCGCCTTGGTCAACATATCAAGAGACTCTCTCCTGTGTTCCTGTTAAGACTTGCTTGGCTGATGTCCCTTCTGGTTCCTGATCCTGCTTGCTGTTCCAGTACGCTGATTCTCCGGTTTCCTGATTTCCTGGCCTGTTCTGAAGTATGCTGATCCCTGGCTCCCTGACGTCCTGGTTTGTCTGACTATCTGTTCCGGTTACCAAACTCTGGCTATGTTTTGACTATGTTTGCTCTGTTTACCTTTTACCATTATTATTATTATTAAACAGTGTGATTTTTTACTGCACTTCTGTCTCAGTCTGATTCATGGTTCCTGACAGTTATGTACAGAGTGCAGAGTTCAGGAGTGTGTTATGTACAGAGTACAGGGTTCAGGAGTGCGCTACGTACAGGGTTCAGGGATGTGTTACATTCAGAGTGCAGGGTTCAGGGGTGTGCTACGTGCAGGGTTCAGGGGTGCACTAGATACAGAGTAAAGGGTTTAGGGTTGCACTAGGGTTCAGGAATATGCTTTGCACAGTGTGCAACATCTCATTTCTACCATTCCTCCTGGGTTTTGACCTCTGCACCCACCACTCTCCTCCTATAACCCACCTCTGCACACATCTGCCTTCACAGCCCTAACCCACCCCAAGCTTCCTCACATCTGTACTCTCTCCTACCTTCCTACCTGGCCCCCAGCTCTAGTACCTCCCCATATAGACAGCTCCTCCCTGTATATTGAGCTACCGTTAGTACCTCCCTGTGCAGGTTAAACTTTATGTTCAGCACCAGTACCTGTGTGTCAGGGGTACTCACCAGGGCCGAGATGCTGAGAGCGGCTCCCCTTGCAGCTGAGTGCGCTATACCCCTGGAGGTGGCACAGAGGGTATCGGGCACAGAGAGGCACGGGTCGCCAGGCACTAGTAGGAGCCTGCGTGTTGAACTTCTGTCTGGTAGTAGTCCGTGCAGGGTACACCCGGACGGTGATCAGCAGAGGAATCAGACTGGGGCTCCAACACCTTGGACCTGAAGTAGATAACTGGAACAAGTATGTAGAGAAGCCAGGGGGTCAAACACAGCAAGCCGGTAGGAAGAAAGTCCGTTTAAACAAGCCAAGGTCATACACAGGAATCAATCAATAGGAGAGTCCAAGACAGGCCGGGGGTCAAACACTGGAGCAGGCAGTAGCGAAGTCTTTAAAGAGAAGCCGGGGGTCAAACACTGGAGCAGACTGAAGAGGAATCCGTTAAGCAAGCCGAGGTCAAGGTGCAGGAGAAGTTCAAGGATGGTCAAGGAAATCCGGGTCACAACAGGCAGGAGTCAATAGTAGAACAAGGAACAGGAACACAGAAGCTGAAATGACAAACCAGCAATAAGCCAGAGAGCTGGGCTGCCTTTTATAGGGCTAATAGGGGAACCCACGCGTGCGGCTAAGATGCGTACGTGCGTACGTGCTTACGCCGTTTCGCCGTTTCGCCGTTTCGCCGTCCGCTGACTTGCACGTCTATGTGCGCCGTTACGCCGTGACGCGGTCTGCTGAATCGTGTACCCGCATACGCCTATTAGCCATTCTGCCACGCAGGCGTACAGGGAAATGCCGGTACTGGCAAACAAAGTTTCTGTTATTCCTCTGACACTGTGTTCAGTTCTGCCCTATATGTCTTATTTCACCATCAAAACCATCAGCACAAAAAGAAGGCTTTAACAACACTCCCTCTCTTTATCGCCACTAAGGGATGAAGCAAGCCCACAAAAGGCTGCCCTCAGCATGTAGCCCACTGGATGGAAAAGAAACGTAGCTGCCGGAGCTGTCAGGAACTACCGCCACTAACAGCTATGCTGGCCCGCTCATGATTGCGCTCAGCTCACACAGAGCCGGTGCTGCTGGATGGACTGAGGAGGAGAGAAAGCGAGAAATGTTTATTCTTGTTCCCTAGGAGACTGATTGGCCCCGCATTTGCTCACACAAAGCCAGCACCACTCGTGGGGCTGAGGAGGAGGATGTTTACTCTTGCTGCCTGGGAGACCTGAACAGACAGCAGTGAGAAAGAGAGGTGGTGGCCAGCAGTCGCTGTGTGGGCCACATCACAGGGCCTGGCGGGCTGGATTCAGCCCACGGGTCTTGTGTTTGCCACCTGTGATGTAGAACTACAAGTCCTTGACCACTGTAATTCAGTTTCTCTGCTTCTGCAGAACTACAGCTTTTAAGTCAGTGATTTGTCTCCTGTTTTTATAAAACTAAAAGTTCCAACACACTGTACCATTTCCATAAAACCTTTTCCTTGTTTTATTCACAAATAGTGAATAAAACTGTAAAGTCCAATTAATGGCAAATGAATCAGATAAGCTAACAACAACAAATAATTTTTCATATTGAAAACAAATTATGCTAGTAATGGTTCTTTTTTTTGTTTAATATGTTTTTATTGAAAAAGGAATGCAGATACAGAAAATAAAGCACTTAGAAAATAAGTCATTGTTTTAACAGTCAGAGAGGACAAACGCAAGGACTTTCCAAGTACATTAGGTATAATCATCACATGAAATAACAGTGAGGGCCAGCAACAGTTGATGAAAAAAACAAATCAAAAGGAAAATGACATTGGGCCCTGAGATATGTATGATTCTAGGTGAGTCCTTCAGTCAGAAAGCTTCATATTAACAATTGACTGAGTAATCAAAACATTATAAAATTGACAACAGTTTAAAAGTAAAAGAGAGGGGGAAACATGAGAAGAGAGGGAGAAGTGGGAAGGGAGAGAGAGGGGTATGGAGAGAGGGAAAAAAGGTCAGGTAGGTAGACTGGCAGACATGGCAACACAATTAAGTTTAGAGCAATTACAAGTAGTTTTCTGAAATCCCAGAGGGGGGTGAACCCTCCACTGTCAGTAAAAATGAAATAACTGGTTAGGTGGGAGAACAATTTAGGAAGCCTGGGTAACCTGGGGGCTCGAAGAGATGATATCCTTGTAACAAGGGGTGTTGAGGAACGAAGACCAGGGGGCCCAAGTTACAGTATATTGTTTAGTAGTGTCTCTTGCAATATGGGTAAGTTCTTCCATGAGGCTTACTTCGGATACTTTTTGCAGCCAAGACGTCATGGATGGAATTGTAGGTTGACCCCAAAGGGTGGGAATGAGAGCCTTGGCTGTATTTAGGAGATGTGGAATAAGTGAACGTTTTTATCTTCCTATGGGTCTTTGAGGTATTGTAGAATAGAACTGTCCATGGATCAGGAGAAATATTGACTTTGGTAATCTGGTGGATCAAATCAATCACCTTAGACCAGAAAGGACGAATGAGAGGGCAGGACCACCAGATGTGGGCATGGGTAGCATAATTTCCACAGTTCCTCCAACATAGTGGTGAGTTGGTAGGGAACATACGATAAAGTTTAACAGGTATATGGTGCCATCTGGTGAGAAGTCTGAAATTAGCTTTGGCCATAGAGGAAGCAAGTGAAAATAAATGTGTAAGTTGGAGAACTTTGTCCTTTTTCTTGACGGTGATTTTGAAACCCAAGTCAAGCTCCCACTTGGTCAGGTAAGATGGACATGTAGGACTCTGCAATTCAATAAGAGCCTTATAAAACTGGGATATACAATGTATAGGGGGATCCAGTGGTGGAATTACCAGGGTCGCAACAGTTGCACTTGCGACAGGGCTCGACATTCCGCCACTGTCGGGGGGCCCAGCGGGGTTGCTATTCACACATGGCTCTGAGCGGAGCTCGTGTCTGTCATGGAACAGTAGCACAGAGACACCGGCATTAACGTTCTATTTGCCCATACGTCTTCTCTGGCAGGGAATGAGAGAGGACACAGCTGAGCTCACTGGTCTCCTTGCTCCCCCCTCCCCTCTCCTGTGTGTTCCGCGGGAAATGTGAGCTCCTTAGCTTCACACTTGACTACCCGCGGAGCACACAGGAGGGGGGAGGGGGGAGAAGGGGGAGCAGTGAGATCAGCTGTGTCATCCCCTGCCAGAGAGGATGGACGGGCAAATAGAATGTTAATGCCGGTGTCTCTGTGCTACTGTTCCATGACAGACACGAGCTCCGCTCAAAGCTGTGCTATCATGAGAAGGCAGATGGCACTGATGGAAATTTATAGCATTCACTGATGAGCACTGATAGGAGGTACTGATGGGCACTGATAGAAGGCACTGATGGGCACTGATAGAAGGCACTGATAAGCACTGATAGGAGGCACTGATGGGCACTGATAGAAGGCACTGATGAGCACTGATGGGCACTGATAGAAGGCACTGATGAGCACTGATAGGCACTGATAGAAGGAACTAATGAGCACTGATAGAAGGCACTGATGAGCACTAATAGAAGGCACTGATGGGCACTGATAGAAGGCACTGATGAGCACTGATAAAAGGCACTGATGGGCACTAATAGAAGGCACTGATGAGCACTGATAGAAGGCACTGATGGGCACTGATAGAAGAAACTGATGAGCACTGATAGAAGGCACTAATGGGCACTGACAGAAGGCACTGATGGGAACTGATAGAAGGCACTGATGGGCACTGATAGAAGGCACTGATGAGCACTGATAGAAGGCATTGAAAGGGCACTGATAGAAGAAACTGATGAGCACTGATAGAAGGCACTAATGGGCACTAACAGAAGGCACTGATGGGCACTGATAGAAGGCACTGATGGGCACTGATAGAAGGCACTGCTGGACACTGATAGAAGGCACTGAGGAATACTGATAGAAGGCACTGATGGGCACTGATAGAAGGCACTAATGGGCATTGATAGGAGGAATTTATGGGCACTGATAGGAGGCACTAATGGGCACTGATAGGAGGAATTTATGGGCACTAACGTGCACTGATGGGAGGCACTAATGGGCACTGATAGAAGGCACTAAAGGGCACTGATAGCTAGCACTAATGGGCACTGATAGGAGGCACTGATAAAAGGCACTGATGGGCACTGATAGAAGGCACTAATGGGCTCTGATAGGAGGCACTAATGGTCACTGATAGAAGGTACTGATGGAGACTGATAGAAGGCACTGATGGGCACTGATAGGAGGCACTAATGGGCACTGATAGGAGGCATTTATGGGCACTGATAGGAGGCACTGATGGGCACTGATAGGAGGAATGTATGGGCACCAATGTGCACTGATGGGAGGCACTGATGGGCACTGATAGAAGGCACTGATGGGCACTGATAGGCTGAATTTATGGGCACTGATAGGAGGCACTGATGGGCACTGATAGGAGGAATGTATGGGCACCAATGTGCACTGATGGGAGGCACTGATGGACAATGATAGAAGGCACTGATGAGCACTGATAGGAGGCACTGATGGGCACTGATAGGCTGAATTTATGGGCACTGATAGGAGGCACTAATGGGCACTGATAGGAGGAATTTATGGGCACCAACGTGCACTGTTGAAAGGCACTGATGGGCACTGATAGAAGGCACTAATGGGCACTGACAGCTGGCACTAATGGGCACTGATAGGAGGCACTGATAAAAGGCACTGATGGGCACTGATAGGAGGCACTGATGGGCACTGATAGAAGGCACTGATGAGCACTGATAGGCACTGATAGAAGGAACTGATGAGCACCGATAAAAGGCACTGAGGGGCACTGATAGAAGGCACTGATGAGCACTGATGGAAGGCACTGATGGGCACTGATAGAAGACACTGATGAACACTGATAGAAGGCACTAAAGGGGAATTAATAGAAGGCACTGATGGGAACTGATAGAAGGCACTGATGGGCACTAAAAGAAGACACTGATGGACACTGATAGAAGGCATTGATGAATATTGATAGAAGGCACTAATGGGCACTGATAGAAGGCACTAATGGGCACTGATAGGCTGAATTTATGGGTAGTGATAGGAGGCACTAATGGGCACTGATAGGAGGAATTTATGGGCATCAACGTGCACTGTTGGAAGGCACTGATGGGCACTGATAGAAGGCACTAATGGGCACTGACAGCTGGCACTAATGGGCACTGATAGGAGGCACTGATAAAAGGCACTGATGGGCACTGATAGAAGGCACTAATGGGCACTGATAGGAGGTACTAATGGTCACTGATAGAAGGCACTGATGGACACTGATAGAAGGTACTGATGGAGACTGATTGAAGGCATTGATGGGCACTGATAGGAGGCACTAATGGGCACTGATAGGAGGCATTTATAGGCACTGATAGGGGGCACTGATGGGCACTGATAGGAGGAATTTATGGGCACCAATGTGCACTGATGGGAGGAACTGATGGGCACTGATAGAAGGCACTAATGGTCACTGATAGAAGGCACTGATGAGCACTGATAGGAGGAACTGATGGCCACTGATAGAAGGCACTGATGAGCACTGATAGGCACTGATAGAAGGAACTGATGAGCACCGATAGAAGGCACTGATGAGCACTGATAAAAGGCACTGATGGGCACTGATAGAAGGCACTGATGAGCACTGATAGATGGCACTGATGGGCACTGATAGAAGGCACTGATGAGCACTGATAGAAGGCACTGATGGGCACTGATAGAAGGCACTGATGAGCACTGATAGAAGGCACTGATGGGCACTGATAGAAGGCACTGATGTGCACTGATAGAAGACACTGATGAGCACTGATAGAAGGCACTAATGGGCACTGATAGAAGGTACTGATGGGAACTGATAGAAGGCACTGATTGACACTGATAGAAGGCACTGATGGACACTGATTGAAGGCATTGATGGGCACTGATAGGAGGCACTAATGGGCACTGATAGGAGGCATTTATGGGCACTGATAGGAGGCACTGATGGGCACTGATAGGAGGAATTTATGGGCACCAATGTGCACTGATGGGAGGCACTGATGGGCACTGATAGAAGGCAATTATGGGCACTAATAGAAGGCACTGATGAGCACCTATAGGAGGCACAGATGGGCACTGATAGAAGGCACTGATGAGCACTGATAGGAGGCACTGATGGGCACTGATAGAAGGCACTGATGAGCACTGATAGAAGGCACTTATGGGCACTGATAGAAGGCACTGATGGACACTGATAGGCACTGATAGAAGGAACTACTGAGCACCGATAGAAGACACTGATGAGCACTGATAAAAGCCACTGATAGAAGGCACTGAAGAACACTGATAGAAGGCACTGATGGGCACTGATAGAAGGCACTGATGAGCACTGATAGAAGGCACTGATGGGCACTGATAGAAGGCACTGATGTGCACTGATAGAAGACCCTGATGAGCACTAATAGAAGGCACTAATGGGCACTGATAGAAGGCACTGATGGGAAGTGATAGAAGGCACTGATGGGCACTGATAGAAGGCACTGATGAGCACTGATAGAAGGCACTGATGGGCACTGATAGAAGGCACTAATGGGCACTGATAGCTGGCACTAATGGGCACTGATAGGAGGTACTGATAAAAGGCACTGATGGGCACTGATAGAAGGCACTAATGGGCACTGATAGGAGGCACTAATGGTCACTGATAGAAGGCACTGATGGACACTGATAGAAGGCACTGATGGGCACTGATAGGAGGCACTAATGGGCACTGATAGGAGGCATTTATGGGCACTGACAGGAGGAACTGATAGGAGGAATTTATGGGCACCAATGTGCACTGATGGGAGGCACTGATGAGCGCTGATAGGAGGCACTGATGGGCACTAATAGAAGGCACTGATGAGCACCGATAGGAGGCACTGATGGGCACTGATAGAAGGCACTGATGAGCACTGATAGGAGGCACTGATGGGCACTGATAGAAGGCACTGATGAGCACTGATAGAAGGCACTTATGGGCACTGATAGAAGGCACTGATGGACACTGATAGGCACTGATAGAAGGAACTACTGAGCACCGATAGAAGACACTGATGAGCACTGATAAAAGCCACTGATAGAAGGCACTGAAGAACACTGATAGAAGGCACTGATGGGCACTGATAGAAGGCACTGATGAGCACTGATAGAAGGCACTGATGGGCACTGATAGAAGGCACTGATGTGCACTGATAGAAGACCCTGATGAGCACTAATAGAAGGCACTAATGGGCACTGATAGAAGGCACTGATGGGAAGTGATAGAAGGCACTGATGGGCACTGATAGAAGGCACTGATGAGCACTGATAGAAGGCACTGATGGGCACTGATAGAAGGCACTAATGGGCACTGATAGCTGGCACTAATGGGCACTGATAGGAGGTACTGATAAAAGGCACTGATGGGCACTGATAGAAGGCACTAATGGGCACTGATAGGAGGCACTAATGGTCACTGATAGAAGGCACTGATGGACACTGATAGAAGGCACTGATGGGCACTGATAGGAGGCACTAATGGGCACTGATAGGAGGCATTTATGGGCACTGACAGGAGGAACTGATAGGAGGAATTTATGGGCACCAATGTGCACTGATGGGAGGCACTGATGAGCGCTGATAGGAGGCACTGATGGGCACTAATAGAAGGCACTGATGAGCACTGATAGGAGGCACTGATGGGCACTGATAGAAAGCACTGATGAGCACTGATAGGAGGCACTGATGGGCACTGATAGGAGGAATTTATGGGCACCAATGTGCACTGATGGGATGCACTGATGGGCACTGATAGAAGGCACTGATGAGCACTGATAGGAGGCACTGATGGGCACTGATAGGCTGAATTTATGGGCACTGATAGGAGGCACTAATGGGCACTGATAGGAGGAATTTATGGGCACCAACGTGCACTGTTGAAAGGCACTGATGGGCACTGATAGAAGGCACTAATGGGCACTGACAGCTGGCACTAATGGGCACTGATAGGAGGCACTGATAAAAGGCACTGATGGGCACTGATAGGAGGCACTGATGGGCACTGATAGAAGGCACTGATGAGCACTGATAGGCACTGATAGAAGGAACTGATGAGCACCGATAAAAGGCACTGAGGGGCACTGATAGAAGGCACTGATGAGCACTGATGGAAGGCACTGATGGGCACTGATAGAAGACACTGATGAACACTGATAGAAGGCACTAAAGGGGAATTAATAGAAGGCACTGATGGGAACTGATAGAAGGCACTGATGGGCACTAAAAGAAGACACTGATGGACACTGATAGAAGGCATTGATGAATATTGATAGAAGGCACTAATGGGCACTGATAGAAGGCACTAATGGGCACTGATAGGCTGAATTTATGGGTAGTGATAGGAGGCACTAATGGGCACTGATAGGAGGAATTTATGGGCATCAACGTGCACTGTTGGAAGGCACTGATGGGCACTGATAGAAGGCACTAATGGGCACTGACAGCTGGCACTAATGGGCACTGATAGGAGGCACTGATAAAAGGCACTGATGGGCACTGATAGAAGGCACTAATGGGCACTGATAGGAGGTACTAATGGTCACTGATAGAAGGCACTGATGGACACTGATAGAAGGTACTGATGGAGACTGATTGAAGGCATTGATGGGCACTGATAGGAGGCACTAATGGGCACTGATAGGAGGCATTTATAGGCACTGATAGGGGGCACTGATGGGCACTGATAGGAGGAATTTATGGGCACCAATGTGCACTGATGGGAGGAACTGATGGGCACTGATAGAAGGCACTAATGGTCACTGATAGAAGGCACTGATGAGCACTGATAGGAGGAACTGATGGCCACTGATAGAAGGCACTGATGAGCACTGATAGGCACTGATAGAAGGAACTGATGAGCACCGATAGAAGGCACTGATGAGCACTGATAAAAGGCACTGATGGGCACTGATAGAAGGCACTGATGAGCACTGATAGATGGCACTGATGGGCACTGATAGAAGGCACTGATGAGCACTGATAGAAGGCACTGATGGGCACTGATAGAAGGCACTGATGAGCACTGATAGAAGGCACTGATGGGCACTGATAGAAGGCACTGATGTGCACTGATAGAAGGCACTGATGAGCACTGATAGAAGGCACTGATGGGCACTGATAGAAGGCACTGATGGACAATGATAGAAGGCACTGATGGACACTGATAGAAGGCACTGATGGGCACTGATAGGAGGCACTAATGGGCACTGATAGGAGGCATTTGTGGGCACTGATAGGAGGCACTGATGGGCACTGATAGGAGGAATTTATGGGCCCAAATGTGCACTGATGGGAGGCACTGATGGGCACTGATAGGAGGCACTGATGGGCACTGATAGAAGGCACTAATGGGCTCTGATAGGAGGCACTAATGGTCACTGATAGAAGGTACTGATGGAGACTGATAGAAGGCACTGATGGGCACTGATAGGAGGCACTAATGGGCACTGATAGGAGGCATTTATGGGCACTGATAGGAGGCACTGATGGGCACTGATAGGAGGAATGTATGGGCACCAATGTGCACTGATGGGAGGCACTGATGGGCACTGATAGAAGGCACTGATGGGCACTGATAGGCTGAATTTATGGGCACTGATAGGAGGCACTGATGGGCACTGATAGGAGGAATGTATGGGCACCAATGTGCACTGATGGGAGGCACTGATGGACAATGATAGAAGGCACTGATGAGCACTGATAGGAGGCACTGATGGGCACTGATAGGCTGAATTTATGGGCACTGATAGGAGGCACTAATGGGCACTGATAGGAGGAATTTATGGGCACCAACGTGCACTGTTGAAAGGCACTGATGGGCACTGATAGAAGGCACTAATGGGCACTGACAGCTGGCACTAATGGGCACTGATAGGAGGCACTGATAAAAGGCACTGATGGGCACTGATAGGAGGCACTGATGGGCACTGATAGAAGGCACTGATGAGCACTGATAGGCACTGATAGAAGGAACTGATGAGCACCGATAAAAGGCACTGAGGGGCACTGATAGAAGGCACTGATGAGCACTGATGGAAGGCACTGATGGGCACTGATAGAAGACACTGATGAACACTGATAGAAGGCACTAAAGGGGAATTAATAGAAGGCACTGATGGGAACTGATAGAAGGCACTGATGGGCACTAAAAGAAGACACTGATGGACACTGATAGAAGGCATTGATGAATATTGATAGAAGGCACTAATGGGCACTGATAGAAGGCACTAATGGGCACTGATAGGCTGAATTTATGGGTAGTGATAGGAGGCACTAATGGGCACTGATAGGAGGAATTTATGGGCATCAACGTGCACTGTTGGAAGGCACTGATGGGCACTGATAGAAGGCACTAATAGGCACTGACAGCTGGCACTAATGGGCACTGATAGGAGGCACTGATAAAAGGCACTGATGGGCACTGATAGAAGGCACTAATGGGCACTGATAGGAGGTACTAATGGTCACTGATAGAAGGCACTGATGGACACTGATAGAAGGCACTGATGGGCACTGATAGGAGGCACTAATGGGCACTGATAGGAGGCATTTATGGGCACTGACAGGAGGCATTTATAGGCACTGATAGGGGGCACTGATGGGCACTGATAGGAGGAATTTATGGGCACCAATGTGCACTGATGGGAGGAACTGATGGGCACTGATAGAAGGCACTAATGGTCACTGATAGAAGGCACTGATGAGCACTGATAGGAGGAACTGATGGCCACTGATAGAAGGCACTGATGAGCACTGATAGGCACTGATAGAAGGAACTGATGAGCACCGATAGAAGGCACTGATGAGCACTGATAAAAGGCACTGATGGGCACTGATAGAAGGCACTGATGAGCACTGATAGATGGCACTGATGGGCACTGATAGAAGGCACTGATGAGCACTGATAGAAGGCACTGATGGGCACTGATAGAAGGCACTGATGAGCACTGATAGAAGGCACTGATGGGCACTGATAGAAGGCACTGATGTGCACTGATAGAAGACACTGATGAGCACTGATAGAAGGCACTAATGGGCACTGATAGAAGGTACTGATGGGAACTGATAGAAGGCACTGATTGACACTGATAGAAGGCACTGATGGACACTGATTGAAGGCATTGATGGGCACTGATAGGAGGCACTAATGGGCACTGATAGGAGGCATTTATGGGCACTGATAGGAGGCACTGATGGGCACTGATAGGAGGAATTTATGGGCACCAATGTGCACTGATGGGAGGCACTGATGGGCACTGATAGAAGGCAATTATGGGCACTAATAGAAGGCACTGATGAGCACCTATAGGAGGCACAGATGGGCACTGATAGAAGGCACTGATGAGCACTGATAGGAGGCACTGATGGGCACTGATAGAAGGCACTGATGAGCACTGATAGAAGGCACTTATGGGCACTGATAGAAGGCACTGATGGACACTGATAGGCACTGATAGAAGGAACTACTGAGCACCGATAGAAGACACTGATGAGCACTGATAAAAGCCACTGATAGAAGGCACTGAAGAACACTGATAGAAGGCACTGATGGGCACTGATAGAAGGCACTGATGAGCACTGATAGAAGGCACTGATGGGCACTGATAGAAGGCACTGATGTGCACTGATAGAAGACCCTGATGAGCACTAATAGAAGGCACTAATGGGCACTGATAGAAGGCACTGATGGGAAGTGATAGAAGGCACTGATGGGCACTGATAGAAGGCACTGATGAGCACTGATAGAAGGCACTGATGGGCACTGATAGAAGGCACTAATGGGCACTGATAGCTGGCACTAATGGGCACTGATAGGAGGTACTGATAAAAGGCACTGATGGGCACTGATAGAAGGCACTAATGGGCACTGATAGGAGGCACTAATGGTCACTGATAGAAGGCACTGATGGACACTGATAGAAGGCACTGATGGGCACTGATAGGAGGCACTAATGGGCACTGATAGGAGGCATTTATGGGCACTGACAGGAGGAACTGATAGGAGGAATTTATGGGCACCAATGTGCACTGATGGGAGGCACTGATGAGCGCTGATAGGAGGCACTGATGGGCACTAATAGAAGGCACTGATGAGCACTGATAGGAGGCACTGATGGGCACTGATAGAAAGCACTGATGAGCACTGATAGGAGGCACTGATGGGCACTGATAGGAGGAATTTATGGGCACCAATGTGCACTGATGGGATGCACTGATGGGCACTGATAGAAGGCATTGATGGGCACTGATAGAAGGCACTGATGAGCACTGATAGAATGCACTGATGGGCACTGATAGAAGGCACTAATGAGCACTGATGAGTACTGATAGAAGGCAGAGATGGGCACTGATAGAAGTCACTGATGAGCACTGATAGAAGGCACTGATGGGCACTGATAGAAGGCACTGATGTGCACTGATAGAAGACACTGATGAGCACTGATAGAAGGCACTAATGGGCACTGATAGAAGGCACTGATAGGAACTGATAGAAGGCACTGATGGGCACTGATAGAAGGCACTGATGGGCAATGATAGAAGGCACTGATGGGCACTGATAGAAGGCACTAATGAACACTGATAGCTGGCACTAATGGACACTGATAGGAGGCACTGATAAAACGCACTGATGGGCACTGATAGAAGGCACTAATGGGCACTGATAATAGGCACTAATGGTCACTGATAGAAGTTACTGATGGACACTGATAGAAGGCACTGATGGGCACTGATTGGAGGCACTAATGGGCACTGATAGGAGGCATTTATGGGCACTGATAGGAGGCACTAATGGGCACTGATAGGAGGAATTTATGGGCACCAATGTGCACTGATGGGAGGCACTGATGGGCACTGATAGAAGGCACTGATGGGCCCTGATAGAAGGCACTGATGAGCACAGATAGGAGGCACTGATGGGCACTGATAGAAGGCACTGATGGGCACTGATAGAAGGCACTGATGAGCACTGATAGGCACTGATAGAAGGAACTGATGAGCACCGATAGAAGGCACTGATGAGCACTGATAGAAGGCACTGATGGGCACTGATAGAAGGCACTGATGAGCACTGATGAGCACTGATAGAAGGCACTGGTGGGCACTGATAGAAGGCACTGATGAGCACTGATAGAAGGCACTAATGGGCACTGATAGAAGGCACTGATGGGAACTGATAGAAGGCACTGATGGGCACTGATAGAAGGCACTGATGGACAATGATAGAAGGCACTGATGGACACTGATAGAAGGCACTGATGGGCACTGATAGGAGGCACTAATGGGCACTGATAGGAGGCATTTGTGGGCACTGATAGGAGGCACTGATGGGCACTGATAGGAGGAATTTATGGGCCCAAATGTGCACTGATGGGAGGCACTGATGGGCACTGATAGGAGGCACTGATGGGCACTGATAGAAGACACTGATGAGCACTGATAGAAGGCACTAATGGGCACTGATAGAAGGCACTGATGGGAACTAATAGATGGCACTGATGGGCACTGACAGAAGGCACTGATGGACACTGATAGAAGGCACTGATGGACACTGATAGGAGGCACTAATGGGCACTGATAGGAGGTATTTATGGGCACTGATAGGAGGCACTGATGGGCACTGATAGGAGGAATTTATGGGCACCAATGTGCACTGATGGGAGGCACTGATGGGCACTGATAGAAGGCACTTATGGGCACTAATAGAAGGCACTGATGAGAGCTGATAGGAGGCACAGATGGGCACTCATAGAAGGCACTGATGAGCACTGATAGAAGGCACTGATGGGCACTGATAGAAGGCAATGATTAACACTGATAGGCACTGATAGAAGGAACTGATGAGCACCGATAGAAGGCACTGATGAGCACTGATAAAAGCAACTGATGGGCACTGATAGAAGGCACTGAAGAGCACTGATAGAAGGCACTGATGGGCACTGATAGAAGGCACTGATGAGCACTGATAGAAGGCACTGATGGGCACTGATAGAAGGCACTGATGTGCACTGATAGAAGACACTGATAAGCACTGATAGAAGGCACTAATGGGCATGTATAGAAGGCTCTGATGGGAACTGATAGAAGGCACTGATGGGCACTGATAGAAGGCACTAATGGGCACTGATAGCTGGCACTAATGGGCACTGATAGGAGGTACTGATAAAAGGCACTGATGGGCACTGATAGAAGGCACTAATGGGCACTGATAGGAGGTACTAATGGTCACTGATAGAAAGTACTGATGGACACTGATAGAAGGCACTGATGGGCACTGATAGGAGGCACTAATGGGCACTGATAGGAGGCATTTATGGGCACTGACAGGAGGCACTGATGGGCACTGATAGGAGGAATTTATGGGCACCAATGTGCACTGATGGGGGGCACTGATTGGCACTGATAGAAGGCACTGATGGGCACTGATAGAAGGCACTGATGAGCACTGATAGGAGGCACTGATAGAAAGCACTGATGAGCACTGATAGGAGGCACTGATGGGCACTGATAGGAGGAATTTATGGGCACCAATGTGCACTGATGGGATGCACTGATGGGCCCTGATAGAAGGCATTGATGGGCACTGATAGAAGGCACTGATGAGCACTCATAGGAGGCACTGATGGGCACTGATAGAAGGCACTGATGGGCACTGATAGAAGGCACTAATGAGCACTGATGAGCACTGATAGAAGGCACTGATGGGCACTGATAGAAGGCACTGATGAGCACTGATAGAAGGCACTGATGGGCACTGATATAAGGCACTGATGTGCACTGATAGAAGACACTGATGAGCACTGATAGAAGGCACTAATGGGCACTGATAGAAGGCACTGATAGGAACTAATAAAAGGCACTGATGGGCACTGATAGAAGGCACTGATGGGCACTGATAGAAGGCACTAATGAGCACTGATAGCTGGCACTAATGGACACTGATAGAAGGCACTAATGGACACTGATAGAAGGCACTAATGGTCACTGATAGAAGGCACTAATGGACACTGATAGAAGGCACTGATGGGCACTGATTGGGGGCAATAATGGGCACTGATAGGAGGCAATTATGGGCAATGATAGAAGGCACTGATGGGCACTGATAGGAGGAATTTATGGGCACCAATGTGCACTGATGGGAGGCACTGATGGGCACTGATAGAAGGCACTGATGGGCCCTGATAGAAGGCACTGATGAGCACAGTAAGGAGGCACTGATGGGCACTGATAGAAGGCACTGATGAGCACTGATAGGAGGCACTGATGGGCACTGATAGAAGGCACTGATGAGCACTGATAGGAGGCACTGATAGGTGGAATTTATGGGCACCAATGTGCACTGATGGGAGGCACTGATGGGCACTGATAGAAGGCACTGATGGGCCCTGATAGAAGGCACTGATGAGCACAGATAGGAGGCACTGATGGGCACTGATAGAAGGCACTGATGAGCACTGATAGGAGGCACTAATGGGCACTGATAGAAGGCACTGATGAGCACTGATAGGAGGCACTGATAGGAGGAATTTATGGGCACCAATGTGCACTGATGGGAGGCACTGATCGGCACTGATAGAAGGCACTGATGGGCACTGATAGAAGGCACTGATGAGCACTGATAGGAGTCACTGATGGTCACTGATAGAAGGCACTGATGAGCACTGATAGGAGGCACTGATGGGCACTGATAGAAGGCACTGATGAGCACTGATAGAAGGCACTGATGGGCAGTGATAGAAGGCACTGATGAGCACTGATAGAAGGCACTGATGAGCACCGATAGAAGGCACTGATGAGCACTGATAGAAGGCACTGATGGGCACTGATAGAAGGCACGGATGAGTAGTGATGAGCACTGATAGAAGGCACTGGTGGGCACTGATAGAAGGCACTGATGAGCACTGATAGAAGGCACTGATGGGCACTGATAGAAGGCACTGATGTGCACTGATAGAAGACACTGATGAGCACTGATAGAGGGCACTAATGGGCACTGATAGAAGGCACTGATGGGAACTGATAGAAGGCACTGATGGGTACTGATAGAAGGCACTGATGGACACTGATAGAAGGAACTGATGGGCACTGATAGGAGGCACTAATGGGCACTGATAAGAGGCATTTATGGGCACTGATATGAGGCACTGATGGGCACTGATAGGAGGAATTTATGGGCACCAATGTGCACTGATGGGAGGCACTGATGGGTACTGATAGAAGGCACTGATGAACACTGATAGGAGGCACTGATGGGCACTGATAGGAGGAATTTATGGGCACCAATGTGCACTGATGGGAGGCACTGATGGGCACTGATAGAAGGCACTGATGGGCACTGATAAAAGGCACTGATGGGCACTGATAGAAGGCACTGCTGAGCACTGATAGGAGGCACTGATGGCACTGATAGAAGGCACTGATGAGCACTGATAGGCACTGATAGAAGGAAATGATGAGCAACGATAGAAGGCACTGATGAGCACTGATAGAAGGCACTGATGGGCACTGATAGAAGGCACTGATGAGCACTGATGAGCACTGATAGAAGGCACTGATGGACACTGATAGAAGGCACTGATGAGCACTGATGAGCACTGATAGAAGGCACTGATGTGCACTGATAGAAGACACTGATGAGCACTGATAGAAGGCACTAATGGGCACTGATAGAAGGCACTGATGGGAACTGATAGATGGCACTGATGGGCACTGATAGAAGGCACTGATGGACACTGATAGAAGGCACTGATGGACACTGATAGAAGGCACTGATGGGCACCGATAGGAGGCACTAATGGGCACTAATAGGAGGCATTTATGGGCACTGATAGGAGGCACTGATGGGTGCTGATAGGAGGAATTTATGGGCACCAATGTGCACTGATGGGAGGCACTGATGGGCACTGATAGAAGGCACTTAAGGGCACTGATAGAAGGCACTGATGAGCACTGATAGGAGGCACTGATGGGCTCTGATAGAAGGCACTGATGAGCACTGATAGGAGGCACTGATGGGCACTGAAAGAAGGCACTGATGAGCACTGATAGAAGGCACTGATGGGCACTGATAGAAGGCACTGATGAGCACTGATAGGCACTGATAGAAGGAACTGATGAGCACTGATAGGAGGCACTGATGGGCACTGAAAGAAGGCACTGATGAGCACTGATAGAAGGCACTGATGAGCACTGATAGAAGGCACTGATGGGCACTGACAGAAGGCACGGATGAGTAGTGATGAGCACTGATAGAAGGCACTGGTGGGCACTGATAGAAGGCACTGATGAGCACTGATAGAAGGCACTGATGGGCACTGATAGAAGGCACTGATGTGCACTGATAGAAGACACTGATGAGCACTGATAGAGGGCACTAATGGGCACTGATAGAAGGCACTGATGGGAACTGATAGAAGGCACTGATGGGTACTGATAGAAGGCACTGATGGACACTGATAGAAGGAACTGATGGGCACTGATAGGAGGCACTAATGGGCACTGATAAGAGGCATTTATGGGCACTGATATGAGGCACTGATGGGCACTGATAGAAGGCACTGATGAGCACTGATAGGCACTGATAGAAGGAACTGATGAGCACTGATAGGAGGCACTGATGAGCACTGATAGAAGGCAGTGATGGGCACTGATAGAATTCACTGATGAGCACTGATAGAAGGCACTGATTTGCACTGATAGAAGACACTGATGAGCACTGATAGAAGGCACTAATGGGCACTGATAGAAGGCACTGATGGGAACTGATAGAAGGCACTGATGGACACTGATAGAAGGCACTGATGAGCACTGATAGGAGGCACTGATGGGCACTGATGAAAGGCACTGATGAGCACTGATAGGAGGCACTGATGGGCACTGATAGGAGGAATTTATGGGCACCAATGTGCACTGATGGGAGGCACTGATGGCCACTGATAGAAGGCACTGATGGGCACTGATAGAAGGCACTGATGGGCACTGATAGAAGGCACTGATGAGCACTTATAGGCACTGATAGAAGGAACTGATGAGCATCAATAGAAGGCACTGATGAGCACTGATAGAAGGCACTGATGGGCACTGCTAGAAGGCACTGATGAGCACTGATGGGAGTCACTAATGGGTACTGATAGAAGACATTGATGAGCACTGATAGGAGGCACTGATAGGCACTGATAGAAGGCACTGATGAGCACTGATAGAAGGCACTGATCGGCACTGATAGAAGGCACTGATGTGCACTGCTAGAAGACACTGATGAGCACTGATAGAAAGCACTAATGGGCACTGATAGAGGGCACTGATGGGAACTGATAGAAGGCACTGATGGGCACGGATAGAAGGCACTGATGGACACTGATAGAAGGCACCGATGGACACTGATAGAAGGCACTGATGGGCACTGATAGGAGGCACTAATGGGCACTGATAGGAGGCATTTATGGGCACTGATAGGAGGCACTGATGGGTGCTGATAGGAGGAATTTATGGGCACCAATGTGCACTGATGGGGGGCACTGATTGGCACTGATAGAAGGCACTGATGGGCACTGATAGAAGGCACTGATGAGCACTGATAGGAGGCACTGATGGGCACTGATAGGAGGAATTTATGGTCACCAATGTGCACTGATGGGATGCACTGATGGGCACTGATAGAAGGCATTGATGGGCACTGATAAAAGGCACTGATGAGCACTCATAGGAGGCACTGATGGGCACTGATAGAAGGCACTGATGGGCACTGATAGAAGGCACTAATGAGCACTGATGAGCACTGATGGGCACTGATAGAAGGCACTGATGAGCACTGATAGAAGGCACTGATGGGCACTGATATAAGGCACTGATGTGCACTGATAGAAGACACTGATGAGCACTGATAGAAGGCACTAATGGGCACTGATAGAAGGCACTGATAGGAACTAATAAAAGGCACTGATGGGCACTGATAGAAGGCACTGATGGGCACTGATAGAAGGCACTAATGAGCACTGATAGCTGGCACTAATGGACACTGATAGGAGGCATTGATAAAAGGCACTGATGGGCACTGATAGAAGGCACTAATGGGCACTGATAGGAGGCACTAATGGTCACTGATAGAAGGCACTAATGGACACTGATAGAAGGCACTGATGGGCACTGATTGGGGGCAATAATGGGCACTGATAGGAGGCAATTATGGGCAATGATAGGAGGCACTGATGGGCACTGATACGAGGAATTTATGGGCACCAATGTGCACTGATGGGAGGCACTGATGGGCACTGATAGAAGGCACTGATGGGCCCTGATAGAAGACACTGATGAGCACAGATAGGAGGCACTGATGGGCACTGATAGAAGGCACTGATGAGCACTGATAGGAGGCACTGATGGGCACTGATAGAAGGCACTGATGAGCACTGAGAGAAGGCACTGATAGGTGGAATTTATGGGCACCAATGTGCACTGATGGGAGGCACTGATGGGCACTGATAGAAGGCACTGATGGGCCCTGATAGAAGGCACTGATGAGCACAGATAGGAGGCACTGATGGGCACTGATAGAAGGCACTGATGAGCACTGATAGGAGGCACTAATGGGCACTGATAGAAGGCACTGATGAGCACTGATAGGAGGCACTGATAGGAGGAATTTATGGGCACCAATGTGCACTGATGGGAGGCACTGATGGGCACTGATAGAAGGCACTGATGGGCACTGATAGAAGGCACTGATGAGCACTGATAGGAGTCACTGATGGTCACTGATAGAAGGCACTGATGAGCACTGATAGGAGGCACTGATGGGCACTGATAGAAGGCACTGATGAGCACTGATAGAAGGCACTGATGGGCACTGATAGAAGGCACTGATGGGCACTGATAGAAGGCACTGATGGGCACTGATAGAAGGCACTGATGAGCACTGATAGGCACTGATAGAAGGAACTGATGAGCACCGATAGAAGGCACTGATGAGCACTGATAGAAGGCACTGATGGGCACTGATAGAAGGCACGGATGAGCACTGATGAGCACTGATAGAAGGCACTGGTGGGCACTGATAGAAGGCACTGATGAGCACTGATAGAAGGCACTGATGGGCACTGATAGAAGGCACTGATGTGCACTGATAGAAGACACTGATGAGCACTGATAGAGGGCACTAATGGGCACTGATAGAAGGCACTGATGGGAACTGATAGAAGGCACTGATGGGTACTGATAGAAGGCACTGATGGACACTGATAGAAGGAACTGATGGGCACTGATAGGAGGCACTAATGGGCACTGATAAGAGGCATTTATGGGCACTGATAGGAGGCACTGATGGGCACTGATAGGAGGAATTTATGGGCACCAATGTGCACTGATGGGAGGCACTGATGTGCACTGATAGAAGGCACTGATGAACACTGATAGGAGGCACTGATGGGCACTGATAGGAGGAATTTATGGGCACCAATGTGCACTGATGGGAGGCACTGATGGGCACTGATAGAAGGCACTGATGGGCACTGATAGAAGGCACTGATGGGCACTGATAGAAGGCACTGATGAGCACTGATAGGAGGCACTGATGGCACTGATAGAAGGCACTGATGAGCACTGATAGGCACTGATAGAAGGAAATGATGAGCAACGATAGAAGGCACTGATGAGCACTGATAGAAGGCACTGATGAGCACTGATGAGCACTGATAGAAGGCACTGATGGACACTGATAGAAGGCACTGATGAGCACTGATGAGCACTGATAGAAGGCACTGATGTGCACTGATAGAAGACACTGATGAGCACTGATAGAAGGCACTAATGGGCACTGATAGAAGGCACTGATGGGAACTGATAGATGGCACTGATGGGCACTGATAGACACTGATAGAAGGCACTGATGGACACTGATAGAAGGCACTGATGGGCACCGATAGGAGGCACTAATGGGCACTGATAGGAGGCATTTATGGGCACTGATAGGAGGCACTGATGGGTGCTGATAGGAGGAATTTATGGGCACCAATGTGCACTGATGGGAGGCACTGATGGGCACTGATAGAAGGCACTTAAGGGCACTGATAGAAGGCACTGATGAGCACTGATAGGAGGCACTGATGGGCACTGATAGAAGGCACTGATGAGCACTGATAGGAGGCACTGATGGGCACTGAAAGAAGGCACTGATGAGCACTGATAGAAGGCACTGATGGGCACTGATAGAAGGCACTGATGAGCACTGATAGGCACTGATAGAAGGAACTGATGAGCACTGATAGAAGGCACTGATTTGCACTGATAGAAGACACTGATGAGCACTGATAGAAGGCACTAATGGGCACTGATAGAAGGCACTGATGGGAACTGATAGAAGGCACTGATGGACACTGATAGAAGGCTCTGATGAGCACTGATAGGAGGCACTGATGGGCACTGATAGAAGGCACTGATGAGCACTGATAGGAGGCACTGATGGGCACTGATAGGAGGAATTTATGGGCACCAATGTGCACTGATGGGAGGCACTGATGGCAACTGATAGAAGGCACTGATGGGCACTGATAGAAGACACTGATGGGCACTGATAGAAGGCACTGATGAGCACTTATAGGCACTGATAGAAGGAACTGATGAGCATCAATAGAAGGCACTGATGAGCACTGATAGAAGGCACTGATGGGCACTGATAGAAGGCACTGATGAGCACTGATGGGAGTCACTAATGGGTACTGATTGAAGACATTGATGAGCACTGATAGGAGGCACTGATAGGCACTGATAGAAGGCACTGATGAGCACTGATAGAAGGCACTGATCGGCACTGATAGAAGGCACTGATGTGCACTGCTAGAAGACACTGATGAGCACTGATAGAAAGCACTAATGGGCACTGATAGGAACTGATAGAAGGCACTGATGGGCACGGATAGAAGGCACTGATGGACACTGATAGAAGGCACTGATGGACACTGATAGAAGGCACTAATGGGCACTGATAGGAGGCACTAATGGGCACTGATAGGAGGCATTTATGGGCACTGATAGGAGGCACTGTTGGGCACTGATAGGAGGAATTTATGGGCACCAATGTGCACTGATGGGAGGCACTGATGGGCACTGATAGAAGGCACTGATGGGCCCTGATAGAAGGCACTGATAAGCACAGATAGGAGGCACTGATGGGCACTGATAGAAGGCACTGATGAGCACTGATAGGAGGCACTGATGGGCACTGATAGAAGGCACTGATGAGCACTGATAGGAGGCACTGATAGGAGTAATTTATGGGCACCAATGTGCACTGATGGAAGGCACTGATGGGCACTGATAGAAGGCACTGATGAGCACTGAAGGCACTGATGGGCACTGATGGAAGGCACTGATGGGCACTGATAAAAGGCACTGATGGGCACTGATAGAAGGCACTGCTGAGCACTGATAGGAGGCACTGATGGCACTGATAGAAGGCACTGATGAGCACTGATAGGCACTGATAGAAGGAAATGATGAGCAACGATAGAAGGCACTGATGAGCACTGATAGAAGGCACTGATGGGCACTGATAGAAGGCACTGATGAGCACTGATGAGCACTGATAGAAGGCACTGATGGACACTGATAGAAGGCACTGATGAGCACTGATGAGCACTGATAGAAGGCACTGATGTGCACTGATAGAAGACACTGATGAGCACTGATAGAAGGCACTAATGGGCACTGATAGAAGGCACTGATGGGAACTGATAGATGGCACTGATGGGCACTGATAGAAGGCACTGATGGACACTGATAGAAGGCACTGATGGACACTGATAGAAGGCACTGATGGGCACCGATAGGAGGCACTAATGGGCACTGATAGGAGGCATTTATGGGCACTGATAGGAGGCACTGATGGGTGCTGATAGGAGGAATTTATGGGCACCAATGTGCACTGATGGGAGGCACTGATGGGCACTGATAGAAGGCACTTAAGGGCACTGATAGAAGGCACTGATGAGCACTGATAGGAGGCACTGATGGGCTCTGATAGAAGGCACTGATGAGCACTGATAGGAGGCACTGATGGGCACTGAAAGAAGGCACTGATGAGCACTGATAGAAGGCACTGATGGGCACTGATAGAAGGCACTGATGAGCACTGATAGGCACTGATAGAAGGAACTGATGAGCACTGATAGGAGGCACTGATGGGCACTGAAAGAAGGCACTGATGAGCACTGATAGAAGGCACTGATGAGCACTGATAGAAGGCACTGATGGGCACTGATAGAAGGCACGGATGAGTAGTGATGAGCACTGATAGAAGGCACTGGTGGGCACTGATAGAAGGCACTGATGAGCACTGATAGAAGGCACTGATGGGCACTGATAGAAGGCACTGATGTGCACTGATAGAAGACACTGATGAGCACTGATAGAGGGCACTAATGGGCACTGATAGAAGGCACTGATGGGAACTGATAGAAGGCACTGATGGGTACTGATAGAAGGCACTGATGGACACTGATAGAAGGAACTGATGGGCACTGATAGGAGGCACTAATGGGCACTGATAAGAGGCATTTATGGGCACTGATATGAGGCACTGATGGGCACTGATAGAAGGCACTGATGAGCACTGATAGGCACTGATAGAAGGAACTGATGAGCACTGATAGGAGGCACTGATGAGCACTGATAGAAGGCAGTGATGGGCACTGATAGAATTCACTGATGAGCACTGATAGAAGGCACTGATTTGCACTGATAGAAGACACTGATGAGCACTGATAGAAGGCACTAATGGGCACTGATAGAAGGCACTGATGGGAACTGATAGAAGGCACTGATGGACACTGATAGAAGGCACTGATGAGCACTGATAGGAGGCACTGATGGGCACTGATAGAAGGCACTGATGAGCACTGATAGGAGGCACTGATGGGCACTGATAGGAGGAATTTATGGGCACCAATGTGCACTGATGGGAGGCACTGATGGCCACTGATAGAAGGCACTGATGGGCACTGATAGAAGGCACTGATGGGCACTGATAGAAGGCACTGATGAGCACTTATAGGCACTGATAGAAGGAACTGATGAGCATCAATAGAAGGCACTGATGAGCACTGATAGAAGGCACTGATGGGCACTGCTAGAAGGCACTGATGAGCACTGATGGGAGTCACTAATGGGTACTGATAGAAGACATTGATGAGCACTGATAGGAGGCACTGATAGGCACTGATAGAAGGCACTGATGAGCACTGATAGAAGGCACTGATCGGCACTGATAGAAGGCACTGATGTGCACTGCTAGAAGACACTGATGAGCACTGATAGAAAGCACTAATGGGCACTGATAGAGGGCACTGATGGGAACTGATAGAAGGCACTGATGGGCACGGATAGAAGGCACTGATGGACACTGATAGAAGGCACTGATGGACACTGATAGAAGGCACTGATGGGCACTGATAGGAGGCACTAATGGGCACTGATAGGAGGCATTTATGGGCACTGATAGGAGGCACTGATGGGTGCTGATAGGAGGAATTTATGGGCACCAATGTGCACTGATGGGGGGCACTGATTGGCACTGATAGAAGGCACTGATGGGCACTGATAGAAGGCACTGATGAGCACTGATAGGAGGCACTGATGGGCACTGATAGGAGGAATTTATGGGCACCAATGTGCACTGATGGGATGCACTGATGGGCACTGATAGAAGGCATTGATGGGCACTGATAAAAGGCACTGATGAGCACTCATAGGAGGCACTGATGGGCACTGATAGAAGGCACTGATGGGCACTGATAGAAGGCACTAATGAGCACTGATGAGCACTGATGGGCACTGATAGAAGGCACTGATGAGCACTGATAGAAGGCACTGATGGGCACTGATATAAGGCACTGATGTGCACTGATAGAAGACACTGATGAGCACTGATAGAAGGCACTAATGGGCACTGATAGAAGGCACTGATAGGAACTAATAAAAGGCACTGATGGGCACTGATAGAAGGCACTGATGGGCACTGATAGAAGGCACTAATGAGCACTGATAGCTGGCACTAATGGACACTGATAGGAGGCATTGATAAAAGGCACTGATGGGCACTGATAGAAGGCACTAATGGGCACTGATAGGAGGCACTAATGGTCACTGATAGAAGGCACTAATGGACACTGATAGAAGGCACTGATGGGCACTGATTGGGGGCAATAATGGGCACTGATAGGAGGCAATTATGGGCAATGATAGGAGGCACTGATGGGCACTGATAGGAGGAATTTATGGGCACCAATGTGCACTGATGGGAGGCACTGATGGGCACTGATAGAAGGCACTGATGGGCCCTGATAGAAGGCACTGATGAGCACAGATAGGAGGCACTGATGGGCACTGATAGAAGGCACTGATGAGCACTGATAGGAGGCACTGATGGGCACTGATAGAAGGCACTGATGAGCACTGATAGAAGGCACTGATAGGTGGAATTTATGGGCACCAATGTGCACTGATGGGAGGCACTGATGGGCACTGATAGAAGGCACTGATGGGCCCTGATAGAAGGCACTGATGAGCACAGATAGGAGGCACTGATGGGCACTGATAGAAGGCACTGATGAGCACTGATAGGAGGCACTAATGGGCACTGATAGAAGGCACTGATGAGCACTGATAGGAGGCACTGATAGGAGGAATTTATGGGCACCAATGTGCACTGATGGGAGGCACTGATGGGCACTGATAGAAGGCACTGATGGGCACTGATAGAAGGCACTGATGAGCACTGATAGGAGTCACTGATGGTCAATGATAGAAGGCACTGATGAGCACTGATAGGAGGCACTGATGGGCACTGATAGAAGGCACTGATGAGCACTGATAGAAGGCACTGATGGGCACTGATAGAAGGCACTGATGGGCACTGATAGAAGGCACTGATGGGCACTGATAGAAGGCACTGATGAGCACTGATAGGCACTGATAGAAGGAACTGATGAGCACCGATAGAAGGCACTGATGAGCACTGATAGAAGGCACTGATGGGCACTGATAGAAGGCACGGATGAGCACTGATGAGCACTGATAGAAGGCACTGGTGGGCACTGATAGAAGGCACTGATGAGCACTGATAGAAGGCACTGATGGGCACTGATAGAAGGCACTGATGTGCACTGATAGAAGACACTGATGAGCACTGATAGAGGGCACTAATGGGCACTGATAGAAGGCACTGATGGGAACTGATAGAAGGCACTGATGGGTACTGATAGAAGGCACTGATGGACACTGATAGAAGGAACTGATGGGCACTGATAGGAGGCACTAATGGGCACTGATAAGAGGCATTTATGGGCACTGATAGGAGGCACTGATGGGCACTGATAGGAGGAATTTATGGGCACCAATGTGCACTGATGGGAGGCACTGATGTGCACTGATAGAAGGCACTGATGAACACTGATAGGAGGCACTGATGGGCACTGATAGGAGGAATTTATGGGCACCAATGTGCACTGATGGGAGGCACTGATGGGCACTGATAGAAGGCACTGATGGGCACTGATAGAAGGCACTGATGGGCACTGATAGAAGGCACTGATGAGCACTGATAGGAGGCACTGATGGCACTGATAGAAGGCACTGATGAGCACTGATAGGCACTGATAGAAGGAAATGATGAGCAACGATAGAAGGCACTGATGAGCACTGATAGAAGGCACTGATGAGCACTGATGAGCACTGATAGAAGGCACTGATGGACACTGATAGAAGGCACTGATGAGCACTGATGAGCACTGATAGAAGGCACTGATGTGCACTGATAGAAGACACTGATGAGCACTGATAGAAGGCACTAATGGGCACTGATAGAAGGCACTGATGGGAACTGATAGATGGCACTGATGGGCACTGATAGACACTGATAGAAGGCACTGATGGACACTGATAGAAGGCACTGATGGGCACCGATAGGAGGCACTAATGGGCACTGATAGGAGGCATTTATGGGCACTGATAGGAGGCACTGATGGGTGCTGATAGGAGGAATTTATGGGCACCAATGTGCACTGATGGGAGGCACTGATGGGCACTGATAGAAGGCACTTAAGGGCACTGATAGAAGGCACTGATGAGCACTGATAGGAGGCACTGATGGGCACTGATAGAAGGCACTGATGAGCACTGATAGGAGGCACTGATGGGCACTGAAAGAAGGCACTGATGAGCACTGATAGAAGGCACTGATGGGCACTGATAGAAGGCACTGATGAGCACTGATAGGCACTGATAGAAGGAACTGATGAGCACTGATAGAAGGCACTGATTTGCACTGATAGAAGACACTGATGAGCACTGATAGAAGGCACTAATGGGCACTGATAGAAGGCACTGATGGGAACTGATAGAAGGCACTGATGGACACTGATAGAAGGCACTGATGAGCACTGATAGGAGGCACTGATGGGCACTGATAGAAGGCACTGATGAGCACTGATAGGAGGCACTGATGGGCACTGATAGGAGGAATTTATGGGCACCAATGTGCACTGATGGGAGGCACTGATGGCAACTGATAGAAGGCACTGATGGGCACTGATAGAAGACACTGATGGGCACTGATAGAAGGCACTGATGAGCACTTATAGGCACTGATAGAAGGAACTGATGAGCATCAATAGAAGGCACTGATGAGCACTGATAGAAGGCACTGATGGGCACTGATAGAAGGCACTGATGAGCACTGATGGGAGTCACTAATGGGTACTGATTGAAGACATTGATGAGCACTGATAGGAGGCACTGATAGGCACTGATAGAAGGCACTGATGAGCACTGATAGAAGGCACTGATCGGCACTGATAGAAGGCACTGATGTGCACTGCTAGAAGACACTGATGAGCACTGATAGAAAGCACTAATGGGCACTGATAGGAACTGATAGAAGGCACTGATGGGCACGGATAGAAGGCACTGATGGACACTGATAGAAGGCACTGATGGACACTGATAGAAGGCACTAATGGGCACTGATAGGAGGCACTAATGGGCACTGATAGGAGGCATTTATGGGCACTGATAGGAGGCACTGTTGGGCACTGATAGGAGGAATTTATGGGCACCAATGTGCACTGATGGGAGGCACTGATGGGCACTGATAGAAGGCACTGATGGGCCCTGATAGAAGGCACTGATAAGCACAGATAGGAGGCACTGATGGGCACTGATAGAAGGCACTGATGAGCACTGATAGGAGGCACTGATGGGCACTGATAGAAGGCACTGATGAGCACTGATAGGAGGCACTGATAGGAGTAATTTATGGGCACCAATGTGCACTGATGGAAGGCACTGATGGGCACTGATAGAAGGCACTGATGAGCACTGAAGGCACTGATGGGCACTGATGGAAGGCACTGATGAGCACTGATAGGAGGCACTGATGGGCACTGATAGAAGGCACTGATGAGCACTGATAGGCACTGATAGAAGGAACTGATGAGCACCGATAGAAGGCACTGATGAGCACTGATAGGAGTCACTGATGGGCGCTGATAGAAGGCACTGATGGGCACTAATAGAAGGCACTGATGAGCACTGATAGAAGGCACTGATGGGCACTGATAGAAGGCACTGGTGTGTACTGATAGAAGACACTGATGAGCACTGATAGAAGGCACTCATGGGCACTGATAGGAGGCATTTATGGGCACTGATAGGAGGCACTGATGGGCACTGATAGAAGGCACTGATGGACACTAATAGAAGGCACTTATGAGCTCTGATAGAAGGCACTGATGGGCACTGACAGAAGGCACTAATGGGCACTGATAGGAGGAATTTATGGGCACTGATAGGAGGCACTAATGGGCACTGATAGGAGGAATTTATGGGCACCAATGTGCACTGATGGGAAGCACTGATGGGCACTGATAGGAGGCACTAATGGGCACTGATAGGAGGCACTGATAAAAGGCACTGATGGGCACTGATAGAAGGCGCTAATGGGCACTGATAGGAGGCACTAATGGTCACTGATAGAAGGCACTGATGGCCACTGATAGAAGGCACTAATGGGCACTGATAGGAGGCATTTATGGGCACAGATAGGAGGCACTGATGGGCACTGATAGGAGGAATTTATGTGCACCAATGTGCACTGATGGGAGGCACTGATGGGCACTGATAAAAGGCACTAATGGGCACTGATAGCTGGCACTAATGGGCACTGATAGGAGGCACTGATAAAAGGCACTGATGGGCACTGATAGAAGGCACTAATGGGCACTGATAGGAGGCACTAATGGTCACTGATTGAAGGCACTGATGGACACTGATAGAAGACACTGATCTGATAGAAGGCACTAATGGGCACTGATAGGAGGCACTAATGGTCACTGATAGAAGGCACTGATAGACACTGAAAGAAGACACTGATCTGCACTGATAGGAGGCTCTAATGGGCACTGATAGGAGGCATTTATGGGCACTGATTGGGGGCACTGATGGGCACTGATAGGAGGAATTTATGGGCACCAATGTTCACTGATGGAAGGCACTGATGGGCACTGATAGAAGGCACTGATGGGCACTGATAGAAGGCACTGATGAGCACTGATAGGAGGCACTGATGGGCACTGATAGAAGGCACTGATGAGCACTGATAGGAGGCACTGATGGGCACTGATAGAAGGCACTGATGAGCACTGATAGGAGGCACTGATGGGCACTGATAGAAGGCACTGATGAGCACTGATAGGCACTGATAGAAGGAACTGATGAGCACCGATAGAAGGCACTGATGAGCACTGATAGAAGGCACTGATGGGCACTGATAGAAGGCACTAATGAGCACTGATAGAAGGCACTGATGGGCACTGATAGAAGCCACTGATGTGCACTGATAGAAGACACTGATGAGCACTGATAGAAGGCACTAATGGGCACTGATAGAAGGCACTGATGGGAACTGATAGAATGCACTGATGGGCACTGATAGAAGGCACTGATGGACACTGATAGAAGGCACTGATGTGCACTGATAGGAGGCACTGATGGGCACTGATAGAAGGCACTGATGAGCACTGATAGGAGGCACTGATGGGCACTGATAGAAGGCACTGATGTGCACTGATAGGAGGCACTGATGGGCACTGATAGGAGGAATTTATGGGCACCAATGTGCACTGATGGGAGGCACTGATGGGCACTGATAGAAGGCACTAATGGGCACTGATAGGAGGCACTGATAAAAGGTACTGATGAGCACTGATAGAAGACACTAATGGGCACTGATAAGAGGCACTAATGGTCACTGATAGAGGGCACTGATGGACACTGATAGAAGGCACTGATGGGCACTGATAGGATTCACTAATGTTCACTGATAGGAGGCATTTATGGACACTGATAGGAGGCACTGATGTGCACTGATAGGAGGCACTGATGAGCACTGATAGGCCACATTGATGGGCACTGATAGACAGCACTGATAGGAGGCACTAGTGTGCACTGATAGGCTGCACTGATAGGTGGCATTGATGGGCACTGATAGGTGGTACTGATGGGCACTGAGGAACACTGATAGGCAGAAATCACACAGTATTGATGGGCCCTCCGGTAACCAGGATTGGAACCCTGGAGCCAGGCATAAAATAGGTATGATGCAGAAGAGGTGTCAGTGGAGAGTCATAAGACCACAAGAGTTTCTTATGTAGACCATCCCAAACGTCTAAAGAGGATACAGTGAGGGGCGAGGTATTATGAGAAAGATTTCTAGAAGAACGTGGTATCCAAGGACCAATGGAAAGATCCAAGCCACATAAACAATGTTCTAATTGTACCCATAGCTTAGAAGCGTTAGCATATTTCCAGTCTGCTATACGTGACAGTGATACAGCATGATAATAAGCTTTAAAATTAGGTAGAGATAACCCTCCAGAGCTTTTGGTTCAAAAGAGAACCTCCCTGGAGACTCTGGGGTGGCCGTCTCTGAATAAAAACGGGCGATCATGGTCTGAAGTAGAGGAAAAATCCTATTGGAACCCTTAAAAGAATCATTTGTAGAATAAAGAGGATGTCGGGAACTATGTTCATGTTGATTATGTTTACCTTGCCCAGCCATGAGTGAGATTGGGATGACCATTTCCTGAAGTCAGCTCTAATGTTGTTGAGGAGAGGGAAATAATTATGTCTAAAAAGAGAATGGAGATGGGGGGTAAGGTATATGCCAAGGTATTTCATATGTGTGGTTTCCCAGCGAAGGGGAAAAAGGGGTTTTAATTGATCAGCTACTGATTGGGGAACCATAATGTTTAAAATTTCAGATTTTGATAGATTATTGTTGACATTAGATAATGTTTGGAAGGTAGAGAATGCAGACATTAAGTTTGGTAGTGAGATGCATGGTTGTTGAATAAAAAACAAAATGTCATCAGCTTAAGCTGCATATTTATGGAGTCTATGTCTGATTCGGATGCCATGATTATTCCTATTGTGTCTAATTGTGGCCAAAAAAGGTTCAAGAGATATAGAAAACAGAAGGGGGGACAAGGGGCAGCCCTGTCTGGTTCCCTTATGTAGTGTAAAGGGGTTGCTTAGGGAGCCATTTATACGGATTTGTGCAGTGGGATTTGAATAAAGAGAGGAAATGCGGTGAAACATATTGGGGCCAAGGCCAAAATAGCGGAGGGTTTTCTTGCGATAGTCCCATTCCCCCCTTTAGAATGCTTTTTCAGCATCTGTGGAGAGAAGGAGGGTGGACTGGGAGCATAATGGATCGAGGACAAGGTGCGGAGAGAGTTGTCTCTGGCCTCCCTATTAAGTATAAATCCGGTTTGGTCAGCTGTAATCCATTGGGGCAGAAGGGGGAGCAATCTATTTGCCAAAACTTTGGTGTAGAGCTTGGTGTCAACATTTATGCCGCGTACACACGGTCGGACTTTTCAGCTACAAAAGTCCGACAGCCTGTCCAACAGACTTCCGGAGGACTTTCGGCAGACTTGCGGCGGACTTGTGGCAGACTTTCTAACGAACGGACTTGCCTACACACGACCACACAAAAGTCCGATGGATTCGTACGTGATGACGTACACCAGACTAAAATAAGGAAGTTCATAGCCAGTAGCCAATAGCTGCCCTAGCGTGGGTTTTTGTCCGTCGGACTAGCACACAGACGAGCGGATTTCGGGGTCCGTCGTAGTTACGACGTAAAGATTTGAAGCATGTTTCAAATCTAAAGTACGTCGGATTTGAGGCTAAAAAAGTACGTTGAAAGTCCGGAGAAGCCCACACACGATCGGATTACCAGCCAGCTTTAGTCCGTCAGCGTCCGTTGGACTTTTGTAGACGAAAAGTCCGACCGTGTGTACGCGGCTTTAGGAGGGAGATGGGCCTATAGCTACCACATAGGGTAGGGTCCATGTCAGGCTTAGGAATAACGGTGATGTGGGCGGAAAGGGATTCCGGGTGAAAACCAGATTTGTGGGAAATGGAATTTGCACATGCTGTGAGATGGGGGAGCAGAATGTCGCTAAAGGTTTTATAATATAAAATGGTGAAACCATCAGGGCCAGGGGCTTTACCAGAGGGAGAGGATTTTAGTGCACATTGAAATTCCTCTATGGACAAGTCAGCTTCCACGTCATTAAGGGCAGTCCGTGACAATTTTGGTAGGTTAGCCTCTTTCAAATAACTGAGTGTACGTTTACGTTTTTCTGCCAATGGCAAATTTGCCAGGCTGCCCTCCACATTGTATAAGTCAGCATAAAACTCCCTGAAGGCCTTGAAAATTTGGGGGGTGGCTTGTACTAATTCCCCAGATGGCAATTTTGTTTTGGGTATAAAAGATTTTTTGGCCGTAAGGGATCTAGCTAATTGTTTACTTGGTTTGTTGCCCCATTCATATACTTTCTGGGATATGTAGTGGAATTTCCGTTTAGTGTCAAGATCGAGGAGGGTTTTAAGTTCCCCTCTCTTAAGGGTGAGAGCTTCGAGGTGTGAAACATGTAACGAGAGTTTATGTCATTTATCTAGTTCAGCAATTTGCTCTAGAGTCTGTTTAATCTGCTGACCATGCTCCCTCTTTCTCCTCGCACCCAAGAGACTACCCCTCATCGAAGCTTTATGCGCTTCCCATAAAACAGAGGGGGAGGTATCTGAGGATGCGTTTTCTTTAAAGTATTGAGACAGAGTAGTAGATAACATAGAAACCTCCGTGGAATTGGAGATAAGAGAATCATTAAGCTTCCAGTTATTGGGACAGTGAGGCAGAGTGGGCACGGTCAAGCATATAGAAACAGGCACGTGATCGGAGAGAGTGGCAGTACCTATGCAGGCTGAACGTAGGAGAGGGAGGTGGTGATCTAGTGATCTAGGAAAATCTATTCTGGAGTATGAGTTGTGTGTTTTAGAAAAGTGAGAGTAGTCTCTTTCTTTAGGGTGGAGAAGACGCCAAGCATCCATAAGTTGAAGATCAAGGAGTCTTTTTTTGACCTGTGCTAATCTTTTGAATGGGATATTAGAGCGGCCTTGGGATGTATCAATAGTGGGTTCTAGAGGCATATTTATATCACAGACCAAAACTATCAGGCCCTCAGCAAATTGTGAAAGTTTTGTAAAAGTTTGGGTAAAAAAAATGGGTTGATTATGATTAAGGCTGGGTTCACACTGGTCCGACAAACGCTCCGACATTGGGAGCTCATGTCGCATGACGTGTGAAATTTAATGTTTCCCTATGGGAGCCGTCCTAACTGGTCGGACACAAGTCGTTCCGACTTTAGAAATGCTCCCTGTACTACTTTGGTCCGACTTTGATCCTACTTCAGCCTATTGACTATCATTGAAGTCGGATCAAAGTCGGATTGCCGTCTTGCATGATCCGACTTCGGCACGCGACTTGTGCTCAGATGATCTTGAGGGGGAACTCCGCGCCAAATTTTAAATAAAAATCCGGCATGGGTTCCCCCTCCAAGAGCATACCAGGCCCTTGGGTCTGGTATGGACCTTGAGGGGAACCCCCTACGCCGAAAAAGCGGCGTGGGGGGTCCCCCCATCCATACCAGACCCTTATCCGAGCACGCAGCCCGGCCTGACAGGAATGGGGGTGGGGACGAGCGAGCGCCCCCCCCTCCTGAACCGTACCAGGCCGCATGCCCTCAACATGGGGGGGTTGGTGCCTTGGGGGAGGGGGCGCGCTGCGGCCCCCCACCCCAAAGCACCTTGTCCCCATGTTGATGAGGACAAGGGCCTCTTCCCGACAACCCTGGCCATTGGTTGTTGGTGTCACCCTATGTGAATGAGTATGGGGTACATCGAACCCCTACCCATTCACCTAGGGAAAAAGTGTCAATTTAAAAAAAAACACTACACAGATTTTTAAAGTAATTTATTAGACAGCTCCGGGGGTCTTCCGACTTCGGGGGTCTCTCCGGTTCTTCTCCGCACTCTTCGGGTCTTCTGCCAGGCTCCTCCGCTCTCTTCTGCTCTTTTGCCGCTCTTTTGCTAAAGCGGAGGAGCCCGGTCTGCTGCCTTCTTCTCTTCGGGGGTCTCTCCGGTTCTTCTCCGCGCTCTCCGGATCTTCTGCCGGGCTCCTCCGCTATTTTCTGCTCTTTTGCTATAGCGAAGGAGCCCGGTCTTCAATCTTCTGCCTTCTGCCCTCTTCTCCTGATGTTGACACGACGCTCTCTGGGGCTGGAATGCACTCTGAGCGCTCCGCTCTGACTTATATAGGTGGTGACCACGCCCCCTTATGCTGTCACAGTCCCTGGGCATGCTGGGACTGTGACGTTTTAGGGGGCGTGGTCATCACCCGATGACCACGCCCCCTTATGTCGTCATAGTCCCAGCATGCCCAGGGACTGTGACGGCATAAGGGGGCGGGGTCACCGCCTATATAAGTCAGAGCAGAGCGCACAGAGAGCATTCCAGCCCCAGAGAGCGTCGTGTCAACATCGGAAGAAGAGATGAAGAGAAGTTGCGGCGAGACAGCGGCGACAAGACAGCGGCAGCAGACCGGGCCCCTCGCTGGAAGAAGATAGCGGCGGGGCCCGGGAGAAAAGGCGGAACACCAGGAGAAGTCGGAAGAAGATACCGGAGCTGCCCAATAAATTAATTTTGAAACCTGTGTACTGTGTTTTTTTTTTATTGAAACTTCCTTAGGTGAATGGGTAGGGGTACCATGTACCCCATACTCATTTACATAGGGTGGGGGACCGGGATCTGGGGGCCCCCTTATTAAAGGGGGCTCCTGGATTCCGATAAGCCCTCCGCCCGCAGACCCCGACAACCAACGGCCAGGGTTGTCGGGAAGAGGCCCTTGTCCTCATCAACATGGGGACAAGGTGCTTTGGGGTGGGGGGCCGCAGCACGCCCCCTCCCCCAAGGCACCAACCCCCCCATGTTGAGGGCATGCGGCCTGGTACGGTTCAGGAGGGGGGGGCGCTCGCTTGTCCCCACCCCATTCCTGTCCGGCCGGGCTGCGAGCTCGGATAAGGGTCTGGTATGGATTGTGGGCGACCCCCCACGCCGTCTTTTCGGCGTAGGGGGTTCCCCTTAAGGTCCATACCAGACCCAAGGGCCTGGTATGCTCTTGGAGGGGGAACCCATGCCGGTTTTTTATTTAAAATTTGGCGCGGGGTTCCCCCTAAAGATTCATACCAAACACAATGCCGAGCATTGGCGGGGATCCAAGTCGGATCCCCGTTCATTGAAAGTCGGACACATGCCGGCTTCATGTCGCAGGGCAAAGTCGGATCCAAAGTAGGACGGCTGTCGTGTCGCACCAGTGTGAACCCAGCCTTAGGCAATAAACATTTGCTAGAGTATATCTGGTGTTGCCTACGTACCCTTTGATAAAAAGAAAACGACCATGATCGTCCGCTAACATATAAGTAAAACAAAATGATACACTCTTACTGAACCCAATGGCTACTCCCTTAGCCTTGTTGGTATCAGATAGACTGTAGTACCATTGTGGGAAATGCTGTGAGTATAATTTAACAGATGTAGAATGAGTCAGATAAGTTTCCTGGAGGAAGGCAATAGAGCAAGAGGAACTCTTCAGTTCTCACAGAACTTGATGCCTCTTCCCGGCAATGGTAAGGCCCCTTACATTATATGAGAGGATCTTTATAGTAGCCATTGTATCAGTGGTGAGTGTGCCAATAATTTATATAACCATGTGTGCCAGTAAAAAAGAAAAAAAGGAAGGGAAAAAAAGGTGAGGAGGGGGGAAGAAGAAAAAGCCATTAAAGAAGAGAAAAAGGAGAAAGAACACATACAGAAAACTCTGTAACAGTCTGTAAAACAGTTGAGAGTAGGAGGAAAATCACACAGAAATCTGCGGTGGTCCCAGCGGGGATAGGGGGAGCAAGAAGTCAAAACGGATTCTAGGAAGAAACCAATCAGAAGAGTATGAAGGCTGCCAACTCCCACCAACTCCAGGAGGAGAGGGGCAGGGGACATACACCATTGTAAAAGCATGAACAAGGAGCAGTGGGCTCCGTCAGCAAACGGCCTGTATAAAAAAGCAATAATAGCTGCAAACATTAACAATGTTCTAAATATGAGTACAACATGCCTTATAAATCGGGTCAGTTAACAGCAAAAAAAATGATCATGTAAAGTAGGGGTATAACAACAAACTAGCCCATTATGATCATAGGTGCAGTTTTAGAAAATAGGCATGGAGGTGTTCAATATAATGAATCAGACCTGTAGCATGGAAGTTTGTATAATGAGGCCCTATGTGCATAAGCCAATTGAGTGACAGTCTCCTGTAGTTATTTAATGGCTACCTCATGTGATTCTTGGTGTGTTCTGTCTCCTCTACCCTGACGAGTAAGTGCGCCATATCCACCCTCACTGCGGAGATCTCCTTTTTAATAGGTTTCTCCAGACTGTGAAACATGCCCACCATCTCCCTTTTAAGGTCACTCACCAAGGAGGACATATCCGAGCCTGTAGGGGTCCCGGGATTATCCATCAGCTCCGAGCCGCAAGATGAGGCTGGAGAGCTTTTGTGAGCGGAGGCGGTGTGCGAGGATGGGGAGATAATCAACCTCAAGGCTCTGGTCTTACTGCTCTGTGTGCTGGGACTGTCTCTTTCCGCGGCAAGAAATCGTTTTATAGACCCCACAGTAGCTTGATGTGAATCTGAGGATTTCCCGGGTCGTTTACCCAGTGTTGTGCGGGATTTCAAGGCTTTGGACGGCATTGCTAATAGCTAGGCCGGTGGCTAGACGGAGCACTTCTCAAGCACGTCCTTCTAGCACCATGCATAGGCCACGCCCCTCTAGTAATGGTTCTTAAAGTGGTTGTAAAGGCACAAGGTTTTTTACCTTCATGCATTCTATGCAAGAAGGTAAAAAACCTTCTGTGTGCGGCAGCCTCCCACAGCCCCCCTTAATACTTACCTGAGCCCCCTCTCAATCCAGAGATGTACATGAGCGCCTTGCCTCTCCGGGGACTCGGAGTCCTGATTGGCTTTTGGCAGCAGCGGAAGCTATTGGCTCCCGCTGCTGTCAATCACAGCCAGTGAATCAATCGGGAGAAAGAGGGGGTGGGGCAGAGCTGTGGCTCAGTGTGTGAATGGACACACAAAGCCGTGGGTTGGGAGTGGGCCTGATTGGGCGCCCCCACAGCAAGCTGCTTGCTGTGGGGGCACCCAGCAGGGGGGAGGAGCCAGGAGCGCTGGCGTGGCACCCGAGAAGAGGAGGATCTGGTCAGAGCAGGTAAGTATAACATGTTTGTTATTTAAAAAAAGAAAAAACAAGACTTTAATATCGCTTTAGGAGGTTAACTAAGCCTAAGAAAAAAAAGAGAGGGAGGTGGAAGTTAATGCACCCACATAGCACTAATTTTGTAAACCTACCTTTAAAAAGGCCTGCATTTCCCCTGTTTAAAGAACCGTGCATGTTAAAAAATCCTTCCCAGAAGAAGATTTCTGGGTAAGTACTATTTTTGTATGGCTTTCTTCGTCCATTATGTATTTAAAGCTTCGCTTGGCTTTAGTTGATCCCAAACACCTAGCCATGGACGGTAAGGTTTTGGCCTACTGGGATTCAGCAGGACAGGGAAAAATTGCTTGAAAAGAATTATAGCCATCTCAGACATAAACACCCCATTGATATGTATGGAAGTAAACCCAAAGTTCATGTTTTCCTTTCAGTGTTTCTAAATTGCCTTAACCCTTTTATATTTTCTCTTTATTTTTCTGAAGCAGACCGACTGCTTTTCTTTGCTCTCAATATAGTGAGGAAATCTGCATGAAGTGAATCAACAAGGCCATTTCACAAGAGGCCAAGTAGGAATAAGAGGCCCTATCACCTAAAGGGACTTATCAATTATTATCTCTGACCATATTTCTTCAGAGGTTGATTGTTTCAAGCAGTCTGACATCTCATATAGCTTTAAATTACTCAGAACCAGGATGCCTTACAAGATAGCAGTAAAATCAGGAGAGGATTGGGCAATGTAATTATAGTATGGAAATGATGTTGATCAGTCATGCAGGGAGCAGACCTTGAATCAAATCCCCCTCCCCTTGCTCATTCTTCCCCCGCATAGCACTAGAGCCACTGCAGTTGACAAACTTGAATATCAGAGCTTTCAGCTACTCTGAAGCATAGGTATGACTTATGTATTACTACATATCCAGCACATATCCATGCATAAAAAGAGAGCTGTTTCATTCCTGTTTGCTTGCATTTTCTATGATATCTGACAAGAGCTGATCATGGGTGCAGAAAGACAATTTTATGACTGTGAATTTATTTAAAACAAAAATCTATACTACAGTATTCAGTTTATAAAATAAGGCAATGCAAGAAGAAAATGGGTATGCAAAGCGCAAAAACACATAGTAACCAATCAATTTTGTTTGGTAAATTTCTGATTTGCTTACACATTATTTTGTAGCTCGTTAAATCCAGTTAAACATGTAACATGTAGATAGATAGATAGATAGATAGATAGATAGATAGATAGATAGATAGATAGATAGATAGATAGATAGATAGATAGATAGATAGATAGATAGATAGATAGATAGATAGATAGATAGATAGATAGATAGATAGATAGATAGATAGATAGATAGATAGATAGATAGATAGATAATTTGATAGATGATGTAGAACTATAAAAGTCAAAATTTAGCTTAAACTAGAAATTCTTTCAAAGCTTTCCCTAATCTATGAATATTAAAAATCATCATGTTAAATAATCCCTTATGTATTCCAGCTTAGTGTCAGACAAGAGGAAGTCCTTTCCACATAGGCATTTTGATCTGCGAGGATACATTATACTTACAGCAGTAAGGAAAGAGAATGTGGTATGAAATACACATTTTTTGTATGTCTATAGCCTGCATTTGCTTTAATGATAAACATTGGCTACCATATAAAAAGTGCATCTAAATGTCTAAATGTCAAAATATGTAGGATAATGTGCAGAAGCTTGTGCTGCAGTGTGTGCTTTATGTTTTATTTCACGGCAGCTGTAACAGTTTAAACGTACATTATCTTAACAACTCTGAGAAAGATTATTTAAAGTGGAAATGAACAAAAAAGAAAAAAAAAAGATTTGCTATGTTTCTAAGAAACATTTTATAAAGTTAATTGTGCCTAGTCAGTACCCTCAACAATCTAAATTTGTCTGGATAACCTAATGAAAAATTGCAGTGCTCTCCCTAGTATGTGAGTGTTGCCTACAGCTTCATATCTGTCTAACTGCTGTGGGAGATTCAGGGGCTTCTGCCTCTGACTGCTAGTTTCAGGAGATTGTAGTGAGATTTAGTGGGCGTCACTTATGTACCTGTGCCTTTAAGGAGGAATGGGCTCCTTCCAGGCACACCTGCCCTTAATCTATCTACTGCCATATGTGCTCCAAGTTTGGAGACTCTGAAAATGATAGAGTTAGGACCACGGTATACAAAGGAGCCTTGACGTGGGAACTGTGGCTTACACATATATATGAAAATGTGTGCAAACAAAACAAAACAAAATTGTTAGACAGGGTCAATTTGGTTGTTTTGCAGGCTGTCTGGTAAGTATGCTAGGACATTTTTATTTTTTTTGTGATGTGTGTTGCCCTTCCATGTGCACCTTACTGCAAAGACTAGTTATAGGTTGGGGCGGTTGCCATATTTTTGTGAGATTTGGAGATGTCACCAGTGTGCTGTTTACTTTTCACTCAGTTGCTATTTTGCTCCTGACCCAAACATCAGTTGTCAAGCAGTCCTGTTCTGGCAAAAACACCTGCTCCATTTTCATTGGCAGAAGTGGTACTCCCTTTGGGCCACATCCATTTTGCTAGGCTTTGTGTCTGTGCTGTCTACATGACCTCCTCTGCTCTGATAGACTGATAGTGCTGTGGCTTTAAACATAACAAACTTAGGACAGGCAACTTACTCTGTCTGTCCTGACCTTTGCCTGTCCTTGGATTATGCCACCGACAGGTCTTTTATTGGCTATATGCCTGCTAAAACATCAGTTCATGATTAGCTCATGTCCCTTTGTATACCTTTGCTCTCCCTCTTGTACCATCTTTCCTGTGACTGAAGCATTGTGTTATAAGTACTAGGAGCAATGAATTACCACTATGCCTGCTTGCTTGAGGAAATGGGGGGTGCTATAGATATAGCTATACTCACCAGCTATAATTTTTGACCACTGCTATCGGGCGAGTATTGCACCTGCCCCTATCAAGATAGTTGCCACTACACAGTGACAGTGACACAATACATACCTACGATTGTGGGTTAGTAATGGAGCAAAGATCAACTGCAAGGGGACCACAGGAAATGCTATTGACTGGCATACTAATGACTAATTCTTTGCTCTATTCTGGCCTTTTCTTTGCACAGTTTCCAGAATTTTGGAGGGTGTTTTTCACCAAACAGATAAAAGAGTATCGTTTACTGTAAGATCAAGGTAATTCTGCAGAGGCAGTAATAAACGTTCTAAAAACAGGTAAATACAAGAGAACAGACTGACAATACTTGAAAGAGCTAGAAAACATGGAGTAGTCAGAATATCTGAGGTTGTAGTAATGCAAATAGAGTGTGAAAAGCAGAGAAATTGAACAAGGAACATTGCCTAAAAGCTAATCGTTGGAGATTACCAGAGCTGAGTGTTTAAGATAATTGTAGCTGTATTACTGATTTTGCAATAAAAATATTTTTTTTAACACAATTACACAAGAAACAACCAAATATATACAAGAGGACAAGAGGCAGTTGGCAGGTGGTACTTAAAAAAATTGGATTATGGTCTGAACCCTGAATTTACCTCACCACTAAGGCCCCTTTCACATGGCTGTCCAATCAGGTCCGCCTGTCAGTTTTTCAAACAGACCTGATCAGACCCTGTATTGTCCTCTATGGAGCGGGGGATGTCACCGGACACATACCTGCTGACAACCTTACCATCTTATCCAATCCTGTCCACCAAAAACAGACAGATGGTGGTCCTATTTACCATCAGTCTTGCGGATCGGATGGCATTGAATGGAAATGGAGAGGTGTTCTGTTTCCATCTGATTACCCCATAGAGGAGAGCAGGACTGTGTCCTCTCTGATATGCAGAGCGGACACAGACCTGACATCCGCCTGCTCAGCAGGGATTAGCGGAGAGATCCTCTGCTGAGCAAACGGACTGTGCATAGCGGAGGCGCCCGTGTGAAAGGGGCCTAAAAAGTCTAATTGAAAACCACCAACCAGCCTGCATTCAGAACTTAATAGTGCTATTTCAGATAATGCAGAAATTTGGAATTTCTACATGTTGCCCAAAATCTGAAAGCCAGGAACTCCAGACAGACCTATCATAACAGATGTGAATTCTCTTGCTGAACAAATCTGTGGGCTTGTACAAAAAGTGCTAAAAACCATTAGTCAGAAATACTGCTACTTTCCTGCAAGATACAATTCATTTCCTGAACAAGTTTTGCAATATATATCATTGCTGCTATGAATATATGAATGTTTTTGTTTAGGGGAATTTAAAAAATACTCAGGAAAGGAAAACTTTTTAAATATGAATAGTTCTATTCCATACAAGAAATAATGGACTAAATGCGGACCTCCATTTTCAAAATCACTATCCAAAACTTTTTTGACCGTTATCAGCTCTGTGACCCCCTACTATTCCAAAGCCAATTAATTACTATTGCTGTGAATGTGTTGTTTATTTTCTCAGAGATTGTCCTACTTAAAATTTTGATGAAACTTTGAGTACCAGTATTGGTTGGACTAAGAAGAAGGGAAATCTCTGAAAGCCTAATCCTGAAAATGTAAATGTTAGTGCAAATAAAAAGAGTTTTACTGACAGTACTCAGTTGTTTTTTGGATTTGAGTGTCAAAATATTCACAGAGCATAGACATAATAAGGAAGACAGCAAGTTCACAGAAAGTAGATTGCTAGTAAGAGTAAGGCTGTCTTCACATGTGGCTCACAGCAGGGGTCCGATGTATCCCCGTTCACCGTTTCAAATTTCTGACTGAATTCGAACCTGAAACAGACCAAAAGACGCACAAAGCTCCTGTGCACATTCACATCGGAGCCGTTGTAGAGATATGTGAACCGGCTCCATAGAGAGCTGGTCAAAATCTCCAGCTATTGCTATTTGGATGCAGGAAACCTGCATCCAATTCACAATAGTGTGAACCCAGCCTAAGAGTAAGAAAAGCATGTAGTCAGATATATGCCCCGTACACACGGTCGGATTTTCCGATGGAAAATGTCCGATCAGAGCGTGTTGTCGGAAATTCCGACCGTGTGTGGGCTCCATCGGACATTTTCCATTGGATTTTCCGACACACAAAGTTGGAGAGCAGGAGATAAAATTTTCCGACAATAAAATCCATTGTTAGAAATTCCGATCGTGTGTACACAAATCCGACGGACAAAGTGCCACGCATGCTCAGAATAAATAAAGAGATGAAAGCTATTGGCCACTGCTCCGTTTATAGTCCCGACATACGTGTTTTACGTCACCGCGTTTAGAACGATCGGATTTTCCGACAACTTTGTGCGACCGTGTGTAGACAAAACAAGTTTGAGCCAACATCCGTTGGAAAAAATCCTAGGATTTTGTTGTCGGAATGTCCGAACAAAGTCCGACCGTGTGTACGCCCTAATAGAGAGTGAAATAGGTCAGAGTTAAGAAAAAAGCAGATTTATCAAAAATAGGCGTAAGAAAGAAGCATGGCATAGGCAGAACGAGATCACGCAGCAACATGCGCATGTATGTTATGCCATGGCCAGATACCCTGTTTCCCCGAAAATAAGACCTAGCATGATTGTCGGTGATGGCTGCAATAATAGCCCTACTCCCCAAATAAGCCCTACCCAGTTTTCCCGAAAATAAGCCCTACCCTGAAAATAAGACCTACAAGGACTTTAACTAGGGCTTATTTGGGGGGTAGGGCTTATATTGCAGCCATCACGCTAGGTCTTATTTTTGGGGATACAGGGTAGCTTTCAGTGCAGAAAAAGTCCAAAAGAATTTTTTTGGGATGAAACAACCAGTAATAAGCTTACAGCTGAACCCAGAAAGGACAAGAGGAATAGCTGCAATAGTAACAGGTGGAAAATAGGACTGGAAGAACAACAGGAAATACCAAAGGGTTCAACACAAAAATGGATTTAAAGTGTCCAAATCAAAAATAGTTTCTGAAAGCAGAGGACTCATAGAATTAAATGATGGTAGGTGCATTTTTCTATGTACTACTGTTTATCAAATCTTTATTAAAAAAATATATATATATTTTTGTACACACAAACACAACATGAATATCCATTTCAGCTCCAGAAGGTTTTACCATGAGCAGGCCATTTTGCGGTATTTAGCACTGTGCTACTTTACCTGGTAATTACGTGGTCATGCAATGCTGTACCCAAACAAAATTTATATATTATTTTTTACACAAATAGAGCTTTCTTCTGGTGGTATTTGATCATCACTGTTTTTTTTTTCTTTTTTGCGTTATAAACAAAAAAAGACCACATATTTTGAAACATACCAATATTTTATATGTTCTGCTATAAAACATATCCCATAAAAAAAATTCAAATTTCCTCATAAAATGTGGCCAAAATGTATTCTGCTACATGTCTTTGGAAAAAAAATCCCAATCAGTGTATCTTGATTGTTTTGTGTGAAAGACAGCCTCTACAAACTATGGTATATACTGTATACTGGAACTTGTATTTTTTTTTATACTACTAATGGCAGTGATCAGCGACTTACAGTGGGGAAGGAAAGTATTCAGACCCCCTTACATTTTTCACTCTTTGTTATATTGCAGCCATTTGCTAAAATTATTTAAGTTCATTTTTTTCCTCATTAATGTACACACTGCACCCCATATTGACAGAAAAACACAGAATTGTTGACATTTTTCCAGATTTATTAAAAAAGAAAAACTGAAATATCACATGGTCCTGAGTATTCAGACCCTTTGATTTGACACTCATATATTTAACTCAGGTGCTGTCCATTTCTTCTGATCATCCTTGAGATGGTTCTACACCTTCACTTGAGTCCAACTCTGTTTGATTATACTGATTGGAGTTGATTAGGAAAGCCACACACCTGTCTATATAAGACCTTAAGACCTTACAGCTCACAGTGCATGTCAGAGCAAATGAGAATCATGAGGTCAAAGGAACTGCCTGAAGAGCTCAGAGACAGAATTGTGGCAAGGCACAGATCTAGCCAAGGTTACAAAAAAAATTCTGCTGCACTTAAGGTTCCTAAGAGCACAGAGGCCTCCATAATTCTTAAATGGAAGATGTTTGGGATGACCAGAACCCTTCCTAGAGCTGGCTGTCTGGCCAAACTGAGCTATCGGGGGAGAAGAGCCTTGGTGAGAGAGGTAAAGAAGAACCTAAAGATCAATGTGGCTGAGCTCCAGAGATGCAGTCGGGAGATGGGAGAAAGTTGTAGAAAGTCAACCATCACTGCAGCCCTCCACCAGTTGGGGCTTTATGGCAGAGGGGCCCAACGGAAGCCTCTCCTCAGTGCAAGAGACATGAAAGCCTGCATGGAGTTTGCTAAAAAAAACACCTGAAGGACTCAAAGATGGTGAGAAATAAGACTCTCTTGTCTGATGAGACCAAGATAGAACTTTTTGGCCTTAATTCTAAGCGGTATGTGTGGAGAAATCCAGGCACTGCTCATTACCTGTCCAATACAGTCCCAACAGTGAAGCATGGTGGTGGCAGCATCATGCTGTGGGGGTGTTTTTCAGCTGCAGGGACAGGACGACTGGTTGCAATCAAGGGAAAGATGAATGCGGCCAAGTACAGGAATATCCTGGACTAAAACCTTCTCCAGAGTGCTCAGGACCTCAGACTGGCTGAAGGTTTACCTTCCAACAAGACAATGACCCTAAGCACACAGCTAAAATAATGAAGGAGTGGCTTCACAACAACTCCATGACTGTTCTTGAATGGCCCAGCCAGAGCCCTGACTTAAACCCAATTGAGCATCTCTGGAATGACCAAAAAATGGCTGTCCACCAACATTTACCATCCAACCTGACAGAACTGGAGAGGATCTGAAGGGGGAATGGCAGAGGATCCCCAAATCCAGGTGTTAAAAACTTGTTGAATCTTTCCCAAAAAGACTCATGGCTGTATTAGATCAAAAGGGTGCTTCTACTAAATACTGAGCAAAGGGTCTGAATACTTAGGACCATGTGATATTTCAGTTTTTCTTTTTTAATAAATCTGCAAAAATGTCAACAATTCTGTGTTTTTCTGTCAATATGGGGTGCCGTGTGTACATTAATGAGGAAAAAAATGAACTTAAATGATTTTAGTAAATGGCTGCAATATAACAAAGAGTGAAAAATTTAAGGGGGTCTGAATACTTTCCGTCCCCACTGTATAATGGGACTGCGAAAGCCGCAGAACACCCTTTAACCACCTCAATACAGGGCACTTAAACCCCCTTCCTGCCCAGACCAATTTTCAGCTTTCGGTGCTCTCACACTTTGAATGACCATTAATCAGTCGTGCAACACTGTACCCAAATGAAATTTGTGTCTTTTTTTTCACACAAATAGAGCTTTCTTTTGGTGGCATTTAATCACTAATGGGTTTTTTATTTTTTGTGCTATAAATAAAAAAAGACCGTACATTTTGTGAAAACTGCCTTTTTCTTTGTTTTTGTCATAAAATTTAGCAAATTAGTAATTTTTCTTCATAAATTTTGGCCAAAATTTATACTGCTATATATTTTTGGTAAAAATAACCCAAATTAGTGTATATTACTTGGTCTTTGTGAAAGTTATAGAGTCTACAAACTATGGTGCCAATCACTGAAAATTGAAAACATCTGATTAGGCCTTCAGTACATCAGGTGAATCTCATTTCTTGAGGTACTAACAGGTCAGAAAAGTACAAATACCCCCCAAATGACCCCTTTTTAGAAAGTAGACATTGCAAGGTATTAAGTAAGTAGCATGGTGAGGTTTTTTTAAGTTGTAATTTTTTCCCACAATTCTTTGCAAAAGGAAGATTTTTTTTTTTTTTTTTCAAAATTGTCATATTAACTGGTTATCTCTCTCACAGAGCATATGCATACAACAAATGACACCCCAAAATACATTCTGCTACTCTTACCAAGTATGGGGATACCACATGTGTGGGACTTTTACACAGCCTGGCCACATACAAAGGCCCAACATTGAAGTAGCACCAGCAGGCGATCTACGAGCATAAATTGCACATCTCATTTCTCAACCACCTATTACACTTTTGAAGGCCCTGGAGCACCTGGACAAAGGAATTGCCCACAAAATTACCCCATTTTGGAAAGCAAACACCCCAACGTATAATCTATGAGGCATAATGAGTCTTTTGAACAGTTATTTTTTTTACAGATGTTTTTGGAAAATGTGGAAAAAAAATGAAAACGCATTTTTTTTTACACAAAGTTGTCCATTTATAAGATATTTCCAACACATAGCAAATACATAGCAAAAATGACACCCCAAAATACATTCTGCTACTCCTCCTGAGTATGGCGATACCACATGTGTGGGACTTTTACACAGCTTGCCCACATACAAAGGCCCAACATTGAAGTCGCACCATCAGTTGATCTATGAGCATAAATTGCACATCTCATTTCTCAACCACCTATTACACTTTTGAAGGCCCTGGAGCACCAGGACAATGGAATTGCTCACAAAATGACCCCATTTTGGAAAGCAAACACCCCAACGTATAATCTATGAGGCATAATGAGTCTTTTGAACGGTTATTTTTTTTCCAGATGTTTTTGGAAAATGTGGAAAAAAAATGAAAACGCATTTTTTTTACACAAAGTTGTCCATTTATAAGATATTTCCAACACATAGCAAACATGACACCCCAAAATACATTCTGCTACTCCTCCTGAGTATGGCGATACCACATGTGTGAGACTTTAACACAGCTTAGCCACATACAGAGGCCCAACATCCAAGTAGCACCATCAGGCATTCTAGGAGCATACATTACATAGATAATTTCCTGGCAACCTATCATTTTTGAAGGCCCTTCATATTTCTAACACATAGCATGTACATACCAAGAATTACAATCCAAAATAAATTCTATTGCGGAAAGGAAAAAAAAAAAAGTATTACATTTCGGGAAATCTGGGCTTGTTGGCAACATTTCCAAACAACAGACAAATACGCCCATCTATTGTCTTAGGGTTACACAATGGCACATGGAGCATAGCAGGAGGCAGGGGAATTGTAGTCCATATTACCCCTATACAGTTCTCTTCTTCCCCATCTCCCCCTCCTCTTCTTCTTTACTGACAACACACAACAGATAGGTCTACTACACGCTCCTTGAGACTGTGCTAACTCCTCCCATTCCCAACCCGCTTCCTGTTCCCATACATTCCCTAATCCTCCATCCCCATACCCCTGAGTAACTATTATCTTAGCCTACCGGTTGAACCCTTCCATTGGATTGCTAGTGGTCCGGTAACCGCAATCCTAACAGTAACTAACTCACCACATGATAGTAGGCATCTGCCCACGGATAACTTCATTTAGTAACACATGAAACCCCCTATAAACAACCCCTAGATGATCTTTTGAAACACTGAGCCTATACACACAAGTTATTAACGCCATTCTTCCCATTGTCCTGTGACCCCAAAATATACAGATATTTCGGAAACGCAATGAGAAGTATGGCGCCTCACAGAATTCTTCACAAGCTCAATAGAACATATAACTGTGTTGGGGAAGTGACAACACACGAATCTAATGGGATACCCGTATTGAAGAATTAATTACTTGGCTAATTACAGGGCTAGCCACCCTCGATAAGTTTTGTTCTCTGTTTGAGGTTTATGATTTCTTCTAATTTCAACATACTCCAGCATAAATATGTATTCTATATTGAGCAAAAGAGATCAATGTATCTAGTATTCTGTACCAACACAATGATATACTGCTTCTACATTCTCCATATGTATCAGTTGTGTGTATTTCAACCTGTATTTACAATAAACATTGATTTTGGAAAAAAAAAAAAAAACCTGAAAAAAAAAAAAGTATTACCTGTGCTTTTAGTAGTGTCCACAGAAGAGAGCACTGGTCCAGGCAGCAGTCAGGGATGTGCTTAGCGACAGCAATAGTAATTATCCAGGCAGCAGGCAGGAATATTGTCTATAGTCAGCACAAGGATATTGTCAGCACAGCCAAAGCATTTGTCCATAGAAATTGTCCAGGCAGAGACAGCCAGCACAGCCATAATATTGGTCCTGGTACACTGTTACCTGCAGACACTCATTATTGTACCGCTCTCCAGCCCTTCATAAACATACTGCCTCTTGCTAGAGCGAATTATTTGCATAGTCCAGGTAGCAGGCAGAGGTGTGGTCCGTTCATGCGGCAGGCAAAGGCATGATGGCAGTAAGTCAGCAGAAGGCTGAGGGCCTCAATCGGGTAAGACCTGTGCACAGGGGCACAGGGGTAGAGGCTGCGACCCACCCAAATCTCTATGAAGCCTCCAGACTCCAGACCCTAATCCGGAAACTACAAAACCCGGAGAAAACAAAAAAAATTGTTATCTCCATCCGGAAAAACTATTCTGGGGCCCCTCACATATGTGAGACCCCTGTGTACTATAGTAGCAGGGCAACAGATCAGTTCGAGCGGTAGGCAAAAGCATAGTCCATAAAACAGGCCAGGGTCAGTTAACGTGCAAGCAGTCCAAGCGGTAGGCAGAAGCATAGTCACAAAACAGGCCAGGGTCAGTTCACGAGCAAGCAGTCGAAACGGTGGGCAGAGGCATAGTCAAAACAGGCCAGGGTCAGTTCATGTGGAAGCAGTCCAAACGGTAAGCAGAGGCATAGTCAAAAATCAGGCCAGGGTCAGTTCACATTGAAGGCAGTGGCATGGTTATTTGGGGAAGCATGGAAAATGATCAGCGAAAATGGGGAAAATATGGGCTAATAATTTAGGGATGTATGATACAGTTCGAAGCATTCACCAATGAAAAGGCCAGGTTGGGAGGGACACTGGAAGCTGGTATCTTTTCAAAAACCTCTTCTGCTGCACACGCATCATCTTTTTTGCCGTCTTCGGCCTGCTTCCAATGGTAGAATGTTGTACGGGAAGTGGCGTTCATGAAGTCGGCTAACAGCATCAGAACGAAGTCCTTCTGGGGGGGGTCTTTGTTGATAGATGAGGGATGTGACTACTACTTCTATGAATTTTAGGAAGGGGGCGGGGCTTTCTGTGGATTTTGTGTAGAAATTGTAAATGGCCAAATGGATTAGATAAATTGCTACCTTCTTGTACCAGAATCGGGACCTCCTTATTGACAAATAGGGCTGAATCATTTGGTCATTGAAATCCAACCCCCCATGTAGAGATTATAGTCTTGGACACATGTCGGTTTTTCAATGGGACCTCGTCTTCGCTAAACTACATCTGTAGTGTCATCATGAATGGTGGACATCATGTGCACGTTCCCGTTATCCTTCCACCTCAAGGCCAGCACTTCATTGCATCTCAGTGTTGCTCTTTCCCCCCTTTGCAGCTTTTTGTTCACTATGGATTGTGGGAAGCCCTTCCTATTTTTTCTTGAGGTTCCGCAGGACAGGGTTTTTTCAATACATAGGTGTCTGAAAAGGGGCAGGCTGGTATAAAAGTTGTCCAGGTATATATGATAGCCTTTTTTCAGAAGTGGGTAAGCCAGGTCCCATACGATTTTTCCAGTTGTGCCCATGTAGGCCAGGCACTCAGGGGGCTGGAGCTGGGAATCTCTTCCTTTATATATGCGAAACGCATATAGATATCCCGTGGCTCTCTCACACAGCTTGTAAAATTTGACTCCGTATTTGGCCTTTTTGCTAGGAATATATTGTTTTATTCCTAGCCGGCCTGAAAATGGTACCAGGGACTCATCCACACATATATTCTTCTCGGGGACATAGAGTTCTGCAAATCATTGGGAAAATAAATTTATCAGTGGGCGAATCTTGTATAGCTTATCGGAATTTGGATGATTGCGGGGAGGGCACTGGGTGTTGTCATTAAAATGAAAGAATCTCATAATCATCTCATATTGGGACCTGGACATTGCGGCAGAATACATGGGCATATGGTGGATGGGGTTGGTGGACCAATAGGTATGTCCTTCATTTTTTTGTGTGAGCCCCATATTTAGGGTGAGACCCAAAAACAATTTGAACTCCTCCAAATTCAAATCTCTCCACTCAAACGGACGGGCATAAGATGATTGGGGGTTGCTGGCAATATACTGCTGGGCATACAAATTTGTCTGGCCCACAATGAACTGTAGCAAAGTGTCGGGCAAAAACAGGTGAAAAAAATTGATCTCTGTGAAATTTTGGGTGTTGGCCTGCACACCTGGCTGTGCTGTGAAAGGGGGAATAATTAGTGATCCTGAGTTGGAAGGCAGCCATGTTGGGTTGGCAAGACCATCTGGCATGTATGTAGCGGCTCTGGCTCTTGGGGGACGTGACACTCCAGTAGTTGGGGGAGTTGAATTTCCTGTGCTGGTACTCAGGTGTGATGTGGCAGCACTGGTACTGGGCATCTGTGCACGGGGCCTATCTCTGGTGGCAGCACTGATACTGGGCCTTTGTTCCTGGAGCCTATTGCTGGCGGCAGCATTGGTAATGGGCCTTTCTTCCTGGGGCCTATTGCTGGCGGCAGCACTGGTACTGGGCCTGGGAATATAATCCTGGTTGCTGGCGGCTTCCTGGTTTCCAGTGTATCGTGCCCTTTTAGGAGGGACCCATTCTTCATCCAAATCATTGCTACTCTCGATCGGCTCAAATGCCGAATTTGATTCGGAATCAGAATTGGACTCTGATGAGAACTCCCCGGTGCTCTCATCAGTCATAGAGAGGTTCAGGAACGCCTCCTCACTAGTATATCCTCTTTTGGACATGGCTGTGTGGCGGGTAGCTGTGCGACGGGTGAGAGATGGGTGGCAGGTGACGGTCACTGATGGGCTGTGCGATGGGTGGCAGGTGATGTTCACTGAGAGGTGATGGTGTGATGGGCGATGGTCACTGATGGGTGACAAGCAATGGTCACTGATGGGTGACAGGCCACGGACGGTGATGGGTAATGGTCACAGATAGTTGACAGGCGACGGTCACTGATGGGTGACAGGTGCACCGCTGATGGTCACTGATGGGTGACAGGGCACAGTCACTGATGGGTGACGGGTGACAGGGCACGGTCACTGATGGGTGACAGGCCACGGATGGTGACAGGTGATAGTCACAGATTGTTGACAGGCGACGGTCACTGACAGGCGACGGTCACTGATGGGTGACGGGTGCACCGCTGATGGTCACTGATAGGTGACGGGTGACAGGGCACCGTCACTGGTGGGTGACGGGTGACAGGGCAGGTCACTGATTGGTGACGGTTGCACCGCTAATGGTCACTGATGGCAGTCTCTTATGTGACAGGTGCACTTTTATGGGGTGACTGTTGGGTGACAGATGACAATTTGGGGGGGCGATGGGACAGGTGTGGTGTTGGTGCAGACACTACAATACATAGATCTGTAACTCACTGCTCCTGGCTCTTCTCCTCCTTCCTCTCCACTGGAAACGGTGTGTGAGGAGAGAAGGGCTAGTAACAGCTAGTGACAGCTCTTTGTTTACAGTTAGTGATTGGCTGTGAATGGATCACAGCCGATCACATGGTACACAGCCCTGGCCAATGGCTGTGTACTATCGTCGGTGACGAGCAGTGTTCCCGGGAACACGCCGCCACCGGCGTTCACACGCAGAGCGCTCACGATCGCGCGCATGCGCCGTGCAATGCGGGGATGTACCATTAGTGATCGGCCGTGATCACGTGGTAAACAGCCATGCCCAGTGGCTGTTCACCCCTGTCGGTGACGAGCGGTGTCTCGGTGACACGCCGCCACCGACAGTACAGGGCTGCACGATTGCGCGCATGCCCTGTTTAAACGGGCTCACGTCATATGACGTCCGCCCAGAACAAGAGTCGGTAGGCTAGTGGTAAAAGTCTATGGGAGAAATCAAAAGTGCTAATTTTCAAGGCTTATATGCAAGTTATTGTCATAAAAAGTGTTTGGGGACCTGGGTCCTGCCCCAGGGGATATGTATCAATGCAAAAAGAATTTTTAAAAATGGCTGTTTTTTCGGGAGCAGTGGTTTTAATAATGCTTAAAGTGAAACAATAAAAGTGTAATATTCCTTTAAATTTCGTACCTGGGGGGTGTCTATAGTATGCCTGTAAAGGGGCGGATGTTTCCCGTGTTTAGAACAGTCTGACAGCAAAATGACATTGCAAAGGAAAAGAAGTCAGTTAAAACTACTTGCGGCTATTAATGAATTGTCAGTCCGACAATACACATAAAAGTTAATTGATAAAAACTGCATGGGATTTCCCCACAGGGGAACCCCGAACCAAAATTAAAAAAAAATGCATGGGGATCCCCCTAAATTCCATACTAGGCCCTTTAGGTCTCGTATGGTTATTAAGGGGAAATCCCGTCCCAAAATTAAGAAAAAAAAATGGCGTGGGGGTCCCCCTCAAAATTCATACCAGATCCTTCAGGTCTGGTATGGATTTTTAGAGGAACCCTGTGCCAAAATTTAAAAAAAAATGGTGTGGGGTCCCCCCAAAAATCCATACCAGACCCTTATCCGAGCACGAAACCTGGCAGGCTGTTGGAAAAGAGGGGGGACGAGAGAGCACCCCCCTCCTGAACCGTACCAGGCCACATGCCCTTAACATTGGGAGGGCGCTTTGAGGTAGCCCCCAAAGCACCTTGTCCCCATGTTAATGGGGAGAAGGACCTCATCCCCACAACCCTTGGCCAATGGTTTTGGGGGTCTGTGGGCGGGGGGCTTATCAGAATCTGGAAGCCCCCTTTAACAAGGGGACCCCAGATACCGGGCCCCCCATGTGAATTGGTAAAGGGGTACAAATGTACCCCTACCATTTCACAAAAAAGTGTCAAAAAGTTTAAAAAACACAAGAGACGGTTTTTGACAATTCCTTCATTAATTTCTTCTTCTTTCGGCTTCTTCTTCCATTTTCTTTCTTCTGGTGTTCTTTCGGTGCTCTTCTTCTTCCTCCTCCATCTTCTTCTTCATCTTCTTCTTCCTCCGCTCTTCTCGTCCCGCATCTTCCTCCAGGCTTCTTCTCCACTCCGTCCACACGATCCGCCTCAGTGGGAGTCTTCAGCCGTGTGACGCTTCGCTTCTTCTGACATTTCTTAAATAACGGAGGGCGGGGCCACCCAGTGACCCCGCCCTCCTCTGACACATGGGGAATTAAGGGGAGTTCCCTGTGGCTTTCCATGTGTTATCAGTGGGGAAGTCCTGTGATTTCCCTGTGCGTCAGAGGAGGGCTGGGCCACCCGGGGACTGGAGGAAGATGCTGGACGAGAAGAGCGGAGAAGAAGAAGATGCATCCAGTGCAGGTGTCCCTGAGTCCTGGGCATGTATCCCTGGGTCCTGCGCATGTGTCCCTGCGTTCTGTGCAACCTACCTGTGTTCTGTGCAGGTGTCCAGGTGATGATTTGTAGCCTTTGTATGGTGATCTGCATTGTATGCTGTTCTGCATCCACCGATCGGTGTGTTGTGGTGGCGGTCAGCGGCTGTTTGAGGGCCGCATCTCCCCCTCATCTGTGGTGGGAGGGGCGCTTGGTTTCTGGATGGTCGGCCTGTCTCAGGCGTCCGTTCGTCCTCATACTGTAGATGGGGGTGGGGGATGCCTGTGTTGGGCTGAGCACTGGCTCCTGGGGGGTGGGGTGCTCTACCTGTCACAGACGGGAGGGACGAATGCGGCTTTTTGGATGGTGGGGTTGCCGGCGTCAGTCTGCATGGCACGCTGGTCGTGTGGGCAGATGGCAATGACTTGAGTATGGGCCGAGAGGGGCACTTTTTACCAAAGAAAGGAAAGGGAAGGAAGAAGGAAAAGGGGGAAAAAGGGAAAAAGAGAAAGAATTGGGAGAGGGAAAGGAGAAGGGAAGAAGAGAGAAGAAAGAAAAAGGAAAAAAAAGGGCTGGAGATCTCGGCTTATGCTCGAGTATATACGGTATATAGTTTTGAATGTCTCTATTATGCTGATACGAGGGGGATAGAACGTCTGGCCCTGGATCACCCCCTGATCTCCTTCCCTCATTTGAAACCCCATTTTTGGGGTTTGGGGGGCAGGAGACTGAAGGGTTCCATGGCATGAAAGGGGGTCCCCATAAGAATTATACTTTTTGAACTGTTTTGTGTGCTGTCAAAGCTGTAAAGGGCTAAGATCTTAAGCGGAGGTTGAGGCTGATAGTATAGAATGTCGGTCCTAATGTTAATTTCTTATATTTTGTAGCTGGAGAAGGAGAAGATCCTGGAGCCCTGTTCTCTGTTATTTCCAACCACACCCCTACATAGGTTGTCGCTCGAAATACTGGTTTTATAACTAGCAAGCGTTATAGCAATATTTTGCTTTTTGTGTTTTGTTTTTTTTTAATTTTATTTTATCGAGCTTTTTTTTCTTTCCTTAGTGTGATATGGAGGTTCTCAATGTGACCTCGCTTAATGCGAAAGGACTAAATACGCCAGAGAAGAGGAGGATTCTCCTGCATGATTTGCAACGTCTTAAATCTGATATTGCTTTCATACAGGAGACACATTTTAGAGATGATAAAATACCCATTTTACGAAGTGGGTTATTCCCAATGGTATACCATTCTACCAACCAGTTGGCAAAGTTGAGAGGGGTTTCTATTGTTATTTCGAGCAGGGTACCATGGTTTTATATAGATTCAATCAAAGACCCAGGAGGACGTTTTTTGTTTTTGAAAGGCAGGATGGGCGAGATTGAAGTTACTCTGGTAAAAATATACGTCCCTAATGACAATCAAGAGACCTTTATAAGTAAAACATTAGGAAGATTGAGTAAGTTTACAACAGGACAATTGATTGTAGGAGGAGATTTAAATATCCCATTAGTCCCAACAGAGGATACATCTTCCGGGAGGTCATCTATTTCTTTGGGGGCACGTAAACGCATTGTTCAATCTTTACATAGAATTCAACTGATTGATGTGTGGTGTTTATTTCATCCTAAAGAAAAGGATTACACTTTCTATTCCACCCCTCATAAATCATACTCACGCATTGATTATTTTTTTGTCCCACATGCTCAACTTCATGCAGTTCGAACAGTTAATATAGGTCCAATCACTTGGTCTTACCATGCACCCATATCCCTGACATATGCCTTACAAGACTCCCGCTCGAGTAGATACACTCAGTGGAGACTGAATTAAAGTCTCCTACAAGAGACAGATGTTCTTGAGGATGTAATCAAGGAGTTGAGTTTTTACTTTAGAACTAATGATACTCCAGATTGTGACCCAGGAATAGTCTGGGAAGCACATAAAGCGGTTATCCGAGGGGTGGTGATCAAACACGGGGCCAGGATTAAGTGTAAACATTCTGAACAACTTAAATTGCTATTTGAAGAATTAGCCACTTTGGAACTTTGTCATAAACAGGTTCAAACCCTTTCCTTGGAGAGAGATCTTCTTGCTAAAGGGATGCAAATTGTAGACCTCTATAAGGCTAAAGCGGCACTACAGATCTGTAGGAAGGTTTCCTACGAATCTGGGGAAAAATGTGGGAAAGTATTAGCTAGAACCTTGCAAGAGCAGAAATTAAAGGCCTATATCCCACAGGTGGCTGCACCTAATAGGCCTAAAGTTATGAAGCCACATGATATAGCGCAGGAAGTCAGAGAATTTTATAAAACTTTATATAATTTAAAGGCTAAACCGTCCACTCAAGCTCAGATAGATTCATATATTTCTTCATCATCACTGTCTCGACTATCGGACACAGATAGAGATAATTTGGAGGATCCCATAACAATAGAAGAACTTCAAAGTGCAGTGAGTGCCATTAAATGGGATAAAGCACCTGGCCCAGATGGGTTGACGGCTCAATATTATAAGACCTTGCTCCCGTCTCTTGCTCAATATATGCTGAAATTATTCAATGCACTGGGTTCTTTTGCAACATTTACAACTGAGACCTTGTTAGCCCATATTTCGGTGATACCTAAAGAGGGAAAAGATTTGACTTCTTGCGGGAACTACCGACCTATTTCTTTGCTTAACTTAGATCTTAAGATTTTTACTAAAATATTGGCAAACAGGATTCAACGGGCCAATGGTTTAATGTCAGATACTTTCCAAATTACAAATGGGATGCGACAAGGGTGCCCCCTTTCGCCTCTCCTTTTCGCCCTGTCACTGGAACCGTTTCTCTGCACTGTTCGCTTAAATCGGGACATCACAGGAGAACAGATAGGAGGTATTCAACATAAAATTTCGGCTTATGCCGACGATATGTTGTTTTCTCTTACGAATCCTCTGATTATGCTTCCAAATTTGATGAAGGAATTTGAAAAATATGGCTCACTCTCCAACCTCCAGATCAATTTTGCTAAGTCGGAAGCAATGGGGGTGAATTTTCCTCAAGAATCAATTATGCAACTCAAGCAAAATTTCAAGTGTAAATGCACCGATAAAGCGTTAAAGTATTTAGGTACTTTGTTCCCAACTAAAATATCAAACATTTTTGAGTTAAATTTCCCACCATTGGTACAAAAAGTAAAGACACTATTGGATGGATGGAATTAAGGCCTATATTCATGGCTAGGATGGTGTAACATCGTCAAAATGAATATTCTTCCAAAATTCCTTTATCTATTACAAGCACTGCAGATCCGCATTCCAGTCGCTTATTTTAAGCAGAGTCAGAAACTAATATTTGATTTTATCTGGGTGCATAAACACCCTAGAATACAACATAAACAATTAATGCTTCCCAAAGAATATGGAGGATTGTCAGTGCCGGATATACGCAAATATTACCAAGCAATACATTTGAGTAGAGTAATTGATTGGAATAGACATAAACATACTAAACTATGGGTGCAGATTGAACATGCTCAATCTCCTGTATCCTTGGATAGAGCCTCTTGGTGTTATACTTTTCTTCCAAGAGTGATGACTAAACATCCTTTAATAGAGAATACAGTGAAACTTTGCTCGGATTTGTTACCCTTAATGGGAGTAGATCCTTAGACTTCTCCTTTTTATCCGATACTTGGAAAACCCCTCTTTCCACCGGGGATAGAAGATACAGCCTTTTGACATTTATTAAATGAGGGTTTTACACAAGCGTCCTGCTAGGTAAAAGAGGGGAGGTGGTTGACAATCCCGGAGATGACTATACAATCAGGAGTGTGTAAATTGAGATTCTGGAACGCTCTCCAGATTACACATTTTCTTAATACTCTCTCAGCCCCCGGATTGTTTACCAGACCTCTTACTATTTTTGAGAAATATTGTTCAGAGATGGAAGCAATGTCTCATACACTATTGGCTAATTATGAATTATTAACCAGTTGCCGACCGCCTAACGCAGATATACTGCGGCAGAATGGCAGGGGCAGGCAAAATCACGTACCTGGTACGTGATTGCCTTCCCACGGGCGGGGGGTCCGATCGGACCCCCCCCCCGTGCCCGAGGCGGTCGCTGGTCGGCCATTCGTGGCCCCCCCTCGCGATCGCTCCCAGCCAATCAGAATCTTCCCCTGCCTCTGTGTAGTACACAGAGGCAGAGGATGTGATGTCATCTCTCCTCGGCTCGGCAGTTTCCGTTCCGACGCCGAGGAGAGGAGACTGAAATGTGAGTGCACAACACACACACATCCCAGTAGAACATGCCAGGCACACATATCACCCCCCGATCCCCCCCGATCACCCCCCGATCACCCCCCCCGTCACACTGACACCAAGCAGTTTTTTTTTTTTCTGATTACTGCATGGTGTCAGTTTGTGACAGTTAGTGTGGTGGGGCAGTTATTGTTAGCCCCCTTTAGGTCTAGGATACCCCCCTACCCCCCCCTAATAAAGTTTTAACCCCTTGATCACCCCTCATCGCCAGTGTCGCTAAGCGATCATTTTTCTGATCGCTGTATTAGTGTCGCTGGTGACGCTAGTTAGGGAGGTAAATATTTAGGTTCGCTGTCAGCGTTTTATAGCGACAGGGACCCCCATATAATACCTAATAAATGTTTTAACCCCTTGATTGCCCCCTAGTTAACCCTTTCACCACTGATCACCGTATAACTGTTACGGGTGACGCTGGTTAGTTTGTTTATTTTTTATAGTGTCAGGGCACCCGCCGTTTATTACCTAATAAAGGTTTAGCCCCCTGATCGCCCGGCGGTGATATGCGTCGCCCCAGGCAGCGTCAGATTAGTGCCAGTACTGCTAACACCCACGCACGCAGCATACGCCTCCCTTAGTGGTATAGTATCTGAACGGATCAATATCTGATCCGATCAGATCTATACTAGCGTTCCCAGCAGTTTAGGGTTCCCAAAAACACAGTGGTAGCGGAATCAGCCCAGATACCTGCTAGCACCTGCGTTTTGCCCCTCCGCCCGGCCCAGCCCAGCCCACCCAAGTGCAGTATCGATCGATCACTGACACTTACAAAACACTAAACGCATAACTGCAGCGTTCGCAGAGTCAGGCCTGATCCCTGCGATCGCTAACAGTTTTTTTGGTAGCGTTTTGGTGAACTGGTAAGCACCAGCCCCAGGCAGCGTCAGGTTAGCGCCAGTACCGCTAACACCCACGCACGCACCGTACACCTCCCTTAGTGGTATAGTATCTGATCGGATCAATATCTGATCCGATCAGATCTATACTAGCGTCCCCAGCAGTTTAGGGTTCCCAAAAACACAGTGTTAGCGGGATCAGCCCAGATACCTGCTAGCACCTGCGTTTTGCCCCTCCGCCCGGCCCAGCCCACCCAAGTGCAGTATCGATCGATCACTGACACTTACAAAACACTAAATGCATAACTGCAGCGTTCACAGAGTCAGGCCTGATCCCTGCGATCGCTAACAGTTTTATTGGTAGCGTTTTGGTGAACTGGCAAGCGCCAGCAGCCTAGTACACCCCGGTCGTAGTCAAACCAGCACTGCAGTAACACTTGGTGACGTGGCGAGTCCCATAAGTGCAGTTCAAGCTGGTGAGGTGGAAAGCACAAGTAGTGTCCCGCTGCCACCAAGAAGAAGACAAACACAGGCCCGTCGTGCCCATAGTGCCCTTCCTGCTGCATTCGCCAATCCTAATTGGGAACCCACCACTTCTGCAGCGCCCGTACTTCCCCCATTCACATCCCAAACCAAATGCAGTCGGCTGCATGAGAGGCATTTTCTTAATGTCCTACCGAGTACCCCTAACCAACGAACCCCCCCCAAAAAAGATGTTGTGTCTGCAGAAAGCGCAGATATAGGCGTGACACCCGCTATTATTTTCCCTCCTGTCCTGACAATCCTGGTCTTTGCATTGGTGAATGTTTTGAACGCTACCATACACTAGTTGAGTATTAGCGTAGGGTACAGCATTGCACAGACTAGGCACACTTTCACAGGGTCTCCCAAGATGCCATCGCATTTTGAGAGACCCGAACCTGGAACCGGTTACAGTTATAAAAGTTACAGTTACAAAAAAAAGTGTAAAAAAAAATATATATATAAAATAAAAAAAAAATAGTTGTCGTTTCATTGTTCTCTCTCTCTCTATTCTCTCTCTATTGTTCTGCTCTTTTTTACTGTATTTTATTCTGCAATGTTTTATTGTTATTATGTTTTATCATGTTTGCTTTTCAGTTATGCAATTTTTTATACTTTACCGTTTAGTGTGCTTTATTGTTAACCGTTTTTTTGTCTTCAGGTACGCCATTCACGACTTTGAGTGGTTATACCAGAATGATGCCTGCAGGTTTAGGTATCATCTTGGTATCATTCTTTTCAGCCAGCGGTCGGCTTTCATGTAAAAGCAATCCTAGTGGCTAATTAGCCTCTAGACTGCTTTTACAAGCAGTGGGAGGGGATGCCCCCCCACCGTCTTCCGTGTTTTTCTCTGGCTCTCCTGTCAACAGGGAACCTGAGAATGCAGCCGGTGATTCAGCCAGCTGACCATAGAGCTGATCAGAGAACAGAGTGGCTCCAAACATCTCTATGGCCTAAGAAACCAGAAGCTACGAGCATTTTATTACTTAGATTTCGCCGGATGTAAACAGCGCCATTGGGAAATTGGGGAAGCATTTTATCACACCGATCTTGGTGTGGTCAGATGCTTTGAGGGCAGAGGAGAGATCTAGTTTCTAATAGACCCCAATTTTTTCAAAAAAGAGTACCTGTCACTACCAATTTGCTATCACAGGGGATATTTACATTCCCTGAGATAACAATAAAAATGATTTAAAAAAAATAATTAAAGGAACAGTTTAAAAATAAGATAAAAAAGCAAAAAAAAATAAAGAAAAAATAAAATAAAAAAAAGCACCCCTGTCCCCCTCCCTGCTCTCACGCTAAGGCGAATGCAAGCGTTGGTCTGGCGTCAAATGTAAACAGCAATTGCACCATGCATGTGAGGTATCACCGTGAAGGTCAGATGGAGGGCAGTCATTTTAGCAGTAGACCTCCTCTGTAAATCTAAAGTGGTAACCTGTAAAGGCTTTTTAAGGCTTTTAAAAATGTATTTATTTTGCTGCCACTGCACGTTTGTACGCAACTTTAAAGCATGTCATGTTTGGTATCCATGTACTCGGCCTAAGATCATCTTTTTTATTTCATCAAACATTTGGGCAATATATTGTGTTTTAGTGCATTAAAATTTAAAAAAGTGTGTTTTTTCCCCAAAAAATGCGTTTGAAAAATAGCTGCGCAAATACTGTGTGAAAAAAAAAAGAAACGGGGCGTGGCCTGCGCTTGAGCTAGATGGCAGCACAGGAGCTCCGGTGATTTCCAGGGATATAGCGGCTCAAAACACGCCATCGAGTCCCGTTTTTGCGCTCCACGGCTGGCGATTCACCCTGGGACAAGACAGAGAGGATGTCCAGGAAAAGAAAAGAGCAAAGAAAGCCACAGCGCCTGACGGACTTCTATAGCATGAAGCAACATGAAGGTAGGCAAGATGGCGCCGGGTCATCCTCTACCCCAGCAAACATCCCCGCCAGCCATCTGAACACACAGAACAGCCACAGGCAAAATAGACCACCTTCAGACAGCCCACACCCATACTCTCCCTCCCCGCCAACGGGTAGCCCTGCTAAGGCGAAGTTTAGACTGGATGGAGAGGGATCCCTTGGTGCGACAAGTCCAGGCCTGGACTCAGGGGATGACACACGTGAGCTCCCTGACTCCATAGAGACCTTTCCTACCATGCATCAACCAGTGATAGATACAGTGCTGAAAGATATGCTCTTATCACTGAGAAGCTCACTGCAATCAGATATGATGAAGTGTATGCATACGTTTAATACTAATCTTCAAGCTGTAGAAACACGGGTTGAACACATAGAGCAAAAGATGGGAGAATATGCAGTCACTATCAACGACTTAGTGGACTCCCATGAGGAAAGGGAAGGAGACACAGATTGGTTAAAAGACAAAATCGCAGACCTCGAAGACCGCAATAGGAGGAACAATTTAAAAATTAGGGGGATCCCTGAAACAGTCCTGCAACCTGACTTAAGATCCTATGCCACTTCACTGTTTAAATCTCTCCTACCTGATCTATCAGACCTGGAGATCACCATTGATAGAATACATCGCCTGCCAAAACCGACATTCCTATCAGAGCACATCCCCAGAGATGTGATTCTGCGACTACATTTTTACCATGCCAAGGAGCAACTGATGTTGACAATGCGCCAGAAAGATCAAATCCCCGCGCAATTTCAGCATCTACAGTTCTATGCTGATCTTTCTCAATACACCTTGCAAAAGAGGAAAAATTTGAACACCATCACCAAAGCATTGAGAAATCATCATATCACATATAGATGGGGATACCCTACCAAACTCACGGTCACTAAAGATGGACGCACCCACGTGGTGAATTCACTAGAGAGAGGCCTCTCTCTTCTAAAGGAGTGGAAAATATTACCAGAACAGGAGACCACCTCGGCTAACGTGCCCAGATCAGTGGAACCTGCGTGGAAGACGGTCACTACAAAAAACGCAAAATCACACTCCTGACTCAGGATGGTTATCTAAAACCTACCAATCCCTGGAAATTGGTCTAAGTGCTCTCAGGCCTGAACTATTTCCCCCACCTACTTGAACAGCACCAAGCTGTACCTTAACGTTTGTGTTTTCAGGTTTGGGTTCGGCCCTTGAAAATGCCGACCCTACACAAGTTTGGCGAATATATTGCCTTTTCGTTTTATGTTTATTTCCTTTTGTTCCTTTTTCCTTTTTCTGTTTTCTCTAAAAATGCAGCAGCCAGAATGCGTGTAAGCATCGCAACAGTCATGCCTTACTCCAACGAAAGGTACGAAGATGGAACTTTCCTCACAACTCATGCCAACCTGAATCCACCATCACACGATCATCCAAAAGTGAGTACAATCCAAACTCTAATTTGCCATATAGTGCCTATTCCTTGCTGTACCTGAAAACGCCACAAGAGGGCAACATTGCCTCAAAAATGAATACTTATCACAATACTCCAACTAATACACAATCCCCTCAAATATGGGTATAAAACTCTTATCTATTAATGCGAAAGGACTTAACCACCCCGCTAAGAGGAGGTCAATGTGGAAAGAGGCGCTCTCCAACAAGTCTGACATTATCTGCGTGCAGGAAACGCACTTTTCCACAGCAACCACCCCTTCTTGCACGCACAAGAACTTCCCGCACATCTTTACTGCCAACGCTCAAAATAAAACAAAAGGAGTCCTCACAGCCATTCGGGACACAGTAGCATTTTCAGTCCATGAAACAATCAAAGACCCTGGGGGAAGATACCTAATCTTGATATGCGACCTCAACTCCATCACATACACTATTGTTAATGTGTATGCGCCCAACCAACACCAGCTACACTTCCTCCATAAACTTCTACGAAAGCTCAAAACCCACCAAAAAGGAAGATTAATAATCTGTGGAGACTTTAATACAATCCCTGATGCGAATCTAGACTCTTCATCTAGCACTAGACGCCCGGGTATGTCTCTCCTGGCCACATTACACGCACAAGACCTATATGATGCTTGGAGGTGCTTGCACGCCGGTGAAAGGGACTACACCTTTTTTTCCTCTCCACATAGAGTATATTCCCGAATTGACCTTTTTCTTGTTGATCGAAACACCTTAGCCCAAACGACATCTACAACAATAAATACCATCACGTGGTCTGACCACGCGTCTATCACTATATCCATCAAAGATGACTCAAATTGCAATGTACCAAACATGTGGAGATCTAATACTTATTTAATGCAGCAACCAGACTCAAAAAATGCTATAAACCAGCATATGAAAGAGTTCTTCAGTGTCAATGAGTCCTCGGTGCAGGATCAGTTTATACTGTGGAACTCTCATAAGGCATATATGCGGGGTATTTTTATACAGTTAGGGGCAAGAGCTAAGAGGCAGCAGCAACAACGAGTAAAAGAACTCACTGATAAAATATTCCTGCTTGAAAATAGGAATAAACAAAACACATCCCCCATATTATCTCAACAACTTACTCAACTGCGTAACGACCTAAGATTACTACTGCTTGAGAGTTTTGAAAGAACATCAAAAAAACTTAAAATGTCATATTACGCCACAGGAAATAAAGCTGGCAAAACATTAGCATACAGATTGAAAGGCCTCAGACACAAAACAAAGATCCCTTATATTTTACACCCTACTACTAAACATAAACTCTACCATCCTCAAGACATTGCAGACACTTTTAGTCACTATTACAGTACATTATACAACTTAAAGGACGATACAAACACTATACAACCTAGCACTGATGCAATCAACTCTTTTCTACAACATCTGAACATTCCTTCCCTCACACAAGATCAACTACAGACCTTAAACCAAAAATTTAACTCAGAGGAAATACATAAAACCATCGACTCCCTTCCCAGCAACAAATCACCGGGCCCTGACGGCTTCTCTGGGGAATATTATAAAACTTTCAAACACCTATTATCTCCATATTTGGAACGAACCTTTAACTCCGCTGCTGCCTCTGCTTCTTTCCCACCAGAAATGTTGAAGGCAATAATTGTGACACTGCCAAAGCCAGGGAAGGAACCCAATACCCCCCCAAATTTCAGGCCCATCTCACTGCTCAATACCGATCTGAAAATATATGCTAAACTCATTGCATCCCGTTTACTAAACATACTCCCCCTTCTCATTCACCCTGATCAAACCGGGTTTACCAAAGGCCGCCAAACGTCAGACGCTACCCGCAGGCTGTTAAATATTATACATTTAGCTAAGGCGCATAAGAGGCCTTCTCTGCTGTTGGCATTGGACGCAGAGAAGGCCTTCGACCGCATACACTGGCGATACCTCACTCAGGTTTTGGGTAGATTCGGATTTTCTGGCACCATTCTTTCAGCAATCCTAGCCCTGTACTCCAAACCCTCAGCCCAAGTATTTACATCTGGAGCATTATCCAAGCCTTTCAACATAACAAATGGCACTAGACAGGGGTGCCCCCTATCCCCATTAATCTTTAATTTACTTATGGAACCTCTGGCTATATATTTCCGCTCCCACCCCGACATTGAAGGCTTCTGTATAGATAAATCCACCCATGAGATAAGCTTATTCGCGGATGACATAATCATGATCTTGACCAATGTGGAAACCTCCCTGGCTTTGGTACATAACGCACTAAATATGTTTACTAAAATATCCTACTACAAAGTAAATGAGAACAAATCCTACATAATGGGGATAGGCATTGACCCTGGTATACAAGACAAACTCAGATCAAGATTCCCATACTCCTGGGATAATAATGGGATAAAATATTTGGGCATAACCCTAACTGCAGACATAGATAACCTAGTGGCTGCTAACTACACCTCATTTTTGGGAACCCTCCAAAAGAAACTTGCAGACCTCGCCAGGGTAGAGTTGTCGTGGACAGGTAGACTGGCAGCGTTTAAAATGATGGTCCTACCACAGCTACTCTACTTGTTTAGAACGCTCCCGGTCCCTGTCCCTAATTCCTTCTTTTCTAGAGCACAATCTCAGATCAACAGATTTCTCTGGCAGGGCAAGAAGGCCAGAAGCGCTTTCATGAAACTCACTAGAGCTAGAGATGCTGGGGGAATTGGACACGTTATACTGAAAGATTACTACATAGCAGCAATACTTTCACAAGTCAGATATTGGCTGTCCCAGCCTCAGGTCCATAGATGGACAGAGCTAGAGACAGCACAGGTGCCTAGAGCAAGTCTAGTCGACTTATTATTTTCTTCCAGTTTCCAGGCATACACTCAAACACACTTATCTCCCACAATGGTGGCTACACTACTAGCTTGGAAGACATTCATAGCATCCAAATTCACGGATCAAACAACCAAAGGCATTCCGATTACTATAGCCAGCTTAACATTGGTTATACCAAACTTACGTATCTCACATTGGATATCCAGAGGCATACTATCACTAGAGGATCTCATGAACGGCTCAATCCCTAAAACATTTGAGTTCCTACAAACCAAGTATAGCCTGGAAGACTACGACTACTATAGCTACATCCAGATATTGCATTTACTTCAAAGATACCCCCACACTTCTATTGCAGTACCTTGGCGAGTATTCCTCTACTTTACAAACCCCAACACCAACATTAAAGGCATATCCTTGTTTTATAACTTGCTCAACAACAAACAGGTGTTCACCAAAACTAACAACATCTTAGCATGGGAACAGGAGCTGGGCACAACCTATTCTGAAGAACAATGGCAAAAAGCCCTACGCAACACATTTGCAGCCACCAAATGCGTTAGCCTGTGGGAAACAACCTATAAACTAACACTAAACTGGTATTTAACACCACACCGAATTTCTAAATTCGCACGACAAACCTCACCTTTATGTTGGAGAAATTGCGGACGAGTAGGTACACTTCACCATATTATCTGGGAATGCCCAAGTTTACATAAACTATGGCAAAAAGTGTTTAATCTAATATCAACAATAGTAGGACTTACAGTTATACCGAAAGCAGATCTGGCAGTCCTTTCATTAGGCATAGAAAATATACCGCCTGCAACCAGAACTATAAGTCTACATATATTACTTAGCACCAGGTTAACAATTCTCAGACATTGGAAAGATCCTAAACCTCCCACCCTCAGTGAAATTATAGAACTGACAAACACACACGCCTCCTATGAATGTATGTTTGCAGCAGCCAAGGGTCAATATTTGAAGTCACAATCCAAATGGGCTAGTTGGGAAAAATGGTATGCACGCACCCACTAGGGTCAAGTTCTTTTCGTGTTGATTACTTGCAACCTACACTCAATCGAAGTAGGCAAAGCTGAAAGCTGCATATAGTTTGTTTCTGTCTTAATCTAATTTAATTAACTATTATTATTATTTATGTTACCTTAACAATACTATTATTAGTACGACCAACTTCTGCCCATGCAGAATGCTGGTCCTTTCACCAGCTTAGTTTCGGAATCACTAACAGGTGTGTATGTATGTTCATGTTAAACTTCCAACTGACAATATTACCACCATATTAAAGATGGTCCACAAGGGCCGATATCTCATTAACTTTGTATGTCATCGGACATGTAATGTCGCAGAATATCCATGCACTATACTTTATGCGAACTGTACTATGTATAATATATATGGTCTATGTTCTGTATCGTTCATAACTTGTACAGTGTGATTCCTTCAAAACAATAAAAAATATTGGAATTAAAAAAAAAAGAAACACCCACTATTTTAATCTGTAGGGCCTTTGCTTTAAAAAAATATATAATGTTTGGGGGTTCAATGTAATTTTCTTGCAAAAAAAAAATTTTTTTCATGTAAACAAAAAGTGTCAGAAAGGGCTTTGTCTTCAAGTGGTTAGGAGAGTGGGTGGTGTGTGACATAAGCTTCTAAATGTTGTGCATAAAATGCCAGGACAGTTCAAAACCCCTCCAAATGACCCCATTTTGGAAAGTAGACACCCCAAGCTATTTGCTGAGAGGCATGTCGAGTCCATGTAATATTTTATATTGTGACACAAGTTGCGGAAAAGAGACAATTTTTTTTTTTTTGCACAAAGTTGTCACTAAATGATATATTGCTCAAACATGCCATGGGAATATGTGAAATTACACCCCAAAATACATTCTGTTGCTTCTCCTGAGTTTGGGGATACCACATGTGTGAGACTTTTTGGGAGCCTAGCCTTGTACGGGACCCCGAAAACCAAGCACCGCCTTCAGGTTTTCTAAGGGTGTAAATTTTTTATTTCATTCTTCACTGCCTATCACAGTTTCGGAGGCCATGGAATGCCCAGGTGGCACAACCCCCCCAAATGACCCCATTTTGAAAAGTAGACAACCCAAGCTATTTGCTGAGAGGTATAATGAGTATTTTGCAGACCTCACTTTTTGTCACAAAGTTTTAAAAATTGAAAAAAGAAAAAAAAAATTTTTTTTCTTGTCTTTCTTCATTTTCAAAAACAAATGAGAGCTGCAAAATACTCACCATGCCTCTCAGCAAATAGCTTGAGGTGTCTACTTTCCAAAATGGGGTCATTTGGGGGGGTTTGTGCCACCTGGGCATTCCATGGCCTCTGAAACTGTGATAGGCAGTGAAGAGTGAAATCAAAAATTTACACCCTTAGAAATCCTGAAGGCGGTGCTTGGATTTCGGGGCCCCGTACGCAGCTAGGCTCCCAAAAAGTCCCACACATGTGGTATCCCCATACTCAGGAGAAGCAGCTAAATGTATTTTGGGGTGCGATTCCACATATGCCCTTGGCCTGTGTGAGCAATATATCATTTAGTGACAACTTTGTGCAAAAAAAAATTGTCACTTTCCCGCAACTTGTGTCAAAATATAAAATATTCTATGGACTCAACATGCCTCAAAGCAAATAGCTTGGGGTGTCTACTTTCCAAAATGGGGTCATTTGGGGGGTTTTATGCCATCTGGGCATTTTATGACCTTCAAAACTGTGATAGGTAGTGAGGAGTAAAATAAAAAATTTACGCCCTTAGAAATCCTGAAGGCAGTGATTGGTTTTCGGGGCCCCGTACGCGGCTAGGCTCTCAAAAAGTCCCACACATGTGGTATCCCCGTACTCAGGAGAAGCAGCTGAATATATTTTGGGGTGCAATTCCACATATGCCCATGGCCTGTGTGAGCAATATATCATTTAGTGACAACTTTTTGTAATTTTTTTTTGTCATTATTAAATCAAAAAAAAATAATATTCAATGGGCTCAACATGCCTCTCAGCAATTTCCTTGGGGTGTCTACTTTCAAAAATTGGGTCATTTGTGGGGGTTTTGTACTGCCCTGCCATTTTAGCACCTCAAGAAATGACATAGGCAGTCATAAATTAAAGGCTGTGTAAATTCCAGAAACTATGCCCTAGTTTGTAGGCGCTATAACTTTTGCGCAAACCAATAAATATACACTTATTGACATTTTTTTTACCAAAGACATGTGGCCAAATACATTTTGGCCTAAATGTATGACTAAAATTTAGTTTACTGGATTTTTTTTATAACAAAAAGTAGAAAATATCAGTTTTTTTCAAAATTTTCGGTCTTTTTCCGTTTATAGCGCAAAAAATAAAAATGGCAGAGGTGATCAAATACCATCAAAAGAAAGCTCTATTTGTGGGAAGAAAAGGACGAAATTTCGTTTGGGTACAGCATTGCATGACCGCGCAATTAGCAGTTAAAATGACGCAGTGCCAAATTGTAAAAAGTGCTCTGGTCAGGAAGGGGGTAAATCCTTCCGGGGCTGAAGTGGTTAAATAGGCCTGAAAGAAATTATTCCTTTGAACTTTTTTTCGGGAATGGGAACAGAATCTAGGTAAAACCTTTAATATAATACAGCGACAGCGTATTCTCAGACGCACGCACAAATCTTCAAGATCAATTTTAAGATTCTCCCCCATTGGTATAAAACACCAGAGAAACTAAAGAGACTATTCCCTGAATGCTCTAATTTGTGTTTGAGATGTCAGGAAGGTAAAGGCACCATCCTACACATATTCTGGAACTGCCCTAAACTAAACCACTTTTGGACAGAGGTAGGATGTATTCTTCAAAAAAGTATAAGCTACACGTTACCGGAGGATCCTGCCTTTTTTCTTTTCTATGAGTCTAGCATACCAGAAAAAGCATACAAGGATTCTATTATTTGTCATCTTTTAGATTCAGCTAAGGCCTGTATTCCGCGGATGTGGAAATCGCCACTACCACCTACTGTTGAAATGTGGCTACATAGAGTAAAGGAGATTAGTAGATTAGAAGACCTGGTACTTTCTGCACGACATCAACAAGAATTATACTCCAAGGCTTGGTCATTAGGGATGAGCCGAACACCCCCCTGTTCGGTTTGCACCAGAACATACGAACAGGAAAAAAGTTTGTTCGAACACGCGAACACCGTTAAAGTCTATGAGACACGAACATGAATAATCAAAAGTGCTAATTTTAAAGGCTTATATGCAAGTTATTGTCATAAAAAGTGTTTGGGGAGCAGTGATTTTAATAATGCTTAAAGTCAAACAATAAAAGTGTAATATCCCTTTAAATTTCGTAGCTGGGCGGTGTCTATAGTATGCCTGTAAAGGGGCGCATGTTTCCCGTGTTTAGAACAGTCTGACAGCAAAATGACATTTCGAAGGAAAAAACCCATTTAAAACTACTCGCGGCTATTGCATTGCCGGTCCGACAATACACATAGAAGTTCATTGATAAAAACAGCATGGGAATTCCCCACAGGGGAACCCTGAACCAAAATTTTTTTAAAAAATGACGTGGGGGTCCCCCTAAATTCCATACCAGGCCCTTCAGGTCTGGTATGGATATTAAGGGGAACCCTGGCCAATTTTTTTTTTAAAAATGATGTGGGGGTCTCCCTAAATTCCATACCAGACCCTTCAGGTCTGGTACGGATTTTAAGGGGAACCCCGTGCCAAAAAAAAAAACCAGCATGGGTTCCCCTCAAAAATCCATACCAGACCCTTATCCGAGCACGCAACCTGGCAGGCCGCAGGAAAAGAGGGGGGGACGAGAGAGCGACCCCCCCTCCTGAACCGTACCAGGCCACATGCTCTCAACATTGGGAGGGTGCTTCGGGGTAGCCCCCCAAAACACCTGGTTCCGATGTTGATGAGGACAAGGGCCTCATCCCCACAACCCTGGCCAGTGGTTGTGGGGGTCTGCGGGTGGGGGGCTTATCGGAATCTGGAAGCCCCCTTTAACAAGGGGACCCCCAGATCCCGGCCCTCCCCCCTGTGTCTCCTCATCTGATGGTTCTTAGATAACGGGTGGTCGGGGCCACCCGGTGACCCCGCCCCCCTCTGACGCATGGTGACTTGATGGGACTTCCCTGTGACGTCACGGGGAATGCCACAGGCCCGCCCCCCGTTATTTAAGAACCGTCAGATAAGGAGACGCGATCACATAGAGGGAGCCTCCCTCCATACCAGCATGGATGCTAAGCGGCCCGGAGAAGAAAATGAAAAAGAGAAGAAGAGAAGAAAAGAAGAAGATGAAGAAGAAGATGAAAAGAAGAGCGGGAGCCTCCCCCCATGCCATGGGTGCAGAGCGGCCCGAGGAGAAGAAGATAGAAGATGCCGCGGAGGAGATGCTGGACGAGAACGTCGGAGGAAGAACCAGAAGAACCAGAAGAAGAAGAAGATGAAGGAAGATAGAAGAAAGAAGAAGCATTTAAATAAAGGAATTGTCAAAAACTGTCTCTTGTCATTTTTAACATTTTTGACAGTTTTTTAGTGAAATGGTAGGGGTAAGTACCCCCTTACCATTTCACACAGGGGGGCGGGATCTGGGGGTCCCCTTGTTAAAGGAGGCATCCAGATTCTTATAAGCCCCCCGCCAGCAGACCCCCACAACCACCGGCCAGGGTTGTGGGGATGAGGCCCTTGTCCTCATCAACATGGGGACAAGGTGTTTTGGGGGCTACCCCAAAGCACCCTCCCAATGTTGAGGGCATGTGGCCTGGTACGGTTCAGGAGGGGGGCCGCACTCTCGTCCCCCCTCTTTTCCTGCAGCCTGCCAGGTTGCGTGCTCGGATAAGGGTCTGGTATGGATTTTTGGGGGGGCCCACGCCGTTTTTTTTTTTTTTGGCGCGGGGTTACCCTTAAAATCCATACCAGACCTGAAGGGTCTGGTACGGAATTTAGGGGACCCCCACGTCATTTTTTTTTTAAATTTTGGCCAGCTATGAAATTTAAAGGGATATTACACTTTTATTGTTTGACTTTAAGCATTATTAAAATCACTGCTCCTGAAAAAACGGCCGTTTTTAAAACTTTTTTTTGCATTGATACATGTCCCCTGGGGCAGGACCCAGGTCCCCAAACACTTTTTATGACAATAACTTGCATATAAGCCCTTAAAATTAGCACTTTTGATTTCTCCCATAGACTTTTAAAGGGTGTTCCGCGGCATTCGAATTTGCCGCGAACACCCCAAATTGTTCGCTGTTCGGCGAACTTGCGAACAGCCAATGTTCGAGTCGAACATGAGTTTGACTCGAACTCGAAGCTCATCCCTATTGGTCATCATTGGATACCTTCTTGTCTTCAGAGGAGGGAAGAACCCTTCTTAATAGTTAATAGTAAATCAAAAAACCAGGGAAACACCCAAGAGTATTATCATCCTACCTCTCCTCACGATTTTGTGAGCTCACATGAAACTACCTCCTTTTCTTTTTTTTGTTTTGTGTTTGTTTTTGGTTTAGTTAAAAAATTGATTAGGATGGGTCTCGGAGTGTGGTGAGGGCGGTATATGTGGGATGCCGCTCACTGCATTCCGAAGGCTCCAGGAGTATGATGTGTTTTTTCTTTTTTACCTTTTCTAGAATTTATGAGGTGAATTGGAGATGACATTCTAGATGATTAGATTAGGATGTAATGGCAGGTTATAAATATGAAATGATTAAATGTAATGTTATGTTTATTAGAAAGACAATTGTATATCTTGGAGTATGTCCTATGATTAAATAAAATATTACATTTGAAAAAAAACAAAATCCATACCAGACCCTTCAGGTCTGGTATGGATTTTAAAGGGAACCCTGAGCCAAAAATTAAAAAAAATGGCCCCCCTCCTGAACCGTACCAGGCCACATGCCCTCAACATGGGGAGGGTGCTTTGGGGTTGCCCCCCAAAGCACCTTATCCCCATGTTGATGGGGACATGGGCCTCATCCCCACAACCCTTGCCTGATCCTCCTCCATGGGAGGCTCCCGCCGACTGATGCATCTTCTCTGTGACAGTTCTTATATAACTGAGGGCGGGGCCATCCGGTGATGTAAATAGGTGACCCTGCCCCCTCTGACACCCCATTACCAATTCACACAGAGGGAGGCCGGGATCTGGGGTTCCACTTGTTAAAGGGGGCTTCCAGATTCCGATAAGCCCCCCACCCACAGACCCCCACAACCACCAGGCAAGGGTTGTGAGGATGAGGCCCTTGTCCCCATCCACATGGGGACAAGGTGCTTTGGGGGGCTACCCCAAAGCACCCTCCCCATGTTGAGGGCATGTGGCCTGGTACAGTTCAGGAGGGGGGCACTCTCTCGTGCCCCCCTCTTTTCCTGCAGCCTGCCAGGTTGCATGCTCGGATAAGGGCCTGGTATAGATTTTGGGGGGACCCCTATGCCATTTTGTTTATTTTGGCGCAGGGTTCCCCTTAAAATCCATACCAGACCTTTAAAAGGTCTGGTATGGAATCTGGGGGGAACCCCTACGCCATTTAAAAAAAAAAAATTGGTGCAGGGTTCCCCTTAATTTCCATATCAGACCTGAAGGGCCTCATATGGATTTTAGGGGGACCCCCATGCAAGTTTTTTTTATTTTGGTTCGGGGTTCCCCTTAATATTCATACCAGACCCAAAGGGTCTGGTAATGAACTGGGGGGATCCCATGCTCTTTTTTGCAATCAGTTTTACCTATATTGCCGAGACCCGACAATTCATTACAGCTGCAATCAGTTTTAAATGATAATTTTTGCTTTAGAAATGTCATTTTGATGTGGTACTGTTCTAAAAACTGGAAAAATGCGCCATTTTGCAGGCATACTATATACACTCCCCAGGCACGATATTTAAAGGAATATTTCATTTTTATTGTTTCACTTTAAGCATTAAAATAATCACTGCTCCTGAAAAAACAGACATTTAAAAAAAATGTGCATTGATACATGTCCCCTGGGACAGGACCCAGGTCCCCAAACACGTTTTATGACAATAACTTGCATATAAGCCTTTAAAATAACACTTTTGATTATTCATGTTTGTGTCCTATAGACTTTAACGGTGTTTGTGTGTTTTGCCAAATTTTTTGCCTGTTCGCATGTTCTGCTGCGAACCAAACAGGAGGGTGTTCAGCTCATCCCTAGCCTTCACTTTACCAAAATTGAACTTTGTAAGTTCCAAAGTTTGGGATGTATATCTGTTTTAGAACATGTCTGCTTAGCCCCAAAAAAGGAGAAATAATGCAAATCATACATGTTATACACCAAGATGTTGGTTTGTTTTAAAACCTTAAACTGCACATGTGAATGTGCTTCGGGTAAAATGTTTTTTAATAAACAATGTGTGGCTTATTATTTCATTGCTCAATACCAGTGTATTTGTTATGTTGTTGTAGTTACAGTGACAATGTGCTCTTAAATGTGACCAACTCCTGCAATTTTTAGTCCTCCAAAAAATGACAAGAGTTGAAAAGGCATAATGTTTTTGAACTTCATGCATTAGATCCATTAAGAACAAAAACATTGTGTGTGTGTAGCAGACCCACAGCATACCATGACAGTTAGCTTAAGAAGATATTGTCACCTCATGTAGCAAATAAGGTACATTTGCACTATTGGAGCAAGTGGCCAAAATAAAGCCCATTTGTGAACATATTAAACAGATAAGAAACAAAAACAACAATAGTTCAAATGAAATATGAGTTTATGATCTCAAAATAATATTAGGCATGATCAGCCAATGCCCCTCTACCCACAAAATAATCAAGGTATTTCTACCCTAAATCTCTGGCAATTTGCAAGGGCAATCCAGCATGGGCATTTTCATTAGGCGTCAGCTCTCCCACAGACGGGAAAGCTGCAGCTTCTTCTGCTGGGCCTGCCACTGCAGGGTCCACGTCACTTGGCAGTGAGGCAAGGTAGCTGGTAGCTGGTAACATTCCTCCTTAAAAAATTATGTAGAAGACAACAGCGCAGGACCACATGGTTGATCTTGTAGAGTGCCAGGTTGATTGGAGTCAAAGACAGCCTGAAATGACTCGATAGAATGTCGAAGGCATTTTTGACCACCCTTCTGGCATGAGAGAGCCTGTAATTGAATATTGACAATTGGATTTTGAAAATTTTTGGTTATTAGGGAAACAAGGATTGGTGATAAAGCATCAGTGGGGAGACACCTTTTTCCCATATTAACTCTTACAGGAGAGAATTTCCCTTCCTAGGGGTAGATTTCCTTTCACTTCCTGTTGTCTCCCTCCCTTTGTAAGTAGGAGTCGTTTGTAAGTTGGATGTTTGAAAATAGGGGACTTAGGTGTTGGTGGTACCAGAACACTGTAAGCCCTCACAGTTACTCTTGGTGGGCTCTGGAACGGGCCCTGCTGTGAAATATTATATCAAGAACTGTAATTACATGCCCCTGTTAAACAGGGGCAGAAAGATTGGGCCCTAGGTGGTGGTGGTGGTGGCACAACACTGTAAACCCTCACAGATAATTTTGTTAAGCGCAGGAATGAGCCCTGCTGGTAAATATTTGATCAAAAATTGTAATTACGCGCCCCTGCTAAACAGGGGCAGAAAAACTGGCCTTAGGTAGTGGTGGTGGTGCCCTGAACCTAAAATATTTTTTAGAAGCTACCAACATGAAAATTGAGGAGGAATAGGATAGTCACTCAGCATAATAGGATAGTCACTCAGCATATGCAGTCTTCAAGAGATCCCACATTCATAGAAAAATCAATCAGTTACATCAGCATCAGGTGCTTGGTAGCTGTGATCCAAGACTGATTCATTTTTTAATGTGAGCGATCAACAGAGTCTGTGGACAGGCACACTCTGTGATCGTTTACAAAGCCTCCAGCAGCACTGAATGTGCGTTCAGAAGAGCGCTGGATGCAGGACAGGCCAGTAGCTCAATTGCATATTGAGCAAGCTTGATTGATGCATGCACTGTCACTGCTCACCATCCTCGTGGCCTCCTCAAATGGTGACAGGACAGTGGATGCATCCTTGATCAGTAGCTACTGGCGTGGTGAAAAAAAGCCAAGCTCCCCTGACCCTGTCCTGGTGCCATACTCACACAGGTACTCACTGATGGCCCTCTGCTGCATGTGCAGCCATTGCAGAATGGCCAATGTTCAGTTCCACCTGGTGGGCATGTCACAAATGAGGCAGTTCTTGGGCAGGTTGCATTCTCTTTGAATGTCAGCCAGCCGAGCACTGGCATTATATGACTGGCGGAAATGACCACAGACTTTCCTGGTCTGCCTCAGGAGATCCTGTACCTGCTCAAGAACCGCTGCACAACAAAATTCAGGATGTGAGGCAAACAGGGAACATGGGTCAAGTGTCCCTGTCAGAGGGCAGAGAGGAGGTTGGTTCCATTGTCACATACGACCATTCCTGGCTGAAGGGCATGGCGTCAACCACCTCTGAGCCTGCCCCTGCAGAGCTGCCAGAATCTCTGCCCCAGTGTGGCTCCTGTCCCCTAAGCAGACCAACTCAAGCACCGCATGGTATCTTTTTGCTTGAGTGCTTGCATAGCCCCTTGAATGCCTACGGAGCACAGCTGATTCAGAGGAGAAATCTGCAGAGAAGGCTATAGAGGAAGAAGAAGAGGAGAGGGTGGAGGAGAGAGCTGTGGCAGAATCATCACTAGCATTTTGGAGGCATGGTGGCAGAACAAGCTCCAACAATACTGAACCCTGTCCTGCATCCTTTCCAGCTGCCAGCAGAGTTACCTAGTGCACCGTGAAAGAAAGGTAACGTCCCTGTCCATGCCTGCTGGACCATGGGTCAGCAGTAATATGCACCTTACTGCTGACCGCCCTGTCCAATGAGGCCAAGACATTGCCTTCCACATGCTTCCATGAAAAGAAATGGCATTTGGGAACCTGCCACTGAGGTACCGCACATTCCACAAAATCACAAAAGGGGACAGAGTCTACCAGCTGAAAAGGCAGCAGTTGCAGTGCTAGCAAGTTGGCCAAGCCAGCATTCAGACACTGAGCATGTGGACGGCTAGGACCAAATTTCTTTTGACGGTTTAGCAACTGGGGTAGGGAAATTTGCCTGCTAAAATCTGATGTTGGTGTACCACTAGCAGATTGGCCGTAAGTACTTGGGACACTATTTCTATACCTTCATTCCTCTCAGTACAGAGGACTGAAAGTATAGTGGGGTTGGAGATCCCAGCTGATGAGGAGCAAGGAGAGGTAAGCCTTGTTTTTTGATGTGGGTCTTTTAAGTGCTGTTGCCAATGGACTGCATGGGAGGTTATCGTATGTCTGGTCAAGCATGTGGTGCCCAAGCGGCTGCTGTTTTAGCCACACTCGATACGCTTCAGACATATGTTGCAAACAGCAACGGTGCGATCTGCTGCACACGTATCAAAAAAGCCCACACCTAAGAACTTTTCAAAATTTGCGGGGAGTCAGCAGAACCCTGCACCTGCTTAGCACCTGCTTAGCTCTGCGGTGTGATGCAATAGGGTGGCTGGCCTTAAGCTGCCCCCATCCTACCTCGTTGGAGATGTGCCTCCTCCTTCTCCTCCTCCTCCTCCTCTCTTCTATCAGGCACCCAAGTTGAGTCAGTGACCTCATCATGCCCTCCCTTCTCGATTCTGGAGCAAACTTGGCAGTATGCTGCAGCTGGGGGAACATGACTGCCAGTTCCTTGACCTTCTTGGGCACCCCCTCTCTCTAGGCTGACGTTACTCCCTTCCTTAACCAGGGTACCATCATCGGAGCCTTCAAATCGCTGAGCATCCTCCTGCAGCATGGTTGAGTTCATGTGGCCTGGTACTGTTCAGGAGGGGGACCGCTCCCCCCTCTTTTCCTGTGACCTGCCAGGTCGGATAAGGGTCTGGTATGGATTTTTGGGGGACCCCACGCCAATTTTTTAAAAATTTTGGCGCGGGGTTCCTCTTAAAATCCATACCAGACCTGAAGGGTCTGGTATAGATTTTGAGGGGGACCCCACGCCATTTTTTTAAATTTTGGCCGGGGTTCCCCTTAATATCCATACCAGACCTGAAGGGCCTGGAATTTAGAGGGACCCCCCATGACAATTTTTTTAAATTTTGGTTCGGGGTTCCCCTGTGGGAGAATCCCATGCCGTTTTTATCAATGAACTTTTATGTGTATTGTCGGACCGGCAATTCATTAATAGCAGCGAGTAGTTTTAAATGACTTTTTTTCCTTTGAAATGTCATTTTGCTGTCAGACTGTTCTAAACACGGGAAACATGCGCCCCTTTACAGGCATACTATAGACACCAACCAGGTACGAAATTTAAAGGAATATTACATTTTTATTGTTTCACTTTAAGCATTATTAAAATCACTGCTCCCAAAAAAAGGCCATTTTTAAAACTTTTTTTTGCATTGATCCATGTCCCCTGGGGCAGGACCCAGGTCCCCAAACACTTTTTATGACAATAACTTGCATATAAGCCTTTAAAATGAGCACTTTTGATTATTCATGTTCGTGTTCCATAGACTTTAACAGTGTTCGCGTGTTCGAGCAAATTTTTTGCCTGTTCGCAAGTTCTGGTGCGAACCGAACTGGGGGGTGTTCGGCTCATCCCTAATAGACAGGTGTGTGGCTTTCCTAATCAAAGTCCAATCAGTATAATTAAACACAGCTGGACTCAAATGAAGGTGTATAACCATCTCAAGTATAATCAGAAAAAATGGACAGCACCTGAGTTAAATATATGAGTGTCACAGCAAAGGGTCTGAATACTTAGGACCATGTGTTATTTCAGTTTTTCTTTTTTAATAAATCTGCAAAAATGTCAACAATTCTGTGTTTTTCTGTCAATATGGGGTGCTGTGTGTACATTAATGTGGAAAAAAATGAACTTAAATGATTTTAGCAAATGGCTGCAACATAACAAAGAGTGAAAAATGTAAGGGGGTCTGAATACTTTCCGTCCCCACTGTATATATACGAGACTATCTGTATATATATATATATATAATACACTGCAGCTAACTGAATCACCTGCCTGCCTAGAAGTATATTAGAAACAGTACCCCAGGAACGGCCTGCAATGAGATATAGCTAAACTGGATACAGTGGATATATATATATATATATATATATATATACGAGACTATCTGTATATATATATATATATATATATATATATATATATATATATATATATATATATATATATATATATAAAATACGCTGCAGCTAACTAAATCACCTGCCTGCCTGAAGTATATTAAAAACAGTACACAAGGAACGGCAGGGAGATATAGCTAAACTGTATGCAGTGGATATATATATATATATATATATATATATATATATATATATATATATATATGAGACTATTTGTATAAACTGTATTTATCGGTGTATAACATGCGCCGGCGTATAACACGCACCCCAAGTTTAGGAGGGAATTTTAGGGAAAAAAACTTTTAGGAGGGAAGTTTAAGGAAAAAAACATTTAAATGCCCATCAATGTAGCCTTGTCAGTGTTCATCTGCAGCCTTGTCAGTGTCCATCTTTAGCCTTGTCCATCACTGCAGTCTTGTCAGTGTCCATCTGCAGCCTTGCCCCTGTGTCATTTGCAGACTTGTCAATACACTGCCGTTTAAAAATGGCTCTGCCATTCTCGGTGGCTCTCGGCCGCTCTCGGCGGCTTTTGGATGCACTAGGCCACTCTTGGTGGCTTTCAGCCGCTCTCGGCCATTCTTGGTGAGTTCAAACTATCTAAAGAGGATTGTCCTTAGTGATTATATCTTATACAGGCCAGGCATAGAGGTCTCACAAGGGATAAATCATTTCACAACAATATGAGTAAGAATAGTCGAAAGATGTATAGAATTCCCACAGCCTGCTGTGTATATGTGTGTGCCTGATCTGCAATCAAGCTCAGTGCCATCCGCCATCTTGTGAAGCACATAGTCGCACGAGTTTACTGCACCTTGTGTGAATGTTAAAAACTGTTTCTCTACATTGAACTATGTTACCCCACCTGTCTAAGCTGCTGTTCGTCTTCTTAAAGAGACAGTACCATTTCTTGAAAAAATGTCTAGACAAGACTCTAAGCACCCTTTTGTGGCTGAACCAACGCAGATTCATCATGCCTCTGAACCCGCAGATGTACAGGGAGCAGATTCTGCAGACATTGCCGAACAGAGTGTAAGACCCAAACGTACAATAAAACCTACACAGAAACTCAGAGAAAACTATGAAGCCACTAGAGATGAGTTCTCCAGCAATCTGCCAGATTTATTGGACAGAACTTCACACTGCATGTCAGTTTTGTCACACTTTAATGATCAACCAGCTGAACTAAGAGACTCTATAAATCGATTATCTGCCACGTATGAACGCTACCAGCGGCTGTTTGCAAAATACACAGCTTTCTTGCAGGACTATAATATAGAGGACTTTTCAGCAGAACTGACCAGGGCTGATGCACTAAACCAACAAAGGGATCTCTTATTACAAAAGGCCCAGTGTAAGGCAGAACTCCGCATTGCTAAACCAGGTCTCACAGATCCACATTAACCAAGCACAATGCACGTTCTTCTAGATCCTCTCGCTCCAGAAGTTCAACATTAAGCATCAAGCTAATAGAGGCCCATGTAAGTCTGGAAGCAAATAAAGTGTGAAGCTCCTTTACCAGAAAGGAAGCAGAAATAGAAACACAAAAGGCAAAGATGGAAGCCCAACAAGCAAAAATAGAGGCAAAAATGAAAGCTCAAGAAGCAGAAATAGAAACACAAAAGGCAAAGATGAAAGCTCAACAAGCAGAAGCAGATTCCCAATTAAAGATTTTGCAAATGGAAAAGGAAGAAGCAGCTGCCCTAGCAAGGCTGAGAGTTCTCGAACAATCGATGGAAGAAAGTGCTAACTCAGACTGGTCCATCCCAGCGGAATTGCAAGACCCAGTTGAACGCACCATTGAATATGTACTAAAGCATAATGTTTGCAATGATACAGAGTTATCTCCTGTACGTCTTACTAACAACACTGTTCTGACTCTCAACACAGAGACGTCTCAGCTCCAAATGCCTGAGCCTCTTCAAGTCTACAACACAAGTGCATCTATGCAGCAAACTGCATCACCTCTTGCTGACAACAAGGTTACTTCCAGTGACAAGCCGTAGCTCAAGCCACAGTTGGCACAAGCCTTAGGGACTACACCACAGTTAAACGCTCTTGCAACATCATTTCATCCTGAGGAAGATCATTAGGGAGTATGGGCCCCACCCCAAACTCACTGAAAAAAGGGGGCAAGTGGACTATTGTGGTACAGTATACATATATATTACAAATCACTGGTAAAAAAATCACAAAGTTTATTTATACAAATGTAACAAAAAAACACACATATAAGTTAAAAGAGTTCAGATGACATGATATTATGACATGTTTCGCGGGTTTACCGCTTCTTCAGGACAATACATCTGTGAATATAGATATATACTAGCAAATAGTAGATAGGGACATACCGTTGATGGTAAACCATATGTCTCTTTCACATGCTGCTTGTTCCTCACACAACCTTTGATGTGTTTTCTGCACATCACACTACATCATGACTGGTACCTACTTGACTACCTGACAGTAATTACCCATTATTCATCTTCATACTGTCTCATTTAGATACTGGCTGGTGTCTCATATATCCCCTTCCTAATCGCTGGGCAAGACCCAGCCGGGCTGTCTTACTGTTGTACACCCTCCGAGGCTCGGGTAAGCAGTCCTATCATTTCATCTCATCTTCCCCATTTTACAATTTTGTAAAAAACCTTTTACATGGTACTTATTATTACTGTATATTCATCCATATTCACAGATGTATTGTCCTGATGAAGCGGTAAACCCGCAAAACATGTAGTAATATCATGTCAATCTGAACTCTTTTAACTTATGTAGCAGGGACACATTTTTGATGTAACTTAATGTTTATGTTATATCGTAACCTCTGGCCCCATCTAGCGGCCAAACTGCAAAAAGAGTGAATCTTTATTTTCTTTTCGCTTTTCAAGTTGACCTGGAAGTTTTTGTTTGTTTATATCTGGACATTAACTTGACCTGTCCACAATGCACAGTTACTCCCACAAGTCTCAGGTGACAGAACTGCATTGTGGGAAGCATATAAAAGGGCTGGGAGCGGTCATCTTAGCTCTGTTGGACACGCATGGCCAGCCTGGGAGAATCTGTGTGAGGTCTTCAGCCCAGTGCGGCCTACCTTCACGGAATAGCGATCCGAGCAGCGGCATTGTGACATCCCACAGAGTTGGACTGACGACAGGACAAGACAGGGAAGGAGCCAGAGGAGCTTGTCGTAGTCATCTGGGAGTTCCAGAGCGTCTTGAGGACAGGAGCGGAGCATCGCAGCATTGCCGGCCGGCCAGAGGAAGATCCTTGCACATCAGAGCAGAGTCTCCTGACAACATTGTCCTGGTTGGGTGAGAGGGCTAAGGCCCACAAGTTTTTTGACGCACTTTCATACATCAGTTTACACAAGACATAGTTGCTGGGACCTGTAGTCCCACAAGCAAAATCAAGAGGATTCAACACTAAGTCACTGCATCAAAGTTAGTTATAGCTCTGCTGCATCAGGACTTTGCTTTATATATCAGGTTACTTTGTTAAGGAATCATTAACCCTTGAATTACAAAAGTACCTTGTTGCTAGCAGAAGAAAAGAAGAAAAAGAAGGACTGTTAAGTAACACATAAGGCCTTGGGTTATTTTACTATATCAGGGTGGTGTGATATTACAGGAGGGAGCTCCCTAGTGTTGTATTATACTAAATCAGGTCGACATTTGATTTAGTACAGCTTTAAGTGCACAGGAAATAGGACAGTGCTTAGAGTGAGATACACTCACTCTGACGGTACCCTATTTACTTTGTTATACCTCTCATATAATACTTCAGACATTATACACCTGTATTGTACTTTTGTAAAGTTTAGTTGTCTGTCAGACTATGTTTGTCTGACAGTACAATCATTGTAGTTTAACCCTTTTAATACAACTACAGTAAATACGGTTATTATTCAAGTACAACTGTGTGAATGTTGTTTTACTCTTCATCACCAGCCAAGAGGAGGGTAAGGTAGCTACAAACAGGTATATTATATTGAGTATTGTGAACTTGCTTTTGTGATTTCATTCTAACTGCACACTATTACACCACAGCTGTGTCAGGGGGACTGAGATATTCAAAGGGCTTTAAAGCAGAGTACAGGCCCAAATAACTCAGCAGCTCCTTCGGGGGTTTGTGCTACACGTGGGGGCTCGTCCAGGATTACTGTTACTCTGCAAGCAAGCCCATCCCCTGGCACCAGTATGGACCCTGATGCTGCGATTCAGTGGTTCGATGAAGAAGGCGCCAACCCGGAATCAAGTGTAGTGATTGAACCCCCTGGAAAGGCATGGACCGAGGAGAAGATCAGTAAGATCATGCAGACATTGTTCTTTGGCAAGAAAATATGGGTGATCGATGTCAGGCCTGATCGTGAGGCTTCATGCACTCATGTGTTACTGGAATGGAAGAAGGGAATTCCTGACCGTTTCCAAGGATCCAATATACAGTTGTCTGACCAGACTAAGTTTAGTTTAATCCAGACACTAGACAGGTGTCGAACAAGTACCAGCCGAGTTAAGGCCACGAAAGAAGAAGTCCCACCCACGGCACCTTTAGCCACGATCGGGCCAGAGTTCTTGACAGCCATGGGGGACTTTGTATCCAAATGTCAGAAGAGCAGTTCAGTTTGTTCTGGGGCTGACTATCGGAAGCTACGATTCTTCTCAGGAAGAGTGCCCATTTCCTCTGAAATGGATGATTTTGACACTTGGTTTGATCAAGCTGTACAGGCAGTTGAAGAATGGGAGGTAGCTGATACAGTAAAAAGACAGAGATTGGTCGAAAGCCTGCGAGCTCCAGCTTCTGATGTGATTCGGAACCTGAAGAGAGACAAGCCCAGCTGTGCCACCACTGAGTGTCTGGAAGCGATTCGAGAGAATTATGGGGGAACTGAAGATCGCACAGAGTTGCTCTATCTTTTCTCTCACACCTATCAAAAGAAGGATGAGAAGTTATCAGACTATGTCAAGCGTCTAGATCAGATTCTACACCAGATCATAATGAAGGGTGGAATGGAAGGCAAAGTAGCAACCAAGAGCCTAGTATCCCAAATGATCAGAGGAGAACAGCCAATGGATCCCATAGTGCTACAGTTTTGGGCACAGGGTTCAGATAACCTTCACACTTACTCAAAGTTAATGAAGATTATTAGAGAAGAGGAGGCACTCATTACAGCAAAGGAATCAAACCCTGAGTTTACTAAAAAAACCCAAACGGGATGCCTCAGCTTGCATCATACAACCGGAATCTAGAGTAGAGACCAGCATAGAGGAAGAGATTTACAATCCCATTGACATTTTGGTACAAGCCATGGCTCAGCTGACGCAAACACATACTGCTCTACAGAATACCTGTAGTAGGTTTCAGCAGAAAATTGATGAAATAACGAAAGTCCAAGTGAATATACAAAAGGCACTCTCAGAAGGGAAATACATTGTGTCCATCCCTACGGCTGGAAAAAGAAATGTGATCCCTTCCCCAGTTGCAAAATGTTATCAATGCGGAGAGGTAGGACACTTTATCGCGCAATGCCCAGATAGGAAGGACTTTGCAGATATCGCAGTGGAAGTTGCCAAAGCGCTGAAGAATATATCTGCCAAGAAGCCAGCGGAAAACTTCAGGGGTCCCCGGTACAGTAGCCAACCAGGTACCCATCTATGGTGGCTAAACCTGGGAAGATCAATGCGCACCAGACCCTCCGGTTTCTACAGAAGATCAAGCCAGATTCAAACCCCCGCAAGAAAGAAGTGAGGATATGAACCACCAAACAGGTTCAGCCTGCCACTTCTCACAAATTTCCCCCCAAACTAGTGGGACCTTCTCCAGTTGTTCCCATCCGGATAGAGGGAATCTATGCCAAGGCTCTGTTGGATACTGGAGCTCAAGTGACCCTTCTCTACAAAGACTTTTATAAGAAATATCTCAAATATCTCCCCTTGTAAAAGCTTGAAGAGCTGGAGATATGGGGTATAGGGACACAGAACTTCCCCTACGATGGATACATACACATCAAGCTTACCTTTGATCCAATTGTGGCAGGGAAGGCTGAAACCTTCGATACCTTGGCAGTGGTGTGTCCTCATCCTCCAGGGGCGGATAGAAGTTCCCTTATTATTGGGACCAACACTGACTTGGTAAGAAGACTTCTAATTCCACTTGTACAGGAGAAGAACACCCCAGCCGAGGGAGTGCACCCCATGCTAACACAGGTATACCAGGATCTTGTGCAGGAACAAAAGGCCCCACCAGAAGGTGTGGGAAAGGTCTGACGCCTGGACAAGAGGGAAAGATTGGTGCAGCCGGGTGAGGTATTCTGCTTAAAGGCCTCTGTTAAGATAAGTTGGAGACAGCCGGGTCCCTTCGTCGTTCTTGAGACAGACAAGCAGAAAGGAGACAAGGGCCTAGAAATTATCCCTGAAATGTTGTCAACTGAAGCGCTGAAGAGAAGTAAAGGACGTATCTCAGTCAGCATCCGCAACACAACAGCCTTACCTTAAAGGTACCTGCCAGAGTGCTGCTGGGGCAGGTTAGTCAAGCAACCCCAGTCTCGCCATGTGGCATCATGGGAAAACAGGATGGAGAGATTCCCATGGAAGAGTTCTACCCAAAGAACACACCTCTTACCTCTGTCTGGTTGGAGAGAGCGAAGAATCAGCTCCTGAGATGGAGGACTACTTTCTCAAGAAGTGAGTTCGATGTGGGACTTGCAAAGAGTGCCGAACACAAAATCAGGTTAGAAGAAGATAAACCCTTCCGTGAAAGGGTAAGGAGGATCCCGTTGGGAGATCTGGAAGATCTGCGGGAGCAGCTGGCTGAGCTAAAAAGGAGGGGATTATCCGAGAGTCCCGGAGTCCATATGCCTTTTCGATAGTAGTTGTAGGGAAAAAGAATGGTTCTTTGTGACTATGCAATGACTACCGGACACTAAATCAGAGGACCATCCCAGATCACTACACCACACCTAGGATAGAGGATGCTCTACAGAGTCTAACAGGAGCAAAGTGCGGGGGCGTGGCTTGCCTTCAGGGAAGATGGCTGCTTAATCCTCGAGCTCCGTCGGACCGTAGCCCACACTAAACCCAATACAGGGGAAAACAATCGACAAACGGCTTCCCATCATGGGGACTTCTTCCCGTGGATCCTCAGCAACAAGATCCCGCTCGCCGAGAGAACCCAGCGGACGTATTAGTCAAAATATACCGGAGATCTTCAGAACCCAGAGAACCAACATGGCGACTCCTGTCCACACTTCATCAACCGCTCATAGCCCTGAGGGGATAACTCTGACTCCTACGGAACAGCCTCCAACTCCAGTTGATAACAACCCGGCTCTGATTCAACAACCAAGTCTGCAAGATCTAAGAACAGTTGCAGCTGACATAAAGGACACGCTATTCGCGGCCATTACGGACCTCCGTCACGAAATACAAGCCATAGCGGGAAGAGTACAGCGTGTGGAAAACAAGACGGCACAACATAATACCGCCATACGGAACGTTCATCATAAGGTGGACACACACACCATGCAATTACGAGATCTTCAGCGGCACGTCGAGGACCTCGATAATAGAGGGAGAAGACATAACCTGAGAGTAAGAGGCCTCCCCGAATCTGTCGACAACGACCAGATTCTCCCTGCTGTATCAGACCTATTCAATCGCCTCCTGGATCAACCTCGCCACACTCCTATTGCCATGGAACGCATACACAGGGCCCTTAGGCCTCGTGGCAGAGACTCGGACCCGCCAAGAGACGTTGTTTGCTATATAAACGATTTCACCCTCAAGGAAGATATACTAAAAAAAGCCCGTGACAAACAACAACTAACCTTTGAAGGCCGCCCAATCCACATTTACCAGGATCTTTCGGCAATCACGCTCCGCCATCGGAAAGACCTGCGGCCTCTACTGGATGTCCTCAGGAACAAGGGAATCAGATACCGCTGGAAGTTCCCGTTCGGCCTGCAGGCAACACACCAAGGTAAATCGGCCCTATTGAGAATACCTGAAGAACTGGAGAACTTCTGTCAAGCCCTAGACATTCCCTATGTTGATGTGCCAAATTGGTATGCAGACTTTACTTTCTCCAATCTAGAAAGCTCTCTCAGAGAAGAACCGATGGAGGCCCAAAACTCGAGCTTTAGAAGACAAAGATCTCCATCGGATCACAGATCGGGCCACGATGCTACACCCCAGCGGCTACCGACAAGCCCAATGGCTGCTCCCCTGCCCCGTAGAGCCCGCCGGGACTACTGAGATGTACCATACTAAACGTCCTCCTCACTATGTTATTGAGCTCTTACATCACCCTTTTTTCCCGTGCCTTTATTTTCTATTTTCTATTTTTTTTCACTTTTTAAGATTCATACCATGCTCATTCTCTTTGGTTCATGTGCCTCCTCCTTCTACATACCACCCTGTTACTGTGAACTGAGGAAAGACACTACACTGACGCCACCCCTTCCAGCTCTACATGGAGAATGCAAACTCCAGTGCAGCCCCCCCCTATACCTACCGCCCATGACAGGGGACACAGAACCCGCCACTCTAACACGGAAGAGACACCGCCGAACACGAAAAACACTCCAAATACACAATCCCAACCACGTCTCTTCCAGGATCAATCCTTCTACCGAAACCGGACCTCCAGCACACGATAACCACAATAAAACAGAAGACCTAGGAAGCAGCGGGACAACATAATCTCTTTGTGACTGCCTATACCACTGCAGAATGGTTTTCCTGAGAAAAGCCTCACGTAACCTAGAGAACAGGTCTCAATCGAACTCCCTTCACCGATCATATCGATCGCAGAAGCGAACCAAAGTTAAGCCGTCCCTCTGCACAATCTCCGGAGATCAACAAAAATCTTGAGACTCACTTTTTTCACCAGCAGATGTTAATTGGGGTAAATTCTCTTTTTTCCTTTTCCTCTTTCTTTTATCTTTTCTTCTCTCCATTTTGATCATTATCTTTTTTTTTTTTCTCTTCTTTTTTTTTTTTTTTTTTTTTTATTTTTTCCCCTTCAAATAAGCTCGGTTACCTGGGTATTTCTTATTATGTAGAGCTTATTTGAAATGATCTCTCACTACTTGTTATACATGCCTAACGATATCCAGAGCTCAGAGGCGATATAGTTAAAGAACATCCCAGCAACCCCTCCTATGTTCTCATTTGAACGCAGCACAGTTGCTGTATTCCTCTGCGGATCTACATGCTCTAATGTGACCTATCTCTATTAAACAAAGAGAATTACACATATCACCTCTATAAACCAACTCACCAACGACACCTCACATACTCCACAGCGGTACATCTCCATCCGCTGCCACTATTATATTTACTTCACAATCGAGCTGAAAATGTTCAATTATCTCTTAATACCCCTTAAACACCTCTGAGCTCTGCCCTCGTAGACATTCTTCGGAACATGTGTCTATAAACGGTATCTTGATTTCAGCAAATACCATTAAGTTAGTGAATAACATCCTATGCATAAGAAAGAGCAATAGGAAAGGAAGGAAGAACATATAATCTAACACAGAGAGCGAAAAAGAGGGGACAGGAAAGCGAACGTAAAAGAGACAACAGTTCTTCCCTCCCTCCATTGTTTATACTCCTGTTGTAGAACTTATGTTCGGTCATACTACTATCCCGGAGAAGGATGAGATAAGATAAGATAGAATATCCTAACAATTGAAACCTTGTTAAAGTTATACTTTGAAAGTTGAATGTTCACATGTTTACAGATTATCTACAAGTTTCATAGTACTTGCCACACAAGCCTTAATTTAAACCAGGCAAACTCATACAAATCCACTCTCCCCACAGTGCTCCATTACTGACGCACAGTGTAAAACGCCCCTAAAATACACATTCTCTGTATCCCATCACCCCATCTTCTCATACTCCAAGGTATAACCAATACTCCAACAACCTGCAGGTCCACCTCAGAACCTGAAACCCCAACAATTCACCTATGTGCCTAATTGGGCTATGCGTCCGACGGCTCAAACTGAAAAACTTGTCGTACATCTCTCTTTTGACAGGTCAACCCCCACACAGTGGTACAATACGGTTTTAGCTCCTCGCATTTTAACGCGGATAGCGCACACCACTGACATCTTCCGGACTATCCACGTCTGTGGATCCTACCCCTCGAGACAGGTGAGCCGGCTGCGGCTCGCCACCGGAATACCCCTACCCCCCTTCCACCCTTTCCTCTTTACTTACCCTTCTACCCCACCACAACACCACACGCAACATAATTGCTCTCGGACCACCACAAACTGAATTCTTTCTCCAACTTTTACCCAAATCCAACGTCTCCAACATCCCTGTCTCTCTGCCACAGCCCCTCAAACGCAATATACGTTCCACCAAGTAATCTCGATAACAGGTCTGCAAGATGAGTACTTCGCCAAAATCTACCATCATACCTACTCTTAAAGTTATATCGATTAACGCTAAAGGCCTCAACACACCAGAAAAACGCTCTCAACTTCTCATGACCATGCACCGAAATAAAGCTGACATTATCTTTATACAAGAAACTCATTTCCGCTCCGACTCCACGCCAAAACTGCACAACCATCACTACCCAACAGTGCACCATGCAACCAACCCATTATCCAAATCTAAAGGAGTGTCAATCCTTATAAAGAAACAATGCCCTTTTCAACTAAACGACTCACTAATTGACAAAGACGGCAGATTCCTCTTTCTGAAAGGATCATACCTCAATAAGAAAATCACACTCGCTAACATATATGCCCCTAACAAGGGTCAGGTTTCCTTCTTACGCACAATTACTGACTTGCTAACCACCTTCCAGGAAGGAACTCTCCTTCTTGGCGGAGACTTTAATATACTACTTAACCCAACACAGGACACCTCAATGGGAACATCCTCTCTCCCCTATACAGCCATCCGAAAAATAAAATCACTCCTTCAGAACCTGCTACTCCACGATACTTGGAGAACACTGAACCCCAATGACAAAGATTTCACGTTCTATTCACCGCCACACCGCCGTTACTCCAGGATAGATTACATATTCATTTCACAAAAAGATTTGCCCATGCTCAAACGCGCATCCATAGACGCGATGTTCATATCTGACCACCACCCTGTTTCCGTGACATTGACCTTCCCCGATACCATTCCACGCTCACAGATATGGCGACTAGACCCCTCCCTACTTACTGATCCCATTATTACAACTGAAGTCGAAAACCGTCTTAAACAATATTTTCAGGAGAATAAACCCCCCGACACCTCCCCACTTATTAATTGGGAAGCCCACAAATGCGTGATCCGTGGCCTTTTCATCACAGCAGCAGCTAAACGTAACCGTGAGCGATGACAACACTATACAACACTCACAGAACGGATACAGACCCTAGAAAAAGCACACAAGCACACACATGCCGTAGATACCCTAACTGAGCTTATTCAAGCTCGACAGGAACTGTTAGACCTTTTAGGAAAACAAATACGCCGCAAATATATACTATCGCAGAAAACATTCTATGAATACGGCAACAAAGCCAGTAAAATACTTGCGAGATCCCTACAACACAAAAAAGCGTCAACAACAATACACTCCATAACAGATGCCTCCGGGAAAAAAATGAACTCAACACCAGACATAGCTAAACAATTCGTCAAATACTACACTAAACTATATAACCTCTCCCCCATGACCCCCGCAGCAAATGAGGGACCAAGAAAAAAATTAATCACTGACTTTCTACGAAAATACAGTCCTACCCCTATCTCCGAGTCCATGGCAAGAGAGCTTGATAACCCCTTAACCATAGAAGAAGTTGCCCAAGCATTGAAACAACTAAAAACGGGCAAAAGTCCTGGACCAGACGGTCTGACTGTAGGTTACTACAAAACATACACAGATATCCTTACCCCCTTTTTCCTATCTGCCTTCAACTCGTTCACGTCCTCTCTAACACCCCCTAGAGATGTCTTAACCGCCCACATTGCTGTAATCCCTAAGCCAAATAAGGATCCAACGATTGTTTCAAGCTACAGACCCATCTCACTACTCAACGTAGATCTCAAATGGTACGCCAAAACAATAGCAAATAGACTTCTCCCTCTTCTCCCCCAATTGGTACACCTCGACCAAGTTGGATTTGTCCCGGGCAGAGAAGCGAGGGATAACACGCTCAAAGCCATAAACATCCATCATTGGCTTACCTCCACCAGACAACAGGGATTCATGCTGTCCCTCGATGCGGAGAAAGCATTCGACAGAGTGGCCTGGGACTACATGACGGAAGCCTTACGGGCCATAGGCCTCCCTTCAAAAATGCTAAACCTCATACTGACGCTATATACTAACCCAACCGCAAGAGTTCGAGTCAACGGTTGCCTGTCGGATGCCTTCTCCATATCGAATGGAACACGCCAAGGCTGCCCCCTTTCCCCGATAATATTTATCCTCACACTTGAACCACTTCTGAGAAGACTAAGGGAGAACCCAGACATCAAAGGCATAGAGATTAAAAACCGCACATACAAATTAGCAGCCTTTGCGGACGATATACTCCTGTTTCTTACCAACCCACTCACCACTATCCCAAATTTACTCAAAGACTTCGACACCTTCAAGACTCTAACAAACCTACAAATCAATTTCACGAAATCTAACGCCTTAAATATTACCCTACCATCCACAACACACAGACATTGCCAAACAATATTCCCATTCACCTGGACTGATCGCGCAATTACATACCTAGGCATACAACTCCCAAGATCCCTTAAGGACTTATACTCCCTAAACCACCTACCATTGCTACAAACCATAATGAAAGATTTAACAAACTGGACCACCGGGTTCTTTTCCTGGTTTGGAAGAGCTGCAATCATTAAAATGAACATCCTGCCCAGAATACTGTACCTTTTGCAGACAATCCCAATCAAAATCCCGCCTGCTTTTTTTTCAACATATCGCACAGCTTGCACAAAATTTATATGGGGTAAACTAAAACCAAGACTTAACTACATTAGGCTCACATATCCCAAACTTAAGGGAGGACTGGGACTGCCCGATATAAAAAAATACCAACAAGCATGCCACCTTACAAGGATCATCGACTGGAACATACATACCAGACATAAAGACTGGATCCAACTGGAACAAGCAATGTCACCCCTCCCGTTAGCTCAACTCCCCTGGACCGCACCGCAACATATCCCCCCTGATTGTAAATCTCACATACTCATTACTCCAACACTGACGTCCTTCCGAGATGCATGCAACAAACATAAGATCTCTTCCACACTAGGCCCAATGACACCACTAACACACAATCCAGAGTTCACACCAGGCACATCTCCTTCCTTTCTACCCGAAGGTTGGCCCCACTCAAACATTCGAGCAGAACACTTCTTTACTGAGGGCCGTCTTCTAACTCAAACAGAACTGGCCACTAAAATGAATACAGCCACATTCCCATTCTGGACGTATATACAACTTAGGCACTTTTTTAATAAACCTAAACCTCAACCAGAATGGGCAAGACATACCACTGCCTTCGAATCCCTATGCTTGACGGAGGAACCTCAAAAACATTTAATCTCTCTTACATACACCATGCTATTCTCGAACCAGAACTCAAACTTACTCTGGAACAATAATAAATGGGAACAAGAACTTGCTATCAACCTCACAGAAAAAGAGTGGGAAAATATCTACACGCTTATACACAAGGGAACCATTAATGTCCAGGTACAGGAGAATGCATTTAAAATACTATCTAGATGGTACAGAACCCCACTCAAACTACACCACTTTAGCCCCGCCCTCACCAAGCAATGCTGGAGATGTAACACAGACATTGGATCCCTCATACATTTATGGTGGACATGCCCCAAAATCCAACCGTTCTGGAAAGAGGTCCACAGAGTTATCAAACAAGTAACCACTTACACACTAGACTACACCCCAGAGCAATTCCTCATCCACCATTCCACAATTCCAACACGTTCCTACTTCCGCTCTCTTGCCATGCACATGGTAAACGCAGCCAAGATGTGTATCCCATGCAAATGGCGATCTCCTGACCCACCAACTATAGCAGACTGGTATAAACGTATACAAAAAACTGCGGAAATGGAAGAACTCATACACCAAACGAAAGACACACCCGCCAAATTCAATAGCACATGGGCCTGTTGGATACATTTCCGTACCACGGACGAATACAAAACAAATCAACCCTGAGAGAGACGGGGGAGCTGTGGCGGAGAGAGAGAGAAAGAATAAGGAGTCCCCCCCCCCAAAAAAAAAACAAAAAAATAAAAACAGAGATATACCTATACTCCTACAGGCTCTATCTAGACCCCATACCACTAACCAGATTAAAAAACATAAAAACACAGATCTTTTAGGGTTATATAAATACTGTAGGTACGGATGTAAAGCAACTCTATCCCATTTTTTTTCAAACTCTGATATTTCTTTCCATCAGTTTGTTAGTAATGATTACCAAATATTATATGCCGAAACCTTTCTCGATTTTAAGCAATTGCATAACAATGTAACATATACTGTACTGTTATCTTCAATAAAAATTTGTTGGGGAGGAGAGGAAAAACAAAAAAAGAAGAAAGAAAAAAAAAAAAAAAAAAAAAGAAAGAAAAAAAAAAAAAAAAAAAGAACAGAGGGTGTCGCCTCTCTCCCCGGGCACAGTTTGCACCCATTTGGGGTGCTCGGGGCTGACAGGAGGCACTCTGAGCTTTATCCATGGCATACACGCAGGTTTCTAAATGTTGAATCTCTATACATATGTATTTGCTCCATTTTGTCATACTTTCCTGTACAATGATTCTTGTACGAATGAATATAATTGTATGACAGTGTTTATGGTCTATATCTGTACTCTGTTACAATTCAATAAAAACGTTGGAAAAAAAAAAAGAAAAAAACTAACAGGAGCAAAGTGGTTCAGTGTATTAGATGTCAAGAGTGGATCAAATCCCCATGTGCCCTGAAGAGAGAAGACCGCTTTTATCAACCCTGTAGGATTCTTCAAGTTTATTTGAATGCCTCAAGGTCTGTCTGGAGCCCCGGCAACCTTTCAGCGATTAATGGAGAAGACAGTGGGTGATAAAAAACTGATTGAGGTGTTGGTCTATTTAGACGATGTCGTAATGTTTGGCAGAACACTGAAGGAGCACAAAGAGTGCCTGGAGAAGGTCTTGAAGAGGCTTCATGATGAAGGCCTGAAGCTCTCCTTGGAGAAGTGTCATTTCTACCAACCCTCGGTGAGCTACTTGGGCCACATCGTATCCACTGAAGGAGTGGCAACAGACCTGCAGAAATTGGAGGCCGTTACCTCCTGGCCTAGACCAACTAATGTGACTGAACTTAGATTCTTTCTAGGATTCTGTTCTTATTACAGGCGGTTTGTGGAAGGGTTTGCTAAGATAGCCCACCCACTCACCGAGCTGTTGAAGAATCAAGATGGAATTGGCTTAGACTCAGAAGATTTGGGGAAGCCAAAGAAAGGTCCCAGAAAGAAGAAGGAGTCCATCCAAGAAGAATGGACTGCACAGTGTGAAGAGGCTTTCAGACAGTTGAAATGGAGCCTTATCACTGCTCCGGTTCTAGCTTATGCAGACCCTTCTAAGTCCTATGAATTGCATGTGGATGGCAGCCGAGACGGCCTGGGTGGGGTACTTTACTAGGAACATGATGGACAACAAAGGCCCATAGCCTACATGAGCAGAAGTCTAGTCCCCGCTGAGCAGAACTACTCCACTCACAAATTGGAATTTCTGGCCTTAAAATGGGCTGTGGTAGATAAACTCAAGGATTATTTGTATGGTGCAGAGTTCGTGGTTAAGACAGACAATAACCCACTCACTTACCTACTTACCACAGCAAAGTTGCATGTTACGGGCCATAGGTGGTTGGCTGCACTTTCAGCGTTCACAATTAGCTTGAAATGCAGACCAGGTATTGGAAATAGAGATGCAGATGCATTATCAAGATGACCTCACTTTTCCCAGGGTCATGAAGAGGAATGGACTCAGCTCACCCCAGAAGGAGTGAGGGCCCTTTGTGATGGAGCACAACGGCACAGTAAAGGTGGGGCTAGAGCTGAAGAAGTTGGAGTGTCCGCTGCCGGGGTACCCAAGTGTTACTGTAATGTCACTCAGATTGCAGAGGAGGGTTTACCAAAGCTGTCCAGGAGGGATCTTTGATTAGATCAACAGGGAGACCCACTTTGTAGCTTGGCACTGAGGGCTTTAGAGAGAGAAAACCCCGACCTACTTCTCAAGAGCACTGAGAAGGAAGCTTGAGTTCTACACAAAGAGTGGGATCAGCTACAGCTCAAACATGGGGTGGTCTACCTAAGGGCCCCTCTGACAATGGCGAGGAAAAGTGGCAACTGTTCTTACCGGAGAAGTACCGAGAGAAGGTAATGATCGCTCTACATGACCACCATGGCCATATGGGAGCAGAAAGGACTTTCAAGCTGGTGAAGGACAGGTTCTACTGGCCCTATATGAGAACTGAAGTGAAGAGCTATTGTCACTCATGTCTCCAATGTATACAGAGGAAGACTTTGCCTCAGAAAGCTGCCCCAATGGGTCATTTGGAGAGCCAAGGACCGATGGTGCTGGTCTGTATATATTTCCTGTGTGTGGAATCTGACTTAAGTGGAAAAGGGAACATTCTAATAGTTATAGATCATTTCACTCGTTCTGCTCAAGCATTCCCTACTAAAGACCAACAGGCCTCTACAGTGGCGAAAGTTTTGGTAGAGAAGTTCTTTGTCCATTATGGTCTGCCACAACGAATTCATTCCGATCAAGGGAGAGATTTTGAAAGTACCCTGATTCAAAAGCTGTTGGATCCTTTAGGTATTCGGAAATCTAGAACCACTCTATACCATCCACAGGGTGATCCTCAGCCAGAGAGATTTACCAGGACTCTTCAAAATATGTTGGGAACTCTGACATCGGAGTAAAAACCACACTGGAGCAGGCACGTCACTAGTACATGCATATAACAGTACAAAATGTGATGTAAGAGGGTATTCCCCCTACCGACTAATGTCTGGATCATACCTCAGCGATTTCTCACAAAGGATATGTGGATAGGTTGAGGAAGAGTTTGAAGACCGCTTATGACAAAGCTCAACTCACATCAGATTAAAGAGGATCCAGAAACAAAAAGAACTTTGATCTCAAAGTGAGGGTTCAAGATTTACAACCTGGTGACCAAGTCCTGTTAAGGAATCTGGGTATACCGGGAAAGCACAAGCTGGCGGACAGATGGAAGTCACAGCCCTTCGTTATATGTAAACGACTTCCAAGGCTTCCAGTATATGAGATTCGCCTAGAAGGAAGCTCTGGGCCAATAAAGACTTGGCATCGTAATCACCTCCTGCCTCTCACGGAAGCAGTCAGGATTGTTGCACAGGAGGAGATTCCATCCACCTCCACTGTTGTACACAGACCAGTGACTAGGTCTCAGCCTGGATCCTCAATCACTGAGGATGACTAGGAAGAGGAGATGGAGATAAGCTGGCTGTGGCCATCTGAAACACCAGAACTTGAAGCGGGTGTTTCACCTCAGCCAAGAAGTGGAAATGAAGGGACTCTTAGACCTGACGCCCCAGAATTTGTGTCGCTGTCTGAATACTCTGAGGAAAACTTGTCTCTCACTGGCATTGAAGTAGAGGAGTCTGAAACGGAGGAAGGCAATAATTGCCCAGGAGTGGTGCCTATGTCCAAAGACAGCCCCACAGGAGATCTAGTGGAGTCTCAAACTTCTCTGTTGGAAACAGAAACTGAGGACTTTTCTGTTGGTGTTGAGTCAAAAGTGCAAGAAAGTAAAGGAATTTATGAAAATGCCAGTTTGCCTGAGACGCCAAAAGTACATAGAACAAAGAGAGTGATTCACCCACCAAGAAGTTTGACATATAATACCTTGGGTGAATGCTCCGAAGGGACTCAATTTACTGCCAGAAGAAATGTTGAGATGCCTGGCCCTTCTATTATTGAGTCGGAAAGAAGCAACCCCATCTCGTCCCTTGACAAAGTTGTACCGGACACAATGGTGTCAGCTGTGGGTACACAGAGCAACCTCCCATCACAAGATAATTGGTGGGAGGCTCCTCTGTCAAGTTTGTGTTGTAAACTGAGCCATTTGAGCTTGGACTTTGGTCATGGAAATGCGACTTCTTTATTATCTTACTAACCTGTTTTCTCCGCACGTAACAGGCAAAAATGTGTTACAGAAACAAAGTCTTACATCTCTTTGGGGACCAAAGAGTTCAAGCAGGGAGAGTGTGTAGCGGGAACACATTTTTGATGTAACTTAATGTTAATGTTATATCTTATCCTCTGGCGCCATCTAGCAGCCAAAGTGCAAAAGGACTGAATCTTTATTTTCTTTTCGCTTTTCAAGTTGACCTGGAAGTTTTTGCATTGTTTATATCTGGACATTAACTTGACCTGCCCACAATGCACAGTGACTCCCACAAGTCTCAGGTGACAGAACTGAATTGTGGGAAGCATATAAAAGGGCTGGGAGCAAATTCAAAAATTGTTCCATAAATGGTACTATACCCCAGCCAGACTGGCAAAGATATACCCAGCTACCTCACCTCAATGCTGGCGGAATTGCACCAAAGTAGGCACTCTGCGACACATCTGGTGGGAATGCCCTTTCATACACAGATTCTGGCTAGATGTTGCTACTCTCATCTCAACGATTTGCAAGGTCCCCCCTCCATCATCCTCCTTAGATCTTCTTCTGGGTCTTGATGTCCCAAAATGGCCGAAACATGTCAGAGTAGTGGCGACTCATATCCTTATCGCAGCTCGCTTAGCTCTAGCGAGAAAATGGAAGTCACCACAACCTCCCCTTCTGTCAGATCTCATTGTTCTTTTAAATTACCATTTCCAAATGGAATTCACCTTTGCTAACGCCAACCTCAATACCACCTCATTTCTTCAAAAATGGGAACCTTGGATATCCGATCCGAAAAGCACAGCTCTTTAATAGATTTTGACTTCTCAGAATCAAATACATAGTTCTACGAAACATTAAACAGACATTTTATAACAACCCACTAGACCTAACCAGCACCAATCTTCTGCATCCTGCATCTCCACCTATACCTGCACGGATATTATTCTGCCTGACGATTTTCACTTGAGCAACTATATACAGTAACCTAAGTATATATTCACTGAGTAGGACTTATAATTCTATGTGATAAATAGCTCAAAGTTCCGCATTCCTTGGCTCGCTTTAGTTGTTTTTGTTGGTTGTAGTATATTTAACAACTGGTGGTTGAAGGGCTGCCTCACCCCCCGTGGCACAGTGAGCGCCCAATTTGGGATGCCAGGGTGGAGAGACAGTGCTGACACCATCCAATTGACGCGTAAGTTAAACATATATCGTTAAATCTTCATAAATCACATCCTATTTTCATGACTGATACCTTTGAGACTCATCGTTGATGTATACTGTATTACTCAATAAGAAATGTTGATATAATGCTACTTTACATGCTATGTACTGATTCCTCGTAAAAATTTAATAAAAAGTTTAAATTAAAAAAAGGGCTGGGAGCGGCCATCTTAGCTCTGTTGGACACGCATGGCCAGCCTGGGAGGATCTGTGTGAGGACTTCAGCATAGTGTGGCCTACCTTCACGGAACAGCGATCTGAGCAGCGGCATTGTGAAATCCCACACAGTTGGACTGACGACAGGACAAGACTGGGAAGGAGCCAGAGGAGCCAGAGGAGCTTGTCGTAGTCATCTGGGAGTTCCAGAGCGTCTTGAGGACAGGAGCGGAGCATCGCAGCATTGCCGGCCGGCCGGAGGAAGAACCTTGCAAATCAGAGCAGAGTCTCCTGACAACATTGTCCTGGTTGGGTAAGAGGGCTAAGGCCCACAAGTTTCTTGACGCACTTTCATACATCAGTTTACACAAGACATAGTTGCTGGGACCTGTAGTCCCACAAGCAAAATCAAGAGGATTCAACACTAAGTCACTGCATCAAAGTTAGTTATAGCTCTGCTGCATCAGGACTTTGCTTTATATATCAGGTTACTTTGTTAAGGAATCATTAACCCTTGGATTACAAAATTACCTTGTTGCTAGCAGATGAAAAGAAGAAAAAGAAGGACTGTTATATAACACATAAGGCCTTGGGTTATTTTACTATATCAGGGTGGTGTGATATTACAGGAGGGAGCTCCCTAGTGTTGTATTATACTAAATCAGGTCGACATTTGATTTAGTACAGCTTTAAGCACGCAGGAAATAGGACAGTGCTTAGAGTGAGATACACTCACTCTGATGGTATCATATTTACTTTGTTATACCTCTCATATAATACTTCAGACATTATACACCTGTATTGTACTTTTGTAAAGTTTAGTTGTCTGTCAGACTATGTTGGTCTGACAGTACAACCATTGTAGTTGAACCCTTTTAATACAACTACAGTTATATTATATTGAGTATTGTGAACTTGCCTTTGTGATTTCGTTCTAACTGCACACTATTACACCACAGCTGTGTCAGGGGGACTGAGATATTCAAAGGGGTATAAAGCAGAGTACAGGCCGAAATAACTCAGCAGCTCCTTCGGGGGTTTGTGCTACACTTATATGTGTGTTTTTTTTGTTACATTTGTATAAGTAAACTTTGTGATTTTTTTTTCCCAGTGATTTGTACTATATATGTATACTGTACCGCAATAGTCCACTTGCCCGCTTTTTTTGGTGAGTTTGAGGTGGGGCCCATACTCCCTAATGATCTTCCTCAACTAATTTGGATGATGGTGGTACATTCTACTGATCTATACCTTGTCTATTTGTTTGGTGAGACCACATGCTTTCTATATAATTTCATCCTGGTAAACCTCACCCTACTTCACCAGAGAACTTTCACACCCAAGAGGCTCCACAAGTTACTTTGGTACCGAAGAGTGGGAAATCAGACTTATTTGATTTCGCCAGATATATGGTATGCTGTGAGCTCATTAACACTACCCTCTCAAGGTATGACAATTGTTCAGAGAGCTACAGGGCCTGTAGATCAACCTTCAAAGGCTGTTGATCTGAACCTTACTACCGAGGAGGAACTTGATTTGCTCATAAAGTGGCTGGGGCCAGAATCTGCAGATCGTGTTAAAAGACTGAGAACAGCGCACGTTGACCACCCAGATGCAGGTTTTGTTGCTGCATGGGCAAGACTTGAGCAAGCCTATGGCTCTGAAGCCATTGAAAGTGCTCTATTCAAGAGACTGCAGAACGTCCCAAAAATAGGGAACAAGACTATCGCAAGCTCCAAGATCTGAGTGATCTTCTCATGGAACTGGAGTTGGCAAAGACAGACCCATGTCTACCTGGACTAAGCTTCCTGGACACTGCTCATGGTGTCAATCCAGTGGTGTCCAAACTGCCATATGGCCTGCAAGAGAAATGGGCACAATAGGGCTCAAGATACAAAAGAGACTATAACGTATCTTTTCCTCCATTTGCATATTTTTGCAGGTTCATCAGTGATCAAGCCTGGATGAGCAATGATCCCAGCTTTAGCTTCAGTGAACCCAACTTGCCTGCCTCATCATCATCATCTTCATCAAGGTATGATAACATAGTAGCTAAACCCATGTCTACCTGGACTAAGCTTCCTGGACACTGCTCATGGTGTCAATTCAGTGGTGTCCAAACTGCCATATGGCCTGCAAGAGAAATGGGCACAACAGGGCTCAAGGTACAAAAGAGACTATAACGTATCTTTTCCTCCATTTGCATATTTTTGCAGGTTCATCAGTGATCAAGCCTGGATGAGCAATGATCCCAGCTTCAGCTTCAGTGAACCCAACTTGCCTGCCTCATCATCATCCTCTTCATCAAGGTAGAGACTTTAATAGAGCAATATCTGTTAAAAGGACAGACATCTCACCACCCATATCCTCTCCTGCTCACCAGAGCGATTCGGGTGACAGAGATAGAGACCCTAATCGTCAGTGCCCTATTCACAAGAAGCCTTACCCCCTAAAGAAATGTCGTGGGCTTAGGGCAAAGGCGTTACAAGAGCGCAGGGAGATTCTTCAGAAACTTGGAATATGCTACAGGTGCTGTGCTTGCTATGGACATTTTGCTAAAGACTTTAAAGTTGTCATCAAGTGCACAGAATGCAGTACCAACACACTTGTTACAGCTATGCATCTGGGCCCACCCCCAGACAATTCACAGCAGCCTCCTACCTCCAGCCCTATCTCAAGTCATGGCGGGGAGCTACAAGGTCATGCTCCAGCCACAGCTAACGTTTCTTCTTCATGTACAGAAGTCTGTGGGGAAGGCTTAGATCACAAATGCTGCGCTAAGATATGCCTAGTCAAGATATACCCAAAGGGTCAACCTGACTAAGCTACTAGGATAAAGGAGTTTAGGACTATTACGGTACCAAAGGGATATGGACAAAGGTATATATAAAATCTTTCAGTTTATTGAAAAATAAGACATTAAAAGGTCCAAATATGGACACCATTATAAGTGAGCAGTGACATAATACAAAAATGTTTACAACAATGTTGACAAGGAAAATTTGTTAATAATGCCCGCAGAGGTAAGTGAAGGCAGCTTATTTAGTACTTGCGAACGTAATCTCTACAGTTTCGCGGTCAAGCCGCTTCTTCAGGAGGCGTCCTAGTACATTTTCTACAGAATAAAGAAATCAACATTACAAAAGCAACTGCATGTGTGAGTAGTAAATATAAAAGTGTATAAACATACAACACATTGACATTGGAGAGAGTAATCATTAATTTACATTGCACTCACCAACCTTGGCCCACAAGGGGCTGGAACAACACTGTGAGACGCCCACAACGGGCGTTCCCCCGGGGGCGGGCAAGGGAGGCACTTAAGAAATACTAGTATAAAAAAAGAGAATAAGTGGTTGTAAACCTGGGGTTTTTTAAAATTATGAAAACCACCTTGGTGTATGAAATGAAAATGAATGTGGTGGGAGAGGAAGGGGAAAAAAAAGGGGGGTGAGATGGGAAGGAAAAGGGGAAGGGAAAAGAGGGGGGAAAAAAAGGAGGGAGGGGGGACTAGGGGGGGTGGGGGGGGGAAGGGGGAAAGGAGAGGGGGGGAGGGGGAGAAAGGGGGATGAGGAAGAAGGGGGAAGGGGCACGGGGAGGAAGGATGGGAAGCAAAGAGGAACAGACACGAAAAGCCCACCACATTGATACAAGTAATGTTCATGAGGAAACTTAGGGAGTATAAACCCACCATTGCTGAGATGTTAAAGTTTTAAAGACTCAATGGCTAACCACACCCAGAGATAATGATAAGAAATCAACAGCCGCTTTAACCAGGGATACATGCCATCACAGGAAGCCTTTGGGGATAAACATATGGCATTACATTTGTGTATAGATTTACTAAAGGCTGGAAGCATCAGAATGAGATGCGTCCATGTATACACATAAATATGGCTAAGAAAAAATATATATGGGGGGGCGTAATAATGCCTCCCCCATATAGTGGTTACTTAGGGGCTTATGGAAAGATGGTGGTCAGCTGGGTCGTGTGTGCCTCTCATAGCAGATCAAACAGATCTGCTGCCTTAAATGCCTCCTACCCGGAAGACCAGCGGCACCGAAGCCACCGCCGTTTCCGGGTCCGGCTCTCCTACTACTACTGTAGTGCCGTTGTGGGCGTCTCACAGTGTCGTTCCAGCCCCTTGTGGGCCAAGGTTGGTGAGTGCAATGTAAATTAATGATTACTCTCTCCAGTGTCAATGTGTTGTATGTTTATACACTTTTATATTTTTTACTCACACATGCAGTTGCTTTTGTAATGTTGATTTCTTTATTCCTTGTCAACATTGCTGTAAACATTTTTGTATTATGTCACTGCTCACTTATAATGATGTCCATATTTGGACCTTTTAATGTCTTATTTTTCAATAAACTGAAAGATTTTACATATACCTTTGTCCATATCCCTTTGGTACCATAATAGTCCTAAACTCCTTTTTTCTGGAAGAGGTTCTCTCAAACAATATTGCTTTAAACATTTAAAGGATGATGGTACCTATTAATGATACAATACCCTCTCTCTAATCTTGTGGCATTCAACTGATTATTATAAGCTACTAGGATGTATGCCATAATAGATGAACAGAGCAACAGATCCCTGGTTAAGCCTAAATTCTTTGAGATCTTTGGTATAGAGGGACACACATCATCGTATACTCCCAGAACCTGTTTTGGTCGTGAAGAGACCTTTGGTAGAAGGGCAGGTGGGTTCATGGTCTCTCATATCAATAAGGGAGTGGGCATACCCCTAGCAACATTAGTTGAGTGTGACCAGATACCAGACGAAAGGGAAGAAATTCCTACTCCAGAGGCTGCATATCACCATCCTCATTTGAGGCACCCTGTTAATGAAATTCCTGCAATGGACATGAATGCTGAAATCTTGATCTTGCTAGGAAGAGACATTGTCAGAGTACACAAGCTACGCAAGCAATGCAATAGACCTGATGATGCCCCTTACGCACAAAAACTTGATCTAGGCTGGGTAATTACGGGCGATGTATGCTTGGATAGAATGCGTACGTCATCTGAGATCCACTCCTTCAAAACTTACATGTTAGGAAACGGACGTGCATCCCACTTCAAACAGTGCCCTCGCCATTATGAAGTAAGAGAAGCCTCTTGACATCATCCAAGTATCTGATGTCACTCCTAACCTTTGTGATGACAACCTAGGTACCACAGTGTTTTATACTACAAGCGATGGCAACAAAATAGCCTTGTCAGTCGAAGACAGAGAGTTCATCAAAATAATGGACAAAGAATTCTTCCAGGATGAGTCTAACAGCTGGGTTGCACCATTACCTCTTTGTGCTGCAAGGGTTAAACTCCAAACCAATTGTGAACAGGCTCTATCCAGATTCAACTTACTTCAACGAACACTAACAATAGACCAGCTTTCAAAGTGGGAGTCCTGGAAACAATTTCTACATGTCTTAGATGGAATCCGTATACCACGCTGCTACACTTCTGCCTCCCTTGCCCCAAGTAGGGATGGGCTTTATGTTCGTGTTGAACATGAGTTTGACTTGAACATTGGCTGTTCGCCCATTCGCCGAACAGCAAACAATTTGGGGTGTTCACGGCAAATTTGAAAGCAGCGTAACACCCTTTAAAAGTCTATGGGAGAAATCAAAAGTGCTAATTTTAAAGGCTTATATGCATGGTATTGTCATAAAAAGTGTTTGGGGACCTGGGTTCTGCCCCGGGGACATGTATCAATGCAAAAAAGTTTTAAAAAAGGCTGTTTTTCGGGAGCAGTGATTTTAATAATGCTTAAAGTGAAACAATGAAAATGTAATATTCCTTTAAATTTTGTACCTTTGGGGTGTCTATAGTATGCCTGTAAAGGGGTGTATGTTTCCCATGTTTAGAACAGTCTGACAGCAAAATGACACTTCTAAAGGAAAAAAAGTAATGTAAAACTACTATCGCTAGTGCCGGCTATTATGAATTGTCGGTCCGGCAATACACATAATAGTTCATTGATAAAAATGGCATGGAATTTCCCCACAGGGGAACCCCGAACCAAAGTTAAAAAAAAATGGTATGGGGGTCCCCCTCAAAATCCATACCAGGCCGTTCAGGTCTGGTATGGATATTAAGGGGAACCCCGCGCCAACATTAAAAAAAATGGCATGGGGGTCCCCCCAAAAATCCATACCAGACCCTTATCCGAGCACGCAACCTTGCAGGCCGCAGGAATAGAGAGAGGGGGATGAGAGAGCGCCCCCCTCCTGAACCGTACCAGGCCACATGCTCTCAACATTACAAATGTACCCCTACCATTTCACAAAAAAAGGTTAAAAAACACAAAAGACGGATTTTGACAAGTCCTTTATTAATTTCTTCTTCTTCCAACTTCTTTCTTCTGGTCTTTCTTCGGTCTTCTTCTTCTTCCTCCATCTTCTTCTTCGCCATCTTCTTCTTCCTCTGCTCTTCTTGTCCCACATCTTCCTTTGGCTTCTTCTCTGCTCCGTCCGCACGATCCGCCTCAGTGGGAGTCTTCCACCGTGTGACGCTTCGGTTCTTCTGACACTTCTTATATAATGGAGAGCGGGGCCACACAGTGACCCCGCCCTCCTCTGACGCACAGGGACTTCTCAGGGACTTCCTGTGGCTTTCCCCGTGTTGTCAGAGGGGGCGGGGTCACCCGTTTACGTAACCAGGTGACCCGCCCCCTCTGACAACACCGGGAAAGCCGTTTTTATCAATGAACTTTTATGTGTATTGCCGGACCGACAATTTATTATAGCCGGCTCTAGCAATAGTAGTTTTACATTACTTTTTTTCTTTAGAAATGTAATTTTGCTGTCAGACTGTTCTAAACACGGGAAACATGCGCCCCTTTACAGGCATACTATAGACACCCCCCAGGTATGAAATTTAAAGAAATATTACACTTTTATTGTTTCACTTTAAGCATTATTAAAATCACTGCTCCCGAAAAAACGTCCATTTTTAAAACTTCTTTTTGCATTGATACATGTCCCCTGGGGCAGGACCCAGGTTCTCAAACACTTTTTATGCAAATAACTTGCATATAAGCCTTTAAAATTAGCACTTTTGATTATTCATGTTCGTGTCCCATAGACTTATATAACAGTGTTCGCGTGTTCTGGATGCGAACCGAACCGGGAGGTGTTCGGCTCATCCCTAGCCACAAGTCAGAGGAAAGAGCTTCACATCTTCTCAGATGCATCTACTGAGGCCATAGCAGCTGTCGCTTACCTCAAGGTAAGAGATTCTTCTACTCAAGCCCATGGTTTCTGTTTGGGAAAGCTAAGTTAGCACCTAAGCCTGAACACACAATTCCCAGGCTTGAACTTTGTGGGACTGTGCTAGCTGTAGAAATAGCAGTTTTCATACTGCGTGAGCTAGACATTCACATAGATGATGTCAGATTCTACACAGACAGCAAAGTTGTTCTGGGCTACATATACAACCAGACTAAATGTTTCTATGTCTATGTCAGCAACCATGTAGAGAGAATCAGGAAATCATCTAAACCTGAACATTGGCATTATGATCCATCAGAAATTAACCCTGGAGATCATGCCACCAGGCCAGTGTCTGCAAGTGTCTTTGCAAATTCTTCTTGGTTAACAGGTCCTGAATTCCTGTTGGATCATCCAGAAGAAACCACAACTGACGTCTTCAGTCTTATAGAACCTGACAAAGATTCAGAGATTCATCCTGAAGTCAAAATCCTCGTCACCAGAACTGAACAATGACCTCCGCAAGGTTAGTCAATATTGCAGATTGCTTCCACACAAAGCCCACAGATGCTCACTGTCAAGGTTGTCATGTGTGCCAAAAGCTTCTTGCTGCAAAAGACATTGCTGAAGGTGAACTGATCATAATACGCAGTGTACAACAGAGTGTCTTTGGCTCTGAAATTAAATGTATCTGTGACAAGTAGGGATGAGCCGAACACCCCCCTGTTCGGTTCGCACCAGAACATGCGAACAGGAAAAAAATTCGTTCGAACACGCGAACACCGTTAAAGTCTATGGGACACGAACATGAATAATCAAAAGTGCTAATTTTAAAGGCTAATATGCAAGTTATTGTCAATAAAAGTGTTTGGGGACCCGGGTCCTGCCCCAGGGGACATGAATCAATGCAAAAAAAAGTTTTAAAAACGGCCGTTTTTTCAGGAGCAGTGATTTTAATAATGCTTAAAGTCAAACAATAAAAGTGTAATATCCCTTTAAATTTCATACCTGGGGGGTGTCTATAGTATGCCTGTAAAGGGGCGCATGTTTCCCGTGTTTAGAACAGTCTGACAGCAAAATGACATTTTGAAGGAAAAAACACATTTAAAACTACCGCGGCTATTGCATTGCCGACTATACACATAGAAGTTCATTGATAAAAACGGCATGGGAATTCCCCACAGGGCAACCCCGAACCAAAATTAAAAAAAAAAATGATGTGGGAGTCCCCCTAAATTCCATACAAGGCCCTTCAGGTCTGGTATGGATATTAAGGGGAACCCCAGCCAAAATTAAAAAAAAAAAAATTGACGTGGGGTTCCCCCTAAATTCCATACCAGACACTTCAGGTCTGGTATGGATTTTAAGGGGAACCCTGCGCCAAAAAAAAAAAAAAAACGGCGTGGGGTCCCCCTAAAAATCCATACCAGACCCTTATCCGAGCACGCAACCTGGCAGGCCACAGGAAAAGAGGGGGGGACGAGAGTGTGGCCCCCCCCCTCCTGAACCATACCAGGCCACATGCCCTCAACATTGGGAGGGTGCTTTGGGGTAGCCCCCTAAAACACCTTGTCCCCATGTTGATGAGGACAAGGGCCTCATCCTCACAACCGTGGCCGGTGGTTGTGGGGGTCTGCGGGCGGGGGGCTTATCGGAATCTGGAAGCCCCCTTTAACAAGGGGACCCCCAGATCCCGGCCCCCCCCCTGTGTGAAATGGTAAGGGGGTACTTACCCCTACCATTTCACTAAAAAACTGTCAAAAATGTTAAAAATGACAAGAGACAGTTTTTGACAATTCCTTTATTTAAATGCTTCTTCTTTCTTCCTTCATCTTCTTCTGGTTCTTCTGGCTCTTCTGGTTCTTCCTCCGGCGTTCTCGTCCAGCATCTTCTCCGCGGCGTCTTCTATCTTCTTCTCCTCGGGCCGCTCCGCACCCATGGCATGAGGGGAGGCTCCCGCTCTTCTCTTCATCTTCTTCTCTTCTTCATCTTCTTCTTCATCTTCTTCTTCATATTCTTCTTCTTCTTCTCTTCTTCATGTCTTCTCCGGGCCGCTCCGCAGCCATGCTGTGGCATGGAGGGAGGCTCCCGCTGTGTGACGGCGTCTCTTCGTCTGACGGTTCTTAAATAACGGGGGGCGGGGCCATCCGGTGACCCCGCCCCCCTCTGACGCACGGTGACTTGACGGGACTTCCCTGTGACGTCACGGGGAATGCCACAGGGAAGTCCCGTCATGTCACCGTGCGTCAGAGGGGGGCAGGGTCACCGGGTGTCCCCGCCCCCCGTTATTTAAGAACCGTCAGACGAAGAGACGCCGTCACACAGCGGGAGCCTCCCTCCATGCCACAGCATGGCTGCGGAGCGGTCCGGAGAAGACATGAAGAAGAGAAGAAGAAGAAGAAGATGAAGAAGAAGATGAAGAAGAAGATGAAGAAGAGAAGAAGATGAAGAGAAGAGCGGGAGCCTCCCCTCATGCCATGGGTGCGGAGCGGCCCGAGGAGAAGAAGATAGAAGACGCCGCGGAGAAGATGCTGGACGAGAACGCCGGAGGAAGAACCAGAAGAGCCAGAAGAACCAGAAGAAGATGAAGGAAGAAAGAAGAAGCATTTAAATAAAGGAATTGTCAAAAACTGTCTCTTGTCATTTTTAACATTTTTGACAGTTTTTTAGTGAAATGGTAGGGGTAAGTACCCCCTTACCATTTCACACAGGGGGGGGCCGGGATCTGGGGGTCCCCTTGTTAAAGGGGGCTTCCAGATTCCGATAAGCCCCCCGCCCGCAGACCCCCACAACCACCGGCCACGGTTGTGAGGATGAGGCCCTTGTCCTCATCAACATGGGGACAAGGTGTTTTGGGGGGCTACCCCAAAGCACCCTCCCAATGTTGAGGGCATGTGGCCTGGTACAGTTCAGGAGGGGGGGGGCCGCACTCTCGTCCCCCCCTCTTTTCCTGCGGCCTGCCAGGTTGCGTGCTCGGATAAGGGTCTGGTATGGATTTTTAGGGGGACCCCACGCCGTTTTTTTTGTTTTTTTTGGCGCGGGGTTCCCCTTAAAATCCATACCAGACCTGAAGGGTCTGGTATGGAATTTAGGGAGAACCCCACGTCAAATTTTTTTTTAAATTTTGGCTGGGGTTCCCCTTAATATCCATACCAGACCTGAAGGGCCTTGTATGGAATTTAGGGGGACCCCCACATCATTTTTTTTTGTTTTTTTTCGGTTTGGGGTTCCCCTGTGGGGAATTCCCATGCCGTTTTTATCAATGAACTTCTATGTGTATTGTCGGCAATGCAATAGCCGCGGGTAGTTTTAAATGAGTTTTTTCCTTCCAAATGTCATTTTGCTGTCAGACTGTTCTAAACACAGGAAACATGCGCCCCTTTACAGGCATACTATAGACACCCCCCAGGTACGAAATTTAAAGGGATATTACACTTTTATTGTTTGACTTTAAGCATTAATAAAATCACTGCTCCTGAAAAAACGTCCGTTTTTAAAACTTTTTTTTGCATTGATCCATGTCCCCTGGGGCAGGACCCGGGTCCCCAAACACTTTTTATGACAATAACTTGCATATAAGCCTTTAAAATTAGCACTTTTGATTTCTCCCATAGACTTTTAAAGGGTGTTCCGCGGCATTCGAATTTGCCGCGAACACCCCAAATTGTTCGCTGTTCGGCGAACTTGCGAACAGCCAATGTTCGAGTAGAACATGAGTTCGACTCGAACTCGAAGCTCATCCCTAGTGACAAGAGGGACATTGCAAAAAAAACAGTCCAATTGACAACCTGAATCCATTCATTGACAATCATGGTATGTTAAGGGTTGGTGGAAGTTTAAACAAGGCTGAGTTGAGTGAGCAAGAACAGAATCCTCTCATTATACCTGCTCGCCATCATATTACCACTTTGCTCATACGGCACTACCATGAAGGGGTTAAGCACCAAGGTAGACACTTCACAGAGGGTGCCATAAGAGCTTCAGGCCTTTGGATTATAGGAGCAAAAAGACAGATCACAGCTACACTGCACAGCTGTGTTCAGTGCCACAAACTGAGAGGGAAACACCAGCAATAGGGATGAGCTTCGTGTTCGACTCGAAGATTGGCTGTTCGCAAGTTCGCCGAACAGCGAACAACTTAGGGTGTTCGCGGCAAATTCGAATGCCACGGAACACCCTTTAAATGTCTATGGGAGAAAACAAAAGTGCTAATTTTAAAGGCTTATATGCAAGTTATTGTCATAAAAAGTGTTTGGGGACCCGGGTCCTGCCCCAGGGGACATGGATCAATGCAAAAAAAAGTTTTAAAAAGGGCCGTTCTTTCAGGAGCAGTGATTTTAATAATGCTTAAAGTCAAACAATAAAAGTGTAATGTCCCTTTAAATTTTGTAGCTGGGGGTGTCTATAGTATGCCTGTAAAGGGGCGCATGTTTCCCGTGTTTAGAACAGTCTGACAGCAAAATGACATTTCAAAGGAAAAAACCCATTTAAAACTACTCGCGGCTATTGCATTGCACATAGAAGTTCATTGATAAAAACGGCATGGGAATTCCCCACAGGGGAACCCCGAACCAAAATTAAAAAAAAAAAAATGACGTGGGAGTCCCCCTAAATTCCATACCAGGTCCTTTAGGTCTGGTATGGATATTAAGGGGAACCCCGGCCAAAATTAAAAAAAAAAATTACGTGGGGTTCCCCCTAAATTCCATACCAGACCCTTATCTGAGCACGCAACCTGGCAGGCCGCAGGAAAAGAGGGGGGGACGAAAGTGCGCCCCAGCTCCTGAACCGTACCAGGCCACATACCCTCAACATTTGGAGGGTGCTTTGGGGTAGCCCCCCAAAACACCTTGTCCCCATGTTGATGAGGACAAGGGCCTCATCCCCACAACCCTGGCTGGTGGTTGTGGGGGTCTGCGGGCGGGGGGCTTATCAGAATCTGGAAGCCCCCTTTAACAAGGGGACCCCCAGATCCCGGCCCCCCCTGTGTGAAATGGTAAGGGGGTACTTACCCCTACCATTTCACTAAAAAACTGTCAAAAATGTTAAAAATGACAATAGACAGTTTTTGACAATTCCTTTATTTAAATGCTTCTTCTTTCTTCTATCTTCCTTCATCTTCTGGTTCTTCTGGTTCTTCCTCCGGCGTTCTCGTCCAGCATCTCCTCCGCGGCGTCTTCTATCTTCTTCTCCTTGGGCCGCTCCGCGCCCATGGCATGGGGGGAGGCTCCCGTTCTTCTCTTCTTCTCTTCTTCATTTTCTTCTCCGGGCCGCTCCGCACCCATGCTGGCATGGAGGGAGGCTCCCGCTGTGTGACGGCGTCTCCTCGTCTGACGGTTCTTAAATAAAGGGGGGGCCACCCGGTGACCCTGCCCCCCTCTGACGCACGGAACATGACGGGACTTCCCTGTGGCATTCCCCGTGACGTCACAGGGAAGTCCTGTCAAGTCACCGTGCGTCAGAGTGGGGCGGGGTCCCTGGGTGGCCCCGCCCCCGTTATTTAAGAACCGTCAGATGAGGAGATGCTGTCACACAGCGGGAGCCTCCCTCCATGCCAGCATGGGTGCGGAGCGGCCCAGAGAAGAAAATGAAGAAGAGAAGAAGAGCAGAACGGGAGCCTCCCCCCATGCCATGGGTGCAGAGCGGCCCGAGGAGAAGAAGACAGAAGATGCCGCGGAGGAGATGCTGGAGGAGAACACCGGAGGAAGAACCAGAAGAGCCAGAAGAACCAGAAGAAGAAGATGAAGGAAGATAGAAGAAAGAAGAAGCATTTAAATAAAGGAATTTTCAAAAACTGTCTCTTGTCATTTTTAACATTTTTGACAGTTTTTTAGTGAAATGGTAGGGGTAAGTACCCCCTTACCATTTCACACAGGGGGGGCAGGATCTGGGGGTCCCTTTGTTAAAGGGGGCTTCCAGATTCTGATAAGCCCCCGCCCGCAGACCCCCACAACTACCGGCCAGGGTTGTGGGGATGAGGCCCTTGTCCTCATCAACATGGGGACAAGGTATTTTGGGGGGCTACCCCAAAGCACCCTCCCAATGTTGAGGGCATGTGGCCTGGTACGGTTCAGGAGGGGGGGGCGCACTCTCATCCCCCCTTCTTTTCCTGTGGCCTGCCAGGTTGCGTGCTCAGATAAGGGTCTGGTATGGATTTTTAGGGGGACCCCACGCCGTTTTTTTTTTTTTTTTGGCGCAGGGTTCCCCTTTAAATCCATACCAGACCTGAAGGGTCTGGTATGGAATTTAAGGGGAACCCCACATCATTTTTTTTTACATTTTGGCCGGGGTTCCCCTTAATATCCATACCAGACCTGAAGGGCCTGGTATGGAATTTAGGGGGACTCCCACGTCATTTTTTTTTTTTTAATTTTTGTTTGGGGTTCCCCTGTGGGGAATTTCCATGCCATTTTTATCAATGAACTTCTATGTGTATTGTCGGCAATGCAATAGCCGCGAGTAGTTTTAAATGGGTTTTTTCCTTCCAAATGTTATTTTGCTGTCAGACTGTTCTAAACACGGGAAACATGCGCCCCTTTACAGGCATACTATAGACACCCCCCAGGTATGAAATTTAAAGGGATATTACACTTTTATTGTTTGACTTTAAGCATTATTAAAATCATTGCTCCTGAAAAAACGGTCATTTTTAAAACTTTTTTTTGCATTGATCCATGTCCCCTGGGGCAGGACCCAGGTCCCCAAACACTTTTTATGACAATAACTTGCATATAAGCCTTTAAAATTAGCACTTTTGATTATTCATGTTCGTGTCCCATAGACTTTAACGGTGTTCGCGTGTTCAAACAAACTTTTTTCCTGTTCGCATGTTCTGGTGCGAACCGAACAGGGGGGTGTTCGGCTCATCCGTAACCAGCAACAGCAAATGTCAGATTTGCCAGCTGACATGTTAAGTACTGACCCACCTTTCACTCATGTTGGTCTGGATGTCTTTGGGCCATGGATGGTAACAGCCAGCAGAACTCGAGGTGGCCAAGCAAATAGCAAACGATTGGCAGTGCTGTTCACTTGCATGAGTGTGCGTGCAGTACACATTGAAGTAATAGAATCTATGGATGCCTCACATTTCATCAATGCTTTAAGACAATTCCTAGCCATCAGAGGACCAGTCAAGACACTAAGATCTGACTGTGGAACTAATTTTGTTGGAGCCTGTCGAGAGTTACAGCTTAACTCTAGACCAATCCAAGACTTTTTAGCTGAAAAAGGCTGTACATGGATTTTCAATCCTCCTCATTCTTCCCACATGGGTGGCTCATGGGAGAGAATGATAGGCATCACACGTAAAATATTGGACTCTATGCTTATGGACTTTTCCACAAGACTTACCCATGAGATTCTAACCAACTTCCTGACAGCGGCATCTGCCTTAATCAATTCAAGACCACTTGTTCCAGTGTCCAAAGATCCAGAGACCCCAACTATCCTTACCCCAGCTACTCTTCTTACCCAGAAGCTTGGGTCTGTTCCTGTTCTATCTGGAAACTTTAAAGCAGGAAATTTGTGCTATGACCAGTGGAAGCGAGTACAACACCTCGCCAACTGCTTCCGGAATCGTTGGAAGATGGAGTATCTTTCTACTCTGCAAGGACGCAGGAAAAGGCAACGGTTGAACCCTAACATACAAGTTGGAGATCTTGTTCTGCTTAAGGACCAGCAAGCTGAAAGAATCAAATGGCCCATGAGACTTATTGTAAAGAGCGTTCCTAGTGATGACGGTAAGGTACGTAAGGTGGAGGTGAAGGTTTCAAGACAAGGGACTGAAAAGTCTTTCATCAGACCTATCACGGAACTTATTCTGCTCTTACCCTTTGGAGAATGAAGTTGTTTGCCTACACTGCTGGATCCTACCTGTGACTTCAAGAAGAAAGTGCCTTGAACTTTAGTTGACATAACTTGAAGCCTTAAATTAAGAGTTATAGTTATTGCATTATATGCATTATATGTATATTCTTTTTATGTCTTTCAGGTATTTAAGACATCTAGCAAAATACACTGTTTGTTATTTGCAGTTGCATAACTACCGTTCTGATGTATATAGTGACATTTACCATGCCAGACTGGGAGTGTGCTGCCCCAACGGGGCATAGAATTTATATAGATTGTTCCTTAACCATTTTCTATGGATTTTTATATTTAGTTCACATGCTGCCATCTAGAGACCTTTTGTGGTAATGCGCTTGTTTCTTATGTTCTTTTTCCCTTATGTTATGACACACTTCCTTTGTATGTAATGCTCCACCCTTCTTCCTGTGATTGTACTTCCTGTGTCATGGATGCAGCTAACAAGCCACATGTAGCAGGGCACATGTATTCTGCATTGCAAGCTACAGACAATATCATCTTTTGACCGCATAAATACTACAACCTATTCATCTGTTTGTATCCTGTCATCTGCTGGAACCTGATGTCCAGAATAAAAGCACCTTTGTGGATGGAATCAGTATTTGGTGAGTTCAAACTATCTGATGAGGATTGTCCTCAGTGATTATATCTTATACAGGCCAGGCATAGAGGTCTCACAAGGGATAAATCGCTTCACAACAATCGGAGTCAGAATAGGGCAGCTTACAGTTATGACCAGATATGTAGAGACATTCATAAGTATAACATAACAAATATTTGTGACCGGGTTAACAACCTTACCAACATCTGTATATGTATGCTATTCATACAGAAAGATAATATATTTTTCCAAAAAAAAAAAAAAAGGACTTTATAGGTACAGAGACAGCTAAAATAGAATTAAAGAATAAGTTCACTTTTTATATAAAAATAAAAATAAACAAATGCACATTTTTCTAAGGAGCCCACAAAGCATTGCACAAGCAATCAGCAGATCGCGAGTGCAATGTAACTTTTCATAGATGTACTTGTACTGGACATTCAAATCAAACTTTTTATAGTAATTTCTTAAGTTCAGAGCATAGGAAAAACACCTGACATTTCAGGTGTGAGGGAAATGCATGACAATTCATCCTGCCACCCACATGATTGCTATCTAACTGGCCAATCACCAGGCCCCTTAGCTGTCAAAATACAGTTTCAAAGTTGTGACAACAGCAGACGGGTGGCAGCGTGCTCAGGTGAGGCAAGTATGGTATGCTTACTTTTGCTATTCAACAAAGATTTTACATCACCTCCTATGGGCAAAGTATAGGTTCACTTTAAGTACAAATCAATGAACTGTATTAAGAAAAATCACTAATGTTAGCCTGCCTTATTGAAAATAAATTTCATAGACCTATATAAATGTCATATTAAAACCATAAGCTAATAAACCTTTGGATGAAGGGGAATTGCTTGATAAAAATATTGAGGCTTTCTCTATGGTAGTGGCTTTGGACATTTGCTGTTTAGATAATTAAACAGAAAAAGATATATTAATATCTTGGCTAAACATCTTGATGAAGTATTCCTTCAGGTCAACCACAATTTAACCTCAGGGGAAATAAAAACATCCCCTCTGTGCTAAGTAGCTCTTACTATATAGGAAGGTGGTTGCAGCAGGAATATACTAATGTAATTGAGAAACAAAGCACTCAATTGAATGTGCACTGTGGAAAGCAAGTATTTATTCAAACACCATTAAAAAGGTTAAACAGTGCAGATTTGCTCCAGGAGAGTGCATTAGTTCATAAATCATTGTTTATTAAAGTCTCTCTATAAAGGTTTTGTAAAGCAAAAGGCTCAGATTCTGCCTCTTAGCCTTTCCACTTTATTCAGCTTTATAAGCCTTTCACTGAGCATATAACATTTGGAATGTCGCTAGTGGTGACAAATTGCTGCTTAGCGTTCATAGCCCCAGAGGCACCCTTAAATGTATGGGAACGCAAGACTCCTGTGTTGTCTGGATAAAAGCCAGTAGCCAACAAGGCAGCAGAAATAAATGGTAAGCAAATACAGCAAGGTAAGGTAATCATGCTGAAAGCTTTAATACTTGCCCATCAAAGAAATTCTGACTTTGAAATAAGTCCAAAACAAGCAATGTCTTTACTCCAACATGATGTCACTGTTGGTCATTAGTGTAGTAATTACAGTGAAAGCCATTTTGTGATTGTATTCCCTAATGGATCATTAATATAATACGACTGCACTAGTACATGTCTCATTAGCCTTCCTTGTAGACGTATGTATCTTTCAGCAATGTAAATCTTAATTGTATTCCATTTACCCCTTAGTTTAGACCAGTATGTCATCCTGTTATTATTGCTGTGTGTGCCGTCTACCAAAATAGCAGCTACAACCAAATTTGTTTAATGTTTTGCAATCTGTACTATATTGAGGGTTAACAGTATTGGATCACATTGAAATGTGAATATTTTGGAAAAAAACGACACAATACTGAAACCTGAAATTAGCAGGATTTGCTGAATGGGTGGTTTTGACCGGTTCAAATTTAGGACTTGGATAAAAAATGGGGTATGGGTTAAACATTTTAACATTTTTACTAAACGGATGGAGCTGAGAAGGGTAATAACCCCTCTGCCATTTTCTTAATGCTGTATATACATTATACAGTGTATATATATATATATATATATATATATATATATATATATATATATATATATATAAATATAGCGATACTCCCGCAGGAGCCGCTTCAATTATTGTGCCCGGGTCTCCCACTGATTAATTCACAGCCAGTTACGCAGTATTTTCACATAGCCAGGTGCACACACTCTTCCGCTTGTTGTCTCCAAAAACCAGTCTAGGGGATGTGTTTTTTCGTATTTTATTTGGAAAACATGGATAGGAGAAGGGAATTAGTAGGATACTCCAAATTAACTATTCACAAGCGAGGACAACTTCCTCAATAGAACTGTGTAGCAGACTTTCAGAAGCACTATGCAGAAGGCTGTAGAGAAGTAATTTAATGAACTTTGCTTCTTCAAGACACTAGCCAGTGTCCCCTTTAGCTTATACCCAGTATGCTGACTTCTAGCACAAAGAGGGGGATTTTAGCAGCACAAGACCCAGGGATCCCCTGTGGGGGGTCTGTACTCACAAGTAGGGATGAGCTTTGAGTTTGAGTCGAACCCATGTTCGACTCGAACATTGCATGTTCGACCGTTCGCCGGATTTCGAACGTTATGGACCGTTCGCGCCAAATTTGAGTGGCGAGTCATGGCCCATAATTCACTGTGGCATTGCAGTGCATTGCTGGTTGATGATTGGCCAAGCATGCACTATGACCCACATGCTTGGCCAATCACAGCGCCGTCTGTACAGAGAGCCATAATTGGCCAAAGCCAGGGTGGCTTTGGCCAATTATGGCTCAGGGGGTTTAGTACACGCCCCACACTATATACGGCCACCTGCGTGGTGGCCTTGTGTAGTGTGTTGCGGCGGCGGCGGAGAGATAGACAGAGAGACAGTGTCATTTGATATAGGTTAGATAGAGTAGGCAGGCGAGTCAGTTAACTGCACTTACAAAGTATTGTGTATATATATGCATCCTAGGTGTTGTATTTATACATACACTGTATTCAGTTTAGCTAGATCCGTTCCTGTTATTCTCTTCCTACTGACAGGCATGTAGGTGTTTTTACAGTATTTACAGCTACCTGAAGAAAATTGCTGGTGTTCTTCTGATCCTATTAGTCCTATTAGCTACAGTATTTACAGTTAGTGTAGTGCGTCCTCTGCACAGTGTGCACCTACAGTAGGTGACTGTGATATTGTGTCAATCTTTTCTCGGCAAGATTTGACACCTACTAGACCCGTCGTGGGAGCCAGCGCCGAGATGGCTCACTCATCGGGAAAGGAAAACTTTTTTTCCTTTCGCGATGAGCGACAGGCAGTGCTGACAGCTGTCTGGTATGAATCATGAGGGGGAACGCAGCGCCAAATTTTAAATGAAAAAAACGGCGTGGGTTTCCCCCAGGGGCATACCAGGCCCTTAGGTCTGGTATGGATTGTAAGGGGGACCCCCTACACCAAAAAATCGGCGTGGGGGTCCCCCCAAAATCCATACCAGACCCTTATCCGAGCACGCAGCCCAGCCGGTCAGGAAAGGGGGTGGGGACGAGCGAGCGCCCCCCTCCTGAACTGTACCTGGCCGCATGCCCTCAACATGGGGGGGTTGGTGCCTTGGGGGAGGGGGCGCCCTGCGGGCCCCCCCACCCCAAAGCACCTTGCCCATGTTGATGAGGACAAGGGCCTCTTCCCAACAAATAAACCACACAGGTTTTAAAAGAAATTTATTAGACAGCTCCGGGGGTGGTCTCTTCCGACTTCGGGGGTCTTCTTCCAACTTCTTCTCCCGGTGTTCCGCCTTTTCTCCCGGGCCCCTCCGCTATCTTCTTCCAGCTCTATTGCTAGCGGGGGACTCGGTCTGCTGCGCTGTCTTGTCCCCTCTTCTCTTCTTCGCTTCTTCTGATGTTGACCCGACGCTCTCTCCTGCTGGAATGGTGTGTCTGAGCTGCGGAGCCATTTATATAGGCGGTGACCCCGCCCCCTTGTGACATCACTGTCCCAGCATGCGCAGGGACTCTGGCGTCATAAGGGGGTGTGACCCCAGAGTCCCTGCCCATGCAAAGCTACCTGAATACAATTGCTGTTGTTCGGATCTGAATATATTAATACCAGAGGCAGGTGTAATGAGCCCCTTGCTCGCTCGGTTCCACTCTCACGACACTCCTCTGCTGCTATAGAATCAGATTGCAGATTGCAACATCTGATTGTTCGGTCATCCAATGCTCCGGGATTAGAACTACAGCTATGTGCCCTTCTAACCCAGTTGTGATAGCTCAGAACAAGCACCAGGCAGGCTGTATGTAAGTTCAAACAGGAATCTCTTTTATTGAAAAATACAGGCTCTTTTATACAATAAAAGAGGAGGTGCATACCTCCGGCTCATATTACTCTGAACAGACACCTGTGACCAGAAACCTAATTAACATGGGCTAATTAACTAATCGCTTTAGACAGCCTAGATGACTCAGACATGACCTTTAGGCCAGACTGGCCGTCTTGTAGCTCAGAAAACCCAATCAACATGATCACAATAGCAGAGTTAATTAACACAAACAACAATGGGGATCTAATGACTCTTAGATCCCATACTAGAGACTTATTTACAATACACATTCTAGCAGGCAACAGACAGACAGGTGGCTGGAATTGACACCAACACCTCCCAACAGTATTTGCCCCAGCATTATGAATCAGCCACTATTTCTAATATGGCAAATTCAGGGTCCCCAGAGTCTGTGGGTCCTGGGGGACCAGGACCCTAATCCACAGTAATACAACCTCAAGGGTTCCCAGGCACACAGCTCAAAAAGAGCACTGTTCCCCCAAATGCCAGGGCCCAGGATAGACGGCAAGAGGCTAGCATTCAGTCCCCTCCGAAAGTCTCTCTCCCGGCTAGGTCTGTCACATTTCTCCCCTTTTGGCAGGAGACTAACACAGAAAGAGACCCCAGACGGGTTGACTCCGAAGTTAGTCAGTAGTTCCAGTCCTCTACTGCCTGTACCCACACAGTACCCCAAACAAATTGTTCCAAACAAATCATTACTCACCCAGCCAACATCTGCCTCTCTCAGAGAACATATCTGCCGCTGGGGAGAGGCCTGAACTGGCCCTTCTGCCTGGAGTCCTTTCTGCCGCTGGAGAGAAGACAGGGTGTCTGGGCTCACTCCGTCATGCTGTTGGGGATCTGGGCCGACTGCCCAGCATCCCTGGGGTATACAGGTGGAGACTGAAATCCCATCCACCTTCACAGTAAATCCATCCTCTGTTAGTTGAGGGCAGAGTCCAGCAGTATTCGGCCCTGTTGCCAGCCCTTCTGCTGGAAACCCCACACCATCTGCTCCGGCTAACTGTTGGGGCAGGAGGCTGGCTTCCTCCACTCCCAAACTGTGTAGCTGCCATTGAGGAGGTGAGCCGGCTGCTTCCTTTTCCATTCTCTCATCTGGATGTTGGGACGCTATGTCTGTGGTACTGTCTCCCAGGATTTTTGCTGGGGAGGAAAGACCCCTTCCTCCACCCTGGCCAACTGTTGGGGAGGGACTGCAAACACCTCCTCTCCCTTCTCCCCCTGTATCCTGATATGCTGCTGGGAAGTGACCACCTCCTTCTCACCCTGAGCCTCCGGAACCGCCACAGGTATAGGGCAGAGATCTTGGACCCTCTGTCCGGTTGCCAGCGCTTCAGCTGGGGAAGTTCCTTGTAACTTCACAGATACTTCTGTTGGTGCTGGGCAGAGCACAGTGAAGTTTGGCCCTAATAACAGCTCTTCTTCTGCTGGAGGCTCACCGGGTTGTTCTTCCACAGCAGAAAAGTCTATCAAATCCCCTGTTTCTGCAACTGGTGTCTGGGGATAAAGGTTCACCATCTCCTCTCCGTTGAACCCGGAAGATACTATCAGTGCTGGGCAGAGGTTAGCAGAGCTCTGCCCTGTTGTCAGCACTTCAGGTTTGGGGACGGCAATCTTCAGATTTTCCACTGCCGATTCTCTGGCATGCTGCTGGACAGGCACATTCCTCCATCCAAGATCATCCCATGCAGAAACAGGATCATCAAGGTCAGTCAGCACTTGCTGCATCCGCCATAACACCTCCGCCTCCATAGCTGCGGGGGCAGGTTGGCAAAGCACACTGTTACTCTGCCACATTGTCTACTCTTCAGCCAGGATTTTAGAGTTGTCAACTGGTATTTCCTGATAGTCCCAGGCAAAGGGAGCCCCACCCTGCTGCTGAGCAGAGTCTAGCAGCTGTCTGTAGGCCATCTCAAGCTCCCATTCCTGAACGGTCAGAAACTCCAAATCTTCCTGTGCCCAGTGCACTTCCGAGACATTTAGTCTTCGCTCTCTGTGCTCCATTATTTACTCCAAACGCCAAATTGGCGGTGTTCTTCTGATCCTATTAGTACCACAGGCAGGCAGCTGCAGTATTTACAGTTTAGTGTAGTGGATCCTCTGCACAGTGTGCACCTAAAGCTACCCGAAGACCCTAAGTCCGTCCAACTTTTGAGCAAAGAAAGTCCGCTGGAGCCCACACACGATCGAATTGTCCGACGAAATCCCGTCTGCCAGGCAAAGTCTGCCGTAAAGTCAGCTCGTGTGTACGCAGGCATAAAGCTACCTGAAGAAAATTGGTGGTGTTCTTCTGATCCTATTAGTACCACAGGCAGGCAGCTGCAGTATTTATAGCTAGTGTACTGCGTCCTCTGCACAGTGTGCACCTAAAGCTACCTGAAGACAATTGCTTTTGTTCTAATCCTAGTAATACCACAGGCAGGCAGCTAAAGTATTTACAGTTAGTGTACTATGTCCTCTGCACAGTGTACACCAAAAGCTACCTGAAGAAAATTGGCGGTGTTCTTCTGATCCTATTAATACCACAGGCAGGCAGCTGCAGTATTTAAAGTTAGTGTAGTGCATCCTCTGCACAGTGTGCACCTAAAGCTACCCAAGGACAATTGCTGTTGTTCTGATCCTATTTATACCACAGGCAGGCAGCTGCAGTATTTACAGTTAGTGTAGTGCGTCCTCTGCACAGTGTGCACCTAAGCTACCTGAAGACAATTGCTGTTGTTCGGATCCTATTAATACCACAGGCAGGCAGTTACAGTATTTACAGTTAGTGTACTGTGTCCTCTGCACAGTGTGCACCTAAAGCTACCTGAAGACAATTGCTGTTGTTCTGATCCTATTAATACCACAGGCAGGCAACTGCAGTATTTACAGTTAGTGTACTGTGTCCTCTGCACAGTGTGCACCTAAAGCTACCTGAAGAAAATTAGTGGTGTTCTTCTGATCCTATTAGTACCACAGGCAGGCAGCTGCAGTATTTACAGTTAGTGTACTGTGTCCTCTGCACAGTGTGCACCTAAAGCTACCTAAAGAAAATTGGTGGTGTTCCTTTGATCCTTTTAGTACCACAGGCAGGCAGCTACAGTATTTACAGTTAGTGTACTGTGTCCTCTGCACAGTGTGCACCTAAAGCTAGCTGAAGAATATTGGTGGTGTTCTTCTGATACTATTACTACCACAGGCAGGCAGCTGCAGTATTTACAGCTAGTGTACTGCATCCTCTGCACAGTGTGCACCTAAAGCTACCTGAAGACAATTGCTTTTGTTCTGATCCTATTAATACCACAGGCAGGCAGCTACAGTATTTACAGTTAGTGTACTGTGTCCTCTGCACAGTGTGCACCAAAAGCTGCCTGAAGACAATTGGTGGTGTTCTTCTGATCCTATTAGTACCACAGGCAGGCAGCTGCAGTATTTACAGTTAGTGTACTGCGTCCTCTGCACAGTGTGCACCTAAAGCTACCTGAAGACATTTGCTGTTGTTCTGATCCTATTAATACCAGAGGCAGGCATCTAAAGTATTTACAGTTAGTTTAGTGCGTCCTCTGCACAGTGTGCACCTAAAGCTACCTGAGGAAAATTGGTGGTGTTCTTCTGATCCTATTAGTACCACAGGCAGGCAGCTGCAGTATTTACAGTTAGTTTAGTGCGTCCTCTGCACAGTGTGCACCTAAAGCTACCTGAGGAAAATTGCTGTTGTTCTGATCCTAATAATACCACAGGCAGGCAGTTGATTCTGCTAGCTGCAGTATCAGTATATATATATACATATATATATATACATCCCAGCTTTGTGCAGCTACATCTCACGGCAGGCCATTAGTATGTCTGGAAGGCCAACAAGGAGAGGCAGATAGTCACAAGCCAATAAAAGAGGGCAAGCAGGCTCTGTGTCTAGAGACAACATTGCTGGTCGTGGAGACGGTGCATCCTCATCAGCACGTGGCCGTGGGACACGTTTGTCCTTTTTTTCGGCAGCTGGCCGTATTGAGCCGCAACATGCGGAAGACTTGGTAGAGTTGATGATGAAGCCGTCCTCATCCTCTTCATCCTCTCTCACCCAGGCTCAGGGTACTTTGTCTGACAAAGCAGCTGCCAATGCGGCCTCTTCCCTCGGCTCAATGGCATCAGTCACTCCTTCCCTAGCCCCACCATGTCCTCCTAAGGAGTCCCCTGAACTGTTTGATCAGAGTGTTGGGTACATGCTCCAGGAGGATGCCCAGCGTTTTGAGGGCTCTGAAGATGGTACCCAGCTAGAGGAAGGCAGTAACGTGAGCCCAGAGAGAGGGGGTGCCCAAGAAGGACAGCAATCTGGCAGTCATGTTCCACCAGCTGCAGCATACTGCCAGGTTTGCTCCAGTGATGAGGATGGAGGGGGTGATGAGGTCACTGACTCCAAGTGGGTGCCTGATAGGAGAGAGGAGGAGAAGGAGGCACATCACCAACAAGGCAGGATGCCCTCCAGGGGCCAGCTTAAGGGCAGCACACTGACTGCTTCACACCGCAAAGCTCCGCATGTGCAGGGTGCTTCTGTCTCTGCGCATTATTCCAAAAGTTCTTTGGTGTGGGCCTTTTTTGAGACGAGTGCATCAGATTGAACCACTGCTGTTTGCAACATATGTCTCAAGCTTATCTCGCGTGGCCAAAACATCACCCGCTTGGGCACCACATGCTTGACCAGACATATGTTGACCTGCCATGCAGTTCGTTGGCAAGCGTACCTAAAAGGCCCACACCAAAGAACAAAGAGGACCTCTCCTTGCTCCTCATCAGCTGGGATTTTTTAATCAATTTTTTAATTTTTTAATCCGCAGGCCCACACCAAAGAACAAAGAGGACCTCTCCTTGCTCCTCATCAGCTGGGATTTTTTAATCAATTTTTTAATTTTTTAATCCGCAGCCCCAAGGTATGATCGGTTCCAGCAACCATCGCCAGCCTCTGTTTTACATGGTGCAGGAATACCTAGGGGCAAGATCTGACTTCGACACCTTTCCCACTGAAAATCCTCTGGGTTACTGGGTCTTGAGGATGGATTGCTGGCCAGAGCTTGCACAGTATGCAATTGTGCTACTGGACTGTCCTGCATCTAGCGTTCTTTCGGAAGGCACATTCAGTGCTGCTGGAGGCTTTGTAACCGATCACAGGGTGCGCCTGTCCACCGACTCGGTCGATAGACTGACCTTCATAAAAATGAATCAGTCTTGGATCACCACAAGCTACCAAGCACCTGATGCTGATGTAACCGAACAATTTTTTTTGAAATGTCAGATCCCTTCAAAACTGTCTATGCTGATGCTGAGTGACTATCCTGTTATGCTGAGTGACTATCCTCTTCCTCCTCAATGATCATGCTGATAGCTTGTAAGAATATTTTTGGTTCTGGGCGCCGCCACTAGTGGCTAATGCCCAATTTTTCAGCCCCTGTTTAACAGTGGCGTGTAATTACAATTTTTGATGCAATATTTTGCAAGGAGGGTTTGTTGCTGCGCTCAAATAGAGTATTTGTGAGGGGTTGCATTGTTGTGGCACCAGTGCCTTAGGCCCAATTTTTCAGCCCCTGTTTAACAGGGGCGTGTAATTACAATTTTTGATGCCATACTTTGCAGCAGAGCTCGTTCCTGCGCTACAACTAGAGCATCTGTGAGGGGTTGCAGTGTTGTGGCACCAGTGCCTAAGGCCCAATTTTTCAGCCCCTGTTTAACAGGGGCGTGTAATTACAATTTTTGATGCAATACTTTGCAGCAGGGCTCGTTCCTGCGCTCCAACTAGAGTATCTGTGAGGGGTTGCAGTGCTGTTTCACCAGCACCAGTGCCTAAGGCCCAATTATTCAGCCCCTGTTTAACAGGGGCGTGTAATTACAATTTTTGATGCAATATTTTGCAGGAGGGATCATTCCTACGCTAAAACTAGAGTATCTGTGAGGGCTTGCAGTGTTGTGGCACCAGTGCCTAAGGCCCAATTTTTCTGCCCCTGTTAAAAAGGGACATGTAATTACAATTCTTGATCTAATATTTCACAGCAGGGCACGTTTCTGTGCCCACCAAAAGTAACTGTGAGGACTTACAGTGTTGTGGCACCAGCTCCACCACCACCACCACCAAAGGCCCAATTTTTCTGCCCCTGTTCAGCAGGTGCATGTAATTACAATTCTTAATCTAATATTTCACAGCAGGGCCCATTCCAGCACCCACCAAGAGTAACTGTGAGGACTTACAGTGTTGTGGCAACACCACCACCACCACCAAAGGCCCAATTTTTCTGCCCCTGTTCAACAGGTGAATGTATTTACAATTCTTGATCTAATATTTCACAGCAGGGCCCGTTTCTGCTCCCACCAAAAGTAACTGTGAGGACTTACAGTGTTGTGGCACCAGCTCCACCACCACCACCACCAAAGGCCCAATTTTTCTGCCCCTGTTCAACAGGTGCATGTAATTACAATTCTTGATCTAATATTTCACAGCAGGGCCCGTTCCAGCACCCATGAAGAGTAACTGTGAGGACTTACAGTGTTGTGGCAACACCACCGCCACCACCACCACCAAAGGCCCAATTTTTCTGTCCCTGTTCAACAGGTGCATGTATTTATTATATAATTATTATACGAGATTTATATAGTGCCAACAGTTTACGCAGCGCTTTACCATGTATAAGGGGGACAACACAATTACAGTACAGTTCAATACAAAAGGTACAGGAGGGCCCTGCTCGTAGAGCTTACATTCTAAAGGGAGGGGGTGGTGGTACAAAAGGTAATAGCTGCAAAGAATGATTTGATGGGGGTGGCTCAGGGACAGTTATGTGGGTGTGGGATAAGCTTCCCTGAATAAATGAGTTTTCAGGGATCTCCTAAAGGTGGACAGGGTAGGGGCTGATCGGATATACTTGGGTAGGGAATTCCAGAGGATGGGAGAGGCTCTGGAGAAGTCCTGAAGGCTAGCATGGGAGGAGGTAACAAGGGAGCTAGAGAGCAGGAGGTCCTGGGAGGAGCAGAGGGGGCGATTTGGGCGATATCTGCAGATGAGGTTGGCGATGTAAGGCCCCAATTTCTGCAGAGTATATAGGGCAGGCCCCTACTTTCAAACATCCAACTTACAAACGACTCCTACTTGCAAACAGAAGGAGACAACAGGATGTGAGATGAATTCTACCCCTAGGAAAGGAAAATCTCTCCTGTAAGAGTTAATATGGGAAAAACGTGTCTCCTCTCCACTGATGCTTTATCTTCAGTCCTTGTTTCACTAAAAACCCCAAATTGTCAAAAAACATTTGTCATTGGGACAGAAAGTGAAGTGAAATCTTCTGAAGAGGTGCACAGACAGCAAAACAAATGTCACAGGGGTGATAACCCTTCCCTATGTTTTCCAAAAAGCTTAAAATAGATTTTTTGGCTGGAGCTACACTTTAAAAATGTACCAGTTCAAAATTACAAACAGATTCTACTTAACAACAAACCTACAGTCCCTGTCTTGTTTGCACCGCCTGTATACTGCTGTTCAGAGTATATAGGGCCTGGGGGCCCCTTGCCTTTATTTTTTTTAATTTGGGTGCAGGGTTCCCCTTAATATCCATACAAGACCCAAAGGGCCTCATAATGGACTGGGGGGTGGGGGGTACCCATGCCATTTGTCTCACTGATTTTCAACCATATTGCCGAGGTCCGACATTACATTAAAGCCGCAAGAAGTTTTAAATGACTTTTATTCCTTTAAAAATGTCATTTTGTGCAGGGACTGTTCTGAGCATGTGAAACACGTGCCACTTTAAAGGCATGCTATAGGAACCCCACAGATACGATATTTAAAGGAATATTTTTTTTTTCACTTTAAGCACCATTAAAATCACTGCTCCCGAAAAAATGGCAATTTTTAAAACTTTTTTTTGCATTGATAAATGTCCCCTGGGGCAGGACCCAGGTCCCCAAATGCTTTTTAGGACAATGCCATGCAAATTAGCCTTTAAAATTAGCACTTTTGATTTTGAACATTAGAGTCCCAAAGACTTCAATGGGGTTCTAAAGTTTGCGTGAATTTGCGGTCCGTTCACAGGTTCTGGTGCGAACCGAACCGGGGGTGTTCGGCTCATCCCTACTGTCCACTGAATCTGTCGATCAGCTGACCTTCATAAAAATGAATCAGTCTTGGATCACCAGCTACCAAGCACCTGATGCTGATGTAATGGATTCATTTTTTTTTTTTTTAATGTGAGATCCCTTCAAGACAGATTATGCTGGTGCTGAGTGACTATCCTGTTATGCTGAGTGACAATCCTCTTCCTCCTCAATTTTCATGCTGATAGCTTGCAAGAACATTTTTGGTACTGGGCACTGCCACCAGTGTCCAAGGCCCAATTTTTCTGCCCCTGTTTAACAGGGGCATGTAATTATAATTTGTGATGCAGTACTTTGCAGCAGGGCTCATTCCTGCGCTCCAACTATAGTATCTGTGAGGGGTTGCAGTGTTGTGGCACCAGTGCCCAAGGCCCAATTTTACAGCCCCTGTTTAACAGGGGCGTATAATTACAATTTTTGCTGCAATACTTTGCAGCAGGGCTCATTCCTGCGCTCCAACTATAGCATCTGTGAGGGGTTGCAGTGTTGTGGCAATTTATCTGCCCCTGTTTAACAGGGGCATGTAATTACAATTATTGATGCAATACTTTGCAGCAGGGCTCATTCCTGCGCTCCAACTAGAGTATCTGTGAGAGGTTGCAGTGTTGTGGCAACAGCACCAGTGCCCAATGACAAAGTCAGAGGTGTCCTAAAAAATGATTTTAGGAGTTTAGGAGCTAAATTGAGGAATAGGACCTCCAAGGTAGTATTTTCAGAAATACTACCTGTACCTTGAGCCATACCAGAAAGGCAGCGGGAGATTAGGGAAGTAAACCAGTGGCTGAGGAGCTGGTGTAGAAAGAAGGAGTTAGGGTTCCTGGAGAACTGGGCCAACTTTCAGTCGGTTACCAGCTTTATAGAAGGGACGGGCTGCACCTAAATGAGGAGGGTGCAGGTCTGCTGGGAGTGAAGATGGTCGAAAAGTTAGAAGGGCTTTTAAACTAGGCAATAGGGGGAGGGTCCAGACATAGAGATAGCCAGCGTGGAACATATTTCAGTGGGTAGTATTGGGGGCATTAGTGGTAGTTTGACTAAAACACCTAAACCCATGGTAAGTATAGTAACAAGTCCTACTTGCAACCTCAGAACACTCAATAAGAGGATAGTATGTGTCTGGACAAAACTACAAGGCATGTTCGCTAATGCCAGGAGTCTGGCGGACAAGATGGGAGAACTATTGGCTACTGTATGAGGAGGAATTAGATTTTGTGTGAATTTCAGAGACCTGGTTCAATAGCTCTCATGATTGGCTGGCAACCATTCAAGGGTATTCACTATATCGCAGGGACAGGGATGGTAAAAAAGGGGGAGGGGTATGCCTGTATATCAAAAATGATATACAGGTGAATGTGAAGGATGACATCACTAATGGAGCAAGGGAAGGGGTGGAATCCTTATGGATAGAGTTACAAAGGGAGAAAAACAAGGAGAAAGTAATACTAGGAGTATACTATAGGCCCTCTAACCTGAGGGAGGAAGGGGAGACAGACCTCCTATCACAGTTTGGAATGGCGGCAAGGATGGGAAGTGTCATTATAATGGGGGATTTTAATTATCCAGACATAGACCGGGCGGAAGGAACCGCACATTCATCTAAGGCTCGCCATTTACTAAATGTCTTACAGGACAATTTCATGGGTCAGATGGTAAATGCACCAACAAGAAACAATGCGTTACTAGACCTACTGATTACTAACAATACAGACTTGATCATGGATGTAGAAATACGGGGCAACTTAGGAAACAGCCATCACAGGTCAATTTGTTTAAGCATAAATCACACAAATAGGAAACATAAGAGGAATATAAAGACACTGAATTTAAAAAGAGCCAACTTCCAGAAATGACGCACCTTGCTAGAAAATACTAAATGGGATAAAATCCTAGGAACAAAGAACACGGAGGAAAAATGGCTGTGCTTTAGGAGCATATTAAATAAGGATATTAGCGAGTGCATCCCAAAGGGTAATACATTTAAAAGAGCTAATAAAAATCCTGGGTGGCTTAACGCCAACGTAAAAATTCATATAAAAGCAAAGGAAAGGCATTCAAAAAATACAAGGCTGAGGGGTCGTCAACAGCATTCCAACTGTACAAAGAATGCAATAAGAAATGTAAGGGTGTAATCAGGGCTGCTAAGATAGGACACGAAAGGCACATAGCGGAGGAGAGTAAAAAACATCAAGAAGTTCTTTAAGTACATAAATAGTAAAAGAGGGAGGACAGATCATATTGGCCCGAAAGAATGATGAAGGGAATCTGGTCACTTAGGATGGTGAAATGGCGAAAGTTTTGAATGTATTCTTCTCCTCAGTCTTCACGAGGGAAACGGCGGACTTCAGTAACCAAAACTGCAATGTTTATCCTCATGATATGTCACAGGAAGCGCCCTCATGGTTAACAGAGGATAAAATTAGAAACAGACTTGAAAAACTTAACATAAATGAGTCACCGGGACCAGATGGCTTGCACCCGAGGGTCCTTAAGGTAGTCAGTCAAGTAATTGCCAGACAGTTGTTCCTAATTTTTACAAACAGTCTACTGACTGGTATGGTACCAGCTGATTGGAGAAAAGCCAATGTAGCACCAATCTTTAAAAATGGACCAAGATATATCCCTGGGAACTACAGACCAGTTAGCCTAACATCAATAGTATGCAAGCTCTTGGAAGGGATGATAAGGGACTATATACAAGATTTTTTAATGAAAACGATATTATTAGCAGTAATCAGCATGGATTCATGACAAATTGTTCTTTCCAAACAAATCTATTAACCTTCTATGAGGAGGTGAGTTGCCATCTAGATAAAGGAAGGCCCGTAGATGTAGTGTATCTGAATTTTGCAAAGGTATTTGATACAGTTCCCCAAAAATGTTTACTGTACAAGCTAAGGTCTGTCGGCATGGACCAAAGGGTGAGTACCTGGATTGAAAACTGGCTACAAGGACGAGTTCAGAGGGTAGTGACAAATGGGGAGTGCTTGGAATAGTCCAATGTGGAAAGTGGGGTCTCTCAGGGTTCTGTCCTGGGACCACTCCTACTTAATTTATTCATAAATGAACTGGAGGATGGGATAAATAGCTTAATCTCAGTATTTGCGGACGATACTAAGCTAAGCAGGGCAATAGCTTCTCTGCAGGATGTGGAAACCTTGCAAGAAGATGTGAACAAAGTAATGGGGTGGGCAACTACATGACAAATGAGGTGTAGCCTCCCTGGCAATATGATTATGTCAGATTTTTGAATCTCAAAGCGGTACAATTGTTTTGCATAGAAATTTGGCGTTTTATATTGAAGGCCTGTAATTCTTAGGAATAACACACTGAAATCTATCCAAACAAGAGTCTAGTAGACATCCCAGGTTTGATAAAGTTTGAAACACAAAACCATAAATTATAATATAATAAATAACTATAAATAATTATAAAAAATAATAATATAATAATAATAAAATTAATTTCCCCACGATTTACTATCGCTCAATTCTGCAAGTGTTTACTATCACTGTTTTCTAGCTGGTCTAAAACCACTTTTGACGTAAAGGGACACTTTTTGGTTGCCATAGACAATCTCAAGTTTCCAGGCAGAAATAAGAGTATATATAATATAAAAGTGCATGCAGGGCACTGGACAAAGCACTAGGGACAAAAGAAGGGTGAAATGATTTGATACATGTTTTTTGTACTTTTTGAATTTGCCGTTGCAACGCTCACAGGGAACGGAACCCGGAACACAGAGCATCGGGCAGATGATCCAGTGGAGGACACCGCAGAGGGACATAGCAGGATCCTGGTGACAAGGTATGTATGCTGTACCAGGATTCTGCAATGCAATCCCGAGTGTGGCTCAGGGTTACCACTAATGGTACTGAAATTTATCCCCGAGCCACTCTCGGGAATACCGCCAGGAGGATTAATGTAGAAAAATGTAAAATAATGCATTTAGGTGGCAAAAACATGAATGCAATCTATTCACTAGGGGGAGAACCTCAGGGGGAATCTAGGATGGAAAAGGACCTGGGGGTTCTAGTAGATGACAGGCTCAGCAACAGCATGCAATGCCAAGCTGCTGCAAGCAAAGCCAATAGAATATTGGCATGCATTAAAAAGGGAATTAACTCCAGAGATAAAACGATAATTCTTCCACTATACAAGACTCTGGTCTGGCCGCACCTGGAGTATGCCATCCAGTTCTGGGCTCCAATCCTCAGGAAGGATTTGCTAGAAATGGAGAGAGTACAGAGAAGGGCAACAAAGCTAATAAAGGGACTGGAGGATCTTAGTTATGAGGAAAGATTACAAGCACTTATTCTCTCGATACGCTTGAGGGGGATATGATTTCAATGTACAAATACCGTACTAGTGACCCCACAATAGGGATAAAACTTTTACGTAAAGGACATTTAAAAAGACTTGCAGCCATTCACTAAAATTAGAGGAAAAGCGATTTAACTTGAAACTGCATAGAGGGTTCTTTACGATAAGATCGGTAAGAATGTGGAATCCTCTTACACAAGCAGTGGTTTCAGCAGGGAGCATAGATCATTTAAAAAAAAACTTTTGGTGCCTAAACGACCACAACATACAGGGATATACAATGTAATATTGACATAAACACGCACACACACAGGTTGGACTTGATGGACTTGTGTCTTTTTTCAACCTTACCAACTATGTAACTATGTAACCATCCACACAGAAAAATGCACCGGATACGTTTGAGTGCCATTAATCCTTATTGCACGCTGCATGCATTGGAAATTGCACCCACACTGAGAACCGCACTGCAATTGTGGCTCCCATGCAGACTGCAATTTCTAAAATGCTTCAGGGATCTTTTCCCTGCATTTCAGGAAGCACGGCAGCCTATTCAAATGAATGTGCTGCCATGCCCATGCAAAATGTGTCTTGCAAAGCGCATATGTGTGAATCTAGACTAATAACACAGTTGTGTGTGAAGAAAATCCCTGTCTACCTATTTTTTATGCACATGACTGGATAACTGAATAACTGAACTACTTATTTTTTATGCACATGACTGGATAACTGAAGTGAATCTATGCACATTTTATTTTGTGAACATTTTCAAATTAAATTAGCCTCTTTGACTCACTTGCCTCTGTCTTGGGGACATGTTGGCAATATTTAATTGTAACATAGACAACATCAAAAGTTTGTTGGGACTGGGAACAATCATGAATTTCTGTCAGTTTTGAGGGGCTGGTTGTGTCTTCTTGTTCCAATTACACTTGTTGCCTGTGTTTCATTAGGACAGGAAACTCTCATGAGCAATGACCCAAACAGGGATGCAGACATCATTGAAATTGACAGGGTTTCTAAGTCTCCCCTACTCCGTCTAAAACTTTTTAACTGTTCTATAGTTTACATCAAAGTCTATGGTTACTGTATATATGGGGTGGGGTCATCACAATTGCTAGCAAAATTTCATCCCTGACACATTGAGTTGAGGAGCTTCACAGCGGAAATTGTATTAATATTCACTTCAATTGTTCAATCAAGTGAAAAGATTTTCCTGTTTACTTATTACATTTGTACATTATTGCATTTGTAGCATACAGACCTGATTGATCTGGTGGTTTGACCCTGGGTTCCATTACCTGATAGGCACACAGCAACCAGACACACAACATTTCCCACACACTTGAGTCAGTAAACAGGCTAAGCAGCTCTTTGTTTGTGTTTTTATTTTTAGGTAGAACTTGGATAGGGTGAGGGCAAGCCTAGGTATACTCCAGTAACTGTAAACTTGACAATGAGGACTCAAACCATTACTACAGAGCCCAGAGAAACCTAACTAAACCTAGTGCTCTCCCTGGCTATGGGGGAAGGGGGGGCAAAAACTAGATTTAACAAACAGTGGCTCTATGGGATGCTACACAGAATTGAAATGATTACTCACACAATTTGTGTGAAGAAAATTTATTTTACACTGACAATGACAACTGTTGAATTAACTTCTAATAACATATTTTGTTGGGTTTATGTTCTCTCCTGGATTTGTTAATAAAATAAATTAATAATGGATTTGATTTGACAAAAAATAACAATCAACATACACAATAAAAAGTCTAGCATTTCCCAGGTATTATGTTATCGATGTACCTATTTAGCATCAAACACACATAATGTAGGTACCTACTATACTACTGCATCTTCCAGAAAAGAATAGTAATAATAAAAAAGTGTTACTAATGCTGCTTTCACACTGGGGCAGATGTTGATGGTAAAACGCTGCTAGTTTTAGCGATCGCTTTACCGTAATTTTAGCAGCACTATTCGGCCACTAGCTGGTCGCTTTTAACCCACGCTAGCGGGCAAATAAAGAGTTAAATGCGGCTGCGTAGCCCACCTCCACCACTCCTGCTCATTAAAATGAATGGGCACCGCTGCCGAAGAACCTGCAAAACGCTTCGGCAGCGGTGCCCATTCACTTTAATGGGCAGGAGTGGTGGAGGAGTGTAGTATACTGCCCTAAAGATGCTGCTTGCAGGACTTTTTTATCGTCCTGCCAGCACAGCGCCCCAGTGTGAAAGCACATTGGCTTTCACACTGGGACTGCAGGGGAGGCATTTTTCAGGGGACTGCAGGGGAGGTGCTATTTTTAGCCCAAAAGTGCCTGAAAAACGCTTCAGTGTGAAAGGGGTCTAAAATGCTTAATAAATCACTCAGGAGAAATATATCACTTCATTTAGATCTAATTGTATCTACAGAGTTTAATAATCATATTATATTTTTGTAACAAAGAAATAGGTTTCTAAGACATCCAATATTAGTACCTACCTGTATAGACATAAGACGATAACTGCCCAATCACAACAAATTTTAGCATTAGCAATTGAAATTCCTAATCTTAATGAGTACTTGAAGTTTTCAGCAGACCCTTCCCAGTCAAAAGATCTACAGAACTAAATCTATCAGGTGGGTTACATTTTTGCCCACTTGCTGTGATTATCTTAAGATAATGTTGATATTATATGACTACTTAGTGTACAGAAATAAAAGGGAGCATTAGTAATTGCAAGTGTTCATAATATGACTGTTCAGATGACAGAAGACTCTTTATTATTATTATTATTGCTATTTTTCAGGATTTATATAGTCCCAACAGTTTGTGCAGCACTTTACAATAAAAAATTGACAGTACAGTAACAATACAATTTGATACAGAAAAGTTAGGAGGGCCCTGCTCCTGAGTGCTTACAATCTAACAGGGAGGAGCAAGTGAAACAAAAGGTCATAACTGAAGGATGAGCTAATGGGAGAAATAAAAGAATGACTTGTTAGCTGAAGGCAAGAGGGCGTCCCTGAAGAGATGAGTTTTTATAAATCGCCGAAAAATGGACAGAGTAGGAGATAGCCAGACAGATTTAAGTAGAGAGTTCCAGAGGGTGGGAGAGGCTCTGAAGAAGTCCTGGAGATGAGCATGGGAGGAGGAGATAAGGAAGCTAGGGAGTAGGAGGTTTTGGGAGGAGTGGAGAGGACATTTTGGGTGATATATTGAGACAATCTGTGATGTAGCTTAGGGCAGAGCTGTAAATGGTTTTGTATGTTGTTGTTAGTATATTGAATTTAATTTGTTGGGCAATAGGAAGCCAGTGGAGGGATTGACAGAGAGGGGTGACAGACACTGAGTGGTTGGTAAGGTCTGACAGCAGCATTCATGATAGACTATGAGGTGAAAGTGGCAATAGTCAAGGCGAGAGATAGCAAGGGAGTGAATGAGTTGCTTAATATTTTCATCAGTTAAAAAGAGGCATATTTTAGAGATGTTATGGAAGTGAAGTCAAAGTCCAGGATTGCAAATAGCACCCTGGCATAAGGAGAAGAACTTATAATTGTATTTTTGATTTTGATAGAAAAGTCAGGAGTGCACAGGTAAGGGGAAATAATGTGAGCTCAATTTTAGAAAGATTGATTTTGAGGAATTGGTGTGACACCCATACTGATATGTCAGTCAATAAGTTAATAATGTGAGAGGAGTCTGAAGGGGTGAGGTGGGGAATAGAGAGATAGATTTTGGTGTAATTAGCATAGATTACCATACATACTTGTGTATAAGCCAAGTTTTTCAGTACATTTTTTTTGCTGAAAAAGCCCCCCTTGGCTTATACTCGAGTGAGGCAGAAGGGCTCGGCTGTCTGGCGGGGATGGGAGATGGCAGGGGCGGGTGCAGGAGAGCTCCGTGGCTGCGCTGGCTTTTGGAATGTGTGTGAATTTTTATTGAGCTGACATTGGGCTCTTTGCTGCCCCCTCTGGTAAATTTATGCATGTGCACCCCTCGTGTGTCCTGCACAAGAGCTGAGAGTGGGACAAGGAACACCACCTAAAAAATAAGTGCTATTCTACAAGTAAGGGGTGGTTGTGTGTGTGTGTCTGTGTAAATGTGTCTGTGTACATGTGTGTGTGTGTGCCTTTGTATGTGTGTGTGTGTCTATGTACATGTGTGTGCCTGTGTACATTTGTGTGTGTGTGTCTATGTACATGTGCGTGCCTGTGTAATTTACTAGTAGCTGCTACATTTCCCACCCTAGGCTTATACTCGAGTCAATAGGTTTTTCCAGTTTTTTGTGATAAAATTAGGTGCCTCGGTTTATATTTGGGTTGGCTTATACTCGAGTATATAGGGTAAGTTACCAAGGGAAGAGGTATACATGGAGAAGAGAAGCCCCCCTTACAGAAAGAGGTAGTGGAGAGGGGGATACAGAGTTGTAAGCAATGCTAAAGGAGCACTGTGATAAGAAGGGGAATAACCAGGAAAGAACTTATTCTTGGAGGCCAAGGTAGTAGAGTTTTTTGAGGAGGAGCAAGTGGAGAACAGTATCAACGGCAGAATAAAGGTCTAGTAGTATGAGTATGGAGTAGTGGCTATTTGTTTTAGCAGTTAGAAAATTGTTAGTGAGTTTTAGTAGGACAGTTTCTGTGGAGTGTTGCAAGCAAAAGCCAGAATAAAAGGAGTCAAGAAAGTTGGTGTCAGTGAGGTAGGAGCTCAGACGGTTGTAAACTAGGTGTTCTAATAGTTTAGAGGCAAATGTGAGCAAGGAGACAGGTCTCCTTATAACTAAAGGCAAAACGTTTTCTTTAGTTTTGGACAGAGTGTCAGATTTGTATTGCTGTCTGTGCTCCTGTTAAGGAGGTTCACCCTCTCTATTTGTCCTGTTTACTATTATAATTGAAAGTAAAATCCCAAATTTTGGGCTGTCCCAATAAAAGTAATAGAGGGAAATCTTTCAATGGGGACACTAGTTTTGGTGACCTGGGGGTCCCCAAGGAATTTCCTTAATTTGTGGGTATTTCCTCACATTTCCTGTTTGGCTATGGAACAGGAAATCTCTGTAATGGGATACAGAAGGCAAAAAAAAAAAATCTGACAGGGATTATAACCCTTCCTTGCTCTAACCAAAATGGAAACAAAAAGTTTTGCTATAGTGTTACTTTAAGTTGTGCAGGCTGGTGGGGTCCAGTGAAGGCTTTTTAAGTATGGGTGTAATCAGTGCATGCTTTAGAGAGGAGGTGCCAATAGAGAGGGAGAGATTGAAGATGTGGGTGAGGGAGCATAGGATAGAGCAAGGAGGTGACCATAGTAGTTGCGAGGGAACAGGGTCCAGAGGACATTTGGTAAGACGGCTTCTGAAGAAAAGGGTGACACTTCTGTAGTAACAAAGTCAAAACAGGAAGGTATTGAATGTGGTTTTGGGCAAGGTATGTTAAGTGAGATAGACATCTGTGCAGTGGAGATGTGCCCTTGAATTGCAGTAACCTTGTTTTTGAAGTGATTTGTAGACATGTGCACACTGAAATATTTAGTTTCGGAATTTCGTTTTTGTCTGAAAAATAAATTTATTTAGTTACTCCCGAAATTCATTTTTAATTATTTAGTTTAGTTAAAAAATGCATTAGTCCGAAAGTCCAAAATAATTAAGGTCGAATCTGTCATTGAAGGCTTATGGTGTCTGTCGAATGTTCTAAGAAGATTCAACGGAGCAGCTAAACTGTACGACGCCGCAATCGTACATTTCCAGTCGAATGTTCTGCCTACAAGCTATAGTAGAATTCTAATGTTGTATAACACTAGTAAAAATTAATTATTATTATTAGTCAACCAACATCCAACATTAGAATTCTTCTATAGCCTATGGGCAGAGCATTTGATCATAAATGTCCACTCGCGGCGACTGCTTTGTCGAATCTTCATGTCAAATCTTTTCTCTCTATGTCAAATAATCTTAGACTAATAGAGTTAGGTTAGGCACATTCAACCTTTTTTGCTATTGTCTCTATAATGTCGTATCTTTTCTCTCTATATAGAATAATCTTGGACTAATAGAGCTAAGGTTAGGCACATTCGACCACAGGTTCGATGGACACAGATCACTATTGTCAGCACCATGTTGAATCCTCTATCTATATCGAACTGTTATCGCAACGAAAATGAAAAAAAAAGCATTTGTTTATGACGGATCTTTCGGTTTTCGGATTCTGCACGTTCATTATCGTTTGTAAAAACGATAACGAAAATACCCGAAATTCCGACGAAAATGCATTCGGACGAAAACAAATGCACGTCTAGTGATTTGCAATCTCTAAAGTAGTGGGTGAGTTACTGGGCGGAGATGGTAGTGAACAAAGTTGTGAGTGAAAGGTAGAGAAGAGACGACAAGGACTGGGTGACAGAATACTAATAAAGTGACGAGGTAGACTTGTTTGGCAGCATGGAGGCAGGAATTGTATTTTGGGAAGGCAGATTTATATAGGGTGAAGGCTAACAGGGATTTGATTTTATGCCACAAATCTCTTCAGTGTAAAGCTATGTCTTGAGGTTTCTGGTGTCATCAGTCTGCCAAGGCTGTAATGACTGGGGCCTGATTCTATGTGTGGTAAAAGATGCAAGTGCATCCAGTAAGGATGACAGTGAATTGTTGTAGATGGAAGTGGCCAGGTCAGGGAAGGACAAGAGTGAAATAGAGAAAAGACAAGTCGAAGTGGTAAATGTTTCTTGTTAGGACCTGGGACCTCTGCTGTAGCTTGCTGAGCCACCTGGATAGCTCCTTAGACTCTTTGCTCCTCCCATGAACTTCCTGATTTAAGCCATGTCTCTGCACTTCCTGGTTGCCAGAATATTGTGCCTTCGCCAGCCAATATCTTGCTCCTGACTCTCCTGCTGTTGACCGTATCTTCGCTACCATTCGTTACCGTCATTTGGCTCGTTCCTCGACTACGTTTCTGCTGAATCCCAACCTGCAACTATTTGTTACCGACTTTTGGATTGTTTCTCGACTACGCTTCTGCTTGATCCCTACCTGTTATATCTGCTACCGGACCCCGGTTGCTCACCTCCTGGTGGGGCTATCCTAAGGATTGTGACTTGGTACTAACACGCAGCAAAGCCCCACCATCAGGAGCTCTGGTGAATACCGGTTAGTGCTTAGACCCCACACCTCAGGTGAACCTGTGTCATCAGTCAGGGTGACCTGTGTGAATACCTGCTCTGCTGCTATAGCTACTGGCCTCTGAGCCTGACTCCAGACTGTGACATTTCTATGGCAATTGTTTTCTGCTTGGGAGGATAGATAGTTGAAGAGAGGGTCACTATAAAAGTGATGAGGTTGTGATCCAAAAGAGGAAAGGGCATGTTGGTGTGGTTGCAGGGAGTGCAAAGACAAGGTTAAGGGTGTTATCATCAGAATGAGTGGAGGACTGTGTTCATTGAGTTAGGTCAATAGATGCTGTTAAATTGAGAATTTGAGGTGTAGACATACTGTTAAAAATTTACAGGGATGTTAAAGTCATCAAGAATGATAGTGGGTATTTAAGAGGAGTTAATGTAAGTGTTGGAAGGCAACATGTTTTATTTCATAATACAAGAGGTGTTTGAAATATGAACTATTGCTATACCAAGCCTCCGCATTCTTGATGGCTGTCTGGAATGTAACAAGTTGCACATCAAAGCTTTGTAGCATATTAGACTCTTCATCCGAAAGAAGAAGTCAGGCCTCTATCAAGGCTGAACAAAAGCTTGGCTCCTGATCGACTGGTGTGATAACACTATGCAAGCAAGCTTCAAAGAGGGCCATGGCTGCCAGGATGATTGATGAAGGTGGGTTACAAAGATTAAAGGATCAACAGGGCACATAGACATGATACATGGACAATGCTGCCCCTAGAGGCCAATATAGCAGGACGGACAGTAATATAATATATTGAGGACTGCCCCGTAAATACTTTGATTCATCAAAAGTCTAGATGGGCTGGCAATGGGATTGGGTCTGGACGGTGTATGATTGAAGTTTAAAAAGGCTGACCGAGACAGAGAGCTCTCTCTGTTACCATCTTGAGCCCAGCTGATGGGACCGTGTCTAGGGGACAGCCTTGCAATAAGTATCTTTGATCTGCTTTTGTTATATGCCCTATAATATTTTCATGTTAGCATTTTCCTATTTTCTCTTCTTTTCTTAAATAAATAAGAGGTTTTATTAAGCAGTGTGTTTGTTCTCATAGCTAACCTTATATTATTGTGCTATCAACAGTAACATTATCAGAGTTTTAGTAGACTAGTTAACTATAGGAATAGACAAATTAATACATATATGGAATAAATAGAGGGAATCTGTAACCACCCTTGGATACATAGAGGGAATCTGTAACCACCCTCAGATAATATTTATTTTAGGAATTATTTCAGTAGGATAGCCAGGCAGTAAAGTCATCAAGCAAGTGTGACACTACCCCAGGAGGCCAATAGATCGCTGTAATCCTTGGAAAAGTTTAAGAACACTACTTAATACAGTGAGTTTCAAAAGAAAAGAGATGGTGAGGAAGGGGTAATAAGGACTTGAAAGGTGCACAGTAGGGATAGAAGCAAATTAGCTCCATTGGTCTGGGTGAGTGAGTCTAGTAGAGTCCTCGAAGGGAGAGGGCAGCGTAAGAGGCAGAGTCAGACTCTTGAAGCCAAGTTTCAGTAATAGCAAGTAGGTTGAGGGCATGGGAGACAAAGAGGTTGTAGACAGAAATTAGCTTCTTATAGACAGAGCAGGCATTCCAGAGGGCACTTGAAAAGGTGAGGTTGGTTTTTGGAAGCAAGGGTATAAAGATTAAACTGAGTGGATCATGGCCTTTGCCAGTGGAAGGAGAATGCCAGGAGTGGGGGTGGCAGAGAATAAATGGAGGGTCAGGATTAGGGGAGATATCCACAGAGATAAGGAGAGGAAGGAGGTGATGAAAGTAAGATGAGAGTGGGATGTATATGCGTGCATATACCTTACTGTCCTGTGTTTGGGTTAGCTTGTGGGTTAAGTATTTGAAGGAGGTGATAAATGCAGTAGTAGGGAGAGGGTAGGAGTCAGGGTGACATATGTAAGCTTTTGGATGGAGAAGAGGGGTAATGAGAATTTGAGAACAGAGGATATAAATGTGAGAAGGATTAGTAGAGGGAGCATATTAAGGAGGGTAGATGGAGTAGGTAACAGACTTGTAAGAGATGGTTTACAAAATGTTGGTTTGCTTTGGTTTGCTTGGTCCAGAATTGAGCATAATTGTATCTTGGTGTATCTTCTTACTGATTTAGTGAAACTGCTTAACCGGTTCCCGACTGGCTCACATCTATTTATGGGGCAGAATGGCTCCCCTGCGCATACCTGTATGGGGTTTCTTTAAAGCTGCCAGTGGGCACGCGCGCTGCATGGCGGGGGACCCAATGTGCGTGGCCAGCAGTTGTGCACAAACACCAGCACAGGGACGATTCCTAAGTAGATCTTTTAAGATGTCACACTATTATCTGTTAATCGCTCCAGGAACACCACATCATCAAATCATCAAACAAATGTACTAAGTGGAGCAGTTTATTAAACCGGATTTAAAACATATAAAGGTATTCCACTTACTTGTGAATGTGCCCAACCTCGGCACCAATGTAAACAACCTTATCAGGAACTCTCACCGCTGTACCTCTAACTGGGAATGAGTGTGCATTCCAACCACCAGATGTTTGGGGTAGATGTGATGTCAGAACAGACCCAGAAGTGATGGCATACGCAACTAGTTTCACTGACTGCATCTTCAGGAAGCCACCGTGTTTTCCTAAAGACGTGGTGAGCAAAACAAGCTGTCAAGTGTCAAAAAAGCCCCACGTGCCAATTTGTATTCAATCATTTTTATTGAACAATTATAAAGATGAGTTACATAAGGTTACATAGTCATTATTGCTGTTATGACAAATGATTCAGACTCCAACTTCCTATAACTACAAATTATAAGTCACATTCCACTACTTTACTATAGGTCAATACTCCTTGAAGATATTAAGGCGTTACATCTAAAGGAATCATAAATAGAGAGGAATCCCTCTCTGGGCACCCCCATGGGATCAAGCTGTGCCCCAAGACGGGAGAGCTCCCCTCACCCCATTGTTCCTACAACGCTGATCTCGAGCATAATCTTTTAAGGAAACAGCATAGAATGAATACAGTTGCAATAAAAAGTATGTGAACCCTTTTGGAATGATATGGATTTCTGCACAAATTGGTCATAAAATGTGATCTGATCTTCATCTAAGTCACAACAATAGACAGTCACAGTCTGCTTAAACTAATAACACACAAAGAATTAAATGTTACCATGTTTTTATTGAGCACACCATGTAAACATTCACAGTGCAGGTGGAAAAAGTATGTGAACCCCTAGACTAATAAGAGCTAATTGGAGTGAGGTGTCAGCCAACTGGAGTCCAATCAATGAGATGAGATTGGAGGTGTTGGTTACAGCTGCCCTGCCCTATGAAAAACACACACCAGTTCTGGGTTTGCTTTTCACAAGAAGCATTGCCTGATGTGAATGATGCCTTGCACAAAAGAGCTCTCAGAAGACCTACGATTAAGAATTGTTGACTTGCATAAAGCTGGAAAGGGTTATAAAAGTATCTCCAAAAGCCTTGCTGTTCATCAGTCCACGGTAAGACAAATTGTCTATAAATGGAGTGGGCGTCCTGTAAAGATGACTGCAAGAGCACAGCGCAAACTGCTCAATGAGGTGAAGAAGAATCCTAGAGTGTCAGCTAAAGACTACAAAAGTCTCTGGCATATGCTAACATCCCTGTTAGCGAATCTACGATATGTAAAACTAAACATAAAAAAACTAAACAAGAATGGATTTCATGGGAGGATACCACAGAGGAAGCCACTGCTGTCCAAAAAAAACATTGCTGCACGTTTACAATTTGCACAAGAGCACCTGGATGTACCACAGCAGTACTGGCAAAATATTCTGTGGACAGATGAAGCCAAAGTTGAGTTGTTTGGAAGAAACACACAACACTATGTGTGGAGAAAAAGAGGCACAGCACACCAACATCAAAACCTCACCCCAACTGTGAAGTATGGTGGTGGGGGCATCATGGTTTGGGGCTGCTTTGCTGCTTCCGGGCCTGGACAGATTGCTATCATAAAAAGGAAAAAGGAATTCCCAAGTTTATCAAGACATTTTGCAGGAGAACTTAAGGCCATCTGTCCACCAGCTGAAGCTCAACAGAAGATGGGTGTTGCAACAGGAAAACAACCCAAGGCATAGAAGTAAATCAACAACAGAATGGCTTAAACAGAAGAAAATATGCCTTCTGGAGTGGTCCAGTCCTGAGTCCTGACCTCAACCCGATTGAGATGCTGTGGCATGACCTCAAGAAAGCGATTAACACCAGACATCCCAAGAATATTGCTGAACTGAAACAGTTCCGTAAAGAGGAATGGTCAAGAATTACTCCTGACCGTTGTGCACGTCTGATCTGCAACTACAGGAAACGTTTGGTTGAAGTTATTGCTGCCAAAGGAGGCTCAACCAGTTATTAAATCCAAGGGTTCACATACTTTTTCCACATGTACTGTGAATGTTTACATGGTGTGTTCAACAAAAACATGGTAACATTTAATTTTTTGTGTGTTATTAGTTTAAGCAGAGTTTGATTGTCTATTGTTGTGACTTCGATGAAGATCAGATCACATTTTTTGACCAATTTGTGCAGATATCTATATCATTCCAAAAGGGTTCACATACTTTTTATTGCAACTGTACATGTAGTTTGAAACAACATACAAGAAAGAACATTTTGAAAAAGTTGCTTACTAATATCTATAATATCTAGATAATTAAGGTGTAAGAGAAAAGGTTTTCCAAGGTGACTAGTTGGACTCATATTTAGAAGTGTTGCCATCTCTGTATGCCATTATTCTTTCGCATTCAGCTATCGTGTTTATTTTGGCTGCTACATCCCTTACACTAGGGATATCCTTAGACTTCCATCTGTACATTATTGCAGAGCACGCTGCTAGCAAGATATGTGTGGCTATAGCTCTAACTGCGATTGGGTAGATTGACATATTTATGCTGAGTATGGCCCGTTCAATGTTCAGTTTTGCAAATACTCCCATCACCTTCGAAACCAGATTGAAAATTTCTGACCAGAAGCTGCCAAGATTGAGACAGGACCATACCATACCCCAAAAAAAAAATCATGCTCACCAAAAGGCCCCCACATTCATTATTTTATATCATGATAACTAAAATCAATGGGCAGCACCTCCAAACTGACAGCAAAGCACTGCTGCAGCGGTGCTCTGCCGGCGGTTTTAAAATTTTTTTGGCTGCTAGCGGGGGTTAAAAGCGCCCCGCTAGCGGCCAAAAAGCGCCCCAAAAATTACGGTAAAGCGCCGCAATGCCTCAGTGTGAAAGTAGCCTTACTGACAATCTGATCTATCTTGCACAGAGAGGGAGTTGAAGCACAGCAGTAGTTAACCTCTTTTATGCCTGTTCCCAATAAAATTCACCACTATTGTACCACTATTGCATCTTGATTAGAAGCCATCAAAATCATACACATAATTTTATAGTTTGTATGTAAAAAGCATGTTTCTTTTGTAAATCTGCATGATCATTTACAAACAGTACAGAAGACAAGGCCTCATCAAAGTGTTTCCAGGGAAAACATGGGTACAATAGAAAGATCAGTCACATTCAATCCAGCTTGAGTCCCTTATAAAAAAAGTCTAATGCCCCGTACACACGGTCGGACATTGATCGGACATTCCGACAACAAAATCCTAGGATTTTTTCCGACGGATGTTGGCTCAAACTTGTTTTGCGTACACACGGTCGCAAAAAAGTTGTCGGAATTTCCGATCGCCGACAACGCGGTGACGTCAAGCACGTACGACGAGACTAGAAAAGGCCAGTTCAGAACCAAGCGCGGCACCCTTTGGGCTCCTTTTGCTAATCTCGTGTTAGTAAAAGTTTGGTGAGAGACGATTCACGCTTTTTCAGACTCGTGGCTTTCAGATCGTTTTCTGCCATTCAGTTTGTGCTTGTGGGTTTGTATCTGCTCTTCAGTGCGTGCAAGCAAGTTCCGCGTGACTTAGTCATTGTGTTCTTGTTCGTTCGTTACTGTTTTTCAGGTCGCTCTTCACAGGCCTTGCTGTTCTTCAGTGCGTTCTGTTACTGCGTTCTGAGCAGCCGACCTTTTTCTAGCCATGTTGTGTATGCGTACTCCTCGTAGAGTTTGTGCTGTGCGGGGGCTCGGTGTTGGGGTCCTGACCTTGACACAAGTCCAGTCCATGAACAGGGTGGGGAGGAGTTCATGGACCAAGAATTGGTTGCTTCAGCGTGACCAGTTCTCTCATATGCCTTTGCTCCGTGAGATCCGTGAGAATAATCCTGATGATTTCAGGAACTTTCTCAGGATGACGGACCCCATGTTTCACCGTTTGTTGGCTTCGCTGACCCCTTATATTAGCAGGCAGGATACCTGCATGAGGCAAGCCATCACTTGCAGAGGCTCGTCACCACCTTGCGGTATTTAGCGACAGGGAGAAGTCTGCAGGACTTGAAGTTCTCGACAGGCATCTCCCCCCAGGCTCTGGGGATCATTATCCCAGAGACCTGTTCTGCCATCATACAGGTCCTGCAGAAGGAGTATATGAAGGTAAGATTTTTATCCTTTAATATCACATTTCATTGTATTTAATGTTTGCTAATATATTGTATTTCTTTCCTCATTCCCTAATTACCATGATTGGAATATGCTGTGAATGTCCCCTTTGTCCTCATGCATGCTGGATTTTTATGTAATTAATTTTTTAGGTCCTTCATACAGATTGTCCTTCACTAACCTCCCCAGCATGCTCTACGGGCCCTATATTCACCGCATGTAGTCACTTAAAACAATGTATTTTATCAGCTCCATAGTAGTGCTTTACCCCAAACACCCACTAAAATGTTTTGAAATGTTATTTTAGCTTTAAATTCAGGCAGAGTGACAGAGGCTTATTTTTTGTGGTGTCCCCAAATCATTTTTAGGAACCCTCCCTCCCCCAACTGCTAAGTCAGCTGATCCCAATTCTCTATCTATCCTCAATCATCTATCTGCTGACTTTGCCAAACCCATACACACTATACCCTTCTGTTTTGTGCTCAGATTTATGGATGAATTCCCCAAAGCATGTAGTGCAAGGGCCTGCCTGTATACTTTCAAATGGTACTGTTTAAAGTTTTTGTATCCTATTATTATCTTGACAGGTAATAGCAGAATGTCCAAATGTCCTCAAATGTGTACAGTGTGTATTTATATCTTTGTATTGTGACACTTCTTACCTGTCCAGTGGGCTGCCAATAGTGTAACTAAGGAGGGGCTATTCCAAGTAATACCCTGTATTTAGGCATTCATCTCTCAATGAAGTGAAGAGGGTTACCTGTCCAAGATTTCCACACACCCCATAATGTTAGAAATGGCCCATGAGAGGGGGTGAGGGGGAATATGATAGGTGTACCTTATACTTTGGCGTTGTTAAATTCCCCTTACTAAATGCTATCTGGAGGTTGGTCAAGAATGTTTGTGTCTAATCTGCTTGCCATGTTTATGTGCAAAAATACTAATTTATTTTTTTTTCCTCAACAGTTTCCTTCCACGTCACAGGAATGGCAGACTGTGGCCTCCCACTTTGCCCAGCGGTGGGACTTTCCTAACTGCGGAGGGGCAATTGATGGGAAACACGTCCACATCGTCCCACCACCCAACTCGGGGTCATACTATTTCAACTATAAGGGGTTCAATAGTATAGTGATGTTGGCGGTGGTGTCGGCTAATTACGACTTCTTGTATGTGGACGTGGGGAAGAATGGCCGGATGTCCGATGGTGGAGTCATCGCCCAGACGGAGTTCTACAGATGTCTCCAGAATGGCAGCTAGGACTTGCCAGCTCCAGAGGTCAATGTGGAAGGACTCCCATTTGTGTTTGTTGCTGATGAAGCGTTTGCGATGGGGGACCATCTTATGCGGCCATTCCCTATGAGGACCCTCACCCCGGAACAGAGGGTTTTTAATTACTGGCTGGCCAGAGCCCGAAGAGTGGTGGAGAACAAATTTGGAATCCTGGCCAGCCGGTTCCGCCTATTTCTGACACCTATCCATATGGCGGAGTATAAACTTAATCATATCATCATGACGTGCTGTATTCTCCATAACTTTTTGAGGAAACATTCGGCCAACTATGCTGGCTCTGTTGGGCTTGAGGCCGGAGTGATACCTGAAACAACACTGACGATGCTTGAAAGCGGACGTCCTGGCTTGCCCTCCCCGAGTGCCCGTGATGTCCGGTTACGATACCTGGAGTTCTTTGCGGGTAGGGGGGCCATCAATATGCCTTCAAATTTGTGAAGCCTTTTTCAAATAAAAAAGCAAAAAAGAAATTCTTTGTGGACATTTACTGCTTGTGTTTTTTTTAGCTGACCCTGACAGAAATGTGTTGAGTCCATAAAATGGCGTGATTGTGTAACCTTATACAAAGCACTGTTGGGTATTATTGACTAAATGCAAAGACACTTTTCACTACAAGTGCACTTGCAACTGCACTTGTAGTGCCAAGAGGATTTGCCCTTAGGAAATAACCCCCATTTTCACCAAAAACACCAATTACATCACCACCAAAGTGTTTTAGCATTGACACAATAATCCACACATTTTTGATTAACACACTTTTTAATACCTGCACAATCACATGTGCATTTACCAAAGGTTTTTCAAACAAACCAACATGTTTGTTGTCTAACAATTTTTGGGGTAGCATTATCAAAAATATAAATGTCCATTTAAGATAAAACAGGCATGTGTAAAACCAACAAGAAAGACACAAATCTTGAACTTACAAAGTTCACATTTGCTAGAATTTGAAGGCAATATCACACATGAGTATTTAGGAACTGTGTTTGATATTACGTTCAGATGGGGTGAAGTCACCCCAGGAAAAGCCAAATTTGGAAGATGCACACTAATTTACGAATTTCAACATGTGCAACCTGCCATCACGGGGGATCAAGGGAAGTGTTTGGGATGAGAAACCCCTTCCTCTTAGCTATTTATTGTTGAGGAAGGGGTTGCACCCCCAAAACGCGTCCATTGATCTCCCGTGATGGCAGATAGCACATGTTGACACACTGTGTGCATCCTCCAAATTTGGCTTTGGGAAAAATCACAAAAACATTTTGCACATTGTAGCACACCAAAAACAAAGGGTTTTGGAGAGGCTTTAAACTCGTCCCAAAACATGATGTTTATATTTTTTTGAATAACATCATTGATGTTTTTCCTGAGGTTTTCCAGTTGTAAATTACACCCCATGATCTCCCCGATCAGGATCTGGGCACTTTCGGATGTGAAAGAATCTGGATCCACAACATCACGATCACCTAAAAAGAGAGGAACCCCAAAAAAAATTAGGTATCAAAAATATGCCGCCATCCATCTCTTACCTGAGCCTGTGGTCGCAGACACTCACCTGTTGTGGTGACTAGTTCCACCACGTCTTCTTCCTCCTGCTCAGCTTGTGTTGGGGGGATTTCCCTTCTTCCAGAGGGGGGAGGGCTCTGGTCTCCTCGGGATGAGGGGTGTCCTCCGAGTCTTTTATCCCCTATGTAAAACAAAATGGTATAATTAGCACACAGATATTTGATGGCAGAACTAGAAATAGTAAACATTGCTTGGAAGTGGGGTACAATTGTCAATTTTAGCAGAGTTTCAAAATGTAGAATTTTCAGTGTCCTTTGTCAAGCTTCAATACTTTACCTGTTTGGTACAAGCTTCACAGATGTAGCCCCCCCTATAGTATACACTGGAGCACCTGTGTGGCCCCCTAATAAAAATGGTGTTCTTGTGTCCCACACTAGTGCTCCAGTGTCCAGATGTGAAAACAGCTGCTGAGTGTCCTCTCCTTACACAGAATCTAGTTTGCATTTCATTCTAGTAACAAAGCCATCTACACAACTAAATTTGTTTAAGACAAGTATAGGGCGTAAAAATGGTGGCCAAATGCATATGGCCTAAACAATGGTGTTTTATAGGCCGAAAGAAAAATGTTGATACGAACGAATAATGTGCCCATGAACATGAAAGTTGCCATTTTAAACTGTACAACAGTTCCTAAAAGCACATGGAGCAGCACGAACGTAATAAACATCAAAAGAATAGGAACACAGCACAACTACTTACTTTTTTGCAGCACTCCCCGGATCTTTCTGTACTACTCATGTTCTCTTAATTTGAGGACCGACCACCGCTTCCTGAGCTGATCTTTCGATCGTCGTACCCCGAATTTCCGGTGCAGACTCTTGACCACTTTCGCAATGATCTTGGCCTTTCTGACATTGGGGTTGGGGTAAGGTTCATACTTTCCATCATAGTCGGCCTTCTTCAGGATGTCCACCATCTCCAACATCTCTCCAAAGGACATATTTGAGGCCTTAAATCTCCTTCTGGATTGGGACGTTTCTGGATCCGGGCTTTCCTCCTCCTCCTCCTCCTCCTCCTCCTCCTCCTCCTCGTTGCTACAATTATCACGATCCTGCTGTGTATCCGCCATGTGCTCTTCCCCCACTGCGCAGATTGAAAAGGGGTGGGGAATAGACTAGAAAGAATGTCAGGGGCGGGCAGAGTTACACGCATGCGCAGTGTTTATAAAGCGTAACACGCATGCGTCTTACATACGATCTGTGAGAGAAGGAAGGAGCATCAGAGGCGCCGATCGTGATAACGAAGGTAAGATCTAATCTTGCGCCTATACTGCTTCGAAATGGAAGCCTATATTTTAACAAGATTAGGGGAGTTTGGCCTGACCTTAGGATTTGTCTTGTGTTGTGTCTTGCAGAGAAAATGGATGGGTTCAACGACCACAATTTCCTCCCCCTGTTCATAGAGAAATACAGGGAGCTGCCCTGTCTGTGGCAGGTGAGACATCCACATTACAATAATAAACAAAAGAGGCAGGCAGCGCTGGAGAAACTGCTGAAGTTGGTGAAGCCGGTGGTCCCCACAGCAACCATCTCTTATTTAAAAACCAAAATTGGTGGCCTGAGGAGCACTTATCTTAGGGAGCGCAAGAAGGTCACAGATTCCCAGAGGTCCGGAGCTGCAGCAGATGACATTTATGTCCCCAGGCTGTGGTACTATGAGAGACTGCGATTTCTGTCAGACCACACTGAAGTCAGGGAAACCCTCTCTACTCTTCCTTCCACGCTTCCTTCCACCCCAGCTGAGGCTTCCAATGTCCAACCTGGGCCTTCCAGCCAGGAAGAAGTGGAGGAGCCCAGCTGGAGCCAGGTATAGCATTCTTCTACTGATTTCTTGTCAATAAAGAAATGATGTTTACTAGATGTTATTATTGATCACTAATTGGTGATTGAAAAAAAGTGTTTTACATATTAATAGACAGTAGTGGGCACCCAAAATTGTTAAAAGAAACAAAAATGCTGGGCTCAGAATGATAGTCTGTTATATTTGATAACATTCAATTTGCAGGAGGTCAGGAGCTTAAAATTGTGTGTGATTGATGAATAAAAAACTAAAACTATGTCCCTTTTTCATATACAGGAAGACCTCAGCCAGGAGGAGGCTGTGGAATGTGGCAGTCAGGAGAAGGCGGGCTTAGTGGCAGCCAGGAGGAGGTGGGGCCAAGTGTCAGCAAGAGAAGCCTGGGACAAGTCGCAGCCTGACTGAATCGCAGGTTCCTCCCCTCCGCCTTCCATATAAAAGAGCGAGGAAGATGACTCCCATGCAGGATTCAGCACTCGGGCTAATTCATGGGGCCTTCTGCGTCCCTCCGAGCCTTACCCACTCCTGAAGAGGCCTTTGCCTGCATGGCTGCCACAAAACTGCAGGGCATGCAGGAGGGTCAACGCCTCCTGTGTGAGCAACTGATTTATAAAGTCCTAACTAAGGGGGTGAGTGGGGAACTAACACCCAAGACCAACGTAATTGAGTTGGACCATCCTCCTCCTCCTGCTGCCACAACTCCACCACCACAGCCACAGCGTGGAAGTAAGCGTGGAAAGAAGACCTGAGAGTGATGACCCTGGGTTCAGTCTGGTCTGACAGAAGCTGCAGTCTCTCGTATGACCACAGCCTGGGGACACAGATGTCATCTGCTGCTTTCCGGATCTCTGGGACTTCTGGACCAGACTGCCCTCCCTTATATAAGGACTCCTCAGGCCACCAATTTTGCTTGAAAATTATTGATGTCTGCCCTGGTGGTCCAAGGCTTTGCCAATTTCTGCTGTTTCTTCAGCGTTGCCTCCCTCTTTGTTTAGTTGTGAGCCCTTAATAATTTTTTTTTTGGCAAATTCTACTCTCCTATGTGTGTTTTAATCCAAAAAGGACAGTTTGTTGGTGAGGATTCAGGTACATTTCTAACATAAAATGTGAAATTAACAAGGGACAACAACACCAAACAATCTCCTACAGATTAAATAGAACAACATATCAATGGTGTTGTGGTAACTTGACACAAAAAAACACACACAAACATTTTTGGGAGTACAAATAAAAAAAAAAAAAAAAAACACCCTTCAAAAAAATACAAACACAAAAAAAAATAATCTACATTAAAGCCAAAAAAAAAAAAAATTACACCAAAATAATGTTGTCAGATGTGAGAAATCAAAATATATTGAGTGAATCACGATAAATAGTAATGAAATAAGTTTGTGAGAAGTGTGTGTGAATATGAGCTGCAAAACTACTTAATTCTTGTCACATTATAAAGAAGAAGAGAGTGCGCTGTATTAAACCATTTTTAACATTGCAGCGTGACGAAAGTGCTGTATCCATTACGCTAAGTTTACCAGACCGAGCTGTTCCGTGTTGGAATTTCTTCTGAGCATGCGTGGCACTTTGTGCGTCGGAACAGGCCACACACGGTCGGAATTGACGCGATCGGATTTTGTTGTCGGAAAATTTTATCTCCTGCTCTCCAACTTTGTGTGTCGGAAAATCCGATGGAAAATGTCCGATGGAGCCCACACACGGTCGGAATTTCCGACAACACGCTCCGTTCGGACATTTTCCATCGGAAAATCCGACCGTGTGTACTGGGCATTAGAGGAAAATCACTTGAAGTTGTACTACCAACCAACCTAACTCACCTTATTTTTCAGATAGGCAGAGAGGCTGCCCAGGCTCAGCTCACACTCTGTCACGGGCACAGCCGCACAGGCAGTTCTCCTCAGACCCTTCCTTCCTTCACGCTGGAGATGGAAGAGGTGGGTGGAGCATTTGATTGGCACGGAGGCTGAGAGCTTTGAATGTTGGGGCGGCCGCGGCCTCTGATGGCACTGGTTGCTAGGCGCCTGACGGCAGGCAATTCTAACAACCAGTGCAGGAGACAGTGCACAGCCGACCAGCATCCGCTGCGCTCTGCTCCTGATAGTCTTGCTGACTGATCCGGGATTCCTGGTGGTAACTTCTCTCCGGCCTGGCTGCCGCAGTGCTATCTTGAGAGCATTACAGGCCCATGGGCAATACAGTGCACTGGGGTCCTGTCTACACAAGCATGCACGATTGCCCATTAAATGCAGCTTTACTGTGCCCATGAATACAGCCTCACTGTGCCCATCAATTGCAGCCTCACTGTGTCCATAAATGCAGCCTCACTGTGCCCACCATTGCAGCCTCACTGTGCTCCTGAATGCAGCCTCACCATGCCCACCATTGCAGCCTCACTGTGCCCCTGAAAGAAGCCTCACTGTACCCACCATTTCAGCCTCACTGTGCCCATGAATGCAGCCTCACTGTGCCCACCATTACAGCCTCACTGTGTCCACATTGCAGCCTAACTGTGCCCATGAATGCAGCCTCACTGTGCCTACCATTGCAGCCTCACTGTGCCCATGAATGCAGCCTCACTGCGCCCACCATTGCAGCCTCACTGTGCCCACCATTGCAGCCTCACTGTGCCCATGAATGCAGCCTCACTGTGCCCACCATTTCAGCCTCACTGTGCCCGTGAATGAAGCCTCACTGTGCCCACTATTGCAGCCTCACTGTGCCCATGAATGCAGCCTTACTTTGCCCACCATTGCAGCCTCACTGTGCCCATGAATGCAGCCTCACTGTGCCCACCATTGCAGCTTCACTGTGCCCACCATTACGGCCTCACTGTGCCCATGAATGCAGTCTCACTGTGCCCACAATTGCACCCTCACTGTGCCCATGAATGCAGCATCACTGTGCCAATTAATACAGACTCATCATCGCCTGGTAATACACACAGCGGGCATCTCCTCCTGTGTATCACGGAGCTGGCTGGGTCTGTGTTCGGCGGCCGCGCTGTAACAAGTAACAACTGGATTCTGCAACCTGTATATAGCACATGTCTGGATTCTGCAACCTGTACATAGCACACGTCTGGATTCTGCAAGCTGTACATAGCACACACCTGGATTCTGCAACCTGTATATAGCACATGTCTGGATTCTGCAACTTGTATATAGCACATGTCTGGATTCTGCGACCTGTATATAGCACACGTCTGAATTATGCAACCTGTACATAGCACATGTGTGGATTCTGCAACCTGTATATAGCACACACCTGGATTCTGCAACCTGTACATAGCACATGTGTGGATTCTGCAAGCTGTACATAGCACATGTGTAGATTCTGCAACCTGTACATAGCACATGTGTGGATTCTGCAACCTGTACATAGCACATATCTGGATTCTGCAACCTGTATATAACACATGTCTGGATTCTGCAACCCCCCTTATCAGGTCAGCTTCCTATACCTGGGTGGTGGTGGACACAGCAATTACCCCCCCTTCTCTGTCAGACCAGCACAGTAAGGGTGGCAGGGTGGACACAAACACTCTTCCAGCCTCTTCTCATAACCCACACACACCCCCTATCACCAGCTCACCTCGGGCTCTCAGCTTCAGCTGGGGAGGTCTGGACTCCGGAAGACTGTGTGGACACAGTGTGTAACAGCAGCCGCCCCCGCACTGAATGATGACACTTTCAGTTCGACTGCTCAGCAGTGGTGGGTGGAGCTAGCAGGGGAAAACAGTAATTAGACCATACTATTTTGGCCACGGCACTGGGGGTGTTCCAGCTGACAAAAAAAACGACTAAACAGAGCAGCCAGAGCCAGGGATGCCTTTGGGACTCTGTCAGACAGTGTCACCCAACCTGGGTGGAGAGTGCACCCCCCATAGAAATGCCACCCGGCCACTGACACCCCCCCAATGTGTGGCACCCGGGGCGAACCGCCCCCGCCCCCTGCTTGGTACACCCCTGGAGCTGTCAAATCTAAGCACTGATGTCGGGGATGGACCCGCCCATCCCCGACAACAGTGCTTAGATTTGACAGCTCCACTTTCACTACAGCCGCACACCCCCAGCTTGCCCACCAATCACTGAATGTTTACACTCTGGGCTAATGAGAAATACGAGACCCTGGGCTTTTTGGGGACGCTGGGCAGGTGAGGCCCCCCAGGCAAGTGGGACCACCAGGCAACTGCCCAGCATGCCCATGCGAAAAGAAGGCCATGGGCTGCCGCCCCCTGTTAAATGCCGCCTGGAGTCAGGGTGCCCACCTGCCCACATCTCCACCAGCAGAGGTTTGAGTTATCTTTTCAGAACTTAGTGACTATATAAGGAGTAAAGTACCACCTCAGCATAAGTTTTTTAGCAAGTTCTTTGTAGTTTGAACACCTAGAAAATAGATGGTTACATTTTATTGCATTTTTCCATTGGAGATCAATTATTTTCCCAGTTCTTTTTCCCATTTTAGTAAGGGATTGTACTTAGTAAATGCGTCTTTTGAGTTCAGTGAATTATAAATTAGAGTAATGTCTTTCAGTTTGGGGTTACAGGACTGGACACATTTCTATACTTTTTCTATGATCGGTATATCGGTGGCCTTCATACTTTGATGAAAGGAGGAGATTTGGGTATATGTGAAGAATGTGTTTGGAATTTTGTATTTGTGTTGAAAAGCTGTAAAGGGCATTAGTTTGTTCCCTATGACGATATCTGCTAGGTTTAGTATATTGTTCCCTATCCAATTGTTTAACCGTAAGTTGGGGATTATCCACTGGAGGGTGTCTAGAGGGATGGGGACATTGGTTGTCAGGTAGAATGCGGATCCCTTTGGGCTTACAGTAACTCAGACCAGGCTTGAATTGCTGCCTGAATAGTGGGGTGGTCCGCGATGAAAGTGGAGATTTATTGTTTAACCCTGCAAGTTCTAATTGACACCAGGGTTTAATAATGGGTTTGGTGGACCATTTTTTAAGTTGGTCTAAAATAGCTGCTATAAAGTAATCTTTCAACACTGGTAAGCTCATACCTCCCACAGATTTGTGCCTGCTCTGTATGTGAGGAGAACATCTAGCCCTACTCTCCGCCCACACAAATTTCGATAGTTGTTTTTGCATTGTTGTGAAAAAGGAGGTGGGTAATGGAATTGGCAAAGCTCTGAAGTAGTAAATTAATTTCGATAGTAATAACATTTTATGCGCTGCTAAGCGACCAGACCAGGTTAGGGAGAATTTTTCGAATCTAGAGAGTTCTTGTTTAAAAGTGTTAGCTAGTGGAGTGTAGTTGATATGGTATAGATTTGTGAGGGGAGAGGTAAGTTTAATTCCTAAGTACGTGATGGATTCTTTGGTCCAAGGGTATGGGAGGGTTTGTTTTAGGGATATTTCCATGTTTTTATCCAGGTGTATTCCCAATATGTTTGATTTGGTGGCATTAACCTTGTAATAGGACACTTTGTTGAACAGTTGTAAGACATCATGGGCAGCAGGTAGTGATGTGGCCCAGTTTGATAAAGAAAGAATGACGTCATCCGTGAACAGTGATATTGTATGTTGGCGTTTGTGAGCTATAATGCCCTGAATGCCCGGGTCTGACCTTATTACTCGGGTCTGACCTTAATTATGGAACCCCCGCTAGGGGTTCCATAATTAAGGCAAAAATTAGAGAGGACAGGGGGCACCCCTGCCTTGTCCCATTTGTGATTTGGAATGTTTTGGAAAACATTCCTTCCATAAAAACAAATGCTAAAGGAGAGAAGGATAATGCTAATATTGCATTTTGTATTGGGCCGGACATTCCAAATTTCTCCAAAACTTTGCCAAGATACCCCCATTGTACTCTGTCGAAAGCCTTCTCTGCATCCAACGTTAAACATTTTTTCAACCAAATGTAGGAAGTTTAGCATTCTTCTGGTGGCGTCTGTAGTCTGGTGACCCAACACAAAGCTTACTTGGTCATAATTTATCAGTTTTGGCAGCAGGTTCATTAGTCTGTGTGATAGCATCTTAGCGTATAGTTTCATAACTACGTTCAGTAAAGAGCTTGGCCTAAAGTTTTGTGGTAAGTTAGGCTCTTTGCCAGGCTTAGGAAGGGTAATTATTGTGGCTGCGAGCATTTCTGGAGGAAATCTCACAGCGGCCTTTGCCACCTCAAAGATTTGATGTAAGTACTGTGACAAGATGGGGCTAAACAGTTGATATTATTCAGATGAATATCCATCGGGTCCAGGAGATTTTTTGTGGGGGAGGCTTTTAATTATATTTTCCTGTTTTGTAAAAGGTTGGTTTAGATGGTCTAAGACAGTTTGAGATAGTGTAGGCAGGTTCACCAAAGTTAGAAAGTCTGATATTATGTCATCAGTGGGTTGGTAAGTTGTAGGGTCGGTGTTTAGATTGTAAAGTGCTTCATAGTAATCACTAAAGGCGTCTGCAATTTCTTTGGGATTTGTAACTTTTAATTTGGATCTGGGATTTATGAGGTAGGGAATTTTTTGTGTTGTTTTCTGTTTGTTGAGATTTTCTAATTGGCGAATTTTGGCGAATAATTTGTTAAGCTGCTCCGACCGTTGTCTCCTTAAATTTGCACTCATCTGTATAAGTAGTCCCCTAATGTAAACTTTGTGGGTGTTCCACAGTATGAAGGTATCATTGACTTATGCTGAAGAATTCTTTAAGTGCTTTTCTTATTTAGTCTAAGTTATTAGGTTGAGATAGGGTATAAATGTCATTACGCCATCTGTTTGCCCTGGTTTCAGTACGATGATCCCCCACACTAATGGAAATTGGTGCGTGGTCTGAATGTATTTCTGATTTCACAACCTGTTGCAAAATAAATTTATCTACTAGAAACAAGTCTGTACAGAAATATGTGTGATGAACACTGAAGAAGAACGTAAAGTCTTTTTCTGATGAGTGTTGGCATCTCCACACATCATATAGACCTGAGGAGGAGATGAATCGGTCCAGAGTCGCTCTACACTGTTGGTGCCTAGTATCGCTGGACAAGTCCAGATCTTTGTCAGGGATTATGTTAAAGTCTCCGCATATGATTACGGTTCCTTATCTCAATGTGGAGACTTTCTTCCAAATCTTTTTCAAAGAAAGCTAGTTGCTTTGTGTTGGGGGGGTACACATTAACCAATGTGTATTTGGTTTTGTCGAGTTCACATACGAGGACTATGTATCTACCTGAATCGTCCAAGTATATGTCCAAACTTTTGAATTGGGTAGAGTCCTTGATAGCTATTGCCACTCCCCCTTTTTTGGATGGGCCATTAGCTTGAAAGATATGGGGAAATTTGCGGTGTTGGAAAATGGGTGGTCTGTGGGAGACAAAACGAGTCTCTTGAAAGCATATTACATCACTTAGGAGTTTGATTGCTTCTTTCCATGCCATCTGCCTCTTATGAGGACTGCTCAGGCCTTTAACATTAAAAGAAGAGATTTTAGGTGGTATACTGTATTGATGATGAGGTCAGTCTGTGGTATGTATAGAGATGTGCTGATGTAATGGTAATTTACCTGTCGCTAGATAGGTGGTGGAGGCGATCCCGGTAGGCAGCTGATCATTGGATGTTGAGATATAGCCTGCCATATCAATAATTAGAGATGAAAACAGTTATTTGAGAATCAAAGAAAAACAACAGTAAAACAACTTACGATTCTGAGGAGAATCTGTGCAGTAAGAACAACCGCTCAACTTAAGGGGGTAACTGAGAGAACTATGCGGCATTCCCCTGGGCCATCAGAGGAAGGATAAGTGTGTGGGACACGAGTAAGGTATTCAGCCTGTTTCAGGATCAGAGTTGTCGCGGGTTGGTACTGGTGAGCTGGTGTTATTTTCGTCTGTGCCTCCTGGGGCAATGATTTGTCATTCTCGCGTGAGGCAGAGGCCTTCTTTAACATTAGTTATCAAATGTGTAGTGCCTTCCTTTGTTACAAGCAGCTTTGCTGGGTACAGCCAGAAGTAAGCAATCTTATGGTTGTTCAGGGGTTTTGTTATAGTAGCCAATTGTCTGCGTTGTTGCATAGTGAAAGCCGACAAGTCAGCGAAGAAGGACAGTTCTTGCAGGTCAGAAGGTAAAGAATCACGGTGCCCAGTGGCTGCCATGAAGTGGTCTTTCGTGTGGTAAACGTTCTGACAATAGTGTCTCTAGGCAAATGTGAGGCAATGTGTTTGGGCCTTGGTAGCCTGTGTATATGATCTATTATAAGATCTTCCAGGGGTGCATCAGGGAGGACTGCTTTCATGACAGTAACAAAATATTCTTTCAGGTCAGGGGGCTTAACTGTCTCGGGGATACCCCTGATTCTAATGTTGTTTCTCCTGGAACTGTCTTCTAAATTTGCAAACTTAAGTTTCATCTGTAGCATTTGGGCTTCTCTATCATTGTGGGCATCCACTAAATCATTAAAAGTAGAGGCAAATTCACCCATTTTTGCCTCCACATGGGAGACCCTCTTATTTACTGTGGATATTTCTGATTTAAATTGTTGGGTCTGTGCAAGTATGTCAGCATGCAGAGTGGACCTTAAAGATACTAACATATCCTTTAAAGTGGTATCCATTACTGGCATACTAGTAGTGGGAAAGTCAGTGATTGAGTCCTGCAATTCCCTGGTATCATCCAGGGATGAATCCAGGTTTACCTCCAGGCCTTCTGCTGAAGGACTGTCCATCTTTTGCCTGCTTTTGGTGGGGCTGGATGACACAGATGATGGTGAAAAAAAATTCCCCGTCCCTGGCCTGTTAGCGGTGAGACCTAAGATCATTCCAGGAGCCACACTGCGCTGTGTGTGAGAGCCGTGTGTGTTCTCTCCTTGCTTACCGCCGCTATCTTGGTCCATGTAATGGCGCCGTGTGGATCACTCAGGTCTGAAAAACGAGGCTCCTGGTCATTGCTTTGTCCCTGAAGGCCCGTGGCAGAGAGGAGCTGTTTCAGTAAGCGCCCATTCACTCAGCTGGCTAGCCATGCCCCCCACTTGCCAATTTTGGAGGTTCATCGTTGTCTATGAGAGGCACTGTTCCTAAGGCAGCTACCTATGTACTTCCAGATATACCCTGGTGTTGGTCACTAGCTCTCCATGGAGAGGGAAGGGGAACTGGTGTAAAAAAAGCCCCAAAATGTACTAGGAAAAGAAACAGATGGACAGCCTGGACTTGGTGCTTGTACAATTTTTTTATTTTTTAAAATAGTAAACACTGACCAAGGAAATTAGTATTATTATTATTTTTATGACTATTAGTATTTTACAGGATTTATATAGTGCCAACAGTTTGCACAGCACTTTACAATATAAAGGTGAACTCGGTGTGACATCTCAGTGGCGGTATCAGACAATATTTTTGACATCCTAATTGATTTTTAGGTTTTTAACCTTTTTGTTTGTCACGTGATCTAAGTGACCCTTGCATCTAGGGTCCGTATTTTTATTATTATTATTATTTTTATGTATTCTATGAGATTGTTACCTTTTTTGAGTATATACCACATTTTATTTTAATTTATAGGTTCTTTATTATCTTTGTACCTATCTGGTACACATCAATCACTATTAAATTATAAACTGCGCTAGACGTTCAATAAAATACTTTGAATAAATATCCTGGAATAAATTCAAAACAAAAAGTCCGAATTATTCTTCAAGCGAAAGCACTCCAGATCACCAAAACCCTTCAATGTACACAGAATTGATTAACAGTCCAACTGAAGATCCCAAACACCATAGTAATAAGTTGTAAGAATGGCAATCAGCGCAAACACCAAAACTCTCACTAAATTGCAAGCTGAACACTACAGGTAATCACAACAAAGCCTGGGAATAAACATAAAACAAAATAAGTGCAGCGCAATGTAACAATGAATGAATAAGAATAAAAAGTCCCCAAGATAATACTACAAACAGATGTAATCTGTTTTTCAATGGCCAGAGGAGATGCAATCCAAGAGCGATAAGTATATGTGCTTACCAGAGGCTGTGGACCTCTGCACAGCAGAGGTCAAACTCACGTATATCCCCTCAGGGATGATGGTATCCTGGATACTGTCACTGGAGCCAGGTATCGAATCCTGATGTCAACAGGTGAAGGTAAGCTTCCATAGGAAAAAACACCAACTTCTATAAGTATCCGGATCAGAGTGTCACAGGCATCCTGGGTGCATCCCCGGTGTCAGCAAGTAAAAACACAAAGAGAAATCTTCTCTAAGAGTAATCCGTTTATTTGGATAAAAGTTTGTGTGGTAACAACCACTTATTAAAAGCGCTAACGGGCGCTGAAGCATGCAGTATCTACAGTACACAGTCGGGCTGCGGTGCACAAGCAGACCCGACAAACAGACGGAGGCAGCGGGTGACGTCCGATGATAAGCTCCTCCCCCCGCTTGTGCACCGCAGCCCGACTGTGTACTGTAGATACTGCATGCTTCAGCGCCCGTTAGCGCTTTTAATAAGTGGTTGTTACCACACAAACTTTTATCCAAATAAACGGATTACTCTTAGAGAAGATTTCTCTTTGTGTTTTTACTTGCTGACACCGGGGATGCACCCAGGATGCCTGTGACACTCTGATCCGGATACTTATAGAAGTTGGTGTTTTTTCCTATGGAAGCTTACCTTCACCTGTTGACATCAGGATTCGATACCTGGCTCCAGTGACAGTATCCAGGATACCATCATCCCTGAGGGGATATACGTGAGTTTGACCTCTGCTGTGCAGAGGTCCACAGCCTCTGGTAAGCACATATACTTATCGCTCTTGGATTGCATCTCCTCTGGCCATTGAAAAACAGATTACATCTGTTTGTAGTATTATCTTGGGGACTTTTTATTCTTATTCATTCATTGTTACATTGCGCTGCACTTATTTTGTTTTATATTTATAGTAATAAGTTGCCCTTACCAGAACAGCAAACAATGTGGGCGGATGGCTTAAACCCAGCCAGGGCCTTTAAGGTAGAGAGCGATCCGCTCTGTCCAGGTTCAGATTACTGTTCCCTCAGTTTGATACCGGAAGAAGGAAATAACAAGAAAACTGGCCATAGTGCAGTATTGCAACTCGCAAGCTTTAAAACGCATTTGGCTCTAAACCCCACTAGGACTCAATTGAATGATGATAGGAAGTAAATTATTCACCCACTGTAGCCAGGAAATCCATATCCTCAGTATGTGACCCAAAAAGGAGATAAACTGACCATAGTGTAATACATCCAAGAGACACTTTAATAGATAAAGTAATGCACTTACAATTAAAAGATGAATTTGCGTAAAAATATATAAAAGACACCGGCCGGCATAACAAACACAAAGCGGAGCCCGTCCTCCTTCTCTGGTCATGTGGTAGCGTCACTACGTGCGTACCCAGACGCGTTTCGTCATCAAGCAGACGTTCTCAATGAATCACTATCAAGAAATTCTCCTAATGGTAGTTTTGCTTGTTTCCACAAGATGGCGTAGTGATGTTTAATATATACTCTATGCCTAAATGGATATATGCTGGTGCGGTTTTTGATTCACCGGCCTGATACCGATAGGTTAGCCTTTGATGTATCCAATATCTTAGGTTTGCACATAGTTTAATTTTGCTCTAGTTCTCTTTATTTTTATATTTTTTTATTCTTACTTTTATTTTTATTTGCATTATTTTTGAGAGAACCTTTCAATACCTGTTTGGATTTCCTGGCTTCAATCTGCTCAGGGATTGGCCGTTCATTTTCCCGCCATTGAAAGGTCACAACGAGGCGTGTTTATACTTACCTATTTATTGCGATGAGTCAGAGCGTCGCCCTTTCCCCAAACAATGTCAGTTATAGACGAAACGTACATCAGGAGGTTGATGCTCTGACGTTATTGCGATCTTGCTGAGAACGGGCGATCGATATGCCCGCCGGGGAACTGCTCTTTTTAACTACATTTCTGTAAGTGTTTTACCTTTTTTGATACATCGTTTATACCGGATTTACGCTATGGCCACCTTTCTTTTGTCCTCATGCCTTTGAGTTCGGGTTGGTGCATCATCCATCGTACCTCCGCAGGCACGCTGTACACAGAGAAGCCTCATCACTAGCCAGACATTGGGATCCGGGTCCCCATACAAGCTTTATTTGCTTGCTTTTTGGTAAGCGTGTATTTCATGTGGTGGAGGATCACTGTGAGCGGTGTTTAATTCAAGTTTTCTCACGCTAGCTTTCACTGAGAATCATTGAAAGGACTTTCTTTGGGACTTTGTCTATTTCCATAAAATTATTTTTTTTTGTATTTACACTACAATGATTTTTATATGCACTAGCTGATTTCATGCACTCATGATTTCATTATTCATATGTTTTAGTAAAGCTCTATTCTCTGTTTTTTGGTATTTGCCTAGAAGATTTCCTGGATTTTATACTTTATGAACTTTCATATGCACTAATTGATTTTTATGCACTTACATATTCATGATAGTTTAGCACAGTTCCTTTTTTGTTTTCTTCGTATTTCTGTGTATATCATGCAGTTGAACTGCTGCTTTTCTGGGGGGTTCTTTGTGGTAGCGCGGTATTTTTCTGTTTCTACTGATATTGCAATAATATGAAAAAAGTCCAAAAACATAAAATGAATGAATCCACGTCGTGCAAAAAAAAAACAAAACAAAAACAAGCTTGTGTGATGTCTTCAGACAACCTCCATGAACGGAGTGCTCCCACCACCTCATGCAATGCTCGCTCACCTCCTTTAATTGACCCTGCAAGGGGTCAAACACGCCTTGCACCCTGTGCAACACCCTGTGCAAACTTGAGATGGAGACTGGCAGTGGACTACTACTACTGAGTGAGACTGTCATGTCATGTCATGCTTTAATTTCATTAAATGTGAGGTCAATGCTAGCTGGGGTGGAGTGGTTTCATATTTAACCCCTCGGATACTGCACTATAGGAGGCACTTTCTCTCATTTTTTTCATGTGTTGCTGAACTTACAGGTAGTCATTGTGGATTTAAAGTTTGAAGCAGCACAGTGGAAGGAGTACCTACCTGATTTTCATTACTTTCATCCTTTGAGCCACCAAGATTCTCTGATGATCCCTGGGAGGGAATGTTTGCACAGGGTGCAAGGCGTGTTTGACCCCTTGACTCCAAAGTTGCGCCAACTTTGGAGTGCAACTTTGGTGTAACTTTGATGCAACTTTGGCACAACTTTGGATGGGTGCCACTGGGATAAGTTTTTGGCTTTAACCAGTTATAATGGACAACTGTTGCACACAAGTTACATTGTATAACATTCAGGTACGACTTTCATGTAACTTCTGAGGGTTAACATTGAAGTCTATTGCCCTCAAGTTGCATTAAAGTCAGACCAAAGTAGTGCATGAACTACTTTGAAGTCACTGCAACTGTCCCCCTTTTACACTTGTGCAACTTGTCCTGTGACTTGGGACTGCAAAGCTGCATGACAAGTCACACCCTATGATTACCAATGAGTACCATTCATATCTGTGCATCTTCAAGTTGCAGCGACTTCAAAGTAGTCCCTGCACTACTTGGGTCCAACTTTGATGTGACTTGAGGTCTGTAGACCTCAAGATTACACAGGCATTACTTTAAGTCTTGTCAAAATTGCGGCAAAAATCGCTGCAAAATTGCACGACTTTCAAGTCGCACAAGTGTGAAAGGAGCCTAAGTCACGCATATATGAATGGTTATAATTGGAAAACATGGGGAATTACTTGACATGCAACTTTGATGTCCAAAGTTGCATGACAAGTCGCACAAGTGTGAATGGAGCCTAGTAAATTGGTGATACATGAGGAGATGGAGGAGGTGAGTTGGGGATTAGAGAGATAGATTACAATGATTAGATTAGAGTGTTGTCAGAAATGCAATATTAACATCTTGCTTTATTGTTTATAAGTAGTGATGAGCCAAGCATTCAGTTCAGTTTAGGACAGATTTTGTGAACTTTTGAAGTCCAGATGCTGAATCCAAACATCATTGCAGTCAACAGTTAAATCCCAGGAATCAGAAATGGCCATTTTCTAGGCTAATAGGCAAGAGATGATCAAATAAAGGGCTTGGGGGGCTGTGCACTACCGTGGGGAACATGTACCAAATCTAAAAAAAAATTAAGAAAATTCCAATTGATGGGGAGCAGCAAAAATAATAATGCCTAAAGTGAAACAATACAAATGAAAAAGTCTGTTGGGGAGTTTTTAGGGAGTACCCTATTTATTGCATGGGTTCCCATTATGAATTGGGTGACACTCACGCCTTAGTAATGTGGTGTGGCTGTGTCTGGCCGCTGCTGTGTATACTGTCTAGGAATGAGCTTCGAGTTCGAGTCGAACCCATGTTTGACTCGAACATCGCCTGTTCAACCGTTCATCGAATTGCAAACGATATGGGCCATTCGTGCCAAATTCGAATGGCGCGTCATGACCCATAATTCACTGCGGCATCACAGAGCATTGCTGGCTGATGATTGGCCAAGCATTCACTATGACCCGCATGCTTGTCCAATCACAGTGCCGTGTGTACAGAGAGCCATAATTGGCCAAAGCCAGGGTGGCTTTGTCCAATTATGGCTCAGGGGGTTTAGTACACGCCCCACACTATATAAGGCCGCCTGCGTGGCGGCCTTGTGTAGTGTGTTGCGGCGGCAGCGGCGGTGGAGAGATAGACAGACACAGTGTCATTTGATTTAAGTTAGATAGAGTAGGCAGGTCGAGTCAGTTAGCTGCACGTACAGTGTATTGTGTATATATATGCATCCCAGGTGTTGTGTGTATATATATATATATATATATATATATATATATATACATATACATACATACATATATATATATATACATATACTCTGTATTCAGTTTAGCTAGATCCATTCCTGTTATTCTGTTCCTAATATACTGACAGGCAGGCAGGGGTTTTTACAGTATTTACAGTTAGTGTACTGTGTACCCTGCACAGTTGCACCTACAGTATAGCTACCTGAAGACAAGTGCTTGTGTTCTTCTGATCCTATTAATAGCACAGGCAGGCTCTTGAAGTATTTACATTTAGTGTACTGTGTACCCTGCACAGTTGCACCTATAGCTACCTGAAGACAAGAGCTTGTGTGCTTCTTCTGATCCTATTAATAGCACAGGCAGGCTCTTGAAGTATTTACCGTTAGTTTACTGTGTACCCTGCACAGTTGCAACTACGGTATAGCTACCTGAAAACAAGTGCTTGTGTTCTTCTTCTGATCCTATTAATAGCACAGGCAGGCTCTTGAAGTATTTACAGTTAGTGTACTGTGTACCCTGCACAGTTGCACCTACGGTATAGCTACCTGAAGACAAGTGCTTGTGTTCTTCTTCTGATCCTATTAATAGCACAGACAGGCTCTTGAAGTATTTACAGTTAGTGTACTGTGTACCCTGCATAGTTGCACCTATAGCTACCTGAAGACAAGTGCTTCTTCTGATCCTATTAATAGCACAGGCAGGCTCTTGAAGTATTTACAGCACCTATAGCTACCTGAAGACAAGTGCTGGTGTGCTTCTTCTGATCCTATTAATACCACAGGCAGGCATTCTGCTAGCTGCTGTATAATCAATATATATATATACATCCCAGTTTTGTGCAGCTACATCTCTCTACAGTGCAGGCCATTAGTATGTCTGGAAGGCCAACAAGGAGAGGCAGACAGTCACAAGCCAATAAAAGAGGGCAAGCAGGCTCTGGGTCTACAGGCAACAGTGCTGGTCGTGGACACGGTGCATCCTCATCAGCATGTGGCCGTGGGACACGCTTGTCCTTTTTTTCAGCAGCTGGCCGTGTTGAGCCGCAACATGCGGAAGACTTGGTAGAGTGAATGACCAAGCCGTCCTCATCCTCTTCATCCTCTCTCACCCAGGCTCAGGGTACATTGTCTGGTAAAGCAGCTGCCAATGCCGCCTCTTCCCTCGGCTCAATGGCATCAGTCACTCCTTCCCTTCCACTATGTCCTCCTGAGGAGTCCCCCAAACTGTTTGACCACAATTTTGGGAACATGCTCCAGGAGGATGCCCAGCATTTTGAAGGCTCCGATGATGGTACTCAGCTAGAGGAAGGCAGTAACGTGAGCCCAGACAAAGGGGGTGCCCAAGAAGGACAGCAATATGGCAGTCATGTTCCCCCAGTTGCTGCATACTGCCAGCTTTGCTCCAGTGATGAGGAGGGAGGGGATGATGAGGTCACTGACTCCACGTGGGTGCCTGATAGGAGAGAGGAGGAGGAGGAGGCACATCACCAACGAGGCAGGATGCCCTCCAGGGGCCAGCTTAAGGGCAGTACACCAAATGCATCACACCGCAGAGCTCCGCATGTGCAGGGCACTGCTGTCTCTGCGTGTTATTCCAACAGTTCTTTGTTGTGGGCCTTTTTTGAGATGAGTGCATCAGATCCCACCGCTGCTATTTGCAACATATGTCTCAAGCGTATGTCGCATGGCCAAAACATCACCCGCTTGGGCACCACATGCTTGACCAGACATATGTTGATCTGCCATGCAGTTCGTTGGCAAGCGTACCTACAAGACCCACACCAAAGAACAAAGAGGACCTCTCCTTGCTCCTCATCAGCTGGGATCTCCAACCCCACTATACCTTCAGTCCTCTCTGAGACCTGCACTGAGAGGAATGAAGTTGTAGAATTAGGTGTGCCACAGCCAAGTACTTGCGGGCATCTGCTATCGGTACACCGATGTCAGATTGTACCAGGCAAATTTATCTGCCCCAGCTGCTTCACCGCCAAAAGAAGTTCGCTCCCAGCCATCCACATGCCTAGCGGTTGAATGCTAGCTTGGCTAAATTGCTAACACTTCAACTGCTACCTTTTCAGTTGGTAGACTCTGCCTCCTTCTGAGAGTTTGTGGAATGTGTGGTTCCTCAGTGGCAGGTTCCCAAACGCCACTTTTTCTCACGGAAGGTGATTCAGGCTCTCTACCGACATGTGGATGGCAATGTTTTGGCCTCGCTGGACAGGGCGGTCAGCGGTAAGGTGCATATTACTGCTGACTCATGGTCCAGCAGGCATGGACAGGGACAATACCTATCTTTCACGGTGCATTGGGTGACTCTTCTGGCAGCTGGGAAGATGCAGGACAAGATGCTGTAGTGTTGGAGGTTGTTCCGCCACCACGCCTCCAAAATGCTACTACTGGTGATTCTGACACACCTCTATCCTCCACCCCCTCCTCTTCTTCTTCATGGCCTCTTCCTGTGCTTTGTCGTCGGAACCAGCGGTGCTCCGTAGGCGTTCAAGGGGCTACGCAAGTACGCAGGCCAAAAGATGCCATGCGGTGCTTGAGCTGGTGTGCTTGGGGGACAGGAGCCACACTGGGGCAGAGATTCTGTCAGCTCTGCAGGGGCAGGCTCAGAGGTGGTTGACGCCACCCCAGCTTCAGTCAGGAATGGTGGTTTGCGACAATGGCACCAACCTCCTCTCCGCCCGCCAACAGGAACAACTGACCCATGTGCCCTGTTTGGCTTACGACCTTAACTTGTGGTGCAGCCATTCTTGGGCAGGTACCCGGGCTTACAGAATGTCCTGAGGCAGGCCAGGAAAGTCTGTGTGCATTTCTGCCGGTCATATATTGCCAGTGCTTGGCTGGCTGACCTCCAAAAGGAATTTAACCTGCCCACGAACCGCCTAATCTGTGACATGCCCACCAGGTGGAACTCAACGTTGGCCATGCTGCAGCAGCTGCACATGCAGCAGAGGGCCATCAATGAGTGCCTGTGCGACTATGGCACCAGGACAGGTTCAGGGGAGTTTTTTTCCCCACGCCAGTGGGCCATGATCAGGGATGCATGCACTGTCCTGTCACCATTTGAGGAGGCCCACGAGGATGGTGAGCAGTGACAGTGCATGCATCAGTGACACTGTCCCCCTTGTCCACCTGTTGGAGCACACCCTGCGTGAAATAATGGACAAGGCACTTGAGACAGAACAGAGGCAGGAAGAGGAGGACTTCCTTACCTCTCAAGGCCCCTTTTATCCAGACAATGTTCCTGCCTGCCCGCTGATCACACAGGAAGAGGAGGAGGAGGATTGTGTCAGCATGGAGGTGGAGCCTGGCACTCAGCATCAGCAGCAGTCTTCAAGGGATCATTTACAGTCCCAAGAAACCCATGGACTTGTACATGGCTGGGAGGAAGTGGCTGTGGATCACGTCGTCCTTAGTGACCCAGAGGACTCCGGACCGAATGCCTCAGCAAACCTAGGCTGCATGGCCTCCCTGATCCTGCAAAGCCTGCGGAAGGATCCTCATATTCGTGGTATCAGGGAGAAGGATGGTTACTGGCTGCCAACCCTCCTTTAACCACGTTACAAGGGTAAGGTTGCGGACCTTATCTTGCCGTCGCAGAGGGAGCAGAGGATGAAACATCTTCTTGAGGCCTTGCAGAAAGGTCTGTGCAACGCATTCCCAAAAACTGTGCGTTTACAAACTCCTGTTCCTGGACAACTTGTTGCTGAGGCTTCGATCAGTCAAAGAAGGAGCAGTGGAGAAGGAGGCCGTCTGACCGATGCATTCAGACAATTTTTTAGTCCGCAGCCCCAAGGTATGATCGGTTCCAGCAACCATCGCCAGCGTCTGTTTTACATGGTTCAGGAATACCTAGGGGCAAGATCTGACTTGGACACCTTTCCCACTGAAAATCCTCTGGGTTACTGGGACTTGAGGATGGATCACTGGCCAGAGCTTGCACAGTATGCAATTGAGCTACTGGCCTGTCCTGCATCCAGCGTTCTTTTGGAACGCACATTGAGTGCTGCTAGAGGCTTTGTAACTGATCACAGGGTGCGCCTGTCCACCGACTCGGTCGATCGACTGACCTTCATAAAAATGAATCAGTCTTGGATCACCACCAGCTACCAAGCACCTGATGCTGATGTAACCGAATCAGTTTTTTTGAAATGTCAGATCCCTTCAAGATGCTGAGTGACTATCCTGTTATGCTGAGTGACTATCCTCTTCCTCCTCAATGATCATGCTGATAGCTTGTAAGAATATTTTTGGTTCTGGGCGCCGACACCAGTGGCTAAGGCCCAATTTTTCAGCTACTGTTTAGCAGGGGAGTGTAATTACAATTTTTGATGCAATATTTTGCAAGGAGAGTTTGTTGCTGCGCTCAACTAGAGTATTTGTGAGGGGTTGCAGTGTTGTAGCACCAGTGCTTAAGGCCCAATTTTCAGCCCCTGTTTAACAGGGGCGTGTAATTACAATTTTTGATGCAATACTTTACAGCAGGGCTCGTTTCTGCACCCACCAAGAGTAACTGTGAGGACTTACAGTGTTGTGGTATCAGCACCACCACCAAAGGCCCAATTTTTCTGCCCCTGTTCAACAGGTGCATGTAATTACAATTCTTGATCTAATATTTCACAGCAGGGCTTGTTCCTGTGCCCACCAAGAGTAACTGTGAGGACTTACAGTGTTGTGGCAACACCAACACCTAAGGCCCCAATTTTTGCAGAGTATATAGGGCAGGCCCCTACTTTCAAACATCCAACTTACAAACGACTCCTACTTGCAAATGGAAGGAGACAACAGGAAGTGAGATGAAATCTACCCCTAGGAAAAGAAATTCTCTCCTGTAAGAGTTAATATGGGAAAAACATGTCTCCTCTCCACTGATGCTTTATCAACAATCCTTGTTTCACTAAAAACCCCAAATTGTCAAAAAACATTTGTCATTGGGACAGAAAGTGAGGTTAAATCTTCTGAAGAGGTGCACAGACAGCAAAACAAATGTCACAGGGGTGATAACCCTTCCCTATGTTTTCCAAAAAGCTTAAAATAGATTTTTTGGCTGGAGCTACACTTTAAAAATGTACCAGTTCAAAATTACAAACAGATTCTACTTAACAACAAACTTACAGTCCCTGTCTTGTTTGCACCACCTGTATACTGCTGTTCAGAGTATATAGGGCTTGGGGGCCCCACGCCTTTCCTTTTTTTAATTTGGGTGCAGGGTTCCCCTTATTATCCATACAAGACCCAAAGGGCCTGGTAATGGACCGCTTGTCTCTCTGATTTTCATCCATATTGCCGGGACCCGACATTACTATAAAGCCGCAATAGGTTTTAAATGACTTTTATTCCTTTAAAAATGTCATTTTGTGCAGGGACTGTTCTAAGCACGGGAAACAGGCGCCACTTTACAGGCATACTATAGGCACCCCCAGGTACGATATTTAAAGGAATATTTCACTTTTTTTTCACGTTAAGCATCATTAAAATCACTGCTTCCAAAAAAATGGACGTTTTTAAAACTTTTTTTTGCATTGATACATGTCCCCTGGTGCAGGACCCGGGTCCCCAAACCCCTTTTAGGACAATACCATGCATATTAGCCTTTAAAATTAGCACTTTTGATTTCGAACGTTCGAGTCCCATAGACTTCATTGGGGTTCTAAAGTTTGTGTGAATTTTCGGTCCGTTCGCAGGTTGTGGGGCGAACCGAACCGGGGGGTGTATGGCTCATCCCTAATACTGTCCCCTTGCAAAGGGGAACACATGTAGTGATTGATTGAACTAGACAGGGCTTGCCTCACCTCACCTCTATCTAATAAAAACTATAAACTTAATCAATGAATTACACTGGTAAATTTAGATAAGAATCGCGACTGAGTGGCAAATATAAACTCTAATATTACATAAAATGTAAAGAAAAGGTGACTTGATTTATACAATGTAAAGTGACTTGTGATTATTATACATATAATTATACATATAATTATGCATATAATACACTATAATTATACATAATTAATTAACTAATACATTATAATTCTCCAAACAAGTAATCTTCTGAGCTAATATCAATGTATAAGCATTTGCATTTACAAGATTCACCACCAATACCTTAATATACAGTGGGGACGGAAAGTATTCAGACCCCCTTAAATTTTTCACTCTTAGTTACATTGAGGCCATTTGCTATAATCATTTATGTTCATTTTTTTCCTCATTAATGTACAAACAGCACCCCATATTGACAGAAAAACACAGAATTGTTGACATTTTTCCAGATTTATTAAAAAAGAAAAACTGACATATCACATGGTCCTAAGTATTCAGACCCTTTGCTGTGATGTCATATATTTAACTCAGGTGCTGTCCATTTCTTCTGATCATCCTTGACATGGATCTACACCTTCATTTGAGTCCAGCTGTGTTTGATTATACTGATTGGACTTGATTAGGAAAGCCACACACCTGTCTATATAAGACCTTACAGCTCACAGTGCATGTCAGAGCAAATGAGAATCATGAGGTAATAGGAACTGCCTGAAGAGCTCAGAGACAGAATTGTGGCAAGGCACAGATCTGGCCAAGGTTACAAAAAAATTCTGCTGCACTTAAGGTTCCTAAGAGCACAGTGGCCTCCATAATCTTTAAATGGAAGACTTTGGGATGACCAGAACCCTTCCTAGAGCTGGCCGTCCGGCCAAACTGAGCTATTGGGGGAGAAGAGCCTTGGTGAGAGAGGTAAGGAAGAACCCAAAGATCACTGTGGCTGAGCTCCAGAGATGCAGTCGGGAGATGGGAGAAAGTTGTAGAAAGTCAACCATCACTGCAGCCCTCCACCAGTGGGGGCTTTATGGCAGAGTGGCCTGACAGAAGCCTCTCCTCAGTGCAAGACACATGTAAGCCCGCATGGAGTTTGCTAAAAAACACCTGAAGGACTCCAAGATGGTGAGAAATAAGATTCTCTGGTCTGAGGAGACCAAGATAGAACTTTTTGGCCTTAGTTCTAAACGGTATGTGTGGAGAAAACCAGGCACTGCTCATCACCTGTCCAATACAGTCTCAACAGTGAAGCATGGTGGCGGCAACATCATGCTGTGGGGGTGTTTTTCAGCTGCAGGGACAGGATGACTGGTTGTGATCAAGGGAATGATGAATGCGGCCAAGTACAGGGATATCCTGGACGAAAACCTTCTCCAGAGTGCTCACGACCTCAGACTGGGCCAAAGGTTTACCATCCAACAAGACAATGACCCTAAGCACACAGCTAAAATAACGAAGGAGTGGCTTCACAACAACTCCGTGACTGTTCTTGAATGGCCCAGCCAGAGCCCTGACTTAAACCCAACTGAGCATCTCTGGAGAGACCTAAAAATGGCTGTCCACCAACGTTTACCATCCAACCTGACAGAACTGGAGAGGATCTGCAAGGAGGAATGGCAGAGAATCCCCAAATTCAGGTGTGAAAAACTTGTTGCATCTTTCCCAAAAAGACTCATGGCTGTATTAGATCAAAAGGGTGCTTCTACAAAATACTGAGCAAATGGTCTAAATACTTAGGACCATGTGATATTTCAGTTTTTCTTTTTTAACCACTTGACAACTGGGCACTTAAACCCCCTTCCTAACCAGACCAATTTTCAGCTTTTGGTGCTCTCACATTTTGAATGACAATTACTCAGTCATGCAACACTGTATCTATATGAAATTTTTGTCCTTTTTTTCACACAAATGCAGCTTTCTTTTGGTGGTATTTAATCACCGCTGGGTTCTTTATTTTTTGCGCCGTAAAAGAAAAAAGACCGAAAAATCTGTAAAAAAATACATTTTTCTTCATTTTTGTTATAATATTTTGCAAATTAGTAATTTTTCTTCATATATTTTGGCCAAAATTTATACCACTATATATCTTTGGTAAAATTAACCCAAATCGGTGGATATTATTTGGACTTTGTGAAAGTTATAGAGTCCAAAAGCTATGGTGCGAATATCTGAAAATTGATCACACCTGAATTACTGACGGCCTATCTAATTTCTTGAGACCCTAACATTCCAGAAAAGTACAAATACCCCCCAAATGACCCCTTTTTGGAAAGAAGACATTCCAAGGTATTTAGAAAGATGCATGGTGAGTTTTTTGAAGTTGTCATTTTTTCCCACAATTCTTTGCAAAATCAAGGTTTTTTTTTTACTTTTTTTTTTTCCCACAAAATTGTCATATTAGCAGGTTATTTCTCACACACCGCATATGCATACCACAAATTACACCCCAAAACACCTTCTGCTATTACTCCCGAGTATGGCGATACCACATGTGTGAGACTTTTACACACCATGGCCACATGCAGAGGCCCAACATGCAGGGGAGCACCTTCAGGTGTTCTGGAGCACCCAGGCCAATTCTGACATTTCTCTCCTACATGTAAAAATCATCATTTATTAGCTAGAAAATTACATAGAACCCCAAAACATTATATATGTTTTTTTAGCAAAGACCCTAGAGAATACAATGGTGGTCATTGCAACTTTTTATCTCGCACGGTATTTGCGCAGCAATTTTTTTAACGCGTTTTTTTTGGAAAAAAAAATGTTTTGTGCTTTACAAAAACCAAAACAGTAAAGTTAGCCTAATGTTTTTGCATAATGTGAAAGATGAAGATACGCCAAGTAAATAGATACCCAACATGTCACCTTTCAAAATTGCACGCGCTTGTGGAATGGCGCCAAACTTTGCTACTCAAAAATCCCCATAGGCGACATTTTAAAATTTTTTACTGGTTACATGTTTTGAGTTACAGAGGAGGTCTAGGGCCAAAATTATTGCTCTCGCTCTACCGATCGCAGCGATACCTCACATGTGTGGTTTGAACACCGTTTTCATATGTGGGCGGGACTTACATATGCGTTCGCTTTTGCATGCGAGCACGCAGGGACAGGGGCGCTTTAAAATTTTTTTATTTTTTTTTATTGCTCATTTTACTTTATTTATTTTAGTTTGATGCTTTTTTCCAAAAAAAAAAAAATTTTGACCACTTTTATTCCTATTACAAGGAATATAAACATCCTTGTAATAGGAATATGGCATGACAGGTCCTCTTTACAGTGAGATATGGGGTCAATAAGACCCCACATCTCACCTCTAGGCTGGGAAGCCTGAAATTAAAAAAAAAATAAAAAAACATCCTGTCTTCGATCGTAGCGGTGAGTCGGTAGAAGCGTGGGGGGGGGACATCTCCTCTCGCCTCCCGTAAGAACGATCAAGCAGTGGAACAGCCGCTATGATCATTCTCATGGTGTAGGGAATCGCCGGCTGAAAAAGCTGATATCTGAATGATGCCTGTAGCTGCAACCATCATTCAGATATCTCCGCACAAAGTCAAGGACGGTGTATGACGGCCGGCGAGCGGGAAGTGGTTAAAACGCTTTTTTTTTTTTAACACAAAGTTGTCCATTTATACAATATTTCTACCACATAACATGCACATACCAAAAATGACACCCCAAAATAGATTCCCCTGCTCCTTCTGAGTACGGCGATACCACATGTGTGAGACTTTCACAGCCTGGCCACATACAGAGGGCGAGTACAGCTGAGCATGGCTCAGCATGGCAGGGTATGGCAGGGTATTGCGGAGTATGGCGGGGTATTGCAGAGTATGGCGGGGTATTGCGGAGTATGGTGGGGTATTGCGGAGTATGGCGGGGTATTGCGGAGTATTGCGGGGCATGGCGGAGTATGGCGGGGCATGGCGAAGTATGGCGGGGGCATGGCGGAGTTTGGCGGGGGCATGGCAGAGTATGGCGGGGGCATGGCAGAGTATGGCGGGGGCATTGCAGAGTATGGCGGGGGCATTGCAGAGTATTGCACAGCATTGCAGAGTATTGTGGGGGCATTGCAGAGTATTGTGGGGGCATTGCAGAGTATTGCACAGCATTGCAGAGTATTGTGGGGGCATTGCAGAGTATTGTGGGGGTATTGAAGAGTATTGCACAGCATTGCAGAGTATTGTGGGGGCATTGCAGAGTATTGCACAGCATTGCAGAGTATTGTGGGGGCATTGCAGAGTATTGCACAGCATTGCAGAGTATTGTGGGGGCATTGCAGAGTATTGCACAGCATTGCAGAGTATTGTGGGGGCATTGCAGAGTATTGCACAGCATTGCAGAGTATTGTGGGGGCATTGCAGAGTATTGCACAGCATTACAGAGTATTGTGGGGGTATTGCAGAGTATTGCACAGCATCGCAGAGTATTGTGGGGGTATTGCAGAGCATTGCACAGCATTGCAGAGTATTGTGGGGGTATTGCAGAGCATTGCAGAGTATTGTGGGGGTATTGCAGAGTATTGCACAGCATTGCAGTGTAGTAGGGATGGCTGAGCATGGATGGCTGGATGTCTCTGTGCAGCGCTGTGGGCACTACACATACAGCCCACAGCGCTGCAGCCATCTATCCATCCCCCTCCCCGCTCACAGTGTACCGATCGGTACACGGGAGGGGAGGAGAGGAACCGGCGTCATCAGATGACGCCGGTCTGTTTACATGTGATCGCGCCGTCATTTGACGGCGCGATCACATGGTAAACGGCCGCGATCAGCGGCCATTTACCGGGATCCGTGATGCGCCGGGTCCTCTGGACCCGGCGGTCACGGATGTGTTCGGGTGCGCGCCCCAGGGGGCGCGCGAGACGGGAATTCTGGGAGGACGTCATAGTACGCCCTCCCAGAGTTATCCAACCGCCCTGCAGCCGTCATTCGGCTATGGGCCGGTTGGTAAGTGGTTAATAAATCTGCAAAAATGTCAACAATTCTGTGTTTTTCTGTCAATATGGAGTGCTGTGTGTACATTAATGAGGAAAAAATGAACTTAAATGATTTTAGCAAATGGCTGCAATATAACAAAGAGTGAAAAATTTAAGGGGGTCTGAATACTTTCCGTCCCCACTGTATGTTTTTACTGTACATTTGCCATTTGTTCAGCTCATTTTCACTGCATTATAAATGCAGTGAATATCACCAGCAAATATAACTGGATTTGAACTTGATGTACTCTATTATAATTATACTCCTTACTCTATGCATAAACAATAAGCAGAATATATAAACCAAAAATGTTTCAATCTTATTCAATGATATTCAATTAAACAGTTTGAATAGGTGAACGTGCAAGGTGTGGTAATCCATGAGGCAAGCAGAAAACATCTGCTATGTAATCTGTGTAAATGAAAATGTAATCTGTCTCTGGGTTACTGCACATTGGACACCACCATTAAAAGCTGTGTTTTTTAGTTATCGGCAATAAAGGTTATCTGGTTGGCACATTCAAAAATTACACCTATAACAATAACCTTAATAGCAGCTACTATTACAAATATAACAATACTAAAGGTAAGCCAAAAAACACACATATTTGTATTCAAGTGTATTAATATTGTTTGATGAAAGCTACACTATATGTAAAAATGTATTTTATATTTATTTTTTTGTACTGAAAAGACTGGATAGCAAACAATTCTGATGTGCCAAAAAAAATGCAGCAGCTTTATTTACTGGGTAGAATTCATCATCTAACAAGGAGGAAAAACAAAAGAGATTTGGACTGAATTTGATGATGGTTGAAATCTAAAGTATTCAAATACTGTAAAAATAGTGTATCATATCGGAAAATATTGTGTTTTCAAGCTTGAAGTATATCTAAAGCCAAAACTTTGTTCATTAATGGATAGTGTGGGAAAGACCTAAAACTCTTGTCAAGTTAGTTTTTGCCATCTGCCTACCATTTAATATACCTTGTTTTCATTTCTGCCCTGTTAAGGAAGTAAAAAGAAATCTTTCAAAAGTTTAAATACAACTCCCCATTTTACTGGTAGGTAGGTACCAATAGGTAGATTGCCCCTTCATTCCTGTTCTGCTGTTAATTTTTTTTTTTTTAATTTGTTCATCGCTTTCTGCCCTGGTGACTACGGTCACCAGGACAGATAAAATGGGTGGATCTCTCCAGCTGGGACACAGACAGCAATACAAATCTAACCTGACAAAACCTATATCCATTACTAAAATTAAAAAATGTTAGTTTTATAAACACTTTAATTTTACCCTACAGTACTAAACTAAGTAACAGTCCTATTTCTGCTTGTAGTAAAAAAAAAAAATTGTACCTTACTGTAATGTGTTTGGTTGATTTGTTTTTTTTGTTTTTTTATAGGATCAGACTATTTGGTTAGCCTTACTTAGGATAACACCCATGTTTCTGCTTCTCCACGCATATTTTGATATGTTTTTGATGCGTTGCAATGCATTTATCCTCCATTTTCATGCATTTTTTTGTTTTGGCCAATGGTAAGCTAATAAAGGTCTTTTACATAGGGACAAGAGAGCAAGAATGTCTGTATGCAGTATTCTCATTTAAAGAACCATATATTAGCATATCCATGAAAGTTGTTCGCAAAAAAAAAATCTAATTCATCTACAATTAATCCTGAATGATCTCAGAAGCATTTCAAACTGAAGTAAAAAGCACCCTGTATTTCCCCATTAAAGCTGGCAACACAAGCCCTTACAGTGATGTTATCACAATGTTCCATTATGATTGCTTTAGTTATACAATTACCCTCACACCATTAATGTTTAACTGCTTGACACAATTATTCTTACATAATTGTTTTCAGGATAAGTTTGCTCATATTTAAGTAGTTGTAAACCTCTGACATAAAATATGAACAAAGCATATCCCTCTATAGTGTGTACTTGTCTCAATCCAGAGCACTAAGTGTAATTTCTGTCCGCTGCCTTGTTCCTTCTAACAAGTCTTCTTGACACCAAGAAGTAAAAGGTTGACAGGGGAGGGGGCTCAAGCACACAGCCTGTTGACAGCCTTAGCTATGTTCCTGTGTGTTCAGCTCTCCTCACTCTCCTAACTTCAGCTCCCCCTGTTTTCTAAAACCTCAGACAAGCTGTCTAAATTATGGACTTTGCATAGCTATAGAGAAGAAGAGACTGCAGATACTGTAAACAGGTGCAACTTATGTAGAAGAATTTGTTTCATCTCTCTGTATCACCTTAGGCCAGTCACTACACTGGGTATATGTAAATAGACCTAGTTTCTACCGTTAGTAATATGCCTTCTGATATTGTGCCAACATTTTGTAATGCTGCAAAGAACAACCCAAGTAAAGTCAAGAACACAGTGCTGTTTCAGCACTTTGCTCATGCATAGAAATTATGTATTTTTTGTTCTTACTTAACAATATTATTGTCTTCAGAAGTTTGGGAGGAAAGCTAATATCTTTATCTAAGCTGTATGTCATTAACAGGGGTCAGGGGGACAGGTATAAAAGTGGGTCACCCTGGTGGATGACGTGGGCTCATCTGAGGTGCCGGGTCTAGGTACTAACCAGTGTTCACCAGAGCTCCTGATCATGAAGATGATTTTAGCTGCATGATAGTACCAGGTCACGGTCCTCAGGATTGCCCCACCAGGAGGTGAGCAAGCCGGGGCCCAGAAGCGAATATAGCAGTTAAGGATCAAACAGAAGCGTAGTCAGTAAACAAGCCAAAGGTCAGTAACAAGTAGTTGCAGGTTGGGATCAGGCAAGAGCGTAGTTGAGGAACAAGCCAAGGGTTGGTAACGAGTGGTAGCAAAGATTGGGTCGGCAGCAGGGAAGACAGAGTTTGTCTGGAGAGAGACATGGCTTAAATCAGGAAGTTCATGGGAGGAGCAAAGAGTTCAAAGTTCAGCAGAAGTCAAGGCACAAGGTAGGGTTGTCCAATGGATCAGACAGGGTGCTGTCCAGCATCTCAGGTAGCTCAGTGAGAAGAGTCATTGCCAGACACAGCAGAGGTCCCAGGTACAAGTTCAGGCCCTGACACTGTATGAGTTTATTAGAACAACGCATGGTGAGGTACTGAAGCTTATTAAATTAAAGAACAATGGTTGGTGATTCTCTTCACCAACCTATCTATACCTTTCTTCATCATTACTGAAAATAAGACCCTGTCAGTATTAAACCACTCAGTCTGAAATTGCTGGCTAATAAAAACTCTTGTAGGTTATGATTTAGCTTTTAAAGATTGTGAAATATGCAGTGTTATAGTGAACAAGAGAAAAGGTATAAGCTGTACTTTGTTTAACCTGCTGTGTATGTATATGTTTATACACTTTTAATAATTTTGTGTTTGAGAAGTGGTTAGACTAGTAACTTTATAAAGCAGTAATCTATTGGAACCTTTCACCAAGTTTTTCACAGGTCACAGGTCCATTTATCAACCACCTCTCTTTATTTTTTTTTATATTTTATAGTTCATAATGTGTGTCAATAAATATTCCCTTTTGTACCCTTTTTTAACAGCATCTTTCAAACAGAGTAGTATTGTTTGTGTTATGTGTCATCCCCAGTCTGCTTTTAAAATTTCTGTACATTTCTGTAATTTTATTGCCGAAAATATCCCATTTTAGGGTTTAAAAAAAACAGCCTTACAAAATTAAAAAAGTGGATGAGTTAAAGAAGGCTATAATTTACACACCCAAAACAAATATTTAATTTATGCAAATGAATAATTCAATAAAATGAATAAATACAATGAATAAAACAAATGAAGTCTTTACTGCCAAAACAGTTTGTTGGTATGTTTGAAGTGACATACTGTAGCAGTACAATCTAGTTAATGTCACAGTTTTAAAGGTTTGATATTAATGATTTATAAGGATTTTTTATTCAACCCCAGTGGGTTGAACAAAAAAGACTGTCAGCTCGGGTCGGAGCCGCTGTACTAACTATGCAAAGTTAGTATAGCGATCTCTTCTGCTGAGCTGTTGTGTTCTGAAAGGGGGACGGCCCCCCACCAGAACACTCCAATCAACACACTCCACCATTGGCTGAAAGCGCTGATCAGGAGTCGGTCAGCTGCTGGTTTTCCAGCATACTCGTCTGACAGAAGCCGGCCAAACAGCTGGCTTCTGTCGAACAGGGTGACATACACACGGGCCGAATTTCGGACATTTTTTCTTCACCGGCCGACGTCTCCCGACATTCGTCCCGTGTGAACGGGGTAGACTTGTGCACAATGGAAAATTTTGTTTAGTTTTGGTTCATTATCATTCGTAAAATACATAAATTCATTCTGTTATATTCGCTATGTTACGTTAATTTATTTTCGGATAATTTGTTATTATTCGGAGAATGTCGATATTCGTTATACTGAATCTCTAATCATGTCGAATTCATGCGTTATATCCGCATACTGGCAAAGTGCAGGAATGCACTTTGCCAGTAATCCAACCTCCAGCACAAAATTAATCAGCTGATTGGACTGTAAGATTTACTTTGAGTTGACCTTTTGTTTCATTAGATCTTTAACGAACTACCAAATCATGTCGAATTCATTCGTTATATCCGCTATAATTTCTTTCATATTAGTTGAAATAGAATATTTATGTATGTATATTGATTCATGATAATGATTTGTAGTTTGGAAAGTCATTTGTTTATTGAATCTATTAACACACACAATGACAATATCTCTTCTCCTCTGCTCAAATACAATACAACACCCTTCTCACTCAGTTCTCAGGAATGCTCTTTGCCAGTAATCCAACCTCCGGCACAAAATTAATCAGCTGATTGGACTGTAAGATTTACTTTGAGTTGACCTTTTGTTTCATTAGATCTTTAACGAATTACCGAATCATGTTAAATTCACTCATTATATTCGTTATAATTCTTATTATAGCGTATCTTTCGTATTAGTTGAAATTTATTATTTTTTTATGCAAAATGTGGCCGAATTTCGATTCGTTACAAAATGCATTGCACATGTCTAGTACGGGGCTTTAGAGATATTTGCTATTTCTAATTAATTAGCAATGCTAGCTGCCACTAATTTCTATTGTCACCTATCTTCTTTTAATGACTCAGAATAAGTTGGCTATTGTTGCACCTATAAATTATAGGCAGCATTTCCAGCATACAATGTTTCCAATGGTAAACAAAAAAAACATTAAATACATTCTGACCTGTCTGGTACTTAAAATATTTCAAGCCCCTTCCTACCAAATGGACCTTGTGTCGAGCTTCACAAAACAATTGTTTGTGCTTACAAAGCTGCCATCACCTAGTCTCTCTCTGCAAACCAATATCATCTGATTTTCCCAAGGTTTGAAAAAATAATGTAACACTAAATTAGCTCTCCTTGGAGTTTCAACACACATACTAAGTACCTGTTGGGAAACGTAAACACTTTTCATTTGCATCATAGTGAAAGTAAAGAGAAAGCTAATTCATAATATATTCTGTGTAGTCAGTTGCTGAGATTCCACTAAGATTCCTAGGAAATGTAAGGATATATGTAAATTAACTACTAAGCAACTATTAAACAAAAGTTATAGACATAAGGGCTATTCTAAACACGTCATGCATGTTTTGCATAGATGCAGTATAAAATAATTGGTATTAATGGAACTATTATTTAAACTACCTTGTATTTTACTTGAGTGGTCTTTTGTACAAAATCAGGCCTAAATGGAAAATAACATTTTCCTTATGAATGACAACTCTTAAATGGCTAGAAGCTTTTAAAAAGGTTATTGGTACAATGTTCATGTCAAGTTGGCAACATAAAATAATTGTTTTAGCTCATTAACTGCCTAGTTCTGATCTCATAGTTGGCCACATCGACAAATGGAATGAACTGTGTGCACTAAATGTGTACAGTGCAGGAATGAATAACAACAGAGAATTGCAATAGAAAAATAATTAAGTATAATTACTTTTTATTGCTGACAATATCATTGCAAGTGGTTGACTACAATAACTTTGACACATCTGATGAAAATTCTGTAAGCGTTTCTGCTGGTACTGCTCAGCTTAGATGAGACTTAGAACTATGGAATGTCTCTGGAGCTTGTATATTTTATGTCAAGTAGTGTTATAATTCCCTATGAGCAGGGTAATGAAATTTTCCAATGTAATGTAGATTCCAATTGAAATTCAGAATAGGAAATGGAAATGATGCTGCTGAGGCTGTATTCCTCATTCATTGCAATTGATTTGTCACTCTGACTTTCATGTACAAGTATCCCAATTTACCCTTATGTGTCCCTTCACAGCTCATGCTATAACAGTAGCTGGTCCCAGAGATGAAGAAAACTCCAGATAATTTACTTGTTGCAGCTTCTTTTTAGAAGGCCATGGAAATATAGAGTAAAATCTTACTTACTACTGCTCCTCTGGTTACTCTTATAATATGAGTACGGGTTTTATTTTTTATCTAAATCATTGTGATGAAAAACACATATCAAGTCTTATTCTTTGAAAGCTGCTGAATAATTTAAATCTGAGAAAGTTATTCTCAATATCTCCAAATAACAATTGTATTATTCCATTATACAATGCCTCTGGATAGATATGGGTGCACAGATGTTCCAGATATTTTAACCACTATCAACAGTCTAAGTAAAAAAACAAAAACAAAACATAGCTGATAGAGAGGGGGAAGCAATGCAATTCAATACTCAATAGTTAAACATAAATATGTAAATATCTATACCACAAAGACCAGAAGTAAAGGGTGCATGTAGTCTCTGAAAATATATATGCTTTAAGGAGAAATAGCATTTAAGTATGAAAAATTTAGAGGGATACTATATTAACACACTTGAAGACAAGTATGTTAAACCCCCTTCCTGCAAGGCCATTTTTTCTGTTTTCAGCACTGTTATGCCCCGTACACACGATCGGACATTGATGGGACATTCTGACAACAAAATCCATGGATTTTTTCCGACGGATGTTGGCTCAAACTTGTTTTGCATACACACGGTCGCACAAAGTTGTCGGAATTTCCGATCGCCAAGAAGGCGGTGACGTACACCACGTACGACGAGACTAGAAAAGGCCAGTTCAGAACCAAGCGCGGCACCCTTTGGGCTCCTTTTGCTAATCTCGTGTTAGTAAAAGTTTGGTGAGAGACGATTATAGCTTTTTCAGACTCGTGGTTCTCAGATCGTTTTCTGCTGTTCAGTTTGTGCTTGTGGGTTTGTATCTGCTCTTCAGTGCGTGCAGCGAGTACCATTGACTTGTCATTGTGTTCTTGTTCATTTGTTACTGTTTTTCAGGTCGCTCTTCACAGGCCTTGCTGTTCTTCAGTGCGTTCTGTTATTACGTTCTGAGCAGCTGACCGTTTTCTAGCCATGTTGCGTATACGTACTCCTCGCAGAGTTCGTGCTGTGCGGGGGCTTGGTGTTGGGGTCCTGACCTTCACACAAGTCCAGTCCATGAACAGGGTGGGGAGGAGTTCATGGACCAAGAATTGGTTGCTTCAGCGTGACCACTTCTGTCATATGCCTTTGCTCCGTGAGATCCGTGAGAATAATCCTGATGATTTCAGGAACTTTCTCCGGATGACAGACCCCTTATTTCACCGTTTGTTGGCTTTGCTGACCCCTTAGATTAGCAGGCAGGATACCTGCATGAGGCAAGCCATCACTCCGGAGCAGAGGCTCGTCACCACCCTGCGGTACTTGGCAACAGGGAGAAGCCTGCAGGACTTGAAGTTCTCGACAGGCATCTCCCCCCAGGCTCTGGGAATCATTATCCCAGAGACCTGTTCTGCCATCATACAGGTCCTGCAGAAGGAGTATAATAAGGTAAGATTTTTATCCTTTAATATCACATTTTATTGTATTGAATGTTTGCTAATATATTTTATTTCTTTCCTCATTCCCTAATTACCATGATTGTAATATGCTGTGAATGTCCCCTTTGTCCTCATGCATGCTGGATTTTTATGTAATTATTATTTTGCTCCTTCATACATATTTGCCTTCACTTACCTCCCCAGCATGGTCTCCTGGCCCTATATTCACCTCATGTAGTCACTTAACAATGTATTTTGTCAGCTTCATAGTAGTGCTTTACCCCAAACACCCTCTAAAATTTAAGGAAATGTGATTGGTGCTTAAAATGCATGCCGAGTTCCAGAGGCTTTTTTTGGGGTCCCCAAATCATTTGGAACCCTCCCCCCCAACTGCTAAGTCAGCTGATACCAATTCTCTAGCTATCCTCAATCATCTATCTGCTGACTTTGCCAAACCCATACACACGATACCCATCTCTTTAGTGGTCAGATTTATGGATGAATTCCCCAAAGCATGTAGTGCAAGGGCCTGCCTGAATACTTTCAAAGGTACTGTTTCAAGTTTTTGTATACTATTATTATCTTGCTAGCTAATAGCAGAATGTCCAAATGTGCTAAAATGTGTACAGTGTGTATTTATATCTTTGTATTATGACATTTCTTACCTGTCCAGTGGGCTGTCAATAGTGTAACTAAGGAGGGGCTGGCCAAAGTAATACCCATTATTTGGGCATTCATCTCTCAATGAAGTGGAGAGGGTTACCTGTCCCAGAGTTCCCCCCCTATAATGTTAGAAATGGCCCAGGAGAGGGGAGGGGAGGGAGAATCTGATAGTTGGACCTTATACTTTGGTTTTTAAAAATTTACCTCTAATAAATGTTATCTTGATGTTGGCCAACAATGTTTGTGTCTAATCTGCTTTCCCTGTTTATGTGCACAAAGACTCATTTTTTTTTTGGTTTTGACTCCACAGTTTCCTTCTACGCCACAGGAATGGCAGACTGTGGCCTCCCACTTTGCCGAGCGGTGGGACTTTCCTAACTGCGGAGGGGCAATTGATGGGAAACAAATCCACATCATCCCACCACCCAACTCGGGGTTGTACTATTATAATTATAAGGGGTTCAATAGTATTGTGATGTTGGCGGTGGTGTCGGCTACTTATGAATTTATGTATGTGGACGTGGGGAAGAATGGCCGGATGTCCGATGGTGGAGTCATCGCCCAGACGGAGTTCTACAGGCGTCTCCAGAATGGCAGATTGGACTTGCCACCTCCAGAAGACAATGTGGAAGGACTCCCATTCGTCTTCGTTGCTGATGAAGCTTTTGCGCTGGGGGACCATCTTATGCGGCCATTCCCTATGAGGACCCTCACCCCGGACCAGAGGGTTTTTAATTACCGGCTGGCCAGAGCCAGAAGAGTGGTGGAGAACACGTTTGGAATCATGGCCAGCGGGTTCCGCCTATTTCTTACACCCATACATATGGCAGAGTACAAACTGAATCACATCATCCTGGCGTGCTGTGTTCTGCACAACTTTTTACGGCAACATTCTGCCAACTATGCTGGCTCAGTTGGGCCTGAGGCCGGAATTCAACATGAATCAACCCTGACGGCGCTTGAAAGTGGCCGTCCTGGCTTACCCCCCCCTGAGTGTCCGTGATGTCTGGCTAAGATACCTTGAATTCTTTGCGGGTAGGGGGGCTATCAATATTCCAGACAATGTGTAAAACCTTTTTAAAATAAGAAAAAAAAGAACTCAAATCTTTGGTGACATTTACTGCTTGTGTTTTTTTTAGCTGACCCTGACAGAAATGTGGTGGGTGTTATTTACTAAAGGCAAAGGCACTTTGCACTACAAGTGCACTTGAAACTGCACTGAAACTGCACTTGTAGTGCAAAGTGTATTTTCCCTTAGGAAATAACCCCCATTGTCACAGAAAACACCAATTAGAGCACCACAAAGTGTTGGAGCGTAGAGACAATAATCCACACAATCTTGATTAAGAATCTTTTTAATAACAGGACAATCACATGTGCATTTCCAAAAGGTTTTTAAAACAAACCAACATGTTTGTTGTTTAACAATTTTTGGGGTCACATTAGAAAAAGTAGAAATGTCCATTTAAGATAAAACAGGCATGTGTAAAACCAACAAGAAATACACAATTTTAGAACTTACAAAGTTCACATTTGGTAGAACTTGAAGGCAATATCAGACATGAGTATTTACAAACTGTGTTTGATATTGCGTTCAGATGGGGTGAAGTCACCCCAGGAAAAGCCAAATTTGGAAGATGCACACAAATTTCCAAATGTCAACATGTGCTAGGGGGATCAAGGGTCGTGTTTTGGGGGTGCAACCCCTTCCTCACAGCTACTTTATTATTGAGGAAGGGGTTGCACCCCCAAAACACGTCCATTAATCTCCCGTGATGGCAGATAGCACATGTTGACACACTGTGTGCCTCTTCCAAATTTGGCTTTGCTACAAATTGACATAAAAAATACAAAAAAATTTGGCACAACAAAAACCCAAGGCATTTTGAGGGGTTTTAAACTCTCCCTAAAACATCAATGATGTTCTTCATTTTTTGCTGAACATCATTGATGCTTTTCACGATGTTTTCCAAGTTCCTATTACACCCCATGATCTCCCCGATCAGGATCTGGGCACTTTCACTGGTGAAAGGATCTGGATCCACAACATCACGATCCCCTAAAAAAGATAGAAACAAAAAAACACCATGTATTATAAATATGGGGGCATCCATCTCTTACCTGAGCCTGTGGTCGCAGACACTCACCTATTGTGGTGACTAGTTCCACCACGTCTTCCTCCTCCTGCTCTGCTGGTCTTCGGTGGATTTCCCCTTCTTCCAGAGGTGGGGGGTCTGTGGTCTCCTCGGATGAGGGGTGTCCTCCGAGTCTTTTCTCCCCTATGTCAAAAAAAATAGATATACTTAGCACACAGATATTTGATGGCAGAAATAGGAATATGAAACATTGTTTGGAAGTGGGGTACAATTGTCTGTTTTGGCAGAGTTCCAAGATGTGGCATTTTTCTTGTCCTTTGTCAAGCTTGAATACTTACCTGTCTTGTACAAGCTTCACAGATGGAGACACCCCTATAGTATACACTGGAGCACCTGTGTGGCCCCCTAATAAAAAGGGTGTTCTTGTGTTCCACACTAGTGCTCCAGCGTCCAGATGTGTAAACTGCTGCTGAGTGTCCTCTCCTTACACAGAATGTAGTTGGCATTTCATTCTAGTAACAAACCCATCTACACAACCCAATTCTTTTCACACAAGTAGGCCCTAAAAAATGCTGGCAAATGCATATGGCCAAACGAACTATGTTTGATACGAACGAATAATGTGCCCATGAACATGAAAGTTGCCTTTTGAAACGGGATAACAGTTAATAAAAGCACATGGAGCAGCATGAACATAATAAACATAAAGAATAGGAACACAGCACAACTACTTACTTTTTTGCAGCACTCTCCGGGTCTTTCTGTATTGCTCGTGCTCTCTTAATTTTAGGTCCGACCACCGCTTTCTGAGCTGATCTTTCGATTGTCGTTCCCCGAAATTCCTGTGCAGACTCTTGACCACTTTCGCCATGATCTTGGCCTTTCGGACATTGGGGTTGGGGTAAGGTCACTACTTCCCGTCATAGTCGGCCTTCTTCAGGATGTTCACCATCTCCAACATCTCCCCAAAGGACATATTTGATGCCTTAAATCGTCTTTTCCGGGATCGGGACGTTTCAGGCTTTGGGCTTTCCTCCTACTCCTCCTCATTGCTGTAATTAGCACGCACCTGCTCTGACTCCGCCATGTGCTCTTCCCCACTGCGCAGAACGAGAAGGGGTGGGGAAGAGACTAGAAAGAACGTCAGGGGCGGGCGGAGTTACACGCATGTGCAGTGTCTATAAAGCGTAACACGCGTGCGTAGTACGTACGATCTGTGAGCGGAGGAATGAGTATCGGAGGCGCCGATCATGAAAACGAAGGTAAGATCTAAACTTGGGCCTATCCTGCTTCTAAATTGAGGCCTATATTGTAACTCTATTAGGAGAGTTTTGCCTGACATTAGTGTTTGTCTTGTGTTGTGTCTTGTAGAGAAAATGGATGGCTTCAATGACCACAATTTCCTCCCCCTGTTCATAGACAAATACAGGGAGCTGCCCTGTCTGTGGCAGGTGAGACATCCACATTACAATAATAAACAAAAGAGGCAGGCAGCGCTGGAGAAACTGCTGGAGTTGGTGAAGCCGGTGGTCCCCACGGCAACCATCCCCTATTTAAAAACAAAATTGGTGGCCTGAGGAGCACTTATCTTAGGGAGCGCAAGAAGGTCATGGATTCCCAGAGATCCGGAGCAGGAGCAGATGGCATTTATGTCCCCAGGCTGTGGTACTATGAGAGACTGCAATTTCTGTCAGACCAGACTGGAGTCAGGGAATCCCTCTCCACTCTTCCTTCCACTCTTCCTTCCATCCCAGCTGAGGCTTCCGATGTCCAACCTGGGACTTCCAGCCAGGAAGAAGTGGAGGAGCCCAGCTTGAGCCAGGTATAACATTCTTCTACAGATTTCTTGTCAATAAATAAATGATGTTTACTAGATGTTATTATTGATCACTAATTGCTGATTTCATAAAGTGTTTTACATATCAATAGAGAGTAGTGGGCACCAAAACTTCGGACAAGAAAGAAAAATGCTGGGCTCAGAATGATAGTCTGTTATATTTGTTAACATTCAATTTGCAACAGTCATGAGATGAAAATTGTGTGTGATTGATGAAGAAAAAACTAAAACTATGTCCCTTTTTCATACACAGGAAGACCTCAGCCAGGAGGAGGCTGTGGAATGTTGCACACAGGAGGAGGCTGTGGAATGTGGCAGCCAGGAGGAGGCGGGGGTTAGTGGCAGCCAGGAGGAGGCGGGGCTAAGTGGCAGCCAGGAGAAGCCTGGGACCAGTCGCAGCCTGACAGAATCGCAGGTTCCTTCCCTCCGCCTTCCATACAAAAGACAGAGGAAGGGGACTCACATGCAGGATTCAGCGCTCAGGCTCATTCAGGAGGCTTCTGCGTCCCTCAGAGCCTTACCCACTCCTGAAGAGGCCTTTGCCTGCATGGCTGCCACCAAACTGAAGGGCATGAGGGAAGGTCAACGCCTCATGTGTGAGAAACTTCTTTATAAAGTCCTAACTAAGGGGGTGAGTGAGCTGTTCCGTCTCAGGATTTCTTCTGAGCATGTGTGGCACTTTGTGCGTCGGAACTGGCCACACACGGTCGGAATTGACGCGATCGGATTTTGTTGTTGGAAAATTTTGTAGCCTGCTCTCAAACTTTGTGTGTCGGAAAATCCGATGGAAAAAGTCCGATGGAGCCCACACACGGTCGGAATGTCCGACAACATGCTCCGATCAGACATTTTCCATCAGAAAGTCCGACCGTGTGTACGGGGCATTACACTTTGAATGATACTCAGTGATGCATTACTGTACCCAAATTAATACTATATTTTTTGAGACAGATAGAACTTTCTTTTGGTGGTATTTAATCGTGACTGGGTTTTTGAATACTGTGTTTTTGAATTTATATATACACTATATTACCAAAAGTATTGGGACGCATACCTTTACATGCACATGAACTTTAATGGCATCCCAGTCTTAGCCTGTAGGGTTCAATATTGAGTTGGCCCACCCTTTGCATCTATAACAACTTCAACTTTTCTGGGAAGGCTGTCCACAAGGTTTAGGAGTGTGTCTAGGGGAATGTTTGACCATTCTTCCAGGAGTGCATTTGTGAGGTCAGGCAATGATGTTGGATGAGAAGGCCTGGCTCACAGTCTCCGCTCGAATTCATCCCAAAGGTGTTCTATCGGGTTGAGGTCAGGACTCTGTGCAGGACAGTCAAGTTCCTCCACCCCAAACTCACTCATCCATGTCTTTATGGACCTTGCTTTGTGCGCTGGTCCAAATCATTTGGTGAGGGGGGATTATGGTGTGGGGTTGTTTTTCAGGGGTTGGGCTTGGCCCCTTAGTTCCAATGAAGGGAACTCTTAAGGCATCAGCATACTAAGACATCTTGGACAATTTCATGCTCCCAACTTTGTGGGAACAGTTTGGGGATGGCCCCTTCCTGTTCCAACATGACTGTGCACCAGTGCACAAAGCAAGATCCATAAAGACATGGATGCGTGAGTTTGGGGTGGAGGAACTTGACAGGTCTGCATAAAGTCCTGGCCTCAACCCAATAGAACACCTTTTGGATGAATTAGAGTGGAGACTGTGAGCCAGGCCTTCTTGTTCAACATCAGCACCTGACCTCACAAATACGCTTCTGGAAGAATGGTCAAACATTCCCATAGACACACTCCTAAACCTTGTAGACAGCCTTCCCAGAAGAGTTGAAGCTGTTATAGCTGCAAAAGGTGGACCAACACAATATTGAATCCTATGAATTAAGACTGGGATGCCTTTAAAGTTAATGTGCGTGTAAAGGCAGAAGTCCCAATACTTGATAATATAGTGTTATATTATATATATATATATAGTGTTATATATATATATATATATATATACACACACACACACACATTATCTCACAAAAGTGAGTACACCCCTCATATTTTTGTCAATATTTTATTATATCTTTTCATGTGACAACACTGAAGAAATGACACTTGTCTACAATGTAAGAGTGTACAGCTTGTATAACAGTGTAAATTTGCTGTAAAAATAACAACAAAAACCCATTAATGTCTAAACCGCTGGCAACAAGTACACCCCTAAGTGAAAATGTTCAAATTGGGCCCAAAGTGTCAATATTTTGTGTGGCCACCACTATTTTCCAGCACTGCCTCAACCCTGTTGGGCATGGAGTTCACCAGAGCTTCACAGGTTGCCAATGGAGTCCTCTTCCACTCCTCCATGACAACATCACAGAGCTGGTGGATGTTAGAGATCTCCACCTTCCATTTGAGGATGCCCCACAGATGCTTAATAGGGTTTAGGTCTGGAGACATGCTTGGTCAGTCCAGCACCTTTACCCACAGCTTCTTTAGCAAGGCAGTGGTTATCCTGGAGGTGTGTTTGGGGTCATTATCATGTTGGAATACTGCCCTGTGGCCCAGTCTCCAAAGGGAGGGCCTCATGCTCTGCTGCAGCATGTCACAGTACATATTGACATTCATGGTTTTCTCAATGAACTGTAGCTCCCCAGTGCCGGCAGTAATCATGCAGCCCCAGACCATGACACTCCCACCATGCTTGACTTTAGGCAAGACACAATTGTCTTTTTACTCCTCACATGGTTGCCACCACACATGCTTGACACCATCTGAACCAAATAAGTTTATCTTGGTCTCATCAAACCACAGGTCATGGTTCCAGTAATCCATGTCCTTGGTCTGCTTGTCTTCAGTAAACAGTTTGCAGACTTTCTTGTGCATCTTCCTTTTGGGATGACAGCCATGCAGACCAATATGATGCAGTGTGCGGCATATGGTCTGAGGCTAACCCCCACCTCTTTAACCTCTGCAGCAATGCTGGCAGCACTCATATGACTATTTCCCGAAGACGACCTCTGGATATGACACTGAGCACATGAACTCAACTTGTTTGGTCGACCATGGCGAGGCCTGTTTTGAGTGAAACCTGTCCTGCTAAACCGCTGTATGGACTTGGTCAGTGTGCTGCAGCTCAGTTTCAGGGTTTGGCAATCTTCTTATACCCTAGGCCAGTGATGGCGAACCTTGGCACCCCAAGATTTTTGGAATTACATTTCCTATGATGTTCAACTACACTGCAGAGTGCATGAGCATCATGGGGAAATGTAGTTCCAAAACATCTGGGGTTCACCATCATTGCCCTAGGCCATCTTTATGTAGAGCAAGAATTCTTTTTTTCAGATTCTCAGAGAGTTCTTTGCCATGAGGTGCCATGTTGAACTTCCAGTGACCAGTATGAGAGAGTGAAAGCGATAACACCAATTTTAACACACCTGCTCCCCATTAACACCTGAGACCTTGTAACTCTAATGAGTCACATGGCACTGGGGAGGGAAAATGGCTAATTGGGCCCAATTTGGACATTTTCACTTAGGGGTGTGCTGACTTTTGTTGCCAGCGGTTTAGACATTATTGGCTATGGGTTGAGTTATTTTAAGGGGACGGCAAATTTACACTGTTATACAAGTTGTACACTCACTATTTTACATTGTAGCAAAGTGTAAAGATATAATAAAACATGTACAAAAATGTGAGGGGTGTTTTGTGAGATATATATATATATATATATATACACACACCATACATTTTGAAAAAATATACTGTATATTTTTCTTGGTTTCTGTTATAAAGCTTGCAAATAAATAATCCTTCTTCATAAATGTAAGCCAAGGTGTATTCTGCTACATTTTTTGGTGAAGAAATAGAACAAAACAAAATCAGTGTAAATTATTTAGTCTGTGTGAAAATCTATAGAGTCTACAAACCATGATATATATTTTTTAATTGATCAATCCTGATGTTCTGGTTGTATGTCTCATTTCTTGACACCCCAAAATGCCAGGAATGGATAATAGAAATACCTCCAAAATTACCCATTTTTGGAAAGTTAGCTCTCTAAAGGTATTTAGTAAGAGGCTTTGTAAGCAAAGCATAGGTATACTTACAATTACACCACAAAACATTCTTGTACTCATCCTATGAGCATGTGTGAGACTTTCACAGTCTAGGGGCATAGAGGGGCCCAAAATCCAAAGAGCACCATCAGGCTTTCTAGAGGCATGAATTGCGTATCTAATTTCCTGACTACCTACCACATTTTTGGGGGCCCTGGATTAGTCCAGGCAGCAGACAGAAATGGGTCAATTAACAGGCCATGGTTAGCTCAGGTAGAAGGCAGAGTCATAGTCAGTATGCAGGCAAAAGATCTTCAATGACTGTGCGAAGTTACTGGATATTGGCAGGAACTGGAACACGCTGTCGTATACGCTGATCCAGAGCATCCCAAACATGCTCAATGGGTGGCATGTCCGGTGAGTATGCTGGCCATGCAAGAACTGAGATGTTTTCAGCTTACAGATCCTTGCAACATGGGGCTGTGCATTATCATGCTGCAACATGAGGTGATGGTCGTGGATGAATGGCACAACAATGGGCCTCAGGATCTCATCACAGTATCTCTGTGCATTCAAAATGCCATCAATAAAATGCACCTGTGTTCATTGTCCATAGCAAATGCCTGCCCATACCATAACCCCCCGCCACCATGGGCCACTCGATCCACAACGTTGACATCAGCAAACTCACCCACACAATGCCATACACGCTGTCTGCCATCTGCCCTATTTAGTGAAAATCAGGATTCATCCGTGAAAAGAACACCTCTCCAAAGTGCCAGAAGCTATCGAATGTGAGCATTTGCCCACTCAATTGGTTACAACGATGAATTGCAGTCAGGTCGAGATCCCAATGAGGGCAACAAGCATGCCGATGAACTTCCCTGAGATGCTTTCTGACAGTTTGTGCAGAAATTCTTTGGTTATGCAAACCGATTGTTGCAGCAGCTGTCCGGGTGGCTGATCTCAGATGATCTTGGAGGTGAAGATGCTGTATGTGGAGGTCCTGGGCTGGTTTGGTTACACCTGGTCTGCAGTTTTGAGGCCGGTTGGATGTACTACCAAATTCTCTGAAACGCCTTTGGAGACAGCTTATGTTAGAGAAATTAACATTCAATTCAAGGGCAACAGCTCTGGTGGACATTCCTGCAGTCAACATGCCAATTGCACACTCCCTCAAAACTTGTGACATCTGGCATTGTGCTATGTGATAAAACGGCACATTTTAGAGTGGCCTTTTATTGTGGCCAGCCTAAGACACACCTGTGCAATAACCATGCTGTCTAATCAGCATCTTGATATGTCACACCTGTGAGGTGAATGGATTATCTTGGCAAAGGAGAAGTGCTCACTAACAGATTTAGACAGATTTGTGAACAATATTTGAGAGAAATATTCCTTTTGTGTACATAGAAAAAGTCGTAGATCTTTAAGTTTAGCTCATAATAAATAAGAGAAAACACAAAAGTGTTGCCTTTATAATTTTGCTCAGTGTATATAGGGATGAGCCGAACACCCCTGGTTTGTGCCAACACGTGAACAACATTAAAGTCTATGGTACACGAATGTGAAAAATCAAAAGTGCTAATTTTAAAGGCTTATATGCAAGTTATTGCCATAAAAAGTGTTTGGGAACCCGGGTCCTGCCCCAAGGGAAATGTATCAATGCAAAAGAAAAGTTTTAAAAACTGATGTTTTTTCGGGGGCAGTGATTTTAATAATGCTTAAAGTGAAACAATAAAAATGAAATATTCCTTTAAATATCGAGCCTGGGGGGTGTCCTTAGTATGACTGTAAAGTAGCGCATCTTTCCCATGTTTATAAAAGTGCTACAGCAAAATTACACTTCTAAAAGAAAAAATTTCATTCAAAACTGCTTGCGGATGTCCCCCCAAAATCCATACCAGGCCCTTCAGGTCTGGTATGGATATTAAGGGGAACCCCGCACCCACATTTAAAAAAAAATGTTACCAGAACACTGTAAGCCCTCACAGTTACTCTTGTTGGGTGCAGGAACGAGCCCTATTTTGAAATATTATATCAAAAATTTTAATTACAGGATGAGGAGGATGAGTATGGCTTTGTTATCCACTCCATCAACTCTTCTGCATGTTGTGGCTCAATAACATGGCTAGCAGCAGCACGACAACTACTGTGACTGTAGACGCAGAGGCTGCTTGCCCTCTTTTAGTGGCCTGTGAGCGTCTGCCTCTCCTTGGTGGCCTTCCAGACACGATGTATTTTTTGTTTTGCAACACCACGCTACACTGTATTAGATACTGTGTACACTGCCTGAAGTGTATTAGAAAGTGTACAACGGCTACACTGTATTGTATACTGTGTACACTGCCTGAAGTGTATTAGAAACAGTACACCACCGAATGCACTGTAGATATAGGCTACACTGAATACAGAGTATATATATATATATACTAGACTGTATATATATTGTCAAGTTCGGGGAGCTAGCTAGATCGCAGGACACAGGCTTTGCAATCAAAAGAATGTTTATTTAACTTAAACAGCTTCACAGCAGCAAAAACAACAGAATGTAATTTCAGTCTCACCGACTTGAAGAGTCCAGAAGTGCTATCGCAGTTAAACAGTCCTACCTCACAGGTACCTTCCCCTGCCAGGAGGCTTCCAGGTAGGGATGAGCCAAACATCCCCCCATTCGGTTCGCATCCAGAACATGCGAACAGGCAAAAACTTTGTTCGAACATGCGAACACCGTTTGGCAGCCATAAATGCCCACGCCATGGCACTACCACCACCATGCTTCACTGATGAGGTGGTATGCTTTGGATCATGAGCAGTACCTTTCCTTATCCATACTCTTCTCTTCCCATTACTCGGGTACAAGTTGATCTTGGTCTCATCTGTTCATAGGATGTTGTTCCAGAACTGTGAAGGTTTTTCTAGATGTTGTTTGGCAAACTCTAATCTGGCCTTCCTGTTTTATGGTTTACATGTTGTGGTGAGCCCACTGTATTCACTCTGGTGAAGTCTTCTCTTGATTGTTGACTTTGACACACATACACCTACCTCCTGGAGAGTGTTCTTGATCTGGCCAACTGTTGTGAAGGGTGTTTTCTTCACCAGGAAAGAATTCTTCGGTCATCCACAACAGTTGTTTTCTGTGGTCTTCCGCGCCTTTTGGTGTTGCTGAGCCCCTCTCTCTCTCTCTCTCTCTCTCTCTATATATATATATATATATATATATATATATATATATACATACATATACATACATACATACATACATATATATATACATTTTAATAATCAGGGGATGTAGCACCTCGGGACCATGTGCAACAGCTGGTTATCTTAAACATAAAAGTGTTTATTTTTCTTGAAGCAAACACAAAAGAGCTTTCAGCAGCAAAACAAACTTCAGAAAATGCAGCACAAAAAGTCAGCTTATCTTCAGCACAAATCAAACTATTAAATAAGCAAAAGTCCAGGAAGGTTTTTACCAGCAAGGTTAGCAGCATCCAGCTTCAGGTGTTTTGTAACACACGTGTAACACAGAGCCAGATCTCCTCTCCATTTTTACACACACCACACCTAATACTAGGAGCTTCCTGTTTTATGTGCTGCTTCCTGGAGGCTGCTTAACCCGGCAGGGACTGGAGTCCCGTAGTCAGAAGTGGAGGTTCTTTTCCCACCTGAATGTCACTCCAAACCTCCAAAGTTCAGTGTCCCAAATATGTCTCCGCTAAAACCGAGAGGACTGCAAGTCAGTCCTCTCCTTTACATGACTACCCTGGAATTCCTCACCCATCAAGGGTGAGACCACTTAATACACACACATTTCCCTTGAAGGGACCATACCCAAATATTAGTGCCACATAGCACCTGATCAGGATCCATCCTTGGCGTCCTGTACAATTTATATATTATATATATACAGTATCTCACAAAAGTGAGTACACCCCTCACATATTTGTAAATAGTTTATTATAACTTTTCATGTGACAACACTGAAGAAATGACACTTTGCTACAATGTAAAGTAGTACTCACTTTTGTTGCCAGTGGTTTAGACATTAATGGCAGTGTGTTGAGTTATTTTGAGGGGGCAGCAAATTTACATTGTTATACAAGCTGTACACTCACTACTTTACATTGTAGCAAAGTGCCAATTCTTCAGTGTTTTCACATGAAAAGATATAATATAAATTTTACAAAAATGCGAGGAGTGTACTCACTTTTGCGAGATACTGTATATATATAACTTTTTTTTTTGTTTTTAGTCTAGGGTAAGGTGAGAAAGGTTTTCAAACTCAGAAACAATGATAGACTTCAATTCAAACAGTGAGTCTTAAAAATATTTGAGATTTCTGAAAATGAATCAATGGACAGGTTATATTGCGCCACTATTAAATTGAATAATTCTTCTGTGAAAAACAAATCATTTGGTGATATTAGGATTGGAGTGGTTTGCAATCAGAAACACTGCTCTTGATTGGGACTGGTCTGATGACACTATGACTGGTGTAGCTAGCATTTAGGAACACTGTTGTTGGTTTACACTGGTCTTGATACACTGGGACTGGTGTTGTTAGTAATCATGGACACTGTTGCTGGCGATGCTGAAAGTTTAAAATATGCTGCTGGTAATCACAGTTAGTAACACAGCCAACAAGTGTATAAGAGGAAACATTGCGATAGCTGCAAAATGCAGCCTTTGTTTACATTTGTGATTGGCTAAAACAATCACAAGTTACAGGGCCCCTTTTATTCGCTCTTCAACCTCACTGGCTCTAATCACTTGCTTCGAAAAAAAGAAAAAACCCCATTGGAATCCATGCGTCGGCACCCCTGCTCCCCGTATGGAAGGCCCACCACTGCATCTGACTGTTTTAATATAACCACGGCCTTATGGCAAGTGGTTAAAGTGTTACTACATCAAGGACCCTGCATTCACTATATCTGGCCTCCCACAGTACACAGGACATGGAAATGCAATTATGTTATTAAATAGAGACTGCTAAATATCTTTTCTCATCAGCAGTTGGATGAATCTTGTGGCTTCCATCAGTGTCCAGCAAAGCACTGGTTAAAGCTTGTAGGAGGAGTTTTCTGTCTATCCTATGAGACTGCAAGACTCCTGACCCTCTGTCTGGACAGTGCTGATTGGCCCTCTGCTGATCACATACACTCTCCCAAGAAAAAAAAATAACCTCTCTAGTAATACCAAACTGAGCATGTGCAGCCTGACTCCATAGACTCTGTGTTACCAGGAAATTATCAGGGGACAGTGGAAGGACGGGAGGATCAGAGAAGCCAGGATCAAACAGCCTTTTTACACAATGCAGAGGGTTAACTTCTTAAGTTACACAGTAAGTATAACAAGCATGTTTTACTGCGTATACAGATTAATTTTACTGTTGTGGGTTTAGTAACACTTTAAGTTTTGATTGTTTGTGTCTTGTCCATCTCTGTTTTGCATGTGCTCTGCTATGTGTTAATGAACTGTACACAAGGGTGTGAAACAAAAGCAATATTATTTCTGTACAAGTTATTTATTTTGATGACTGAATTGTTATCACTTTGGAAAGATATATACTTGCCCTCTTGGTACTACTGGTGCATTAATGACTTTCAGTTGATTGGTGGTATAACTAACAAAGAGATTCATTAATTTTCTAGAGGAGTTTGCATGATTAGATTTTACTTATTTACTTTTTTGGCAGTCTTTGTTTATGGTATTCTGAAATGTTGTGTATATTTTTCTATTGGATAAAAATGCATCCCAGTAAAAGTGTAACAATTGTAAGTAAAATACAGTATAACCAATATATTGAACTGTTATAAATGTGTTTATTTCAATTCTTGAAAATGTTAGCATAAATAAACATTCATTTTTCTTATGGCCAGGGAGCTAAAGTCCAGCAGATACAGACAGTCACAAGCTTCAGTAGCTGAGGCATCCCTGCCAGCTATATTAAGCTGTCAACCAGGAATTCCTTACTGATAGGTGAATGTAAACAAATGGGTGGGGATAGTATAAAAAATAAGGTCCACAAAAATCTTTACCAGACACTTATCCAAGCCTGGCAGGTCAGGAAAAAGGGGGCACATCACATGCCCTCAATATGGGGAGAGTAACTTGTCGGGGGGACCCTCCTGGTAAAGTAGTTTGTTAGCCCAATGATTGTGGGTATCTACTGGTGGGGCTTATCAGAATCCAGAAGTCCCCTTTAGAAAAAAAGGGGCCTCCAGTTAATACCCCGATGTGAATGAGTAATGGGTACATAATACCCCTACTCTTTCCTGAAAAAAATAATGTAAACAGTAAATAAAGACACATACTTTGTACTGAGTTCTTTATTCCAGAAAAATGAAAAATGATTATATGAACAGCCATGAGTAACTTGTTTTGTAAGCACTGAATCCTACTTGCCAGTCTATCTGCAGTTTCTACCCAGATCCTTATCCAGCACCAATGATTCCCTGTTCAAGATACTTTCCATGATTCCCTGTTCAAGATGCTACCTACAGACAGGTGTCTTTACGTAGACATCCAAACTGAGCAACTGTAATCCAATCTGGAACAAAACAGAAAAGAGGAAAAAATGGTCTGAAAGTTTGTTCCAAATACTTATTCTTCCTTCAGCTCCCACCACTGAACAGACTCTTCAATGATTGGCTGGAGAGGATAAATATTATAATTTAGCTATTGGTTTTTCACACTCACGGTGCTGTATCTTCCTCAACAGTAGTAGGCAGAAGAAATCAAAAGCTTAACACAGTACAGAAAAGGTAAACAAATGTTCAGTTACAGTCTAAGAAACTAGGGACACTACAGCTTTACGGCAGGATCCCTATATGTAACAAAAAGATAAGGCCATGGTGGCTGGTGCTTGGCTTTTTTTTTTGGGGGGGGGGGCGGGCGCATGGATTAGGGGGGCAGCACCCCTTATGGACGGGTCACCACTGAGTTCAGGTTTGGGGAAGTTGCACAACTTACAGTATATGACAATTGTAACTTTAGGGAATTGTAACTTTAGGGAACATGTTAATGTCTACCAAATCTGTCTGATTTGGGTTAAATCCTTGTTTAATAAGTTAAATTAAAGAGTGTTAAAGTTATTGTAAAGTCTTGTTTTTTTCCCGATAAAAATAATAAACATGTTATACTTACCTGCATCTGTTGCAGTGGATTTGCACAGAGCAGCCCAGATCCTCCTCTTCTCGGGTCCCTCTTCTGCTCTCCTCCCTCCTGTTCAGTACCCCCACAGCAAGCAGCTTGCTATAGGAGGCACCCGAGCTGAGTCACAGCTCCCATTGTCCATTCAGACATGGAGCCTTTACCCGGCCCCTCCCCTCTCTCCCCTGATTGACTATCTGACTTTGATTGACAGCAGTGACAGCCATTGGCACAGCTGCTGTGCCTCAGTCAATCAGGATAGTCTCAGACAGCTGAGACAATCGTGGACATCGCTGGACAGAGAGGGACCCCAGGTAAGTGTTAGGGGGCTGAGGGGGGGGGGCTGAGGGGGGGGGGCTGCTGCACACAGAAGGCTTTTCAGTTTTGAATAATGTAGAGAAGGGTTAAATCCTTAGTTGAATATGCCCTGTTGGCCTTTACTTACTGTCCTAGAGGAAAAAGTGTGCGGTGCTCCATTAGGTAGCAGTTGTCACCAGAACAGGTGCCCCTGTGTTCCTAAGGGAAGAATTGCCCTTGACTCTTGTGATATTCTGGTGGCAATTGTAATATGCTGGAGATCTTTGAACTTCCTGCATACTTAGTGACAGTGGTCACAGAAACATAGAAAGGGTGAATTTATCTAGAATAGACAAAAATAGACCAGTGTTCTAACCTCTCCCTACTCACTAGGTTTTGTCTATACATACATATTAATTAATATCAGATGTTGAAGATGACAATAACAATCATAATGTGTTTTCGCTATATCTACCTTTGCCTTCCTATATTCTATGCAACAGTAGACTAGATAAAGATGTATATTAGAGCTTTTCTGTAACAAAGCACAGCTATACTTTAACACTGCTGATAAGCTGGCCAAAGACCAGAAGCATCTGTATCAACAGGCTCCTGGCTATACCACTCACAGCATCCAGTGTATGATGCAGAGAAAGCCAGACTCTGAAAAAGACTGATCGAGACTATTTCTGGCCCTGACATTTTCCTCAAGATATCTGAATTTCCATATATTTGAAAACCTAATATAAACAAGAGAGAAGGAATTTGCATTTCGGGCAGCAAGGAATGAAAAATGGAGGCTGTGTAATCTATTGCAGTTTTGAGAAGAGGAATGACAGTGGTAAAGTTGAGCGCACACAATGTCTTGTGGCAAACTCATTTCCTGGCAGAATATAGGGTTTCATCTGCTGGAACATTTAATAGGTATCAAAGAAAGATCACTCTCAGCCTCGTCTATAGATGGAGATCCCTTCTGTTTAGTTGCTTTCATTCTCCCACTAACATTTTATTAAAACCTATATATGCATTCTTAATACAATATGTATGACTTTACCATAAACAAATATATCTCAGTGCAATTTTGCATTCTAAAGATTCTTTAATGTTTTATTTATAATTCCATATAAATATGAAGGCACAGCAAAGGCTAACTAAAAGTGCAGTTTATTTGTCCTTCTAGAAATTCAGTATTACATTGATCTCATTTTCATGTGTAGGATTTCATGTAAATAGGAGAAATGCATTTGACAGAAATTATATCGGAGTGCTGTATCTTGAAAGCCTTTAAATAATCTTGGTACATAAATGCAAATATGCTCCCAAAGTGCAATAAGTTTTGTGTTTATGGTTGTGGAATAGTAATGAATAGGGGAAAATGAAAGGTAGGTTTATAAGGTCCTATAACTATATTGCTTATTGTTAATTTGATATATGGGGCAGATTTGTGTAGGTGAATAAACAGCTTCACGGACAGAGAAAATTTTAAATCCCTTTCATTTTCCCAAGAAGGCATTAAGGGTCACTTACTAAAAAAATTTACAAATTAACAGTACTTTTAGCAGTGTACAGAAGTATCCAGGTTTATGTAGCCTGCCCTCTCCTGTAAACATGAACACAGTGTAAATAAATCCTCACTCTGAGGTGTCCTCAGAGTGCAGATCTTGGGGCAATTGTTGGGAACATGTATGGTGTCATACAGATACATTCACAGGAGTATAATATTATTACTGGGGGCATATTGAAAAAAATATAAAATAACCTTAAAGTAACTTGTAGAAATCCAATTTAGGTGGGATTGTCACCATACAAGATGAACTTGTCCTGACTAGTTCATATTTACTACCATCTTCTTATGCTGGTTTTTGTGGTACATGTGATTTTCTTTCTATGGATATGTCAAAGCAGGGGTAGATTATGTAGGTTAATATCATGATGTGACAAATGGATGGATTGAGCCAGCAACACTGTAGTCCGTATAACAATTTATTGTTATACGGACTACAGTGTTGCCGGCTCAATCCATCCATTTGTTTTGTTCTTGTGTGTACGGACACACTGTGACTAGGCACCTGTGTGTGGATCTTGCAGTCAGATTGGGTGTTCCTCGTTGTGTGCGCTGTTCTCTCATTGTGCCCCATTTGTGTTACACAAACCCACATTACTTAAAAATTTGAGGTAAAGCTCTCAGATATTGAAGGGTTAAAAAAAAAAAGGCCCTAAAGATACAGATTGTTAGCTCTCCTTTTTTCCTAACACCTCACTGCATTATTTTAAAAAGTAATAAAAAAGTGTACAAAAACCACTTCACAAATAAGCCCACATTTCCTGCAAACCATCCCCCCCCATTTTTAAATTCCCAATTTTCTATATTAAAGCTACACCCCTCAGGTATGGTTAGGTAGAAGTTGGCTTAAATCAGAACTTCAGAGCTTTAGCTCTTAGATACAGTTGTGCCGAGATTAACCAGTTTCAGCGGAGTTTGCCAGCCAGTACAAAAGTTCTATATGTGGAGGTGCATGGCCTGGAAAGAGATGGGCTGAAGCTGTTTTTATCCATAGATTTGTATGTCTTCGGTGTGTGGCATCCTATTCTTGTTGTCAAATATTCCTATATGTGGAGCCACAATGCACAGGTAGCTTTTTTTTCACTTCAGTGTATCTGAGGACTGATGCTCTAATTTTTATAATTAAAGCATTCGTCCTCAGATGCACTGGAGGGATAAAAGGCATTAACCACCTCCTGTTGCTTAATTTGCTTTCTCCCTTCCTCGGCCCCTACAAGTCCACCTCCAGAGAAGAAAGGAAGATGAATTTATAATAATCTGCCCTTGTTTGCAGCACCTCCTGCTGCAAACATAAATGGGGTGCTGGAATAATTTCTCCAACTCTTCATGACCACTTTGCAGGGATAAGATGAGAATTTATTTAGGTAATTTAGGTTTATTGCCCTACTGCAGTTTTTCTGGGCGATACAAATCCCAGAGTTTCTCCTCAGCTAAAAACTGATAGCTGTTTGTCGTCATTTTGCAACATAAAAACAAAAAAAAAACCATAGTTTAAAAAAGTTTGTATTATGCCCCGTACACACGGTCGGATTTTCCAATGGAAAATGTCTGATCGGAGCGTGTTGTTGGAAATTCCGACCGTGTGTGGGCTCCATCGGACATTTTCCATCGGATTTTCCGACACACAAAGTTTGAGAGCAGGAGATAAAATTTTCCGACAGCAAAATCCGATCGTGTCAATTCCGACCGTGTGTGGCCTGTTCCGACGCATAAAGTGCCACGCATGCTCAGAAGAAATTCCGATACGGAACAGCTCGGTCTGGTAAAATGAGCGTTCGCAATGGATACAGCACTTTCGTCACGCTGCAATGTTAAAAACGGTTTATTACAGCGCACTCTCTTCTTCTTCTTCTTCTTTATAATGGGACAAGAATTAAGTAGTTTTGCTGTTCATATTCACATACACTTCTCACAAACTAATTTTTTTACTATTTTTTGGGATTCCCTCAATATATTTTGATATATTTTGATTTGTCACATCTGACAGAATTTTTTTATTTATTTTTTTGGTTTTTAAGGCCGATTAATTTTTTTAGGGTTTGTATTTTTTTCAAGGCGTATTTTTGGTTTTTGGGATTTTTATTTGTACTCGTGAACATTTTTTTGTGTGTTTTTTGGGTCAAGTTACCACAACACCATTAATATGTTGTTCTGTTTAATCTGTAGGAGATTGTTTGGTGTTGTTGTCCCTTGTTAATTTCACATTTTATGTTAGAAATGTACCTGAACCAACAAACTGTTCTTTTTGGATGAAAACACACACAGGAGAGTAGAATTTCCCAAATAAAAAACTTTTATAAAGGGGTCACAACTAAACAAAGAGGGAGGCAACACTGGAGAAACTGCAGAAATTGGCGAAGCCTGGGACCCCCAGGGCAGACATCAATAATTTTCACGCAAAATTGGTGGCCTGAGGAGTCCATATATAAGGGAGTGCAGTCTGGTCCAGAAGTCCCAGAGATCCGGAAAGCAGGAGATGCTTTTGGCAGACCAGACTGAACCCAGGGCAATCACTCTCTGGTCTTCTTTCCACGCTTACTTCCACGCTGTGGCTGTGGTGGTGGAGTTGTGGCAGCAGGAGGAGGAGGAGGAGGAGGAGGAGGAGGAGGATGGTCCAACCCAATCACGTCGGTCTTGGGTGTTGGTTCCCCACTCACCCCCTTACTTAGGACTTTATAAAGCAGGTCCTCACACAGCTTGTGTTGACCCTCCTGCATGCCCTGCAGTTTTGTGGCAGCCATGCAGGCAAAGGCCTCTTCAGGAGTGGGTAAGGCTCGGAGGGATGCAGAAGCCTCCTGAATGAGCCTGAGCGCAGAATCCTGCATGGGAGTCGTCTTCCTCGCTCCTTTGTATGGAAGGCGGAGGGGAGGAACCTGCGATTCAGTCAGGCTGCGACTGGTCCCAGGCTTCTTTTGGCTGACACTTAGCTCCGCCTCCTCCTGGCTGCCACTAATCCCTGCCTCTTCCTGACTGCCACATTCCACAACCTCCTCCTGGCTGAGGTCTTCCTGTGTATGAAAAAGGGACATAGTTTTAGTATTTTATTCATCAATCACACACAATTTTCACCTTCTGACTCTTGCAAATTGAATGTTCACAAATATAACAGACTATCATTGTGAGCCCAGCATTTTTCATTCTTGACCCAATTACTTTTGCCCACTACTGTCTATTGATATGTCAAAAACTGTTTTCAATCAGCAATTAGTGATCAATACTAACATCTAGTAAACATAATTTATTTATTGACCAGAAATCAGTAGAAGAATGCTATACCTGGCTCCAGCTGGGCTCCTCCACTTCATCCTGGCTGGAAGGCCCAAGTTGGACATCGGAAGCCTCAGCTGGGGTGGAAGGAAGAGTGGAAGGAAGAGTAGAGAGGGATTCCCTGACTTCAGTGTGGTCTGACAGAAATCGCAGTCTCTCATAGTACCACAGCCTGGGGACATAAACGTCATCTGCTGCAGCTCCGGACCTCTGGGAATCTGTGACCTTCTTGCGCTCCCTTAGATAAGTGCTCCTCAGGCCAACAATTTTGGTTTTTAAATATGGGATGGTTGCTGTGGGGACCACCGGCTTCACCAACTCCAGCAGTTTCTCCAGCGCTGCCTGCCTCTTTTGTTTATTATTGTAATGGGGATGTCTCACCTGCCACAGACAGGGCAGCTCCCTGTACTTGTCTATGAACAGGGGGAGGAAGTTGTGGTCATTGAAGGTATCCATTTTCTCTGCAAGACACAACACAAGACAAACCCTAATGTCAGGCCAAACTCTCCTAATCTTGTTAAAATCTAGGCTTCTATTTCGAAGCAGTATAGGCCCAAGTTTAGATCTTACCTTCGTTATCACGATCGGCGCTTTCAATGCTCCTTCCTCTGCTTACAGATCGTACGTAATACGCACGCGTGTTACGCTTTATACACACTGCGCATGCGTGTAACTCCGCCCGCCCCTGGCGTTCTTTCTAGTCTATTCCCCACCCCTTTTCATTCTGCGCAGTGGGGGAAGAGCACATGGCAGATACACAGCAGGTGCATGCTAATTTCAGGAACGAGGAGGAGGAGGAGGAAAGCCCGGATCCGGACACGTCCCGATCCAGAAGGAGATTCAAGACATCAAATATGTCCTTTGTGGAGATGTTGGAGATGGTCGACATCCTGAAGAAGGCCGACTATGACGGAAAGTATGGACCTTACTCCAACCTCAATGTCAGAAAGGCCAAGATCATGACGAAAGTGGTCAGGAGTCTGCACCGGAAATTCGGGGTACGACGATCGAAAGATCAGCTCAGGAAGCGGTGGTCGGACCTCAAATTACGAGAACATGAGCAGTACAGAAAGATCCAGAGAGTGCTTCAAAAAAGTAAGTAGTTGTGCTATGTTCCTAATCTTTATGTTTCTTACGTTCGTGCTGCTCCATGTGCTTTTCCTAAAAGTGTACATTTGAAAATGGCAACTTTCATGTTTATGGGCACATTATTCGTTCATATCAAACATTTTTCTTTCGGCCTATAAAACACCATTTTTTTGGCCATATGCATTTGGCCACATTTTTTACGCCCTACTTGTATGAAACTAATTTGGTTGTGTAGATGGCTTTATTACTAGAATGAAATGCAAACTAGATTCTGTGTAAGGAGAGGACACTGAGCAGCTGTTTTCACATCTGCTCACTGGAGCACTAGTGTGGGACACAAGAACACCATTTTTTTAAGGGGGGCCCACACAGGTGCTCCAGTGTATACTTTAGGGGTGTCTCCATCTGTGAAGCTTGTACCAAACAGGTAAAGTATTGCAGCTTGACAAAGGACACTGAAAACGCTACATTTTTGCACTCGGCCAAAAAAGACAATTGTACCCCACTTCCAAGCAATGTTTCCTATTTATAGTTCTGCCATCAAATCACTGTGTGCTAAGTATAGCATTTGTGTTTTACATAGGGGAAAAAAGACTCGGAGGACACCCCTCATCCGAGGAGACCAGAGACCCCCCACCTCTGGAAGAAGGGGAAATTCCCCCAAACCAAGAAGTGCAGGAGGATGAAGAAGACATGGTGGAACTAGTCACCACAACAGGTGAGTGTCTGCAACCACAGGCTCAGGTAAGAGATGGATGCCGGCATATTTTTGATACCTGTTTTTGTTTGGTTTATCTCTTTTTAGGTGATCGTGATGTTGGGGATCCAGATCCTTTCACATCAGAAAGTGCCCAGATCCTGATCGGGGAGATCATGGGGTGTAATTTACAATTGGAAAACCTAAAGAAAAACATCAATGATGTTATCCAAAAAAATAAGAACATCATTGATGTTTTGGGGCGAGTTTAAAACCCCTCCCAATCCCTTGGTTTTTTGGTGTGCTCCAATTTTCAAAATGTTTGCAAGATTTGTAGAAAAGCCTAATTTGTAGGATGCACACAGTGTGCCAACATGTGCTATCTGCCATCACGGGAGATCAATGGACGCGTTTTGGGGTTGCAACCCCTTCCTCTATAATAAAGTAGCTGAGAGGAAGGGGTTTCTCCCCCAAAACACGTCCCTTGTTCCCCCCGTGATGGCAGGTAGCACATGTTGACATTGGTAAATTTGTGTGCATCTTCCAAATTTGCCTTTTCCTGGGGTGACTTCACTCCATCTGAACGCAATATCAAACACAGTTCTTAAATACTCATGTCTGATATTGCCTTCAAGTTCTACCAAATGTGAACTTTGTAAGTTCAAGATTTGTGTCTTTCTTGTTGGTTTTACACATGCCTGTTTTATCTTAAATAAATGGACCTTTATCTGGTTTATAATGCTACCCCAAAAATTTATAAACAACAAACCTGTGGGTTTGTTAGAAAAACCTTTTCAAAATGCACATGTGATTGTGCAGGTATTAAAGAGATTGTTAATCAAGAATGTGTGGATTATTGTGTCAACGCTAATAAAACACTTTGTTGGTGATGTAATTGGTGATTTCTATGAAAATGGGGGTTATTTCCTAAGGGCAAATCCTCGTTGCACTACAAGTGCAGTTTCAGTGCAGTTGCAAGTGCACTTGTAGTGAAAAGTGTCTTTGCCTTTAGTAAATAACACCCAACAGTGCTTTGTATAAGGTTACACAATCACGCCATTTTCTGGACTCAACACATTTCTGTCAGGGTCAGCTAAAAAAAACACAAGCAGTAAATGTCCACAAAGAATTTCTTTTTTTGCTTTTTTATTTGAAAAAGGCTTCACAAATTTGAAGGCATATTGATGGCCCCCCTACCCGCAAAGAACTCCAGGTATTGTAACCGGACATCACGGGCACTCAGGGAGGGCAAGCCAGGAAGGCCGCTTTCAAGCGCCGTCATTGTTGTTTGAGGTATCACTCCAGCCTCAGGCCCAACTGAGCCAGCATAGTTGGCCAAATGTTTCCGTAAAAAGTTATGGAGAATACAGCACGCCATGATTATATGATTAAGTTTATACTCCGCCATATGGATAGGTGTCAGAAATAGGCGGAACCGGCTGGCCAGGATTCCAAATGTGTTCTCCACCACTCTTTGGGCTCTGGCCAGCCGGTAATTAAAAACCCTCTGTTCCGGGGTGAGGGTCCTCATAGGGAATGGCCGCATAAGGTGGTCCCCCAGCGCAAACGCTTCATCAGCAATGAACACGAATGGGAGTCCTTCCACATTGTCCTCTGGAGCTGGCAAGTCCAAGCTGCCATTCTGGAGATGCCTGTAGAACTCAGTCTGGGCGATGACTCCACCATCGGACATCCGGCCATTCTTTCCCACATCCACATACAAGAAGTCGTAATTAGCCGACACCACCGCCAACATCACAATACTATTGAACCCCTTATAGTTGAAATAGTACGACCCCGAGTTGGGTGGTGGGATGATGTGGACATGTTTCCCATCAATTGCCCCTCCGCAGTTAGGAAAGTTCCACCGCTCGGCAAAGTGGGAGGCCACAGTCTGCCATTCCTGTGGCGTGGAAGGAAACTGTTGAGGGAAAAAAAAAACAATTAATATTTTTGCTCAGAAACATGGCAAGCAGATTAAGCACAAACATTCTGGGGCAACCTCCAGATAGCATTTATTAAGGGGAATTTAACAACACCAAAGTATAAGGTACACCTATCATATTCCCCCCCCCCATGGGCCATTTCTAACATTATGGGGGGGGGGAAATCTTGGACAGGTAACCCTCTTCACTTCATTGAGAGATGAATGCCTAAATACAGGGTATTACTTGGAACAGCCCCTCCTTAGTTACACTATTGGCAGCCCACTGGACAGGTAAGAAGTGTCATAATACAAAGATATAAATATACACTGTACACATTTGAACATTCTGCTATTACCCGACTCAAGATAATAATAGGATCTTAAAAATTCAAACAGTACCATTTGAAAGTATACAGGCAGGCCCTTGCACTACATGCTTTGGGGAATTCATCCATAAATTAGAGCACAAAAGAGATGGGTATAGTGTGTATGGGTTTGGCAAAGTCAGCAGATAGATGATTGAGGATAGATAGAGAATTGGGATCAGCTGACTTAGCATTTGGGGGCGGGAGGGTTACTAAAAATGATTTGGGGACACCACAAAAAAAAAGCCTCTGCCACTCTGCCTGAATTTAACCACTTGCCGACCGCCTCACGCCTATATACGTGAGCAGAATGGCACGGGCAGGCAAAATCACGCACCTGGTACGTGATTGCCTTCCCGCGGGCGGGGGGTCCGATTGGACCCCCCCCCAGTGCCAGCGGCGGTCGGCATTTGTCTGGGAGCGATCAGAGATGAGGGGGAGGCCATCCGATCGTGCCCCCCCCTCACGATCGCTCCCAGACAATGAGAAACATCCCCTGCCTCTGTATAGTACACAGAGGCAGAGGATGTGATGTCATCTCTCCTCGGCTCGGCAGTTTCCGTTCCGGCGCCGAGGAGAGAAGACATCTGAGTAAGTGTAAAACACAACACAGTAGAACATGCCAGGCATACTTTACACCCCTGATCCCCCCCGATCCCCTCCCAATCACCCCTCCCCCCTCCCTGTCACACTGACACCAAGCAGGTTTTTTTTTTCCTGATTACTGCATGGTGTCAGTTTGTGACAGTTAGAAGTGGTAGGGCAGTTAGTATTAGCCCCCTGTAGGTCTAGGGTACCCCCCTAACCCCCCTTAAAGTTTTAACCCCTTGATCACCCCCTGTCACCAGTGTCGCTAAGCGATCATTTTTCTGTATTGGTGTCACTGGTGACGCTAGTTAGGGAGGTAAATATTTAGGTTCGCCGTCAGCGTTTTATAGCGACAGGGACCCCCATATACTACCTAATAAATGTTTTAACCCCTTGATTGCCCCCTAGTTAACCCTTTCACCACTGATCACCGTATAACCGTTACGGGTTAGTTCGTTTATTTTTTATAGTGTCAGGGCACCCAACGTTTATTACCGAATAAAGGTTTAGCCCCCTGATCGCCCGATGGTGATATGCGTCGCCCCAGGCAGCGTCAGATTAGTGCCAGTACCGCTAACACCCACGCACGCAGCATACGCCTCCCTTAGTGGTATAGTATCTGTACGGATCAATATCTGATCCGATCAGATCTATACTAGCGTCCCCAGCAGTTTAGGGTTCCCAAAAATGCAGTGTTAGCGGGATCAGCCCAGATACCTGCTAGCACCTGCGTTTTGCCCCTCCGCCCAGCCCAGCCCACCCAAGTGCAGTATCGATCGATTACTGTCACTTACAAAACACTAAATGCATAACTGCAGCGTTCGCAGAGTCAGGCCTGACCCCTGCGATCGCTAACAGTTTTTTTGGTAGCGTTTTGGTGAACTGGCAAGCACCAGTGGCCTAGTACACCCCAGTCGTAGTCAAACCAGCACTGCAGTAACACTTGGTGACGTGGCGAGTCCCATAAGTGCAGTTCAAGCTGGTGAGGTGGCAAGCACAAGTAGTGTCCCGCTGCTACCAAAAAGACAAACACAGGCCCGTCGTGCCCATAATGCCCTTCCTGCTGCATTCGCCAATCCTAATTGGGAACCTACCGCTTCTGCAGCACCAGTACTTCCCCCATTCACATCCCCAACCAAATGCAGTCGGCTGCATGAGAGGCATTTTTATGTCCTCCCTGATACCCCTACCCAAAGAACCCCCCCAAAAAAGATGTTGTGTCTGCAGCAAGCGCAGATATAGGCGTGACACCCGCTATTATTGTCCCTCCTGTCCTGACAATCCTGGTCTTTGCATTGGTGAATGTTTTGAACGCTACCAATCACTAGTTGAGTATTAGCGTAGGGTACAGCATTGCACAGACTAGGCACACTTTCACAGGGTCTCCCAAGATGCCATCGCATTTTGAGATACCCGAACCTGGAACCGGTTACAGTTATAAAAGTTACAGAGCCAAAAAAAAAGTGTAAAAAAAAAAAAAAAAAAAACACAATCAAAAATATAAAATAAAAAAAAAATAGGTAGTTTTATTGTTCTCTTTCTCTATTCTTCTGCTCTTTCTTACTGTATTCTATTCTGCAATGTTTTATTGTTATTATGTTTTATCATGTTTGCTTTTCAGGTATGCAATTTTTTATACTTTACTGTTTACTGTGCTTTATTGTTAACCATTTTTTTGTCTTCAGGTACGCCATTCACGACTTTGAGTGGTTATACCAGAATGATGCCTGCAGGTTTAGGTATCATTCTTTTCAGCCAGCGGTCGGCTTTCATGTAAAAGCAATCCTAGCGGCTAATTCGCCTCTAGACTGCTTTTACAAGCAGTGGGAGGGAATGCCCCCCCCCCCCATCGTCTTCCGTGTTTTTCTCTGGCTCTCCTGTTTCAACAGGGAACCTGAGAATGCAGCCAGTGATTCAGCCAGCTGACCATAGAACTGATCAGAGACCAGAGTGGCTCCAAACATCTCTATGGCCTAAGAAACCGGAAGCTACGAGCATTTTATGACTTAGATTTCGCCGGATGTAAACAGCGCCATTGGGAAATTGGGGAAGCATTTTATCACACCGATCTTGGTGTGGTGAGATGCTTTGAGGGCAGAGGAGAGATCTAGGGTCTAATAGACCCCAATTTTTTCAAAAAAGAGTACCTGTCACTACCTATTTACATTCCCTGAGATATTTACATTCCCTGAGATAACAATAAAAATGATTTAAAAAAAAATGAAAGGAACAGTTTAAAAATAAGATAAAAAAATAATAAAGAAAAAAAAAAAGCACCCCTGTCCCCCCTGCTCTCGCGCTAAGGCGAACGCAAGCGTCGGTCTGGCGTCAAATGTAAACAGCAATTGCACCATGCATGTGAGGTATCACCACGAAGGTCAGATCGAGGGCAGTAATTTTAGCAGTAGACCTCCTCTGTAAATCTAAAGTGGTAACCTGTAAAGGCTTTTAAAGGCTTTTAAAAATGTATTAATTTTGTTGCCACTGCACATTTGTGCGCAGTTTTAAAGCATGTCATGTTTGGTATCCATGTACTCGGCCTAGAGATCATCTTTTTTATTTCATCAAACATTTGGGCAATATAGTGTGTTTTAGTGTATTAAAATTTAAAAAAGTGTGTTTTTTCCACAAAAAACTGCGTTTGAAAAATCGCTGCGCAAATACTGTGTGAAAAAAAAAAAATAAACACCCACCATTTTAATCTGTAGGGCATTTGCTTTAAAAATATATATAAAGTTTGGGGGTTCAAAGTAATTTTCTTGCAAAAAAAAATAATTTTTTCATGTAATCAAAAAGTGTCAGAAAGGGCTTTGTCTTCAAGTGGTTAGAAGAGTGGGTGATGTGTGACATAAGCTTCTAAATGTTGTGCATAAAATACCAAGACAGTTCAAAACCCCCCCAAATGACCCCATTTTGGAAAGTAGACACCCCAAGCTATTTGCTGAGAGGCATGTCGAGTCCATGGAATATTTTATATTGTGACACAGGTTGCAGGAAAGAGACAATTTTTTTTTTTTTTGCACAAAGTTGTTACTAAATTATATATTGCTCAAACATGCCATGGGGATATGTGAAATTACACCCCAAAATGAGTTCTGTTGCTTCTCCTGAGTACGGGGATACCACATGTGTAGGACTTTTTGGGAGCCTAGCCGCGCACGGGACCCCGAAAACCAAGCACCGCCTTCAGGCTTTCTAAGGGCGTAAATTTTTGATTTCACTCTTCACTGCCTATCACAGTTTCGGAGGCCATGGAATGCCCAGGTGGCACAAACCCCCCCCCAAATGACCCCATTTTGGAAAGTAGACACCCCAAGCTATTTGCTGAGAGGTATAGTGAGTATTTTGCAGACCTCACTTTTTGTCACAAAGTTTTGAAAATTGAAAAAAGAAAAAAAAAATTTTTCTGGTCTTTCTTCATTTTCAAAAACAAATGAGAGCTGCAAAATACTCACCATGCCTCTCAGCAAATAGCTTGGGGTGTCTACTTTCCAAAATGGGATCATTTGGGGGGGGGGGGGTTGTGCCATCTTGGCATTTAATGGCCTTAAAAACTGTGATAGGTAGTGAGGAGTGAAATCAAAAATTTATGTCCTTAGAAATCCTGAAGGCGGTGCTTGGTTTTCGGGGCCCCGTACGCGGCTAGGCTCCCAAAAAGTCCCACACATGAGGTATCCCCGTACTCAGGAGAAGCAGCTGAATGTATTATGGGGTGCAATTCCACATATGCCCATGGCCTGTGTGAGCACCATGGCCTGTGTGAGCAATATATTATTTAGTGACAACTTTTTGTAATTTTTTTTTTTTGTCATTATTCAGTCACTTGGGACAAAAAAATAAATATTCAATGTGCTCAACATGCCTCTCAGCAATTTCCTTGCTTATTGACATTTTTTTTACCAAAGACATGTGGCTGAATACATTTTGGCCTAAATGTATGACTAAAATTGAGTTTATTGGATTTTTTTTATAGCAAAAAGTAGAAAATATCATTTTTTTTCAAAATTTTCGGTCTTTTTCCATTTATAGCGCAAAAATTAAAAACGGCAGAGGTGATCAAATACCATCAAAAGAAAGCTCTATTTGTGGGAAGAAAAGGACGTAAATTTTGTTTGGGTACAGCATTGCATGACCGCGCAATTAGCAGTTAAAGCAACGCAGTGCCGAATTGTAAAAAGTGCTCTGGTCACGAAGGGGGTAAATCCTTCCGGGGCTGAAGTGGTTAAAGCTAAAATAACATTTCAAAACACTTTAGGGGGTGTTTGGGGTAAAGCACTACTATGGAGCTGATAAAATACATTGTTTTAAGTGACTACATGCGGTGAATATAGGGCCCGTAGAGCATGCTGGGGAGGTTACATAGTTACATAGTTACATAGTTAGTAAGGTTGAATAAAGACACTAGTCCATCCAGTTCAACCTGAGTGAGTGTGGGTCTACAACCCTGACCCTTGTTCCTAACCCTGAACATCGCACACTCACATCAATCCCTACCCTCAATCCAAGGTCCCCATTCATATACTAGGGCCAATTTTGGACAGAAGCCAATTAACCTACCAGCATGTCTTTGGAGTGTGGGAGGAAACCGGGGTACCCGGAGGAAACCCACGCAGGCACAGGGAGAACATGCAAACTCCAGGCAGGTAGTGTCGTGGTTGGGATTCGAACCAGCGACCCTTTTTTACTGCTAGGTGAGAGTGCTAACCACTGCACCACTGTGCCGCCCAAGGACAATCTGTATGAAGGACCTAAAAAATTAATTACCTAAAAATCCAGCATGCATGAGAACAAAGGGGACATTCACAGCATATTCCAATCATGGTAATTAGGGAATGAGGAAAGAAATACAATATATTAGCAAACATTAAATACAATGAAATGTGATATTAAAGGATAAAAATCTTACCTTCATATACTCCTTCTGCAGGACCTGTATGATGGCAGAACAGGTCTCTGGGATAATGATCCCCAGAGCCTGGGGGAAGATGCCTGTCGAGAACTTCAAGTCCTGCAGGCTTCTCCCTGTCTCCAAGTACCGCAGGGTAGCGACCAGCCTCTGCTCCGGAGTGATGGCTTGCCTCATGCAGGTATCCTGCCTGCTAATATAAGGGGTCAGCGAAGCCAACAAACGGTGAAACACGGGGTCCGTCATCCTGAGAAAGTTCCTGAAATCATCAGGATTATTCTCACGGATCTCACGGAGCAAAGGCATATGAGAGAACTGGTCACGCTGAAGCAACCAATTCTTGGTCCATGAACTCCTCCCCACCCTGTTCATGGACTGGACTTGTGTCAAGGTCAGGACCCCAACACCAAGCCCCCGCACAGCACGAACTCTATGAGGAGTACGCATACGCAACATGGCTAGAAAACAGTCAGCTGCTCAGAACGAAGTAACAGAACGCACTGAAGAACAGCAAGGCCTGTGAAAAGCGACCTGAAGACAGTAACGAATGTACAAGAACACAATGAGTAATTAAAGTCACGCGGAACTTGCTTGCACGCACTGAAGAGCAGATACAAACCCACAAGCACAAACTGAACGGCAGAAAACGATCTGAAAACCACGAGTCTGAAAAAGTGCGAATCGTCTCTCACCAAACTTTTACGAACACGAGATTAGCAAAAGGAGCCCAAAGGGTGCCGCGCTTGGTTCCGAACTGGCCTTTTCTAGTCTCGTCGTACGTGCTTGACCTCACTGCGCTCTTGGCGATCGGAAATTCCGACAACTTTGTGCGACCGTGTGTACGCAAAACAAGTTTGAGCCAACATCCATCGGAAGAAATCCTAGGATTTTGTTGTCGGAATGTCCGAACAAAGTCCGACTGTGTGTACAGGGCATTAGAGTTAGAGAGGAAATGTGTACAGGAGAAATTAAAATTACTGCATGTCATAATATAACATATTGTGATAATTCATTATTATTGCTACTATAACTCTTTTTTCTCACTGACTACTACAACATTTATTTTTGGATTTGTATTTATATAGATTATCCCTGCGCTACCTCGGAAACAGCGGTGTATGTGGACAGCTGCAAGCACAGAGTGGGATCAGACAAGGCCCATAAATAGTGCAAAGCATAAAGAGAGAGCGCTGCGCTGGTCCAGTGTAATGTGATTGTGTAGCAGTGTTTAAATTATGAAAAAGTAAAATTAAAATAAAAAAGGGTTTGCGGGTACTGTGTTTGTGTGCACAGTATCCTGTATTGAATTTGTAAACTGTGTATGAGTGAAAAAAAGTCCTATATCCCGTTTGGCCTATGAAAGGGATGGGACAGTGCAATGTGTGTAGGAAGCCGATAAAAATAGTTCTCATACACACCTGGTATTGATATAACTTGTGCAAATAAACTCTTAAAGTGCTGTCGTGCCTGTGCAACTCATAAGAATATAAAATTACAGATGAAAGTGAAAGGGGTATACGGGTACTGTGTTTGTATGCACAGTATCCTGTGAAAAAAATATATATGACAAAATTTCTTATATCCGGTTCTATCTATATAAGGGCTGTGACAGCACAGTGTGTGCAAAGAGCCTTAAAGTGCTGTTGTGTCTGTGCAGCCCATAAAGATAAAAAGAGTCATATTCATGTAATACAACAGTGATTAAAATTAATAAATATCACCAACACAACATGTGCAAACTTCAGTCTGTGATCGATATAAAAGTGCTAACTATGCAAAATCCATATTTGTAAAGAACACTGTGCAACCTATGCAAAATATATAAATAATGTGCAAAACCATATAAGTGTAACAAACAGGTGTATGATGTTTCTCTATGACACCCAAATAATTGATAGCACTCAAAAAAATATATTGTAACGTGAAGTCCAAACCAAGTCTTTGAAATACAATAAAATGCCAGTGCAAGCTTCAAATGAAATATTTTGTGATCCCTTTAACAATCCAACTGTGCAGCAAAAAATCCGGTGGGGTGCCGAAAGAGAGAGGGTATATGTATCCTTTTCGTGCCCAAACACACACAAGTAAATGATGACCCCTTACCTTGCGGCAATGGGACAACCGCATAGAAGGTATATGGAGGAGATGGTCTCTCTTTAGGGTCCCTGGACCGGAGCCGGTGGTCCCTGTATTTTAATCCCTCAGTGCCAGCATCAACAGTAGCAGAGCCAACATAAGGGAGAATAAGAAGGGTACCAGATAGTGTAGTATTTCCAACAAATCGATGTTTTTATTAAGGTTAAAAGCATGTACTCACATGCAGTAGATGCATAACACATGTAAATCCTACGAGCGGCGAGCTCGTCAATCCAAATCTGTGTCCGTGCCTATCCCGTCCCTACGCGTGACGTCACCCAATCACGTGACTTCATCAGGGGATGACAGGGGAGGCACAGTCATGTCTTTAAATAGTTTTCTCATTGTGGTCAATGGGCGGCCATTTTCTTGTGGCCCGGTGTAATGATATAGCGGCCATGTTTGAAAGGGTCAGTTTCAAAGCATGCGCGCGGCCATTTTTTTGGTTGGAAGGCACATTTCCAATGCCATAGGACTCTATGTTAACTCGGCGGCCATTTTCCTGTAGCCTAATATACGTATGTATGTATATGTATTCAATACAGGACACTGTGCACACAAACACAGTACCCGCACACCCTTTTTTATTTTAATTTTACTTTTTCGTAATTTAAACACTGCTACACAATCACATTACACTGGACCAGCGCAGCACTCTCTCTTTATGCTTATTTTTAGATTTGATTGCTTTGGCAGTAGAAAAGGTGGGACTGGCTTTGAATTTACATAGAGGCCAGGAGATCTGAGACGTTAAAAAAGACCAGTGGGCTAATGAGGACAGATAGTTAGCTGACAAATGAATGTTAATTCACTTTATTTATGCCCCCTTCTTCCCCGACAACATCTGTCCACAGTACTGGTCCTTTGTAATTTACTGACTATGCTGGCAGCTCCCCTGCTACCTGCCCCATAGACATACTTTATGATCAACAACAGTAGGGAGGTCATATCAAAAGTTTGCTGTAGTGCCCCATGATCTATAGTTGTGACAAAGAAGAACAATGAAGCACAGTTAATATGCAGTACTTCTAAGCAGGAAGCAAAACCTGCACATGCAATCAATAAACATGGCTACCCCTATGTACTTATGTATATTTGCACGCTAATGTGCAGTATATACTGTATATAAACAATGTTTTTAGAATAGCAAGTAATTAATTAGCTATATAAAGCTAATGTGATTAGCTTTAACTATGCGTGCCCACAGCATGTCCCCAGATCCTATGCGTGTCCCTGGCAGGCGCGATGACCGCCGGGCACCCGCAATCGCTTGTGACAGAGCGAGAACTGGGATCTGTGTGTGTAAACATCCAGGTTCTGTCAGGGGAGAGGAGACAGATCGTGTGTTCCTAAGTAGGAACAATGATCTCTCTCCTCCTCTAGTCAGCCACATCCCCCCCCCACAGTTAGAGCACACATAAGGAACACAGTTAACCCCTTGATTGCCCCCTGGTGTTAACCCCTTCCCTCCCAGTGACATTTATACAGTAATCAGTGGCACTGATCGCTGTAGAAATGTCAATGGTCCAAAAAAAGTGTCGAAAGTGTCCAATTTGTCCGTCACAATGTCTCAGTCCCGATAAAAATCGCTGATCGCCGCCATTACTAGTAAAAGAAAAATAATAATAAAAATGCCATAAATCTATCACCTATTTTGTAGATGCTATAACTTTTGCACAAACCAATCAATATACGCTTATTGCGATTTTTTTTTACCAAAAATACAAAGAAGAATAGATATCGGCCTAAACTAATGAAGACATTTTTTTTGGGATATTTATTATAGCAAAACGTAGAAAATATTGTGTTTTTTCAAAATTGTCACTCTTTTTTTGTTTATAGCGCAAATAAAATAAAAAACGCAGAGGTGATCAAATACCACCAGAAGAAAGCTCTATTTGTGGGGAAAAAAAGGACATACATTTTGTTTGGGTACAACGTTGCACGACAACGTAATTGTCAGTTAAAGCGATGCAGTGCAAAAAATGGCCTGGTCATTAAAGGGGAAAATCTTCAGGGGCTGAAGTGGTTAAACAAACACATATTTTATAATATGGCTCTTTCCATTAACATGCACACACATTTTTGCTAGGCTAAATTTTCTGAGATATTTAAAATGGGATTGACCAGTTGGTGTCTGCAGAAGTTGTAGTCTATTCATACACTTACAAACTTGTTTAATATATTTATTCATTTTACACATTGTGATAACAAAAAGGCACTTGGGTTACAGGAAAGATAGTCAACTTGGTTTGCGAGTTACAAAAAAATTTGTACACATACATCAACATTGTGTGCAACAAGGAAACCTCTCTAAGTGAGTGATCATTAGCAGGAGTTCAAATGAATGACAGTGAACTAGAGCATGAATTCAATATGGATAGATATGTAAAGACCAATAGTAATGGTCTTACAGTTCAAAGTGCTAACAAAATAGGGAGTGGTGAGCTTGGGATCCTCAGTTGCATTTGAACAAATAGGAAAAGGAAGTGAGGCAGAGGAAGAGGGGTGTGGGAGGGTAAAGGGGATGGTGCCCTGGGGGATTGCTTGACAACTGTATTGAAGGAGCATCATCATATTATAAGGGTGAAAGTCATCAACACAGCAGCAAAAGTGTGGCACTGAAGTATGGGGGAGGGTAGTGGTCTACCCATGGCTGCCAAATTTACTGTATTTCTTAACGCTGTCCTGCACATACACACTTTTCTAATTCAATGATTTTCTGCCAGATTGGGCATTGAGAAAAGGTGAAATCCCAAGGGTTGCTGTACATCAGGGGGCTTCAAACTATGGACCTCCAGTTGTTCAGGAACTACAATTCTCATCATGCCCAGTCATGTCTGTCAATGTCAGAGTTTTACAATGCTTCATCAGATGTGTAGTTCCGCAACAGCTGGAGGGCTGTAGTTTGAAGATCCCTGGTGTTCATTGCTCTTCTCATGTTCAGAAATTTATAATAGGGCTCCCTCAACACCCTCTGCACCAATGGGAATCTGCAACAATCTGAATCTCACTAAAAAATAACTGCAATTGTTTTAAAGACGCCAATGACAAAATCAAGTACACAACATTCTTGACAATAAACTATTCCAAAATTACAGGAACTATCTTCTCATAGCAGACACTTAATAATGAAAAACCTCTAAAACCCCAATAAATGTACCCCATAAAACTAATGCTATTCACAAGACCAATATGTAATAGATCTCCTGATGTTGTTTCAAAAGAAAAAAAACAGGACAGAGCTTCACAAAAATACAGATTCCTAATAATATATATAAAAAATCAGTGTATTTTAAACACACCATATAGCAGTACCCTATTGCCCATTGTGACTATGTGTACCAAATGCTAATTGAGGTCAATGTCAATGATTGTTTGCTCAGATTAATTGAGTATCAGTTAATGTATTACAAAATCCACCATAGGTTCAATAGTCATATACTGTATGTCAACATGTGTATTACATTTAATTATACATAGGAGATATATATATATATATATATATATATATATATATATATATACACATATACAGGAGGAACGGGGGGAGTGGTGGAGGGGTATGTGGGGGGGGGGTCGGGAGGGGGGTTGGGGGTAAAGAGCACAGGAAAACTAAAATGCAATATAGGGCACCAAGTGACACATTAATGGTAGAGATAAGGTATGACACTTTGTATCATATAAAGACACGAAGGACACTGATAAAATTGGGTATAATATTTGTAATGAGATAAACTGATACTACAATTAAGCACTGAGGTAGATTTGATAGGAAACTATGGTATTTTCTTTTTATGTGTTGTTTTTTTTTTTTTTTTTTTTTGAGGTAGGGGTACAACTCAGTGAATACGGAGAATGTTCCTATATCTGGTTATTTGTTGTTGGTTGTTTTTTTGCATGCTTTGCGGTGATAACCTCACCCCCAAATAGCTAATGGGAATAAATATAGGGTCATGGAACGTTAGGGGGTTGGGTACCCCCTCTAAAAGAGCACAGGTATTTGATCTGTTAGAGGCACTTAAAGTAGATATTGCTTGTCTGCAGGAAATGTACCTGACCAAGGACACAAAAACATACATAAGGAATAAAAAAATATCAGTGTCAGTACCATGCGGTGCACACCTCGTATTCGAGGGGGGTGATGGTGCTAATTAGGAGGGGGGTGGTGTTTTCCTGCAGACAAAGCAAGATAGATGAAGGGGGCAGATATGTTTTTTTGCACTGTATGATGGGAATCCAGGAATGTATATTAGCGAACATTTATAACCCTCCACCCTTTAAATTAGAAGTCTTGTATGCACTGTTGGAGTTTTTTGGTTGACAAACCAAGGATCCCCGTCATTGCAGTGGGGGATTTTAATGTTGTAATAAATAAAGAAATAGACAGATTTCCCTCAGGAAAAGCGGGACAGGGTTTGTGTGGGAATCGAATGGGCCAGTTTCTTGAAGAAGCAGGGTTGATGGACCTGTGGAGAATGAGTAATCCGGGGGTACAACAGTTTTCATGCCATTCTAGTACCCACTCCTCACTTTCAAGAATAGACTTTATCTTAGGCAATGATATGGCCGCTTTATTAGTCAGAGGTATAACTTATCATCCTAGAGGAATCTCGGATCACTCACCGGTGACAGCTATGATGGATATCGGGATAAATAAACAAGGTGGAATTTGGAAGCTGAATCCAGTATGGCTCGAGATCCTTGAGGACCCGAAGGAGATCATAATTAGGTGGAGGGAATTCATAGTCCTAAACGAGAACTCCGTAGCAAGAGGGATGATGTGGGATGCCCTGAAAGCGTATCTGAGGGGAATATTGATCCAGCAGATTAAGAATAAAAAGGAGCGTCAATGATTGAGGAAGAGAATGCCAGGGAGGAGGTCCGAGTAGCAGAAAGGGAGCTTGTGGAAAATCCAGCCCCGGAAAACTATCAAAGGTGGGAAAACAAGCAGTTAATATATAAAGAGATAATAATTGGGAAATCTGAAAGTAAAAGGATATTTCAAAAACAAATAATATTTGGAGAAGGGGAGAGAGTAGGGAAGATATTAGCCCATATTGTTAAAGTAGATGCCACCCCTTTAATAATACCCGCCATTAGTACCAGGGAAGGCGAGATCACATCCCAACCAGATAAAATTAATGAAACGTTCAAAAAATATTATGAAGAATTATACAAATTACAGGGACCAGTGGTAGGAGAGGTAATGGAAAGATTCTTTAGGAAAATGGAGTTACCCTCTCTTACAGAGCCAGATATCGAGGCACTGGAGGCGCCAATTACATTAGAAGAGGTCAAAACAGCTGTAAAGGAACTGGCCAATCAGAAATCCCCGGGACCTGATGGACTCCCGGTAGAAATTTATAAGAACTATGGGGAAATATTATTACCAGAACTTCTCAGGGTGTTTGAGTGGGCATATCAGGAAGGGAGGTTACCTGAATCAATGAGGAAGGCCACAATTATAATGATACCTAATGAAGGGAAAAATCTCTTAGAACCCGGATCGTATAGGCCTATCTCCTTATTATGCTCAGACGCAAAAATCCTGGCAAAAATTCTGGCTATTAGGCTTCAAAAAATAATCCATAGGCTAGTCCATCCGGATCAAACAGGATTTATTCCCCAAAGGTCAACAAGCGAGAATATAAGGAGGTTATTTTGGAATCTCCAAATCCCAATAGAAAATATGGGTACTAGAGCTGTTATGATGTTGGATGTGGGTAAGGCTTTTGATAGCCTTGAATGGGGATTCATTTGGCAGGTTCGGAAGGTATATGGCTTTGGCCCCTCATTTAGTAGATGGGTGAAAATCTTATACAGTAATCCCACAGCAAAGGTCAGAACTAACAATGTGTTTTCTAGTAAGTTTCATATGGAGAGAGGCACAAGACAGGGGTGCCCTCTATCACCCCTGATCTTTGCCTTGGCTATGGAACCAGTGGCCGCTGCGGTAAGGCAAAATAGACTGGTGGAGGGGTTTCGGAGAAGGACTAGGGAGGAGAAGATCGCGTTATACACGGACGATGTCCTTATTTTCCTGGGAAATACGGAGGGGTCATTAAGGCAGGTGATGGGTGTTTTTTCAGAATTTGCGGAGGTCTCTGCCCTCACCATAAATTGGGAGAAATCTGTCCTGCTACCAATAGATCCCATTAAACAAGGTACCTTTCTGGAAGAAACCCCATTAAAAATAGTGCAGAAAACTAAATATCTAGGAATCCATGTAGCAAAGGATCTGGGCAATTTCTTAAATAATAACTTGGCCCCACTGTTGGAGAAATTTAAAAAAAAGGTTGATATATGGAAAGGTCTCCCATTGTCGGTAGCTGGAAGGTGCAACTTGGTCAAAATGCTGTGGTTGCCCCAGTTATTGTATGTCCTACACAACTCACCAGTTTGGATCAATGGAAAAAGCTTGTGTGGAGGGGGGGACATCCCAGGATAAGTCTACAGACCCTATAGTTTGCAATAGGTGAGGGGGGCATGGCGGTCCCGCATCCACATTGCTATTTTCTAGCGGCCCAGATGCAACATCTGAGATCAGGTAATGGTCCTATGGGTAATAATAACCTAGGTATAATGATTACAGGTGCACCCCACAGACGGGTTTTGGAGGTGTTGGAGGCAAATTCGTTTGTATATAGGACTCCCACAGTTAAACTAATGCTAAAACTTTGGAATAGTATTAAGGGCCTGAGGGGTATGGAGGGGGTGGCGAGAGGTATGCCTCTTTGGGATAACAAAAATCTCCAAGAACTGACACGAATAGGAAAAATCAAGGCATGGGAGGTAAAGGGGATAATTAAATTAGAGCATTTATACAATGGCAACATGTTGAAATCCTTTGCCTCCCTAAAGGAGGAATTTGGTATCCCGAAGCAGTCATACTTTAGCTACATTCAAATTAAGCATGCACTGCAGGCCCAGTTTGGGGAACAAGGCCGGAGCTGGAGCCAATCACCTATCCCTCAAAAAATAGAGAGCTTGGAGGGATCAAGAGGACTAATAGCTGAATTCTACCAATATATCTGTAAAAATAGTAGGGAAGGGCCAGATAAACTTAGGTGCAGAGGGAAGTGGGAAAGAGACCTGGGGCCTATGTCGGATGCCCAGTGGAGGGAGATATTGAAGGGGGGTCATCAGGTCTCGGTATCGCCTGCGCAGAAGTTTTCACACTTAATGTTACTTCATAGGGCATATTATACCCCCCCAAAATCTATTTAAGTGGGGGAGAAGAGTAGACGCTAAGTGTCCTAGGTGTCAAACTACAGGAGATTTGCTACATATGGTATGGAAATGCCCTAAATTATTCCGCTACTGGTCGAGACCATAAATAAGATCTTTAACTTAAGTCTTAAACTAGACTCAAAATTATGTATTCTAGGGGTGGGAGGGAACTTGGGTAATGGGAGGGAAAAAACAAAAGCAGTGTGGAGATGCCTCTACCAGGCAAGAAAGGGAATAACTAAGAGATGGCAAGCTGAGAATCCCCCTTCTGTAGATGACTGGCGTAGAGCAGTGTCAGAAACAATAGGGAAAGAAAGGACAGTGTTTGTAAGGGCAGGGAACTTAAAGGAATTTAAAAAAATTTGGAATCCCTGGTTGGTGAAGATGGCCCACCCTACAGTGTGACAAAGGAACAAAATATGTGTAGCGCTAAAAAAGGGGGGGGGGAATAAAATTATGTATTGCTAGAGAACTGGCAGTTCAAAGTTCGAATGCTGACAAAAAAGTCTTTGAAGAAAATTAGAAGAATGGGATATAGAATCCTCTGGAACAAATTTTTGACCGTGGTACAAATCCTCTATGGAGAAAGCCCACACACCACCAATGACAATGAAGAGGCTTACCAGACTTGGTGGACCCGACAAGGCATACGCCAGGTGGGGTCAAACAGGCTTGTGTGGTGCTGGGCTGGAACAGATGCTGAAGAGCAGGGATGGTGGAATGGCTTCCACGTGACTGTGTTCCTTGGACGTGGTCGGGCTCGGAAGTCGTGGTACTCAAATCCGTGTTGGAATGTATAAAGGAAGGAAAGGACGGGCCAAATAGTGTGAATCCGTATTGATTGGAATTTATTAAAATAATAGTAAACACTTACATAGAAAATGTCTAAAAACAGCGCTGTGAAGAAATGGCGACAGTGGGGTCCTACCCGACGCGTTTCGTCTGCATAGACGTCATCTGGGGGATCCCCCCACTGTAGCCAACAGAGTATATATAAAGAAACCATAAAAAATTATGCAAAACAGCTCCACGGACGCTCAAAACGTCACTTCCGATATCGGGGGAAGATGGCTGAACGGCGTGCGTTCCACGCGGGCCGCCATACGTTCCATGTCTCATAATGGGAGGCACCGGAAGTGAAACAAGAATCAAATAGGGACAAATAAAGTGAGGTACAAAGCCTCTATATGTATAATGAGAAAGAACCTAATCCCTGGTCCCAAATGGGAGTGTGTGGATGGATCTCAGTGAAGTAATACACAGAATGTGATATGCGCACACACCGAGAAAACTTGCGGTGTACTGCGCATGTGTCGGAAAAAGGACGACGGAATTACATCGAAAGGTCCGAACGGCGTACGAGGAAGTGTGTGGGTGTGTGTATATTGCAGGCCTCCAAAGGAGGCGGGCAAGATGCAAATGACTGGGTATCCCAGGGTAACAAGCCAAGGCCCCGGAAACACCGAAAAGAGATCTTGGCCTTGGCTTGTTACCTGGGATACCCATACACATACACATTCCAACACGGATTTGAGTACCACGACTTCCAAGCCCGACCACGTCCAAGGAACACAGTCACGTGGAAGCCATTCCACCATCCCTGCTCTTCAGCATGTATGGTCACCTTAATTACTTCCTGTCTGCGCTATAGCCGTAAGATGGCTACAGTGCAGGCTTAGTTTGCTGGAAGGGTTTCAATAGACGGTGCACTCTGTGATCATTGAGTCCTCTGGACTTACCTGATCACAAATAGAGGTAAAGGGCCCTTCACCATGTGATCAGCTGTCAACCAATGACAGCTGATCACAGGATGTAAACACAAGCTAGTTATCGGCTTTTCTTTCCTCACACTGACAGCATAAGGAGAGAAGAAGAAAGCCGATAACTGGCTTATGTTAAAGGGACATCGGCACTGATAATCAGGGCACTGGTTATCAGTGTCCTGATTATCAGTGCAGTCCCACCAGTGCTGCCAATTAGTGCCCACCAGTGCTGCCAATTATTGCCTATCATTGCCACCTTTCAATGCTGCCAATCAGTGCCCATCAGTACCTCCTTATCAGTGTCACCTATCAGTGCCCATCATTGTCGTCTACCAGTGCCTATCAGTGCCCAGAAGTGATTTCTATTAGTGCCACGTTATCTCCTCTGATTCCGCAACATATCTGGTTGACGAACGGCCGTTCAGAAACAAACTAAAAAGCACAAAATGAAAAGCGCAAACTGAAAAGCTCTAAATGAAAAGCGCAAAATGAAAAGCGCAAAAAGAAAAGCGCAAATCAACACTCACCAAACTTCTACTAACATTAAATTAGCAGAAGTAGCCCAAAGGGTGGCGCTAAAGAGCTGAAAAAACACGTAGTACGTCACTATGTTCGTGTTTGTTGGCCGACAATTCATTGCTGTTTATATGCAAGACAAAATTCAGGCACACGCCTTCAGACAAAGTCAACGGTTTTGTTGGCCAACAATCCAATCATGTGTATGAGGCTTTAGGCCAGTCTGGGCCTGCTCTGCAAATTGCTATTTCACATCCTCTCATCGTGCACTCTGAGCTGTTCATTCTCTATTCGACACCTCCTCATTCCATACTATGTGCTCTGTTGATTAGATTTTTTTTTTTAATATATAGATGCTGTAAAGTATTGCAAAGCCACACACATTAAAATAGGCCAAAAGGTTTGAAAATACCTTATTTAGCTTTTTTAGTATCTCATCTCTACCGGGTATTGGCCACGCCATTGTTACTCCTGTTTGCTGAATCGTTTTCGGATGTCATTTCCGCCCTTACTTTGTTTCCCTGTCCAAATCTTGTGCATGCACATGACGTCTTATAATGTCACAAGGTAGGAGCACCAGGAAGGAGAGGATCAGAGTAAAGCATTGCGGGGTTTGATGCTGTGCTGTTCTCAGTGGAAGATAATGACCCGGCATGCGGAGGATACAGAAATGGCACAGATAGTGTGCCGTTAAACACTATATGGAATGCACAAGCATGGCTGACGTCACTCAACATTTCAGAACGATTTCTATGGCAACTACATACCCTGGAATGTTTGGCCTTGGTACAGACACAGAAGGTGGCACACATAGGTTAAAATAGCAATTAAAGGTTAATTTCCCACATTCGCGGCTTTTTAAATCACAATTAGTGTCTGTGTATAAATAGTCAATGCATTTGTTAGCTCTCACATGGATGCACTAAGCAGGCTAGACACTGAGCCATGAGGAGGTAGAAAAGAACAGTCAAAAGACCTGCGAAACAAGGTAATGAAACTTTACAAAGATGGAAAAGGATATAAAAAGATATACAAAGCCTTGAATATGCCAGTCAGTACTATTTAATCACTTATTAAGAAGTGGAAAATTAGGGGCTCCAAGCCAAGGTCAGGTAGACCAAGAAAGATTGCAGCCACAACTGGAGGAAGAATATAGGCTGCTTTCCAAAAAGACAATGTTGTAGTTTTTAAAGCGGAGTTCCACCCAAAAATGTAACTTTCCCTGATCAGATCCCCCCCTCCAGTGTCAGACTTGGCACCTTTCGGGGGGAGGGGGAGCAGATACTGGTCTAATCCAGGTATTTGCTCCTACTTCCGGGTATAGATCGCCGCAGGCTCCGTGGTGATCTACGCTAAGTCCAGCCCCACCTCCGTCCCCCCACTGTCTTCTGGGAGACACACAGGTCCCAGAAGACCGCAGGGACCAGTGAGGACACGCAGCGCATCTTGTGCATGCGCAGTAGTGAACCAGGCTGTGAAGCCGCAAGGCTTCACTTCCTGATTCCCTTACCGAAGATGGCGGCACCTCCACCCGACAGCCGAGGGACAGATCGGCTTCGGGTAAGGACGTTGTGGGTGCCCTGGACAAGTAAGTGTCCATATTTTAAAAGTCAGCAGCTGCAATGTATGTAGCTGCTGACTTTAAAAAAAAAAATTGGCGGAACTCTGCTTTAATGAGCACAATTCAACGATACTTGAACAAAAAAGAGCTGCATGGTTGAGCTGCCAGAAGGAAGCCTTTACTGTGCCAATGCCACAAAAAAGCCAATGAGGCATGTCAAGGTGTTGTTGGGAATATTGTAACTAGGCTTATTAAGTAAGTTGAACAGTACTGACTGGCATATTCAAGGCTTTGGATATCTTTGTATATCCTTTTCCATCTTTTTAACATTTTGGTACCTTGTTACGCAGGTCTTTTGACTGTTCTTTTCTACCTCCTAATGGCTCAGTGTCTAGCCTGCTTAGTGCATCCATGTGAGAGCTAACAAACTCATTGACTGTTTATACACAGACACTAATTGTGATTTAAAAAGCCACACATGTGGGAAACTAACCTTTAATTGCCATTTTAACCTGTGTGTGCCACCTTCTGTGTCTGTACCAAGGCCAGACATGGTGGGTATGTAAACTTTTTTATCAGGGCCAGTTGGGTGATTTCTATTATCATTATGATTTAAAAAGGATCCAAAAAAACATGTGATAATAAATGGCTTCATGTGATTGCTATCCTTAACCACTTCAGCCCCGGAAGGATTTACCCCCTTCCTGACCAGAGCACTTTTTACAATTTGGCACTGCATCGCTTTAACTGCTAATTGCGCGGTCATGCAATGCTGTACCCAAACGAAATTTACGTCCTTTTCTTCCCACAAATAGAGCTTTCTTTTGATGGTATTTGATCACCTCTGCCATTTTTATTTTTTGCGCTATAAACGGAAAAAGACCGAAAATTTTGAAAAAAAATTATATTTTCTACTTTTTGTTATAAAAAAAATCCAATAAACTCAAATTTAGTCATACATTTAGGCCAAAATGTATTCAGCCACATGTCTTTGGTAAAAAAATGTCAATAAGCGTATATTTATTGGTTTGCGCAAAAGTTATAGCGTCTACAAACTAGGGTACATTTTCTGGAATTTACACAGCTTTTAGTTTATGACTGCCTTTGTCATTTTTTGAGGTGCTAAAATGGCAGGGCAGTACAAACCCCCCCCAAATGACCCCATTTTGGAAAGTAGACACCCCAAGGAAATTGCTGAGAGGCATGTTGAACCCATTGAATATTTATTTATTTTTTGTCCCAGGTGATTGAATAATGACAAAAAAAAAAAAAAAAAAAAAAATTTACAAAAAGTTGTCACTAAATGGTATATTGCTCACACAGGCCATGGGCATATGTGGAATTGCACCCCAAAATACATTCAGCTGCTTCTCCTGAGTACGGGGATACCACATGTGTGGGACTTTTTGGGAGCCTAGCTGCGTACGGGGCCCCGAAAACCAAGCACCGCCTTCAGGATTTCTAAGGGCATACATTTTTGATTTCACTCCTCACTACCTATCACAGTTTTGAAGGCCATAAAATGCCAAGATGGCACAACCCCCCCCCCCCAATGACCCCATTTTGGAAAGTAGACACCCCAAGCTATTTGCTGAGAGGCATGTTGAGTCCATGGAATATTTTATATTTTGACACAAGTTGCGGGAAAGTGACAATTTTTTTTTTTGCACAAAGTTGTCACTAAATGATATATTGCTCACACAGGCCATGGGCATATGTGGAATTGCACCCCAAAATACATTCTGCTGATTCTCCTGAGTACGGGGATACCACATGTGTGGGACTTTTTGGGAGCCTAACCGCGTACGGGGCCCCGAAAACCCAGCACCGCCTTCAGGATTTCTAAGGGCATAAATTTTAGATTTCACTCCTCACTACCTATCAGAGTTTTGAAGGCCATAAAATGCCAAGATGGCACAAAACCCCCCCCCCCAAATTACCCCATTTTGGAAAGTAGACACCCCAAGCTATTTGCTGAGAGGCATGTTGAGTCCATGGAATATTTTATATTTTGACACAAGTTGCGGGAAAGTGACAATTTTTTTTTTTTGCACAAAGTTGTCACTAAATGATATATTGCTCACACAGGCCATGGGCATATGTGGAATTGCACCCCAAAATACATTCTGCTGATTCTCCTGAGTACGGGGATACCACATGTGTGGGACTTTTTGGGAGCCTAACCGCGTACAGGGCCCCGAAAACCCAGCACCGCCTTCAGGATTTCTAAGGGCGTAAAGTTGTGATTTCACTCCTCACTACCTATCACATTTTTGAAGGCCATAAAATGCCCAGATGGCACAACCCCCCCCAATTGACCCCATTTTGGAAAGTAGACACCCCAAGCTATTTGCTGAGAGGCATGTTGAGTCCATGGAATATTTTATATTTTGACACAAGTTGCGGGAAAGTGACAATTTTTTTTTTTTTTTTGCACAAAGTTGTCACTAAATGATATATTGCTCAAACATGCCATGGGCATATGTGGAATTACACCCCAAAATACATTCTGCTGCTTCTCCTGAGTACGGGGATACCACATGTGTGGAACTTTTTGGGAGCCTAGCCGCGTACGGGGCCCCGAAAACCAAGCACCACCTTCAGGATTTCTAAGGGCATACATTTTTGATTTCACTCCTCACTACCTATCACAGTTTTGAAGGCCATAAAATGCCAAGATGGCACAACCCCCCCCCCAAATGACCCCATTTTGGCAAGTAGACACCCCAAGCTATTTGCTGAGAGGCATGGTGAGTATTTTGCAGCTCTCATTTGTTTTTGAAAATGAAGAAAGACAAGAAAAACATATATTTTTTTTTTTTTTTAATTTTCAAAAGTTTGTGACAAAAAGTGAGGTCTGCAAAATACTCACTATACCTCTCAGCAAATAGCTTTGGGTGTCTATTTTCCAAAATGGGGTCATTTGGGGGGATTTGTGCCATCTGGGCATTCCATGGCCTCCGAAACTGTGATAGGCAGTGAAGAGTGAAATCAAAAATTTACGCCCTTAGAAAGCCTGAAGGCGGGGCTTGGTTTTCGGGGTCCCGTACGCAGCTAGGCTCTCAAAAAGTCTCACACATGTGGTATCCCCGTACTCAGGAGAAGCAACAGAATGTATTTTGGGGTGTAATTTCACATATTCCCATGGCATGTTTGAGCAATATATCACTTAGTGACAACTTTGTGCAAAAAAAAAAAAAAAAAAAATTTGTCCTTTTCCCGCAACTTGTGTCACAATATAAAATATTCCATGGACTCGACATGCCTCTCAGCAAATAGCTTGGGGTGTCTACTTTCCAAAATGGGGTCATTTGGGGGGGGTGTGAACTGTCCTGGCATTTTATGCACAACATTTAGAAGCTTATGTCACACATCACCCACTCTTCTAACCACTTGAAGACAAAGCCCTTTCTGACACTTTTTGTTTACATGAAAAAATAATTTTTTTTTGCAAAAAAATTACTTTTGAACCCCCAAACATTATATATTTTTTTAAAGCAAATGCCCTACAGATTAAAATGGTGGGTGTTTAATTTTTTTTTTCACACAGTATTTGCGCAGCGATTTTTCAAACGCATTTTTGGGGGAAAAAACACACTTTTTTAAATTTTAATACACTAAAACACACTATTTTGTCAAAATGTTTGATGAAATAAAAAAGATGATCTTAGGCTGAGTACATGGATACCAAACATGACATGCTTTAAAATTGCGCACAAACGTGCAGTGGCGACAAACTAAATACATTTTTAAAAGCCTTTAAAAGCCTTTACAGGTTACCACTTTAGATTTACAGAGGAAGTCTACTGCTAAAATTACTGCCCTTGATCTGACCTTCACGGTGATACCTCACATGCATGGTGCAATTGCTGTTTACATTTGACGCCAGACCGATGCTTGCGTTCGCCTTTGTGCGAGAGCAGGGGGGGGCAGGGGTGCTTTTTTTTTTTTTTTCTTTATTATTTTTTTGCTTTTTTGTCTTATTTTTAAACTGTTCCTTTCATTTTTATTTTTTTTTAATCATTTTTATTGTTATCTCAGGGAATGTAAATATCCCCTATGATAGCAATAGGTAGTGACAGGTACTCTTTTTAGAAAAAATTGGGGTCTATTAGACCCTAGATCTCTCCTCTGCCCTCAAAGCATCTGACCACACCAAGATTGGTGTGATAAAATGCTTTCCCAATTTCCCAGTGGCGCTGTTTACATCCGGCGAAATCTAAGTCATGAAATGCTCGTAGCTTCCGGTTTCTTAGGCCATAGAGATGTTTGGAGCCATTCTGGTCTCTGATCAGCTCTATGGTCAGCTGGCTGAATCACCGGCTGCATTCTCAGGTTCCCTGTTGGGACAGGAGAGCCAGAGAAAAACATGGAAGACGGTGGGGGGGGGCATTCCCTCCCACTGCTTGTAAAAGCAGTCTAGAGGCTAATTAGCCGCTAGGATTGCTTTTACATGAAAGCCGACCACTGGCTGAAAAGAATGATACCAAGATGATACCTAAAAGTGCAGGCATCATTCTGGTATAACCACTCAAAGTCCAGCAACATACCAGTACGTTGCTGGTCCTTGTTGGGCATACATTGTAGACTTTTTTTTCATGCAGCCTGTGGGCTGAACGAAAAAAAGATATTGATCGGTGGGTATGCCCACCATTAGAATACCTCCCTTCATCCACCCACTTCTAATGATGGGCATACATGCACTGTATATATATGCCGAAGCATGGGGGCATCCTCCCGCAAAAGGCAGGAGAAAATCGCTCCTCCACCCACTGCTGCCCCCACGCTTCGGCATATATGCTGAAGTATGTAACTGTGGTGGTGAAATCACCTCCGACAGCGCTGGAGTCACGGCTTTATGTATCGTGGGAGCAAACGCTGTTGCTGTTAAGATAAATAAATTTGTGCTGCAGCTGAATGGCGTACCTGAAAACAAAAAAGTGGTTAACAATAAAAAAACAAAGTATAAAAAAATTGCATACCTATAAAGCAAACATGATAAAAACATAACAATAAAACATTGCAGTATAGAATGCAGAAAAATAGAGAGAGAATAGAGAGAGAACAATAAAACAACAACTATTTTTGTTTTTTTTATTTTATATATTTTTTTGTGTTTTTTTCAAAATGCGACAGCATCTTGGGAGACCCTGTGAAAGTGTGTCCTAGTCTGTGCAGTGCTGTACCCTACGCTAATACTCCACTATTGTATGGTAGCATTCAAAACATTCACCAATGCAAAGACCAGGATTGCCAGGACAGAGGGGACAATAATACCGGGTGTCATGCCTAAATCCGCACTTGCTGCAGACACGACATCTTTTTTGGGGGGTTCGTTGGGTAGGGGTACTCGGGAGGGCATAAAGAAAATGCCTCTCATGCAGCCGGCTTACTGCATTTGGTTGGGGATGGTGAGGTGGAGCACCGTCTGGATACAGAAGGGCTCTGACGATCTCTTCCTGGAATTTAAGGAAGGATCCAGTCCGTCCTGAAGCTCTGTATAGCACATGAGCGTTCAGCAAAGCCAATTGAAATAAATAAACAGACACTTTTTTGTATCAGCGTCTAGCCTTACGGGCAATTAGGTACGGCGCCAACAACTGGTCGTTGAGGTCCACCCCTCCCATATTAAGGTTATATTCGTGGACACAGAGGGGTTTCTCCACAACACCAGTCGCCGTAAGAATTTGGACCGTCGTGTCTGCATGAAGGGAGGTGAGAACGAAAACATTCTTCTTATACCTCCACTTCATAGCGAGCAAGTTATTATACTTCAAGCAGGCTCTCTCCCCCAGCCTAATAAGGGAATTTACAAGTCGCTGGGGAAAGCCCCGGCGATTAGGTCGCACGGTGCCACATGCTCCAATCTGATGATCAAAAAGGTGGCTAAAAAGTGGCACGCTCGTATAATAATTGTCCACGTACAAGTGGTACCCCTTTCCGAATAAGGATGACGCCAAGTCCCACACTATCTTGCCAGCGCTTCCTATGTAGTCAGGGCAGTTTGTCGGCTCTACGTGACTATCTTTGCCCTCGTAAACCATAAAACTACATGTATAGCCTGTGGCCCTGTCACAGAGCTTATACATCTTGACCCCGTATCTGGCACGCTTGCTGGGAAGGTACTGTTTGAATGACAAGCGGCCAGAAAATTTAACCAGGGACTCATCAACGCAGACAACTTGATGGGGAGTAAACAAGTCTGCAAAACGTTGGTTGAAGTGCTTTACGAGGGGCCGAATTTTGTAGAGCCGATCGTATTCAGAGTCTCCACGAGGACGACAGAGTTCATTGTTGTTGAAGTGCATGAACCGCAAAATCTGCTCATATCGTGCCCTGGCCATGGAGGCAGAGAACAAGGGTGAATGGTAAATTGGGTCAGTGGACCAATATGACAGCAACTCACTCTTTTTATTCAAGCCCATGAGGAGGGAAAGGCCCAGAAAAATTTCACAATTTCTGCCAGGGTATGCAAACTTTTGAGCACAACTGTATGGGGGCAGTGCTTCATAATACTGCAAATACCACACTAGACAATATTAACAAGGCAATGTACAGTGCATGTATGGTGTGAGTTTGCAGACCCTTTCACGCTGCTCCATTGATAAATCCAGGAAGAAAATATCATATGCGTTTTTGATGCATCTTTATGTTTTTTTGGTCAGTTTTCTATAGAAATCAATGGGAGGTGTATATTTGATGCATTTTTTTTTTTTTTTTTTAGCAGGGCACCAAAGAGACAGCATGCAGGACTTATAACACACATAATACACATAAAATGCAGTGCACCCACAGTGGACTGGTGTGAAAAGCTCCCTAGAATTTAAAGGGAGATATGTTTCTTGCATTTCTCTTGCACTTTTAGAGAGGGAAAAAGCACAGGAAGAATGGATCAGTGTGAAATGTCCCTACCTCTCAGCTTCATGTCTGGTCATGCAAATTGCTTTTGTGTCACATAAAAAAAGAGAGAGGACATGGTTTGATAAACAATCATACATTATATCTTCTCTTTTTGGTACAGTGGCTACCAAATGTACATGGGGCACAACCTGATGGGATGATCTAAATAAGGTAAATATATACAGCCCACATGAGATGTGATAAGCAAAGAAAAAAATGTGATGTGATAACCAAATAAAATAACTGTATGTACCCTGTTCTGCACCAACTTTTTCAATGCTGTGCACTGTACATTCCCTATTCTGACTGCTGCACTCTATATGCTATGTTGTACATTGCATATTCCTCACTGCATCCCTTTATATGCTTCCTTGTATGTTACATAATCCTTGCCAAAGTGTTTGTTGTCTTAGCAATTACTGGTTACTAAGTCTCCAGTTTTCTTTTATTCCATTTTTCTTTAAAGCAGACAAAAAAAGCATATATAGGGGAAGAGTTCAGTTTTTAGAATCATCTTTTGTCTGGAGGTTTATGTGTGTCTGCGAGACTTTCATTTGTGGCATGATAATGAACCCTTACAGTACATGAGCAGAGTTTTTTTAAGCTTAGATATCCAGACCAAGTTTAGCAGCATCAGCATGCATACATTAATTTGACAATAACTCTATAACTATTTTTTTTTTTACAAAAGGTTTGAGAACTAGGAACACACAAAGCTGCACATTCCTAGTTCTTTTCTGTAAGGTATGTGTGTTAACAAAAGTATTTTGTGTGTACGAGGACTGTGGCAAACATGTGCAGTGTATGCCATGAGTAGACTCAGACTTTTCTAAAACAATCCTCTTTCACAGTGTTGGGTGATTTGGCTACAGTTATCAGAGTTGCTTTCTTCAGTACTGTATACCCTAGATTCTTTTCTTACTTATTTGAACTTCTTCCTACTTGTTTGTGCTCTTTCTTACATTGCTGGTAACCTATGTCTTATTCAGTTTTCAAGCACAGTGGAGATTTTGATTATATTCTTCATTATGAAAAATGATTCAGCCCACCAAACTTAAAAATTCATAGATGATGATGTAAAATACTCTTATAAAACATCCCTGGTTTTTATTAGTTTTTTTATTATTATTAATATGGTACTTTAGTACAGCTATAAGTCATTAGGTGCATTAAGTAATGTGAAGTTTTACAGCATGAAGATACTGTACAAAAATGTAAACGTTTGATTGGTATGTAGTGACAAAATTTAACAAAATCTGGTATCCTAGAACAGAATATCTTCATGTACTGCCTGCAAGGACCAGCTTATGACACATTCAAGTATTCAGCCCCACCCAGGGTAAATAATCACTTACCAGCTACACTTTTATTTACAAATGTTTATCCTTATGATCTATTGCTTAAACCAAACTACACAACTCTTACATGATTTTATGTTATTAAATAAAATACCTTTTATTTTTATGTACTGAAACATCAGAAATATATTTGACAGTTTTCCTTAAACTTGTTATACTCACATATCTGATATATATTAATAATAAATACAAAATACATAGCAATGAAAGGGTATGCATTTCCTAACAGGTTTACTGAACCATGCTGTATAGTTATAAGATATGCTAGGTTGCAAACGTGGATGTGAATTGTTATTGTCTGTAATGTAACCATGTGTGAAGCACCTAATGATCCTAGAACCTCATTTTACAGGGATTGCTTCAGGCTCTGGTTAACATCTATATTTATTTCTAATCTTTGATGTCATTGATTTATTTACCATTTAATAGATACTATATACTATAAACTGTTACACTTTACCCTTGAATTTTCTACTTTAATTTTTCATACAGTATATCATAAAACTATTGTTCTAGGTGAAATCTTCATCAGCTCTTTAAAAATAGTGTCACAAGTAAAACTTAAAGTAATACATAACCTTAGTTTTAAGCACTTTCAGCAGCTGATTGAATCACTCACTGAGTATGTAGCTTCTTTATTTTTAATCCTTGCCTATATTCCAGTTTAAGCTGGTAACATGACTGTTGCCTCTGGTTTCCTGCTTTAGTGTGTCACCTTTCTCTTGCAGCATCCTATGGAGCCACCCTTACATACAAGGGCTAATGTTGTGTCTTCCTACACTGTGTGTCTCAATGTCTCAATAGAGACACACAGCCCTGAAGCCTAGGATGGAAAGGCACTCCCCTGCTCCTCCCTACTTCTCCCACCTTTCCTTCTATAAGCTAACAGACTGGGGCGTGGCTGAGCTGGCGGCCTGAAAGGACGTGTGTGAGAGGAGCTCCGCTCACAACCGCCTAAATTATCCGAAAATTAATCCTCCATTTGACTAACAGACACTGGAGGCTGCTAGGGCATGAGAAGAAGCAAATCGGGTCAGGGTAGGAAGGCTAAACAAGCCCCTAAACCAGCCCAGCAGCAGCAACAACGGCCCGCCATAGACTGCGCACACGTGGCATCTCAAGCCAACATGGCGGATGCAGCGACGGCAGAGGAAGACCACTTTCAGGCCTTAATGCAGGCGATCACTGGATGCCAGACGACCCTAACAGCAAATATCGACACCCTCCAGACAGAGTTTGGGTTGCTGCGGAGGGACAGTTCTCTCCGCACTTCGTTATAGAGAGAGCCCATCGAATGCCTCCTGTGCGAGGCCCCCCGGGATCCCCTCCACGTACATTTATATTCAGACTCTTGAATTTCCGGGACCGGGACCTGGCACTACGTGAAGCCCGCAAAGTTCCCGAACTGCGCTTTGACAACACGTGGCTAATGCTATTCCCGGACTATTCTATTGATACGCAACGGCTCAGAAGGACTTTTGATCACGTTAAGGCACAGCTTCGTACAAAAGGGCTCAAGTATAGCATGCTCTTTCTGGCTCGCCTTCGGGTTATTGACGGTGAATCTACCCGCTACTTCACCTCCCCAGAGGATGCCTCTCAGTGGCTGGATGGCCTTCCCCGTGCCCGGTAACGTATAAACTTTACCATTGATCCGTTATAGACTGGCTTTTCCTGTTCTCCCTCCCCAGCTACCCTCCATCTCCCCTTGCCTTTTCGCATCGAAGGGAGAAGGACTACTATGATCACAGTCTCTGCCTGCTGACTGACCTTCCCCCTCCAGATGAATCGGATGGTGACCACCCGAATCCATTAACGCGATGGAAGGATGTGACTGTAACTTGCATTACACTCCCTGCTATTATACCCAGATGGAGATACTCACATGCAGGAGGATGTACCGCTGTGATGATGTACTTAACCCACCCCATGTTATCCTGTCTGAGGCAGCTATGTGGGGGAAAACTCTCTCCTAGGGTAGTGCAGTGAGGAAACACTGTGCTTTTCTCCTATCTGGAACAGCTACGCTGGCTAGTACCGAAGTGAGTGACTTAGGAGCACACTAGACGCTCGTTTCCATGCTCTCTTCTTTTGCCATACAATTTTCCTTTCCAATCTCTACCTGAACGGCTAGGACAGGACAATACTTGCAGCGCTGACGCAGCTAACCTTCTACATATTACATTACGGCAAGGCTGCTATGTGGTCAACTCATACACTTGATAGTGGTGGGAGGAAATAGTGCTCTTCCCTTGCGGTTGGCCCTTCCACCATACGGGGGGAGGGGAAATCCATGAACAGGGCCGGAATCTGCTGGATCACTACGAGGCAGCTCTAAGGGACTTGCATGCCCATGCCACTGCTAGAGGGATTGACTGTTCTCCCTATATATGTGAAGGTTAAGCTGGCTCTGTGATGAAGTGTGTGCCCCTAGTTTTTACTAGGTGATTTTTTATTTTCCAGTTCAACTTTGCCTTACAAACTATACATCTGATAAGTTTAAATGCGGCTATATTAATTTGCAGAAGTTTCTTTCCTTTGAGGGAGTTGCATGCCAGTGGCACTACTAGGGGGATAAACTGTTCTCCTTACATCTGCGGATGTTAAAGGGGTAAAATGATGAAGTGTGTGCCCCTAGCTCAGACTAGGTGTTTTATTATTTTTCAAGCTCAACTTTGCTTTACAAATTATGCACTAGACAAGTTACTACCAGAGGGAGCTGAGGGCCAGGACCCCGCGGCCTTCACTGAACATCTGCTCCGTACCCTGCTTCCGCAGGCCCAGTTCTCTCCGCACTTCGTTATAGAGAGAGCCCATCGAATGCCTCCTGTGCGAGGCCCCCCGGGATCCCCTCCACGTACATTTATATTCAGACTCTTGAATTTCCGGGACCTGGCACTACGTGAAGCCCGCAAAGTTCCCGAACTACGCTTTGACAACACGTGGCTAATGCTATTCCCGGACTATTCTATTGATACGCAACGGCTCAGAAGGACTTTTGATCACGTTAAGGCACAGCTTCGTACAAAAGGGCTCAAGTATAGCATGCTCTTTCTGGCTCGCCTTCGGGTTATTGACAGTGAATCTACCCGCTACTTCACCTCCCCAGAGGATGCCTCTCAGTGGCTGGACGGCCTTCCCCGTGCCTGGTAACGTATAAACTTTACCATTTACCATTACCTAGACAAGTTTTAACACTGTTATTTACTTTGCAAGAGTGTGTTCTCTCAGAGGGAATTGCATGTCCTTGACACTGCTAAAAGGGATGAACTATTCTCCTTATATCTGCGAAGGTTAACCTGGTTAAATAATCAAGCCTGTGCCTCTTGTTTATACTAGGTGTTTTTTCAATTTTTTTTTTTTTTTATTTCTCAAGCCCAACTCTGTCTCACAAAAGTTTAAATGCTGCTGGATGGTTTTGTAAAAGTTTCCTTCCTTTGAGGGATTTGCATGCCATTGACACTATTAGGGGGATGGACTCTCTCCCTATATCTGTGGATGGTAAACTGGTTAAACAATGAAGTATGTGCCCCTAATTCATATTAGGTGTTTTTTTATTTTCAAGCCTGACCTTGTCTTGCAAATTATGCATTAGAAAACTCCAAATGTCGCTATAATATTTTGCAAGAGTTAGTTTTTCCTTTATTCTCTAGTTAGTTAAAAAATTATTTTTTCCTTTTTCCATTTATATGCTGCTATGCTGTAGGCGTGGGAGCGGAGATCTCCAATCTTGTGAGAAGTAGTAACGCTTGTGTGTGGGAAGGCCGCCTGCCTCTCCATTGCCTACAATATAATGGGATCAGTTTGGGATGCAAGCACTCCGAGTTCCCCAATGGATGTGCGGGGAGGGGGGGGTTGGGTTTCTGGGTTGCGGTTGCTCCCTTTTTTGTTGTTTTTTTCCTTTGTTTCCCTTTTTGTTCTGGTTTTACTCAGATTGATACGACTATAAGCGGTGGTCTACTTGGGTATATCTTTTTTGGCCCCTGGCTTGCCTGGGGCCTGCTGACCAAGATGTTACGAATTAATTCCTGTATATTGGAGGGTGTGCATCCCACTCCGGGTCAGTCCTGTCAATACTCCCATCCTAAAACATTGCTATTTTTAAGGCTATGGCGCCTCTGAGAATTATATCGTGGAATGTTAGGGGTCTAAATGACAAAATAAAGAGAACCCTGGTCATGACATATTTAAAAAAATAAAGCCCGCACATATGTATACTTCAGGAGACCCACCTGGTGGGCAGAAAAGTCCTTGGTCTCAAAAAACCATGGATAGGGCACTCCTACCACTCGTTATACTCAGGTTACGCCAGGGGAGTTAGCGTATTAATACACAAATCCCTGTCCTTTACCTTACTTGCTGTCAGGACTGATCTGGAGGGCAGATTTGTTTTATTACATGCTGTGATAGATACTGTTGAGATGCTAATTGTGGGTGTATATGTGCCCCCTCCGGCCACTATGTCTCTCCTTAAATTCCTGACCCCTATACTCGCGTCATATTCCACGGACAACCTTGTTATAGCCGGGGATTTTAATATGGCTCAGAACCCGTCCGTGGATAGATTGAATTCAGGGACGGGTTCTGACTCTCCCCTCAGTAAGTGGGCTACCCTGTATGGATTGGTGGATGTGTGGAGGTGGAAATACCCAAGCGATAGAGCATTTACTTGCCAGTCTGCATCATATCGTACACTATCCAGGATAGACTTGATTTATACTACTGGGGGGCTGCTCTCTCGCGTAATAGAGGTGAAAATGCTCCCTAGGGGCATGTCGGACCACTCCCCTATGCTTCTTACTTTGCAAACACAGACCCCCCCCCTCAGAGAGACTATGGAGGCTGTCCTGTTATTGGATCTCAGAGGGAAGTGTTGCGACAAGCATAGATACATCTATAGCAGATTTCTGGACCTCTAATTCTAGCTCCTCGGTGCTGCCTATTAGGTGGGATGCCTTTAAGGCGCATACTCGAGGAAGCTATCAGACCGCGATTTCCCTTGCCAGACGTGACACCAGGGTCTCCATTGAGGAGGCTGAGAATAGGGCACAAGACCTCGAGTCCCGATACATTCAGACACAAAACCCAATTACCCTGTCTGATATGCAGGCGGCGCATCGTGAGGTGATGCTCCTCCGAGTAGCAGGGGCTAAAAAACAACAGTTGACACAGACACAACGTATATTTGAACAGGGCGAAAAGACAGGACATCTGCTGGCCTGGCTGGCGAGGGAACAACAGCCTGCGTCTACCATAGCCCGTATTAAAACTGACGATGGGAATTTGGTGACTGATCCAGTTGCTATCAACGCTTGTTTTGCCACGTACTATAAATCTCTATATTCTTCCAGGGCGGGCTACTCTGCGGAGGAGCTGGACTCCTTCCTTAGTCAACTCGCCTTCCCTACACTTACTCTACACTACCGCCGTCCATGACAGAGGCAATAATAGTGGTCATACCTAAGTCGGGTAAAGATCCTGAGCTTTGCACCTCCTACCGCCCCATATCTCTACTTAACGCAGACGCCAAGATACTTGCCAAGATCCTAGCTAAAAGACTCAATGGAGTTATACATAATTTGGTTCATGAAGATCAAACTGGCTTCATGCCGGGTAAGGGGACAGACATTAACCTTCGCAGATTGTACACGGTCATGGGTGCCAGGGAATATTTGACAGAATCCGACGCAGTGGCCTCCCTGGATGCTGAGAAAGCATTCGACTCAGTAGAGTGGTGTTATCTATGGGAGGTCCTGCGTCGATTCGGCCTTGGTCCCAAATTTATATCCTGGGTACAGACCCTTTATACCTCTCCACGGGCTAGGGTTCGTACGGGAACGACAATCTCGCCACCCTTCTATCTGCATAGGGGTACCAGGCAGGGCTGCCCACTTTCCCCTGCCCTGTTCGCCCTGGCCATAGAACCAATGGCAATCCTCCTTCGATCCTCCCCTTTAGTTACCGGTATTATGATTGGTACGGTACTCGAAAAGATATCCCTATATATACGCGGATGACACCCTGCTGTACCTTAGGAATACCAGTGATTCCCTGGGTGCTGCCCTATCACTTATTAATACCTTCGGTGGGTTCTCTGGCGTCTGTGTTAACTGGACCAAATCGGTAATTTTTGCATTACATCCGGGGGAAGCCTCGATACCTGCAAACACTCTCCTCAGAAAGGTATCCCAATTTAGGTATCTGGGAATAAAAATACACAGAGACTTTGCGCAGTTTATTCCCCTTAACCTATCTCCTATAATGTCTACTCTGACCCAAAAATGCACCATTTGGAAAACATTGCCCCTAACCCCAGTAGGCAGAGTGAACTTGATAAAAATGTCCATATTGCCAAAATTTCTCTATGTCTTCAGACAGACACCTGTACACATACCGAATACCTTTTTTAAAAAAATTGACACCGTGCTCACTGCATTTATATGGAACGGTAGCATACCTAGAATCTCTAAATCTACTCTACAACTCCCTCTGACATTAGGGGCACTTGCTCTACTGTGTTTCCAAAAGTATTATTGGGCGGCGGTGTTGGTTACCCTCCGCTGGTGGCTGTCTGAGGAACCAGCAAATCCTGCTTCCACTTTGGAGGCGGCTTTGCTGGGCTCATACTCAGAACTGAGAAACCTGATACACAGAGGGCCCAGATCTAGCTCTGGTGTTACCACCTCAATGAAAACTACTTTGAAGGTTTGGGGGACGGTTAGGGGCAAGATTAGAGGGGCGGACAGTTGGTTCCCCCCGCACACCCTTGTGGGGGAACCCGCGGTTAACGCACTTCCAGACCAACCCGGACCCTGTGCTATGGGCCCGTTACGGAATTACCACCGTGGCGGACATAGTGTCACGAGATGGCCTACTTCCCTTTGATACCTTAAAACAACAAAAAGGACTACCCAACAACATGTTCTTCAGATACCTACAGCTCAGACATGCATACCACTCCCAATTTCCCACACCCCCGACACTCATAACTACTGGGCTTGAGCGATTGTTAGGCGAAGAGGGCGAGGGAAGGATCCTATCCAATCTATATGCGGCCCTGGCAGGCCTGGACACATCTAAGGTCTCGCAGTTGTTTCTGGTCTGGCAGAAGGATATACCTTCCCTGGCTGATGACGACTGGGAGGAGGGAATCCTGCAATACTTGCCCCTGGTGGTCTCTGCCAGAGACAGATTCATCCAGCTAAAATTTTTGCACAGAGCCTACTTCTCCCCTCAGCGTCTAGCCAAAATATACCCTACTAATAACCCGGTATGTACCAAATGTGCAGCAGAGAAAGGTTCCTTCTTCCATGTGGTCTGGTCTTGCCGCTATATACAGACGTTTTGGAGAGGAGTGGTTAATACGATAAATCGAATTGGCAAATTAAAAGTTCCCTGCGATCCAATACCCTACTGCTCAGAATCGTCGACACATTAGATGCCTCCAGAGCTAAAAAACTCTTTATATTCTATGCAGCCTTCTACGCCAGAAAGGCGCTCTTGCTACATTGGAAGGGATCTGCCCCCCCATCGATAGGCTTTTGGAAAAACCTCATTAATAAGGCACTGCCGATATATAAGTTAACGTATCTAAGCCGTAACTGCCCAAAAAAATTTGGGAAAATCTGGGATTCCTGGATAGGTGCGGAACACCTAGACCTAGAATAGAGAGTTGACACGCAGGTGCGAAACTCCCCCTCATGCGCAGTGGACATGTCGACTCTGACCTGTGTAATCTACTTCTACTTCACTGATCTCCATTTTGGGTCATTTGTGAATCAAGGGAGCCCCCCCTATGCCTATATAGTATATAGCTATACTGTACACGAAGCTGAAGTTACTAGTCTACCATTAAGGAAAAGATGAGGAGGTTTTAGAAGGGACATAACCACAATAGTCTCATACCCCCCCCCCCCCCCCATCATTGTTCCTACTGACCTACTTCTGGTGCTTATATATGTATTATAAGACCTGCTCTGTAACATCTGCTGTTAAATATCTGTACACCTTGTACTGTAACCACTGCACAATGTATCATCTGTATGTTTTTTTGTATTTGCTTTTATTAAATAAAAAAACTTTATGATAAGCTAACAGACTGACTGGAGACTGCACTGCTTATTGCTAACTCTTTTCTAGGGAAACTGGAAGATGTAGGAAGCATTGAAGGTTGTAAAATGAAAGTGCTTAGCTAAGAATTTTAACAAATGGTTTACTGGAAAATGTTTAATTTATAGTACTCAATGTGTTAAACTAAAAAAACACTATGGGTTTATACCAATTAGTGGTTTCTAGCGGTTATATACAATTAGTGGTTGACCATGATGCTCCAGCTTTAACTTAGCCACATAACAGTATGGGCAACACCAACAAAAACAATCATATAGGGATAGCAAAAAAAAAAAAAAAACTGGATTGTGGTATAACTGTTAGTAATGAGTGATTCCCTAATAGTTCACCCAAAGTTCAGCAAATTGATATAAAAAAGTTGCCTTAGGTGAAATATATTATGTTCATTTAAAAAAAAAAAAACTTAAGAAAGGACAGTAAGTCAAGGGGCACTTTCAAACAACTTTGTGGATGACATGGAAGAAGTTACTTTTTTTTCTAATTTCTACAAATAGCCTTGCTTGCAGATAGCAGACGCACCCCAATCTACTATTTAATTTTGATTGCACAGATCATGAGTTCCCCTTTTTTTTTGTAACACCGCCATGTGAAAAGTGCAATATCACCTTTAATCACTAGTCCTGACTATTATCTTTTTATCTAATTATAATTACCTTACCATCAGCCGATTCCGTTGCGTTCATACCCAAATATATCTCTATACATAGGAAGCAGCATATTTGAATAATTGACACAGCAAAGTTGCTTCATACACTGTTCGGTTTTATTATCCCAGACACGGTGTTACATATGAATGAAAGATCGGCGTTACCAATCATCTTCCACCAATAAGGGGTTCATATTAAAATGACACATTTCCCTTTACTGTGGCCATAGGAGACAGCATTTCTACACATGCAGATGTGGTGTCTTGCTGGATGCCTTTCCCTGCATGGCTGTCTACCTGTAGAAGTCTCGGAGTCTGACAATTAACATTGCAACTACCTAAGGGTGTCCTGGCCCTAACCCTCTCTCCCACAGTTCTGTTTAAGAGAAATAAATCTCTTTGCATTCAAGAAGTGTCTGGCGCCCATGAATCTATCTTGCATTACACCCACGATGCCTTGCAACCCATTCTATATAGAAGGATGTCAGCTGTCCCTGGCTCTGGAGGTTCTCATTAGACTAAAGGAGGCCTGGGACCTTGCTACACAACTTATTTAGGGGGATAATCTGAGGCCAGTGACTTCACTGGGTTTATGTGAGGCTTTACAACAACTTTAAGTGAAGACCTAAACACGGGAGCACCCAGGCATGCAATAGAACCCACACTGACTACACTAAGGCTCGATTCACACCTATGCATGTTGCTTTTGAGCGTTTTTGGAGGTTTTTTTTTCATGCTTGCCACGTTTTTGAGCAGCGTTTTTGCGGCGCTTTTGCCGCGATTTTGCCGCAATTTGCGTTTTGCGGTTTTTTTTATTTACATTTTTTTTTACAGTCTTAAAAAAAAACGGCAAAAACGCATCAAAAACGCACCAAAAACGCATCAAAAACGCTGCAAAAACGGTGCACTTGCGTTTTTGATGCTTGTCCATTGAATCCTATTGCATGCAAAACGCTGCATTTTGCATGAAAAAAAGTCCCTGACCCTTTCCAAAAATGCAGAGAAACAAAAAGGCATTGATGTGAACATGTTCCATAGGAACCCATGTTAAAAAATTCCCGTGCATTTCTGCAAAATGCAAAATGCATCAAAAAACGCGCTAGTGTGAATGGAGCCTAACTGCAAATTCCCTTAAAATGCTTTGGTCAGAGACAAATATAAATCCCGCAAATTTGTATGCATGCCAATCCTTATCTCATGCAGAGCAACTATCGATAACTTAAAATGGTAATTTGAAAACTCAGAATTTTTGGGTATAGTATAGTGCACAGAATTGCAATAATGATATGTTTTTTTTTTTTTTTTGGAATTTATGATGTTGTTCAGGTATTAAAGAGGAGTTCCACCCAGGGGGTCGGGTAAAAAAAAAAAAAAATATTAAAAGTCGGCAGCTACAAATACTGCAGCTGCTGACTTTTAATTGGACACTTACCTGTCCCTGGGTCCAGCGATGCGGGGGATCGAAGCCCTGCTCGTCTCCCCCTCCGTTCAGCGGCGCCGGCATTGCAACTGTGGGCGCCGGGCTGTGGCTTCACAGCCTGGCACCCACTGCGCATGCGCGAGCGGCGCCGCACGCCGTGATTGGCCGCTCAGTCACCTGGGACCTGTAATAGGTCCCAGATGATTGACAGCGGCGAGGGAGCAGAGCGGAGCCCTTCCTGTGCCGAGGGGGAAGTGATGTCACCAGCCCAGGCACTGGAAGGGGCAGACTATGAGGGACCCCCTAGCAACAGGCATTTAGAGGTAAGTTAAAAAAAAAAAAAATATCCAAATGTTTTTTTGTCTTTTTTTTAGGATTTTTAATGTATTTTTGTTTTTTCGGGTGGAACCCCACTTTAAGTATTCAATATCACTACCATATTAGTTCTTTAAAATAATTATGTAGTCCAAATGAGTTATACTAAGATGCAAGGAGTCATTCCCCATGTGAATATGTTGATGTATACCCTGTTAGTGATGTAAGGTGCTTTTTTTTTGGTTTCTTGGATAAATCTATAGATGAAATAGAAATACCTTTTTATGTACTTCTACTGTATATACTGTAATTTGATAAACCTACAACTAATGAAAACAGGGTCATAAAGAAACACGCCCTATAAACAGCAATCTGAAAGCTACAGCATGCAGAATATTGACTCTAATCCTTTGAAGTGAAATAGACCAATTAGGAGGTGTGCACCTGACTATATCTAAACAAATCAATAGGCCAGGTATGCTAGTGTCAGGGCAGGAGAAAAACATCCACAAAACAGGAAGCAAGTAAGGACAGCAGGAGAACCATATAAACAGAAACAGATGTATAGCAGGGCAGACGGAAGATACAGAAATCAAGGGGGTTGTGGGACTTTAAATGAGGTGCATGATAACATGCACCTCCATCCCTAAATTAGAAATAAGAAAGGGTTTTTTGGGACTTTGAGTGAGGCACAAGACATGTGGTAGGAGAAATTGTAAAATTGTTTAACCACCTCAATACAGGGCACTTAAACCCCCTTCCTGCCCAGACCAATTTTCAGCTTTCGGTGCTCTCACACTTTGAATGACCATTACTCAGTCATGCAACACTGTACCCAAATGAAATTTGTGTCCTTTTTTTCACACAAATAGAGCTTTCTTTTGGTGGTATTTAATCACTAATGGGTTTTTTTTATTTTTTGTGCTATAAATAAAAAAAAGACCGTCAATTTTGTGAAAAATTGCCTTTTTCTTTGTTTTTGTCATAAAATTTAGCAAATTAGTAATTTCTCTTCATAAATTTTGGCCAAAATTTATACTGCTACATATCTTTGGTAAAAATAACCCAAATTAGTGTATATTATTTGGTCTTTGTGAAAGTTATAGAGTCTACAAACTATGGTGCCAATCACTGAAAATTGAAAACATCTGATCAGGCCTTCAGTACATCAGGTGAATCTCATTTCTTGAGGTACTAACAAGTCAGAAAAGTACAAATACCCCCCAAATGACCCCTTTTAAGGCTCCATTCACACTAGCGCGTTTTTTGATGCATTTTGCATTTTGCAGAAATGCACGGGAATTTTTTAACATGGGTTCCTATGGAACATGTTCACATCAATGCCTTTTTGTTTCTCTGCATTTTTGGAAAGGGTCAGGGACTTTTTTTCATGCAAAATGCAGCGTTTTGCATGCAATAGAATTCAATGGACAAGCATCAAAAACGCAAGTGCACCGTTTTTGCAGCGTTTTTGATGCGTTTTTGGTGCGTTTTTGATGCGTTTTTGCCGTTTTTTTTTTTTTTTTAATTTTTTTAAGACTGTAAAAAAAAAATGTAAAAAAAAAAAAAAAATGCATGTTGCTTTTGAGCGTTTTTGGAGGGTTTTTTTTCATGCTTGCCACGTTTTTGAGCCGCGTTTTTGCCGCGATTTTGCCGCGATTTTGCCGCGATTTGCGTTTTGCGTTTTTTTTTTTTTTTTTTTTTACATTTTTTTTTACATTTTTTTTTTACAGTCTTAACAAAAAAAAAAAAAAAACGGCAAAAACGCATCAAAAATTTTCGAATTAACTGGTTATTTCTCTCACAGAGCATATGCATACAACAAATTACACCCCAAAATACATTCTGCTACTCTTACCGAGTATGGAAATACCACATGTGTGGGACTTTTACACAGCCTGGCCACATACAAAGGCCCAACATTGAAGTCGCACCATCAGGCGATCTACGAGCATAAATTGCACATCTCATTTCTCAACCACCTATTACACTTTTGAAGGCCCTGGAGCACCAGGACAAAGGAATTGCCCACAAAATGACCCCATTTTGGAAAGCAAACACCCCAATGTATAATCTATGAGGCATAATGAGTCTTTTGAACGGTTATTTTTTTTCCAGATGTTTTTGGAAAATGTGAGAAAAAAATGAAAACGCATTTTTTTTACACAAAGTTGTCCATTTATAAGATATTTCCAATACATAGCAAATACATAGCAAAAATGACACCCCAAAATACATTCTGCTACTCCTCCTGAGTATGGCGATATCACATGTGTGGGACTTTTACACAGCCTAGCCACATACAAAGGCCCAACATTGAAGTCGCACCATCAGGCGATCTACGAGCATAAATTGCACATCTCATTTCTCAACCACCTATTACACTTTTGAAGGCCCTGGAGCACCAGGACAAAGGAATTGCCCACAAAATGACCCTATTTTGGAAAGTAAACACCCCGATGTAAAATTTATGAGGCATAATGAGTCTTTTAAAGGGTTATTTTTTTTCCAGATGTTTTTGGAAAATGTGGAAAAAAAATGAAAACGCATTTTTTTTATACAAAGTTGTCCATTTATAAGATATTTCCAACACATAGCAAATACATAGCAAAAATGACACCCCAAAATACATTCTGCTACTCCTTCTGAGTATGGCGATACCACATGTGTGGGACTTTTACACAGCCTGGCCAAATACAAAGGCCCAACATTGAAGTCGCACCATCAGGCGATCTACGAGCATTAATTGCACATCTCATTTCTCAACCACCTATTACACTTTTGAAGACCCTGGAGCACCAGGACAATGGAATTGCCCACAAAATGACCCCATTTTGGAAAGCAAACACCCCAATGTATAATCTATGAGGCATAATGAGTCTTTTGAACGGTTATTTTTTTTCCAGATGTTTTTGGAAAATGTGAGAAAAAAATGAAAACGCATTTTTTTTACACAAAGTTGTCCATTTATAAGATATTTCCAACACATAGCAAATACATAGCAAAAATGACACCCCAAAATACATTCTGCTACTCCTCCTGAGTATGGCGATATCACATGTGTGGGACTTTTACACAGCCTAGCCACATACAAAGGCCCAACATTGAAGTCGCACCATCAGGCGATCTACGAGCATAAATTGCACATCTCATTTCTCAACCACCTATTACACTTTTGAAGGCCCTGGAGCACCAGGACAAAGGAATTGCCCACAAAATGACCCTATTTTGGAAAGTAAACACCCCAATGTAAAATTTATGAGGCATAATTTAGTCTTTTAAAGGGTTAATTTTTTTCCAGATGTTTTTGGAAAATGTGGAAAAAAAATGAAAACGCATTTTTTTTATACAAAGTTGTCCATTTATAAGATATTTCCAACACATAGCAAATACATAGCAAAAATGACACCCCAAAATACATTCTGCTACTCCTCCTGAGTATGGCGATACCACATGTGTGGGACTTTTACACAGCCTGGCCAAATACAAAGGCCCAACATTGAAGTTGCACCATCAGGCGATCTACGAGCATAAATTGCACATCTCATTTCTCAACCACCTATTACACTTTTGAAGGCCCTGGAGCACCAGGACAAAGGAATTGCCCACAAAATGTCCACATTTTGGAAAGCAAACACCCCAACGTATAAACTATGAGGCATAATGAGTCTTTTGAACAGTTATTTTTTTTCCAGAAGTTTTTAAAAATGTGGAAAAAAAATAAAAACGCATTTTTTTTTACACAAAGTTGTCCATTTATAAGATATTTCCAACACATAGCAAAAATGACACCCCAAAATACATTCTGCTACTCCCCCTGAGTATGGGGATACCACATGTGTGAGACTTTTACACAGCTTGGCCACATACAGAGGCCCAACATCCAAGTAGCACCATCAGGCGTTCTAGGAGCATACATTACATAGATAATTTCCTGGCAACCTATCATTTTTGAAGGCCCTTCATATTTCTAACACATAGCATGTACATACCAAGAATTACAATCCAAAATAAATTCTATTGCGGAAAGGATAAAAAAAAAATATTACCTGTGCTTTTAGTAGTGTCCACAGAAGAGAGCACTGGTCCAGGCAGCAGTCAGAGATGTGCTTAGCGACAGCAATAATAACTATCCAGGCAGCAGGCAGGAATATTGTCTATAGTCGGCACAGCACAGTCCATAGGAATTGTCCAGGCAGAGACAGCCAGCACAGCCATAATATTGGTCCTGGTACACTGTTACCTGCAGACACTCATTATTGTACCACTCTCCAGCCCTTCATAAACATACTGCCTCTTGCTACAGCAAATTATTTGCATAGTCCAGGTAGCAGGCAGAGGTGTGGTCTGTTCATGCGGCAGGCAAAGGCATGATGGCAGTAAGTCAGCAGAAGGCTGAGGGCCACAATCGGGTAAGACCTGTGCACAGGGGCACAGGGGTAGAGGCTTCGACCCACCCAAATCTCTATGAAGCCTCCGGACTCCAGACCCTAATCCGGAAATTACAAAACCGGGAGAAAACAAAAAAAATTGTTATCTCCATCCGGAAAAACTATTCTGGAGCCCCTCACATATGTGAGACCCCTGTGTACTATAGTAGCAGGGCAACAGATCAGTCCAAGTGGTAGGCAAAAGCATAGTCCATAAAACAGGCCAGGGTCAGTTAACGTGCAAGCAGTCCAAGCGGTAGGCAGAAGCGTAGTCACAAAACAGGCCAGGGTCAGTTCACGAGCAAGCAGTCCAAACGGTGTGGCAGAGGCATAGTCAAAACAGGCCAGGGTCAGTTCATGTGGAAGCAGTCCAAACGGTAGGCAGAGGCATAGTCAAAAAGCAGGCCAGGGTCAGTTCACATTGAAGGCAGTGGCATGGTTATTTGGGGAAGCATGGAAAATGATCAGCGAAAATGGGGAAAATATGGGCTAATAACTTAGGGATGTATGATACAGTTGAAGCATTCACCAATGCAAAGGCCAGGTTGGGAGGGACACTGGGGACAATGGAAGCTGGTATCTTTTCGAAAACCTCTTCTGCTGCACACACAACATCTTTTTTGCCGTCTTCGGCCTGCTTCCGATGGTGGAATGTTGTACGGGAACTGGCATTCATGAAGTCCGCTAACAGCATCAGAACGAAGTACTTCTGGGAGGGGTCTTTGTTGATAGATGAGGGACGTGACTACTACTTCTGTGAATTTTAGGAAGGGGGCGGGGCTTTCTGTTGATTTTGTGTAGATTATGTAGGAATTGTAAATGGCCAAATGGATTAGATATATTGCTACCTTCTTGTACCAGAATCGGGACCTCCTTATTGACAAATAGGGCTGAATCATTTGGTCATTGAAATCCACCCCACCCCCCATGTAGAGATTATAGTCTTGGACACATGTCGGTTTTTCAATGGGACCTCATCTTCGCTGAACTACAACTGTAGTGTCATCATGAATGGTGGACATCATGTGCACGTTCCTGTTATCCTTCTACCGCAAGGCCAGCACTTCATTACATCTCAGTGTTGCTCTTTCCCCCATTTTCAGCCTTTTGTTCACTATGGATTGTGGGAAGCCCTTCCTATTTTTTCTTGAAGTTCCGCAGGCCAGGGTTTTTTCAATATATAGGTGTCTGAAAAGGGGCAGGCTGGTATAAAAGTTGTCCAGGTATATATGATAGCCTTTTTTCAGAAGTGGGTATGCCAGGTCCCATACGATTTTTCCAGTTGTGCCCATGTAGGCCGGGCACTCAGGGGACTGGAGCTGGGAATCTCTTCCCTCATATATGCGGAACGCATATAGATATCTCACACAGCTTGTAAAATTTGACTCCATATTTGGCCTTTTTGCTAGGAATATATTGTTTTATTCCTAGCTGGCCTGAAAATGGTACCAGGGACTCATCCACACATATATTCTTCTCGGGGACATAAAGTTCTGCAAATCGTTGGGAAAATAAATTTATTAGTGGGCGAATCTTGTATAGCTTATCAGAATTTGGATGATTGCGGGAAGGGCACTGGGTGTTGTCGTTAAAGTGAAAGAATCTCATAATCATCTCATATCGGGACCTGGACATAGCGGCAGAATACATGGGCATATGGTGGATGGGGTGGGTGGACCAATAGGTATGTCCTTCATTTTTTTTTGTGAGCCCTATATTTAGGGTGAGGCCCAAAAACAATTTGAACTCCTCCAAATTCAAATCTCTCCACTCAAATGGACGGGCATAAGATGATTGGGGGTTGCTGGGAATACAAATTTGTCTGGTCCACAATGAACTGCAGCAAAGTGTCGGGCAAAAACAGGTGAAAAAAATTGATCTCTGTAAAATTTTGGGTGTTGGCCTGCACACCTGGCTGTGCTGTGAAAGGGGGAATATTTGGTGATCCCGAGTTGGAAGGCAGCCATGTTGGGTTGGCAAGACCATCTGGCATATAGGTAGCGGCCCTGGCTCTTGGGGGACGTGACACTCCAGTAGTTGGGGGAGTTGAATTTCCTGTACTGGAACTCAGGTGTGATGTGGCAGCACTGGTACTGGGCATTTGTGCGCGGGGCCTATCTCTGGTGGCAGCACTGGTACTGGGCCTTTGTTCCTGGGGCCTATTGCTGGCGGCAGCACTGGTACTGGGCCTTTCTTCCTGGGGCCTATTTCTGGTGGCAGAGCTGGTACTGGGCCTGGGAATATAATCCTGGTTGCTGGCGGCTTCCTGGTTTCCAGAGTGTCGTGCCCTTTTAGGAGGGACCCATTCTTCATCCGAATCATTGCTACTCTTGATCGGTTCAAATGCCGAATTTGATTCGGAATCAGAATTGGACTCTGATGAGAACTCCCCGGTGCTCTCATCAGTCATAGAGAGGATCTGGAACGCCTCCTCACTAGTATATCCTCTTTTGGACATGGCTGTGTGGCGGGTAGGTGTGCGACGGGTGAGAGATGGGTGGTAGGTGACGGTCACTGATGGGCTGTGCGATGGGTGGCAGGTGACGTTCACTGAGAGGTGATGGTGTGATGGGCGATGGTCACAGATAGTTGACAGGCGACGGTCACTGATGGGTGACAGGTGCACCGCTGATGGTCACTGATGGGTGACAGGGCACAGTCACTGATGGGTGATGGGTGAGAGGGCACGGTCACTGATGGGTGACAGGCCACGGACGGTGACAGGTGATAGTCACAGATTGTTGACAGGTGACGGTCACTGACAGGCGACAGTCACTGACAGGCGATGGTCACTGATGGGTGACGGGTGCACCGCTGATGGTCACTGATGGGTGACAGGGCACGGTCACTGGTGGGTGATGGGTGACAGGGCAGGTCACTGATGGGTGACGGTGGCACCGCTGATGGTCACTGATGGGTGACAGGGAAGGTCACTGATGGGTGACGGTGGCACCGCTGATGGTCACTGATGGGTGACAGGGCAGGTCACTGGTGGGTGACCGGTGACAGGGCAGGTCACTGATGGGTAACGGGTGACAGGGCAGGTCACTGATGGGTGACAGGTGACAGGGCATGGTCACTGGTGGGTGATGGGTGACAGGGCAGGTCACTGATGGGTGACGGTTGCACCGCTGATGGTCACTGATGGCAGTCTCTATGTGACAGGTGCACTTTTTATGGGGTGACTGTTGGGTGACAGATGACAATTGGGGGGGGCGATGGGACAGAAGTGGTGTTGGTGCAGACACTATAATACAAAGATCTGTAACTCACTGCTCCTGGCTCTTCTCTTCTCACACTGGAAACAGTGTGTGAGGAGAGAAGGGCTAGTAACAGCTAGTGACAGCTCTTTGTTTACAGTTAGTGATCGGCTGTGAATGGATCACAGCCAATCACATGGTACACAGCCCTGGCCAATGGCTGTAAACTATGGTCGGTGATGAGCAGTGTTCCCGGGGAACACGCCGCCACCGACGTGCACACGCAGCACGCGCACGATCGAGCGCATGCGCCGTGCAATGCGGGGATGTATCATTAGTAATCGGCCGTGACTTCATCACGGCCGATCACGTGGTAAACAGCCATGCCCAGTCGCTGTTCACCCCTGTCGGTGACGAGCAGTGTCTCGGTGACACACCGCCACCGACAGTACAGGGCTGCGCGCTCACGATCGCGCGCATGCCCTGTTTAAACAGGCTCACGTCATATGACGTCCACCCAGAACAATAGGCTTACCGTCCCGCCATCATATGACGGTGGGCGGTAGGCTAGTGGCTAATTGGCATATAAACAAAGCATTGAACATGAGTATTTTTATCTATATACATAAGGTGATGGCATACAAAAAAGAAGAATTCATGTATGTACATGCACGCATCTGAAATCGCATAGTATCCCATGGAAGTAACTAGTATAAAAAGCCAATGCTTATTGAGTAATGGATACAAATGGGTTATAGGATGCAAATGAATCACAGTTGAGGTCAAGCTTTGTGTTGGGAACATGATGACATTGATAGGCTCAACGCATTTTGTGGCCAGTTGCCACTCATCAGCTATGCGTTTGCTCCTGATGAGTGGCAACTGGCCACGAAATGAAAAAAAAAAATGGCGTGGGGGTCCCCCAACACCAGGCCTTTTTCCGAGCATGCAGCCTGGAGGACAGGATAGGGGGGGAAGAGTGAGCACCCCCCTCCTGGACCATACCATGCCACATGCCCTCAACATGGGGAGGGTGATTTGGGGTCCCCCCAAAGCAACTTGTCTTAGTTGTGAACCCCACACTTAGACCATCTTATATATTATTGGTTGTGAAACTCTGGGGATGGCCCTTGGTTAAGGGAGTTACTTCCGGTTTCTGGTTTTTCACTTTTTGGTCTTCAGTTATTTTTTTGACCAAATGTCATAACTATTTATCTTCACTGTTTCTCTGCGTGGCTATTCAGGATGGGTGATCTTTTGGGTGAGAATTGGGAGGACCTTATGTCCACTATCCAAAGTAACTATCAACTAAAAGAACAAGTTAAAACTGACCTGATTTCACTTTTCCACAGTCTTACTAAAGCTTTGGAAAAGAAATGTGCCTTACATTGGCACATACAATCTCTTGAGCGGTATATTCAAGAAAACATTAATCCAATAGGTTTAAGGATTCAAATCTTCCCTATGGTGGATCATATCTCTGATAATTTGAAGAAAAATTGGGAATCCAAACTGAATGATTGCTCTAGGAATCTTATGATGTTGTTGCAGGATGAATATAGATTACAATTGAACAATCTTGACACTGAAATCGATGCTCTCTATGCTCGTTTAACTCCCCTGAAAACACATGAAGACTATTTAACCCTCGAAGAAAAACTGAGGGAACACCTTAAAACCTCTAGTAAAGTTATTCTCCAGAAAAAAGATAAAAAATTCTGGAGAGATAAAAACGCATTTAGGGAAAATAGAGCTTATAGATGGCACCAAAACAAAGATTTCAGAAATAAAACCACCAAAAAACCCTCTAAAAACAAAGGGGAAAAAAGTGATTATAGTTCAGATACCAACTCCAATGCTTCTTCCTCAGCCTCTTCCCTCACAGATCGTTTTGTGACGAAGAGAAAGGGTCCTTTTGCTAAAACTCAAGAAATGGAGGGTGAATTACAACAAATCCATAAGAAAAAGAATATAGATACCCCACACACTTTACGGGGAAGTAAAGGTGAGACTACATCAAGACCCACGGAGAGTAGTAAGACACCCAGCTCCGGGAGAAGAAAAGCAATTAAAACCACTAAAGATTTAGGAGCTATTCCAAAAAATCAAACTCAGTTGGATACTTTTTTAGACAAGATGACTTTAACACAAGCCCTAGCTACACACAAGGAGCAGGATTCGACACCGACTCCGAGTGTGTAGAGGAGAGGCTAAATATTATCAATTTATCCTCACACATTTTGACTGAGGCTGAGAAGGAGGTTCTCTCTCTGGGACTCTCCTTTTGTCCCAGTAGAAGCCTTGATAACTTTGAGGTGGTGAAAGATATTTTCATGTTTGCAAGAAAACTACTTTTCAAAAGTATGTATACCAAAACCAAGAAAGGGGAAGAAACAATTGCACCAAATCTTAAAGCAGCGGATTTTAGGGCCCTTCGAGACCTAAATCTACTGTTACAGGAGAATGAGGGAACCGAGTCAAATTGGCTAGATGCCTGGGAAAGTGATGATAGCGAAGAGGAAAAAACTGATGTTTCGAAACAACATAAACGTTTTAAGAGGAAATCGCATAGATTTCCAGCACTTAGCCAGAATCCGGCTCTGGCTTTATTTGTTAAACAAACGTCTAAAGAAATCGAATTATTAAACAAAGACAAATCCATCAGAAACTTGACCCATGAGCAACAAGGTGCTTTACATTCTTTGAAAAACAACTTAGATATAACAATCAAGGGATCTGATAAGGGCGGTAACATCGTATTAATGGATAACTCCAAATATGAGGAGATGTGTTTGAAGATCCTTAATAATCGCAAATGTTATCGAAAAATCTCAGCATCCCTAGTCGATGGATTCAATCAAGAGTTCTATCGACTAGTGGATGAGGCTTTTTCAATAGGAGCAATTACTGGCGAGTTATTGGAATTCATACGCACTAAACATCCCCGCATTCCCACTATGTATGCACTCCCCAAAGTGCATAAAGATTTACACAATCCTCCGGGTCGCCCGATTATATCGGGTAATGGTAGTATATCAGAAAGCATTAGTCAGGTCATTGACCAACATCTCAGACCCCATGTTCTGGAATTGGCATCCTACACCAAGGACACCATCCATTTATTACAGATTTTGGATGACCTTACAATTCCAGAATCATCTTTTTTAGTGACTATAGACGTTGAGTCACTTTACAATAGTATACCACATGACTTGGGGGTAGCTGTGGTGGGCCGTGTTCTAGGCCAAAGGGCTACCACCGAATGGAAATTTAATCAATTCATCCTGGAAATGCTCGATTTTATCCTCCGACACAATGTGTTCCTATTTGGAGGTTCCCACTACCTCCAGGTACAGGGTGTTGCTATGGGGACCTGTTGTGCCCCCTCCTATGCAAACCTGTACCTGGGGGAGTGGGAAAAAGGTTTTTTGACCAGCGATGAGCTAACCATGTTTACAGAACACGTTGTCTTATGGCAAAGATACATAGACGACATTTTCCTGATATGGAACGGCCCAGAGGATATTTTGAAAAATTGTCTCAAGGCAATGAATCAGAACAATATGAACCTATTTTTCACCATGTCCTATGACCGCCAACAAATCAACTTTCTAGATGTTACCATTTACAAGAACAAAAATGGGCAAGTAGCCAGTACACTGTTTAGGAAGGAGACTGCCGGCAATACCCTCTTGCACGCTGACAGTTTCCATCCGGAACCTTTGAAAAAATCAATACCCTTTAGTCAGTTCCTAAGATTGAAGCGTAATTGCACCACGATGGAAACTTTCCAGAGTGAGGCGGACAAGCTCAGCAAAAGATTACTTTTAAGGGGATACACCAAATCCTCTTTGAAAAAAGCTTTTAATCGTGTCAAAATTCTGGATAGACACAATTTAATCTTTGGGACCAAAGTCCGCAAATCTGATGACACCACAAGGATCATCTTACGCTACTCTAACGAGCACAGCACCATAAGAAAAATTCTCACGAAATACTGGCCAATTTTGACCGATGACCCAATCCTAGGAAGTCTGCTAACCTCAAAACCTCAAATCACCTTCCGGAAGGCAGGTTCTCTGGCCGATCTACTCACTCAAAGTGAATATAAGGGGAACCAAAGAAGGGACCCCTGCAAAACATGGGGGACTTTTCCGTGCGGTAACTGCTCTTTTTGCAGTGTGATAGGGAAGAGGACCTCATTTTTGCTACCTAATGGGGAGCAGTTCCAACTAAAACACTTTGCTAATTGCCAGACCCAAGGGGTTGTCTACATGGTACAATGTCAATGCGGGGCCTTTTACATCGGCAAAACCCGACAAGAATTCAGACAGCGTGTCAGCAAACACCTGCTGAGTATGCAGATTGGAAACCTGTACGTCCCCCTCGGCAGACATGTAGCCAGGGGACATGGATACAGGATGCCATCTGTGAATTTCACGGTGGTTGATCGTGTCCATGTTCCCCTGCGAGGGGGTGACTGGAATAAGACTCTTCTGCAACGCGAAATGCGTTGGATTAGACATCTTGATGCCACTACCCCGCCAGGCCTAAACGAGGCAGAAAGTTTCAGACCTTTTCTTGAAGGCTTCAGCTCTGGCAAAACAGACTGAATTTAATCTTCCCTGCCTCCTTTGTAGTTTTATGGCTTGAACTTCTTTTCTCTTCTCTTCCCTCCTTCCTCTTTTCCCCATTTCCCTATTTCCGATCTCTTTATTTCCACACTTATGTAGCCCAAGGATTAATATATGAAATGATAAATGTCTATTGGGGGTTTTTTCTGATATATATATATGACTTATAAATATTCTACTGTTGTTCTCTACATATTGATGGCTCATGGACTGGTGGGGAGAGCTTTTTGTCTTGCCCTCCCTTCTTTCGTCCATGACACTATCTCTTATGTTTTTGTTTTCACAAAATGTTTTTGCTTCAGTTTTCATGATGGGACAGTTTTTCTTAGATGGCGGTCCTTCCTCTCCCCATTCGGAATTGTGGTCATATCGTGCACCCGGCACAGTGGGGGGGGCCCTGACTTTTGTTTAAGGGCCCCCTTTCTTTCCATTGCCATCCAAGGGCGCCCTTTTGGATGCCACTGTTTGGCTTATAATGGATTTCTCTGTGTCGGGGGCTTTTTATTCTCCTATGGAGGATATTTCGCCCCTTTGAGGGTTTCTTTTCCTCCTATGAATGAGTCTCTGCCCTAGTACTGGACATGTGGTATTTTTTCCCTTCCCACTTGTCCAGCTACATACAATAATTCTTTAGTGATTGACTTTTATGCATTATTTATACTTACATTATTCTTCATTATTATATTTTTTTATTCTTATTTTTATTTTTATTTTTTGAGACCAGGGTACTTATTGCATAGTAAATATTTCCGCTCGATCCGCAATGGTTTGGGAGCTGCCTTTGACATGCTCCCGTACACATGTGGATCGGATTGAGGATGTTTCCGCACCCCCTGGAATCTGCTGCAGATGTCCTGTGCAGCAGTACTGTCCCGCCCCTGTCCTTACATGTATCTTCAATCTTTGGAGGTCTAGTGATGAGCGGAGCGTAAGTAATAGCCTGTCTCTATTTCCGGACACGTGAGTGCTCTCTTTTTATCAGTGTCTGCAATGCATGTCTCCTCCACAGCACCCTTCCGGTCATTGATGACTCCGGGGGGGGCGGTGTGGAGGATCGGCTTGTCTTTCCCTATGAACCAACAAATGAAGCGGGGGAAGTGACGCCACTTCCGCTCTGACGGAGTGACGTCACTGTCCCGCGTTCGTCAAACGTAACATGCGCACTGACTCTTAAGGAGAAAGCCGGGAGCCCCTGAGCCGCCAGCGTCATTTCTCTGCTACCTGTTGAGGAGAACGGACAGTCCTTGGGTCGGTGCTACAATCTGGAACTGATTTCTGTCCTCTCTGGACCTGCGTGTGGATCCTATACTCAGTAAGCTTTAATCTTTACCATTTTGTCTTCTTTTCTGAATGACATACTCTACCTTTTTATCACTCTTTGTTTTTTGGATTCCTTTCCCATGTTATGGATACAACTTGGAAAAGGAGAGATCTTTTCACATTAATTGGTATATTTTATTATTTTCTTTTCTAGGAAGGAAAACTTTCCTTCTTGTTTACATACGAAAACAAACTCCTTATACTCGAAGACATTTTCAAATCATTTTTTATAGAAGGTTGGTTTTGATCTCCGCAGATGTGATTGTTTTACATAGAGGATACACAAATTTACACATATTTATATATTTTCCAGATTGCACACATACCCCCCTCCCCCCAGGTGTTCTTTCACTTGGGGGAATTTGGCGTCTCTCCTTGGATTTTTATATCTGGGGGCTCTTCTGCACGATAAAAGACGTTTCATTAACCGGATGGGGGGATGCTTGGGGGCGCTATGCTGAGAATTCGTTGGGTCGATCATGATTACTGTAAGCTTTCTTTACACATTATTATTTTTTGGTACTGTAAATATGTATGTATGTATACTTATGTTACCTTTATGCCTTCCAGATGATGGCAAAGTTTATCCCTGAAGAAGAAATTTAATTATTTTGAAACGCGTTGGATTTTTTTGCCACATTTGTAATATATCATATTGTCTTTTTTTCTAATGTATTTGTTTATGTGATTTATTTACTTTATATTTTAATACTATTTTTGTATCAATAAATTTATTTAATTTTTAAATACTTTCGCCTTTGTTGCCTTAAAAATCCCCGTTTTTGAGGTTCCTATCTTAAGGACCTCTTCCCGATAACCCTGGGCTGTGGTTGTTGGGGTCTGCAGGTGGGGGACTTATTGGAATCTGGAAGCCCCCTTTAACAGGCCCCCAGATCCCACCCCCATGTGAACGGGTATCGGGTGCATCGTACCCCTACCCATTCACCAAAAAAATTGTCAAAAAGTAAAAAGCACAATGGACAGCTTTTGACAATTCCTTTATGAAAACAAAAAAAAGTTCCCCGCAATGTCCATCCATCTTCAATCATGCTGCCGGATGGACCCGAAAAATAGAAAAAACTCCGCCTCCATGGTAGGCCTCCCGGCGACTGCTGTCTTTTCCCTTTGACAGCTCTTATATAGGCGAGGGCAGAACCACCTGCTGACGTAACCAGATGACCCGCCCCCTCTGATGTCACATGACATCACATGATGCCAGGAGGGGGACAGGGTCACTCAATTACATCACCCGGTGGCCCCACCCTTGCCTATATAACAGCTGTCACAGCCAAGAGACAGCAGTCGCTGGGAGGCCTCCCATCAAGGCAGAGTTTTGTTTTTTCTTTTTTAATAAAGGAATTGTCAAAGACTGACACTTTTTTTGGTGAATGGGTAGGGGTACAATGTACCCGATACCCATTCACATAGGGGGGTGGGATCTGGGGGCCCCCTTGTTAGAGTTACCCTTAAAATTCCCGATAGGGTCTGGTGTGGATTTTGGGGGGACTCCACGCTGCTTTTTTAAAAAGTTTGGCATGGAGTTCCCCTTAAAATTTATACCAGACCCAAAGGGCCTGGACTCCATGCTGTTTATATATATATATATATATATATATATATATATATACACACACACACACATACATGGTAAATATATATATATATATATATATATATATATATATATTTACACACACACACATATATATATTAATACATTGCCTGCACTGTATATATATTCTACACTGACTATGTATTCAGACCCCCTTAAATTTTTCACTCTGTTATATTGCAGCTATTTGCTAAAATCATTTAAGTTAATTTTTTGTCCTCATTAATGTACACACAGCACCCCATATTGACAGAAAGACATAGCATTGTTGACATTTTTGCAGATTTATTAAAAAATAAAAACTGAAATATCACATGGTCCTAAGTATTCAGACCCTTTTCTCAGTATTTAGTAGAAGCAACCTTTTGATCTAATACAGCCATGAGTCTTTTTGGGAAAGATGCAACAAGTTTTTCACACCTGGATTTGGGGATCCTCTGCCATTCCTCCTTGCAGATCCTCTCCAGTTCTGTCAGGTTGGATGGTAAACGTTGGTGGACAGCCATTTTTAGGTCTCTCCAGAGATTCTCAATTGGGTTTAAGTCAGGGCTCTGGCTGGGCATTCAAGAATAGTCACTGAGTTGTTATGAAGCCACTCCTTCGTTATTTTAGCTGTGTGCTTAGGGTCATTGTCTTGTTGGAAGGTAAACCTTCAGCCCAGTCTGAGGTCCTGAGCACTCTGGAGCAGGTTTTCATCCAGGATATCCCTGTAATTGGCCGCATTCATCTTTTCCTCGATTGCAACCAGTCGTCCTGTCCCTGCAGCTGAAAAATACCCCCACAGCATGATGCTGCCACCACCATTCTTCACTGTTGGGACTGTATTGGACAGGTGATGAGCAGTGCCTGGTTTTCTCCACACATACCGCTTAGAATTAGGGCCAAAAAGTTCTATCTTGGTCTCATCAGACCAGAGAATCTTAATTCTCACCATCTTGGAATCCTTCAGGTGTTTTTTTAACAAACTCCATGCAGACTTTCATGTGTCTTGCACTGAGGAGAGGCTTCCGTCGGGCCACTCTGCCATAAAGCCCTGACTGGTGGAGGGCTGCAGTGATGGTTGCCTTTCTACAACTTTCTCCCATCTCCAGACTGCATCTCTGGAGCTCAGCCACAGTTATCTTTGGGTTGTTCTTTACCTCTTTCACCAAGGCTCTTCTCCCCCGATAGCTCAGTTTGGCTGGACTGCCAGCTCTAGGAAGGGTTCTGGTCATCCCAAACATCTTCCATTTAAGGACTGTGCTCTTAGGAACCTTAAGAGCAGCATACATTTTTTTGTAACCTTGGCCAGATCTGTGCCTTGCCACAATTCTGTCTCTGAGCTCTTCAGGCAGTTCCTTTGACCTCATGATTCTCATTTGCTCTGACATGCACCGTGAGCTGTAAGGTCTTATATAGACAGGTGTGTGGCTTTCCTAATCAAGTCCAGTCAGTATAATCAAACACAGCTGGGCTCAAATGAAGGTGTAGAACCATCTCAAGGATGATCAAAAGAAATGGAAAGCACCTGAGTTAAATATATGAGTGTCATAGCAAAGGGTCTGAATACTCAGGACCATGTGATATTTCAGTTTTTCTTTTTTAATAAATCTGCAAAAATGTCAACAATTCTGTCAATATGGGGTGCTGTGTGTACATTAATGAGGAAAAAAATGAACTTAAATTAATTATTTAGCAAATGGCTGCAATATAACAAAGAGTGAAAAATTTAGGGAGGTCTGAATACTTTCCGTCCCCACTGTATATATATACACTAAACTGCCTGTACGCCACTAACTAACCTGCCTAATCTAACTCAAGTTTTCTCAATCTCTCCATGTTATCACACTTCGTAAAGCTGCTGTGTAAGCAGCCTTATATAGTGTGGGGCATGGACTTAGCCCCCTGGGCCATGATTGGCCAAAGGCACCCTGCCTATGACCAATCATGGCTCTCCCAGTAGATTGCGCTGTGATTGGCCAAAGCATGCAGGCCAGGTGCATGCTTTGGCCAATCAGCAGCCATCAATGCACTGTGATCTCCACGGCACTCGAATTAGCCACGAACGCCCCATATGTTCAGTTCGTTTGTGGACAAACGAACACCCGATGTTTGACTCGAATTTAGGTTTGAGTCTAACATCGGAACCCTAGAGAGCGGAATCCTTTTCATTAAATGCACACACTTCCTCAGATGGGTCTCCTGACAGCCATCACCCCTTCACCTGAGGATCTTGGGAATGTTATCCCTGGCTTTGAGCAGCATTCTATGTCCAGCATACAGGTCACAATCCATTTTTCATGTACCTGGTCTGAGGCCTAAGTGACAAGAGAGCTTCCATTGTGGTTTACAGCATCCCTGAGAGTGGTGACAGGGGATGCTGAGCCCAGAGAAGCACGGGTTGCCGACTGTACTGTAGCCGGATGGATCAGCAGTTATGAGGCACCTCCTGGAGACAAATACAAGCACCCCCTATTGAGTGCAATACCTCTAACGGGACTTTATGGCGGGGTCACCTCTGGTAAAGTAGAAAATAGTAAGAAATTTTTTTGAATTTTGTATAAAAGTATTCAAGTTTATTTATTAAACATTTCTAAAACATATTACCATGACCTAACCGTATATACAAAAGAGAATAAAAATGGATGCGTATAATGGGAAGATACAATTGTAAAGAAGAATTTGACCAATTAACAATGATACAGGTAAGTAACCAAAAATCATAGAAACCCAACGTTTCGAGGTATGTAAAAAAGTTGACCTCTTCTTCAGGGGTAACGATAATTAGTCAGAGTGGGTGTTTCATCTAAAAAGTTAACAAAAAAGCAAAACAGAAATAAGTGGAAGAAATTCTCAGATAATCATAACAGGGGGCAGTAAAGAGCATTTTGGTTTGCAATTACAAGGGTTCAGTTCACATTTTAGCAGTTATTGAACATCATTGGTAAATTCTAGACATCTATAGACAAGAAATTCATACTGACCCCTTGAGAATCATGTAAAACTTCCTAAGGACATTTCCAGCATCCAGTGCGACTTGAACAAATTGCCGTCCGTCACGGCCACACAGGGATCGCAAGACCAAGGTGGAAGCAGATAGAAAAAAGACCAAGTAAAGCACAGAAGTGAGAGCCAGGGTGGGCTGAGGTTGCTTCACAAAGGATGTCCCCCATAAAGCGGAACAGACACAGTTCTCCCTCTGAGGGCTGGAAAACCAGCCTGCTTGATAGAGTATAAGCGGTGGGGGGTAATAGCCCGCTGTAATAAAAAATACTTCAATGAGAATCTCAGAGAAGAAACTAGTATGAGTACAATATTTATCTCCAGAATAGAGATAGCATTGGGGTAAGCAAATGCAGACCACCCAGGATTATATATATCAGACACATACCTAAAAGAATATAAAGATGAGTGGAATCAGATCACGGATTCCAGTGAAGGGCCAAGAGGAGATATTTTGATAAACCTCAAAATGGGGCCGAGGTCCAGAGGGGTATGCGGGTTCCCTTGTTAGGTGTAAGCCCGCATAAGTCTGCAGATTGAAAGGCACAACAGAGAAATGTTGTAGGTAAATCAATAGTCAGACCTCTGCATAATTGGCAAAAATCCCAGTGAAAAATAGTCCTCAGGTTTACCTGCTTGTCTTAGCTTCCTCCAGGCAACGTCTGTGTGGTATAGGAAACAGCTGATAAGTGCAGCGTCAGCAAGGTTTAAGTATGTGTGTGCTGGAGTGGGAGTTGGTGCCCAATTGGTAATCTGATTGGCCAAGCCAGAGGTAGGGGGTGGTCTGGAGGAGGGAGGCCAGGACGTGTCTGTAAAGGACATCCCCCGGGCGGAGTGACGTACAGCGTCATCTCCACAGTGCACTTCCTGGAGTGGAACCATCCACAGCAGGGCGGAGATGGACCAATGCCGAGGCGCAGCGCTCGGCGGGGGGCGGAGCCAGCGCGACGTGGAGAGATTCCCCATACGTCACAGGATCCCGCAGCGCAGAGCTGGCGTGCCCGTTGTCATGGAAACCCATGACACAGACTGCCAGAGAGAGGGGAGGCCGGGTGCGCTCAGAGAAGAGCGCACCTCAGTCTCCCCCGGGTGCGCTGAGTGAGCTGACACACAGCCCAGACCTGGAAGAGGTGAAAAGGAGAGTGAGGGTAGAGTGAGAGGGGGGAAAGGACAGACAAGAGATAAATTGTGGAGTGCAGACATAGAAGGAGGAATGTAAGGAAATAGAGATAACTGTGAGTGGGAAGAAAGAAAGAAGGGAAAAAAGGAGAAAAGGAGGAGAGGAAACTATTACCCCCCACCGCTTATACTCTATCAAGCAGGCTGGTTTTCCAGCCCTCAGAGGGAGAACTGTGTCTGTTCCGCTTTATGGGGGACATCCTTTGTGAAGCAACCTCAGCCCACCCTGGCTCTCACTTCTGTGCTTTACTTGGTCTTTTTTCTATCTGCTTCCACCTTGGTCTTGCGATCCCTGTGTGGCCGTGACGGACGGCAATTTGTTCAAGTCGCACTGGATGCTGGAAATGTCCTTAGGAAGTTTTACATGATTCTCAAGGGGTCAGTATGAATTTCTTGTCTATAGATGTCTAGAATTTACCAATGATGTTCAATAACTGCTAAAATGTGAACTGAACCCTTGTAATTGCAAACCAAAATGCTCTTTACTGCCCCCTGTTATGATTATCTGAGAATTTCTTCCACTTATTTCTGTTTTGCTTTTTTGTTAACTTTTTAGATGAAACACCCACTCTGACTAATTATCGTTACCCCTGAAGAAGAGGTCAACTTTTTTACATACCTCGAAACGTTGGGTTTCTATGATTTTTGGTTACTTACCTGTATCATTGTTAATTGGTCAAATTCTTCTTTACAATTGTATCTTCCCATTATACGCATCCATTTTTATTCTCTTTTGTATATACGGTTAGGTCATGGTAATATGTTTTAGAAATGTTTAATAAATAAACTTGAATACTTTTATACAAAATTCAAAAAAATTTCTTACTATTTTCTACTTTACCAGAGGTGACCCCGCCATAAAGTCCCGTTAGAGGTATTGCACTCAATAGGGGGTGCTTGTATTTGGCTAGAAACTGGGATGGGGGTCCACCTTTAAAAACTCACAGTGCCTATTGGGATGACACCGTCTTTTCCTCCTGGAGACAGGTCACATTGGAAAGGCAGCTGGGTCAGGTAGCACAATGGATGTGCAGGCGGGTTCAGAACAGTAGAGTTAACAGGAGACATAGTCAGGCGCAGGAGCGAGGTCAGTAATGGTAATAAGGCAGGAGCATAATAGAAGTGTAGTCAGGAACAAGCCAGGGTCATAATCAGGGAGCAAATAAGAGCAAATTTGTGAAGGCAAGCCAAGGTCAGAGCCAGGAGAGAAGCAGGGAAGAGGTCCAGGAAGCAAGCCGGGTCAGTAACAGGAGATCCAAGAATACTGAGCATATGGGAACAAGAGATACAGATTATCTTGAGAAAATGTAGAAAAACACCGGTGGTATTGTTCCAAGGTCTGGTTGGTCCTTTATGTCAGGCCATTACTTTGAGGATGGTAGACAGAGGATAGACAGACCCCAATTTTCAGAAACTTGCAAAAAGTATTCCAAATCCTGGAGGCGAACGGCACACCTCTTTCAGAGATAATGCTGTTAGGCAGACCATGAAGGCAGACTGTTTCTCTGATAAATGTGTATGCCGTGTCCGTGGCTGAGGGCGTACCCACCATTGGCAGAAAACGGGCCATTTGGTCAACCGATTTACTACTACCAGAATGGTAGTAAACCCCTCTGAGGAAGGTACATCCACTATAAATTCCATGGATAACATTTTCCAAAGATGGTTTGGAACTGGTAGTGGTCTTTAAAATCTTTACTTAGACTGGGCTACCAAAATAACCGTTGGATCAGTTTAAATTTTTTAGCACTCCAAAATGCCCGGCTAGCTGGAGATCATGGAAAGGCCTAAGACTTCTCTTCTGAGGTACAAAAAACTTGTCATTGTGCCAAAGAAGTCCCTATTGCTTCTTTAGTGTGTAGACTTCAGATTCAGGGCACTGGAGAGAAGCTTGCTTCATAGACGTCTTCAGATCAGCTTGTAGTAGCGAGAAGTTTAGAGAGGATAAAATTGTACTAAGCGATATAAACTCAGGGGTCTCCAGGAACATATGTTAAAATGCAACAGCCTTTCCATTCTTGGACCCTGGAAAGTAGGTTATATGGAAGTTGAATCTAGAAAAGAACAAGGCCTGTCGAGGTCTAAGCGTTTGGCAGTCCTGAGGTATTCCAAGTTCTTGTGGCCTGCAAAATCATAATAGGATGAGCTGCTCCCTCCAACAAATATCTCCACTCTTCCAATGCAGCTTTGATGGCCAACAGTTCCCAATCACCCACATCATAATTCTTTTCGGCTTGACTCAGCTTTCGAAGACAAAAAAGCCACTGGGTGGAACAATGCTTTGGGCCCTTGGCATTGAGACAAAACTGCTCCTGTTGTGACCTCTGAAGTGTCAACCTTCAGACATAGAACAAGGCAGGAGCTGGGTGTTCCAACACTGGAGCAGAAGTGAACAGGGCCTTTAATTTTTCAAAAGCCAATTAGGCCTCCTGAGTCCACTGAAATCAAGTGTATTGACTAGTGACTGCGGCAATAATAGTTGAGAAACCTCTTATGAATCTCTGATAAAAGTTGGCAAAGCCCACAAATGTCTTTTATGTCAGTTGGGGCAGGCCAAGCAAGAATTGTGGACACCTTTTTTGGATATTATAAAGGCCAAGAACTGGATGGATGAGCCCAGAGAATCACAGGTTGTCAATTGTACTGTTGCCAGATGGATCTGCAGTGATGAGGCACCTCCTGGAGACAGGCCAGACTGGAAGGACAGCTGGGTCAGGTGGTGCACTGGATGTCCAGGAGGGTCTGGAACAGCAGGGCTAGACAGGAGACATAGTCAGGAGCAGGAGCTGATGTTAGTAACAGTAATCATACAGGAGCATAACAGGAGCGTAGACAGGAATAAGTCAATGGCATACACATGAAACAAATAAGAGCAAGTCTGTGAAGGCAAACTGAGGTAACAGCTGGTTGCCTAATACAATTGGCTGACCTTGGAACTATTGAAACCTGTGAAATAACTCCCAAGATCTGTGTTAGGGTGCTAACCTGAAAAAGAATGCACAAAGACCTGGCACATTTGCCAATGTCCAACGTGGCCATCCTTACAGTACAGGTGATAGGTCCAGGAAGCAAGGTCAGTAATAGGATATTCAAGAATTCTGAGCACACGGAAACACAGGATACAGAGAACTGAAGACCAATCAGCAATGTCTGTGTGTGTCTGGCATCCTTATAAAGGCCAGAATAGTGCTAGGAACTATCGTGCATTGCGTGCGCCAGCATGCACAAGCATGTCCCAGAGCTGTTCCCATACGTATGCACGCCATATGGCCATGTTAGACATTGGCAAATGTGCCAGGTCTTTGTGCATTCTTCTTCCTGTTAGCACCCTGGCACAGTTCTTGGGAGTTCTCTCACAAGTTTCAATAGTTTCTGGGTCAGCCAATTGTATTAAGCAAGTATATGGAGGGTCCACGTTCAGCAGCAACAGCAACTCACAAAAGGCAGTCTCTCGAATCAATTGTATTAGTCCAAATCCTTTCTTTTTATTAATCTATATCACAGGCTCACAAACTTTATTAAAAGCAAAACATGCTTTTTGGTATCTTTTCAAACCTTTAAAATAAATTAATATATAAGAATGATTTGAATGATGTAGCTGAATCCTAAAATTGTTTTTTAGTATAACCTGTCAACCTTTAGGTTGCAGAGCATGTTAAATGGTCATTTCTTTATCGTACATCACGGGACACAGAGCAGCTATAGTAATTACTATCTGGGTTATACGCCACCTATAGGTGAATGGACACTGGCACACCCAAACAACAGGAAGTCCCCCCTCTATATAACCCCCCCTATACAGGAAGTACCTCTATTTTTTCACCAGTGTCTGTAAGGTGGTGGTCACTGATGTGATACATGTGGTCTTGGAGCTTACTTGAAGGTCTGGATGGTTCTATTAAGAATCATGGACTTCAATCGGATTCCATTAGAAAAAGCTATCAGCCAAAATGGGTGGTACTTGAGCCTTATTGGAAGGAGAGAAGATTCCTTGAGGTTCGTCTGGAGGAATAGAACTCTGTGCAATGTTTGTTCTGACCAAGGTGCTTTCCTGCAGGGTTCTATACAGGTCCAGGGGAGTGGACCCCAAATTAAGGGGGACCCAGTCTTTTATGACAAAGCTCGCCATGATGGGTGAAGATTGGACTCCTATTATGTTCAGAGTCCTGCAGCAGGAATTATAAGTCCTGCATTTGTTTGCAGTTTCTCTTTTTTTAAACAAAGAGAGAGTTCTGAATGTCTGTTCTCTCGGTGGCCACTTGGAGCAGTGTGCTGTTTAATCATGCTATGTACTCTTACTCATGTGGGCTGCTGTTTCTCCCCCAGTCACTAGAGGGCGCAGGCTCGCTCTGTTTGGCCTATTTTTATATAGGCAGGAAGGGCGGCCATGCCATGTGGCAACAGGTTCAGTAGCCTTCTGCAGACATAGCAGCAGCCCATGGATACTAACAAAGTGTGAGTACTTACTATGGGAGAACTGTGTGACAGACAAGTCATGATTATATGCTGCATATTTACTGCTTATCTGGGGGGACTGTACAACTGTAAGTTGATACATTCACTTTAAAGTGTTTTTGACTGCTCTGTAGGCAGTTTCAGAGTAGTATACATGCTTGTTTCTTAAATGCATGTTTAAATATACACGTTTGGAAAAGCATGAGCATGGGTGCATTTTAAGGAGTTGTATCTCCAGTATAGTGAATGTGTGCTTGGCTAAATCCTGCAGGTCTAGTATGGGGCCAACTGCAGTTAAGCAGGTGCTTGCTAGCTGAAATGCATGGTTGCTGGAACGCATGGTTGCTGAAATGCACAGTTGCTGAAGATGCATGTTTTTACATATTCACATACATATACATGGTTATACATGTTTGCATAAAGATACATAATCATGGTTGCACAAGGATGCATGGTTGCACAAAGATGCATGTTTATTCATGTTTGCATAAATATACATGGTTATACAGGTTTGCATAAAGATACATGAACATGGTTGCACAGAATGCATAGTTGCACAAAGATGCATGGTTATTCATGTTTACATAAATATACATGGTTATACATGATTGCATAAAGATACATTGTTGCATAAAGATGCATGGTTATTCATGTTTGTATAAATAAACATGATTATCCATGATTGCATAAAGATACGTGATCCCATAAAGATGCATGTTTATCCATATTTGCTTGGATATACATGGTTATACATGATCGCATAAAGATACATGGTTGCATAAAGGTGCATGGTTAGACATGTTTGTATAGATATACATGATTTTACATGGTCACATAAAGATACATGGTCGCATAAAGATACTTGATTGCATAACGATACATGGTTGCATAAAGATGCATGTTTATACATGTTTGCCTAAATATACATGGTTATACATGATCACATAAGTATACATGGTTGCATAACGATACTTGATTGCATAAAGATACATGATCGCATAAAGATTCTTGATCGCATAAAGATACATGATCACATAAGGATACATGGTTGCATAAAGATGCACGTTTGTACATGTTTGCTTAAATATACAGGGTTTACATGATCGCATAAGGATACATGGTTGCATAAAGATACTTGATCGCATAAAGATACATGATCGCATAAGGATACATAATTGCATAAAGCTACATGGTTGCATAAAGATGCATGTTTATACATGTCTGCATAGATACGTGTTGTATAATGTTGCATAAACACTTTTCATAAACGCATGCTTGCTTATTGCGATGGGGACATGTTGCATGAATGCATGTGTACAGCACATGCTTTCATATTTTGCCTAAATGCATAGTTACATAAGCACATGCTTCCATAGATGCATATTACTTAAACACATGCTGGCATGTTTTCATTTGTACTGCATACGTATGTTTATTTACATTAAGCTGTATACATATGTACTTGTTTTCCTGGAACTACATACATATGTGCTTATTTGCATAGGACTACATGCATATGGGCTTATTTGCCTGGGTGCTTGTTTGCCTGGGGGTACATGCGTGTGTGTTTATCAACCTTGTACTGCATTCATAAATGCATGAATGGCAAGAATATTTGTATAACTGCATGTTTGCGTACCTAGGTACTTGCATACCTAAGGGATTGCATAGAGGTAAACCAACATTGTTTTAGGCCTGCATCCTTAGAGGACTGTATATAAGGTGGGATAATGTAGTTGCTGCATTATTTACCTGTTATACCAGTTAACTAGTTCCAGAAAAGAGAGGCAGCCGGGGGAAGCAGGGGCAACACTCTCAGGTTCAGGGATCTGGCACATCTCCCGATGGACAGTGGTTTTCGAGTGCATCTGAGCCACTGTGGTGTTTGGCATTGCAGTGTTTCTTGGCTCATTTTTTGTTAGACTGAGGCTGCATCACCTTGATCATGCCTGATCTCAGTTGATCGAAGCCTAAGCAGGATCAAACCTGGTTAGTATATAGATGGGAGACTACCTGGGGATACCAGATGCTGTAAGTGAGGCATCCTGGGTGAAGGAGGCATCTGAGGCTGCTGGGTTTTGAGAGTATTTCAGGCCAGAAAATCTTAGGGCAGTCTCTGAGGTGGTTTGTTCCATCTTTAGCCTGCAGAAACCTAGTAGGTTAAGTGCACCTCTTGGGACTGTCTGGGTCTGTCACAGAGTCGTCAGTTTTTTGCCTTGCATTTGCTCTTGGAACAGAAGTCATGGGCTTATTATTGTGAGACAATTAAATTGTATCAATTCCATAGCCAAATAGTGACATGAGGTCTATCTTAAGATCTCAAGCTGTTGAACATCCTTCTGCAAGAGGTAGAATTTGGGGTCCATAATCACCTGTAAACTGACATCTTCGTGTGGCGGTTTGTTTCCAGGCTCATCAAAGATTTCTGTAATTGCAGTGGACAGCCGTTTTTTTTGTGAATCTTCCCTTTGGGTTGTCCACAGCTCCGGAGGGTTCTCAAAGCGCCTAGCCCCAGTGCTGGGCTTGCTGAAGACACCTCAATACTCTTTACCTCAATAATCTTTTCCTAGGAAGCAGTCAATTCCAGGGGTTCCTTCAACTTATTTATACAGGAGGAAGCTGTGTTTAGGTCAAAGCACGTTCTCTACACACAGCCCTACTCCAGGTCTTGGTAGAGGTTTATTCTCTGTCTGGAACTTGAAGATCCAGGCATTGCATTGCCAGAAGGCTCTGTTTCTGGGGTGTTGCAGAGCAAAAATTGGTGCTTGGTATTCTTACTTTTCAGGAATTTGGAAAATAATAACCACTAACGCCTGTCTCTCTAAGTTGACTCGAGGCTGGCTACAGTTCAGTGGGCTTGGTCTCCACAGGAGAGAATACTGTCCAATAGCATCAAATTTTTGGCTAGTATGCCTTGCTCTGGATTATAGGACAAACCTGTTTGTAGGTTCAATCTGGAAATGCCTCTGCAGGCATATATATATCAACCACCAGGGCGGAACCAGAGGTCATGCAACTCAGGGAGGTGTACCACATTCTGTCTGGGACAGTACAAGTGCTGTCTCTATCGCCAATACATATTCCAGGTATAGGAAAGTGATAAGGGGGATGCTAAAGGGGGATCTATTAGATTCCAAGTTCTACAACAGTTTGGGACAGGTGTGTCCGGGACAAGAGCCCCACTGCCAATAAGGGTACATGTACAGCTAACACCTTAAGGTCTGGTTCTCCCTTATTTGATGTTTTCTTCCCCCGTTTCGGATTCTGACACATCTTTTGTGAAGAATCCCTAAGGTGGTAACACTGATATCAGTGTTGAACAAGATAGTTACCACCGCTCTAGGTGACCGGGTTCAAGCTTCCCGTCCTCCGCTGTGTGGATGATTGTGAGAGCCCCAGGTGCCGGCAATTGCTATTCCAATGATATGTGTGTGTTTTGGAAAAATCTGGACAGCCGCACTCCGGATTGGAAAAGTGAAAAATAAAATCCTCTTTATTGAAAAAGTAATAACATGATTAAAATCCGTACATGGCTTTGTTGGGATAATGCAGCATAACCGCTAACGCGTTTCACGCTCCCATAGAGCGCTTACTCATAGATATCAGTGTTGGCTGAACTAGCCCAGGGGGGGCTTGGTACACAGGCATAGCGAGTCTTGTGGGGGTTGCTCCTTTGGACACTCCCAGTCCAGCAGGACTTGATGGTCTTGAGTCCTGTATCTCAGCACTGTTGAGCCCCTGGAAGCCAGCTTCGGGGAACTTCAATTACAGGACTTGAAAATATTTTTTTGCCTGGGGTGAAGCCAGGAATTGGTACCCGCAGAAATATGTGGGTGGGAGATTTTCTTTTTCTTTTTCCAATCGGTAGAGGAAAGAAGTTTGGCCTTAAGTACCGTTAAGGGGCAGAGTTCGTCCCTATGCATTTTTTTCCAGGGGTCATTGTTTCTTACTCCTTGTTTCATTCCTCATACAGCATGTAACTTGAACTAGTCAGGGGATTCTGCTTGTCCTTTTATCTCAGAAGGTGGCTTCTTTGGTTGCTAACACTTCTTGAAGTGAAGTGTCAGAGTTAGCAGCTCTTTCATGCAAGGAGCCATTCTTGGTCTCGCATCATAAGGTGATGTTGCATCCACATCCATTTTTATTGCCTAAAGTGGTTTCTAGTTTTCCACTTGAATCAGGACAGTGTCTAGCCTTTTATTTTGCTCCTAATCCCCAGTCGGCAGGAGAAATATCGCTACCTACTCTAGAGGTAGTTCAGACACTCAGGGTCTACTTGAGTTATCGGCACAAGTCAGGAATCCTGGTTTGTGCTGTGAGAAGAGCCCAGGAAGGGCAGGCAGCATCCAGGTTGAATATTTAGCAGTGGATCTGCCAGTTTATCAATGATGCCTTTGGTTTAAATGGCAAAAAACTATTTTTTTTCTGGGGAGAAATTCTCTACCAAGTCTGTGAGTATCTTGCGCCATCCATCATCGGATGTTAGTGGCCTAGGTGTTCTAATCCACTATTTGGTCTTTTGTTTATACATCTACAGGGTTTTTACCAGGTCGATGTCAATCAAGTAGAAGATACTGCCTTTGGCCTCAGTGTATTACAAATAGCAGAGTAGGTCCTTCTTTGGTGGCAGTTTCTATGATAGTAATTACTATTGCTGCTCTGTGTCCCCTGATGTACGATAACGAAAATAAGATTTTTCCTACAGCTTACCTGTAAAATCCTTATCTTGGAGTACATCACGGGACACAGAGGCCCCTCCCCTCTTTTGGGAATTGCTTGCTACAAAACTGAGGTACTTCCTGTATAGGAGGGGTTATATAGAGGGGGGGTGCCAGTGTCCATTCAACTATAGATGGCATATAACCCAGATAGTAATTACTATAGCTGCTCTGTGTCCCGTGATTTACTCCAAGAAAAGGATTTTACAGGTAAGCTGTAGGAAAAATCCTATTTTATTTCCTGAATTCCAGCCTAGGGCCTCCACAGTTGAGTTTACTACCGCTGTAGTTTTTTTTTCTGATAGGGAAAACCAAGCTGTCGATAGAATTAAAAAAATCCCCAACTCTGATCATTTATTTCAGATTGCTTTAGATTTTCCTGCGTGCTTTATGTTACTAGATTGCAAGATAGTCAGGTACTTACAGATAACCTCATAAAGTCCCTTGGTATTTATATCTGTACAGTATGTAATTATTTGTATCACTTTTGTTTTGCTTGAGAGTATAATATATACTGGTAAGATTCAATTTCTGAAAAAAAGAGAATAATATTATTAACAACAATATTTTAATCATTTGTCATAGTTGTACATTATTGTCACATGTGTTCAGGTGCAGTTGATGTTGAAATATTTCATATGACCTTCCATTTTATAGCATTGTAAAGGTGGTTTGTGCTTCAATGAAGGTGTGAAATGATGAAAGAAGAGGTCTGCACTTATTCCAGCAATGGCAGAGGATCGGAAGCGAAAATTGCACTTTTCTTTTTTCTTTTTTTTTTTCGTTCTCCAGGTCCGTCACATGCAGGGTGGAAAGGATTGTATTTATCACCTGTCAGGGTTTGGCAGAACTGAGTTACGTGGAGCAGGACAGCATAAAATTATCATACACAAGCATGAAATTACAAAATCGTTCGAAACTGAACAACAAAATTATTTCATTTCAGAGAGAGGGTATTCTATTTTTTAGCCTTGACATGTACGCTTCCAAACTTTGTATTGAAATAGAATATGATGTGTATGGAATATAGACAGCGGAAACAGGGGAAGATGTAAACAGTTCATGCAAATGCTGTACAGTGATGCTCCTGCTTGCCCTTAATGATATGACTTCATGTTATGTAGTATGGCAAGTGTTTTTGTAACAAAATGTTGCACAAACAAATTCACTCAGATTATAAACACATTTATACATTTATAAATGTATAAATACAATTTTAAAATGCACATATTTAATATTTCATGAGATTATTTTCAGTTCTTAGAAAACCTAATGTGTTAAAGCCAATCTTTGTTCAATTTTGTCCCTCCATATATAATACCTCTTCATACCCCTGCTCCCATCATGCATTCAGTAATGTGAAAAAAAAAAGGTTTTAACTTAGCTGAGCTTGCCATTCCATGTCCTTCATTGGTGCCTCTTCCAGAAGCTTAGACTAATGATCCAGAATTGCATTTTTTGCCAGCCATGCCTGTATCCTTGTTATGATGTCATCACACTGCTGTCCATGTCACCCAGGCAGTAATGTGGGCACCTGGAGGACTATCTCCCTCTGCAGTGAGAGAAGGTTCAGAACTTGGAACTTTTTTCCACAGCTATTAGTTAGGGGGTTGAGGATTTATGTTTGGGGTTCAGAACCCCCTACTAGAGAACAGTGTTAAGTCAAGTATTACGAATCATTTAAATAACACATTTCAATGGTGGCTCAGACTTCTTTAGGAGAAATCATAAAATTTCAACAAAAACTGACTCTAACCATCTCCCGCCCATCTAATGTGTGTGTATATATCTATATATCTATATATAGATATATATATATCTATATATATATCTATATATATATCTATATATAGATATATATATGAATATATATGGCTGGACGGGAGCAACACCGATGCAATGTATAGCGATGTAAACATTTTCAGCATTTTCGTTTACAATCCAAAATGTGGTAATTTTGTGGGTGTTTATACTGTGCTGGTAATCCAGGGCCTCCAAAATATGATAGGTATTCAGGAAATGATATGTGTAATTTATGTCCCTAGAAAGCCTGATGTTGCTCTATGTGGTTAGGCTGTGAAAATATCCAACACATGTGGTATCCCCACACTCAGAAGGAGTAGTAGAATGTGTTTTGGGCTGCACTTCTAAGTATGCCTATGCTGTGTTTTGGAAATATCTAATAAATTGACAACTTGGTGTTTTAAAAAATTTAATTTTCATTTTTATTCCGCATTCTCTAAAAACTTGTGGCAAAAAAAATAAGGGCTTCAAAAGACCCACCATGCCTCTTAGAAAATACCTTGCAGTGTTTGCTTTCTAAAATATGGTCATTTTGTGGATTGCCAGAAGGTGCTGCTTGGTTTTGGGCCCTTCTATATGGTTAGGCTGTAAAAAAATGTCTCATGCATGTGATATTGCCATACTCGGGAGGAGTAGCAGAATGTGTTTTGAGGTGTAATTCTAAGTATGCCTATGATGTGTGTTAGAAATATTTTATTAATTGACAATTTTGTGTAAAAAAATACATTTTAATTTTCTTTCCAGGTTTTTCAAAAAATTTTGGCAAAAAGTGAATTTCTCCAAAGATTCACTATGTCATGGTATTTCAGGGACTCAGGAAATATAATAGGTAGTCATAACATTTAATGTGTAAATTATACTCCTTGAAACTCCAAAGGTGCTCCTTGGATTTTGTATTAGCAGGTTATTGAATCATGCGCTGGAAGCTTGTTGTATACAGAGAATACCTTTACTTTCATGGAGGATATCAAAGCATGTCTATATCATGGAACAGGAAACAAGAGGATACAACTACACACACTTAGGAACGAAGTTACTTCCTCTAAATACATTACCATAGAATACACAGTATATCACTGCAGTGCCAGTGCCACCTGCTGGATAGAAAGGTATAATGCACATATATTATATATATATATATATATATATATATATATATATATATATATATATATATATATATATATATGTTGCCATATGTAGTATGGCAAGTGTTTTTGTAACAAAATGTTGCACAAACAAATTCACTCAGATTATAAACACATTTATACATTTATAAATGTATAAATACAATTTTAAAATGCACATATTTAATATTTCATGAGATTATTTTCAGTTCTTAGAAAACCTAATGTGTTAAAGCCAATCTTTGTTCAATTTTGTCCCTCCATATATAATACCTCTTCATACCCCTGCTCCCATCATGCATTCAGTAATGTGAAAAAAAAAAGGTTTTAACTTAGCTGAGCTTGCCATTCCATGTCCTTCATTGGTGCCTCTTCCAGAAGCTTAGACTAATGATCCAGAATTGCATTTTTTGCCAGCCATGCCTGTATCCTTGTTATGATGTCATCACACTGCTGTCCATGTCACCCAGGCAGTAATGTGGGCACCTGGAGGACTATCTCCCTCTGCAGTGAGAGAAGGTTCAGAACTTGGAACTTTTTTCCACAGCTATTAGTTAGGGGGTTGAGGATTTATGTTTGGGGTTCAGAACCCCCTACTAGAGAACAGTGTTAAGTCAAGTATTACGAATCATTTAAATAACACATTTCAATGGTGGCTCAGACTTCTTTAGGAGAAATCATAAAATTTCAACAAAAACTGACTCTAACCATCTCCCGCCCATCTAATGTGTGTGTATATATCTATATATCTATATATAGATATATATATATCTATATATATATCTATATATATATCTATATATAGATATATATATGAATATATATGGCTGGACGGGAGCAACACCGATGCAATGTATAGCGATGTAAACATTTTCAGCATTTTCGTTTACAATCCAAAATGTGGTAATTTTGTGGGTGTTTATACTGTGCTGGTAATCCAGGGCCTCCAAAATATGATAGGTATTCAGGAAATGATATGTGTAATTTATGTCCCTAGAAAGCCTGATGTTGCTCTATGTGGTTAGGCTGTGAAAATATCCAACACATGTGGTATCCCCACACTCAGAAGGAGTAGTAGAATGTGTTTTGGGCTGCACTTCTAAGTATGCCTATGCTGTGTTTTGGAAATATCTAATAAATTGACAACTTGGTGTTTTAAAAAATTTAATTTTCATTTTTATTCCGCATTCTCTAAAAACTTGTGGCAAAAAAAATAAGGGCTTCAAAAGACCCACCATGCCTCTTAGAAAATACCTTGCAGTGTTTGCTTTCTAAAATATGGTCATTTTGTGGATTGCCAGAAGGTGCTGCTTGGTTTTGGGCCCTTCTATATGGTTAGGCTGTAAAAAAATGTCTCATGCATGTGATATTGCCATACTCGGGAGGAGTAGCAGAATGTGTTTTGAGGTGTAATTCTAAGTATGCCTATGATGTGTGTTAGAAATATTTTATTAATTGACAATTTTGTGTAAAAAAATACATTTTAATTTTCTTTCCAGGTTTTTCAAAAAATTTTGGCAAAAAGTGAATTTCTCCAAAGATTCACTATGTCATGGTATTTCAGGGACTCAGGAAATATAATAGGTAGTCATAACATTTAATGTGTAAATTATACTCCTTGAAACTCCAAAGGTGCTCCTTGGATTTTGTATTAGCAGGTTATTGAATCATGCGCTGGAAGCTTGTTGTATACAGAGAATACCTTTACTTTCATGGAGGATATCAAAGCATGTCTATATCATGGAACAGGAAACAAGAGGATACAACTACACACACTTAGGAACGAAGTTACTTCCTCTAAATACATTACCATAGAATACACAGTATATCACTGCAGTGCCAGTGCCACCTGCTGGATAGAAAGGTATAATGCACATATATTATATATATATATATATATATATATATATATATATATATATATATATATATATATATATATATATTGTGACAGACCTAGCCAGGACAGAGGCTTTTGGAGGGGACTGAATGCTAGCCTCTTTATATGAAAATATGGTGCGCTAATCTCCTATAGATTAATATACAATCGTGCTATACATCAAGATAATGCCTCTTAAATTACAAACCACTAATAAAAGTGCAGAGTGCTGTCAAATAATCAATATATAAATGTGCTAAAATAATAAATGGATTATCATTAAAACCGCATACATGTGTGTATATAAATAAATATATAAAATGTGAGTTGATCGCATACAAACAATGAATTTTTCTAATGAAGTACCAATGTACTCTATAACCGACACTGATGATCAACTAGCATAAAAAAAAATTGTTCTGTCCTTTGTTCTTACTGTTGAAATGAACTACGGCCAGGTAAACCCACATAAAAACAAATAGCAACAACTAAAAAGTACCAGATCTTTGTAAACAATGACTCTTGCATACGATGGTATTATAAGTGGAATGTGCCCAGCTGATTTGATCACTTAATACTGATGTTCGCCATGTCATGTATTCGCTGTATTAGACAGCGTGTGTAGCAGTCAGGTTTTACTCCTCCTCTCAGCTCGTTCGAGTATCTGCACACTCGTGGCTGACGTCACTGGCTCCTCCTCCCGACGCGTTGCGTCACAGGTCACGTGACATTCTCTAGGGAATGAAGCCTGGTGACGAACGTGTGGGTTTTAAACCACACTGTGTTTACAAGTTGCCATAGTGACTCCTGATTCATTTGTATCATCATGCCGCATCATTGGATAGCCTGCTTTCATGCTTAAATGTTAAAAGTTGATACATATATGTAAACAAATCCTCTCGATTCCAATAATGCTTGAACCTAGACTGAGCTGAACTTTAAAAAGACCTTGAATGGATACTTTAATAACATTACAATGTGGGTAGTAAAAACTAAAAACTAAATGCATGTCACCTGCATCTAGTGGTGCAAAAATTATTTTATTAAAATTATTTTTAAAAACCGCAAAGTAGTCTGCACTGACACCAGACCAAAAAAGGTTTGCAAATGAGGATACTACATCAAAGATAAATTAAAATAAAAGTTTAAAAATTAGAAATAAAACAATTAAGATCAAAATCGATATTTCATCTTGCTGGCGCAAAACAATTTATTTCATATATCCATCTGGATTCCATTTTACTCAATTCCCTAATTTTGTGACTACCCCTCCAATGGGTTTTGAATTTCTTGATCTCCCAAAATTTTAATTCCGTGGCATTTTTATTGTGTACTTCAGCAAAATGTTGGGATACACTATGCTTTGGGAAACCTGATTTGATATTCTGTAATCACATAATCTTTTCCATAGAGGGCGTTTAGTTCTTCCTATGAACTGCAAAGAACAGGAACATTCCAACATGTAAACAACCCCTTCTGTGCGGCATGAGATGAAGTCCTTAATGTCATATTCTTTTTTGGTGGTATTCGATATGAATTTATTGCACTTTTAGTTTTGAGCTCACTAAATCAGAAATAAGCACCTTGGATAAAGGCCTGAAATATGCACCAAGAAAGAATTTGAACAAGTTTGAAACATATGTGGATCTAAAGAAATACATAAGAAAACTGAATATTCAGAAATACATGATGAACAAAGCACCTGCTGCAGAAGGAAGACCAAACAGAACAGATAGAATAGAACATACTGAATTGAGAAACAAATCACTTTTCAACCCACCAGTGTCCAATAATGAACATGTTAAAGTATTCAACAACATGGTAATTGAGGATATTGAAAAACTCAAAATAAAAAAGAATACCAAATCCACAAATAATTAAGAAAGGCATCAAGGAATTGGAAGAGAATAAACAAGTCGTGGTCAGACCAGCAGACAAAGGTGGGGCTATTGTAATGCTCTCTAGGGAATACTATAGCACTGAATTAGTCAACCAACTGGGGGATGCCAACACATATATAAAGTTACAAGGGAATCCAACGAAAGAGTATAAGAGGGAACTACAGGAATTAATACAGAAAGGCAAAACAAAAAATATTTTGTCAGAAAAAGAAGAGAAGTACCTCATACCAGACATCTGTAGAGTGCCTATCATATACACTGTACCCAAAATTCATAAAAACCAGACTCATCCCCCTGGTAGACCCATAATTAATGTAATACAATCCATTAATGCGAGATTGGGGGAATATGTAGACAATTTTATTCAGCCCTTAGTCCCAAACACTCAATCGTACCTAAAGGACACAAAACATCTAATTCAAATCCTTAACACTGTAATAATTGAACCAAACATGAACTATCTAATTGCAACGGCAGACGTAACATCATTGTACATGAGTATTGCCCTTACAGATGCTATGGAAGTCACTAAATGGGCCATGGATACATATAGAAAAATCATATCGAAACAAAAGAGGTTTATATTGAGATGTTTAGCATATGGACTCCAACACAGTTATTTTTGGCACAACATGGAATATTATCGACAGCTGAATGGGATTGGCATGGGAGCAAAATATGCCCCTAGTGTCGCCAATATTTTTATGGCAAAGTGGGAGGAAGAAATTATGTATTCAAACCACCTAGAGGAGCTGGTTTTGTTTAAAAGATTCATAGATGATTGCATCCTCATCTGGAAAGAAGATATAAATAGCTTAACCCAGTATTTTGAAAAACTAAATGACAACCGGAAGAACATCAGATTATCATATTAGATCAGTAATAGTCACATAACATTTCTGGATTTAGAAATAAGTCTTGAAACTGAAGGTCTATCCACCAAGACATTTTTAAACTGGTTGAACGCAATAGCTACATCCCAACAGACAGCTGCCATTATGACCGTGGCTCATCAACATACCCAAGGGACAAATGATAAGAATTAGAAGAAATTGCAGCAATATTAATACATTTGTGGAACAAGCAAACGTAATAGGTAACAAATTTGTAGAAAAAGGGTACAGTGAAGATTTCATAAAAGAAAAAATCCAGGAGGTTTTGGAATTACCTAGAGAGTCCCTCATAATGGATAAAGAGAAGAATAAAAGGAACCATAATGATATCCCCATGATACTTAACTACAATGTTCAACATAAAAAAATTGAGCAGATAATTAAGAAGCACTGGTCACTTTTAAAAGCAGATGCACAATTGAACAAAATTTTACCGGACAAATCACATTTATTATATAGAAGAGCACCCACCCTCAGAGACTTGATTATGAAGAATGTACCTGATCCACCAAAAAGAAACCATGATTTTACTTTTTTTCAAGGAAAAGGTTTTTATCCATGTAAAAAATGTTTCGCTTGTCGCAATACTAATCTAAATGGACAAAAGTGCAATAAATTCATATTGAATACCACCAAAAAAGAATATGACATTAAGGACTTCATCTCATGCCGCACAGAAGGGGTTGTTTACATGTTGGAATGTTCCTGTTCTTTGCAGTACGTAGGAAGAACTAAACGCCCTCTATGGAAAAGATTACGCAAACATATACAGAATATCAAATCAGGATTCCCAAAGCATAGTGTATCCCGCCATTTTGCTGAAGTACACAATAAAAATGCCACGGAATTAAAATTTTTGGGCGATCGAGAAATTCAAACCCCACTGGAGGGGTGGTCACAAAATTAGGGAATTGAGTAAAATGGAATCCAGATGGATAAAGCCTTAAGTCCGGTTCTTTGGCCAAAGGAACCGGACTTAAGGCTTTTTATTCTTCGGATTTTTGTAAGTGTTCATTTATGTATACGAATTTTAATAAATCCTTATGGTTTTAGGCTATGTGAGCTCTCTTTTGTGTTTTATGGTGCATCTCTGCCACGAGTTCTGCTGCTGTTGTTGCTGACGGTGTGATGACCCCTAGTGGATGCTGATAGAAGTTCTCACAGCCTTTTTAAAGTTTACCTGCCTGCTGTGATCCTCTGTAGTGGGGGATCATGGCCATTTGGTAAGAAGTAACCCCCTCTATTCCCGGTGGTGGATCTTCTTTGGTTGTCACGGATTTATCATTGTTTATCACTCGGACTTTCTTTGATCATTTATGGGTGATTTGGAGTCACTACTTCATTTTATTTAATTTTTCTTTTTCATTTAATGGGACACTATTGTGGATTATATGCAGCTGTCTCCTGCATTTATCCTCTTACACACGATTTTTTATTTATGTCATGTATGTTAAATTGCACATTTAACTAGCGCAATTCTTTTATTTTTCTATGTCTGATTTCACAAGTAATTTACTAGGCAGCTCTGGGGGTCTTCTTCTGACTTTGGGGGTCTTCTTCCGACTTTGGGGATCTTCTTCCGAGTGGGAAAGTTTTGTTAGATACAGTACCTGACCGCGAGAATGTGTTTCCAGCGCGATCCCATCACACTGGTTCTCGGTGACAGGGTACTGTGCACCTCGCGCTGGCTCGCTCATTGGGAAAGGAAAACTGTTTTTTCCTTTCGTGATGAGCGACAGGCAGTGCTGACAGCTGTCTGGTATGAATGATGAGGGGGAACGCCGTGCCAAATTTTAAATAAAAAACCAGCATGGGTTCCCCCCAGGGGCATACCAGGCCCTTAGGTCTGGTATAGATTTTAAGGGGAACCCCCTACGCCGACAAATTGGCGTGGGATCCCCCCAAAATCCATACCAGCCCTTATCCGAGCACTCAGCCCGGCTGGTCAGGAAAGGGGGTGGGGACGAGCGGGCGCCCCCCCTCCTGAGCCATACCAGGCAGCAGGCCCTCAACATGGGGGGGTGGGCACTTTGGGGCAGAGGGGCGCCCTGCGGGCCTCCCCACGCCAAAGCACCTTGTCCCCATGTTGATGAGGACAAGGGCCTCTTCCCGACAACCCTGGTCGTTGGTTGTCGGGGTCTGTGGGCGGGGGGCTTATCAGAATCCGGGAGCCCCCTTTAATCAGGGGGCCCCCAGATCATGGCCCCCCATCCTATGTGAATGAGTATGGGGTACATTGTACCCCTACCCATTCACCTGGGGGGAAAAGTGTCAATAAAAAAACACACTACACAGGTTTTAAAAGTAATTTATTAGGCAGCTCTGGGGGTCTTCTTCTGACTTTGGGGATCTTCTTCCGACTTCTCCACTCTCTCTGCCCTCTTTTCCTGGTGTCCACTTCTTCTCCCGCTCTCCGCCCTTTTCTCCCGGTGTCCGGTTCTTCTGCCGGGCTCCTCCGCTATCTTCTGCCACTCTTTTGCTAACGGTGGCCCGGTCTTCGCTGTCTTGTTCCTTCTTCTCTTCTTCCGATGTTGACACAACGCTGTCTCCCACTGTAATGCTGTGTGAGCGGTGCGCAATGACTTATAAAGGCATGGGGCTTGGTCACCGGGTGCATAAGGGTGCCCCTTATGATGTCACAGTCCCGGGGCATGATGGGACTGTGACATCATAAGGGACGGGGTCATTGGGTGACAGCACCCTGTGACCACACCCCATACCTATATAAGTCATCGCGCACCACTAAGGGGGTTCCCCTTAAAATCCATACCAGACCTGAGGGCCTGGTATGCCCCTGGGGGGGGGAACCCACGCCGGATTTTTATTTAAAATTTGTCGCTGCATTCCCCCTCATGATTCATACCAGACAGCTATCAGCCTGATTTATACATCCCTGGTTTTCTTCAAAAATGGAAATTGGTTTTGACATGTCTATCCCAATGTCCACAAAAAGTTGACAAATTCATATTGTGTCTTGACAAGCGTGTGCTACTGCAATTTACTCTGCTTCAGTTGGAGATAGAGCGACAGTTGCTTACTTTTGACTAGACCAACTTATGGTTCCTTCTCCATACTGGAAGATGAATCCAGTTGTGGATTTGCAGTCTGTGCGGTCCCCAGCCCAATCAGCATCCACATATCCGACCAATTTTGGATTTGATGTTGCTGGTACCCATAACTTAATCTGAATTGTTCCTTTGAGGTACTATATCACTCTTTTTACTGCGTTCCAGTCACACGGACAGGGTGTTGAGACTTTCCTGCATAGTATGCCCACTGCTGCGGCTACGTCTGGTCGTGTCACCCGAGCAACATATGGCAGCTTACCAATAGGGATGAGCCGAACACCCCCCAGTTTGGTTCACACCAGAACTTGCGAACAGGCAAAAAATTTGTGCAAACATGTTTAACTCGAACATCGGGCTCATCCCAAATCATAATCTTCACCAAATTTCTGGGAGTAACCCTTGGCAACTAGTCTGACTTTGTATTTTTGGATATTCCCTTCTGCATCTGACTTTACCTTGAAAGTCCACTCTCTTTCTATAGTTTTGCAGTTAAGAGGGAGCTCTGTAAGTGTCCAGGTGTTATTTTCTTGAAGTGATTTTAATTCTTCTTCTGCTGCCTTTCTCTATTTATTGGCTTCTGTCAGGGAAATGGCCGTAGGAGAACTGGCAATAATGCCAGTACTGGTAATGGACGTTTCTGGCACATTGCCATGTGCGCTTGTGCAAGAAGTGCGAACAAGCGTACACAGGTCTGCAACGGTGCTGACGTGAATGCGTATGCGCGATGGCGCTAATTGGCATATGCACAATGTGACAGATGAGGCCACTTACTGGCCTATATAAGACTGCTGCTGAGCCCATCACAGTGCTGGATTGTCGTCAACCTTCCCGTGTTGCTGCGCCTCTGTGCATATTCTACTTGGATTTCCTGTTATGACCCGGCTTGCTCCTGACCGGTCTGATCTACTCTCCTGGTTTAACCCCTTGGCTTGCTTTACCGACTTTGCTGCTATCTCCAGTGTCTGATCCCGACTTGCATCACGGACTTTGCTACTGCTACCTGTTCCTGGCCTGCCTTCCTGTCGTTGACCTTGGTTTGACACTGCTCCTGCTAGCCTCTTCCTCCTGTCGGATCTACAGTGTTTGACCCCTGGCCTGGCTTCCACTTCCATCTCCTGCACACAACATTGCCAAGTGTTACTGAGGATTCCTAGAGACTTTGGCCGAGCTGTGTATCTTGCATTATCCGGTATACTTCAGGTGACCACCGGCTCTACTCTCCTGTACCCATCTGGCAACCTGTGCTTCTGTGGGCACGACACCTTCTGTACCATTTTCAGAGGTGTACTGCACTTAACCACAAGGGGAGCCCTCTCGGTACTTTGGGCTCCCAACAGGTACATGAGAGCTTCACATTTTGGCAGTTTTTCTATGTCTTCCCAGGATGTTGATTCAAGTATGCTGCATTTTTTGACAGTGTATTACAGCTTGCGGGGTGGTATCCCCTTTGCAGTCGAGTGGATCTTCTGATTTCAGGTAGTTCAGCAGGATCTGGTGGGGAACTTAGTTTAAGCATTGTAAGCTCCACCTCTTATTCTGACTCCTGCACAGGTTTGCTTAAGTCGACCTTTTCTTCTGGTTTGTTGGGCATATTCACTTCACAGTTTTCAGGGATTGGTGTTTCTGATGATGGGCTCTAATCAAAATAAACACTACAGCTTATTGTCACTTTGTCAGTCTTTGCGTGTAGGATTCTGTAACCCTTAGTTTTCTTGCTGTAGCCTACTAGAATGCCCTCTATGGCTCTGTTCTGCAGCTTGGATCACGTTTCACTTGGAATATAGGCATATGCTTTACATCCAAACAATTTGATGTGCCCTATGCTCGGCTTTGATCCATGCCACATTTCGAATGGAGTATTTTTAATGGCTCTTGAGGGTAGTCTGTTCTGTAGGTAGGTTGCAGTCATGACTGCTTCTCCCCAGTACTTGTGAGGTAGGTTGGCATCCGACAATATGCACCTGGCCCTTTTTATAAGAGTGCAATTTTTCCTTTATGCTACACTGTTCTTTTCAGGAGTGTATGGTGTGGTTGTCTGGTGTACTATTCCTTGTTTCTTCAGATATGATGCCACTGCTTTGCTTATGTATTCTCCACCATTGTAGATGCATATTATTCATGCTTTCCATTGGAATTTGTTGCTCAACATGGCAACAAACTCTTGAAGTCTCTGTGACGTTTCATTCTTGTATTTCATCAGATAAGCAGTTGTGTACCTGGAATAATCATCAACGAATGTCAGTAGATACCTGTGCCCATGTGATGTAGGAGTTTTTATTGGGCCGCATACATCACTACATATGAGCTGTAGGGGGTGGGTAATTTTTCTTTGAGACGCCTGTGGAAGGGGAGCATATGTGGCTTTTGCTTCAAAACAGCACTTGCATTTCATGAGCACTTTGCAAGGCGCTATTGTCAAATCTTCTGATAAGCCTTTCTTTATAATGTCCTGTATAGCTTTTGGACTTCTGTGCCCCAGTCGCCTGTGATATAGGTGAATACATTTGTTGTGTATGTCATTAAGACTATATTGGCTTGCTGGTCTGTGGTGATGAGCTTATATAGGTGATCATTAGACATGTGCAATTTGTTTAGTTCTGAATTAGTTTAACAAATTTAGACAAATTTGTTAACTTGAAAATATCATAATTTCCTAATTTTCACATTTCCTAATTTTTCCGAATATTTGGAAATTTGGAAATTCGCAATTCGAAAATCTGAAAATTCAAAAATTCGGAAATCCAAAAATAAGAATGAAAATCCGAAAATTCAAAAGAATTAAAATCCGAAAATAAGATAAAAAATCTGAAAATTCAAAAACCCCAAAATTTGAACATCTAAAATAATAACTAACTAATAATATTTAACTATTACTAACTATTAAATTATAGGTATTGGAATTTCCTTTCAAATTTGGCTGTGAACATAACGAATACGAATTTATCCGAAGTTATGAATTATCCGTAATATTCTTCCTACCCCAGCCCTCCGTCTCTCTGTCTGTATTCAGCATGCTAAAAAACATTTCTAGTTTAAACTTCCACAGCTGGTAATTGGTATTGTTCAGCTTTACGATTGTAACCGTCACATCTGAACCACTTGCCATCTTTCAGCTGCTTGTATACAGTACTCACAGAATTGCAGAATAATTTTTCTATTGCCTGGGTGCTGCTGGGTTTGCTGGCTGTGCCTGGGCCCATAACCTATTAGCAGATTATTAAATCATGCGCTGGAAGCTTGTTGTATGCAGAGTATACCTTTACCTTTTCATTGAGGATATCAAAGAATGTCTTTATCATGGGACAGGAAACAGGAGAATACAAGGATACAACTACACATACTTAGGAAAGAAGGCACTTCCTCTAAATACATTACCATAGAATACACATTATAACACTGCAGTGTCACCTGCTGGATAGAAAGGTATATATATATATATATATATATATATATATATATATATATATATATATATATATATATATATATATATATATATATATATATATATATGTGTGTGTGTGTGTGTGTATATATATATATATATATATATATATATATATATATATATATATGTATATATGTATATATGTATATATATATATATATATATATATATATATATATACTGTATGTGTATATTAGGGGTGGCCGAACACCCCCCTGTTCGGTTTGCACCAGAACATGCGAACAGGCAAAAAATTTGTTCGAACACACGAACACCGTTAAAGTCTATGGGACACGAACATGAATAATCAAAGTGCTCATTTTAAAGGCTTATATGCAAGTTATTGTCATAAAAAGTGTTTGGGGACCTGGGTCCTGCCCCAGGGGACATGAATCAATGCAAAAAAAAAGTTTTAAAAACGGCCATTTTTTTGGGAGCAGTGATTTTAAGAACACCGGAGGAAGAACCACAGTGGGTGGCACAGCGGTGTAGTGGGTAGCACTCTCGCTTGGCAGTGAAAAGGGTCGCTGGTTCGAATCTCAACCACGACAGTACCTGCCTGGAGTAGTGTTATCCCTGTGCCTGCGTGGGTTTCCTCCAGGTACTCCGGTTTCCTCCCACAATCCAAAGACATGCTGGTAGGTTAATTGGCTTCTGTCCAAAATTGGCCCTAGTATATGAATGTGAGTTGAGGACCTTGGATTGTGGGCTCCTTGAGGGTAGGGACCAATGTGAGTGTGCGATGTATCTGTGGAGCGCTTTGTAAATTGACGGCACTATATGGGTACCTTAAAATAAATAGGTATAATTGTAGACACGCACCCACACTCACTCAGGTTGAACTGGATGGACTGGTGTCTTTATTCAACCTTACTAACTATGTAACTATGTAACCAGAAGAACCAGAAGAAGAAGATGGAGGAAGAAACAGAAAGAAGAAAAAAGATAGAAGATAGAAGAAAGAAGAAGCATTTAAATAAAGGAATTGTCAAAAACTGTCTCTTGTCATTTTTAACATTTTTGAAACTCTTTTTGTGAAATTGTAGGGGTACTTTTGTACCCCTTTACCATTTCACACAGGGGGGAGGGCCGGGATCTGGGGGTCCCCTTGTTAAAGGGGGCTTTCAGATTTTGATAAGCCCCCCACCCGCAGACCCCCATCAACATGGGGACAAGGTGTTTTGGGGGGACCCCAAAGCACCCTCCCGGGACCCCAAAGCACCCTCCCAATGTTGAGGGCATATGGCCTAGTACGGTTCAGGAGGGAGGGGCACTCTCTTGCCCCCCCTCTTTTCCTGCGGCCTGCCAGGTTGCGTGCTCGGATAAGGGGCTGGTATGCATTTTTGGGGGGACCCCAAGCCAATTTTTTTTCAATTTTGGCACGGGGTTCCCCCTAAAATCCATACCAGACCTGAAGGGTCTGGTATAGATTTTGAGGGGGACCCCACACCATTTTTTTTTTATTTTGGCTGGGGTTCCCCTTAATATCCATACCATACCTGAAGGGCCCGGTATGGAATTTAGGGGGACCCCCACGTCATTTTTTTTAAAATGTTGGTTCGGGGTTTCCTTGTGGGGAATTCCCATGCCGTTTTTATTAATGAACTTTTATGTGTATTGTCGGGCCGGCAATTCATTAATAGCCGCGAGTAGTTTTAAATGACTTTTTTTCCTTTGAAATGTCATTTTGCTGTCAGACTGTTCTAAACACGGGAAACATGCGCCCCTTTACAGGCATACTATAGACACCCCCCCCCAGGTACGAAATTTAAAGGAATATTACACTTTTATTGTTTCACTTTAAGCATATTAAAATTATCGCTCATCGGCCGTTTTTTTAAAACTTTTTTTTGCATTAATCCATGCCCCCTGGGGCAGGACCCAGGTCCCCAAACACTTTTTATGACAATACCATGCATCTAAGCCTTTAAAATTAGCACTTTTGATTTCTTCCATAGACTTTTAAAGGGTGTTCCGCGGCTTTCTAATTTGCCGCGAACACCCCAAATTGTCATCGAACTGGCGAACAGCTGATGTTCGAGTCGAACATGAGTTGAACTCAAACTCGAAGCTCATCCCTAGTGTATATATATATAGGTAGTTTGAATACTCTATAACTTTCACACAGACAAAATAAAGTACACTGATGTGGATTATTTTTACCAAATAATTGTATCAAAGTACATTTTGGCCTAAATTTATGAATAAAGATTATTTATTTGCAAAAAAGAACAAAAAGAACATGTTTTTTTCTAAATGTTTGGTATCTCTTTTAAATTATTTTTATTCATTTTAAATGGTTTACTAATAAATACATTACAAAAAAAGAAAAATTTAACCACACACACCACAATAAGTAATAAGACCATAACAAATATGTAAAACATATAGACAGGTGTTTTACTAAAACCCTTTACATTTATCATAGCAGCCATAATCCCTCCCTAATACAATGGATAGGGACAGCAGGAGAAGAGTGGTCTCCCCAAATCTAAGTGTATAAGATTCAACCAAACTTCACAGAGAAAATCTAGTGTTTACCAGGTCCTTACACCTATACCTCGCCTCTCTCATGCTCACGCCCTTCACCCTTTTCCTTCTCTCACCTCCATCATTTCCCGCCTGCACCAACTTCATGTGTTATAACGTGAGACAAAACAACTGATAGTGATATTGGGAAAGAAAAAATGGAAATAGCTTTCATCCTTCTGATTAATCTCTCCCTTCTCCATTCCCTTTCCCATCGCTTACTCCTCCCTCCCTAATACCCATTCGGGCCCATTTTCATTTTTTTATGACAAAATATTAAAAAAGCAGTGGTGATTAAATACCACCACAAGAAAGCTCTATCTGTCTCCACAAAATTATATAAAATTAACTTGGGTACAGTGTTTCATGGCAGTATTTGTCATTCAAAGGGTGATTGTACTGAAAATTGAAAAAAATGTCCTGGACTGGAAGGGAGTGAAACAGCTGGGACTTGAAGTGGTTAAGAAATAAAACAAACCAGTTTTCTGATTTATTGTAAAGTTTATTCTTTCTATAAACCAGTGTGCGTGTTTTAGTGTTATGCCAGAATTATTTGTTGAAGCTGTCCCTCATTTTACATATCCAAATGAAATTGTATACTGTGAGTATAACTGTACCTTTGTTCATTACAACTCACTTGCAGTTTTTTCATGTCAGAATCTTTCTATAATCTTCATGATGCCATTTTCATGGTGCATGTGTATATTTACATGCAATTTGATTTTCAGAAAGACCTTGAACAAATATAAAAAGTATATTATTTAGAAATCATTTGACCCTTTTTTTCTTGGTAGTTGTGGTCTATCGGCCCCAATTAAGAGGACTTCTGGATTTTGATTGGTGGTTAAATGTTTAGTGGTTTACAAAAAAAAGGGGTTACTTTACATGTATTGCATCTATTTATTGCTGCCCTATAAAAAATTACTTCAAAGTCTCATTATTTGTTTTAAAAACAAACCTGAAATATTTAATAGTTATCAGTTTGTTAGGGCTGTAACTCTCTAAAGTACATTTTAGGTAGTTCTGTTGCACATGTTTAAAGTAGATTGTTATACCAAAACTTTGTTGTCTCCTATGGGAGTTAGAGGCTTAAAAATTGTTAATTCATTCAGTCAGTTAAAGTGATTGTAAAGTCTCATTTTTCGCCCATAAAAATAACAAACATGTCATACCCACCTGCCCTGTTGCAGTGGATTTGCACAGATCAGCCCAGATTCTCCTCTTTCTGGAACCCCCTTCTGTGATCCTGGCCCCTCCCTCCTGTTCAGTGCTCCCACAGCAAGTAGCTTGCTATAGGGGCACCCGAGCCGAGTCAGAGCTCCCTGTGTCCATTCAGACATGGAGCCCTGACCCGGCCCAACCTCTTTCTCCCCTGATTGGCTAGCTGACTTTGATTGACAGCAGCAACATCCAATGATGCTGCTGTGTCTCAGCCAATCAGGAGGGAGAATCTCGGATGGCTGAGACATTCATGGACATCGCTGGACAGAGAGGGGCCTCAGGTAAGTGTTAGCAGGGCTGAGGGGGCTGCTGCACACAGACGGCTTTTTATCTTAATGCATAGAATGCATAAAAAAAACCTTCTGCCTTTACAACTCCTTTAAAGTGATTGTAAAGCTTCTTTTTTATTATTACAAACATGGTATACTTGCCTGCTCTGCAATGATTTTATACAACAGCAACAGCACAGATTCTTCTCTTCTCTATAATCAAGGTTCTGCTGCTCCTGGCTTCAACCTACCAACAAGTGCCCCCATAGCAAGCTGCTTTCTTTGGGGGCACTTGTGCGTGCTAACTCCCAAACCCTGCTCTGTGTGCGTGTGGCGGACTCCGGACACCCTGTTGGGTATTTCCACCAAGAAGCTGCTTCCTAAGTCCTGGAACACGAGACCAGTGGATCTGGCTATAGTAACTAGGGATGAGCTGAACACCCCCCGGTTTGGTTCGCAGCAGAACATAAGAACAGGCAAAAAATTTGTTCGAACACGTGAACACCATTAAAGTCTATGGGACACGAACGTGAAAAATCAAAAGTGCTAATTTTAAGGGTTAATATGCAAGTTATTGTCATAAAAAGTGTTTGGGGACCTGGGTCCTGCCCAGGGGACATGAATCAATGCAAAAAAAGTTTTAAAAATGGCCGTTTTTTCGGGAGCAGTGATTTAATAATGATTAAAGTGAAACAATAAAAGTGAAATATTCCTTTAAATTTCATTCCTGTGGGGTGTCTATAGTATGCCTGTAAAGTGGAGCATGTTTCCCGTGTTTAAAACAGTCCCTGCAGAAAATGACATTTCTAAAGGAAAAAAAAAGTCATTTAAAAGTACTTGTGGCTATAATGAATTGTTGGGTCTGGCAATACAGGTGAAAGTCATTGAAAAAAATGGCATGGGCTCCCCCCAGTCCATTACCAGGCCCTTTGGGTCTGGTATGAATATTAAGGGGAACCCCGAACCAAATTGTAAAAAAAAAAATGCATGGGGGTCCCCCCAAATTCCATACCAGGTCCTTCAGGTCTGGCATAGATATTAAGGGGAACCCTGCACCAATTCTTTTTTTAAAAATGGCGTGGGGGTCCCCCCAAAAATCCATACCAGACCCTTATTTGAGCATGCAACCTGGCAGGCCACAGAAAAAGAGGGACGAGAGAGCGCCCCCCTCCTGAACTGTACCAGGCCACATGCCCTCAACATGGGGAGGGTGCTTTGGGGTAGCCTCATCCCCACAACCCTTGCCCGGTGGTTGTGGGGGTCTGCGGGTGGGGGGCTTATCGGAATCTGGAAGCCCCCTTTAACAAGGGGACCCCCAGATCCCGGCCTCCCCCCTGTGTGAAATGGTAATGGGTACAAATGTACCCCTACCATTTCACAAAAAATGTGTCAAAATGTTACAAAAGACTAGACACAGCTTGGGACAAGTCCTTTATTAAAAAATAAAAAATAAAAATGTCCCACAAAGTCTTCTTCTCTCGCTCCACCGATGGACCGAAAAAAAAAGAAAAAAAACAAAACAGCGACCGACCTGCCTCCATGGGAGGCACCTTCCATGTAACGCGTCCTCGCAGGTGACAGTTCTTTTATAACTGAGGGTGGGGCCACACTTTGATGTACCCGGGTGTCCCCGCCCCCCCTCTGACACACAAGGACTTCCCAATGGCTTCCCTGTGGCATCAGAGGGGGGGCGGGGCCACCCATTTACATAACCGCCCCTCTACCCCAAAGCACCCTCCCCATGTTAAGGGCATGTGACCTGGTACAGTTCAGGGGGGTGCTCTCTCGTCCCCCCTCTTTTCCTGCGGCCTGCCAGGTTGCATGCTCAGATAAGTGTCTGGTATGGATTTTTGGGGGGACCCCCACACCATTTTTTTTTAATTTTGGCAGGGGGTTCCACTTAAAATCCAAACCTGAAGGGTCTGGTATGGATTTTGAGAGGGACCCCATGCCATTTTTTTTCTTTGTCACGGGGTTCCTCTTAATATCCATACCAGACCTGAAGGGCCTGGTATGGAATTTGGGGGGACCCCCAGGCAATTTTTTTTTTAATTTTGGTTTGGGGTCCCCCTTAATATTCATACCAGATCCAAAGGGACTGGTAATGGACTGGGGGTATCCCATGCCATTTTTTTCAATGACTTTTATCTGTATTGCCAGACCCGACAATTCATTATAGCCGCGAGTACTTTTAAATGACTTTTTTTTTCCTTTAGAAATGTCATTTTGTGCAGGGACTGCTCTAAACACAGGACACATGTACCACTTTAGCCATTTTTTTCTACCCCATACAATTCATGATGTCTGCACATCTCACCACTTATCTGTCTCTGTTTATTATATTTTTCACTTATTCATTTTCCCTCACTATGCACACCATACTACTACCTATTCACAATTTTCACTTTCTTATTCTGAGTAATTTTTCTATTGTTAAGACACCCCACCCATCCACTATCTTTAGGTTGGCCACTTTAATATACCCAACTGGTCTTGATTACCCTGATCTATATTCATCATCTTTGTAGCTCCCCCAGGTCGCCGCGGGAGATCATTTTTGGTGATATGAGCCCTGCACTTGGTGGCCTGCCGGGACATGGGTAAGCAGCTCTGCTCCTTTTTCCCCCCTCAACCTTGTTAATATCATGTTTATTTCTGATGCTGTATTATGAAGCTTTTCAGCAACTTTACCATGCATATTTTTACTACTTGTTAGGTTAGACTGTTTAGTCTGAAACATAATCTACAGATTCCCTCCTGATGAAGCGGCCAGTATCCGCGAAACTAGTCGAGGAACATGATATCTGTGATTAATCGCCGTACTGTACAATCTTCCCCCTTCGGGGTCAATGACTTCACTGTCGCTACCATGTTTTATCGTGTAACTAATGATTTGTTTTCTGCATCAATAAATCAAGTTTTTATCTTTGCAATTTTTTTGTTATATTATTTATATTGTAACACGTTTTACTGTACCGTAATAGTCCAAATACCCATGTTCCCTTTGGCAGCCTGATTGGGGATCAGGCTCCCAATATCCTTAAGTTCTAGATTACTGGATGATGGTACAAGTCCCTAATTCTGTTTACTTTATGAATACACCACAGAGGCCACCGTCTGAGTAAAATACCTAACTGTGGCAAAGAGATACTGAGGTTGACTTACTAATGAAGATGAGAATCTTTATATGATAAATTGTGTGAATATTCACTTCAGCTAGCCAGTCATGTAAAAAGAACATTCATGATTAACTATTTTATCTAAACATCACATATTTAAAGAGAACAGAAATTTACTTTTTACTGATTGAATAATGACCTGTGTATCAATTTTCATATACTTTAGTAAATCAGCTCAATAGATCTGTTTTAACTTGAAGTTTCCTTTTAATTTGATTCATTGACATCAGTATCTCTCTACCTAGCAATAATAGTGAACCTGAAACTTGATGGGCAGCCATGACCCCAGTCATGTTGGTACCCTAGCTGACTGAGGCAGATTATTTTTTTTTTTTTACATTTGTTAAATACATGTTTCATTGAACTAATTGGGGAACATCTCTTACACCTGATATAGTCAGAACCTGCACTACATTAGCCAAAGGCAATTGTTAGTTAAGTATTCAAACATAAACTTAAAGTAGAGCTATAGGCAAAACTTTTTTCATTTTGGATAGAGCAAGGGATGGTTATAACCACTGTCAGATTTTTTGTGGAGATTTCCCTTCACTTCCTGTCCAAACGGGAAGTGAGAGGAAATCCTTGAGAATTAAGGTAATTCCCTGGGGACCCCCAGGTAACCAGAACTAGTGTCCCCCATTGGCAGATTTCCACTTTAACACTTTTCTGGGGACAACCCAAAATTTGGGATTTCTTTTACTTTAACTTTCAATGATGAAGGTGAACAGGTCAAATTGAGAGGGTGAATTTCCTAATGGGTTACAGACAGCAATAAAAACTGACAGGTGTTCTAATCCCTCTGCGCTCGATCCACAACTAAAAAATAAAATGATTGCCTTTAGTTTTACTTTAACATTATATGCTCAGAGTTTATAAACTGATAAATATTTTTTCATTTCCAATGATTTTGATTGTTTAGATTTCGGCAATAGAACAAAGACATTTTACCAAAAAAGCACGTACACTTCCATGGAAATCACATGAATAACAAAGGTCTGCATATTGGGGGAGATACAATAAAGCTGCTGCACCACTTTTCTGGCGTTTTTCCTCTTGTTAATGTATTGCTCCAAATTCATTAAACATTTGCAGCACTTTTGGTTCTGTGTCAGTGACTCATGCACCAAATTCAGATAGTTCTAAAATGAGACACTTTTACATTGTGTCGCATTGAATGAGCCGCATGAGTAAAACTCAAGTACAAGTTCTAGATAAGTGTATGAATTTGGCACATTGTTCATCACTTTTATGCTCTGTACACACGATCAGACATTGATCGGACATTCCGACAACAAAATCCATGGATTTTTTCCGACAGATGTTGGCTCAAACTTGTTTTGCATACACACGGTCGCACAAAGTTGTCGGAGTTTCCGATCACCAAGAATGCGGTCACGTACACCACGTACGACGAGACTATAAAAGGGCAGTTCAGAACCAAGCGCGGCACCCTTTGGGCTCCTTTTGCTAATCTCGTGTTAGTAAAAGTTTAGTGAGAAACGATTTGCGCTTTTTCAGACTCGTGGTTTTCAGATCGTTTTCTGCTGTTCAGTTTGTGCTTGTGGGTTTGTAGCTGGTCTTCAGTGCGTGCAGTGAGTTACGCGTGACTCTCTCATTGTGTTCTTGTTCGTTCGTTACTGTTTTTCAGGTCGCTCTTCACAGGCCTTGCTGTTCTTCAGTGCGTTCTGTTACTTCGTTCTGAGCAGCCGACCGTTTTCTAGCCATGTTGCGTATACATACTCCTCGTAGAGTTTGTGCTGTGCGGGGGCTTGGCGTTGGGGTCCTTATCTTGACACAAGTCCAGTCCATGAACAGGGTGGGGAGGAGTTCATGGACCAAGAATTGGTTGCTCCAGCATGACCAGTTCCGTCACATGCCTTTGCTCCGTGAGATCCGTGAGAATAATCCTGACGATTTCAGGAACTTCCTCCGGATGACGGACCCTGTATTTCACCGTTTGTTGGCTTTGCTAACCCCGTATATCAGCAGGCAGGATACCTGCATGAGGCAAGCCATCACTCCGGAGCAGAGGCTAGTTGCCACCCTGCAGTACTTGGTGATGGGGAGAAGCCTGCAGGACCTCAAGTTCTCGACAGGCATCTCCCCCCAGGCTCTGGGGATCATTATCCCAGAGACCTGTTCTGCCATCATCCAGGTCCTGCAGAAGGAGTATATGAAGGTAAGATTTTTATCCTTTAACATCACATTTTATTGTATATAATGTTTGATAATGTAATGTATTTCTTTCCTCACTCCCTAATTACCATGATTGTAATATGCTGTGAATGTCCCCTTTGCCTCATGCATACTGGATTTTTATGTAATTTTTTTGTCCTTCATGCACATTTGCCTTCACTTACCTCCCCAGAATGTTCTCCTGGGCCTATATTCACCTCATGTAGTCACTTAACAATGTATTTTGTCCGCTCCACAGTAGTGCTTTACCCTAAAAACCCCCTAAAATTTTGAAAATTGTGATGTGTGTTTGAAATTCAGCCAGAGTGCCAGAGGCTTTTTTTTGGTGTCCCGAAATCATTTGGAACCCTCCCTCCTCCCAACTGCTAACTCAGCTGATAACAATCCTCTATCTGCTGACTTTGCCAAACCCATACACACTATACCTACCTCTTTAGTAGTCAGATTTATGGATGAATTCCCCAAAGCATGTAGTGCAAGGGCCTGTCTGAATCCTTTCAAATGCTACTGTTTAAAGTTTTTGTATCCTATTATTATCTTGATAGGTAATAGCAGAATGTAAAAATGTGCTCAAATGTGTACAGTGTGTATTTATCTCTTTGTATTATGACACTTCTTACCTGTCCAGTGGGCTGCCAATAGTGTAAAGTAAGGAGGGGTTGGCCAAAGTAATACACATTATTTAGGCATTCATCTCTCAATGATCTGCTTGTAATGTTTATGTGCAAAATGATTAATTTATTTTTCTTGTTTGACTCCACAGTTTCCTTCCACGCCACAGGAATGGCAGACTGTGGCCTCCCACTTTGCCCAGCGGTGGGACTTTCCTAATTGCGGAGGGGCAATTGATGGGAAACACGTCCACATCGTCCCACCACCCAACTCGGGGTCATACTATTACAACTACAAGGGGTTCAATAGTATTGTGATGTTGGCGGTGGTGTCGGCTAGGGATGAGCTTCGTGTTCGAGTCAAACCCATGTTCGAGTCGAACATCGGCTGTTCGGTCGTTCGCCGAATTGCGAACGATATGGGCCGTTCGCGCCAAATTCGTGTGGCGCGTCACGGCCCATAATTCACTGCGGCATCGCAGTGCATTGCTTGCTGATGATTGGCCAAGCATGCACTATGACCCCCATGCTTGGCCAATCACAGCGCCGCCTTAACAGAGAGCCGTAATTGGCCAAAGCCAAGGAGGCTTTGGCCAATTATGGCTCAGGGGATTTAGTACACGCCCCACACTATATAAGTCTGCCTGCACGGCGGCCCTGTGCAGTGTGTTCCGGTGTGCTGAGAAATAGAGAGAGAGAGAGACAGTGTCATTTCATTTGAGTTAGCTAGATTAGGCAGGACAGTCAGTCAGTTAGCTGCACTTAAAGTGTATTGTGTATATATATGCATCCCAGGTGTTGCATATATATATATATATATATATACACACTGTATTCAGTTTAGCTAGATCCGTTCCTGTTATCTTCTAGACTATTTACATTTAGTGCAGTGCGTCCTGCTCACAGTGTTCAGCTAGATCCGTTCCTGTTATCTTCCTACTGACAGGCAGGCTTGTCTTGTTACAGTATTTTGAAGAAAATTACTGGTGTTCTTTTGATCCTATTAGTACCACAGTCAGGCAGCTAGACTATTTACATTTAGTGCAGTGCGTCCTGCTCACAGTGTTCAGCTAGATCCGTTCCTGTTATCTTCCTACTGACAGGCAGGCTTGTCTTGTTACAGTATATAAAGCTACCTGAAGAAAATTACTGGTGTTCTTTTGATCCTATTAGTACCACAGTCAGGCAGCTAGACTATTTACATTTAGTGCAGTGCGTCCTGCTCACAGTGTTCAGCTAGATCCGTTCCTGTTATCTTCCTACTGACAGGCAGGCTTGTCTTGTTACAGTATATAAAGCTACCTGAAGAAAATTACTGGTGTTCTTTTGATCCTATTAGTACCACAGTCAGGCAGCTAGACTATTTACATTTAGTGCAGTGCGTCCTGCTCACAGTGTTCTGCTAAACCTACAAGTTAGTGGGGTGCGTCCTGCTCACAGTGTTCAGCTAAACCTACAAGTTAGTGGGGTGCGTCCACCTCACAGTGTTCAGCTAAACCTACAAGCTAGTGGGGTGCGTCCTGCTCACAGTGTTCAGCTAGATCCGTTTCTGTTATCTTCTTACTGACAGGCAGGCTTGTCTTGTTACAGTAAATACAGCTACCTGAAGAAAATTGCTGGTGTTCTTTTGATCCTATTAGTACCACAGTCAGGCAGCTAGACTATTTACAGTTAGTGCAGTGCGTCCTGCTCACAGTGTTCTGCTAAACCTACAAGTTAGTGGGGTGCGTCCTGCTCACAGTGTTCAGCTAAACCTACAAGTTAGTGGGGTGCGTCCACCTCACAGTGTTCAGCTAAACCTACAAGCTAGTGGGGTGCGTCCTGCTCACAGTGTACAGCTAGATCTGTTTCTGTTATCTTCTTACTGACAGGCAGGCTTGTCTTGTTACAGTAAATACAGCTACCTGAAGAAAATTGCTGGTGTTCTTTTGATCCTATTAGTACCACAGTCAGGCAGCTAGACTATTTACAGTTAGTGCAGTGCGTCCTGCTCACAGTGTTCTGCTAAACCTACAAGTTGGTGGGGTGCGTCCTGCTCACAGTGTTCAGCTAAACCTACAAGTTAATGGGGTGCGTCCACCTCACAGTGTTCAGCTAAACCTACAAGCTAGTGGGGTGCGTCCTGCACACAGTGTTCAGCTAGATCCATTTCTGTTATCTTCTTACTGACAGGCAGGCTTGTCTTGTTACAGTAAATACAGCTACCTGAAGAAAATTGCTGGTGTTCTTTTGATCCTATTAGTACCACAGTCAGGCAGCTAGACTATTTACAGTTAGTGCAGTGTGTCCTGCTCACAGTGTTCAGCTAAACCTACAAGTTAGTGGGGTGCATCCTGCTCACAGTGTTCAGCTAAAGCTACCTGTAGAAGGTTGGTGGTGTTCTCATACTACAGGCAGGCAGTTGATTTTGCTAGCTGCAGTATCAGTACATATATATGGCCAAGAAGAAGAGGCAGACAGTCACAAGCCAATAAGAGAGGGCAAGCAGGCTCTGTGTCTAGTGCTGGTCGTGGAGACGGTGCATCCTCATCAGCACGTGGCCATGGGACACGCTTGGCCTTTTTTTCGGCTGCTGGCCATGTTGAGCCGCAGCATGCGGAAGACTTGGACGAGTGGATGACCAAGCCGTCCTCATCCTCCTCATCCTCTCTCACCCATGCCCAGGGTACTTTGTCTGGCAAAGCAGCGGCCTCTTCCTTCGACTCAATGTCATCAGTGACTCCTTCCCTAGCCCCACCATTGTCTCCTGAGGAGTCCCTCTAACTGTTTGACCACAGTGTTGGGTATATGCTCCAGGAGGATGCCCAGCGTTTGGAAGGCTCTGATGATGATACTGAGCTCGATGAAGGCAGTAACATGAGCACGGACAGAGGGGGTGCCCAAGAAGGACAGCAATCTGGCAGTCATGCTCCCCCTGCTGCAGCATACTGCCAGGTTTGCTCCAGTGATGAGGAGGGAGGGGATGATGAGGTCACTGACTCAACGTGGGTGCGAGAGAGAGGAGGAGGAGGAGGAGGAGGCGGCACATCACCAACGAGGCAGGATGCCCTCCAGGGGCCAGCCTAAGGGCAGCACATTGACTGCATCACACCCCAAAGCTCCACATGTGCAGGGCGCTGCAGTCTCTGCGCGTTATTCAAAAAGTTCTTTGGTGTGGGCCTTTTTTGAGACGAGTGCATCAGATCGCACCGCTGCTATTTGCTACATATGTCTCAAGCGTATCTCACGTGGCCAAAACATCTCCTGCTTGGGTACCACATGCTTGACCAGACATATGTTGACCTGCCATGCAGTTCGTTGGCAAGCATATCTAAAAGACCCACACCAAAGAACAAAGAGGACCTCTCCTTGCTCCTCATCAGCTGAGATTTCCAACCCCACTAGACCTTCAGTCCTCTCTGAGACCTGCACTGAGAGGAATGAAGGTGTAGAATTAGGTGTGTCACAGCCAAGTACTTGTGGGCAATCTGCTTTTGGTACACCGACGTCAGATTGTACAAGGCAAATTTCCCTGCCCCAGCTGCTGCACCGCCGAAAGAAGTTTGCTCCCAGCCATCCACATGCCCAGCGGTTGAATGCTAGCTTGGAAAAATTGCTAGCACTTCAACTGCTGCCTTTTCAGTTGGTAGACTCTGCCCCCTTCCGTGAGTTGTGGAATGTGCGGTTCCTCAGTGGCAGGTACCCAAACGCCACTTTTTCTCACGGAAGGCGATTCCGGCTCTCTACCAGCATGTGGAAGGCAATGTCCATGCCTCGCTGGACAGGGCGGTCAGCGGTAAGGTGCATATTACCGCTGACTCATGGTCCAGCAGGCATGGACAGGGACGTTACCTAAGTTTCACGGCGCATTGGGTGACTCTGCTGGCAGCTGGGAAGGATGCAGGACAAGGTGCAGTAGTGTTGGAGGTTGTTCCGCCACCACGCCTCCAAAATGCTAATGATTGTGACACACCTCTCTCCTCCACCCCCTCCTCTTCTTCTTCCTCCATGGCCTCTTCCTCGGAACCAGCGGTGCTCCGTAGTCGTTCAAGGGGCTATGCAAGTACGCAGGCCAAAAGATGCCATGCGGTGCTTGAGCTGGTGTGCTTGGGTGACAGGAGCCACACTGGAGCAGAGGACCTGTCAGCTCTGCGGGGGCAGGTTCAGAGGTGGTTGACGCCACGCCAACTTAAGGCAGGAACGGTGGTTTGCGACAATGGCACCAACCTCCTCTATGCCCTCTGACAGGGACAAATGACCCATGTGCCCTGTTTGGCTCACGTCCTTAACTTGGTGGTGCAGCGGTTCTTGGGCAGGTACCCGGGCTTACAGGATGTCCTGAGGCAGGCCAGGAAAGTCTGTGTGCATTTCCGCCGGTCATATAATGCCAGTGCTCGGCTGACGGACCTCCAAAAGGAGTTTAACCTGCCCAAGAACCGCCTAATCTGTGACATGCCCACCAGGTGGAACTCAACGTTGGCCATGCTGCAGCGGCTGCACACGCAGCAGAGGGCCATCAATGAGTACCTGTGCGACTATGGCACCAGGACAGGGTCAGGGGAGCTTGTTTTTTTTTCCCCACACCAGTGGGCCATGATCAGGGATGCATGCACTGTGCTGTCACCATTTGAGGAGGCCACGAGGATGGTGAGCAGTGACAGTGCATGCATCAGTGACACTGTCCCCCTTGTCCACCTGTTGGAGCACACGCTGCATGGAATAATGGACAGGGCACTTGAGGCAGAACAGAGGCAGGAAGAGGAGGACTTCCTTAGCTCTCAAGGCCCCCTTTATCCAGACAGTGTTCCTGCGTGCCCGCCGATCACACAGGAAGAGGACGAGGAGGAGGAGGAGGAGGAAGATTGTGTCGGTATGGAGATGGAGCCTGGCACTCAGCATCAGCAGCAGTCTTTAAGGGATCAGTCCCAAGAAACACATGGACTTGTACGTGGCTGGGAGGAGGTGGCTGCGGACCATGTCGTCCTTAGTGACCCAGAGGACTCCGGACCGAATGCCTCAGCAAACCTACGCTGCATGGCCTCCCTGATCCTGCAAAGCCTGCGTAAGGATCCTCGTATTCGTGGTATCAAGGAAAAGGACCAATACTGGCTGGCAACCCTCCTTGATCCACGTTACAAGGGTAAGGTTGCGGACCTTATCTTGCCATCGCTGAGGGAGCAGAGGATGAAACATCTTCGGGAGGCCTTGCAGAAAAGTCTGTGCAACGCGTTCCCAGAGACTGGGAGGTTACAAACTCCTGTTTCTGGACAACGTGTTGCTGAGGCTTCGGTCAGTCAAAGAAGGAGCAGTGGAGAAGGTGGCCGTCTGACCGATGCGTTCAGGCAATTTTTTGGTCCGCAGCCCCAAGGTATGATCGGTTCCAGCAACCATCGCCTGCGTCTGTTTTACATGGTGCAGGAATACCTAGGGGCAAGATCAGACTTGGACACCTTTCCCACCGAAAATCCTCTGGGTTACTGGGTCTTGAGGATGGATCACTGGCCAGAGCTTGCACAGTATGCAATTGAGCTACTGGCCTGTCCTGCATCCAGCGTTCTTTCGGAACGCACATTGAGTGCTGCTGGAGGCGTGGTAACCGATCACAGGGTGCGTCTGTCCACTGACTCGGTCGATCGACTGACCTTCATAAAAATGAATCAGTCTTGGATCACCACCAGCTACCAAGCACCTGATGCTGATGTAACCGAATAATTTTTTTTTGAAATCTCAGATCCCTTCAAAGACTGCCTATGCTGATGCTGAGTGACTATCCCTGAGTAATTATCCTCTTCCTCCTCAATCATCACGCTGATAGCTTGTAAGAACATTTTTGGTTCTGGGCGCCACCACCAGTGCCTAAGGCACAATTTTTCAGCCCCTGTTTGACAGGGGCGTGTAATTACAATTTTTGATGTAATACTTTGCAGCAGGGCTCGTTCCTGCATTCCAACTAGAGTGTCTGTGAGGGGTTGCAGTGTTGTGGCACCAGCACCAGTGCCTAAGGCCCATTTTTTCTGCCCCTGTTTAACAGGGGCGTGTAATTACAATTTTTGATGCAATACTTTGCAGCAGGGCTCGTTCCTGCATTCCAACTAGAGTGTCTGTGAGGGGTTGCAGTGTTGTGGCACCAGCACCAGTGTTTAAGGCCCATTTTTTCTGCCCCTGTTTAACAGGGGCGTGTAATTACAATTTTTGATCTAATATTTCACAGCAGGGCCCTGTGAGGGCTTACAGTGTTGTGGCCACAGCAACACCTAAGGCCCAAATTTCTGCATAGTATATAGGGCAGGACCCTACTTTCAAACAACTAACTTACAAATGACTCCTACTTGCAAACGGAAGGAGACAACAGGAAGTGAAATGAAATCTACCCCTAGGAAGGGAAATTCTCTCCTGTAAGAGTTAATATGGGAAAAACATTTCTCCTTTCCACTGATGCTTTCCAATCCTTGTTCCACAAAAAAACCCAAATTTTCAAAAAATATTTTTCATTGGGACAAAAAGTGAGGTGAAATCTTCTGAAGAGGAGGAAAGACAGCAAAACAAATGTCACAGGGGTGATAACCCTTCCCTATGTTTTCCAAAAAGCTTAAAAAAGATTTTTTGGCTGGAGCTAAACACGTTAAAAATGTACCCATTCAAAATTACAAAGAGATTCTACTTAACAACAAACCTACAGTCCCTGTCTTGTTTGCACCGCCTGTATACTGCTGTTCAGAGTATATAGGGCCTGGTGGCCCCACACCTTTCCTTATTTTAATTTGGGTGCGGGGTTCCCCTTAATATCCATACAAGACCCAAAGGGCCTGGTAATGGACTGGGGGGTACCCATGGTGTTTGTCTCACTGATTTTCATCCATATTGCCAGGACCCGACATTACATTAAACCCGCAAGCAGTTTTAAATGAGATTTTTCCTTTAAAAATTACATTTGGTGCAGGGACTGTTCTAAACACGGGAAACACGCGTCACTTTACAGGCATACTATAGACACCCCTCAGGTACGATATTTAAAGGAATATTTCACTTTTTTTTTTTTTACTTTAAGCATCATTAAAATCACTGCTCCCGAAAAAACGGACGTTTTTAAAAGTTTTTTTTGCATTGATACATGTCCCCTGGGGTAGGACCCGGGTCCCCAAACCCTTTTTAGGACAATACCATGCAAATTAGCCTTTAAAATGAGCACTTTTGATTTTGAACGTTCGAGTCCCATAGACGTCAATGGGGTTCTAACGTTCGTGCGAACTTTCGGTCCGTTCGCAGGTTCTGGTGCGAACCGAACCGGGGGGTGTTCGGCTCATCCCTAGTGTCGGCTACTTATGAGTTCCTGTATGTGGACGTGGGTAAGAATGGCCAGATGTCAGATGGTGAAGTCATCGCCAGACGGAGTTCTACAGACGTCTCCAGAATGGCAGCTTGGAATTGCTACCTCCAGAAGACAATGTGGAAGGACTCCTATTCGTCTTCGTTGTGGATGAAGCGTTTGCTCTGGGGGACCATCTTATGCGGCCATTCCCTATGAGGACCCTCACCCCAGACCAGAGGGTTTTTAATTACCGGCTGGCCAGAGCCAGAAGAGTGGTGGAGAGCACGTTTGGAATCATGGCCAGCCGTTCCGCCTATTTCTTACACTCATACATATGGCGGAGTATAAACTGAATCATATCATCCTGGCGTGCTGTGTTCTCCACAACTTTTTAAGGAAAAATTCTGTCAACTATGCTGCCTCAGTTGGGCCTGAGGCTGGAATTCAAGTAAATGAACCAACCCTGGCGGCGCTTGAGGCTGGCCGTCCTTGCTTGCCCCCCCTGAGTGCCCGCGAGGTCCGTCTTAGATACCTTGATTACTTTGCGGGTAGGGGGGCCATCAATATGCCAGACAATGTGTGATACATTTTTAAAATAAAAAAATCATTTTAACTACTAAAATCTTTGGTGACATTTACTGCTTGTGTTTCTTTTAGCTGACCCTGACAGAAATGTGGGGAGTCCTGAAAATGGCGTGATTGTGTAACCTAAAAAAGCACTGTTGGGTGTTTTTTACTAAAATAAAATACATTTTGCACTACAAGTGCACTTGAGACTGCACTGAAAGTGCACTTGTAGTGCAAAGTGGATTTTCCCTTAGGAAATAACCCCCATTGTCACTGAAAACACCAATTTTACCCCAACAAAATCTTAGTAGCATTGAAACAATAATCCACACATTCTTGAGTATCAATCTTTTTAATACAAGCACAATCACATTTGCATTTATAAAAGGTTTTGAAAACAAACCAACATGTTTGTCGTATAACAATTTTTTGGGTCGCGTTAATAAAAGTAGAAATGTCCATTTAAAGGTAAAACAGGCATGTTTCAAACAAACAAGAAATACACAAATCTGGAACTTACAAAATTCAACTTTTGTAGAATTTGAAGGCAATATCAGACATGAGTATTTAGAAACTGTGTTTGATATTGCATTCAGATGGGGTGAAGTCACCCCTGGAAAAGCCAAATTTTAAAGCTGCACACAAATTGCTGAATGTCAACATGTGCTAGCTGCCATCACGAGGGATCAAGGGACGTGTTTTGGGGGTGCAACCCCTTCCTCACAGCTACTTTATTATTGAGGAAGGGGTTGCACCCCCAAAACACCTACATTGAACTCCGGTGATGGCAGATAGCACATGTTGACACACTGTGTGCATCTTCAAAATTTGGCTCTTCTCGAAACATGTCCAAAAATCTGAAAATGTTTTCAATTCTAAAAACTACAAAAAAGTAAGGGATTTGGAGGTGTTTTAAACTCTTCCTAAAACATCAATAATGTTCTTAATTTTGGTTTTAACATCATTGATGTTTTTCTGGATGTTTTCCAAGTCCCTATTACACCCCATGATCTCCCCGATCAGGATCTGTGCACTCTCACTGGTGAATTGTCCTTCATCCACAACATCACGATCACCTAAAAATATAGAAACAAAAACACACCATATATTATAAATATGCCGGCATCCATCTCTTACCTGAGCCTGTGGTCGCAGACACTCACCTGTTGTGGTGACTATTTCCACCACGTCTCCTTCCTCCTCCTATTTACTATTTTGGATTTCCACTTCCTCATGAGGTGGGGGGTCTGTGGTCTCCTCAGATGAGGGGTGTCCTCCGAGTCTTTTCTCTCCTATGTTCAAAAAAAATAGGTATACTTAGTGCACAGATATTTGATGACAGAAATAGGAACATGAAACATTGCTTGGAAGTGGGGTACAATTGTCTGTTATGGCAGAGTTCCAAGATGAAGAATTATTTGGGTCACTTTGTCAAGCTTGAATACTTACCTGTTTTGTACAAGCTTCACAGATGGAGACACCCCTATAGTATACACTGGAGCACCTGTGTGGGACCCCCTAAAAAAAAGGGTGTTCTTGTTTCCCACACTAGTGCTCCAGCATCCAGATGTGTAAACTGCTGCTGAGTGTCGTCTCCTTACACAGAATCTAGTTTGCATTTCATTCTAGTTACCAACCCATCTAGACACCAAAATAATTTGACAAGAAGTAGGCTAGCAAAAATGTATTGAAATGCATATGTCCAAAACATGGTGTTTTCGATGCCGAATGAACAATGTTTCATACGAATGAATAATGTGGCCATGAACATGAAAATTGCCATTTTAAACTGTACAGCAGTAAAGAAAAGCACATGGAGCAGCACGAACATTAGAAAAATAAAGAATAGCATCACAGGACAACTACTTACTTTTTTGAAGCACTCTCCTGATCCTTTTATACTGATCGTGCTCCCTTAATTTGAGGTCTGACCACCGCTTCCTGAGCTGATCCTTGGATCGTCATACCCCGAAATTCCGGTGCAGACTTTTGACCACTTTCACCATGATCTTGGCCTTCCTCACAATGGGGTTGGGGTAAGGTCCATACTTCCCGTCATAGTCGGCCCTCTTCAGTATGTCGACCATCTCCAACATCCGGGCTTTCCTCCTCCTCCTCGTTGGTGTAATTATCAGACACCTGCTCTGTCTCCGCCATGTGCTCTTCCCCACTGCGCCGAACGAGAAGGGGTGGGAAATAGACCAGAAAGAACATCAGGGGCGGGTGGAGTTTCACGCATGTGTAGTGTATATAAAGCGTAACACGCGTGCGTAGTACGTACGATCTGTGAGCGGAGGAAGGAGTATCGGAGGCGCCGATCGTGATAACGAAGGTAATATTTAAATTTTGGCCTATACTGCTTCTAAATTGAGGCCTGTAGTTAAACAAGTTTATAAGACTTTAGGCTGACGTTAGGGTTTGTCTGGTGTTGTGTCTTGCAGAGAAAATGGATCTAGTCATTGATCAGGACTTTATGCCAATCTTCATAGATATGTTCAGGGAGCTTCCTTGTCTGTGGCAGGTAAACCACCCTGATTATAAGAACCAAACAAAGAGGAAGGCAGCGCTGGATAATTTGTTGCAATTTGTGAAGCCGGTGATCTCCACGGCAGACATCACCTATTTGAAGATCCTAATTGGTGGCATGAGGAGCACATATCTAAGGGAGCACAAGAAGGTCCAGGACTCCCAGAGATCAGGAGCTGCAGATGACATCTATGTCCCCAGACTGTGGTATTATGACAGACTGCATTTTCTGTCAGGTCAGACTGAACCCAGGCCAGCACTCTCCACTCTTCCTTCCACGCTTCCTCCCCCCCCAGCTGAGGCTTCTGACGCCCAACCTGGACCTTCCAGGCAGCAACATGTGGAGGAGCCCAGTTTGAGCCAGATATAGCATTCTTCTAAATATTTCTGGTTGTCCAATCAATGATGTTAAATAGATGTTAGTTCGGAGTACTAATTTATGATTGTGATTGATGAACCAAAAACTAAAACCATGTCCCTTTTTCATACACAGGAAAGTCTCAGCTAGGAGGTGGCCGGGCCAAGTAGGCTGCCCGATACCCAGGTCCCTCCCCTCCACCTTCAAAGAAAAAGTGGCAGGAAGAGGAGTAACCTGGAGGAGGCTGCAATTGGCCTATTTAGGAAGGCTACTGAGGCCCTCAAAACACCCCACAGTGTGGAAGATGATTTTGCAGAGCTAACTGCATGCAAAATGATGCAGATTGAGGAGGGTCAATGCCTCTTATGTGAGTTTTTAATTTTGGAAGCACTAAATAAGGTGTTGAGGGGCCAACTCACATGTGAAACCCACATTTGTCAGCTACCCATGGTCCTCCTCCTCCAGGTCCTACTCCTCCTCCTGCCACCCCTCCAACTTCTGGACCAGACTGCACTCCCTTAGATATGGACTCCTTAGGCCACCAATTTTGCTAGAAAATAATTGATGTGTGCCCTGGGGGTCAAAGGCTTCGCCAATTTCAGCTGTTTCTCCAGCGTTGCCTCCCTCTTTGTTTGGTTCTGATCCCTTTTGGTTTCAAATATACTCACCTATGTGTGTTTTCCTTCAAAAAGGACAGTTTGTTTGTGAGAAGGCAGGTACATTTCAAAAATACAATGTGAAATTAACAAGAGACACCAACACCAAGTAATCTCCTTGAGATTAAATAATACAAGATAATAATGGTGTTGTGGTAACTTGACACACAAAACACACCCAAAAATATTCAGGATGTAAAAAAAAAAAACACGATCAGGCTTGAAAAAAAATACCCCAAAAAAAAGATATCTTTTTTTACAGATGTGACAAAGCAAAATATACTGATGAAATCATGATAAATAATAAAGAAAAAAGTTTGTGAGAAGTCTGTGTGAATATCAGCAGCAAAACTACTTCATTCTTCTAGCATTATAAAGAAGAACAGAGTGCGCTGCATTAAACAATTTTAAACATTGCAGCCTGACGAAAGTGCTATATCCATTTTAGCAGACTGAGCTGTTCCATCTCGGAATTTCTTCTGAGCATGCGTGGCACTTTCTGAGTCGGAATTGTCCACACACGGTCGGAATTGACGCAATCGGATTTTGTTGTTGGAAAATTTTATAGCCTGCTCTCAAACTTTGTGTGTCGGAAAATCCGATGGAAAATGTCTGATGGAGCCCACACACGGTTGAAATTTCCGATCGCACATTTTCAGTCGGAAAATCCGACCGTGTGTACAGGGCATTAGAATGCCTGAGAAACATGTTCACAAAATATGCCTGCACGAGTCTTTATAAATTCCAGGGATTATATGCTTTTGATTAGAATATTTGAACATGGAAGGATGTGTGGTATGCATTGATGAATATTTTTTAAACATGCAATAGTCATAGCTGTATCACATCTGAGAGTCAGTATTCAGTTAAATACCTCTCATAGCCCCACACTATTAATTTAATTAAAAGAGACATTTTCTATAAATTATTGCAACACTACTGCATTGTTTTTCCCTAATGGAGGATCAGTTTCTACTAAAAGTAACAGGTAGTGTATTCTGAGAGATTGGTTTTATACACTTAGTCACTTAGATTTGTTTGATAAGATAGGCATGGAATTCTTCTGTCACTCTGCCTGAACATTAAATCAGTGAGCACACATATGGAGAATGTGTGGTTGGTCTGAATCAGTCTAAATATAAATACTTCAACAGAGGAATTTATTGTTTTAGAAAGACATTACGAAAGACTGATTTACCCCATAGTTATTATCACTGTTTTTAGAGATACTTAAATCTTACTTTCCAGTGTCTATGACCATTTCTGAGGTGTGTGATCAGGTGTTGAGAAGATAGATGGAAGCTGCCTTATTGTCACTGAATGTTTTTTTTAAATGATGTGATCTCATAATACAATAAAATATCACAAAAAAAATGATATACTGAAAAAATATATCTAAACAAATCGGTATTAGCCAAAATTTATTGCTGTTATAATGCGTGGTCAGCCTAGGAGTCCAGTAGCTGAAACAAAAGGCAAGTTTGTGAATTTTTTTTAGGCCAGTTTTAGGTTCAGTACACAGTCAAAAGTGGTGTGTGTGTGTGGGGGGGGACTTTACCGTGCTGCTGCATGGCCGAGGTGTTTCTGACCGACTCTTACCACACCAGCACACGCCTAAAGTGCTGCTTGAGCACCCGAAATGACCCGCAAATGGAAGGATTCATCCTACCCAAAGAAATTACAGCATTCCAAGATGGTGCCTCTCCAGTTCCATCTCTGCTACACCAAGTCCTGACTCACAGGGAGGCTCCATCCATCACTCGTCCGATGCCTCTACACCATTGTCCCGCAGCCCGGTGAAGTCTAAGCCTCGTATGGCAACTGACTCCTGCAGTACTAAGGTGAGCATGTGCCATGACTCTATTGCCTCGTTTCCACTGAGCGGATCAGTTTGGTTCGGTTCGGTACGGTACGCTATTTTGGGTGTTTCCATTATGAAAGCAGCCCATACAACCGAAGCGGACCGTTTCAGTCAGGGTCCTGCTTCAGATGTGGGGCCATAGAAAATGGAATGGTTCAGTTAGGGCAGAGCTACGATACATTCCACTGATTGGTGGATGTGTGACGCCATGCTAGCCATTTTTTCTAAACCCACGTATGGCCCCTGTCGGTCCGACTTGCAGTGGAAACGCTCGCCTGAATAGGCCGGACCATTCTAGGCCTTCCAAACCGATCCGACCCAAACCGATCCGCTCGGTGGAAACGAGGCATATGAGTCTGGATGGACCCTCTGCACACTGCTACTGTAGCAGTGTGCAGAGGTCAATACAGAATTTGTAGTGTTAGCATGTGGTCACACCCCTTTTAGCACCTAATGGTTTAAATACATGTACAAGCTATTGGGATCTGAGCACAGGTATATCTTTTATCTATTTTTTATCTAAACGTGGGAAAGATGCACCACTTTACAGGCATACTATAGACACCCCCCAGGTACGAAATTTAAAGGAATATTACACTTTTATTGTTTCACTTTAAGCATTCTTAAAATCACTGCTCCTGAAAAAACGGCCATTTTTAAAACTTTTTTTTTGCATTGATACATGTCCCCTGGGGCAGGACCCAGGTCCCCAAACACTTTTAAAGACAAAAATAGTAGAATAAATCAGCGCATATATGCAAAAACCTACAAAGCAGCTGTACACCAGGGTCAACACAATCAAATCCCTTAGTCGAAATATATAAAATAAGGTGCAGCGCTCAAATAATAAACTAAGAAAAATGCGAAAAATAACAAAAATAACAAAAATGACAATAAGACAAATAATCCTTCACAGAGACATAATAAACAGTCCTGTAGTGATTGAAGCACTATAAATGTCCAATATTGATAAATGAGTGTCCTTCACACGTGACAGCATGCCAAAATATAGTGACTGATGAATTGTGCCCAACACCGGTGAACAGAATGGCCTCTCACCTGATTAACAGGTTAATCATGCGTTCCCAGAAAGGGTCAATCAGCACGAAATCCTAATCCAGATAATATTCCGTCAGGAAAACACTGGGGCTGTGAATCACGATGGCTATTACACCGGTGCGTAAGTGCACCGCTCTATACAAACTTTCAAAGTGGTTAAAACTGCAGATACAGCATGTGGTATGGTATGCGCTTCTCACGATCGAATTCCGTGCCGATTCCTCCGTCCTGGTCCCTCCCCTTACGCGTATTCGTCACAGGGATCACGTGTCATCAAAGTCGCAGACCTAGGAAAATGAATTTTTTCTCTGGAGCCTGCAGAGCATAGCATTTGCATTCAGCAGATTGGGGTTGCAATCTCAGACTCCTGCAGACACTGCATACAGCTTTCTGCATGATCCTCTGTATGAGTTTTCTGAATCAGAAAACTCGGTGGTAATGGGAAGAGGCATAGACTCCCATGGGAGTCTATGCCGGAAGTGGGTGCAAATACCTGTCTTAGACAGGTATCTGCACCCCCCTCCCCCCTGAAAGGTGCCAAATGTGACACCGGAGGGGGGGAGGGTTCCGAAAAGTTCCATTTTTGTGTGGAACTCCGCTTTAAACTCTATGCTAAGATCTTAGCTTATAGGCTTTTCCCTATGCTGCCAATGTTGATTAACCCCGATCTAACAGACTTAACCTCAGGGAGACAAGCATCAGATGCCACAGGTAGAGTTATCAGCATCATACATTATGCGAGGTCCTGTCAAATTCCTTCTCTGCTCCTCTCTTTGGATGCGGAGACAGGGTCCACTGGAAATACATGAAACATACTCTCAAGAGATTTGGATTTGCTGGACCCATCCTCTGCCATTCTAGCCCTTTATTTTTCTTCATGTGCACAGGTGTACACATCAAATATTCTATATCATCTCTTTTCCATACCCAATGGAACAAGACAAGGGTGCCCCCCTGTCTCCCTCAATCTTTAACCACCTCATAGAGGCCCTAGCTGAGAAAATCAGAATGCACCCTGATATATTAGGCTGCTCCCTTCAAGGAAAATCTTACAACATAAATCTATTTGCTGATGATATCATTCTGTTTATAACCTCACCATCTCTATCTCTCCCTCATCTGGAATCTCGACATCTGGAAAGCATTTCCCCTACATCATCTCCCACTCACCATATAAGCCCCCTTAATAGCTTGGAGGGATCTTTATAAACATAACACCCTTATCCTCTAAACTGACTGATGTCCCCATACCTATCAATATCCTGACAGATATAATTTCAAACATTGCACTTCTAGACTGGCATAACAAAGGCATTACCTGCATTGCTGACCTATATAATAATAACTGCCTTAAAAATTGAAAAATTTGACACACTCAAAAAGGAATATAAACTTATATGCACAGATCACTATAGGTGTTATTAAGTCCCCCACTTTCTAAGGTCCCTTGAGACCCATCATATATATCTCCATGACACGGTATGGCAATTCTATACATAGACACCCATGCCCTATAAAGCCATATCCCTTTTTTATAACCTCTTCCAACACAAACTCACCTTCATTAAATCAACTCCTTATCAAAAATGGGAAGCAGACCTAGGTAAAGCCTTCACAACTTCTCATTGGCAATCTGCATTAAGGATAATATACAAAGCTTCTAAATGTGTAAATCACTGTGAACTCTCTCAAAAATAGCCCTGAGATGGTATCTTACACCTTACTGAATGTCCAGAATCTCCAAGACTAACTCCCCTCAATGCTGGAGAGAGTGTGAGGCTGTGGAGAATAGCATGCATATGTCCTGGTCCTGTAAGCATTTAACCAGCTTTTGGAACAGTATATTCTGACAAATATCAAACATTACAGGAATCCTTACATCTCCAGATTCTGGGATGCACTACTGAATCTGGGTATTGAGGCCTTCCCTCTATGTTTTCGCACTGTGGTCACAAAGGTATTACTAGCAGCTAGATCACTAATAATGAGAAAGTGGAAATCCAACAGGGTGCCTAATATATCTAAAGTTCTTGAAATTACACAGCCTCATTAGACTTATGAATCCTTACTGGCCAAGAACAGTAGCACTAGAAAGGAATTTGACACGTAGTGGAAAAAATGGAGAGAATGGCTTAACATGGTCTGACAGTTTGCCTCCCTTTATAACAGTGTATTGCTGATGACCTTACTTCACAACAGTCATCTTCCCTTACCCAATTGACAGCTTAATAATGTTCATCTCATCACTAATTTTTATTTTTAACTTTTCATTTTTACTTTTATTTCCATTTTAGTTATCTCACTTTGTATTATTATTTTACTGTCATTATTATTTTTTATTGCTCCCTGCATACTTGTGCTGCACCTGTATAACACTTTTTTCAATAAAAAATAAATAAAAAACAAAAAAGTGGTGTAGGAGCAAGCATTAACATAGTCAAAGATCAAGCCGTGGGAGCATAGACAAAGATTAAGCCATAGTTGGTAGCCATAGTTGAGTGGAGAGCAGTGAAGAGTGGTTGGTGGATCTACAGCCAAAGGCCAGTAAACAAGCAACAGTCCGTTGGAATTTAGTGTAGCAGTAGCAACAGAGAGAGATACTGAAATGCATGTGCTACAGAGTTTATTAAGGTGCTTATATCATTACTACAGACTCAAAATATAAAATTCCAATATTTATACATAAAATGTATTAATATGTACATATATCCATTATCCAAACAGACAAGTATCTCAAGTTAAAATAAAAAATAATAAAACTTCCCTCCTTGGGGAAGGGAACCCCTTAGTATATATATACAGAGGTACACTTTGCTTGGTTTCAGTGGAGGTCTAATTTTCACATATCAAGCTTCATCAGGAGACCAAGGAGGGAAACTTTGTCGATCAACCTACATTCCATCCAAACCATGTGTAGATAACTGGATATCCCTCACATCCCCAACATATCCCTGTGCAGGAGGGTAAAGAGCAAGCTCTCTGGGATAATTTAAAAGAGCCTGCAATTAGCATTAATTTAAAAGAGGCTGCAATTAGCATACACGAAGGTCTCAAACCCTATTGATTACTTTGCTTTAGTTAAAGAGGAAGTAAACCCATCCATAAAACATTTATGGCACGTGACAGAAATGTAACATTCCCATTGGTTGTGCTCTCAACCAAACTGTCAAACCATCCAATGGCTGGTGTCAAAACTTTAAGTAGGGAAGACCCTACCAGGCCAACATTCAAAATATATATTCAAGGATTGACCAAGTTAAAAAAATTAGCAGACTTTGTGGGCACATAATGAGAGAGAGAAACAGTAAAAAAGTACTGTATAAATGTTATTACAACATAGTTAACCACTTGACGACCGCCTCACGCCGATGTACGTCGGCAAGGTGGCACGGACAGGCAAAATCACGTACATGTACGTGATTTGCCTTCCGCGGGTGGGGGGTCCGATCGGACCCCCCCCGGTGCCCGAGGCAGTTGTCTTTTGTCCAGCGGCGATCAGAGGTGAGGGGGAGACCAATCGCCGCCGGCCAATCGAATCATTCCTTTGCTGAACAGCAGCAAAGGAAATGATGTCATCTCTCCTCGGCTCGGTAATTTCCGTTCCGGCCCGAGGAGAGACGACATGTGAGTGAGTGCACCAACACACACACACACAGTAGAACATGCCAGGCACACAAAACACCCCGATCCCCCCCCCGATCGCCCCCCAATCCCCCCCCGATCACCCCCCCCTGTCACAAACTGACACCAAGCAGTTGTTTTTTTTTTTTTTTTTTTTCTGATTACTGCATAGTGTCAGTTTGTGACAGTTACAGTGTTGGGACAGTTAGTATTACCCCCCTTTAGGTCTAGGGTACCCCCCTAACCCCCCCTAATAAAGTTTTAACCCCTTGATCACCCCCTGTCACCAGTGTCGCTAAGCGATCATTTTTCTGATCGCTGTATTAGTGTCGCTGGTGACGCTAGTTAGGGACGTAAATATTTAGGTTCGCCGTCAGCGTTTTATAGCGTCAGGGACCCCCATATACTACCGAATAAATGTTTTAACCCCTTGATGGCCCCCTAGTTAACCCTTTCACCACTGATAACCGTATAACCGTTACGGGTGACGCTGGTTAGTTCGTTTATTTTTTATAGTGTCAGGGCACCCGCATTTATTACCGAATAAAGGTTTGGCCCCCTGATCGCCCGGCGGTGATATGCGTCGCCCCAGGCAACGTCAGATTAGCGCCAGTACCGCTAAAACCCACGCACGCAGCATACGCCTCCCTTAGTGTTATAGTATCTGATCGGATCAATATCTGATCCGATCAGATCTATACTAGCGTTCCCAGCAGTTTAGGGTTCCCAAAAACGCAGTGTTAGCGGGATCAGCCCAGATACCTGCTAGCACCTGCGTTTTGCCCCTCCGTCCAGCCCACCCAAGTGCAGTATCGATCGATCACTGTCACTTACAAAACACTAAACGCATAACTGCAACGTTCGCAGAGTCAGGCCTGATCCCTGCGAGCGCTAACGTTTTTTTTGGTAGTATTTTGGTGAACTGGCAAGCACCAGCCCCAGGCAGCGTCAGGTTAGCGCAAGTAGCACTAACACCCACGCACGCAGCATACGCCTCCCTTAGTGGTATAGTATCTGTACGAATCAATATCTGATCCGACCAGATCTATACTAGCGTCTCCAGCAGTTTAGGGTTCCCAAAAACGCAGTGTTAGCGGAATCAGCCCAGATACCTGCTAGCACCTGCTTTTTGCCCCTCCGCCCGGCCCAGCCCAGCCCACCCAAGTGCAGTATCGATCGATCACTGACACTTACAAAACACTAAATGCATAACTGCAGCGTTCGCAGAGTCAGGCCTGATCCCTGCGATCGCTAACAGTTTTTTTGTTAGCGTTTTGGTGAACTGGCAAGCGCCAGCGGCCTAGTACACCCCGGTCGTAGTCAAACCAGCACTGCAGTAACACTTGGTGACGTGGCGAGTCCCATAAGTGCAGTTCAAGCTGGTGAGGTGGCAAGCCCAAGTAGTGTCCCGCTGCCACCAAAAAGACAAACACAGGCCCGTCGTGCCCATAATGCCCTTCCTGCTGCATTCGCCAATCCTAATTGGGAACCCACCGCTTCTGCAGCGCCCGTACTTCCCCCATTCACATCCCCAACCAAATGCAGCCGGCTGCATGAGAGGCATTTTCTTTATGTCCTCCCGAGTACCCCTACCCAGCGAACACCCCCAAAAAAGATGTTGTGTCTGCAGCAAGCGCGGATATAGGCGTGACACCCGCTATTATTGTCCCTCCTGTCCTGACAATCCTGGTCTTTGCATTGGTGAATGTTTTGAATGCTACCATGCACTAGTTGAGTATTAGCGTAGGGTACAGCATTCCATAGACTAGGCACACTTTCACAGGGTCTCCCAAGATTCCATCGCATTTTGAGAGACCCGAACCTGGAACCGGTTACAGTTATAAAAGTTAGTTACAAAAAAAGTGTAAAAAATATATATATATATATATATATATAAGATAAAAAAAAAATAGTTGTCGTTTTATTGTTCTCTCTCTCTCTATTCTCTCTATTGTTCTGCTCTTATTTACTGTATTCTATTCTGCAATGTTTTATTGTTATTATGTTTTATCATGTTTGTTTTTCAGGTATGCAATTTTTTATACTTTACCGTTTACTGTGCTTTATTGTTAACCATTTTTTGTCTTCAGGTACGCCATTCACAACTTTGAGTGGTTATACCAGAATGATGCCTGCAGGTTTAGGTATCATCTTGGTATCATTCTTTTCAGCCAGCGGTCGGCTTTCATGTAAAAGCAATCCTAGCGGCTAATTAGCCTCTAGACTGCTTTTACAAGCCGTGGGAGGGAATGCCCCCCCCCCCACCGTCTTCCGTGTTTTTCTCTGGCTCTCCTGTCTCAACAGGGAACCTGAAAATGCAGCTGGTGATTCAGCCAGCTGACCATAGAGCTGATCAGAGACCAGAGTGGCTCCAAACATCTCTATGGCCTAAGAAACCGGAAGCTACGAGCATTTTATGACTTAGATTTCGCCGGATGTAAATAGCGCCATTGGGAAATTGGGGAAGCATTTTATCACACCGATCTTGGTGTGGTCAGATGCTTTGAGGGCAGAGGAGGGATCTAGGGTCTAATAGACCCCAATTTTTTCAAAAAAGAGTACCTGTCACTACCTATTGCTATCATAGGGGATATTTACATTCCCCGAGATAACAATAAAAATGATTAGAAAAAAAAAAAAATGAAAGAAACAGTTTAAAAATAAGATAAAAAAGGAGAAAAATAATAAAGAAAAAAAAAAAAAAAAAAAATAAGCACCCCTGTCGCCCCCTGCTCTCGCGCTAAGGCGAACGCAAGCGGCGGTCTGTCGTCAAATGTAAACAGCAATTGCACCATGCATGTGAGGTATCACCGCGAAGGTTAGATCGAGGGCAGTAATTTTTGCAGTAGACCTCCTCTGTAAATCTAAAGTGGTAACCTGTAAAGGCTTTTAAAGGCTTTTAAAAATGTATTTATTTTGTTGCCACTGCACGTTTGTGCGCAATTGTAAAGCATGTCATGTTTGGTATCCATGTACTCGGCCTAAGATCATCTTTTTTATTTCATCAAACATTTGGGCAATATAGTGTGTTTTAGTGCATTAAAATTTAAAAAAGTGTGTTTTTTCCCCCAAAAATGCGTTTGAAAAATCGCTGCGCAAATACTGTGTGAAAAAAAAAAATGAAACACCCACCATTTTAATCTGTAGGGCATTTGCTTTAAAAAAATATATAATGTTTGGGGGTTCAAAGTAATTTTCTTGCAAAAAAAAAATAACTTTTTCATGTAAACAATAAGTGTCAGAAAGGGCTTTGTCTTCAAGTGGTTAGAAGAGTGGGTGATGTGTGACATAAGCTTCTAAATGTTGTGCATAAAATGCCAGGACAGTTCAAAACCCCCCCAAATGACCCCATTTTGGAAAGTAGACACCCCAAGCTATTTGCTGAGAGGCATGTCGAGTCCATGGAATATTTTATATTGCGACACAAGTTGCGGGAAAGAGACAATTTTTATTTTTTTTGCACAAAATTGTCACTAAATGATATATTGCTCAAACATGCCATGGGAATATGTGAAATTACACCCCAAAATACATTCTGCTGCTTCTCCTGAGTACGGGGATACCACATGTGTGAGACTTTTTGGGAGCCTAGCCGCGTACGGAACCCCGAAAACCAAGCACCGCCTTCAGGCTTTCTAAGGGCGTGAATTTTTGATTTCACTCTTGACTGCCTATCACAGTTTCGGATTCCATGGAATGCCCAGGTGGCACAAAACCAACCCCAAATGACCCCATTTTGGAAAGTAGACACCCAAAGCTATTTGCTGAGAGGTATAGTGAGTATTTTGCAGACCTAACTTTTTGTCACAAAGTTTTGAAAATTGAAAAAAGAAAAAAAAAAGTTTTTTCTTGTCTTTCTTCATTTTCAAAAACAAATGAGAGCTGCAAAATACTCACCATGCCTCTCAGCAAATAGCTTGGGGTGTCTACTTTCCAAAATGGGGTCATTTGGGGTGGTTTTGTGCCACCTGGGCATTCCATGGCCTCCGAAACTGTGATAGGCAGTGAAGAGTGAAATCAAAAATTTTCACCCTTAGAAATCCTGAAGGCGGTGATTGGTTTTCGAGGTCCCGTGCACAGCTAGGCTCCCAAAAAGTCCCACACATGTGGTATCCCCGTACTCAGGAGAAGTAGCTAAATGTGTTTTGGGGTGCAATTCCACATATGCATATGGCCTGTGTGAGCAATATATCATTTAGTGACAACATTGTGCAAAAAAAAAAAATAAAATGTGTCACTTTCCCGCAACTTGTGTCAAAATATAAAATATTCCATGGACTCAATATGCCTCTCAGCAAATAGCTTGGGGTGTCTACTTTCCAAAATGGGGTCATTTGGGGGGGTTTTGTGCCACCTGGGCATTCCATGGCCTCCGAAACTGTGATAGGCAGTGAAGAGTGAAATCATAAATTTACACCCTTAGAAATCCTGAAGGCGGTGATTGGTTTTCGGGGCCCCGTACGCGGCTAGGCTCCCAAAAAGTCCCACACATGTGGTATCCCCATACTCAGGAGAAGCAGCAGAATGTATTTTGGAGTGCAGTTCCACATAGGCCCATGGCCTGTGTGAGCAATATATCATTTAGTGAGAACTTTTTGTAAATATTTTTTTTTTTTGTCATTATTCAATCACTTGGGACAAAAAAAATAAATATTCAATGGGTTCATCATGCCTCTCAGCAATTTCCTTGGGGTGTCTACTTTCCAAAATGGGGTCATTTGGGGGGGTTTTGTACTGCCCTGCCATTTTAGCACCTCAAGAAATGACATAGGCAGTCATAAACTAAAAGCTGTGTAAATTACAGAAAATGTACCCTAGTTTGTAGACGCTATAACTTTTGCGCAAACCAATAAATATTCGCTTATTGACATTTTTTTTTACCAAAGACATGTGGCCGAATACATTTTGGCCTAAATGTATGACTAAAATTGAGTTTATTGGATTTTTTTTATAACAAAAAGTAGAAAATATCATTTTTTTTCAAAATTTTCGGTCTTTTTCCATTTATAGCGCAAAAAATGAAAACCGCAGAGGTGATCAAATACCATCAAAAGAAAGCTCTATTTGTGGGAAGAAAAGGACACAAATTTCGTTTGGGTACAGCATTGCATGACCGCGCAATTAGCAGTTAAAGCGACGCAGTGCCAAATTGGAAAAAGACCTCTGGTCCTTAGGCAGCATAATGGTCCGGGGCTCAAGTGGTTAAAAAACATATAAACAACATACAAACAACACCCTGTATGGACACAGTTACCAGTTACCCAATAATTCACTTATAGAGGACTGGACCTACAGTACAAAGATTAATTTAATCTGTATCAAGGTAATAGAAAAATTTCTGATCCAGTAATGCCTCCAAAAACTTGCTCATCTATGCATTTCACTAAAATATTAGCTTCCTCAGGACAGATACTGGGTAGGTGCTGGTATATTTAAAAACAAGAGAGTACATGTGTGAGTATTCAATGTAGTATATACCTATATAAGTATGAATTATGATTGTTACAACATTTCTCCAGGAGGAGTACATTATACACAGAGACTAATTACATATAAACATATGGAAGAACTTGACCAAACTGACAAACAACCAAAAAAACGAAATTGCATATGTGTGTCTAGAGTGGTGGGATACACATATATCATGTGGTCTATAGTAGATACCACTAAATAAAACAAAAAACAAAAAACATATGCGTTATAGATTAACTTGCTGCTGTAAAAGTCCCCCAATTCAAAGAGCGATTTATATTAGACTTAGCTCTCACCTGGTATATAGTAGTCATGTATACGTATTTGAGTATAAATCACACACAGCGGTAAGTGGTCACATATTCCCACTATAATAGGGCGTACACACGGTCGGACTTTGTTTGGACATTCCGACAACAAAATCCTAGGATTTTTTCCGACGGATGTTGGCTCAAACTTGTTTTGCCTACACACGGTCGCACAAAGTTGTCGGAATTTCCGATCGGCAACCACGCGGTCACGTACACCACGTACGACGAGACTAGAAAAGGCCGGTTCAGAACCAAGCGCGGCACCCTTTGGGCTCCTTTTGCTAATCTCGTGTTAGTAAAAGTTTGGTAAGAGACGATTCGCGCTTTTTCAGACTCATGGCTTTCAGATCGTTTTCTGCCGTTCAGTTTGTGCTTGTGGGTTTGTATCTGCTCTTCAGTGCGTGCAGTCAGTTCGTATCAGAGTTTTCTGTGTGATCTTGCCTGCTCGTTGCTGTTTTTCAGGTCGCTCTTCACAGGCCTTGCTGTTCTTCAGTGCGTTCTGTTACTTCGTTCTGAGCAGCCGACCGTTTTCTAGCCATGTTTCGTATGCGTACTCCTCGTAGAGTTAGTGCTGTGTGGGGGCTTGGTGTTGTGGTCCTGACCTTGACACAAGTCCAGTCCATGAACAGGGTGGGGAGGAGTTCATGGACCAAGAATTGGTTGCTCTAGCGTGACCAGTTCTGTCATATGCCTTTGCTCCGTGAGATCCGTGAGAATAATCCTGATGATTTCAGGAACTTTCTCTGGATGACGGACCCCGTATTTCACCGTTTTTTGGCTTCGCTGACCCCCTATATCAGCAGGCAGGATACCTGCATGAGGCAAGCCATCACTCCGGAGCAGAGGTTGGTCGCTACCTTGCGGTATTTGGCCACAGGGAGAAGCCTGCAGGACCTCAAGTTCTCGACAGGCATCTCCCCCCAGGCTCTGGGGATCATTATCCCAGAGACCTGTTCTGCCATCATCCAGGTCCTTCAGAAGGAGTATATGAAGGTAAGATTTTTATCCTTTTATATCACATTTTATTGTATTGAATGTTTGCTAATATATTGTTTTTCTTTCCTCATTCCCTAATTACCATGATTGTAATATGCAGTGAATGTCCCCTTTGTCCTCATGCATGCTGGATTTTTATGTAATTATTATTTTATGTCCTTCATACATATTTGCCCTTCAATAACCTCTCCAGCATGGTGTCTCCTGCCCTATATTCACCTCATGTAGTCACTTAACAATGTATTTTATCAGCACTAGGGATGAGCTTCGTGTTCGAGTCGAACCCATGTTCGACTCGAACATCGGCTGTTCGACCGTCCGTCGAATTGCGAACGATATGGGCCGTTCGCGCCAAATTCGTGTGGCGCGTCACGGCCCATAATTCACTGCGGCATCGCAGTGCATTGCTGGCTGATGATTGGCCAAGCATGCACTATGACCCGCATGCTTGGCCAATCACAGCGCCGTCAGTAGAGAGAGCTGTAATTGGCCAAAGCCAGGGTGGCTTTGGCCAATTATGGCTCAGGGGATTTAGTACACACCCCACACTATATAAGGCCGCCTGCACGGCGGCCCTGTGTAGTGTGTGTTCCGGTGTGCTGAGCGATAGAGAGAGAGAGAGACAGTGTCATTTGATTTGAGTTAGATAGATTAGGCAGAACAGTCAGTCAGTTAGCTGCACTTACAGTGTATTGTGTATATATATGCATCCCAGGTGTTGCATATATATATATACACTGTATTCAGTTTAGCTAGATCCGTTCCTGTTATCTTCTATCTAGACTATTTACATTCAGTGCAGTGTGTCCTGCTCACAGTGTTCAGCTAGATCCGTTCCTGCTATTTACATTCAGTACAGTGCTTCCTGCTCACAGTGTTCAGCTAGATCCGTTCCTGCTATTTACATTCAGTGCAGTGCGTCCTGCTCACAGTGTTTAGCTACATCCGTTCCTGCTGTTTACATTCAGTGCAGTGCGTCCTGCTCACAGTGTTCAGCTAGATCCGTTCCTGCTATTTACATTCAGTGCAGTGCGTCCTGCTCACAGTGTTCAGCTAGATCCGTTCCTGCTATTTACATTCAGTGCAGTGCGTCCTGCTCACAGTGTTCAGCTAGATCCTTTCCTGCTATTTACATTCAGTGCAGTGCGTCCTGCTCACAGTGTTCAGCTAGATCCGTTCCTGCTATTTACATTCAGTGCAGTGCGTCCTGCTCACAGTGTTTAGCTACATCCGTTCCTGCTGTTTACATTCAGTGCAGTGCGTCCTGCTCACAGTGTTCAGCTAGATCCGTTCCTGCTATTTACATTCAGTGCAGTGCGTCCTGCTCACAGTGTTTAGCTACATCCGTTCCTGCTGTTTACATTCAGTGCAGTGCGTCCTGCTCACAGTGTTCAGCTAGATCCGTTCCTGCTATTTACATTCAGTGCAGTGCGTCCTGCTCACAGTGTTCAGCTAGATCCGTTCCTGCTATTTACATTCAGTGCAGTGCGTCCTGCTCACAGTGTTCAGCTAGATCCGTTCCTGCTATTTACATTCAGTGCAGTGCGTCCTGCTCACAGTGTTCAGCTAGATCCGTTCCTGCTATTTACATTCAGTGCAGTGCGTCCTGCTCACAGTGTTTAGCTACATCCGTTCCTGCTGTTTACATTCAGTGCAGTGCGTCCTGCTCACAGTGTTCAGCTAGATCCGTTCCTGCTATTTACATTCAGTGCAGTGCGTCCTGCTCACAGTGTTCAGCTAGATCCGTTCCTGCTATTTACATTCAGTGCAGTGCGTCCTGCTCACAGTGTTCAGCTAGATCCGTTCCTGCTATTTACATTCAGTGCAGTGTGTCCTGCTCACAGTGTTCAGCTAGATCCGTTCCTGCTATATACATTTAGTGCAGTACGTCCTGCTCACAGTGTTCAGCTAGATCCGTTCCTGTTATCTTCCTACTGACAGGCAGGCTTGTCTGGTTACAGTATATAAAGCTACCTGAAGAAAATTACAGGTGTTCTTTTTGATCCTATTAGTACCACGGTCAGGCAGCTAGACTATTTACATTTAGTACAGTGTGTCCTGCTCACAGTGTTCAGCTAGATCCGTTCCTGTTATTTACATTCAGTGCAGTGCGTCCTGCTCACAGTGTTCAGCTAGATCCGTTCCTGCTATTTACATTCAGTGCAGTGCGTCCTGCTCACAGTGTTCAGCTAGATCCGTTCCTGCTATTTACATTCAGTGCAGTGCGTCCTGCTCACAGTGTTCAGCTAGATCCGTTCCTGCTATATACATTTAGTGCAGTACGTCCTGCTCACAGTGTTCAGCTAGATCCGTTCCTGTTATCTTCCTACTGACAGGCAGGCTTGTCTGGTTACAGTATATAAAGCTACCTGAAGAAAATTACAGGTGTTCTTTTTGATCCTATTAGTACCACGGTCAGGCAGCTAGACTATTTACATTTAGTACAGTGTGTCCTGCTCACAGTGTTCAGCTAGATCCGTTCCTGTTATTTACATTCAGTGCAGTGCGTCCTGCTCACAGTGTTCAGCTAGATCCGTTCCTGCTATTTACATTCAGTGCAGTGCGTCCTGCTCACAGTGTTCAGCTAGATCCGTTCCTGTTATTTACATTCAGTGCAGTGCGTCCTGCTCACAGTGTTCAGCTAGATCCGTTCCTGCTATTTACATTCAGTGCAGTGCGTCCTGCTCACAGTGTTTAGCTACATCCGTTCCTGCTGTTTACATTCAGTGCAGTGCGTCCTGCTCACAGTGTTCAGCTAGATCCGTTCCTGCTATTTACATTCAGTGCAGTGCGTCCTGCTCACAGTGTTCAGCTAGATCCGTTCCTGCTATATACATTTAGTGCAGTACGTCCTGCTCACAGTGTTCAGCTAGATCCGTTCCTGTTATCTTCCTACTGACAGGCAGGCTTGTCTGGTTACAGTATATAAAGCTACCTGAAGAAAATTACAGGTGTTCTATCCCAGCTTAGTGCAGCTACAGGCCATTAGTATGTCTGGAAGGCCAAGAAGGAGAGGCAGACAGTCACAAGCCAATAAGAGAGGGCAAGCAGGCTCTGTGTCTAGTGCTGGTCGTGGAGACGGTGCATCCTCATCAGCACGTGGCCATGGGACACGCTTGGCCTTTTTTTCGGCAGCTGGCCGTGTTGAGCCGCAACATGCGGAAGACTTGGTCGAGTGGATGACCAAGCCGTCCTCATCCTCCTCATCCTCTCTCACCCATGCCCAGGGTGCTTTGTCTGGCAAAGCAGCGGCCTCTTCCCTCAGCTCAATGTCATCAGTGACTCCTTCCCTAGCTCCACCATGTCCTCATGAGGATTCCCTCGAACTGTTTGACCACAGTGTTGGGTACATGCTCCAGGAGGATGCCCAGCGTTTGGAAGGCTCTGATGATGATACTGAGCTCAATGAAGGCAGTAACATGAGCACGGACAGAGGGGGTGCCCAAGAAGGACAGCAATCTGGCAGTCATGCTCCCCCTGCTGCAGCATACTGCCAGGTTTGCTCCAGTGATGAGGAGGGAGGGGATGATGAGGTCACTGACTCAACGTGGGTGCCTGATAGGAGAGAGGAGGAGGAGGAGGAGGAGGAGGAGGAGGAGGTGGCACATCACCAACTAGGCAGGATGCCCTCCAGGGGCCAGCCTAAGGGCAGCACATTGACTGCATCACACCCCAAAGCTCCACATGTGCAGGGCGCTGCAGTCTCTGCGCGTTATTCAAAAAGTTCTTTGGTGTGGGCCTTTTTTGAGACGAGTGCATCAGATCGCACCGCTGCTATTTGCAATATATGTCTCAAGCGTATCTCGCGTGGCCAAAACATCTCCCGCTTGGGTACCACATGCTTGACCAGACATATGTTGACCTGCCATGCAGTTCGTTGGCAAGCGTATCTAAAAGACCCACACCAAAGAACAAAGACGATCTCTCCTTGCTCCTCATCAGCTGAGATTTCCAACCCCACTAGACCTTCAGTCCTCTCTGCGACCTGCAGTGAGAGGAATGAAGGTGTAGAATTAGGTGTGTCACAGCCAAGTACTTATGGGCAATCTGCTTTTGGTACACCGACGTCAGATTGTACCAGGCAAATTTCCCTGCCCCAGCTGCTGCACCGCCGAAAGAAGTTTGCTCCCAGCCATCCACATGCCCAGCGGTTGAATGCTAGCTTGGCAAAATTGCTAGCACTTCAACTGCTGCCTTTTCAGTTGGTAGACTCTGCCCCCTTCCGTGAGTTTGTGGAATGTGCGGTTCCTCAGTGGCAGGTACCCAAACGCCACTTTTTCTCACGGAAGGCGATTCCGGCTCTCTACCGGCATGTGGAAGGCAATGTCCATGCCTCGCTGGACAGGGCGGTCAGCGGTAAGGTGCATATTACCGCTGACTCATGGTCCAGCAGGCATGGACAGGGACGTTACTTAAGTTTCACGGCGCATTGGGTGACTCTGCTGGCAGCTGGGAAGGATGCAGGACAAGGTGCAGTAGTGTTGGAGGTTGTTCCGCCACCACGCCTCCAAAATGCTGATTGTGACACACCTCTCTCCTCCACCCCCTCCTCTTCTTCTTCCTCCATGGCCTCTTCCTCGGAACCAGCGGTGCTCCGTAGGCGTTCAAGGGGCTACGCAAGTACGCAGGCCAAAAGATGCCATGCGGTGCTTGAGCTGGTGTGCTTGGGGGACAGGAGCCACACTGGGGCAGAGGTTCTGTCAGCTCTGCAGGGGCAGGTTCAGAGGTGGTTGACGCCACGCCAACTTAAGGCAGGAATGGTGGTTTGCGACAATGGCACCAACCTCCTCTCTGCCCTCCGACAGGGACAACTGACCCATGTGCCCTGTTTGGCTCACGTCCTTAACTTGGTGGTGCAGCGGTTCTTGGGCAGGTACCCGGGCTTACAGGATGTCCTGAGGCAGGCCAGGAAAGTCTGTGTGCATTTCCGCCGGTCATATAATGCCAGTGCTCGGCTGACGGACCTCCAAAAGGAGTTTAACCTGCCCAAGAACCGCCTAATCTGTGACATGCCCACCAGGTGGAACTCGACGTTGGCCATGCTGCAGCGGCTGCACACGCAGCAGAGGGCCATCAATGAGTACCTGTGCGACTATGGCACCAGGACAGGGTCAGGGGACCTTGGTTTTTTTTCCCCACGCCAGTGGGCCATGATCAGGGATGCATGCACTGTCCTGTCACCATTCGAGGAGGCCACGAGGATGGTGAGCACTGACAGTGCATGCATCAGTGACACTGTCCCCCTTGTCCACCTGTTGGAGCACACGCTGCGTGGAATAATGGACAGGGCACTTGAGGCAGAACAGAGGCAGGAAGAGGAGGACTTCCTTAGCTCTCAAGGCCCCCTTTATCCAGACAGTGTTCCTGCGTGCCCGCCGATCACACAGGAAGAGGACGAGGAGGAGGAGGAGGAGGAGGAGGAAGATTGTGTCAGTATGGAGGTGGAGCCTGGCACTCAGCATCAGCAGTCTTTAAGGGATCAGTCCCAAGGAACACATGGACTTGTACGTGGCTGGGAGGAGGTGGCTGCGGACGTTGTTGTCCTTAGTGACCCAGAGGACTCCGGACCGAATGCCTCAGCAAACCTACGCTGCATGGCCTCCCTGATCCTGCAAAGCCTGCGTAAGGATCCTCGTATTCGTGGTATCAAGGAGAAGGACCAATACTGGCTGGCAACCCTCCTTGATCCACGTTACAAGGGTAAGGTTGCGGACCTTATCTTGCCATCGCAGAGGGAGCAGAGGATGAAACATCTTCGGGAGGCCTTGCAGAAAGGTCTGTGCAACGCGTTCCCAGAGACTGGGAGGTTACAAACTCCTGTTTCTGGACAACGTGTTGCTGAGGCTTCGGTCAGTCAAAGAAGGAGCGGTGGAGAAGGTGGCCGTCTGACCGATGCGTTCAGACAATTTTTTGGTCCGCAGCCCCAAGGTATGATCGGTTCCAGCAACCATCGCCAGCGTCTGTTTTACATGGTGCAGGAATACCTAGGGGCAAGATCAGACTTGGACACCTTTCCCACCGAAAATCCTCTGGGTTACTGGGTCTTGAGGATGGATCACTGGCCAGAGCTTGCACAGTATGCAATTGAGCTACTGGCCTGTCCTGCATCCAGCGTTCTTTCGGAACGCACATTCAGTGCTGCTGGAGGCGTGGTAACCGATCACAGGGTGCGTCTGTCCACCGACTCGGTCGATCGGCTGACCTTCATAAAAATGAATCAGTCTTGGATCACCACCAGCTACCAAGCACCTGATGCAGATGTAACCGAATAATTTTTTTTGAAATCTCAGATCCCTTCAAAGACTGCCTATGCTGATGCTGAGTGACTATCCCTGAGTAATTATCCTCTTCCTCCTCAATCATCACGCTGATAGCTTGTAAGAACATTTTTGGTTCTGGGCGCCACCACCAGTGCCTAAGGCACAATTTTTCAGCCCCTGTTTAACAGGGGCGTGTAATTACAATTTTTGATGTAATACTTTGCAGCAGGGCTCGTTCCTGCATTCCAACTAGAGTGTCTGTGAGGGGTTGCAGTGTTGTGGCACCAGCACCAGTGCCTAAGACCCAATTTTTCAGCCCCTGTCTAACAGGGGCGTGTAATTACAATTTTTGATGCAATACTTTGCAGCAGGGCTTGTTCCTGCGTTTCAACTAGAGTGTCTGTGAGGGGTTGCAGTGTTGTGGCACCAGCACCAGTGCCTAAGACCCAATTTTTCTGCCCCTGTCTAACAGGGGCGTGTAATTACAATTTTTGATGCAATACTTTGCAGCAGGGCTCGTTCCTGCGTTCCAACTAGAGTGTCTGTGAGGGGTTGCAGTGTTGTGGCACCAGCACCAGTGCCTAAGGCCTAATTTTTCAGCTCCTGTTCAACAGGGGCATGTAATTACAATTCTTGATCTAATATTTCACAGCAGGGCCCTGTGAGGGCTTACAGTGTTTTGGCCACAGCAACACCTAAGGCCCAAATTTCTGCTGAGTATATAGGGCAGGACCCTACTTTCAAACATCTAACTTACAAACGACTCCTACTTGCAAACGGAAGGAGACAACAGGAAGTGAGATGAAATCTACCCCTAAGGAAGGGAAATTCTCTCCTGTAAGAGTTAATATGGGAAAACAATTTTTCCTTTCCACTGATGCTTTCCAATCCTTGTTCCACAAAAAAACACAAATTTTCAAAAAACATTTTTCATTGGGACAAAAAAGTGAGGTGAAATCTTCTGAAGAGGAGGAAAGACGCAAAACAAATGTCACAGGGGTGATAACCCTTCCCTATGTTTTCCAAAAAGCTTAGAAAAGATTTTTTGGCTGGAGCTAAACACATTAAAAATGTTCAAAATTACAAACAGATTCTACTTAACAACAAACCTACAGTCCCTGTCTTGTTTGCACCGCCTGTATACTGCTGTTCAGAGTATATAGGGACCTTTCCTTATTTTAATTTGGGTGCGGGGTTCCCCTTAATATCCATACAAGACCCAAAGGGCCTGGTAATGGACTGGGGGGTACCCATGCCGTTTGTCTCACTGATTTTCATCCATATTGCCATGACCCGACATGACATTAAACCCGCAAGCAGTTTTAAATGAGATTTTTTCCTTTAAAAATGACATTTGGTGCAGGGACTGTTCTAAACATGGGAAACACGCGTCACTTTACAGGCATACTATAGACACCCCCCAGGTACGATATTTAAAGGAATATTTCACTTTTTTTTTTTTACTTTAAGCATCATTAAAATCACTGCTCCCGAAAAAACGGCCGTTTTTAAAAGTTTTTTTTGCATTGATACATGTCCCCTGGGGTAGGACCCGGGTCCCCAAACCCTTTTTAGGACAATACCATGCAAATTAGCCTTTAAAATGAGCACTTTTGATTTCGAACGTTCGAGTCCCATAGACGTCAATGGGGTTCTAACGTTCGTGCGAACTTGCGGTCCGTTCGCGGGTTCTGGTGCGAACCGAACCGGGGGGTGTTCGGCTCATCCCTAATCAGCACCATAGTAGTGCTTTACCCCAAACACACCCTAAAATGTTTGGAAATGTTATTTTTGATTTAAATTCAGGCAGAGTGGCAGAGGCTTTTTTTGTGGTGTCCCCAAATAATTTTTAGTAACCCTCCCTCCCCCCAACTGCTAAGTCAACTGATTCCAATTCTCTATCCTCAATCATCTATCTGCTGACTTTGCCAAACCCATACACGCTATACCCACCTCTTTAGTGCTCAGATTTATGAATGAATTCCCCAAAGCATGTAGTGCAAGGGCCTGCCTGTATACTTTCCAATGGTACTGTTTAAAGTTTTTGTATCCTATTATTATCTTGATAGGTAATAGCAGAATGTCCAAATGTCCTCAAATGTGTACAGTGTGTATTTATATCTTTGTATTATGACACTTCTTACCTGTCCAGTGGTCTGCCAATAGTGTAACTAAGGAGGGGCTGTTCCAAGTAATACCCTGTATTTAGGCATTCATCTCTCAATGAAATGAAGAGGGTTACCTGTCCAAGAGTCCCCCCCCCTATAATGTTAGAAATGGCCCATGAGAGGGGGGGAGGGGGAATATGATAGGTGTACCTTATACTTTGGCCTTGTTAAATTCCCCTTAATAAATGCTATCTGGAGGTTGCCCCAGAATGTTTGTGTCTAATCTGCTTGCCATGTTTCTGTGAAAAAATCGTAATGTTTATTGTTTTTTTCCTCAACAGTTTTCTTCAACGCTACAGGAATGGCAGACTGTGGCCTCCCACTTTGCCCAGCGGTGGGACTTTCCTAACTGCGGAGGGGAAATTGATGGGAAACACGTCCACATTGTCCCACCACCCAACTCGGGGTCGTACTATTATAATTACAAGGGGTTTAATAGTATAGTGATGTTGGCGGTGGTGTCGGCTAATTACGACTTTCTGTATGTGGACGTGGGGAAGAATGGCCGGATGTCCGATGGTGGAGTCATCGCCCAGACGGAGTTCTACAGGCATCTCCAGAATGGCAGCTTGGACTTGCCAGCTCCACAGGACAATGTGGAAGGTCTCCCATTTGTGTTCGTTGCTGATGAAGCGTTTGCGCTGGGGGACCACCTTATGCGGCCATTCCCGATGAGGACCCTCACCCTGGAACAGAGGGTTTTTAATTACCGACTGGCCAGAGCCCGAAGAGTGGTGGAGAACACATTTGGAATCCTGGCCAGCCGGTTCCGACTATTTCTGACACCCATCCATATGGCGGAGTATAAACTGAACCATATAATACTGGCGTGCTGTGTTCTCCATAATTTTTTAAGGGGGCATGACCCCAGAGTCCCTGCGCATGCTGGGACCATGACGTCGTAAGGGGGCGGGGTTACCGCCTATATAAATGGCTCCGCAGCTCGCACGCAGCATTCAAGCCGGAGAGAGCGTCGTGTCAACATCGGGGAAGAAGAAAAGAAGAGAAGAAGCGGCGAGACAGCGGCGGCAAGACAGCGGCGACAAGACAGCGGCAGCAGACCGGGCCCCTCGCTGGCAATAGAGCTGGAAGAAGATAGCGGCGGGGCCCGGGAGAAGAGGCTGAACACCGAGAGAAGTCGGAAGGAGACCCCCCGAAGTCGGAAGAAGATCCTGGAGCTGACTAATAAATTATTCTTAAAACCTGTGTACTGTGTTTTTTTTATATTGACACTTTTCCCTAGGTGAATGGGTAGGGGTATCATGTACCCCAAAGTCATTCACACAGGGTGGGGGGTCCGGAATGTGGGGGCCCCCTTATTAAGGGGGGCTCCCGGATTCCGATAAGCCCCCCGCCCGCAGACCCCGACAACCAACGGCCAGGGTTGTCGGGAAGAGGCCCTTGTCCTCATCAACATGGGGACAAGGTGGTTTGGGGTGGGGGGGGCCCACAGGGCGCCCCCCCTCCCCCAAGGCACCCACCCCCCTATGTTGAGGGCATGCGGCCTGGTACGGCTCAGGAGGGGGGGGGTGCTCGCTCGTCCCCACCCCCTTTCCTGGCCGGCCAGGCTGCGTGCCCGGAAAAGGGTCTGGTATGGATTTGGGCCTGGTATGCCCCCGAGGGGGGAACCCATGCCGATTTTTTCATTTAAAATTTGGCGCGGTGTTCCCGCCTCAGGATTCATACCAGACAGCTGTCAGCACTGCCTGTCACTCATCGCGGAAGGAAAACAAAGTTATCCTTTTCCGATGAGTGAGCCAGCGCGACATTCACAGTACCCCCGTCGCCGAGAACCAGCGCGATGGTATCGCGCTGGAAACACAATCTCGCGGTCAGGTACTGTAGGCCCCAAAAAAATGTGTGAAAATGCATATGGCCTAAACAATGGTGTTCTAGAGGCCGAAAGAAAAATGTTGGATACGAACGAATAATGGGCCCATGAACATTAAAGTTGCCCTTTTAAACGTTACAATTAATAAAAGCATATGGAGCAGAACGAACAGAATAAAGACAGAAAGAATAGGAACACAGCACAACTACTTACTTTTTTGCAGCACTCTCCGGATCTTTCGGTACTGCTCTGGCTCTCTCAACTTCAGGTCCGACCACCGCTTCCTGAGCTGATCTTTAGATCTTCGTACCCCGAAATTCCTGTGAAGGCCTTTCCTTTCGGATGTTGGGGTGGGGGTAAGGCCCATATTTTCCGTCATAGTCGGACTTCCTCATGATGTCGACCATCTCCAACATCTCCCCAAAGGACATATTTGTGGCCTTAAAATGTCTCCTTCTGGATCGGGACGTGCCTGGATCCAGGCTTTCCTCCTCCTCCTCCTCGTTGCTATAATTAGCACACACCTGCTCTAAATCCGCGATCATGCTCTTCACCCACTGCGCCGAACGAAAAGGGGCGGGGAATAGACTAGAAAGAACGTCAGGGGCGGGCGGAGTTACACGCATGCGCAGTGTGTATAAAGCGTAACACGCGTGCGTATTACGTACGATCTGTGAGCGGAGGAAGGAGCATTGGACGCGCCGATCGTAAGAACGAAGGTAAGAGACAAACTTGTGCCTATACTGGTTCTAGATTGAGGCCTATATTGTAACAAGATTAGGAGAGTTTTGTCTGACATTAGGCTTTGTCTTGTGTTGTGTCTTGCAGTGAACATGGATATGCTACTCAAAGATAATGACTTCATGTCAGTATTCATAGAGATGCTAAGGGAGCTGCCCTGTCTGTGGGAGATTAAACACCCCCATTTCAAGAACCAAGCAAAGAGGAAGGCAGCACTGGTGCAATTGTGTGAAATTGTGAAGCAGGTGATCCCCACGGCAGACATCACCTATTTAAAGATATTAATTGGTTGCCTGAGGAGTACATATCTGAGGGAGCGCAAGAAAGTCCTGGATTCACAGAGATCCGGAGTAGCAGATGACATCTATGTCCCCAGGATGTTGTACTACGACAGGCTGCATTTTCTGGCAGGCCAGACTGAACCCAGGCCATCCCTCTCAAGTCTTCCTTCCACGCTTCCTTTCCCCCTGGCTGAGGCTTCTGACGCCCATCCTGGGCCTTCCAGGCCACATGTGGAGGAGCCCAGATTGAGCCAGGTATAGCATTCCTCTAAAGATTTCTGCTTGTCCAATCAATGATGTTAACTAGATGTTAGTTGGGAGTACTAATTTATGATTGTGATTGATGATGCAACAACTAAAACCATGTCCCTTTTTCATACACAGGGAAGTCTCAGCCAGGAGGTGGCCAGGCCGAGCCGGCTGGCTGATCTGCAGGTCCCTCCACCCCCACTGAAAACAGAAAGTGGCAGTAGGAGGAGTGCCCTAGAGAAGGCTGCTATAGGATTCTTTTGGAGGGCTACAGAGGTCCTGGGAGCACCCCACACCATGGAGGAGAACATTGCTGCCTTCATTGCATATAAAATGCAGAGGATGGAGAAGGGCCAAAAAGTAATCTGTGAGGCCCTCATATCGGAGGCTCTGGAGAAAGGTATGAGGGGCCAAATTACACCTCAGACACACCTTCGCGATGGTCCTCCTCCTCCTCCTGCAGGTCCTCCTCCTCCCTCTCCTCCAGGTCCTCCCAGTCCTCCTCCAGGTCCTCCCAGTCCTCCTCCTCCTGCAGGTCCTCCTCCTCCTCCTCCTCCTCCAGGTCCTACTCCTCCTCCTGCCACATCTCCAACTGCACAGCCACAGCCGGGAAGGAAGCGTGAAAGGAAGACCAGACAGTGATTGCCCTGGGTTCAGTCTGGTCGGCCAAAAAATGCAGCCTCTTGTGGTACCACAGCCTGGGGACACAGATGTCATCTGCTGCTATCTGGATCTCTGCGAATTCTGGACCAGACTGCCCTCCCTTACATATGGACTCCTCAGGCCACCAATTTTGATGTTCAAGAATTGATGTCTGCCGTGGGGGTCCCAGGCTTCACTAATTTCTCCTGTTGATCCAGTGTTGCCTTCCTCTTTGTTTGGTTCTGATCCCTTAATAAAGGATTTTTGTTTTGAATTATACTCTCCCACGTGTTTTACTTCAAAAATGACAGCTTGTTTGTGAGGATTCAGGTACATTTCAAATATACAATGTGAAATGAACAAGGGACACCAACAACAAACAATCTCCTGGAGATTAAATAATACAAGATATCAATGGTGTTGAGGTAACTTGACACACAAAACACACACAAAAATATTCTGGAGTAAAAATAAAAATAACATTGAACAAAGATCAGCCTTGGAAAAAATCCAAACATTAAATAAAAAAAAGGCTTAAAATCCAAAAAAACAAAAAAAAAAAATATATAAAACTGTCAGATGTGACAACTAATAACAATATATTCAGGGAATCCCACAAAAAAAACACAAATAAAAGTTTGTGAGAAGTGTGTGTGAATATGAGCAGCAAAACTACTTAATTCTTCTCACATTATAAAGAAGAAGAGAGTGCGCTGTATTAAACCATTTTGAACATTGCAGCGTGACGAAAGTGCTGTATCCATTGCAAAAGCTAAGTTTACCAGAACGAGCTGTCCCGTCTCAGAATTTCTTTTGAGCATGCGTGGCACTTTGTGCGTCGGAACAGGCCACACACGGTCGGAATTGACGCGATCGGATTTTGTTGTCGGAAAATTTTATCTCCTGCTGTCCAACTTTGTGTGTCAGAAAATCCAATGGAAAATGTCCGATGGCGCCCACACACGGTCGGAATTTCCGACAACACGCTCCAATCGGACATTTTCCATCGGAAAATCCGACCGTGTGTACGGGGCATAAGTGTGTGGGAATCAGCAAACCCACTTTGCACTTGTAGTGCAAAGTGGATTTGCCTTTCATAAATAACCTTCACATCTAAAAATAAACCATAACTATCCATAAATAAAAATAAATATCTCCGCTCCCTTGTTGAATCACTTCCTTCATATGTTCAGGACACACCAGATCTTTTACGACACCTGGAAAATATTCAAGTACCGCAGCAGGTTTGTACGCTGCAAACAGACAAGCTATCTCATTGTTTTCTTTTCTTTTATCTGCTATAGAGTGGTGCGCTTCAGCACCTGGAAGATGTGAGTACCCAAATTGACGTTTTATAAATAAAATATGTTTTTAAACAATAAAACACCATTTAGATTTTATTTTTTAATATATGGATGGAGGAACTTACTGCTGTACATCTCAGGATCCCAAAGAGCTTCATTCACATAGAACCCAGGGGTTCACAGGCAGCTTTTGACCAAACTTAGGTGTGCGGTCAAACGTCCTGAGGTGAGCAGATTCACACAAGGGGAGCACAGACTTGTTGTCACCTTGTCAACTTTGGAGCACCATCACAGGATTTTGCTTTGCCAGCACAATGGACATTTTTTATTTTATTATTTAATATGTTTGATATTATGCATGTTTTGCACTAACTTTATTTCACATTGGTTACTTCAATATAGCGCGGCACTTTTCAGCTGTTATTGTTTTAATTTGACAGCATTTTATATATTATATGTTTTTGTGTTTAACCACTTGACCACTGGGCACTTAAACCCCCTTCCTAACCAGACCAATTTTGAGCTTTCAGTGCTCTCACATTTTTAATGACAATTACTCAGTCTTGCAACACTGTACCTATATGAAATTTTTGTCCTTTTTTCACACAAATAGAGCTTTCTTTTGGTGGTATTTAATCACCGCTGGGTTTTTTATTTTTTGCGCTATAAGAAAAAAGACCGAAAATTCTGTAAAAAAAATGCATTTTTCTTCATTTCTGTTATAAAGTTTAGCAAATTTAATAATTCCAAATTGGTGTATATTATTTGGTCTTTGTGAAAGTTACAGAGTCTACAAGCTATGGTGCCAATCTCTGAAAATTGATCACACCTGAAGTACTGATAGCCTCTCATTTCTTGAGACCCTAACAAGCCAGGAAAGTACAAATAACTCCTTTTTGGAAAATAGATATTCCAAGGTATTTTTAGATGCATGGTGAGTTTTTTGAAGTTGTAATTTTTTCCCACAATTCTTTGCAAAATCAAGATTTTTTTGTCTTTTTTTTCACAAAATTGTTATATTAGCAGGTTATTTCTCACACACAGCATATGCATAGCACAAATTACACCCCAAAACACATTCTACTATTCCTCCTGAGCATGGCAATACAACATGTTTGAGATTTTTACACAGCATGGCCACATACAGAGAGCCAACATGCAGAGAGCACCATCAGGCGTTTTTGGAGCATAAATTACACATATAATTTCTTGACTACCTCTTAAGCCGCGTACACACGGTCGGACTTTTCGTCTACAAAAGTCCAACGGACGCTGACGGACTAAAGCTGGCTGGTAATCCGATCGTGTGTGGGCTTCTCCGGACTTTCAACGTACTTTTTTAGCCTCAAATCCGACGTACTTTAGATTTGAAACATGCTTCAAATCTTTACGTCGTAACTACGACGGACCCCGAAATCCGCTCGTCTGTGTGCTAGTCCGACGGACAAAAACCCACGCTAGGGCAGCTATTGGCTACTGGCTATGAACTTCCTTATTTTAGTCTGGTGTACGTCATCACGTACGAATCCATCGGACTTTTGTGTGGTCGTGTGTAGGCAAGTCCGTTCGTTAGAAAGTCTGCCACAAGTCCGCCGCAAGTCTGCCGAAAGTCCTCCGGAAGTCTGTTGGACAGGCTGTCGGACTTTTGTAGCTGAAAAGTCCGACCGTGTGTACGCGGCATTACACTTTTGAAGGCCCTGGAGAACCAGGACAATTGAAATGCCCCAAAAATGACTCCATTTTGGAAAGAAAACAAACCAATGTATAATCTATGAGGCATAATGAGTCTTTTGAACATGTCATTTTTTTCTACAAGTTTTTGGAAAATGTGTAAAGAAAATGAAAACGCATTTTTTTTTACACAACGTTGTCCATGTACACAATGTTTCTAACACATAGCATGTACATACCAAAAATTACACCCCAAAATAGATTCTCCTACTCCTCCTGAGTACGGCAATACCAAATGTATGAGACTTTTCCACAGCGTGGCCACATACAGAGGACCAACATGCAGGGAGCACCGTCAGGTGTTCTAGGGGCATAAGTTTCAAATCTAATTTGACTACCTTTTACACTTTTGTAAGGCACTGTAGTGGCATGGATGATAACTGATGTGGCATGGATGAGCATGAATGGGGATGAATCAGTACGGATGGGTACTGATGAGTACGGATGGGTACGGCTGAGTAAGGATGGGTATGGCTGAGTATGGCTGGGTATAGATGGGATGTCTGGGTATGGCTGTATGGCTGGGTACGGCTGAGTATGGCTGGGTACGGCTGAGTATGGCTGTGTATGGCTGGGTACGGCTGAGTATGGCTGAGTATTGCTGGGTATGGCTGAGTATGGATGAGTATGTATGAATCTAATTTGACTACCTATTACACTTTTGTGAGGCACTGTAGTGGCATGGATGATAACTGGAGTGGCATGGATGAGCATGAATGGGGATGGATCAGTACGGATGGGTACGGATGAGTACAGATGGCTACGGCTGAGTACGGATGGCTACGGCTGAGTATGGCTTGGTATAGATGGGATGTCTGGGTACGGCTGAGTATGGTTGGGTACGACTGAGTACGGTTAAGTATGGCTGGGTACGGCTGAGATGGCTGGGTATGGCTGAGTATGGCTGGGTACGGCTGTGTATGGCTGGGTACGGCTGAGTACAGCTGAGTATTGCTGGGTATGGCTGATAATGAATGAGTATGGCTAATTATGGATGGGGGTGGATGGGATGGCTAAGCATTGATGGATGGATGAGCATTACTATTACTGAGGATGGATGGATGGCGGAGCATGGATGGATGGATGAGTATGCTGAGTATGGATGGCTGAGCATGGATGGATGGATGAGTATGCTGAGTATGGATGGCTGAGCATGGATGGATGGATGAGTATGCTGAGTATGGATGGATATGCCGAGTATGGATGGCTAAGTATGCTGAGTATGGATGGCTGAGCATAGATAAATGGATAAGTATGCTGAGTTTGGATGGCTGAGCATGAATGGATGGATGAGTATGATGAGTATGGATGGGTAAGCAGGGATGGATGGATGAGTATGCTGAGTATGGATGGGTATGCCGAGTATGGATGGCTGGGTATGCTGAGTATGGATGGCTGAGCATGGATGGATGGATGAGTATGCTGAGTATGGATGAGTATGCTCAGTATGGATGGCTGAGCATGGATGGATGGATGAGTATGCTGAGTATGGATGAGTATGGAAGGGTGAGCATGGATGGATGAATATGCTGAGTATGGATGAGGATGGATGGATGAGTATGCTGAGTATGGATGAGGATGGATGGATGGGTATGCTGAGCATGGATGGCTGAACGTGGATGGATGGATGAGTATGCTGAGTACGGATGGGTATGCCGAGTATGGATGGCTGAGTATGCTGAGTATGGATGGCTGAGCATGGATGGATGGATGAGTATGCTGAGTATAGATGAGTATGGATGGGTGAGCATTGATGGATGGATGAGTATGCTGAGTATGGATGACTGAACATCGATGGATGGATGAGTATACTGAGTATGGATGGGTGAGCATGGATGGATGGATGAGTATGCTGATTATGGATGAGTATGCTGATTATGGATGAGTATGCTGAGCTTGGATGGCTGGGTATGGATGGCTTTATGAGGCTGGAATGGGCACAGAGCAGCTCAGTGGGCACTACATATCCAGTCCACAGTGCTGCTGCCACCGATCTCTCCCCTCTCCCTTCGCACTGTACCAATAGGTACAGGGAGGGGAGAGAGGAACCGGATGTGACGCCAGTTTGTTTACTAGTGATCATTCCACCAGTTTACCGTGATCCGTGATGCGCCCGGTCCTCTGGACCCAGCGGTCATGGATGTTCCCAGGTGTGCGCCCCAGGGGGCGCACAGGAGCAGGATTCTGGGAGGACGTCAATGTACGCCCTCCCAGAGTTATCCGACCGCGCTGCAGCCGTCATTCGGCTATAGCACGGTTGGCAAGCGGTTAATATCATGCACGGTTTGCACTAATATATTCATGCATTTTATATGTATCATATCACATTGGTAATCTTAATATAGCACGGCATTTTATTTGTTTTTATATATTTATGCACTTATGAGATTGTGATCAGTGCCAACAGCTGTATCAATTAAGAAGGTTCTGAGTCATTAGTTTGGTTTGCTCACAAGCTTATTCAGTTTAATACTCTTTATTCTGCCTATATAATTTATGATGTGTTTTTGTTGCGTTTTTGAAGCATTGAAAATCTTCAAGAATGCTTGATAAATGCCAATGAAAATGTTGTTTTTCTATTGGGAAGTGCTTAAAGGGGAAGTGATGTACAGGGTGGCTAGGTTTAAGTGTGATAGCAGACATTTTTGTGAATTCTCTGCAAGATGGATTTGTATACTTTGATCTGTTTGACACTTGGCTTGGTCCAGCTCAACTTTGCTGAAGCAAAATGCTTTGCCACTGGCTATAATACTCAATGCCTCTGCTCCTGCCTGGCACTGTCAGTATTGCTGAATAACTTGATGATTTTGTCTGCATAGAGAAGCAAAAGTAACACAGTTACCACATGGCTTCTCTGTACAAACAGAAAGCGGCTGGAGCTGCTCTCTCCTAGTTCAATTATTTCCCAGTGCATTCTGAGATACAGGAAACTCCACAGCCTCTCCCTCAGTGCCCAGCTAAAACCTTATACATTCTTCATTTATACACCATAGATGGTATGGGTGCTGTTAAGGTGCGGTTTTAGAGCATTACAATTGAAATAAATGGAGGCAGCCGACAAGCTCTGATGCCTTATGAAAGTGACATGTTGCCTTATTTTTAACACAACACAATGCTACCACTCCTGTGTGTACAGCACTGAGTAATGCCCATTGTAATATTCATAGCTGGCACTAAAGAGTGGTTATGAGCTTTTCAAAATGCTGAATTAATGCTGTTTAAACACATGGTATTAAAGAGGAAGTAAACCCTGATGGGTTTTATCTCCTCGTTTGTTCCTTGCAAAGTAAAAGCATAATGTATGTGATGCATACTAGCCCATTATGTGCCACTCACCTGTAAACGAAGCCCGCAATGTCCCCGATGTCCCTGCTGGTGGCCGCATCCATCTTTACCCATCTTCCTTCTGGGGCCGTGGACTCTGGCTCTGTGACTGGCCGGAGTCAAGTGATGTCACTCCCGTGCAGGAGTTGCCAGTCACGACACGGGCCCTTTAGAAATGCCTTTTTTCAGTGCGCATACGCCGATGACCTCGACGCAAGCATATATGGTAAATATTTCCTAAACCGTGCAGGTTTTGGAGAAATTTCCAGTACCTACAGGTAAGCCTTATTATAGGTTATATAATATAATATAAGTGGTGTAACTAGGTTTACAACCATTTGAATGCACGTGTGAATGAACCCTTAAAAAGAGCAGCCACCCTGCAAATGGAAAACGCAGCAATGACTGGTCTTTGCTAAAGGAAGATCCTGCACAGAGGAAAAGTTCATATTTTATTACAGCACAGATCTAGAAGAAATACACAAAGCACATCAAGTACCAATAAACATGTCTCTTGTATTTGTAGAGGTCTCCTCAACCTCTAAGGGCCTGATGGTGACCCCCAGAGCCAGGGAGAGCTGACATTCCTCCTTAAGGTGCAGGTTACTAGGCATGGTGGGTGTAGTGTAAGATGAAAAGATGGGCGTCAGACCCTTTTAAAAATGAACAGAGAGAGTTTTATATATCTTAACAGAAAAAAGGGAGAGAGGGTTAAGGCACTGGACACCCTTAGGCAAATGCAATAGCAACTTGGAAGGCTCCGCAGACCAAAAATAGAACTAGACAGACATCAATACAGAAAAAGGGCCTTTAGGCTCAATGCAGCGAACTGTACCTTGTAGAAACTGTTGTCTCCTATAGCAACAACTTCACTCACAGTGTCCCACTGTAGATCCTTAAGCTCAACTCACAGTATCTGTAAAGAAACGTCCCATACTCCGCTTGAGTGCTTTCATCATATACCACTTCCTCCCAGTCTGAATATAGATATAAGATATTCCAACCGCTAATAACAACGAACAAGACAATACTCGTTTAGTTGCTGAACATGGACTGATTTTTTTGAGATGACACACAAACATATACAGCAGGCTGACAATCCAAACTGTAACCAGAAACCTAATTAACATGAGCTAGTTTACTAATCATTTACCCAGGCTAGGTATACATTATCATACATATCAACACAGTACTCCTTCATACAATAGCAGGGTTAATTAGCAGTAGCACAAACAACAATGGGTGAAAGACTCTTAGAAGCCATACTAGACTTTTTTACATTATAGTAGACAACAGACAGACAGGTGGCTGGAATTGATGACATCAGCATCTTCTAACAGTATGGGTCCCAACAGTATGAATCAGTCATTATTTCCAATATGACATATACAGGGTTCCCAGAGTTTGTGTGTCATGGGGGGACTCAGCTGCCGGCTAATCGCCAGCTCCCATCTCTCTCCACATTTACCCAGCTGAAGTTGATCCTGCTCGTCAGTCCTGCCTACTTAAGCCGTCCAGTCCAGAGGAGCTTTGCCTTCGCCTTGGTCACATCACAAGAAACTATCTCCTGCGTTCCTGTTTTAAAGACTGGCTTTGCTGACATCCCTTCAGGCTACAGATCCTGCTTGCTGTTCCACTACTTTGATCCCCGACCCCTGGCTTGGCTGACGATTTGTTTCGGTTACTGAACTTTGGCTATGTTTTGACTACGTTTGTTCTTTTTACTTTTATTATTAAACAAGTGTGATTTAACTGTACTTCTGTCTCGGTCTGATTTCATGGTTTCTGACGGTCCCCTCCAAAAGCCTCTGTCCCAGACGAGTCCATTACAGTACCCCACTGTAGATCCTCAAGCTTAGCTCCCAGCTACCTGCTGGACTTCTCAAGTTTCACTCAGAACTACCCGCTGTATTCTTCAAGCTTCACCCACACTACCCACTGGGTTCCTCTGACTCACAGCTACCTGCTGGAGCCCTCAAGCTTTTCTCACAGCTACCCACTGTACTTCTCTTCAAGCTTTACATACAGCTACCTGCTGTACTCCTTCAAGATTTACTCACAGCTACTGTCAAGAAGGGCAAGCCAGCAACCAAGATGACAGAAGAACACCTGCACGTGCACAGACGTGCATTAGGCGGTGCGCAAACGCATGTGGGTACGCACGCGCGCGCATCATGACAATTCTTGGCACCAGATGCGCTATTTAAAGGAGACTAATGCCCAGGCCTCTTGCTGTTCGGTCTACAACATTTCCTGGAGATCCTGCTGCCTGTTTGTTCCTGTATACCTGTTCCTGTTTGACCCGGCTTGTTCCTGACCACCCCTGCCTTCTGCCTGCCTCTGATCCCGGCTTGTCCTGACTACGCTCCTGTCTTCTCCCTGGTCTGCCTGCTGCCCCCCAGCTACCGACCTGGCCTGCACCACGACTCTGCTTCTGCCTCCTGAACTTGTACCTGATCTGCCTGCCTGTTACTGACCCGGCCTGTCTTCACCTGCTTGTGCTCTGAACTACAGAGCACCTCCCTCTCTGACTGCTGTGACCGGCTTCCAGCTGTTCCTGTCTTCTACCAGTCTGCAATTCCAGTCACCTTCTGCACTGCCAGTATCTTTGAAGAGTCTTCTGGGACCCAGCTCAACTCCAGCACCAGAGTTCCTGTCAGGCACTTGTGCCACGCTGTACTCCCAAGCCTCCTGTCTGTCCTATCAGGGGTTCTCGAGTCAGGGTTGTAAGAGAGGCCTCTCCCTGCATAACGGGCTCCATCATCAGGTACGTGACAGCTACTTGCTGTATTCTTCTTGGATGAGTTCTCTCCTGAAGCTTTCCCACTTACTTCACAGTCCCCAGCTGGTGAAGCGTCTGCTCTGGTACTCCTTCAGAACTCTATTTATACTTGCCTCCAGCAACAAAAGTGGTTGTCCCTCTGGCAACTGTCTCTCCCTTGCCTCCTGGCAATGATCAAGCTCCCCTCAGGCCGAGCCTCTTTACATGTGGTTAGGCCCCAGGCTTCAGGCCTACACCTTTGCTGCTGCTCCATACGCACTCACCCAGGCCACAGCCCAGGTGGAAAGAACCCTGATCACCTGACTCTCTCCAAATAAATAGACTATCCCATCAGCCTCAGTGGCCAAAGAAACTCCTGCTGATTGGCTGAGAAAAACATATTCACTCATACCCTGAATTCTTTGTAATCTATAATTCCAATGCCAAAGGCAACAGTGACACCTATTGACAGAAGAGAGAAATCACAGTTAAACCCAAGCTTAGGAGAAAACCGTTTGATCAAGACTACAAATTAGCCAGGCTAGTTACCACCTGACAAAACTAAATTTACTAGCAGCCCTGTTCATGACCAGGGTGCTACAAATGTATACAATATTTGCTTATCTCAGATTCAGCTTCAATATTCTTGTTATCCTCTAGTTATGTCTCATTTCTTCACTAGAACAGGAAGTGTGTTACTGTCAGGATCATCAGGTAAAAAGGGGGTAAAATAGCCTGAAATGAATGCAGTTGCCACATCTAAGGACTGGTGAGCTGCAATAAATTACAATGCATGATCACTGACCTAGTAAATAGAATATAGCTGTCTTCATTTGAATACCCAACCATTTTTTTTATTAATACATTAAGTAAACATTCACTTTGCTAAGTGAACAGTCTTTACTCTTTAGTAAATCAACCCTCATGAGTAGGTTAGTTAATTAAAATCAATACACTCCATGTGGCAAAAATTTAATCACAATAATTGTTAAGTAGTTACTAAAACATTTGCACATGCCTTATAAATATTGTTGTACACACTGCTATTAAACAAGCTAAATCCCATGTGTACAAGGCCTAGTATTTCATGTGACTTTCATATTTATAAATACTAGCTTTTTTTGTATTTGTTATTGTATTATATGTAGAGATGTATAGATGAACCACTAGAGGGAGGTTGGATTAGCCTCTACAATTACTCAGTGTAACTGCTTAATAACTGTTGTGGTTAGATTTCTCTCAGACTGAGTGCATTGCTTTTAAGCAACCAGCCTACTCATGTGAGCTGATTTACCAAAAGATTGGGGACTGTTCACTTGACAAAATACATTTTCACTGAGCTTAATAAATAAAAAAATATATAATAATGGCAGATATATAAGTTAAATGTTTGGCATTTAGTGAAATGTGAGGTAAATATGCTGTTGATTAAACTGATGATTATATGAACATTTTGAAAAATGTATTTAAGTTATATGCTTTGTTAAAGCCTGTAGAGCACTCTTCAGCTCCAGCTGGGCATAGAAAATGCAGATCTTAATAGTCTTTATTGATCTTCATTAAGCTGCTACACTACTTGAAACATGATGCAAGCCTGCTGAAGCCTGATAGAATGTTGTTTAAATTAACAACACTTCCCTTAAGATCTGTGTTTAACATCCCTAAGCTGAAGTTGAAGGTTGCTTTTTAAGGGCTCGTCATAACTTGCTATAACCTTTGCAAGTATTTTGGTAAAGCTAGGTGTACATGCTGGTCTTATGTCTACTCTTTGGTAGGTGCACTGTACATGACCTTATCTAAACAGCATACCCTCCAATATTTTAAGGAGAAGAAAAAAGTATACCTGACAGTTACAGGCATAGTTTAAACCTTTTGCTGCTGTGGACATAGCACTTAGGTTCTCAGCAGCAGGGGGTTTCACATTTCACATGCTGACTGTCAGTGTTGCCAGCCGCCCGTAGATTTACGTGCAGCCCGTAAAAACAGGGCATTTTCCTCATGCCCGTAAATGTCTGTAGCAGCAGATATGTGCCAGTAAAAAATGGTTGCCGAGTAGATCCGATCCACGAGCGATGCCTCTGCCCGCCGGCACCCCACGATGATGATGTCAGCCACGCTGCCCGCCAGACTTTAAAAAAGCAGGAGCTGAGGGCGGATGGGCAGAGGAGCCTCGCGTTGGAGTCAGTGGACAGAGCAGCAGACAGCAGCTAAGGAGAGTGCAATGGAGTCGGACCCCTGCCCTACCGCCTGATGTGAGCCTGTAACCTGTCCAGCCAGTATACTACAGACACAGAGTGCCCTGATCTGTGTTGGACGGTGAGTGGCTGTGCAAATTGCACAGAAGATGGGCATCAGGGAGACTCAGGAGGATGCAGACAGTCACAGTGCTCTCCTCTGCTGCTCAGTGTGCTCACTCGAGGGGGGGGGGGGGTGCGGTGGGATTGACATTGACTCTAAGTCAGTCTCAGAGAGAGAGTCAGACAGGAGCCAGGACCTGGCCCAGGGAAGTATATGAGAGTGAGGGATTCAGTCTCAAAGACATTCAGGCAGGCTCCAGCCAACAATCCATTCCCAGAGCAGGCTGGCGGTGGAGGTGGACTTCATGGTGCACTGCAGCAGCACAATGAAAGGGGTACAGGAGGAAGGATACTGATGTAGAGAAGTATGGTAATATGAAGGGGGACAGAGGAGGAAACTACCATGACCACAGCCTCTGACCATCTCCTTTATCCTGTCCGCAGTCTCTGACCATCTCCTATATCCTGTCAGCAGTCTCTGACCATCTCCTGTATCCTATTCGCAGCCTCTGACCATCTCCTGTATCCCATCAGCAGCCTCTGACCATTTCCCATATCATGTCTGCGGCCTCTGACCCTCTCCTGTATCATTTTCGCAGCTTCTGACCATCTCCTGTATCATGTCCACAGCCTCTGACCATCTCCTATATCATGTCCGCAGCCTCTGACCATCGTCTGTATCATGTCCACAGCCTCTGACCATCTCATGCATCATGTCCGCAGCCTCTGATCATCTCCTGTAGCATGTCCGCAGCCTCTAACCATCTCCTGTGTCATGTCTGCAGCCTCTGACCATCTCCTGTATTATGTCTGCAGCCGATGACCATCTCCTGTATTATGTCTGCATCTCTAACCATCTCCTGTATCATGTCTACAGCCTCTAACCATCTCCTGTATCATGTCTACAGTCTCTGAGGGGGAGTCTGGAGAGGAGTCAAGAGTTAGAGTGCCACTGGGATGGGGGTCATGGGAGAAGTCAGACATGTGTGGACTATGGAGAGGAAATTATAGGATACAACAAGAACCACCAAGCTGGAGCAATCTGACTGAGCCATGCATATTGCACCTGAGTGGAGGTCAGTGACAGCATCGCCAGGCGAGTCTGAGGGGGGATGGGAGTTGCTGATGTAAGGGGGGAGTGAAAACGATAATGTAAGGGGCACTGATATAAAGGCCCCCCCTATATTAGTGACCTCCCCTTACCTTAGTGTATTTACTCTACGGAAGGTGGTCTCTGGTCACCAGAGTGCCCCCCAAATCAGAGTTTATGGCTTTCCCCTTTACATCAGAGTCTGAAGGATTCCCTCTTACAGTGCAGGAGGGAACTTAGTCTGTGGACCCTGATGTAAGTGGGAACTCTGATATAAGGTGGTCTCTGGTCACCAGAACCCCATCTCTACATCAGAGTTCCCCCTTAGATCATGATCTGCAGCGTTCCCCTTTACATAAGAGTTCCCTTGCACAGTAAGGGGAAATCCTGCAAACTCTAATGTAAGGGGGAACTCTGTGCTGGCTGGGTTATAGTAACCAGACCTTAATGTCAATGAAGAAATATGTTTTTTTTTACTTCTGTTTAACTTAAACACATTGCTAATAGCACTAGCTACATATGTTTATAGTTTAAATATTGATATTTGCACTGTTTGGCACTGAAAACGGTAATTTTAGGTACTTTTTTGCAGTGCCAGTAAAAAAATGTGGTTCTGCCAGTATATTTCATGTTTTTTTGTTAGTAAAAAATTGGTGCCATTTGTAAACTTCGGCATCCTGCCAGTAAATTTCACTTCGGGGGTTGGCAAAACTGCTAACTGTTGGCTTTGAGATGTAAGTGATTTCCCCTAGTTAGCAAGAATCTGGATCAAGTAGTATTATGTCAGTTCCAATTTCAGTGGTCACTTTGGGAGCCATATAGTTTGTCAACACCCTATGTGATAGCAATAAAGTTGATTGAAAAAGTGTAAAACATTGTAAAAGTTATACCCAAGCACAAAAACAGTTTAAATTGAGCTTCATGTTCGAATTGAACGCATGTTCGACTCGAACATCGTGTGTTCGGTCATTCGCCGAATTACGAACTATATGGGCTGTTCGCGCCAAATTCGAGTGGCGCGTCACAGCCCATAATTCACTGCGGCATTGCAGTGCATTGCTGGCTGATGATTGGCCAAGCATGCATTATGACCCACATGCTTGGCCAATCACAGCGCTGTGTGTACAGAGAGCCCTAATTGGCCAAAGCCAAGGATGCTTTGGCCAATTATGGATCAGGGGGTTTAGTACACGCCCCACACTATATAAGGCCGTCTCCATGGCAGCCTGGTGTAGACTGTTGCAGTTGAGACTGGAGAGAGATAGATAGACAGAGAGACAGTGTCATTTGATTTAGGTTAGATAGAGTAGGCAGGTCGAGTCAGTTAGCTATATATATATATATATATATATATATATATATATATATATATACTGCATTCAGTTTAGCTAGATCCTGTTCTTCTCTTTCTAATATACTGACAGGCAGGCAGGTGTTTTTACAATATTTCCAGTTAGTGTACTGTGTACCCTGCACAGTTGCACCTACAGTATAGCTACCTAAAGCCAGGTGCTTGTGTGGGCTCTTGACGTATTTCCAGTTACTGTACTGTGTACACTGCACAGTTGCACCTACAGTATAACTACCTGATGCCAGGTGCTTGTGTAGGCTCTTGACGTATTTCCAGTTACTGTACCGTGTACCCTGCACAGTTGCACCTACAGTATAACTGCCTGAGGCCAGGTGCTTGTGTATGCTCTTGATGTATTTCCAGTTACTGTACTGTGTACCCTGCACAGTTGCACCTACAGTATAACTACCTGAAGCCAGGTGCTTGTGTAGGCTCTTGACGTATATTCCAGTTTGTGTACTGTGTACCCTGCACAGTTGCACTTACAGTATAACTACCTGAAGCCAGGTGCTTGTGTAGGCTCTTGACATATTTCCAGTTACTGTACTGTGTACCCTGCACAGTTACACTTACAGTATAACTACCTGAAGCCAGGTGCTTGTGTGGGCTCTTGACGTATTTCCAGGTACTATACTGTGTACCCTGCACAGTTGCACCTACAGTATAGCTACCTGAAGCCAGGTGCTTGTGTAGGCCCTTGACGTATTTCCAGTTACTGTACTGTGCACCCTGCACAGTTACACCTACAGTATAGCTACCGGAAGCCAGGTGCTTGTGTAGGCTCTTGACGTATTTGCAGTTACTGTACTGTGTACCCTGCACAGTTGCACCTACAGTGTAGCTACCTGAAGACAAGTGCAGGTGTTCTAATAATACTACAGGCAGGCAGTTGATTCTGCTAGCTGTAGTATAATCGGTATATATATACATACCAGTTTTGTGCAGCTACATCTCACTGCAGGCCAATGGTATGTCTGGAAGGCCAACAAGGAGAAGCAGGCAGTCACAAGCCAATAAAGGGCAAGTGTGTCTAGAGGCAAGTGTGTCTAGAGGCAACAGTGCTGGTCGTGGACACAGTGCATCCTCATCTGCAGGTGGCCATTGGAAATGCTTGGCCTTTTTTTGTCAGCTGGCCGCGTTGAGCCGCAACATGCGGAAGACTTGGTGGACTGGATGACCAAGCCGTCCTCATCCTCCTCATCCTCTCTCACCCAGGCTCAGGGTACTTTGTCTGGCAAAGCAGCTGCCGACACGGCCTCTTCCCTCGGCTCAATGGCATCAGTGACTCCTTCCCTAGCCCCACCATGTCCTCCTGAGGAGTCCCCCGAACTGTTTGACCACAGTGTTGGGTACATGCTCCAGGAGGGTGCCCAGCATTTTGAAGGCTACGATGATGGTACTCAGCTAGAGGAAGGCAGTAACGTGAGCCCAGACAGAGGGGGTGCCCAAGAAGGACAGCAATCTGGCAGTCATGTTCCCCCTGCTGCAGCCTACTGCCAGCTTTGCTCCAGTGATGAGGAGGGAGGGGGTGATGAGGTCACTGACTCCATGTGAGTGCCTGATAGGAGAGAGGAGGAGGAGGAGGCACATCACCGACGAGGCAGGATGCCCTCCAGGGGCCAGCCTAAGGGCAGCACACTGACTGCATCACACCGCAGAGCTCCACATGTTCAGGGCGCTGCTGTCTCTGTGCTTTATTCCAAAAGTCCTTTGGTGTGGGCCTTTTTTGAGATGAGTGCATCAGTTCGCACCGCTGCTTATTTGCAACATATGTCTCAAGCGTATCTCGCGTGGCCAAAACATCTCCCGCTTGGGCACCACATGCTTGACCAGACATATGTTGATCTGCCATGCAGTTCGTTGGCAAGCGTACCTAAAAGACCCACACCAAAGAACAAAGAGGACCTCTCCTTGCTCCTCATCAGCTGGGATCTCCAATCCCACTATACCTTAAGTCCTCTCTGAGACTTGCACTGAGAGGAATGAAGGTGTAGAATTAGGTGTGTCACAGCTTGCGGGCAATCTGCTATCGGTACACCGACGTCAGATTGTACCAGGCAAATTTTCCTGCCCCAGCTGCTGCACCACAGAAAGAAGTTCACTCCCAGCCATCCACATGCCCAGCGGTTGAATGCTAGCTTGGCAAAATTGCTAGCACTTCAAATGCTACCTTTTCAGTTGGTAGACTCTGCCCCCTATCGTGAGTTTGTGGAATGTGCGGTTCCTTAGTGGCAGGTTCCCAAACGCCACTTTTTCTCATGGAAGGTGATTCCGGCTCTCTACCGGCATGTGGAAGGCAATGTCTTGGCCTCGCTGGACAGGGCGGTCAGCGGTAAGGTGCATATTACCGCTGACTCATGGTTCAGCAGGCATGGACAGGGACATTACCAAAGTTTCACGGCGCATTGGATGACTCTGCTGGCAGCTGGGAAGGATGCAGGACAAGGTGCAGTAGTGTTGGAGGTTGTTCCGCCACCACACCTCCAAAATGCCACTACTGCTGATTCTGACACACCTCTCTCCTCCACCCCCTCCTTTTCTTCTTCCTCCATGGCCTCTTCCTGTGCTTTGTCCTCGGAACCAGCGGTGCTCCTTAGGCGTTCAAGGGGCTATGAAAGTACGCAGGCCAAAAGATACCATGCGATGCTGGAGCTGGTGTGCTTTGGGGACAGGAGCCACACTGGGGCAGAGATTCTGTCAGCTCTGCAGGGGCAGGTTCAGAGGTGGTTGACGCCACACATACATAAGCAAGGAATGGTGGTTTGCGACAATTGCACAAACCTCCTCTCCGTCCTTCGACAGGGACAACTGACCCATGTGCCCTGTTTGGCTCACGTCCTTAACTTGGTGGTGCAGCGGTTCTTAGGCAGGTACCCGGGCTTACAGGATGTCCTGAGGCAGGCCAGGAAAGTCTGTGTGCATTTCCACTGGTCATATAATGCCAGTGCTCGGCTGGCAGACCTCCAAAAGGAATTTAACCTGCCCAAGAACGGCCTAATCTGTGACATGCCCACCATGTGGAACTCAATGTTGGCCATGCTGAAGCGGCTGCACACCCAGCAGAGGGCCATCAATGAGTACCTGTGTGACTATGGCACCAGGACAGGGTCAGGGGAGCTTGTTTTTTTTCCCCCACAAATAAACAAGAAAAAATTGCGCCATTAAAGTCCAAATTAATAAAGAATTATGTGAGAAATTCCAAATGCTTGACCAGTCCGATGAACTGGATATTCATCACAGGAAGATCATAAGAAATGTATGCTTACCAGAATGTAGGCCAAGTAAATGGGTGGCTAATACCCCAACCTGGGCTAGTAGTTATACAGCATTAGGTGTAGACCTCGCAAACTCCTCAGCATGGGTTAGCATCAATTCCAGAGGTGTTAATTATGTGTAAAACAATAAAAAATGTACATAGCGTGATACCGTCAAAATGATAAATTATATGTGTACAATAGATCTAGTAGCACCCACAGTATGAGCAACCAGACGTGAGCAAAAACTAATGACGACCCAGTGAATGAAATGTACCATCACCAGACAAAGGGCCTCCTTACCAGATGTAAATAAAAAAAGGCATGAAGGGTATAGCCTATAAAAAAGCAAATGTTCACCCAGTGGATAAATTAAATGAAATGGAGCCGTCACCACATATAGGGCATCCTTACCAGACGTCAAGTCAAACTGAGCAGATATCTCTATGTGGAAAGCGGAACCTCGGCTCAATCCAGGGAACGGCTTGTATGATAGATGGATCAATAGCTCAGCAGGTAAGGAAATGGTTCACGGAGCCATAGTTGACGGTAGATGATAACCCAAAAGAATATATAATAGACCAATAGTGTGATATCATCAACACTAATTTATTAAGATTAAAAGAAATGCACTTACAAACAGACGATAAAAAACTTGCATTGAAATATGAAGCCGGCTGGCATAAGCAAACAAGTCCCGTCCTCCTCGACGAGACAGCGTGGTGATGTCAGCACTTACCTCCTCAGACGTGTTTTGTCATAGCTACCATTATCAATGGGGAACGGGCAGCGTGCTGAGTCACCACCTCTTATAGTACCACACCTCAATCTGAGTCCCGGATGTGAGTGTGTAGTCGCCATCTTACTCATGGGCAACTATTACCATAACACAATATTTAAAAACATTCCTAAAACTCCTAATTAGCGACCAAAAAAAAACGTAATAAATAAAGCCCCATATAAATATTTATCACACATGGAGATAGACTAATACAAAAGAAAAACTTTTAGATGTGCGTCCCTCTCTTGTCAATAGACATACCAGGGTAAGTGAATATAGATCAGAAGATTGCCTAATTAAAGTGAATCTCCAAGAAAAGCGTGGATCCCATAATAAAGAAGTTTATATATGTAGCTAACATATATATATATATATATATATATATATATATATATATATATATATATATATATATATATATATATATATAAAATATTATGATTTTATTAATGGAAAAATGTGTATGTTTATTAATGAAAGTATAAATTATAAACATTAATTGATATAAATGAGTGAATTAATAACAAGTAGTGTAGTAAATTTGTGTCGATATAAGTGACTCAAAAATATGGGGATCGGAATTTGTTAATCATTCCAATTCTAGAATATATGCATCAAACATTAATTAATTAATATAAAAAATCTTATACTAGTGTTGGCAATCATAAAAATTTCCTTTAATAATATAAAAATAAAAAAATAAAAAATTCACATTTTTATTATTTTGGGTATTTATTTTAGTAGACCCCAAACAAATAGATAGACCCCCACATACGTGTGTCAGTCCAAGTTTACAATAATTTTGATTTAAGAATTGTCAATGAAGGCGTTCACATCCACATCAATATTGATCCCATAGGGCACATAAGTTCTAGCTTTATATATCCATGACATTTCAAGTTTAGAGATCTCTCTCACAAGGGAACTACCTCGCCAATTGGGGCTAAACTTGTCGATCCCTAAAAAAAGGGTATTCGCAGGATCTTTCCCATGTGCCAGCAAATAGTGCTTGGATACTGAATGATTTTTAAAACCTGATTTGATATTTGTAATATGTTCATTTAACCTGACCTGTAGGGGGCATTTAGTCCTCCCTATATACTGTAATCCACATGGACATTGGAGTAAATAAACAACACCCACTGAGGAAGAGGTATTGAAAGGTTTAATATCGATGAAACTGAGTACTGGTGGACAAAAAATTGGTGGTTCTTCTACGGGTACAACTATTAAGTAAACATACCCTACACTTGAGACACTGGTAATAGCCCATTAGTTGACTGAAAAAACTGACAATCCTTATGGGTTAATCAAGAATGTTAGGAGACACTCTATGCCTCAACGAAGGGGCTCCTCTGTAGATCACCTGTGGCTTTTCAGGCAAAATGTTCCCTAGCACCCGATCATTACGGACTATGTGCCAATGTCTAGACACCATTTGTTTGATGTTCTTATGTTGTAATGAGTAAGTGGTTAAGAGTGGAACTCCTTGGAAGAACGTATCTAAATTTTGAGACGGCTTTTCTAAGAGAAGATCCGCTCTATTTAATAATTTGACAGAATCCAAGGCAGTCTTTAGACTATCCTTTGTATAGCCCTTCTCAAGGAATCTCTGGGTAAGGGTCTCAGCCTCTTCCAAAAAGACATCTTCCCTAGAACAGTTCCTCTTGAGCCTCATGTATTGGCTCTTTGGAACTAATCCAAGCCAGGGCCTATGATGACAACTACTGGTGGGGATAAATGAATTCCTGTCCGTTGACTTGAAATAAGTGGAGGTGGCAATTTTACAATCCTCCACCTTAATGTTCAGGTCCAGAAAATTAATTTCAGTCTGGCTCATCTCATATTATAACTCTATACCTCTTTGATTGTCATTGAGAATAGTCATGAAAGACTGAAGTGACCGAACATCACCCTCCCATAGGAGATTTTTTGGGGTTATCATCTACCGTCAACTATGGCTCCATGAACCATTTTCTTACCTGCTAAGCTATTGATCCATCTATCAAACAAGCCGTTCCCTGGATTGAGCCAGGGTTCTGCTTTCCACATAGAGATATCTGCTCAGTTTGACTTGACGTCTGGTAAGGATGCCCTCTATGTGGTGACGGCTCCATTTCATTTGATTTATCCACTGGGTGGACGTTTGCTTTTTTATAGGCAATACCCTTCATGCCTTTTTTTTATTTACATCTGGTAAGGAGACCCTTTGTCTGGTGATGGTACACCTAATGTCATTTCATTCACTGGGTGGTCATTAGTTTTTGCTCACGTCTGGTTGCTCATACTGTGTGTGCTACTAGATCTATTGTACACATATAAATTATCATTTTGACTGTATCACGCTATGTACATTTTTTATTGTTTTACACACAATTAACACCTCTGGAATTGATGCTAACCCATGCTGAGGAGTTTGCGCGGTCTACACTTCATGCTGTATAACTACTAGCCCAGGCTGGGGTATTAGCCACCCGTTTACTTGGCTTATATTCTGGTAAGCATGCATTTCTTATGATCTACCTTTGGACTTTAATAGCGCAATTTTTTCTTGTTTATTTGATTTGTGTTTATCCCACATTTATTGCAGCTTAGGGATTTGTCCACCCTATTGGTTTATCGGATTAGCGCAGTTTTTTTCTTTCCCGTTTCTTTTTTTTTCCCCACGCCAGTGGATCATGATCAGGGATGCATGCACTGTCCTGTCACCATTTGAGGAAGCCAGGAGGATGCGCGGGAGCTGCAAACTAATACTTTGAAGTCTATGAACTTACCTGTTGTTGTCCGTGGCTCATAAGCCGCTTTCTGGGTGAATCTTTAAATGGAACTTTGCTTCATTTCCCATCTTGAGCTGATACTGGTAATAGGCTAATGCACCCAATTTCATCAATCATCCTTCAGGAGGATTTTTCCTCAGGGGCCCCTTGTTCACTTTGGGGAAACGACATTTGACCAATAGCCTGAGGACCCATTGTCTGTTGAATCAAGGACTGTTTTCCTTGCGCAGGGAATGTATAGCTGGCCTCCAGTAGTATCATTGCATACAACACACGATTTTCCACATCCCCCGGGGGCTATTCAAAGGAAATTTTCATGATTTGGCGGTATTATATGAATTTTTATGAATATCTGTTCCAAAATCCACATGCGATTCAGCTGACATTTTTCCTGAATATGTTCAGGCCGCTGTCCAGACTGTCTGTGTGTTTTTTGTGGGGGGGGGGGTTTCTTTAATTGTCTTTGCAGTGCCGCATATGTGTTGTGTTGTCTTTTAGTGTCTGTGGATACATTGAGTTCTTTCCGGGTCATCCCTCCTATGAATGGGACCCGGAAAGCATGATATTTGTGAAGTTGTTTGCACTTTTTTACTGACCAAATTGTGCTACATTTAGTAGTGATATGAGTACATTTAATAAAGTTTGTATTTTTTGGAACCGATTGGTTTAGACTTTCTGCTGCAAAAGTAGCCATCTTTTTGAACCTCGGTAGCAATACTGGGTTCATTTTTATATGTGAGCAGTGACAGTGCATGCATCAGTGACACTGTCCCCCTTGTCCACCTGTTGGAGCACACGCTGCGTGGAATAATGGACAGGGCGCTTGAGGCAGAACAGAGGCAGGAAGAGGAGGACTTCCTTAGCTCTCAAGGCCCCCTTTATCCAGACAGTGTTCCTGCATGCCCGCCGATCACACAGGAAGAGGAGGAGGAGGAGGAAGAAGATTGTGTCAGGAGGAGGTGGAGCCTGGCACTCAGAATCAGCAGCAGTCTTTAAGGGATCATTTACAGTCCCAAGAAACCCATGTACTTGTACGTGGCTGGGAGGAGTTGGCTGCAGATAATGTCATCCTTAGTGACCCAGAGAAATGTGGACCGAATGCCTCAGCAAACTTACGCTGCATGGCCTCCTTGATCCTGCAAAGCCTGCGTAAGGATCCTCATATTCGTGGTATCAAGGAGAGGGATCGTTACTGGCTGGCAACCCTCCTTGATTTACGTTACAAGAGTAAGGTTGCAGACCTTATCTTGCCGTCACAGAGGGAACAGAGGATGAATCTTCGGGAGGCCTTGCAGAAAAGTCTGTGCAACACGTTCCCAGAGACTGGGAGGTTACAAACTCCTGTTCCTCAAAGACGGTGCGGTGGAGAAGGTGGCCGTCTGAGCAATGCGTTTAGACAATTTTTTAGTCCGCAGCCCCAAGGTATGATCGGTTCCAGCAATCATCGCCAGCCTCTGTTTTACATGGTGCAGGAATACCTAGGGGCAAGATCTGACTTGAACACCTTTCCCACCGAAAATCCTCTGGGTTACTGGGTCTTGAGGCTGGATCACTGGCCAGAGCTTGCACAGTTTAGCAATTGAGCTACCAGCCTGTCTGCATCCAGCGTTCTTTCGGAACGCACATTCAGTGCTGCTGGAGGCTTTATAACCGATCACAGGGTGCGCCTGTCCACCGACTCGGTCGATCGACTGACCTTCATAAAATTGAATCAGTCTTGGATCACCACCAGATACCAAGCACCTGATGCTGTTGTAACCGAATACATTTTTTTGAAATGTCAGATCCCTTCAAGATATGCCTATGCTGATGCTGAGTGACTATCCTGTTATACTGAGTGACTATCCTCTTCCTCCTCAATGATCATGCTGATAGCTTGTAAGAATATTTTTGTTTCTGGGCGCCGCCACCAGTGGCTAATGCCCAATTTTTCAGCCCCTGTTTGACAGGGGCGTGTAATTACAATTTTTGATGCAATTCTTTGCAGCAGGGCTCGTTTCTGCGCTCCAACTAGAGTATCTGTGAGGGGTTGCAGTGTTGTGACACCAGCACCAGTGCCTAAGGCACAATTTTTCAGCCCCTGTTTAACAGGGGCGTTTTTTTACAATTTTTGATGCAATTCTTTGCAGCAGGGCTCGTTCCTGTGCTCCAACTAGAGTATCTGTGAGGGGTTGCAGTGTTGTGGCACCAGCACCACCAACCCCAAAGGCCCATTTTTTCTGCCCCTGTTCAACAGGTGCATGTAATTACAATTCTTGATCTAATATTTCACAGCAGGGACTGTTTCTGCACCCACCAAGAGTAACTGTGAGGACTTACAGTGTTGTGGCACCAGCACCACCACCATCACCAAAGGCCCAATTTTTCTGCAACAGGGGCATGTAATTACAATTCTTGATCTAATATTTCACAGCAGGGCCCTGTGAGGGCTTACAGTGTTGTGGCAACACCAACACCTAAGGCCACAATTTCTGCAGTGTATATAGGGCAGGCCCCTACTTTCAAACACCCAACTTACAAACGACTCCTACTTGCAAACGGAAGGAGACAACAGGAAGTGAGATAAAATCTACCCCTAGGAAGGGAAATTCTCTCGTGTAAGAGTTAATATGGGAAAAACGTTTCTCCTTTCCACTGATGCTTTATCACCAATCCTTGTTTCACTAAAAACCCCAAATTGTCAAAAAACATTTGTCATTGGGACAGAAAGTGAAGTTCAATTTTCTGAAGAGGAGCACAGGCAGCAAAACAAATGTCACAGGGGTGATAACCCTTCCCTATGTTTTCCAAAAAGCTTAAAAATAGATTTTTTGGCTGGAGCTACACTTTAAAAATGTACCAGTTCAAAATTACAAACAGATTCTACTTAACAACAAACCTACAGTCCCTGTCTTGTTTGCACCACATGTATACTACTGTTCAAAGTATATAGGGCCTGGGGGCCCCACGCTTTCCTTTTTTTAATTTGGGTGCGGGGCTCCCCTTAATATCTATACAAGACCCAAAGGGCCTGGTAATGGACTGGGGGGGAGTACCCATGCTGTTTGTCTCACTGATTTCCATCCATATTGTCGGGACCCGACATTACTTTAAAGCCGCAAGCAGTTTTAAATGACTTTTATTCCTTTAATAATGTAATTTTGTGCAGGCACTGTTCTAAGCACGGGAAACACATGCCACTTTACAGGCATGGCATGCAATATGGCAATGGCAAAGGAATATTTCACTTTTTTTTCACTTTAAGCATTATTAAAATCACTGCTCCAGAAAAAACGGCCATTTTTAAAACTTTTTTTTCGCATTGATACATGTCCCCTGGGGCAGGACTCGGGTCCCCAACACCTTTTTAGGACAATAGCATGCAAATTAGCCTTTAAAATTAGCACTTTTGATTTTGAACGTTCGAGTCCCATAGACTTCAATGGGGTTCTAACGTGCAAATTTTCGGCCCGTTCGCAGGTTCTGGTGCGAACCGAATTGGGGGGTGTTTGGCTCATCCCTAATTGCCACACATGCCAGAGCTAAAGCAATAATGTTAGGGCAGTCATTTATTGTTAACTCTAAAAGCAGTATGTGTATGTATGAATGTGAGTTAGGGACCTTAGATTGTAAGCCCCTTGAGGGTAGGGACTGATGAGAATGAACAATATATATTAAATTTACATTTGCACTATATAAGTACCTGTAATAAATAAAATAAATAAATAAAATGAAGACCCCTAAAAGCTTTTAAAGCATCTCCTATAGAAAATTTTGTGTACCAAAGTTTCTCACCATTTCACGGGTGCACACAATTTTAAGATTTGTCTCAATTTACAAGTGCAACATCCTCTTTTATGTTTACAAAAATGCAGTGCCTTGAAAAAGTATTCACACCCCTTGAAATTTTCCACATTTTGTCATGTTACAACCAAAAACGTAAATATATTTTATTGGGATTTTATGTGATAGACCAACACAAAGTGGCACATAATTGTGAAGTGGAAGGAAAATGATAAATGGTTTTCAAGATCCCAACTTCTTAAGAGACCCTAATTTTAATGAAAATCCTGATGATCGGAGGTCACCTCCCAATCAGGAACACATACGTGACCCCAGGGTTGGTGTAGCTCCCCAAATTCTCCAAAATCAAAGGGAACCACAGGGGCTCCCAAGAGAGAGGCCGCAGCATCAGGACCAGAGGAGTGGCGATGAGTCTGATGCATCTGTTCAGTCCTGTCCTGAACACGACCGGGTCAGGCGAAATAGGACAAATCCCCAAAGTACCATGGGCCGGTGCATTGAACAGGTATAAACACAGACTAATGAAATGTGCGAGCAGATGGCACACCTGATTAACCACAAATCTGCTAACCCGTATTTATTATGGGCCACTCCTGTGACCAACCCAGGGTCACAGAATGCGTAAAACCCCACAGTCCTCCAGCAGGGGACAACCATGGATGCGATGACAGGAGACACACACCATACCCCTGACATGCCCCTAAATAGGGGGCTCAATAAAAGGGCCAGGGGATATCAATCTTGGGTTGTTAATTCTGCTCCTGTTTTTCAGTATCTTTCTATCCTCTCTAATGTAGCTGAGCCGCTGAGAGTTGTTGTGAATGACCAATCGGGCGGGATGCCTCCTACTCCTTGTGCTTCTGTCTCAAGTAAGCCCCGCAGGCCATCCCGCAGGAATCATAAGCACAAAGAATCTGTGACATGCGGGGAGATAAATGCCATCTGTAAATTATTGGAAAACCCACAGATTTCCAACCACGCTAATTTAATGTGTGAGTTGACTGAATCTGACGGAAGATATTTCACTACAGTAAAGGTACGTGAGGCCGGTGATCACCCCATTTCAGGTTTAATTGACATGGGGTCCCAAGCCAACATCCTGTCGCAAGAACAATTTAATGAAGTGGTAAATTCAATGCCCAACAAACTGAAACTTAGAAGCTTTGATTGCTCACTAATCGGGGTGGGTGGAGAGCCACTGCAAGTCATTGGTACTGCCTGGCTTAAACCTAAATTAGGTACCCTATTATTGCAAGTCTCCCACACCATCAAATGATAATTGCAATGGATCTCCTTAAGATGAGAGATTCATCACTGAATATGACTTTCATCCAATCATCCACAGTCCACGATTGCCTTTCCTTAGCCCATTGTAACCTTGTTTTTTTGTGTTTAGGTGTTAGAGATGGCTTTCTTTTAGCCTTTCTGTATGTAAATCCCATTTCCTTTAGGCGGTTTCTTACAGTTCGGTCACAGATATTGACTCCAGTTTCCTCCCATTTGTTCCTCATTTGTTTTGTTGTACATTTTCTGTTTTCAAGGCATATTGCTTTAAGTTTTCTGTCTTGACGCTTTGATGTCTTCCTTGGTCTACCAGTATGCTTGCCTTTAACCACCTTTCCATGTTGTTTGTATTTGGTCCATGTTTTAGACACAGCCGACTGTGAACAACCAACATCTTGTGCACCACTGCGTGGTGATTTACCCTCTTTACCTACATACTAACAAGCAGATTTAATCTGATGCAGGTGTTAGTGTTTGTAATGAAAATTTACAGGGTGATTCCATAGTTTTTTCCTCAGAATTGAGTGATTCCATAATTTATTCCCTGTGCTTGTTCTATAAATCTAACTGTTACTGGCCACCACAATTATTTTTCTTGATTTCTTTTAGTGTTTCTTAAAGCCAGAAAGTTGCCATTTGAAATGCCTTTAGTTTTTGGCCATGTCAGTTATCTGCTTTTTTTCTACAATAATAAACAACTGAAGGAACATCCTCAGGGACTGGTGATTCCATAATTTTTGCCAGGGGTTGTATTTATCCCTATCAGGAGGATAAATGGTCTTAATAGGTTAAACTATGCCAAAATTGATTTAAGACAAGAGCATAGCTCTGTGAGCCATGGGCTTGTTAACCACCTTTCCGAAATGGAAATGATCCATTTCTCCACTCCTCAGCGACATTGGATGTCAGATGCCATTGACGATTCTGAGGACCATAACTCATTTGCTAGATGCCTTTTAAATATCACTATAGGTATTAAGACAACCACCCATGTGTTCATAGTCCTGGATAATCCCCAATCCCAAATTTACATCAGCAACGACTTATTGCATCGTTTTGCCATCAAAATTGACCCGATAAATGACTGCATATGGAGTCGACTAAAGGGGGAGCCAGAGGGATACCAGGATATGACCTCAGCCGTGAAATTCCGGCAACAGATGACTTATGCTGTTGAGGTTCAGTTAGTTTGAGAAATTATCATCCCCAGGGGCATAAACAATTACCTACTCCCTATAATTGTAAAAAAGGGAAAAAAAACTGAAGGGGTTAGATGCATTAGTATGCCTGTCCCAGACAATACAGGAGGAGGGAATAAAATTACTCACACACCTCTGATCAACACACATCAGATTACAATATCCATCTACATCCACAACTTCTCAAATCGGGACCTTAACCTACCCAAGGGCACCCTTATCGGCCTTACAGTAAAGATGGGGTATTATACCTTTGGAGTCACCAAGAAAGTGATTGGAATCATACCAGATGAATATTTATCTGAGGAGAAATTAATTGAACAAACGTTCAATTCTTTACTCGAAGGGTATGTTCACCATAGGGTCCATTTATCCCTTTAATTCTAAGGATGGTACCTGTAGAATTGAAGACATGTCTCTTGTCTTTGATCAACCAATCAAAGAACAAGAGTACCCCAATGGATCTGACTGGGAGAAAAGTACACAACACATACCCAATAACCTGACCACCGGGCTTGAAGAGGCCTATGAGATAGGCCAACCTGAAAGATTTCCTGGATTCAAAGAGATAGTCAAAGAGATAATAGCCCTAGCCGATACATGCACCAATGATCTTAAAGCAATATAGACTTCCGCTAGCCTCCTATGAGTCTCTAGCCGAGATCATTGGGAAGTTATACAAATGGGGTACAATTAGGCCCATTCATAGCTCGTACAATCACCCCATCCTGGGTATTTTGAAACCCAATGGACAGTGATGTTTGTGCGCTGATCTCCGACAACTCAACAAGCGTGTCTACATGTCAGGATGGCCTGTACCCTACATAGACCAGTGCCTCGCCCAACCCCAAGTGTCCCAGGTATTCTTGGCCCTCGTTTGTGCCCAGGGGTACTGGACCATAAAAGTCAGTAAGGAGGATCAGTATAAACTAGTCTTAAATTTTGAGAATCAACAGTACTGCTGGGTGCATATTCCTTTCGGCTATATTAATTCTGGCCATGAATTTGCTGTGTTCACGCACAAGGCTATGCCAGATGCCTTAGAGCGAGGAACATTGACATACAGCAATGACATCCTCATCAAAAGTACTGATATGACCAAGCACCTTACAGAACTTGGACATATCCTGGGCCAGTTAAAGACGACCGGAGTGAAGTTGTCCATTCAGAAAGCACCCGGGGAAAAAATTCTTAGGTCATGAAGTTACCTCAGAAGGTTTAAATCCCCAGAAGAAAAAGGTTGAGGCAGTACTCAACTGTAAGGTCCCTACTAATCTTAAAGAATTAAGATAATTTCTAGGAATGGTTAACTATTCGCATAAATTTACTAACAATTATGCTGAGATTAGCAAACCGTTGCTTCATCTGCTGAAGAAAGACAGTGAGCAGTCATGGGGCAAGGAACACGCAAACGCTGTGAAGGAACTAAAGGGGCGACTCACCCAGGCCCCCTGCCTTGCGTATCCAGATGGAGTTAAACCCTTTTATCTTGAGACAGGGTACACGCAGGTGAGTATGAGTTCCATTCTTTACCAAAAGCAAAAGAAAGTCAGTAAGATTATCGCCTATGCCAGTAAAACATTGTCCCCAGCAGAGATGATGTTTTCTGACTACAAAAAAGCTTTATTGTCCACTGTCTGGGTATTACAGAATTTCTGCACTTATAGTCAAGGTGAAAGAATTATTGTTTAGATCGCACACCAGCCTTTACAGTATTTACAGAGTTAATGTATTGTAATAGTGTGAATCCCTGTCACTGTGAAAAGGGATGGAAAATGGACACAGAGTCTGTCTGTCGGCAGACTGCAGTGCTACAGAGCATAGCTTTGAAAGGGAGAAAACAGTTTTGGCAGCTTTCTCCAGGTTTTGCTATGTTCGGAGGGGGCTCTGTAGTTTGGAGATCCCACAGAGACTTGGGTGGGATGGGATCTCCAACCCTGTGTCCAGGTCTTATGGATAGCAATCAGGGTGTGTGCCCAGGTACACACAGCCCATATAATGAGGGGCTGGTGAGTGCAGAGAGTGGAGGAAGATGGAGTGTCTGAAAAGCTGTCTGCCCTGTGTGAGACTACATCCCTGGCAAGGGGGGACTTTGTGTCTGAAGGACTGGGAAGGTTGGGATTAGGGATGAGCTTCGAGTTCGAGTCGAACTCATGTTCAACTCGAACATTGGCTGTTCGCAAGTTCGCCGAACAGCGAACAATTTGGGGTGTTCGCGGCAAATTCGAATGCCGCAGAACACCTTTTAAAAGTCTATGGGAGAAATCAAAAGTGCTAATTTTAAAGGCTTATATGCAAGTTATTGTCATAAAAAGTGTTTGGGGACCCGGGTCCTGCCCCAGGGGACATGGATCAATGCAAAAAAAAGTTTTAAAAACGGCCGTTTTTTCAGGAGCAGTGATTTTAATAATGCTTAAAGTCAAACAATAAAAGTGTAATATCCCTTTAAATTTCGTACCTGGGGGGTGTCTATAGTATGCCTGTAAAGGGGCGCATGTTTCCCATGTTTAGAACAGTCTGACAGCAAAATGACATTTCAAAGGAAAAATTCCATTTAAAACTACCCGCGGCTATTGCATTGCCAACAATACACATAGAAGTTCATTGATAAAAACGGCATGGGAATTCAACACAGGGAAACCCCGTACCAAAATTTTTTTTAAAAATGACGTGGGAGTCCCCCTAAATTCCATACCAGGCCCTTCAGGTCTGGTATGGATATTAAGGGGAACCCCGGCCAAAATTAAAAAAAAAAAATGACATGGGGTTCCCCCTAAATTCCATACCAGACCCTTCAGGTTTGGTATGGATTTTAAGGGGAACCCTGCGCCAAAAAAAATGGCATGGGGTCCCCCCAAAAATCCATACCAGACCCTTATCTGAGCACGCAACCTGGCAGGCCGCAGGAAAAGAGGGGGGGGTGAGAGTGCGCCCCCCCTCCTGAACCGTACCAGGCCACATGCCCTCAACATTGGGAGGGTGCTTTGGGGTAGCCCCCCCAAAACACCTTGTCCCCATGTTGATGAGGACAAGGGCCTCATCCCCACAACCCTGGCCGGTGGTTGTGGGGGTCTGCGGGCGGGGGGCTTATCGGAATCTGGAAGCCCCCTTTAACAAGGGAACCCCCAGATCCCGGCCCCCCCTGTGTGAAATGGTAAGGGGGTACTTACCTCTACCATTTCACTAAAAAGCTGTCAAAAATGTTAAAAATGACAAGAGACAGTTTTTGACAATTCCTTTATTTAAATGCTTCTTCTTTCTTCTATCTTCCTTCATCTTCCTCTGGTTCTTCTGGCTCTTTGGACACTCCAAAATCCTAGGTGAAGAGAAGGAAGGGAATGATCAGGCTGATTCCCTAGCAAAAGAAGGGATCCTAACAGGTGAGTCGCTAGACATAGATCATCAGGTACAGTACAGTTAGAAGCTGTCGCTAGACAACAAGCTAGGATGACTGATAATTCAAATGTATTGCAATGGTATCATGAAGCCCCCGGTGAAGATTTAATCACAGCCCAAAAAGAAGACCCAATAATTGTCTTATTTTATAGTCATTTAGAACACCGGGGCCAAAATCCCCTTAGTCAAGAAAATTATACTGGCAAGGAAGACGTAAGTATATTAATGAAATAGAAATTCCAGTTTACGCTGCATCGGGAATTGTTGATCCGCACCGCAAAAGGGGGTATCCAACAATGGATAGTCCCACTAAAATTCATAGGTTTAATGCTACAGCGTGCCCATGATGTTCCTACATCCGGGCACCGCAGAAAAAAGATCACCTATGAGATCCTTCGGGATTACACCTACTGGCCTCATATGCTTCATGATGTGAAGGTGTACTGCCAAGGCTGCTTAATATATCCTCAATTTCAACCAGCTTCACCCACCCATAGGGCACCCCTTCAGAAAAGGGGGATCTGCATGCCTTAGTCAGGCCTTCAAATGAATTTCATTGGACCTGTAGCTAAATCTTCACGAAGGAATCAATATATGTTAACCGTGCCATGTTTATGTACCAAGTATGTTGAGTGTATTCCAGCACCAAATAACAGCTCCGACACATGTGCCGCACTATTGATCAATCATATCTTCTCACGCTTCGGCCTTTCCAAGAGAATAGAGTCTGATAGGGGTTCACATTTCACTAGTGAAGTAGTGACCAAACTGTGGAAAATATTGGGCGTAAAATGGAAATTGCACATCGCCTATCGGCCGCCTCTAGTGGGGGAGTAGAACGGTACAATCAGACAATTGTGAACATCCTCAAGAAATTTGTTAAGGGAACAGACAAGGACTGGGATGTAAAGCTTCCCTTAGTCTTGTGTGCCTTAAGGGCAGCCCCAAATACGGTCATGAATATGTCGCCTTTTGAACTTATGACCGGAAGGTGGATGGTCCTGCCCCAAGACCTCTTGTACCGCACTACTGACCATAACCTGGTCAATGCCGCCACAACCCACCAGTACATAGAGGACTTACGAAAATACTTACAAAATGCTTTCTCCTTTGCCCAGCGAAGTATTGAAATAGCCGCAACTAGCACTAAAACATACTATGATCTTAAGACCACCAAGAAGGAGTATGAAATTGGGGAAAGGTATATCCCTACAATTTTGCGAGGAACCAGGTCAAGGAACAGAAATTTCTGCCATCCTGGAGAGGTCCATTTAACATTGTTGACAGGATCTCCCCCGTGGCATACAAGTTACATATTCCGCGGAATGGTGAAATCAGTGAGAGATGGGTGCACATCAAACAAATACGCGCTTGCCATCCTAAGTCCCAATTACAGTTGTTGGAGGACTAACCCACATACCCCTCCTTGGTGATTAGCAACCTCTAAATTAAAGATGAATTTTTTTTTTTTTACCTCACCAGAATATATATATTTTTCTATACGTATATGATACTCAAACTGTCTATTTACTTGCAGCATGCGTGAGCACAACAAGGTCCCTGATGCCTTCCAAACCAGTGCTCGGAAGTGATAATGACCGGGCACTAGAAGGGAGGTCCATTCCAAGTCAGGCCGGTCACATCGCCCGTCCAGGACCTTCCTCAGGAATCCTCATCTCCAAAAATGCACCTGAAGTCATCAGAAATGACTCACAGAAAAGGCCCCCGGATACCTAGAAAGTTGCCATGGAGGCTACAAACAAACATCTGATCAACGTCATGTGATGAGGTGAATTCAATGCAAGTCTTCCTTACATACCTGGAAAGCAAAGGGGGATTTGTCATGGAGTGGATACATAACATTTTTTATAATTCATAAAATACTCAGTCAAGGAGATTCCAGACCAGAGGAGTGCCCACCCCCCCAGAGGAAATGTTGGTTAAATTACACTCACAGGTGGGAGGTGGGAATTAGTATGCAAACTCCTCATATAAATCCAGAAATGCAAGCTAAGCAGAGAGGGGTCCCACTGCTCAGGTAGGCGCAGACCAGGGGAGATGAAAGCCAGTATAGTATTGTCCTTCAAGAGGGAAGAGTCCCAGGTGCTGGCTGATGCAAGATGAGGCAGGCAAATCGAGGAAAGCTGGAAGCCGCACACCGGTATAATGATGAATGCTTTATTTGAAAAGCTGAATCATGAAGAAACACAAAACATAACAGCAGAAGCGTACAAAAACAGCTGACGCATTTCACACTCACGATGAGTGCTTATTCATAGCTATGAATAAGCACTCATGGTGAGTGTGAAACGCGTCAGCTGTTTTTGTACGCTTCTGCTGTTATGTTTTGTGTTTCATCATGATTCAGCTTTTCAAATAAAGCATTCATCATTATACCGGTGTGCGGCTTCCAGCTTTCCTCGATTTGCCAAACTCCTCATATACCAAGCAGGGACCTGAACAATGGTGTCTGCTTAACTCAACCCCAATGGACAATGGTGAAACTTGTGTTTCGAGATCAGGATATCAAGGCCTTTGATCAAGGAAGAACTATGGTAAACAGCCCCATTGTTTCAAAGTTTAAGACGTCTCTTCAGTAAGAACCTAGTGTTGACACAGCTTTTGCCCAAAACAGTGATGGAAGACACACAGTTAATCAAACACCGAATGAAGCCCAGTTTCAGCTTAAACAGAAACTACAAAATATATATATATTAAAGTACTATGTTGCTATATGTAATAAGAATAAGAATAAGAATCAATGTATACTGGAGGAATCCACATATTGGACAAGGGCTTGACACCAGTCTTATATGGTTGAAAGGTTGTGTTTTTGATCCCATAAATCTCTGTCAATCTCAATATATTTGGTTAGGTATAAATTTCTTATAGCCAACAAGGTACGCGAGATGGGGACAGCGAATGACATAAGGCAAGTAAGCACCATATTATATTAACATGAAACATAATAAAATACATTTCATAATAATACTAGACACCTTTATTCTGATTACACATTTACCATGATCACAGATGGGAGGGTGAGAATTAAGACAGTTACCTCCCAAAGTTGTAGGAATTGCCTGTTACCATTTATATTTTAACCTTATCAAGTACAGTGTGTCGGGTGGTTTAGTATTTAATAATTTTCCCATATTATTTGTCTATGCTGTGTGTTGAAGCCGTGTCTGGGTGAAATTAAAACGGAGTTCCACACAAAAATGAAACTTCCGCTTTTCGGAAAACCCTCCCCCCCTCCGGTGTCACATTTGGCACCTTTCAGTGGGGAGGGGGGTGCAGATACCTGTATAAGACAGGTATTTGCACCCACTTCCCGGCATAGACTCCCACGGGAGTCTACGCCACTTCCCGTCCCCCCCGCGCTGTCTCCTGGGAAACACACAGGTCCCAGGAGATAGCGGGGACCAGTTACGACACGCAGCGTGACTCGCACATGCGCAGTAGGGAACTGGGAAGTGAAGCCGCAACGCTTCACTTCCTGATTCCCTCACCTAGGATGGCGGCGGCAGCTGCTGAGAGTCGAGCGAGTGATCGGCGTCAGCTGCCGACATCGCTGGACCCTGGGACAGGTAAGTGTCCATTTATTAAAAGTCAGCAGCTGCAGTATTTGCAGCTGCTGGTTTTAATATTTTTTTTTAGGTGGACTCCCGCTTTAAGTATAAACCTTTCTTGCAACTAATTTGGCTATTGTGGTCCCAGTAAAATTGTCTATTGTCCACTCCAATTTGGTAGCCCCTGTTAAGTTAGGACTTCTTTCAAAATAATAACATCTGTCTGTTGACTCTCCAGGATAAATTTCCGTCTTTCTCCTGGCTGGAGAAAGTCAGAAAGTTGTCTTATGAGTAGGGATGAGCTCGATGTTCAAGTCGAACGTAAGTTTGACGCAAACATTGGGTGTTCACCCCATTCACCGAATAGTGACATATATGGTGCGTTTGTGGGAAATTCGAGCACCGCTGAACGCTGCATAATGCACTGGGAGATTACAATGCATTAGCGTCTGATGATTGGCCAAAGCATGCACCTGACCAGTATGCTTTGGCCAATAACAGCATGCTCTGAAGAGAGAACAATAATTGGAAGGGTGCCTTTGACCAATCATGATTCAGGCGGACCAAGTCCAAGCCCCACACTATATAAGGCTGCTTACAGAGCGGCCGTGTGTAGTGTTGTTGGCGTGGACAGAGATAGCTTGAACTAGATTAGGCAGGCAAGTTAGTTAGTTAGTTGCAGTGTATTGGATATATATATATACAGTCAGTCTAATATATATATATATATATATATATATATACAGGGCTTTTTTTCTCAGACAATAGGTGTAGGAACTCCCCTTTTCCGAGTCACCCCTTTTCCCAGTCCCTACCCACCTCCGAGCACCATCCCTTGGTTACACCCCCTACCCACCTCCCAGTACCAGCCCATTTTATACAACACAGAACCAAGTATCATTTTGTGGTGCTAAGTAATTTGTATGGAATTTGGTAATGATATCAAGAAAAGCAGTAAAATAGATCCCCTTCAGGCAGCAACAATAGATCCCCCTAACAACAATGTACCACCCACAACAAACCCCCCCCCCCAGCAACAATAGACTCCCAGCAGCATCAACAGATCTCCGCACAGCCAGCATTAATAGACTCTCTGGCAGCCATCAACAATAGATCCCTCCCCCAGCAGTAGATCTCCTTCAGCAACAACTGACCCCCCAGCAACATAAGACCCACCCCTAGCAACAATAGGTCCCCCATCAGCAACAATAGACCTCCTCAGCAACAATAGACCCCCCTGAAAAAATAGATCCCCTCCAGCTAGAATAGATCCCCCAGCAATGAGCATCAATACCCAGCAGCACACCCCAGCACCCCCTGCCATTAAATACAGTCAGTCCAGGAGGTGCCGGAACTGCGTTTCCCCGCGTTCCCACTGAAAAAAAAAAGAGCCCTGTATATATATATATATATATATATATATATATATATATATATATATACACAGTATATGTACTCTGCATTTAGCGTAGACTAGATATCTAGTGTATACTCTATATTCAGTCAGTGCATATATATATAATCAGTCTAGTATATACAGTGACTTGAAAAAGTATTCATATCCCTTTAAATTTTCCACATTTTGTCATGTTACAACCAAAAACGTAAATGTATTTTGTTGGGATTTTGTGTGATAGACCAACACAAAGTGGTACATAATTGTGAAGTGGAAGGAAAATGATAAATGGTTTTCAAATTGTTTTATAAATAAATATCTAAAAAGTGTTGTGTGCATTTGTATTCAGCCCCCTTTATTCTGATTCCCCTAACTCAAATCTGGTGGAACCAAGTTCCTTCAGATTTTACCTAATTAGTAAATAGAGTCCACCTGTGTGTAATTTAATCTTAGTATAAATACAGCTGTTCTGTGAGGCCCTCATAGGTTTGTTAGAGAACCCTAGTGAACAAACAGCATCATGGAGGCCAAGGAACACACACAGCAGGTCAGGGAAAACGTTGTGGAAAAGTTTAAAGCAGGGTTAGGTTAAAAAAGAAATATCTCAAGGTTTGAACATCTCATGGAGCACTGTTCAATCCACCATCCAAAAATGAAAAGAGAATAGCACAACTGAAAACCTACCAAGACATGGCCGTCCACCTAAACTGACAGGCCAGGCAAGGAGAGCATTCATCTGAGAAGCAGCCAAGAGGCCCATGGTAACTCTGGAGGAGCTACAGAGATCCACAGCTCAGGTTGAAGAATCTGTCCACAGGACAACTATTAGTCGTGCACTCCATAAATCTGGCCTTTATGTAAGAGTGGCAAGAAGAAAGCCATAAGAAGTCCCATTTGCAGTTTGCAAGAAGCCATGTGGGGGACACAGCAAACATGTGGAAGAAGGTGCTCTGGTTAGATGAGACCAAACTTGAACTTTTTGGCCTAAAAGCAAAACACTATGTATGGTGGAAAACTAATACTGCTCATCACCCTGAACACACCATCCCCACTGTGAAACATGGTGGTGGCAACATCGTGTTGTGGGGGTGCTTTTCTTCACAGGAATAGGGCAGCTGGTCAGAGTTGATGGGAAGTAGGATGGAGCCAAATGCATGGCAATCTTAGAAGAAAACCTCTTATGCCGCGTAGACACGAGCAGACTTTACGGTAGACTTTGCCCGGCGGACTTTTCGACGGACATTACGACGGACTTTCTGAATGAACGGATGTGCCTACACACAATCAACCAAAGTCTGTCGAATTCATACGTGATGACGTACGACCAGACTAAAATAAGGAAGTTCATAGCCAGTAGCCAATAGCTGCCCTAGCGTGGCTTTTTGTCCGTCGAACTCGCATACAGACGAGCGGACTTTTCGACCGGACTCAAGTCAGTCGGATAGATTTGAAACATGTTTCAAATCTAAGTCCGTCCAACTTTTGAGAAAACAAAGTCCGCTGGAGCCCACACACGATCGAATTGTCTGACGAAATTCCGTCCGCCAGGCAAAGTCTGCCGTAAAGTCCGCTCATGTGTACGCGGCATTAGAGTCTGCAAAAGACTTAAGACTCACCTTCCAGCAGGACAACCACCTTAAACAGCCAGAGCTACAATGGAATGGTTTAGATCAAAGCATATTCATGTGTTAGAAAGACCCATTCAAAGTCCAGACCTAAATCCAATTGAGAATCTGTGGCTTTGATTTGAAAATTGCTGTTCACAGATGTTCTCCATCCAATCTGACAGGGCTTAAGCTTTTTTGCAAAGAACAAGGGGCAAAAATGTCACTGTCTAGATGTGCAAAGCTGGTAGAGACATCCCCAAAAAGACTTGCAACTGTAATTCCATGGAAAGGTGGTTCTAAAAAGTATTGACTTTTTAGAGGTGCTGAATAAAAATGCACCACACACTTTTTAGATATTTATTTGTTAAACATTTTGAAAACCATTTATCATATTCCTTCGACTTTGCAATTATGTGCCACTTTGTGTTGGTCTATCACATAAAATCCCAATAAAATACATTTACGTTTTTGGTTGTAACAGGACAAAATGTGGAACATTTCAAGGGGTATAAATACTTTTTCAAGGCACTGTATATATATATATATATATATATATGTATTTCTTTTTTGATTCTATTACACAGTGGGGGGTCTTCTGCCCTGTCTTAAGGCTAACCCCCTCCAGACGGCTCCATGGTCTGAAAGGAAGGCATTGTTCTGTGTTTGACCATTTGTTTATGTACTTTAATTACCCCCTGGGGCTTCTCTGTGTCATTACACATATCAGTCCTCCTATTCAAGCTATCGGACCAATCTCTGCTGACCCTGTTTCAAGTCCTCATTTGCATGGACAAGAGGACCTGAGTGAAGACTAAAGTGTCTTTTACAACTGACCAATAGGAAAGTGGTTGTTGGGGGCGGGGTGTTCAAACTGCTGTGTATAAAAGTGTGTTGTGTGCATCAATAAAAGTGAGATTCCTGTTTGAACTTACATACAGCCTGCCTGGTGTTTGTTCCGAGCTATCACAACTGGATTAGAACGGCACATAGCAGTAGTTCGAATCCCGAAGCATCAGATGATTGAACCATCAGATGTTGCGATCTGCAATCTGATTCAATAGCCGCAGAGGAGTGTCGGGAGAGTGGAACCGAGCGAGCAGGGGCTCGTTACAATATATATATATATATATACACTCTGCATTCAGTGTAGCCTATATATACATTTGGAGGGGTACAGTTTCTAATACACATCAGGTGGTATACACAGTATATAATAAAGTGTGTACAGTTTCTAATACACTTCAGGTGGTGTACACAGTATATAATACAATGCAGCCGGTGTACCATTTCTAATACAGTGTAGGCGGTGTACACAGTATATAACACAGCATAGTGTGCTGTGAAAAGAAAAAAAACATCATGTCTGGAAGGCCACCAAGGAGAGGCAGACACTCACAGGCTGCTAAAAGAGGGCAAGCAGCAGCTGTGTCTACAGTCAACAGTGGTGGTCGTGGACATGGTGCATCCTCTGCAGGTGAAGCAGGCTTGAATGGAGGAGAAGATTTGGATGCCGCACACCGGATGTAGTCAAAAAACTTCACTTTATTGAAAAAATGGGATCATCAAAATAACAAGACTGTCATGCAGAAAGTACAGGTAGGCTGACGCGTTTCGCACTCAGGACTGAGTGCTTACTCATAGCACTCAGTCCTGAGTGCGAAACGCGTCAGCCGACCTGTACTTTCTGCATGACAGTCTTGTTATTTTGATGATCCCATTTTTTCAACAAAGTGAAGTTTTTTGACTACATCCGGTGTGCGGCATCCAAATCTTCTCCTCCATTCAAGCCTGCTTTGCCTAGCATTCAGCCAGCACCTGGAGCTCTTCTGCTCTGAAACTTCTACTTACACCTGGATCAGTGTCAGCCTGAGCGGTGGAAACACTTTCTTTGATCCTCTGCAGGTGGCCGTGGAGCATGCGTGTCATTTTTTTCTGCTGCTGGCTGTGTTATTGAGCCACAACATGCGGAAGAGTTGGTGGAGTGGATAACAAAGCCGTCCTCATCCTCCTCATCCTCTGTCACCCAGACTCATAGTAGTTTGCCTTCCAACACAGCTGCCAAAGCAGCCTACTCCACCGGCTCCTTGACCACAGTCACTCCTTCCGTAGCCCCACCATCATGCACAGAGGAGTCCCCAGAATTATTCAACCACAGTGTCGGTTACATGCTACTGGAGGATGCACAGCAATTTGAAGGCTCCGATGTTGGTTCCCATGTGGAGGAAGGGAGTAACGTGAGCCTATAGAGAGGGGTGACACAGAAGGACAAAAAACTGGCAGTCATGTTCCCCAAGCTGCAGCATACTGCCAAGTTATCTCCAGTGACGAGGAGGGAGGGGATGATGAGGTCACCGACTGTACTTGGCTGCCTGAGAGAAGAGAGGAGGAAAGTGAGGAGGAGGAGGAAGAGGCACAACTCCAATGAGGCAGGATGTCCTCCAGGGGTAAGTTTAAGGGCAGCCACCCTATTGCTTCACACTGCAGAGCTCTGCAGATGCAGGGCGCTGCTGACTCCCCGCTGACTTAAGTTCCTTGTTGTGGGCCTTTTTCGACACATGTGCGGCAGATCGCATCGTTGCTGTTTGCAACCTATGTCTGAAGCGGACCAAGCATGGCCAGAACAGCAGCCACTGGGGCACCACACGTTTGACCAGACATATGACGACCTGATATGCAGTCCATTGGCAGCAGCACCTGAAAGACCCACATCATAGAAAAGGGCAGGCTTCTCCTTGCTCCGTATCTGAGATCTCAAACCCTACTATACTTCCAGTCCTCTCAAAAACCTGCACTGAGAGGAATGAAGGTATAGCAATAGATGTCATATGTACTTTCAGCCAATCTGCTAGCAGTTCACCACCAGCTGATTTCAGCAGGCAAATTTCCTTACCCCAGATGCTGAACCGTAAAAAGAAATTTGGTCCCAGCTATTCACAGGGCTCAGCACCTAAATGCTAGGCCAAATTTCTAGCACTGCAACTGCTGCCTTTTCAGCTTGTAGACTCAGCCCCCTTTTGTGAATTTGTGGAATGTGCTGTACCACAGTGGCAGGTTCCAAACTCCATTTCTTTTCCTGTAAGGCCATTCCCGCTCTTTACAGCCATGTTGAAGGCAATGTTTTAGCCTCGTTGGACAGGGCTGTCAGCAGTAAGGTTCATATTACCGCTGACTCATGGTCCAGCAGGCATGGACAGGGACGTTTCCTTTCCTTCACAGCGCACTCCATAACTCTGCTGGCAGCTGGGAAGGATGCAGGACAGGGTTCAGTGTTAATCTAAACAATGGTGATCTTGCGAGCTACCATACACAAATTGTCAGTTCTAATATATTCAGCTGCTAGCACTGATCACGTCCCATAAGGCCGTGCATTCAGCAAAAAAATATAATAAAAAAAATGCTGCACTAAAAAGTGCCTGTGCGTTTAATACACATGTATACACATGCTATACTATGTCTGTAGTAAACCACATAAAATATAATGACACCACTAACTTAAATTGGTGTAACTCTGTGCTCAATTATATTGCAGCATGTGAACTACTAATTGTTTAGTATCTCTGCTTATTCTTATATCCACACTCTACTACTGCCTAAAAAAAAAAAATCACATGCATATAGTGCTAATGAGTGCCACCACTATTTTTTAATTAAAGTGACTCAGTGCAACGAAATAAAATTTATACATTAATACTCAAATATCAACATCTGTCATAAAATAAATCCAATATATATGTGCTCAAAATATTCACTAGTGCTATGTGCAAAGTGCTATTGTGCCTAATTCACAAGCTGACATGCATTGTATATACAGTCCATTCACAGTTCAAAACATCCAAAGCAACTGGTGATGGCAAAATGTGTCCTTGTGTCCACTCTGGTGCTCCCGCTTCAGTATATGCACTCACCTTAGAGCGTGTGACGCTGCAATTAAGCCTGGTCAAAACATGCATATGAACCACCTCTGGTAATGTGTTCCACATGTATATGATGAAAAAAAACTCGATAGTGTGATATTGTTTAAACAATTTATTGTATAAATAAAATTAAGCCCCTACTGTAGGGTACTCACATTTCGTGGGTGCTACAGTGCACCACTCTTTACTAGCTCAGGGATACTGCTGAAGTAATGTGCCCTTTCCTTTAACTGAGAATAATCCACTGCCTCCTGCATCGTCCTGTCCCCTCCCCTGCGCGTGTCGATACCGAGATTAATTTGTATCTTCCTCAAGGTTCAGTGTTGTTGGAGCTTGTTCTGCCACCACGCCTCGAAAAAGCTAGTGGTGACTTTGACAAAACATCCGTATGCTCCCCTGCCACGCAAGCTTTAGCCATGAATGGTTGTATGCAACAGTGGCACCAACCTTCTCTCCGCCTTCCGACAGGGACGCTTGACCCATGTTCCATGTTTGGCACACATCCTGAATTTGGTGGTGCAGCGTTTCTTGACCAGGATGAATCATCTTCAGGGGGGTTCCAGCAACCATCGCCAGCGTCTGCATTATATGGTGCAGGAATAGCTAGGGGCAGAAGCAGACTTGGAGACCTTTCCAACAGAGCATCCACTGGGTTACTGGGTCTTGAGGATGGACCACTGGCCAGAACTTGCTCAATATGCAATTGAGCTACTGGCCTGTCCTGCATCCAGCGTGCTTTCTGAAACACATTCAGTGCTGCTGGAGGGTTTGTAATAGATCAAAGAGTGCGCCTGTCCACAGACTCTGTTGATAGGCTCACATTTATAAAAATGAATCAGTCCTGGATCAGCAGCTATCCAGCACCTGATGCTGATGTAACTGATTGAATTTGCTATGGATCTGGGATCCCTTGAAGACTGCCTATGCTGCCTATCCTAGTCCTCCTCAATCATGATGATACAAGCATCCAACAATATTTTTGGTTTAGGGCACCACCACCACCCAAGGCCCAATGTTTCTGCCCCTGTTTAACAGGGGCATGTAATTAAAATTTTTTAAATTATATTTAACAGCAGGGCCCGTTCTTGTGCCCAACAAGAGTAACTGTGAGGGGTTACAATGTTCTGGCACCACCAACACCTAAGGCCCAATGTTCCTGCCCCTGTTTAACAGGGGCATGTAATTACAATTTTTTAAATTATATTTAACAGCAGGCCCTGTTTCTGCACCCAACAAGAGTTACCGTGTTCTGGCACCACTGACACCTAAGGCCCAATTTTTCTGCAGAGTATATAGTGCAGTCCATATAGTATATAAAATATAAACAACAAATATTCTGCGCAGATAAAAAATTAATAAATTTAAATACACATAGAATTGCTAGCTGACATTCAAGGATAATCCAGCACAATAAATTAATAGTCCATATAAAATTATCCAGTGATGAAAACTCCAGTGTGAGAGCAAACAAAGAGAGCCTCCTTATGTGCAATGATGGATGACAGACAAGACGATAAAGCGGTGATTACAGTCCATCCACCACAGATATTCAAGCCTCTCATCTCACAGACTCAACCTATAAAAGGTCACACCAATCACATACGATCCAGCCGATGATCTCTCCAGATAAAAAGAGGAATCATACTTACAAATATAGCACTCCAGCCGAGTGCAGGCAAACGAGCATTGTACAATTACTGGTCTCTAACAAGGAAGATGGCTGCGGGTGATGTCAGACATGACTCCTTCCCCCGTATAGTATATATACTGCAGTTCAGAGTATATAGTGCAGTCAGTGTAGTATATATAATACAGTGCAGGGTATATAGTGCAGTGTACAATATATAATATAGTGTATTGAAGTGGTTAAGGGGAGCCCTATGACAGAATAAGAAAAAACGGCATGGGTTCCACCTCCCCCCCATCCATACCAGGCCCTTTAGGACTGGTATAGATTTTAAGGGGAACTCCACGCTAATATTTAAAAAACAATAGGCATGGGGGTCCCCCCAAAATCCATACCAGACCCTTATCCGAGCATGCAACCTGGCAGGCTGCAGGAAAAAGGGGGTGGGACGAGAGAGCGCCCCATCCTCATGAACTGTACCAGGCCACATGCCCTCAACATGAGGAGGGTGCTTTGGAGTCCCCCCCAAAGCACCTTGTCCCCATGTTGATGGGGACAAGGGCCTCATGCCCACAACCCTTGCCCAGTGGTTGTGGGTGTCTGAGGGCGGGGTTCTTATTGGAATCTGGAAGCCCCCTTTAACAAGGGGGCCCCAGATCCCCCCCTCATGTGAATGGGTATGGGGTACATGGTATGGATTTTGGGGGGATCCCCCACACCATTTTTTTTACATTTTGGTGTGGAGTTCCCCTTAATAACCATACCAGACCGAAGGCCTGGTAATGGACTGGGGGGGAACCCACGCCATTTTTTTCAATGATATTTTATGTATGTTAAAACCACTGCTCCTGAAAAAATTTCAGCTTTAAAAAAATGTTTTCACATTGATACATGTCCCTTGTGCCAGTACCTGGGTCCCCAAACACTTTTTATGGCTTTAAAATGAGCACTTTTGATTTCTCAAATTCGTGTCCCATAGACTTTACCGGTGTTTGCATGTTTGCACAAATTTTTGGTCTGTTCGTATGTTCTGATGCGAACCGAACCGTGTGGTGTTCAGCTCATCCTTATGAGCAACAAGAGATATTATTTTTCATAGTTTAAGACACATTTAAACACCCCTTTTATAATTGTTTGGGGCTGTCCCGGGGTTATTTTTAAATTTTAAGTGAAATTATTTTATTATTGTTTTGATGTATTTGATTATATGTATGAAGTATTAGTCACCAGAAATTCCAGTTTTGTATAAAGTTGTATAATTATACTTGTATATTAATAAATTCTATTTACTTATTAATTTAATTGGGGGATATTTATACATTGGTAAGAATTCCCCATAGATTAACAAACTCAGGAAATCATTGGGGTGTACTACTAACTGTCTGAACAAAATTCATATTTTATTAAGTTATTTATAAATTGCTATAACTGGCTGGAGGCACTCTAAATTCACTGTACTTATATTCAGACACTACTGAGCTGGACATTTTATTGATAGGCAACTCCTATCCTCATATTGATTAGTGGTTCCAAATGAATAATAACTACTGCAGTAGGGAACAGACACAAAAGATACACGCAGCATCTTTTCAAATAATTGTTCTGCTTTATTATGACGCATTGAAGGTTTTTATACACATGATTACGTAGGTATCACCAGTGCTGTTTCTTGGCCTAGGCCGACAAGGCCCAGGCCTAGGGCGGCACTTTGCGGGGGTGGCAGAAAGCCGCCACCCCCCACATCAAAACAACCCCCCCCAGACCCGTCTTTCCGAGTCCCGGCTCCCGCGGCCGCCTCCTGCACCAATACAGCAGCCAGCTTGCTATAGCCGGGCACTTGTGGGCAGTATGACGTGCTTCACCGAGGGGGGGGTGGGGGGGACGCAATCTGACTGGCAGAGGCGGAGCCTTATGCTCCGCCTACCCTCCTCCGTGCAGCTTTCTACACAGCATGGTCTCCCCGGTCCTGGGCGGGGTCTATCGAGGAGGAGGCGGCGAATATCATTATCAACTCCCTAATTAGCCATGGGAGGGCCGGGATGGAGGAGGTCCCCAGCGCTCGGTGGCTTGTGAATTCAGCAAAGCTAAAATACATCTTTGGAGAAGATCCAGAGACAGCTGTTCCAACTGCAGGCAGTACGAGGCTCTCAGGACACCCCCTCTGATTGGGTAAATGGACATCCATCCTCCCCCGTACATAGAATGCTCTCCAAGTAGTCAGGGTTCCCCCATACACTACCCCCCCACACATATATATATCTGAAGCTCTCAAATACACTCCCCCCTCCATGCAGTCATACATTACCTCCCTCCCCCCTCCATGCAGTCATACATTACCTCCCTCCCCCTCCATACAGTCATACATTACCTCCCTCCCCCTCCATGCAGTCATACATTACCTCCCTCCCCCCTCCATGCAGTCATACATTACCTCCCTCCCCCCTCCATGCAGTCATACATTACCTCCCTCCCCCCTCCATGCAGTCATACATTACCTCCCTCCCCCCTCCATGCAGTCATACATTACCTCCCTCCCCCTCCATGCAGTCATACATTACCTCCCTCCCCTCTCCGTGCAGTCATACATTACCTCCCTCCCCCCTCCGTGCAGTCATACATTACCTCCCTCCCCCCTCCATGCAGTCATGCATTACCTCCCTCCCCCTCCATGCAGTCATACATTACCTCCCTCCCCCTTCATGCAGTCATACATTACCCCCCTTCATGCAGTCATACATTACCTCCCTCCCCCCTCCATGCAGTCATACATTACCTCCTCCCCCCTCCATGCAGTCATACATTACCTCCTCCTCCCTCCATGCAGTCATACATTACCTCCCTCCCCCCTCCATGCAGTCATACATTATCTCCCTCCCCCCTCCATGCAGTCATACATTACCTCCTCCCCCCCTCCATGCAGTCATACATTACCTCCCTCCCTCCTCCATGCAGTCATACATTACCTCCCTCCCCCCTCCATGCAGTCATACATTACCTCCCTCCCCCCTCCATGCAGTCATACATTACCTCCCCCCTCCATGCAGTCATACATTACCTCCTCCCCCCTCCATGCAGTCATACATTACCTCCTCCCCCTCCATGCAGTCATACATTACCTCCCCCCTCCATGCAGTCATACATTACCTCCCCCCCTCCATGCAGTCATACATTATCTCCTCCCCCCTCCATGCAGTCATACATTACCTCCCCCCTCCATGCAGTCATACATTACCTCCTCCCCCCTCCATGCAGTCATACATTATCTCTCCATTACCTGTCAAAAACAGGTACCCGTTCCTCCCTCCCCCTGAAAGGTGCCAAATGAGCCTAAAGAGGAAGGGGTGTGGTTTATAGATGATAGGGTGGGTCTTAAACAGGAAGGGGTGGGTCGTATTTAAATTAGGGGGTGCATGAGTTTAGTCAGGCCTAGGGCAGCACAAGACCTAAATACACCACTGGGTATCACATTAATATTACAGTTGTACTTTTATGGTAACAAGGGTCGTTACATAGGCAGGCTAATTCTAATCAGGACTCGAAAGAATGAAAACATGTACTGAAAACATTATTATTGACGTGTGCACAGTGAGGGCAGTGTGCAATACATACAAAATAGAATACAATTATATACAGAACTTACAAATTTCCTTTACAGTCTCTTCTCTTTTGATCAATATTTTGATCACTAATCATACCTGCTATCACCTTTTATTTATAATTTACCATTCGCCAAAACACAAAATTGTATATAATTAAAATTCCCCATATTTATTATCATTAAAATTCTATACCACACTCACAAAATGTTGTGGGGATGCTTTTCTTCAGCAGGGACAGGGAAGCTGGTCAAAATTGATGGGAAGATGGATGGAGCCAAATACAGGGCAATCTGATGCCATATACACACAGGCGGATTTTCCGTTGGAAAAAACTTGGATGTTTATTCCGATGGAATTCCGCTCAAGCTTGCCTTGCATACACACGGTCACTCAAAGGTTCTCTAAACTTTCAACTGCCAAGAACACGATGACGTACAACACTATGACGAGCCGAGAAAATGAAGTTCAATGCTTCTGAGCATGCGTCAAATTGTTTCCGAGCCAGCAAAAGTCTACTGGAGCATACACACAGTCGCATTTTCTGACCAAAAGCTCTCATCGGTCTTTTGCTGGCCGAATTTCCGATAGTGTGTATGTGGCATTAGAAGAAAACCTGTTAAAGTCTGCAAAAGACATGCAGCAAGAGCTACAATGGGATGGTTTGGATCAAAGCATATTTATGTGTTAGAATAGCTCAGTCAAAGTTCAGACCTAAATCCAATAGGGAGTCTGTGGCAAGACCTGAAAATTGCTGTTCACAGACGCTCTCCATCCAATCTGACAGAGCTTGAGCGATTTTGCAAAGAAGAATGGGCAAAAATATTATGTTTGAAAACCATTTATAAATTTCCTTCCACTTCACAATTATGTGCCACTTTGTGTTGGTCTATCACATAAAATCCCAATAAAATACATTTATGTTTTTGGTTGTAACATGACTAAATTCCAAGGGGTGTTAATACTTTTTCAAAGCACTGTATATTACAATTGTGCGCACAAATTTTTTTTGTGTGAACTAACTTTTTTTTTTTTTTAAGTGATACATGTTTGTTACTGAAAATTTGTATTTGATGAGCCAATGCACTAATATTGAATACATGAAGAAAAAACATCTAACCATTTTTTTATCCAGGGCCCCTTTTTTTGAGCCGCAGCTCAACCCCGCCCCCTCTATCTCCTCATTGGCTCACTGACTTTGACAGCAGGAGCGAATGGAGCCCACTGCTGTGTCTCAGCCAATCAGGAGAGAGAGTCCGGGACAGTCTCAAGTGCAACATCGATGGATTAAGATGGGGCTCAGGTAAGTATTAGGGGTGCTGCTGCACACAGAAGGTTTTTTATCCTAATGCATAGAATGCATTAAAATAAAATAAAAACTTCTGCCTTTAGAACCACTTTAACTTTGAAATTGGATCAATTAGGCTTTAAATCTTAAATGTTACATTGAGTTGAGTTTTAATATGTTTGTTGCTTGCATAAATTATATTTAAAACTGTTAAGTGAATTCAAAATAGCCCTGAGAACAGATTTTTTGGTGGTAGTTCCCTTTAAAAATGACCTGCATCTAATTATGACACACATTTGCACCAGTGTAGTTATCATTAACAACACACGTGGCAAAATCAGGTATTCCCAACTTCTGACAATTTAAGAAATTGTTGCTATGGCAGTGATAAAATCTTAAAGAATTGGTACCAATTCTCTATTTTAACACTGCAATTAAGACCAGCTTTGAGCTGGCATACAGAGGTATGCCAGTACTTAGGGCAGGCCGTGCCTACCCTGGAAAGATGTTATAGACGTGACAACTTCCTGTATATAGCTGTATCCCTAGGCCCATTGAGCTGTAGGCTGAAAGATTGCCAGCTGAAAACTAAATTTAAATAGGGATACAAATAACATCCTTACTCAAATATACTGAAGCAGTGCCCATATTTAGCTAATGACTTGTCACTGGGTAGCTGAATCATGATGGGGAACTGAGAGACTAGTTCCCCATTAGGTCCATTTAATTTTCAATTAACATCATACAGCAGTGGTCAGATTCAAAATCTGCTGTTGGACTGAAAAGCAGCTATAGATCCACCTACTGCAATGCGTTTGGGCTGTGCAAGCACCAACACTTTCAGTGCTGGACTCCGACAGAATTCTAAAGAGTGTCTGTGATACTCTTTATGAATTCCCACATATATGTCTACATGGTTAAAAATGCTACAATTATTTTTATAGTAGAGTGAACAGCATTGTCATCCTAATGAAAAAAGTTCAACAGATCTACTGGCTGAATCAACAGGTAAAATTATGTGGCAGGGAAACTCACAAATGCTGTGTTATCCCTATTGACAAGCATGCATGGTTTCTGTAATTTTTTATTTGACTATAATTCTACTTTGGATTCATACCGTTCCATGTGTATGTAGTATGCATGGTAACAAACTTCTGTAGGTTTGAATGGGCCCATGTCATTTCTATCTCCCTTTCACACTAAACTGCAGTGCATAGTTGTGAACGTGAGTTTTGCTGCATGAAAGTGGACAGGTGTGAATAGTGTATAAACAAAATGTTTTTATTTTTATTAATGGTAGAGTTAAAAAAAATTCTAATTGTAGCCACAGAGAGTATATTACTAATATGATACAGGAAATATTAATGAAGGGCTATTACGTGCATGAGCTGATCTTAAGTATTCAGTGCTTGCCATAAACGTAGATATAAACAGCTTTGATTTCCTCCTAAATGTCATGACAATGCTTATCAGCCCAAACCATTAATGTGCTCTTAATCTTCATTAGTGTTGATCTGGTGCACTCCACACCAGTGTTTTGCATTAAGGAATGAAACCACCTAACAAAGATTTAATATTACATTGGAATGCTAGTACAGGGGGGATAGCACAGAGCCATAAAAGGCATTATTATTTTCAAAATATAAATTCCAGCTCATTCACTGTTGTTTTGAACATTGCATATGTACCCAGACATTTCATATATTTTATCTACATTTTAGGTATGTGAAGTCAGAAATAGAAAAAAAAATCACAACTGCCCACTATTTGTAATGTGCTCTTATCTGGCTTGTGATTAGATGGCTTTTTGCAGGGACATATTTACAGATCATGGGGCTCATAGAAAATTTTTAATGGGATTCCCTGCAAACCCCCCTATTGTCATTGAAGGACAGGTAGCAGGAGAGCTGACAGCATAGTCGGTAATTTATTAGGGGGCAGTGCTGTTGACAAAAATTGTCAGGGAACAGGGGGCATGGACAAGTGAATGAACTTTTAACATTAATTTTCCAGCTAACCACTCTGTCCTCACTACCACAACCAGGGTGGGATTTCCCATTAGGCACTGTAGGCATGTGGCTACAGGCATCCTTCTTAGAGGTGCGTCCATGTACATGTTCTGTACATGCAGGGCAAGCTCCAGCATTAGACAGCTGCCTTATGTAAAATGGTGCCCTTTGTACACAAAACTCCGTGCACTAGCCCTGAAGACAAGTGGAGGAGATCAAGAAGAGTGGAGAGTCCACCTGGGGGGAGAAAGTGCAGCCAGGTGAGGGGGTAGAAGAGGTGACCAGAAACAGCTGACTATTCAGAGCGGGGAGAGCTCACACTGTTATGGAATGATCAGTGGAGTGGGGGAACTCCAGTACACACATGTCTCTCTCTGCTGATCTCTCTGGCCCTGACACGTCTGTCGACAACTGCTGCCTGCTTTGTCCACCCAGATGTCACTTGACCACTCCTCTCCCACCAGGTGATTGGTAATCACTTCCCCCCTGCTTTGTCCACCCAGATGTCACTTGACCACTCCTCTCCCACCAGGTGATTGGTAATCACTTCTCCTCAGCCCCCGCTCTAGCCACCACCCCACCTCCCCCTCAGTCTACTTTCAGTCCCCTGGGAGAGAGGATTTGGCAGGAGGATTTGTATTGGGAAGGGGGATGGGGGGATTTTTGCTGGAAGAGGGAATTAGGGCTGGATTTGTACGGGGGGGGGGATTTGGGGGGAGAGAATTTATGCTTAGAGGGGGGATTTGGGGGGGAGAATTTACACTAGGAGTAGGGATTTGGGGGGAGGATTTACACTAGGAGTGGGGATTTTGGGGGAGGGTTTACACTAGTAGTGGGGATTTGGGGGGAGGGTTTACATTAGGGGTGGGGATTTAGGGGGAGGGTTTATGTTGGGATTGGGAATTTGGGGGGAGGATTTAGGCTAGGATGGAGTATTTGGGGGAGAGAATTTGTGCTGGGAGTGGGGATTTTTGGGAGAGGATTTGTGCTAGGAGGGGGGATTTGGGGGGAGGTTTTGTTCTAGGAGAGGGGGGATTTTGGGGGATAATTTACGCTAGGAGTGGGGATTTGGGGGGAAGATTTAAGCTAAGAGTGGGGATTTGGGGGAATATTTAAGCTAGGAGCGGGGATTTGGGGGGAGGATTTGTACTAGGAAGGAGGATTTGGGGGGAGAGGATTTTTGCTGGAAGGGGGGATTTGGGGGGGAGGATATCTACTAGGAGGGGGGATTTTGGGAAAAGAATTTGTGCTGGGAGGGGGGATTTGGGGGGGAGGATATCTACTAGGAGGGGGGATTTTGGGAAAAGAATTTGTGCGGGGAGGGGGGATTTGGGGGGGAGGATTTATGCTGGGAGTGGGGATTTAGGGGAGGATTTACGCTAGGAGTGGGGATTTGGGGAAGGATTTAGGTTGGAGGGATATTTGGGGGAGAGGATTTGTGATAACAGGGGGGATTTGAGGGGAGAGTTCATGCTAGGAGTGAAGATTTGGGGGGGGGAGGGTTTAAACAAGGAGTGGATATTTGGGGGAGAGGATTTGTGATAGGAGTGAGGAAATGTGGGAGAGGATGTGTGCCAGGAGAGGGGATTTGTGGAGAGAATTTCTGCTAGGAGGGGGGATTTGGAAGGAAAGAGGATGTGTGCTAGGAGGGGTGATTTGTGAAGATTGAGGGGGGGATTGGAGCTGGAAGGTGGGATTGGGGGCAAAGATATGTCCTGGGAGGGGGATTTGGACTGTGAGGATGGGGAATTTTTGTTTGGGGAGAATTTTAATGTGCATGGAATTTATGGTTAGGGGGTAAGCATGTTGATTAGTGCTTTTTTTTGTTGTTGGGGGGGTCGATGCTTTAGAATTCTCTGCCTATAGGCTCCTGAGATGTAAATCCAGCCTGACCACAACAGCAAGCAAATGATGAAAGAGCTGCTATAGTAGTCAGTATAAAGAAAAGGTTTGTAGTAGCAATAATAATGGCTATTGCAATATTTTATGTTATGATATCATTATCAGTTCTCCTGTGCAGAATTTGTAATGCAGGGAATTGATTCCCACTAGTGGCAGATTGACTAACCAGGGTTGGTAAAAGCAGTTATGGCGATAGAATACTCTGTTGGTCCCACATAAGCAGTAGTACAAGAGAGGCAAGATACCTGGTAACACACAAGGGAGATAATTGAGTATAACTGCACATCCTGCAAAGGTTTTAAATCCTAAGAAGCCTCCTGTTTTCACTAACTTCACATTGTTTGATTGTTTGATGAATCGAACCCGGGTAGAAAACAATTCCATGCAGTGTTGTAGCTGGTATGCTCTGGGAACAGGAACCACAATGGAAAAGAGATTCTGTAAGCTCTTCAGGGGCAGGTCAAGAGATGTTCAACGCCACACCATCTTTTGTTAGGAAAGATCACGAGTGACAACTGCACCCTTCAGTAGGGAAAATTCACACACTTGCCTTGCCTGGCACGTCTTCAATAGTGAGGAGCGGAACATACCTGGCTTCAGTTCAAGGCAGGTTCAGAGAATTAAAGTTCCGGTAGTCCAATGTTAAAAAACACCAATGGGCATTTTCTAGGCTTATAGGCAATCAATTGTCAAACAAATGACATGGGGGTGGGTACTGATCTGGGGAATGTACCAAAGCAAAAGAAGAAAGAAAAAAAAGTAAACCATTCTATTTGATGGGGAGTGTCGTTTTTAACAATGCTTTGAGGGCAACAATATTTACTAATAAAAAAAATGCTATTTAAATTGCCATCAAATGATAGCTTTGACAGCTTTACTCCTGTTCATAAACAAATGGCTGTGATTCCCTTTATCTATACTATGTGAGGGTTCGGACCACACGCAAAAAAACGACATGGCATTCTCTCCTAAAATACACACTGGAACCGTATCCATGATGAGGATCTGGAATGGATTTCAAGGATGACCCAAATAAAAAATAAAAAAAACACTGTAGGGCACACCCCCACCCAATTCCATTCCAGACCCTTCAGAATACAATTTGAATTTTAAGGGGGAAGCCCATGCAGAAAACAAGACAAAAATTGGGGTCACCCGCAAAAGATCCAAGCCCTTATTCAAGTATGTGATGTAGAAGGTCAGGAAGGTGTGAAGACAAGTGTGCACACCCAAGCCATACTAAGTCACATGCCCTCAACATGGGGCAATAGCATGTCATGTTAATGAGGACAAGAGTCTCTGCATGTGGAGGTGTATCTGAATGTGGAAGCCTTCTTTAACCACTTGCTTAATGGGCACTTAAACCCCCCTCCTGCCCAGACCAATTTTCAGCTTTCAGCGCTCTCACACTTTGAATGACAATTACTCAGTCATGTAATACTGTACCCAAATGAATTTTTTGCCCTTTTTTTCATACAAATAGAGATTTCTTTTGGTGGTATTTGATCACCTCTGGGTTTTTTATTTTTTGCGCTATAAATGAAAAAAGACCGAAAAATTTGAAAAAAAATGCATTTTTCTTAGTTTCTGTGATGAAATTTTGCAAATTATTAATTTTTCTTCATAAATTTTGGCCACAATTTATACTGCTACATATCTTAAAAATGGTAAAAATAACCCAAATTAGTGGATATTATTTGGTCTGTGTGAAAGTTAGAGAGTCTACAAGCTTTGGTGCAAATCAAACAAAATTAAACACACCTGATGCACTGGTGGCCTATCTCATTTCTTGCGACCCAAACAAGTCAGGAAAGTACAAATACCCCCCAAATTACCCCTTTTTTAAAAGTAGACAATCCAAGGTATTCAGTAAGATGCATGGTGAGGTTTTTGATGTTGTCATTTTTTCCCACAATTCTTTGCAAAATGAAGATTTTTCTATTTTTTTTCCCCACAAAATTGTCATTGTAATAGTTTATTTCTCTCACATGGCATGTATATACCACAAATAACACCTCAAAATACATTCTGCTACTCCTCTTGAGTATTATGATACCACATGTGTGGGACTTTTTCACTGCCTGGCCACATACAGAGGCCCAACATGCAGGGAGCACCATCAGGTGTTCTAGGAGCATAAATTACACATCTAACTTGTTGACTACCTCTTACACTTTTGAAGGCCCTGGAGCACCAGGACAATGACACGTGACACTGATGTGGCACTGATGGCAGATGGCACTGATACGTGGCACTGATGACACTGATGTTGCACTGATGAAAGATGGCACTAATACGTGGCACTGATGACAGATGCCACTAATACGTGGCACTGACAGATGGCACTAATACGTGGCACTGATGACACATGACACTGATGACAGATGGCACTTATATGTGGCACTGATGACAGATGGCACTAATACGTGGAACTGATGACAGATGGCACTAATACGTGGCACTGATGACACGTGACACTGATGACAGATGCCACTGATACATGGCACTGATGACACGTGACACTGAAAACAGATGGCACGTGACACTGACAGGTGGCACTGATGACAGATGGCACTAATATGTGGCACTGATGACAGATGACAGTGGGGACAGATGGCAGTGGGGACAGATGGCAGATGACAGTGGGGACGGATGGCACTGATGACAGATGACAGAGGGGACGGATGGCACTGATGACAGATGACAGAGGGAACGGATGGCAGTGGGGACAGATGGCAGATGACAGTGGGGATGGATGACACTGATGACAGATGACAGTGGGGACGGATGGCAGTGGGGATGGATGGCACTGATGACAGATGACAGTGGGGACGGATGGCAGTGGGGACAGGTGACAGTGGGGACGGATGGCAATGACGTGACTTTTTTTTTGTTTTTTTTGTTTTTTTTACACTCACTGCTGCAGCGGTTCGCTCTCCCTCCTCAAACGGTGTCTCTGTGTGAGGAGGGAGAGCCGGCGATGAGAGATGATCTCATATGTTTACATATGAGTTCATCTCTCATTGGCACCGCCGATCACACTGTAAACGGCCGCCGTGATTGGCCGTTTACGGCGATCTGTGACTGGCTGTGCCCAAGGGACACAGCCAGCACAGAACTTCCCCGATGCGCACCCGTGGGAGCGCGCATCACGGAAGTAAACAGCAAGATGTCCAGGGATGGCCTCCCGGCAGTTAGCGTCCGCGCTGCAGCCGTCTTTCGGCTATAGTGCGGGCACAAAGTGGCTAAGAACTTCTAAGCATTCATACAAAAAGTAAATAAGCACACACAGTGTTGAGGTGCCATCAATCACATCACTCAGCAATGTAGATCAACCTCAGTCATAACTAACAATGGCCAAAAGAAAAAAAAAACTTTCTGATACACTTCATTGACTGGTATTAAATGATGGGCCCTGCTGGTAATAATAAACAAAGGAGCAGGGTCTCCAAGGGGACATCACTGATCAAATATGGCCACTAACCAAAAATGGGCCATACATTTTTTTATATGGCTGGGTGAAATTGTTGTTTGCTAAAGACCTGCCATTTTCTTAGCAACCATTGAACAGCATGGAAAGCTTTGATGAACAGTAATCATATTTCTTCTGCTACTATCCAATTCCAGTTCCCCTGTAGTAATTAAAAGTTGAAGTATTTAACCCCTTGATTACCTGAGATGTTAACCCCTTCCCAGCCAGTGTCAGTACAGTGATAGTGTATAGTATTATCACTAATCATTGTATTAGTGTCACTGGTGAGGTCAGTGGCAGTGAGCCAGTTCCCCCCCAGTTTAGGTCAGTGTCAGATTGCCCACTGCACTATCACAGGCCCACTATAATTCGCTGATCACAGCCATTAGTAGTATAAAAAATAAAATTCAGTATATATACCATATTGTAGACACTATAGCTTTCATGCAAAGCAATCATTATACAATTATTGGGATTTTTTTTTTACCAAAGACATGTAGCAGAATACATTTTGGCATAAATATATAAATTTATTTATTTATTTTTTTTATTGGATACATTTTTTATCAGAAAGTAGAAAAAAATATATATTTAAAATTTTTGGTATTTTTTCATTTATATAATAAAAAACCCAGTGGTGATCAAATACCACCAAAAGAAAGCTTGAGTTGGGTGAAAAGAAGGATATAGATAGTGTTTGAGTACACACTTAAAAGCTATAACTTTCTATGTACTCAATATATGTATATATATATATATATATGTATATATATATATATATATATATATATATATATATATATATATATATATATATATATATATATATATATGGTATATATGTGTAGAACTTGTATGTACACTGTACATACACTATAATACCAAAAGTATTGGGACACCTGCCTTTACACGCACATGAACTTTAATGGCATCCCAGTTTTAGTCCATAGGTTTCAATATTGAGTTGGCCCACCCTTTGCAGCCATAACAACTTTTCTGGGAAGGCTGTCCACAACATTTAGGAATGTGTCTATGGAAATGTTTGACCATTCTTCCAGAAGCGCATTTCTAAGGTCAGGCACTGATGTTGGACCAGAAGTCCTGGCTCGCTGTCTCGGCTCTAATTCATCCCAAAGGCATTCTATCAGGTTGAGGTCAGGACTCTGTACAGGCCAGTCAAGTTCCTCCACCCCAAACTTGCTCATCCATGCCTTTATGGACCTAGTTTTGTGCACTGGTCCAAATCATTTGGTGAAGAGGGGATTATCTTGTGGGGTTGTTTTTCAGGGGTTGGGCTTGGCCCAGAATGGGGTCAGCAAAAAAGGAAATGAAGATCATGATCAATGTTTTTTTGGGAAAAAGGGATTAGATTCTCCCCAAAACATTGATCATGTTCTTAATTTCCTGATGCATGTTGTCCAGCTGATTGTGCATGATGTCAATGGCATTGCACATAGCATCAATCTCCCCATTCCAGGCCATGATCTGGCCAATCAATCTTTGGGCGCTGTCCCTTGTAAATGCTTCCCCTTCCACAACCAGCACATCACCTAAAATTGATGAAAAAACAGGTATTTAGAAATATGCACGCATACATAGATTACCTGAAGCTGGGGTGTCAGACACTCACCTGGTGGGGTGCACATCTCACCCACTTCCTCTACCTCTCCTTCCTCCACCTCTCCTTCCTGCACATCCTCGGGGGGGGGGGGGGGGGCGCTGGCGCTTGGAAATGGTTCTGCCGCTTCCCCTTCCACAACCATAACATCACCTAAAATTGATGAAAAAAACATGTATTTAGAAATATGCAGGCATACATAGATTACCTGAAGCTGGGGTGTCAGACACTCACCTGGTGGGGTGCCCATGTTGCCCACTTCCTCCACCTCTCCTTCCTCCACATCCTCGGGGGGGCTGGGGCTTAGTTGCCATTCAGGCTGTCGAGGTTAAGGGTCCCTGGTATCCTGCTGTCTGAGACTTTTTTCCCCTATGAGTATTAAACAAAAGATATACTTAGCACACAGATATTTTAGTCCAGAAATAGGAATATTAAACATTGCTTAGAAGTGGTGTACAATTGTCTGTTTGGGAAGAGATCCAAGTTGAAGACATGATTAAAATTCCCTTTTAAACAAACTGCAATACTTACCTTTTTTGCCCAAGTTTCTCAGATTGAGACACCCCAAGAATCCCCTGGAGCCCCTGTGTGGGTTACCCTAAAAAATGTTCTCTGGTGTCCCACACTAGTGCTCCTGAGTCCAGATGTATAAACAGCTGCTGAGTGTCCTCTCCTTACATTCCACTGAATGAAGTTTGCTACTCATTCTAGTTTCAAAGACAATGTCCTAAACTTCTTTTAATAAGACGAATTACCAAGACCAAAATGTTGTTTAAACCCTGTATCAACTATATATACCGTATATTTTTCAAACAATGTTTTCTACGAACGATGTTTCCTACGAACAATTTGTGTGTACACGAACATGAAAGTAGCTATTTAAAACTGTACAACAGTAAAGAAAAACATGACGTCAGCGCGTCTGCCTTCCGACGTACGTTTCGTCCTATTGGACGTTGTCATAGGATTCCTATGACAACGTCCAATAGGACGAAACGTACGTCGGAAGGCAGACGCGCTGACGTCATCGTTTCCACTCCATAACGAACGGGTGTTTGCAGGCCGGCCGGCTGATTTTGTATATGCTATTTTAACTGTTTCTTTTGGTAAGTGTGCTACTTTATCCTTTAATAAACTGGTCAAACGGATTCACACTATGGTAGATGTATTTCTTATCTTCTTGGGTCTCCATTACCGAGCCAATCACTGCTGATGAATCCTGGGTGATCTCCCCTCCATGCTGAGACAGATGGTGATGTCCCTAATGAGTGGATCTCTGGCATAAGGCTTTATTACAGCTTACCTCTGGTAATCATATACCTTTATAGGTGGTGGATTTTTTTCACAAAGATGTTTTAAAGTCTTCAGTCACTTTGGGTGGAAGAAAATCTAATAAGGACTGTTAATAACGGAAGTCACTTTATTTTCACGGACTGTGTGTTTTTTGTTTTCCTTATCTTTATATAACAATTGTTTATCAATTTATTTATTAATCAATCTTCATATCTTTTGCCTTAATAATTTATTATCTTTATGTGGTTCATAGCACATTTTTAAATTTTTTTCACATCATATTGCTATATGAGTTTAGCATTTCTGATCACTTTATATATCAATTTTTAATTATTTTGAGTATGGTTTGTGTTTAGCGCGGTTCTTTTATACACTTTATCTATTTTATTCTAAACCTAAGAATTAGAACTGCAGCTTGGAGTTAGAGGGAAGCGCAGTAATTTTTAATATTTTCTTCCATCCTGGAAGAACCGGATGCGCCCAGCTGGAGCCAGGTATATTATTTTTAGACATATTTAGTGTCCTAATATTAATGATGTTTACTAGATGTTATAATTTATTAACTATTAAGGATTTTATCCAAAAAATGATGTATACATGTTTTGGATTCAGAACAAAATCTGATATTATTATATCTACCCCATTATCAAATTAAAAAGCATGCATTCCATGAAGTATTCGGGCTCTGACACTCAGTTCAGAATAAAAAAACTTCTGATCTCTTTGTTTCCTCTTTCACAGTTTTATACATTTTCGCCAGACAAAAACAAGGCACTTGCAAAACACTTTATTGTGACATTGTCTGAGTTTTTTAGCAGCTTCAGCAGTTTTAGCAATAATTTCAACAAACTTAACAATTAATCATAGCTATTATTAAATATTTTGGTAATTCCTTCTTCAAGCATTGGATGTTGACGTCATGTCTGCTTTTGGTGCAACTTCTTAGAAAAGACACTTTGTTTATAACCTGTTGTGGTTTAGCTTCAGACTGATAATAAGGAACTAGCAGATATCTGCTGTTTTCTGAAAAGTCTTAAAGTTAAGAATGTAACCAGCAAAACTTCTGATGCAATATTACATTTGAAATATTTTAATATTTTTACCTGGTAACACCTTAATCACATCCATTACAGTTCCCCCATTGAAAAATGTCTATTTAAAATCTGTCCCTTACACTTAAAATCCTATCCTGACCCGTTCCCCTGCAACTCTATTCAACTGTATATAGAGGAAAGCAATGACTAACTCATTACCCTACTCAATACAGCTGGTAGGGGCAATCAGGTGCTGTCTGTCCCTGTAACCTTATGGCGTTGCTTCTCGAGGGGAGATGACTGTAACGGAGTGCATTTCATAATTTTCATCTGGTATTTCCATGAATGTAGGAGAACATTGGTCAATGGCTTTCCCTACACAGTTTTTAAGACAGGGGAGAATACAGCAAACTATGCCAAGGTCACCAAAATTATCAGGATGGTTATTCCTATCTGTGTTAGTAATCCCTGCCACCCTCCCCTAATCCAAGTGAAATATTGATCCCAAGGGTTGGTGAGCCCTGAATTCTTTCTTAGTTCCTCGGACAAATCCTCAAGTTTCTTGATGGCCAAAGTCTCCTTACCCTTTGGGTCAGTGTTATCTGGGATGTAGGTACAACATGTGACTGTTTTAGGCACCATTTTACACACACCCTTTTCAGTTAGGACCATATCTAAGGCCATACGGTTTGGGAAAGTCATGTGTGACGCGGCTTCTAGTTGTTCGGATAAACCTTGGAGTGCATCTCTGGTGTAATTGACAAACCTTTGTTGGTTATAGTAGATGTAATTTATCCAGTCTACATTCTTATTTACAGTGATGATGGGGATCAAAGATTCAAATCTTGCTGCTACTTAGTCTCTTGCTTTGAACTCATCTGGGACCCCTCTAGGGACCCCTATGGTGTCTACCTATACATGGGGGTCAAAGCTTCCTGCTGGGGCACTCCTATGCCTCCTGTTAGGCCTGGGTGTGTCGTTTAAGTCTGGTTCTATTTGTGGAGTGGCCTCTGGAAAAATATGCAGAGGCATTATGCCATTGGCCAAAGGCGCATTCTTCTGTCCACTGTCAATCTGCTTCTAATTTTCATGCCTCCGCAGATTCAGTACACGTCTCCCAAAGACTGGACTTGATTTTGCACTAGATCTGCAGAGGCCTTACTATAAGATCCACAGTAACCCCTAGTGAAATTCCCAAAGGGTTTCCCCACTCCCTGATACCGTCCATAGCATGTGTAATTGCCAGGATATACGGGGATACCTTCTCCTGGCTTGTCTGGGAGTCTTGGTGACTATGGGTTATTCCTTCTTCCAATGTTCACACAGGGAGTGGTTAGTGGTTGTGTTGGTAAACAGGCTAAGGAAACATGTCTCATGTTCGGGGGTTATGTTTAGGGGTACTGTTCCCAAATGGGGCCTAGCCCCCCCACATACATAACAATTGGTCTTATTGTGTTTCCCTGCACTGTACCTCATCCACTTGAGCCGCAAGTTGACATCTGACAACCCGGTTTCTGCAGCCATGGTTTCCTCAAAGGTAGGGTCTGCTATGGCCACCATGTCCCCTAACTTCTGTGTATGGGGCCTCAAAGGGTTTGAGCTAGATGTGGATTGGGGAACTCCCCACTCAGGGTTATTGAACATATCTTTCAGTTGGAGAGGCTTTCTAAAACCGGGATACCCACTTCCCCACCATAGGCCCAGAACATAGGTCCCACTGTCTTCTAGGCTAGGATTCTCAATGGTCAGCCTGAACTCTTTGGTGTAAGGATGATCTAAGAGGATATAAAAGTGGCAACATATGTATTGGATGAGTTATACCAGAACTGGGTTACACCATCTTTTTTTGTTTGATGGCTATCTCTTGCGCCTGGGCAATGATTACTATGAAAAGGATATACAGAATCATTGTTTGGTCCCCTCGGCCTCTTCCTCAGGTACAGGGACTTTCTTGCAGTGGGAGGCATGTGTTCACGTGTTCCCGGCCTCCTTGACTGATGTGGCACTTGTTAGGAGAACCCGGAGAGGACCATCATATCTGGGTCCAAGGGAGTGTTTTCTCACAAACTTCTTTACCAGGACCCAGTCTCCGGGGACCAACTTGTGTGATCCTGTATCTCGCTCAGGATCTGGAATGGAGGAGAATACTTCTGAATGGATATAGGTTAATTCTCAAGATAAAGCAGTCACATAATCAGTTAATACATCAGATTGGAGCTGCAACTGTTGTAGGAAATAACAACCTAGTCTGGGGACTGAACCAAATATTATCCCATAGGGTGACAGACTATGGTTTCCCCTTGGAATGTACCTAACACTGAATAAGGAAATGGGTAGGCAGTCTAAGACCAACTCATTCCCGTTTCCTGAGACACTTTTACATTTTTTAGCATTCTAGATTTTATTGTGCTGTTTATTCTTTCCAGCTTCCCACTGCTCTGAGGATGGTATGGGGTGTGGAAAGATCATGTGACTCCTGAAGCTGCCCATATCCTTTTGGTTACTGAGGCTATAACCTTTGGGACACCATACCTGCACACTATTTCCATTAAAAAGTCTTTTAGCCGTGTTTTTTACTGTCAATCAATGCATATTCATATCGGCCACTCTTTGGCATCTGGATGTGGTCGATCTGTATCCTTTGAAAGGGCTACTGGGCCTTGCTAGATGCTTCAAAGGTACCTTTTCAGTTCTTCCTGGGTTACATTTAGCATAAATAGTGCATGACTTGCAAAAGTTGTTGGTAAGTGGTGTAATCCCCAGGGCTAAGTAGTATTTATTGATTAGGGCATTCATCATAGTTTTTGACAGATGAGAGGCACCATGGGCCCACTGTACCACTGCAGGAAACATTGATTGTAGCAGACACGGCCTCTTGTATAATTCCATGATCCCTTCAGTTTCTGTGGCTCCTTTCTTGATCCACACTTCTTTTTCTTCTTTGTCAGCTGCTTCTTGCTGCTCCTTGAGATGGGTCCTGCTCACAGGATGGTTTTGTAGAATCATGGTGGTGTGTACAGTTTCTTCAGGGGTGGATGCACCCAGGATGGGTGCATCCACTCCATTGACCACTTCTTGTGTTCTGTTTGCAGCTTGTTTTGCAGCCCTATCTGCCAGGTGATTGCCTCGTGCTTCTTGGGAATCCAGCTTGCAGTGCACCTTTATCTTGAGTATAGCCACTTGTGCTGGTAGGAGTAGGGCATCCATTAAGTCCTTGATAGCTGTTCTGTGTTTTACAGGTGTTCCTGCCGCTGTCAGGAACCCTCTGGTTTTCCGGATGATCCCAAAATCTCAGGCAACGCCAAGGGCGTATCTTGAGTCTGTATAGATGTTATCTCTTTTCCCCTCTGCCAATTTGCATGCCATTGTTAGGGCCTGGATTTCTGGGCAGCAAGTCAGGATTCTCAAGGGCTGTTTCTCTGACTGTCGGTAAATGTGAAGTCTCCATTTTTTTCACCTTGAAACAGTGCTGAGCTGTGAGATGAGCATCATTCTCCAAAGAGGTTCCCCCCTCGAGAAGTTGAAGTAGAGTGGTTGGGTTGAGAGTATCACATCGGACGAGAGTGATGTTATCAGGGAGGAGCAAGGCACACTGGAGTCTGAGGTGTCTTGCTGAAGATAGGTGCTTGGGCTGTACTTGGTTTAGTATGGCAGTTATGTCATGAGGGGCATTGGGCTTCAAAGACTGCTCTAAAGCCACTGAATCCAGTTGGCAGGCGTAATACCCAATGGGTCTGAGTCTGTTGCCATGGGCCTGAGCCAAAACTCCGGAGGCATGTTTTTGTCTCTCCGAGACAAACAGTTTGAAAGTCTTTTAGTCCCAAAGCAGGGGCTGTTGAAAGGATCTCCTTCAGAGTTTCAAAATAGTCCACAGCTTCTGGAGAAAGCGAGAAAGGGCATAATAAAGGGGTTGCATCAAGAGGGAGGCTTCTGGGATCCAAGAGTGGCCATAGGAGATTAATCCTAGGAAAGCATGTAAGGGTTTATGACCTTGAGGCAAAGGGATGGCTTTGATTGCAGCAACTCTTTCTTCAGTGAGATGTCGGGTGCCTTGGGAGATGCGTGGGTCATGGTTGGGGCCTAGTTGCCTTGGGCAAGCTTATGCGGTCTTCAGTATTCTCTTCTGGAACGGCTGGGTCTTCCGCAGTTGTAGCAGACACGTGGAGTTGGTACTGATGGGCGCAGATAGGATGTGTCAGAGGCCATCGTGAGAGGAGCTACTCTCTACTGCTCTGTGAGAATTCTGGACCTGATAACTACTAGCTCCATTAGCTCAACTAGCTAATAGCGTCTCAAGCTCCATTACTCTATACTCAGACCCTTTTGGATTGACTCTTTAAGACCTGAAATAAATTAACATGTGTCTATGTGCTTTGTTCAGCACGTTAAAACCCAAATCAGTAAACTTCTTGTGCTATTGCTCAACAGATTCGCCTTTCCTTGTGTGACTTTGTGTGTCCTGTACACATATAGGCTTTAGGAATTTCAGAGTGGATATATGAATACATACAGAATAAATGTTTTCTTTTCTCTTTTTTTTTTTTTTTTTCAGAATAACCTACAAAATGCTCACTTGTGAATGGGCCCTAAATCACTTCCTCTTTCATTTCTTCTCTTGGCATAACGCCCTGAATACATAAACTTCCTTTTTATCTGTACTACTCTTAAATATATTCTCGATTGAATTTGAACATTTTAAACCAGTTATTGCTAATACAGCTTAAACACAATTAAAACCATTTGCATAAATATAGCACATTTGCTACATTCACTGTTATTAGAGAAACTCCTTAAAGTCAGACTCTCAGTGATGAAGAGAAGGAGCTGTTGTCTTTGGTGGTGTGAGGGTCCAGGAACCCATTCAAAGGGGGTTCAGGGAAAGTACTGGGTAATGGCTGCTGGATTGCAAGGAGCGTAAGAGGGACTGTAAACGTGTGTCACCATATAGGTGGTTAAATGGGTCTTTGGACAATGGCGCAAAGGAACCCATTGCCCCAGCTGATGAGTCATACATGGGGATGGATCCAATGCGGGGTGTGCCTTGAAATGTAACAGTCTGTGGTTTTGGGGTTGTACCTGTTCCGGCATGCCTGTCAGCTTGGTGCATCCTGGCAGGGCCAGTGTGACTCTGGTTGGGACTTTAAGAGGAGGGATCGGGTTGGGGCTAAGGTTGGGTCCCCTGGTCTATTAGGGCAGGAAGGCCAAGGGGGAACCTCCTGAGGCTTGAGTGTCTGCATTTCCCCCCTTGGGAGCTGTCCAAGTCTTCTCTAGAATGTACACTTGTCATTAATGGGGTAGATTGGGCTCTGTAATACGATACCGAGGACTGGTCTATCACCGGATATATGTGGGTAGGTTCCCAGTGGGGGCAGTGGTACAGGTGGTACAGTTTGGGTCAGGCGTGTGTGGCAGCAACCACCCGAGCCATACAAAGACAAGTGTACATTGTCTACTATTAAGCATGGCGGGGGAGGTGTCACAGGCTCCTCTGTCACTTGTAGCAGAGGGGCAGTAGACGAAGGGGAGTGTCTACTTCCTGGGGTCCAGACGCCATTATAGGGCGGTGGCTGTCTGTCTTAGCTTTTGACCCCTTTTCTTGTTTCTTGTACACATACATAATACAACCGTTCTGACATATTTCCTGTTCCATCCATCCTTCTTGCTCTAATACCAAATCACAAGCCAAACTACCCTCTTTAGGTCTCTCTAACTTCTGCCCCATTGTTAGCTATTGGGAAGTTTATGTGTCGAGGCTCAGGATTTGTATGGCGGTTTTATGAAGCTGTCTTGGACTCGAGGGTCCGACAATCCTCTGACCACCACCTGTCCCCTTTCGGACCACCTTCCAATATATAACTGTCAGCCTTTCCACTTACCAGACCAGTGAGTCCGCTTGGGCAAAGGGTGGGCTCTCTTACGTATTCGACTTGTGGCCCCTGGTAGAGCAGAGAGGAGGCATGAGAGTGCGGAGTGGTATGGGAGCCTAGTGCAGTAGTCCAGGTGCCGGAAGACAGGTGATCCTCAAACAGCAGGTAGCAATCAGGAGCACAGGCAACAGATGCTGAGCAGGAGCAAGGCAGGCAGGTCACAACACAGGCAGGGTTCGGCAACAGGCGGGCAGCAGAGGTACAAAAAGAGCAGACAGAAGCGGAGTCAATCAAGCTGGGCTCAGTTACAGGCAGAAGTCAAGGAAATCCAATAGGCAAGCTGGGTCATCAGGAGATCAGCACACAGGAACACAGGAACACGGAAAAGGCAACGGGAACTATGGCACAGGAGCTGTTGATCAGGCAGCACCGAGCAGAGTGTGCAGCAGGCCTAAGTAGACTGATTGGCGCCGGACAGCGGCGTGCACACCAGCACCCCCAGGCGCACGCAGACCAACGCCCACAGGCGGACACGCGCCAACGCGCACACGTGCGCGCATCCGAGCACCATCGCGCACACCAGGGTCAGCCGGACCATGCACACCAGTGCTCACAGAAGCGTGACCCCTAGCGCGCACAGGAACGCGTGCACCAACGCGTTCCGGCGCGCACCGGCACCCAACCAGGTAACCTCTCTGACAATAACACTACCTTGCTACGTTCTGTCTTGATGACTGTGATATTTATGTGTGTCTGCTCAGGATTTTTTTTTAAACGGGTCACAAGGCTGTCCTGAACTCAAGGGTCCGACAATCCTCTATCCGTCACCTGGTATCGGTTCAGACCATATCACAGTCTCAAGTTAACGAGGACAAAATGGATAGAGAGAGTGAGAGAGAGAGAAAGGAACATCTACAGTGTTTGACTGCCGTGCAAGTCTCCTTACACGCGTCTTCCCAACGTAGATCAGTCACACAGCCCTGCCCACTTAGGTGGCCACAGGTAAGGGAGCTAGCGAGTAATACGTGACTACTTATTACCCTCAACGAGACAATTAACAAACAGATAAGGAGTACAGTAACTAATATTCAATGCACCACTTTAAATGTCATTTACATGTTCCAACTCAAAACCCAAACTTCTCACTCTGTCTCTTTCCCTTTCTTCTAACCCTTCTGGTTGTTCAGGTTGCAAGGATCACCTTGCGGCTGCATGTCCTGTTATTCTAGTTTGAGCCTCTATTACTTCCAGTGATTTGCCAACAATAATTTTTACTGGATAATGCACATTCAATCTGAACACCAATAAATGCGCAGTATGTGGCAGTAGGGGTTTGTAACCAAGATACTTAGTCCACATCCTGGCTCTACCACTTCAATCAACCCCCAGCCTTCTTCATGTATCCCAAATAACAGACCACAAACACACTTAGGACATGACATTACCACCAAGAACAAAATTTGACCAACAACCAACAACAGGATATGTGATGGCCGCAGTGAAGTACAGGATTACTCAAACTGTCATGGGATCCCCCACGCCACTATGCGTGTTCCTGACCCCCCCCCCCCGTACCTGTGCTTTGCCGCACAATTATTTATTTTTTTATTCCCCCCAGGAAGAGTTTAACCATGTCCTGATGCCTTCTCCTAGTCCAGGAGAAGTTTAACCACGTCAACTAATTTCATCCGTCATCCGTGACTATATAAGCAATCGCCAACTCTCAACAGCCATCACAAAACACAAGATCGATCAACAAAACAGAACAGAACAAAACAGGCGGTAGATATAATTGCAGGTTCCTTAACTTATCAGCAGACTCGAGGAAAGATTAATACCTGTCTTTGAGGGCCGCATGAAGCCGATATGGGCACAGAGATTGACCAGCCATGGGTACAGGATAAACAGTAGACTAGATATACAAGATATCAAAAGTGTCTTACCGTTTCTAGAGGTGATCAGTCTCCTCCTGTCACTCTGCGTTGGCTTGTCCCTGTCCCCCTTCTGGATCGGCTACTTGGGACCCTAGCCTCGAGCCCCACGTTGGGCGCCAAAATGTTTTGGATTCAGAACAAAATCTGATATTATTATATCTACTCCTTTATCAAATTAAAACGCATGCATGCCATGAAGTAATCGTGCTCTGACATTCAGTTCAGAATAAAAAACTTCTGATCTCTTTATTTCCTCTTTCACAGTTTTATACATTTTCGCCAGACAAAAACAAGGCACTTGCAAAACATTTTATTGTGACATTGTCTGAGTTTTTTTAGCAGCTTCAGCAGTTTTAGCGATATTTCAGCAAATTTAACAATTAATCATAGCTATTATTAAATTCCCTCTTCAAGCATTGGATGTTGACGTCAGGTCTGCTTTTGGTGTAACTTCTTAGAAAAGACAGTCTGTTTATAACCTGTTGCGGTATAGCTTCAGACTGTAAATAAGGAACTAGCAGATATCTGCTGTTTTCTGAAAAGACAAGTTAAGAATTTAACCAGCCAAACTTCTGATGCAATATTACATTTAAATATTTTTACCTGGTAACACCTTAATCATGTCCATTACATACATATAAATTGACAGTAGTGGCCAAAAATGTTTGTCATCAGCTTGAAAAAATGCTGGGGTCAGAATGATACTCTTTTATATGTATTAACATTGAATTTGCAAGTCATGAGCTGAAAATTGTGTGTGATTGATGAACCAAAAACTAAAACTATGTCCCTTTTCTATACACAGGATGAGCTCAGCAAGGAGGAAGTTCTGGAAAGTGGCAGGCAGGAGGAGGCTGAGTCCAGTAACAGCCAGGAGGTGGCCGGGCCATGTAGGAGCCTCACCCAATCGCAGGTGCCTCCCCTCCACATGCAAACAAAAAGGCCCAGGAATGGGAAGGGTGACACAGGAGGCATCACTGCACCTCATTAGAGAAGCTACAGAGGTCCTGAGGAGCCCACTCGACGGTGAAGAGGCCTATGGATGCTAAATAGCGACCAGGTTGTTTGAATGTGAGAGGGGCCAACGCCTCCTCTGTGAACAAATTATTAGTCATGCCCTTCACAAGGGGCTGAAGGGCGAATTAACTGCTAACAGCAAAATATATAATCTCACCCATCCTCCTCCTTCTCCTTCTCCTCCTCCTCCTCCTCCTGTCACAAGTCCACCACCAGAGCCACAGCCTCCAAGGAAGGCTGCAGGGAAGGGTGCAGGGAAGGCTGCAGGGAAGGCTGCAGGGCAGAGTGGAGGGAAGGCTGCAGAGAAGAGAAGAATGTGATAACCGGGGTTCAGTCTGGAAGATGCAGTCTGGTGTAGTACCACAGCCTGGGAACATATATGTCATCTGCTGCTGGTCTTGATCTCTGGGATTCCTGGACCAGATTGTGCTCCCTATTATATGGACTCGACACTTGACACACAAAAAATAAAACATTAATATTGTTATTGTGTTAACTTGACACACAAAAAAATAAAACATTAATATTGTTATTGTGTTAACTTGACACACAAAAAAATAAAACATTACTAATGTTATTGTGTTAACTTGACACACAAAAAAATAAAACATTATTAATGTTATTGTGGTAACTTGACACAAAAAAAAATAAAAATAAATATGGAGGACACTAGAAAATAATTTATAAATAATCTTTAAAAAATCTTGATGAAATCAAAAATAATAAAAGATGACTCAAAAAATAAATTTGTAAACATTATTATGGAGATCGGGCTTATAAAAAATACAACATCATTCATGAGATCATGAGAAATAATCCAGAATTCTGTTTGTGAGAACTCTGTGTGAATATGAGCAGCAAAACAATTTCGTTCTTCTAGCATTATAAAGAAGACAATAATGCGCTGGGTTAAACGATCACAGAATTTGCAGCGTGAGGAATGTGCTAGCTCCAATACAAACACTAGTTTTATCAGACTGAGTACTTCCGTCCCGTACATGCTTCAGAGCATGCGTCGTTTTTTGTCCGCCGGACCGGCATACAGACGAGCGGATTTCTGGATAGGAACTGGGTCAGGCAGAGTTACGGCGGAAAGATTTGAAACATGTTCAAAATCTAAAGTCCGTCTGATTTTCGACTGAAAAAATCTGCTGCAGGTCCAATGAAGCCCATACACGGTCGGATTGTCCGACAGATTTGTCCCGTCGGACCAGTCTGGTCGAAAAATCTGCCCGTGTGTACACGGCATTAGATGATCAATTCCACCAGAATGAATTAGAATACTTGTAAAGGAAAATAGGTTTATGATAAGTTAAATGAAAGAAAGAAAGAAAGAAAGAAAGAAAGAAAGAAAGAAAGAAAGAAAGAAAGAAAGAAAGAAAGAAAGAAAGAAAGAAAGAAAGAAAGAAAGAAAGAGAAAGAATTGTATGTCCTTTTTGTAAGATGTTCTGATTCCAAGGGTATTTTTTGGCACCAAAAAACAGAGATTTAAAGCTAAATGGAACTAATAGCTCCAAAGTTAAAATAATAGGTAACTATAACGATTAGTTATCATGCAATCAATTTCCATAGCCAATTGAATAACAGCCTCTTCATCTAAGGCAAATTGACACAGTTCAGTTATTTTCACATATGGTTGCTGTTTAGTTATATGGTTAAACATATGGCTACTAGTTAAAAACACATTTTAAATCCTGCTGTTGGTATTTCTGTGATCATGATAAACCATAAAACAAGATAACACATTTCATATACAAGACAGAAAGACAGACAGATAAATATTCTTAAAACGTACTTAAAATCACTAAAAGTCATTACAACATTAACAGCGCTCATCCACTGCCATATACACTGTGTGCTTATGACAGTTCAAAATGAATTGATCCTTATTAAAAGTTCATGACCCCAGGGTGATTCATCAAGCATACATCTGCATAATGATGATTGGAAGAAATAGAATCCTTAAATTACGTCACCACACCTTGTGAGATCCACCCCCCTAAGGTATTTAACTCACCACAACTCCAAATCAAATGTGCCTTAAGTCTCCAATCGCATTGGCTTGTATGTATTCATGCCATACACAGGATCCTTCTCCAATTGCAGCTTTTTTCACAAACCATGAAAAGAGTGGGAACAAACTGCATAGCGTAATCCTGTTTAAAAAATTTTATTCCAATTACCCCCCATATTAAAATATGCTTAAAAGTAGAAAAACAAAAATCTGCATTGAATATCACAGATAATGCTGTTCAGCCTGCATGTACACGCTCACCGTTCCCTGGTTATCCTGGTCGTTGAGATACAAGCTTCCAAAAGTCTAGATCAGTCATGTGGTCATGCCCCAACGCGTTTTGTCATTATGTCTTTGTCAGAGGGCGTGGCCACGCAACACGGCTAATTCTATTTATAGACAGGCTCACCTAGGTATTAACCCTGGATGGTCCTACTAGAGTCACTGATATCGGTCATCACCACGGTTAGTTAAACATCAATCATGAGCACTCATTCATGCAGGGAAGCCACAATGTTCACATCAATAACATCAGTCGTAACATATGTAGAGACCAAAATCTACATAATCACTGCTCTGAAAATACAATTATTAAGGATTAACACCCATAATTATAGGTATGACATCCTCTCAAAGTCTTTGACAGGTGATGTCTCATTGCAATGATATGATCCAGATTGACCCATTGATAGTCTCCATGGTATTAAACCTCACTGCATGTAATGCAGCTCAGTAAAATCTGAGTACAGACACGGGAGTGGATGGATACAATGATTAATGCATCAATCCATAATTTGGAATCAAACACTTTCGTCTTCAATGTCTACAATCACCACAGCATAAGGTAAACAATACAAGCATATAGTATACAAACAGTAATCCATTGTCATAATATTTTTACCCAAAACTGAAATCTATGGATTAAACAATCAACACAGATAAATAAATGAATGCCATTAAAATACAAATGGAAACCATTAACCACTTCAGCCCCAGAAGGATTTACCCCCTTCCTGATCAGAGCACTTTTTACGATACGGCACTGCGCCGCTTTAACTAACAATTGCGAGGTCGTGCGATATGGACCCCAAACAAAATTGACGTCTTTTTTTCACACAAATAGAGCTTTCTTTTGGTGGTATTTGATCACCTCTGCATTTTTATTTTTTGCGCTATAAACAAAAAAAGAGTGGCAATTTTGAAAAAAAAGCAATATTTTTAACTTTTTGCTATAATAAATATCCCCAAAAAATATATAAAAAAACTAATTTTTTTCTCAGTTTAGGCCAATATGTATTCTTCTACATATTTTTGGTAAAAAAAAATTGCAATAAGCTTATATTGATTGGTTTGCACAAAAGTTATAGCGTCTACAAAATAGGGGATAGATTTATAGCATTTTTATTAATAATTTTTTTTATTAGTAATGGCGGTGATCTGCGATTTTTATCATGACTGCAACATTATGGCAGACACATCAGACACTTTTGACACCATTTTGGGACCATTGTCATTCATACAGCGATCGGTGCTATAAAAATGCACTGATTACTATGTAAATGACAATTGCAGGGAAGGGGTTAAATACTTGGGAGCGATCAAGGGGTTAAGTGTGTCCTAGGGAGATGTTCTAACTGTGGGGGGTGGGCTTCCACTGACATGACAGCAATCACTGCTCCCGATGACAGGGAGCAGTAGATCCCTGTCATGTTACTAGACAGAATGGGGAAATGCCTTGTTTACAAAGGCATCTCCCCATTGTTCCACTCCGTGACAAGATCACGGGCCCCTGGCGGACATCAAGTCTGCGAGACCTGCGGGCACGGTCACGGAGAATGCGGCAGGTGCATGCGTGCGTGCCCACAATGCCGCGATTTAAAGGGGATGTACCTGTACGCTCATTTGCCAAACCATGCCATTGTTCCAACATACGTTGTCGCGCGCTGGTCGGCTAGTTAGCTACAATTAAAAGTCACTTATAAAACAATTAAAATCTAGTTCTATATTCATTCCATTAGGGCTCAATGTATTGGTAAGGAATTTCCATTTGGTCTTGCATCAGGATAATTCTCTCACCAAATTTGCTCCTCTCCACGTTCCCAAAATTTAAGCCCTGCGGGATTTCTATTATGTTTGCGTCTAAAATGTAGAGAAACGGTATGGTCCTTAAAACCAATGCTAAAGTTATATATATGCTCTGAAATACGTTTACCCAAGGTCTTTTTAGTCCGACCAATATACATCAGCCCACATGGGCACTCCAGAGCATACACCACATGGGTAGACATACAGGAAATAAAATCCTTTAACTCAAACTCTCTACCTATAGCAGTTGATCTAAATCTGGTTAACCCTCTAATGTGTGTATTTACTTGGTGACAGGCCTTAACTTTCCTACATGCATAGAACCCTGCTCTGTCCCAAAACATTCTGGGTCTCACTGGGGGATCTAAAACTTTTTAAAACAATGCTATTTTGTGTAAATACAAGAGTTCCCTACTATATGTCTTATCCATCTTTAACCACTTGCCGCCCGCCCCATTACAGAATGACGGCGGCAAAGTGGTTTGATATTCCTGATCGGACGTCATATGACGTGATCAGGAATATCGAGCCGCTGCGCGCCCCCAGAGGCACGCATCGCGGCGATCGTTGTTGCGGGGTGTCAGTCTGACACCCTGCAACACCGATCTAGGTAAAGAGTCTCCAATCACGGCTGATCACGATGTAAATAGGAAGAGCCGGTGATCAGCATTTCCTCACTCGCGTCTGACAGACGCGAGTAGAGGAGAGCCGATCGGCTGCTCTCCTGACAGGGGGAGTCTGTGCTGATTGTTTATCAGCACAGCCCCCCCCTCGGATCCTACCCAGAACCACCAGGGAAGCCGCCCAGGACCACCAGGGAAGCGATCCACACTGGACCACCAGGTATGCCCCTAGACCACCAGGGAAATGCCACTGTGTGCCCAGGCAGCTGCCAATCTGTGCCCAGGCAGCTGCCAGTCAGTGCCCACTTCAATGCCTACCACTGCCAGTGCCACCAGGGATGCCCATCAGTGCCTCATATCAGTGCCCCATATCAGTGCCGCGTATCAGTGCCATGTATCAGTGCCCAGCAGTGTCCAGCAGTGCCGCCTTTCATTGCCCATCAGTGTTGCCCATCAGTGCCCATCAGTGCCAACCAGTGCCACCCATCAGTGCCCATCAGTGCCGCCTATCAATGCCCATCAGTGCTGCATATCAGTGCCACCCATCAGTGCCGCCTACCAGTGCCCATCAGTGCCGCATATCAGTGCCCATCGTCAGTGCCCGTCAGTGCCTGCTCATTGCTGCCACCTCATCGGTGCCGCCGTATCAGTGCCTGTCAGTGCCGCCTTATCAGTGCCCATCAGTGAAAGAGAAAACTTACTTATTTACAATTTTTTTTAACAGAAACAAAAGCAAAACTTTTATTTTTTTCAAAATTTTCGGTCTTTTTTTATTTGTTTAGCAAAAAATAAATACCGCAGAGGTGATCAAATACCACCAAAAGAAAGCTCTATTTGTGGGAACAAAATGATAAAAATTTAGTTTGGGCACAGTGTAAAATGACCGCGCAATTGTCATTCAAACTGCGACAGCGCGGAAAGCTAAAAATTAGTTTGGGCAGGAAGGTGTCTAAGTGCCCTGTATTGAAGTGGTTAAAATACCCCAATATTTCTTAAATATTGTCTCAGCCTCCCTAAATTGGGAATGGCAGTCACTAATGGACCCTATTCACGTTTTACATTAGGGATGAGCCGAACACCCTCCGGTTCGGTTTGCAGCAGAACATGCGAACAGGCAAAAAATTCACACGGGGAGGAGGCTAGGATCCGGGGGTCCCCTTGTTAAAGGGGTCTTCCAGATTACGATAACCCCCACCCACATACCCCCACAACCACTGGGCAAGGGTTGTGGGGATGAGGCCCTTGTCCCCATCTACATGGGGACAAGGTGCTTTGGGGTCAGACCCCAATGTACCCTCCCCATGTTGAGTGCATGTGGCCTGGTATGGTTCAGGAGGGGGGCGCTCTCTCACCCCCCTCTTTTCCTGCGGCCTGCCAGGTTGCGTACTTGGATAAGGGTCTGGTATGGATTTTGGTGGGGACCCCTACGCCATTTTTTTTTACATTTTGGAGCAGGGTTCCCCTTAAAATCCATACCAGACTCAGGTCTGGTATAGATTTTGGGGGGACCCCTACGCCATTTTTTTTTTAATTTGGAGCAGGGTTCCCCTTAATTTCCATATCAGACCTGAAGGGCCTTGTATGGATTTTAGGGGGACCCGACACAATTTTTTTTTAAATTTTGGTTTGGGGTTCCCCTTAATATTCATACCAGACCCAAAGACCTGGTAATGGACTGAGGGGACCCCATGCCTTTTTTTTTTCAATGAGTTTTATCTATATTGCTGAGACCCGACAATTCATTACAGCCATGATCAGTTTTAAATGACTTTTTTTTCCTTTAGAAATGTCATTTTGCTGTAGTACTGTTCTAAACACAGGAAAATATGCCACATACAGGCATACTATAGACACTCCCCAGGCAAATATGTGTAAAAGGCTGATGTTAAGGATTAGGTAAAATTTAAGATTGGGGCTTTTAGGCAGTTAAACATTTGGCTTTTAACAGTTAAAGAGTTGGGCAACCCTCATTGGACATCCCCTGTATGTGTAAACGATAGGTCATGATTGTGGTTCCTTCTTGGACGGCCTCCAACTTCCTTCTCCCGGTGGTCTCCTGTGCACTCCCTTCCCTTTACTCTTTACGTTTAGCTAATCTCTTCGGCCCCCTCCCCCTTCACCTCTTCTGTTCCTCTCCTCCTCTTTCTTTTCTTCTTTCACCCTTCAGCTTCTTCTTATTTCCATACCATCTCTTCAGGCTCTCTGTATTCTATATTATTTATGGTATTAGCCTAAAAGTTGTTCTCAGGGTAGATCCCGGGACAGGGTTTTCCCCTGTTTATCAAACACAGTTGGTTATAGTCCTGATTAATGGACTACGGTTTACTCTACCTTGAGAGAGTTCAATCCATCAGATCGCCTCCTTAACTACTTACAGATTGTTTAAGTATGATATTATTGTAATATTCATCTGTAATTTAGACACAATTCCCCTTTTCTAATGTTCTTTGTCCTTTTGCTAGCCTCTTTTTTCTAAATATTTCCTCACATTAGGTAACGAAGTGGGCATGGGGATTCCCAGCTCGCCAGAGCAGTTAGTTCCCAGAAGGGGCTCTGGCGGCGAGAATTCCTAAGCCCATAGCGACTGGTTACTTTATTTTTTATTTTATTATTGTTTTTGCCTTTTTACTCTTAAGAAAAGGGTACATGAAGATCTGCTGTAACCACTCTTTGTAATTGCTGTACTATTATTACAACATGTACACGTTGAGCGTTTCGCTCTTATTTTTTTTCTCCTGCTTAATGTATTTTCTTGATTTTTTTCAATAAACTTTACTTTAAACTTTAAAAAAAAAAAAAACAGGTAAAGAGTTAATTTTCAGCTCTGGGTTATGTGCAACTGAAGAATATTAAAAAAGACCAGTGTTAGTTTATAATACTGAGAAGGAAGTCTACGATAGAGCAATATCGCAAGAGTGTTAGGACCTGCAAAAGTTTAAATATTTAGGTTATGTTATACCCAATGGGTATTGTTTGTTATAGAGCATACTTACCGCTCCCCGCTGATTGAGGGTTAGCGGTAACATACTCCACTCAGAGGCCCCCCCTTTGGGACCGAGAGTGGAGAGGGATAGTATCCTATTAAGAGGACATATAGGTTATTTAAAAAAGAATGAAGAAATACTATCACAAATGCCTTATTATACATACATATCTTTTATTTCTGATATGAAGCTACAAAGCATATTATTATATGAGCAACATAATGTACAGGCACTTATGGTCATATAATTGTGCTTATTATGTGTCCTAAAATAATACTGAAAAGCTTTTTGTATGTTTTTTGCTCTTGTTTTTTCTTGTTTCTCTTTTTAATAAAAATTATCTGATTTTTAAAAAAAAAAAGACCAGTGCTTTTTAAAATAAAAAAGCAGCTTAGATTGCTATATACAGTATCTCACAAAAGTGAGTACACCCCTCACATTTTTGTAAATATTTTATTGAATCTTTTCATGTAACAACACTGAAGAAATTACACTTTGCTACAATGTAAAGTAGTGAGTGTACAGCTTGTATAACAGGGTAAATTTGCTGTCCCCTCTAAATAACTCAACACACAGCCATTAAGGTCTAAACCGCTGGCAACAAAAGTGAGTACACCCCTAAGTGAAAATGTCCAAAGTGGGCCCAAAGTGTCAATATTTTGTGTAGCCACCATTATTTTCCAGCAGTCCCTTAACCCTCTTGGGCATGGAGTTCACCAGAGCTTCACAGGTTGCCACTGGAGTCCTCTTCCACTCCTCCATGATGACATCACAGAGCTGGTGCATGTTAGAGACCTTGCGCTCCTCCACCTTCCATTTGAGGATGCCCCACAGATGCTCAATAGGGTTTAGATCTGGAGACATGCTTGGCCAGTCCATCATCTTTACCCTCAGCTTCTTTAACAAGACAGTGGTCGTCTTGGAGGTGTATTTGGGGTCATTATCATGTTGGAATACTGCCCTGCCACCCAGTCTACGAAGGGAGGGGATGTCACAGTACATGTTGGCATTCATGGTTCCCTCAATGAACTGTAGCTCCCCAGTGCCGGCAGCACTCATGCAGCCCCAGACCATGACACTCCCACCACCATGTTTGACTGTAGGCAAGACACGCTTGTCTTTGTACTCCTGACCTGGTTGCCGCCACACACGTTTGACACCATCTGAACCAAATACACTTATCTTGGTCTCATCAGACCACAGAACATGGTTCCAGTAATCCATGTCCTTCGTCTGCTTGTCTTCAGCAAACTGTTTGTGGGCTTTCTTGTGCATCATCTTTAGAAGAGGCTTCCTTCTGGGATGACAGCCATGCAGACCAATTTAATGCAGTGTGCGGCGTATGGTCTGAGCACTGACAGGCAGACCCCCCCCTTCAACCTCTGTAGCAATGCTGGCAGCACTCGTACGTCTATTTCCAAAAGACAACCTCTGGATATGACGCTGAGCATGTGCACTCAACTCCTTTGGTCAACCACGGCGAGGTCTGTTCTCAGTGTAACCTGTCCTGTTAAACTGCTCTATGGTCTTGGTCACTGTGCTTCAGCTCAGTTTCAGGGCCTTGGCAATCTTCTTATAGCCTAGGCCATCTTTATGTAGAGCAACAATTCTTTTTTTCAGATCCTCAGAGAGTTCTTTGCCATGAGGGGCCATGTTGAACGTCCAGTGACCAATATGAGAGAGTGAGAGCGATAACACCAAATTTAACACACCTGCTCCCCATTCACATCTGAGACCTTGTAACACTAATGAGTCGCATGACACCGGGGAGGGAAAATGGCTAATTGGGCCCAATTTTGACATTTTCACTTAGGGGTGTACTCACTTTTGTTGCCAGCAGTTTAGACATCATTGGCTGTGTGTTGAGTTATTTTGAGGGGACTGCAAATTTACACTGTTACACTCACTACTTTACATTGTAGCAAAGTGTCATTTCTTCAGTGTTGTCACATGAAAAGATATAATAAAATATTTACAAAAATGTAAGGTGTGTGCTAACTTTTGTGAGGTACTGTATACAGTATATAAAAATAGGATTGGTGTGTATTTACCTGGCACCACATCCCCAATGTTCTAAGCAAGAATAAAGAAAATAAAACAATCCTGGGACTTTAAACCTGACAGGTACAGCGTATAAGGATATAGCTGAAACCTTGTTTATTTGTATGCAAGTAGATTGATATTAAATTGATATTAGCCACATCCAGTCCAGCCCATGTACTGTATATAAATGGCCAGATGGGAGCAGTGTCAATGAGGGTAGATGTACCGGTGTCTCATCCCGCATCAGCTGATCATGCATGGTTCCTTGGGATCCCAGGTGAGGTGAGTCCGACACTCAAGGAGTATTTCCTGAAGCTGAGTTTGAGCCAAGATGCAATTTACCTATGAATTCACAAGGGGTGAGAAATAGACCAGGAATACCATCTGTATTGAGGTGGAGGAAGGCCATCACCAGCAAAGGGACCTGCGTTTCATCATAAAATGGGTCATCTTCCACCTCAAGACTGAGGATAACCTGTATTTACCAGACCAGGAGCACCAAGAATCATTTACCAGCACCTTTACATCCTCAACATGCTGCCTTAACATCTATGCAGGTTTAAAGGATACCAATGGTGACCATCACAATCCTAGACAGACTTTACCTCACATTGTTGTACCGATAGGAATACTTACCTCTGGTTGTCCACCTTTACAATCCTTGACACTGAGATTATTAGAGAACAGTTCGCAGAAGAACTGGTAAATCTACTAATGCCCAACGGAATCACATATTGGCATATAGGCATTTGTCACGCAATGTGTGACAGATTCTGGCGCCCAGTGGTCTATTTAAAGCCACAGCATGATCCACCAGTTGCTGGATGATCTTAAGCTCCCTTTGTGTTCCTATGTTCCTGATATTATTAGATTCTCTGTTACCAACACAGCTTGTCTTTGACCTGTTTTTATTCCTGGCTTTGACCCTCTGCTTGCTACATTGACTCCGCTTCTGCCTGCTGATCCATGTATGACCGCTGGCTTGCTCTTCTGACCCCACTGCTGCCTGATTCCCAGTTTATGACTCCGACTAACTCCTGACTCTAACTCCTTGTTGCTTTACTCCTGGCTGATATCCTGTGCATGACTACTGGCCTGGCTCCTGACCCTGCTCCTGGCTCTCACTTCTGCGAAGTCTCATCTGGTACTCCTGAGGGACTCCTGCCCTGCAGCACATCCTGCTCATCAGCCACCATCCAGCGGACATCTCCTCATCACTTCAGCCTGTCACAGCTGGAAACCTATGCTTCCTGATTTGCCAGAAGAGGGAATACCTTTTCTTTCCTGGTATTCCTTTTTACTGCCAAAACTGTATGAGATTCAGCCATAAGTAACCTAACTGGATATGACCAAACCAGAATTGATGTACTTCCGGTTGTCAATTATTCTAATTTGGGGTCACACAGCCTATTTAAATGCGCAGTTTCTGGCAGTAGGTTATACCCCAGATGACGTCTAAGTAGATGAAACGTGTTGGGTCGACCTCTGCCAACATTACTGCGCCTCTTCGTGTCCTTCTATAAGCTCTCTATGCACTTCCTAAACGTGAGTGTTCCATTGCTATTTTTTTAATAAATGCAATTTTTAAATGATATCACACTATGTGGAACCTTTCTTTGATTTTTGGTTTCAACGTGTGAGCAAAGAATACCCTCTGGTTTTCCCTCCTTCCATGTTGAGCCTGATGTGCCTGTATGCTGTGGATTTAATGTTAACCAACACTATTCAAAGATCTGTCCAGGAGTTCTGATGGTTTTCCAGATACGGTATTTATCGCCATAAGCCTGTTTGACTTCCAGTAAGCCTTTATGCAGTTGGTGGTGGTGTCTTCTACAAGCTTCTTCTCACCGAGTCTCTTCACATTTGATGTCACTTACCTTATCGATATTTTTTAGACATTCATTTTTCTGATATTATTCACTGATACCAGGACTTTTTGAATTTTATTATTCATCATTAGTCATCATTTTTTTACTTGGTGGATATCATTTTACATTTACTGTACATTCACACCATTTTTTCACATGGTGGACTATTTTTATACTTCAGTGTGTGTTTTACTGGTCACAGCATACATTGCCATTATTATATATTGTCATCTTATATATATACAGTGGGGACGGAAGGTATTCAGACCCCCTTACATTTTTCACTTTTTGTTATATTGCAGCCATTTGCTAAAATCATTTAAGTTCATTTTTCTCCTCATTAATGTACACACAGCACCCCATATTGACAGAAATACACAGAATTGTTGACATTTTTGCAGATTTATTAAAATAGAAAAACTGAAATATCACATGGTCCTAAGTATTCAGATCCTTTGCTCAGTATTAAGTAGAAGCACCCTTTTGATCTAATACAGCCATGAGTCTTTTTGGGAAAGTTGCAAGAAGTTTTTTACACCTGGATTTGGGGATCCTCTGCCATTCCTCCTTGCAGACCCTCTTGAGTTCTGTCAGGTTTTATGGCAAAAGTTTGTGTACAGCTATTTTTAAGTCTCTCCAGAGATGCTCAATTGGGTTTAAGTCAGGGCTCTGGCTGGGCCATTCAAGAACAGTCACGGAGTTGTTGTGAAGCCACTCCTTCATTATTTTAGCTGTGTGCTTAGGGTCATTGTCTTGTTGGAAGGTAAACCTTCGAGCCCAGTCTGAGGTCCTGAGCACTCTGGAGAAGGTTTTCGTCCAGGATATCCCTGTACTTGGCCGCATTCATCTTTCCCTCGATTGTAACCAGTCATCCTGTCCCTGCAGCTGAAAAACACCCTCACATGATGCTGCCACCACCATGCTTCACTGCTGGGACTGTATTGGACAAGTGATGAGCAGTGCCTAGTTTTCTCTACACATACCGCTTAGAATTAAGGCCAAAAAGTTCTATCTTGGTCTCATCAGACCAAAGAATCTTATTTCTCACCATCTTTTAGTCCTTCAGGTGTTTTTTTAGCAAACTCCATATGGTCTTTCATGTGCCTTGCACTGAGGAGAGGCTTCCGTCGGGCCACTCTGCCATAAAGCCTCGACTGGTGGAGGTCTGCAGTGATGGTTGACTTTCTACAACTTTCTCCCATCTCCTGACTGCATCTCTGGAGCTCAGCCACAGTGATCTTTGAGTTCTTCTTTACCTCTCTCACCAAGGCTACTCTCCCCGATAGCTCAGTTTGGCCGGACGGACAGCTCTAGGAAGGGTACTGGTCGTCCCAAACATCTTCCATTTAAGGATTATGGAGGCCAATGTGCTCTTAGGAACCTTAAGTGCAGCAGATTTTTTTGTAACCTTGGCCAGATCTTTGCCTTGCCACAATTTTGTCTCTGAGCTCTTCAGGCAGTTCCTTTGACGTCATGATTCTCATTTGCTATGACATGCACTGTGAGCTGTAAGGTCTTATATAGACAGGTCTGTGGCTTTCCTAATCAAGTCCAATCAGTATAATCAAACACAGCTGGACTCAAATGAAGGTGTAGAAGAATCTCAAGGATGATCAGAAGAAATGGACAGCACCTGAGTTAAATATATGAGTGTCACAGCAAAGGGTCTGAATACTTAGGACCATGTGATATTTCAGTTTTTCTTTTTTAATAAATCTGCAAAAATGTCAACAATTCTGTGTTCTGAATTGGGGTCTGAATACTTTCTGTTCCCACTGTATATAAGCACTGCATTTCATTACATGATACAAGTGAAACCTGCAGGGAAGAACAACAGGCCAGGTGCAACAAGTGTGGACATATTGGTCACATGGCCAAGGACTGTACCAATGTCAAGGAGAAGCCAGGGCCCAGTTGGGAATAGAATATATATCTGCCTGAGGCCCTATTAACATTGTTGAGTTTGGGTCCCTGGAAGGGGGCTTGGACTTACAGATCTCTGATGGAGGAACTGTGGATTCTGATTTTGATTTATACCTCAGCTATATCAACATAATGTGCACCTTCCAGGTTACCCCACTGCATGTGAAGATGGTAAAGACACCAAGAGGAAGGCTGCTTTGCTTTCCTATCTCAGAGTTCAGCTCTTTGATCTTTGTCTGCTGCAAGAATGTGGACTTGAGAATGGCAAACAATTATAAGGAATTAAAAAAGAGTGTTAGACATTTATGAAAAGGACACTCCTTTATGGTACAGTCAGTGACTGAAATAATGCCCAGTAGGGCAATTTTAATACATTTGCTTTTTAATGGATTTATAATATGTGTTTTAAATGTTTATGTCCCTCCTGACAAGCAGGAGGGGGCATGCCTATATAAAATGTTACCATTGTTCTGTGTGGGGTCTGCAGTGAAGATTTTAACTGCATGAGTAAGGGGAAGAACCGTTAGGTTGGGGAATTTATGTGTAAGCCAGACTGTACTTCTTACCTTATCATACAGTGCTGGGACAAGGTCATTTGGTGCCCAGGGCGAAGATGGCAACCCCCCCCCCCCCCCGTTTTTAAGAAAGAATTAATGTCATTTCAAAACAAGAATATACTTAAAACAATACAAATTCAGTTAGGTTTAATGCAATAGAAGCAGAGTTCACTCACACATTTTAATTATATGTATTTTTATTGGAGGCACTTTGAAATAATAATGCAAAAAATGTGCTTGTATAGTAGAAAGGCCTGTTAACTATTTTTTCTGTCAAGGCCCATGTGAACATACTAAAGTTTTCAGTTTTGCATCATTTTGTGTGAGGTAGTGCCCCAATACCAAATATTCACATATTCGATATTCAAAAATATCACAAACTTCTCAACCAACATACATGGCCTTCAGCAAAAAAGAACCCTCAATGCAAAATATTAACATATAAAAGTGCAAAATCAAGCTTTTTACTACCGACTGATTTGTTTATTTTCCCTGATTTGCACAGAAAAGAAAAAAAAAGTGATTGTTCCCTCTGTACAGAGCGCTGTGTTGATTGTTAACACAGAGCTCTGGGCTGTGATTAGACACAACCGATCAGCAGCTCCCAGCCACAAATAACAGACTCTCGCTGTGTACAATCACAGGGGAGTAGGGGGGATAAGCAAGCACCCGAAACAGGCAGCGACATGTGGGTACGTCCTGGTGCCTGTAGCTGCCACCTGCGGTGGATTAGCAAGTGGATGGCAATCTGCTTACTTCAGTGATGATGCCATGCTTTGTTCCTCCTTGATCACACTCCCATTTTAATAGCTCCAGCGGGTGGCAGCACTCCATGCTCGTTTTCCATCCTGGCTCCCGGCCGGCCTCTCGGTGAAGTCCCGCCGGCCGGGACTGGGAATTGCCTGTCGGGCACAGCGGCGACTCTAGGAACAATATATAGGGGGTCACATAAGATGCCACAGTCAAAACTTGGTGGGCACTAATAATGTATATAAATATATACATATACACACACAAAAGTCGAGAGTAATGTGGTATTTTTATTGTCTTATTGTGGAACCACACCAGCAATGTTAGAACTTATTAACACAAGTGGTGAGGGGGGCTGTTAAACCCTGCAGTTGAGTCAAGTATTTACCAAGTTTTTACTCTCCCCCCACTGCTACTCCTGTTAGCTGCATAAAGGCAGTGGCTGTGGGTGTCTAATGCTTTCTAAAGAGTGATCTGCATGTGGATTGCTCTTCAGGAAGCAAAACAAGTGTGAATGAGCCCTAAGGCTTTAAGGTGAAGCAGAGAGACAGAACACACAGACCCTGCATTCTTTTCTCCCAGGTAGAGATCTAATGTAAGAAACAGGATTTCTGCTGGTTTAAAGGAATGCAAGTCTGTGTTCTGTCCCTCTGATGAAGATCTTTCACAGCCTGGAGTCAGGATGAACAAACATGAACAGACTGTAAGAGCATGTCTTCCTCGGATCCTGTTCCCCTCTCTCTCTGCTGCTTGCACTAAACAACCAACCTACCATGCTGCTGCCCCTCTCTCTATCAATGCTGCTGCTTTCTATTCCTGAAGCAAAGGAAAAAAAACTCACTGTGACTCAGAGGAGCAGAGGGGTTATTTAGTCACTTCCTCCTCCTCTGGAACTGCTGCTTAAAGTTGTCCAAATCTGGTGGCAGGGAAAAGGGGAGGGGCTGGAGTAGCATGATTGGATAACAATTGGCATGTGACTGCACAGATAATCCTGCATCTCCTTGCTGTGCTGTGAGTTTTAGCTTTATGAGCATACAAACGGGGGCAGGCTGAGGGGCGGGAGCGCAGCTCGCTGGCTTCAGGAGTCGGGTCTGCTGCAGTCATTATGACAAGCAGGAGACCCGGTCTGCACTTCAATTGGGGGAGCAAATGGGCGGCCTGGCTGTGCGAGCACTACTCGCATTAACATTGGAGTCACTTAGGAGAGGGGGGGAATCACTGCAGGAGCTGACAGGTGTTCTCTCATTTGTGAGAAGTGAGGGGCAGGACGGGACTGGTCTCAGGCTTGTGCCAAGTGCGCTGTTGTTATCTATGTAGCGCGGCCGGTACACCAGCACTTCTACTGTGCCCCCCTTTCTCCAGTAAATGGTCCCGCCCAGGGCATCCGCCCTTCCGCCCACCCCTTGTACCAGCCCTGTTACAATATGTTCTTAAAACAGCGCTAAATCCAAAAATATATGCAGAAAAAACAAATATACAAGTGCATAAATAAATAACAAAGTACATTTTATTGTTAAAGTGCAAAAACCCTTAATCAAATAAGAAAATGTTCAAAGTTCATAGAGTGTCATTTAACAAGTTACTATAAATCTAAAAGGTGTGCAAAATTCAAAAAATGGCTTTCAAATAAAGCAGCAATAATGGAAACAATCTTGCCGAGTGTCTTCCACTATCCAGTAAGAGAGTGCTGTACTTCCACCACCTTAACCACCATTAAAACGAGCCTCCTACAACGCTGCCAGGAACATTAAGTTATAAATGGTCAATAGCGAATAACTGGTCCTCCTCATACTGTTTCCGAGCTTGATCTGACCATTTGAGGGATACCTGTCCTTAGTGGAGTCAGGAACTGGGTAAATGTGTTCTGTTACATGGATGACATCACTATTATATGTAACCCACATTGTTCTGTGAAAAGAGCGCTGTTTCATACTAAGTTAATCTGTGAGGATTCTGATTTAAAACTAAACCTTCATAAATGGGGCTGTTTTTATAATGGGGTCTGGGATGCTACTCAGATCCCTAAAATAAAGGTTCAGAGTGAGAGCATTAAGATTTTAGGTAATGTTTTTAATCCAAAAAAATATGGAAATTTTGATTGTGATTTGGTAATCAATAAGATTGAGAAAAATATATCTATATGAAACCTGTGTGACCTGACCATGGAAGGAAATATTTTTGTATTAAATCTTATTTTATTACATTTTTAAATATTACAAAAACAAGAAAAAAAGAAATTCTGAAATAACCAAAAACAAATAGGTAAATTATATATTGCCCAGAAACAAAAGACATTGGGGGTCATTTACTAAGATGAATGCACTGCGCTGGTTCAGACCTTAATTGGTGCGCTGGATAGATCCTTAATTCAGCGTGTGAGCCGGCGCACACACAGTAGTACCTACACGCGAGAATGTTTCCAGCGCGATGGGATCACGCTGGTTCTCGGCGAGGTACATCTCGTGCTCACTGCAATAGGAAAAACACATCTTCCTATTAAAGCAGCACGAGAAAAACTGGCTTGGGTTCCCCCTCCGGGTGCATGCTTGGTCCTTCGGTCTGGTATGGATTGTAAGGGGATCCCCCTACGCCTAAAAAACGGTGTGGGGGGTCCCCCAAAATCCATACCAGACCCTTATCCGAGCACGCAGCCCAGCCGGTCAGGAAAGGGGGTGGGGACGAGCAAGCGCCCCCCCTCCTGAACCGTACCAGGCTGCATGCCCTCAACATGGGGGATGGGTACTTTGGGGAAGGGGGGCGCGCTGCGGACCCCCCCCACCCCAAAGCACCTTGTCCCCATTTTGATGAGGACAAGGGCCTCTTCCCGACAACCCTGGCCGTTGGTTGTCGGGGTCTGCGGGCGGGGGGCTTATAAGAATCCGGGAGCCCCCTTTAATAAGGGGGCCTCTAGATCCCGGCCCCCCCACCCTACGTGAATGAGTATGGGGTACATGGTACCCCTACCCATTCACCTGGGGGAGAAGTGTCAAGAAAAAAACACACTACACAGGTTTTTAAAGTAATTTATTAGGCAGCTCCGGGGGTCTTCTTCCAACTTCAGGGGTCTTCTTCCGTGCTCTCTGCATCTTCTCCCGGTGTCCGGTTCTTCTCCGCGCTGTCCGGCCTCTTCTCCCGGTGTCCGGTATCTTCTGCCGGCCTCCCCCGCTATCTTCTTCCAGCCCTTTTGCTAGCAGGGGCCCGGTCTTCTGTCACTGTCCGGTATCTTCTGCCGGCTTTCTCCGCTATCTTCTTCCCTGGAAGTCCCTGGAGAGCCACTACACAGATGTCTGTCGTGTGCTTCAGAAATTAAGAGAGAACAATCTCTATTGTAAACTGGAGAAGTGTGAGTTCTAACGGGAACAGGTTAAATTTCTGGGCTGATGTCATTTCCACTGCTGGTTTTTTGATGGACCCAGAGAAACTTTCGGCAGTCCTACAGTGGCCTCGACCTGTGGGGTTATGTCCTCTGCCACGTTTCCTATTATCGGAAGTTTATTCATAACTTCTCGTCTCTGGTCAAGCCCCTGACTGATATGACCGGAGAGAACGTTAACCCACAGAGTTGGTCTCCGGAGTCCATTAAGGCCTTTGAAAGTCTCAAGGCTGCTTTTGTTTCTGCTCCTGTGTTGGCACATCCTGATCCTACGTTACCTTTTATCCTTAAGGATGGTGCTTCCTGAGACTGGTGATGGCACCCTTCTGTCTCAACGTCCTACCTCTGAGAGTGCTATGCATCCTTGTGGCTACTTTTCCAAGAAATTGTCACCTGCCAAGTGCAATTACGAGATTGGTGACAGAGAGCTGTTGGCAATCATTTTAGCCCTGAAAGATTGGAGACATCTCCTCGAAGTTACCACTGTGCCAGTTCTCATTCTTACTGACCATAAGATTCTCACATTGTTGTCTGAGACAAAACCCCTCTCTCCCAGAAGGGCACGATGGGCTCTTTTCTTGTCAAGTTTCAATTACATTGTCTCATTCTTACCCGGTACTAAGAATGTAAGGGCTGACGCCTTGTCACGACAATTTTCCTCCACTTCCAAGTTGGAGTCGGTTCCGGTTCCTGTGATTCCTCCATATCGTATTGTGGCTACAGTGCGCACCAGTCTTACTTCTCCTTTGGGCGACAAAATTCTTGCTGCTCAGGTCGATGCTCCTCCTGAGAAACCCTGTGACCGCTGCTTTGTCCCAGAGTGTCTCCGTACTGCCGTGCTCCAGACTTACCATTCTCCCGAGGCAGCTGGCCACCCTGGTAAGAATCAACTTGTTTGGGCCATTTCCCAACAATTCTGGTGACCTAGTCTACGTGCTGATGTAACTGCCTTTGTAGCTGCCTGTTCCGTGTGTGCTCAGAGTAAGACTCCACAACACCTTCCATTGGGCCTCCTACAACCCATAACTAATGGATAGAGGCCCTGGACCCACCTGTCTATGGATTTTATTGTGGAGTTGCCCAACTCCCAAGGCAACAAAGTTATGCTTATGGTGGTTGACCGGTTCTCAAAGATGTGTCATTGTATTCCACTTAAGAAGTTGCCCACTTAAGGAACTGGCTTCCATTTTTGCTTGGGAGATCTTTCGCTTACATAGGCTACCCAAGGTGATTGTCTCGGACAGGGGTAGTCAGTTTGTGTCCCGGTTCTGGCGAGCCCTTTTTGCACAGCTGGGAATTCAGCTTGCTTTCATCTCTGCGTATCACCCACAGTCTAATGGAGCCTCAGAACGAGCCAATCAGTCCTTGTAGCAATTCCTACATTGCTATATTTCTGACCATCACAACAACTGGTCAGATCTATTACCATGGGTAGAGTTTGCTCACAACAGTGCCTTGAATGAATGAGACAATCCAAATATGGCGAATTATGGTTTCCAACCTTCCATGCTGCCTGACTCGTTTGTTCCGCAGTATTCCTGCGCTAGAGGAGCATCTCCATGGTCTTCGTTCCACTTGGGCACAAGTCCAGGAGGCTTTGCATCATGTTACAGACTCCATGCTTACCGCAGACGCCTGCCTGCACCTTTCTACCAGGTTGGGGACAGGGTCTGGCTGTCATCTCGCAACCTCCGATTTCATTTTTCCTCACTGAAGTTTGCACCTCGGTTTATTGGGCCTTTCTGTATCCTTTGCAGGGTTAACCCAGTGGCTTACGCACTGGACCTTCCTCCTAGTATGCGCATCTCTAATGTGTTTCATGTCTCCTTATTGAAACCTTTGGTCTGCAACCGCTTTACCACCTTGGTGCCATGTCCTCACCCTATACAGGTTGAGAACCATGAGGAGTATGAAGTACAATCCATTGTTGACTCCCGAAGGTTCAGTGGGCGCATACAGTACCCGGTGCATTGGAAGGGGTACAGTCCGGAGGAACGCTCTTGGGTCTCATCCTTGGATGTACATGCCCCTGTCCTCCTCCGTGATTTCCATAGACATTTTCCCCTCAAGCCTGGTGGTCCTCTGAGGGGGAGGGGTTGTTGAGGAGGGGGTACTGTCAGGGCTGGACTTAGCCCTTCTTTCTCTAAACTGGCCGCTCAGCTGTCAGCTAATTGCCAGCTCCCATCTCTCTCCACAGTTACCCAGCTGTTGTTGATTCTACTCGTAAGTCCTGCCTACTTAAAGCCATCCAGCTCACTTGATCTCTGCCTTCGCCTTGGTCACATAACAAGAAACCATCTCCTGCGTTCCTGTTTAAAGACCAGCTGTTTAAAGACATCCCTTCTGGCTCCTTATCCTGCTTGCTGTTCCTCTACTTGGATCCCTGACTTCTGGCCTGGCTGATTACCCGATTAGTTAGTTAGATTGGTTACTGAACTCTGGCAAGTAGCTGCAGTAACGAGTATAGTCTGGGTGAGAGTCTGTAGAATACAGAGGACCTAACCTGACTATTTAATAACAATAGAATTTAGATGTAGTTATAAACAGACAACTTACATAAAACTGTTAAAACAAGAATGTTGAGGTTAAATAGTAAATAAGTGAAACAGATAAGTGTGCCTAGCGCACTAAAACCGTGATGCATGGAGGATGGTTTCAAATGTGGTTCTACTCCTCCACTGATATAAAGTGCTGTGCAACAATTTAATCCAGCCTGAGAAAGATACCTCTTTTGTCAGTGGCGGAAGTATAGGGGTCGCTGAGGTCGCCATGGTGACTGGGCCCCCTGCTGCAGGGGGCCCTTAGGGGCCCCCCTGTTTATCTTGATAGGAGGAGTGGCTGAGATCGATCTCCCCGATCTTCAGTCGAACTGTGATCGGCACTGTGCGGGGAGCTTGTCACACTGGTTCTAAAGTGAAAGCACAGTGTGTGCTGTGCTCTTTGTCTCACCCTACAGTGCAGTACCCGGCAGGAAGAGGTGAGGTAAAGCACTGCCATTTTTGAAAAGGCTTTCTGTATGTGTGTTTATATGTGTGTTCATGTATGTGTATGTGTTTGCATGTGTTTATGTGTGTATTTAAATATGTATATGTGTTTGTGTGTGTATATACAGTATATGTGTGTGTATATTATGTGTGTGTTTATCTATGTGTGTGTGTGTATGTGTGTTTAGATGCAGTGGTGGCCCGTGCATTAAGGGCACAGGGCACCGCCCCCTCTCTCCAGCCACCCCACTATCACCAATAGATAGATTCATGCAGCCCCTTTTTGGGCGCAGGGAACGTGAATTACAGCAGCGGCGGGTGTTTTTGAAGCATCGGATTAAAGCCATAGGCTCTAATAGGCATCAAAAAAGGTGACCTCGCAGGTCACTCAGCTGTGTTAGAAAAGCGAGTGTATTCGCTTTCCTAACACTAAACTGCCTCTCTGCCAATCAGGTGCTCGGGTCTGTTACCCGTCACCTGATTGGCTGAAACGACAGGCGCCGCTATTGGACGCCTATCAGGAGGAGAGGACAGGAGATGAGGACAGCAGGAGACACATGGAGGACCCCACTCATCGCAGTCACCCTCTGCCCTTCCAAGACAGGGTAAGTGCCGATGAGCGGTCGGGGGTCACACTGGGGGCATTCAAGGGCACATTGGCAGCATTTAATGGGCACACTGGGAGCATTTGATGGGAACATGGGCAGTAGGGATGAGCTTCGAGTTCGAGTCGAACTCATGTTCTACTCGAACATTGGCTGTTCGCAAGTTCGCCGAACAGCGAACAATTTGGGGTGTTCGCGGCAAATTCGAATGCCGCGGAACACCCTTTAAAAGTCTATGGGAGAAATCAAAAGTGCTAATTTTAAAGGCTTATATGCAAGTTATTGTCATAAAAAGTGTTTGGGGACCCGGGTCCTGCCCCAGGGGACATGGATCAATGCAAAAAAAAGTTTTAAAAACGGACGTTTTTTCAGGAGCAGTGATTTTATTAATGCTTAAAGTCAAACAATAAAAGTGTAATATCCCTTTAAATTTCGTACCTGGGGGGTGTCTATAGTATGCCTGTAAAGGGGCGCATGTTTCCCGTGTTTAGAACAGTCTGACAGCAAAATGACATTTGGAAGGAAAAAACTCATTTAAAACTACCCGCGGCTATTGCATTGCCGACAATACACATAGAAGTTCATTGATAAAAACGGCATGGGAATTCCCCACAGGGCAACCCCGAACCAAAATAAAAATAAAAAAAAATGATGTGGGGGTCCCCCTAAATTCCATACAAGGCCCTTCAGGTCTGGTATGGATATTAAGGGGAACCCCAGCCAAAATTTTAAAAAAAAATTGACGTGGGGTTCCCCCTAAATTCCATACCAAACCCTTCAGGTCTGGTATGGATTTTAAGGGGAACCCCGCGCCAAAAAAAAAAAAAAAAAACGGCGTGGGGTCCCCCTAAAAATCCATACCAGACCCTTATCCGAGCACGCAACCTGGCAGGCCGCAGGAAAAGAGGGGGGGACGAGAGTGCGGCCCCCCCCCCTCCTGAACCGTACCAGGCCACATGCCCTCAACATTGGGAGGGTGCTTTGGGGTAGCCCCCCAAAACACCTTGTCCCCATGTTGATGAAGACAAGGGCCTCATCCCCACAACCGTGGCCGGTGGTTGTGGGGGTCTGCGGGCGGGGGGCTTATCGGAATCTGGAAGCCCCCTTTAACAAGGGGACCCCCAGATCCCGGCCCCCCCCTGTGTGAAATGGTAAGGGGGTACTTACCCCTACCATTTCACTAAAAAACTGTCAAAAATGTTAAAAATGACAAGAGACAGTTTTTGACAATTCCTTTATTTAAATGCTTCTTCTTTCTTCCTTCATCTTCTTCTTCTTCTGGTTCTTCTGGCTCTTCTGGTTCTTCCTCCGGCGTTCTCGTCCAGCATCTCCTCCGCGGCGTCTTCTATCTTCTTCTCCTCGGGCCGCTCCGCACCCATGGCATGAGGGGAGGCTCCCGCTCTTCTCTTCATCTTCTTCTTCATCTTCATCTTCTTCTTCATCTTCTTCTTCTTCTTCTTCTTCTCTTCTTCATCTCTTCTTCCTTCTTCATTTCTTCTGCGGGCCGCTCCGCAGCCATGCTGGCATGGTGGGAGGCTCCCGCTGTGTGACGGCGTCTCTTCGTCTGACGGTTCTTAAATAACGGGGGGCGGGGCCATCCGGTGACCCCGCCCCCCTCTGACGCACGGTGAATTGACGGGACTTCCCTGTGACGTCACGGGGAATGCCACAGGGAAGTCCCGTCATGTCCCGTGCGTCAGAGGGGGGCGGGGTCACCGGGTGGCCCCGCCCCCCGTTATTTAAGAACCGTCAGACGAAGAGACGCCGTCACACAGCGGGAGCCTCCCTCCATGCATGGATGCGGAGCGGCCCGCAGAAGAAATGAAGAAGGAAGAAGAGATGAAGAAGAGAAGAAGAAGAAGAAGAAGAAGATGAAGAAGAAGATGAAGATGAAGAAGAAGATGAAGAGAAGAGCGGGAGCCTCCCCCCTCATGCCATGGGTGCGGAGCGGCCCGAGGAGAAGAAGATAGAAGACGCCGCGGAGGAGATGCTGGACGAGAACGCCGGAGGAAGAACCAGAAGAACCAGAAGAAGAAGAAGATGAAGGAAGAAAGAAGAAGCATTTAAATAAAGGAATTGTCAAAAACTGTCTCTTGTCATTTTTAACATTTTTGACAGTTTTTTAGTGAAATGGTAGGGGTAAGTACCCCCTTACCATTTCACACAGGGGGGGGGCCGGGATCTGGGGGTCCCCTTGTTAAAGGGGGCTTCCAGATTCCGATAAGCCCCCCGCCCGCAGACCCCCACAACCACCGGCCACGGTTGTGGGGATGAGGCCCTTGACTTCATCAACATGGGGACAAGGTGTTTTGGGGGGGCTACCCCAAAGCACCCTCCCAATGTTGAGGGCATGTGGCCTGGTATGGTTCAGGAGGGGGTGGGGGCCGCACTCTCGTCCCCCCCTCTTTTCCTGCGGCCTGCCAGGTTGCGTGCTCGGATAAGGGTCTGGTATGGATTTTTAGGGGGACCCCACGCCGTTTTTTTTTTTTTTTGGGGCACGGGGTTCCCCTTAAAATCCATACCAGACCTGAAGGGTCTGGTATGGAATTTAGGGGGAACCCCACGTCAATTTTTTTTTAAAATTTTGGCTGGGGTTCCCCTTAATATCCATACCAGACCTGAAGGGCCTTGTATGGAATTTAGGGGGACTCCCACATCATTTTTTTTTTTAAATTTTGGTTCGGGGTTGCCCTGTGGTGAATTCCCATGCCGTTTTTATCAATGAACTTCTATGTGTATTGTCGGCAATGCAATAGCCGTGGTACTTTTAAATGAGTTTTTTCCTTCAAAATGTAATTTTGCTGTCAGACTGTTCTAAACACGGGAAACATGCGCCCCTTTACAGGCATACTATAGACACCCCCCAGGTATGAAATTTAAAGGGATATTACACTTTTATTGTTTGACTTTAAGCATTATTAAAATCACTGCTCCTGAAAAAACGGCCGTTTTTAAAACTTTTTTTTGCATTGATCCATGTCCCCTGGGGCAGGACCCAGGTCCCCAAACACTTTTATTGACAATAACTTGCATATTAGCCTTTAAAATTAGCACTTTTGATTATTCATGTTCGTGTCCCATAGACTTTAACGGTGTTCGCGTGTTCGAACAAATTTTTTTCCTGTTCGCATGTTCTGGTGCGAACCGAACAGGGGGGTGTTCGGCTCATCCCTAATGGGCAGCATTTGATGGGCACACTGGCCGCGTTTGATGGGCACAGTGGCTGCATTTGATGGAACACTGGCAGCATTTAATGGGCACAGTGGCAGCGTTTGATGGCACAGTGGCAGCATTTGATGGGCACACTGGCAGAATTTGATGGGCACACTGGCAGCATTTAATGGGCACACTGGCAGCATTTTATGGACACACTGGCAGCGTTTGATGGGCACACTGGCAGCGTTTGATGGGCACAGTGGCTGCGTTTGATGGGCATAGTGGCAGCGTTTGGCACAGTGGCTGCAATTGATGGCACAGTGGCTGCGTTTGATGGCACACTGGCAGCATTTAAGTGGCACAGTGGCAACATTTGATGGGCACAGTAGCAGCAATTGATGGAACAGTGGCTGCGTTTGATGGCACACTGGCAGCATTTAAGTGGCACAGTGGCAGCGTTTGATTGGCACAGAGGCTGCGTTTGATGGCACACTGGCAGCATTTAAGTGGCACAGTGGCAGCGTTTGATGGGCACAGTGGCAGCGTTTGATGGGTACACTGGCAGCGTTTGATGGGCACAGTGGCTGCATTTGATTGGCACAGTGGCTGCGTTTGATGGCACACTGGCAGCATTTAAGTGGCACAGTGGCTGCAATTGATGGCACAGTGGCTGCATTTGATGGCACAGTGGCAGCGTTTGATGGGCACAGTGGCTGCATTTGATGATTTTTTTTCAAAAAATGTTTGCGCCCCCAAAAAAATTTTGAGCACCAGCTGCCACTGTTTAGATGTATGTATGCACATTTTATGTATGCACGTTTAATCCTGACACCCTATATGTTTACAATCAGGACTGATTTTTTTTTTCTTGCTCGTTCAAAGTACCAGCAACAAAATGCTGTTCCTCTGAAAAGCGATCCATGCTCAGATCACTTTTCAGAGGCATTTAACAGCCGGTAAAGAGGCAATATGTTGCCTCCTGACCACCTGTTTTAACCCCTTAAAGTGATTGTAAAGGTTTTTTTTTTTTTAAATAACAAACATGTCATACCTTCATTGTGCAGTTAGTTTTGCACAGAGTGGCCCCGAACACCGACTTCTGGGGTCCCTCGGCGGCTCTCGTGGCTCCTCCTCTAACAGACATCCCCCTAGGAAAAGCGCTGTCCAGGGGTCAGGGGGGCCCTTCATGATTTCTTGCATCGGGGCCCTGAAGGTTTTAGTTACGCCACTGTCTTTTGTGGAAGGTATTGGATATCAGGGCATGCTGCTATTATGGTGGAGATTTTGAGGCCCAAGGGTTAAAGATTGTGGAGGGCCCCATTTTTGGGATAGGTGGGGGCTCACAAGAAATAATGCCACAGTTATTCAGCTGCTTAACCCCATCTTTTGGGGTGAGTATGGATATTTGCTGATTGTGATACATAACCAGTAACTTGGTGGGATGAATCCATTTATAGGGTAATTTATGTTCATTGAGCACTAACGTCACCAGAGGAAAAGATTTGCATGCCTGGGAGGTAGCTGCTGAGGTGTCATTATATCAAAGGGTTCTGGGAGTGAGTACAGAGATCTCGCTGCTCGCATGATATTTTTTTCAACATGGAAGAAATGCACTTGTGCTAAGATATCTCTGGGGATAGAAGCCAGGAGATGCTGTGGCTTGTGGATCCTGTGTGCACGGTTGATCAACACGTCATTTGTTATCAGTGACGGGATGAGTTTGCAAAAAAGCTGATGCAGGTATGGCATTATTTCAGGGGGGGGGGGGCGAGGGAGTCAGGGACCCCTCTAATTTTATTATTATTTTTTGTGACCTATCCTCTAGGTCTGCAATTTTTAAGCAGAGCATCTGAATAGTTGTAGCTTGATCATCTTGTATGTCCACTACAGTGTTATGAGCTCTAGTGGCCTCAGATAAATGCCGCTCAATATGGGTCGTGCGCTCTTCTACGCAAGTGACTTTGTCCTGTAACTGGTTAATGGACACTTTCAATTCATGGTGTAGATCTGCCTGTAAGCATAGCTTTAAGGGAGTGCTCAGAAGCTGGATTGTCAGTGGTAGGGTAGGCAGCCAGGGGAAGAGTGGATGGACAGTCTGCTGTGGGACTACATGTCCTAGTGCCATATTGCCTTTTCATAGACAGCTGCTTGTCAGGTGAGTGTTCTGGGTAATCAGCAAACCACTAACCTCTGTCCCCTGGGGGAAGGCATCTGGTCAAGTAGAGGTGCTGCTGGCTCCTCTATATCAATGGAACGATTCTCTGCTGCGGCTGGACGATCCGGCGGCCGCTCCGAGTCTCCACACTCCCAGCCGATGCCATGTTAATTCTCCTGATGTGCAGGCCGCATGTAGAAGTCGAGCAGTCTGCGGGAACCCTTGGGCTGTAGTTTCTTTCTGGACATAGTCCGGAGCTTGCCCTGTGTGCCCCCTTCCGATTTGAAGGGCAGATGGAGGCTGTGCTGAGGCCGGTGAGGCTAGGATGTATCGTGGAGGAGCAGAGCTCTGTACTCCTTCCACGACCAGACCACACCCCCTGTGCCGTCCATCTTCTATGCTCATAGAAATGTGCCTACATACATGTGTATTAGCCAGATGGCTGGCACCATGTTCCTGGCAGAGGGATATGCCAAATTTGTTTTTATATTTAATCATTATTAAATGTTTCTGTAGGTGTTTTAAAATGTTTAAATCGGAAACCATTCTTAGTTGCTTTTTAAAATATGCTGCGAGAATGGTATGTATACTTAGGGAGCCCTAAGTATCTGTTTCTTGAAATATAATTCCTTCTAATCATTGTCGCTTTTATGTATCATGTATGTCTTCTCTTTTTTACATGTAATAAATAATTTATTATATTATCTTTATTGTTTGTTATTAGTACCGAGACAGTCCATCACATTTTTTGAGTTTGGGAATAAACATGGTCAGCTTCAACAACTGCCCTATTTTTTCCATCCTCATTCCCTCTTTCTATATATCAATCTGGATGATGGCATTTTGTTATTATTTTTGAATCATAACTTACATGAGGCTATACTCTCCATTTAATACATAGTCTGGTGATGTTTAGTTTAGGTGCCAGTAGTAAATAGATGATGATGGATCTGGAGCTGGGAGGAAAGTGTCAGAAACCATGAATCAGACTGAGACAGAAGTACAGTTAAATCTCACTTGTTTAATAATAATAATAAAAAAGGTAAACAGAGTAAACATAGTCAAAACATAGCCAGAGTTCAGGAACCAGAACGGATAGTCAGATAAGCCAAAACATCAGGCAGCCAGAGATGAGTGTAGTAGAACAGCAAGCGAGATCGGGAGCCAGGGCCCGACTGGCCTACCTGGATACCGGGAAATCCCCCGGTGGGCCGGCTGTCTGGCTGCCCCTGGTGCCGCTGTGAGGGCAGTGGCGCCTGAAAGAAAAATGGCTGCGGGGCCGCCAGGCTTACATGCAACTGCGCATGCGCTAGCGCTATTCTCGGAAGTGTGTACGGGCTTTCCCGAGCTAGCCGTGCTTGGGAAAGTCCGTACACACTGGGCAATTATCGGAAATGCGGGCCTCTGACCTCCTGCCCCCTGGCAGCCTCTGATCTCCTGCCCCCCTGCAGCCTCTGACCTCCTGCCCCCCCTGCAGCCTCTGACCTCCTGCCCCCACTGCAGCCTCTGACCTCCTGCCCCCACTGCAGCCTCTGACCTCCTGCCCCCACTGCAGCCTCTGACCTCATGCCCCCCCTGCAGCCTCTGACCTCCTGCCCCCCCGCAGCCTCTGGCCTCCTGCCCTCCCTGCAGCCTCTGACCTCCTGCATCCCCCCTGCAGCCTCTGACCTCCTGCCCCCACTGCAGCCTCTGACCGCCTGCCCCCCTGCAGCCTCTGACCTCTTGCCCCCCCTGCAGCCTCTGACCTCCTGCCCCCCCCTGCAGCTTCTGACCTCCTGTCATCCCCCTGCAGCCTCTGGTCTCCTGTCAGCCCCCCTCCCCTCCGCAGCCTCTGACCTCCTGTCCCCCCCCCTGCAGCCTCTGACCTCCTGTCATCCCCCTGCAGCCTCTGACCTCCTGTCATCCCCCTGCAGCCTCTGACCTCCTGTCATCCCCCCCACAGCCTCTGACCTCCTGTAATCCCCCCTCCCCTCCGCAGCCTCTGACGTCCTGTCATCCCCCCCGCAGCCTCTGACCTCCTGTAATCCCCCCTCCCCTCCGCAGCCTCTGACCTCCTGTCATCCCCCCCGCAGCCTCTGACCTCCTGTAATCCCCCCTCCCCTCCGCAGCCTCTGATCTCCTGTCATCCCCCCCGCAGCCTCTGACCTCCTGTCATCCCCCCTCCCCTCCGCAGCCTCTGACCTCCTGTCACCCCCCCCGCAGCCTCTGACCTCCTGCCATCCCCCCCGCAGCCTCTGACCTCCTGCCATCCCCCTGCAGCCTCTGACCTCCTGTCATCCCCCCGCAGCCTCTGACCTCCTGTCATCCCCCCGCAGCCTCTGACCTCCTGTCATCCCCCCGCAGCCTCTGACCTCTCCTGTCATCCCCTCCGCAGCCTCTGATCTCCTGTCGTCCCCCCCGCAGCCTCTGACCCCTCCTCTCGTCCCCTCCGCAGCCTCTGACCTCTCCTGTCGTCCCCTCCGCAGCCTCTGACCTCTCCTGTCGACCCCTCCACAGCCTCTGACCTCTCCTGTCGTCCCCTCCGCAGCCTCTGACCTCTCCTGTCGTCCCCTCCGCAGCCTCTGACCTCTCCTGTACCATCGGCAGCCTCTGACCTCCCCTGTACCATCGGCAGCCTCTGACCTCCCCTGTACCATCGGCAGTCTCTGACCTCCCCTGTACCATCGGCAGCCTCTGACCTCTCCTGTACCATCGGCAGCCTCTGACCTCTCCTGTACCATCGGCAGCCTCTGACCTCCCCTGTACCATCGGCAGCCTCTGACCTCTCCTGTACCATCCGCAGCCTCTGACCTCCCCTGTACCATCCGCAGCCTCTGACCATCTCTTGTCTTATATCACGTCTGCAGTGGAGTGGAGTCAAGAGTGGGAGTGGCGCAGGGATGGGGGTCATGGGAGAAGTCAGACATATGTGGACTGTGGAGAGGAAACTACGGGATAAAACCAGAGCCACCGAGCTCGAGCCGACTGACTGAGCCTTGTAAGGTGCACCTGAGAGGAGGTCAGTGACAGCGCCGCCAGGCCTACCTGAGAGGGGGGGTCAATACAATATTATAAGGGGGCACTGATATAAAGGTTTCCCCCTTATATCAGTAAACCCCCGTACCTTAGTGTTTTCTTTCTGCGGAAGGTGGTCTCTGGTCACCAGAGTCCTCCCCACATTCCCAGAGTTCCCCTTTACATCATAGTCTGCAGGATTCCACCTTACAGTGCTAGGGGGAATTCTGATGTAAAGAGGAATGCAGTGGACTCTGATATAAGTGGGGTCTCTGGTCACCAGTGCCCCCCTTTTATATCAGAGTTCCCGCTTAGAGCAGGATCTGCAATGTTCCCCTTTATGTCAGAGTTCCCTTGCACTGTAAAGGGGAATCCTCCTGATGTATGGGGGGAACTCTGTGTTGGGTTATATTAATCTGACTTTCATGTAAATGGAGAAATATGGTTTTTGACTTTTGTTTAACTTAACACATTGCTAATAGCAGTTTATAGCTTAAATATTGATATTTGCACTGAAAACTGCCATTTACGGCACCTTTTTTTTGCAGTGTCAATAAAAAATGTGCCAGTAAATGGCATGATTTTTGCCTTGAAAAAAATTGCTGCTGTTTGTAAAAGCCATGTCTCTCTTATCTATATATAATACACTCTTCAAATGTGCTTTAAAATGCATGGTTTTCCCTTTTGTGAACAAGAAAATAACGACGTTAAGTGGTTGGGCTGGTATAAAAAAACTATGGGGCTGGTATGAAATTATTTCCAGGGCTGGTTTTTATTCCCAGTCCGGCCCTGTCTGGAGCCAGAAGGAATGTCAGTCAAGCAAGTCTTTAACAGGAATACAGGAGAGCATCTCTAGAGATGTGACCAAGGCGAAGGCATAGATCATCTGGGCTGGACAGCCTAAGTAGGCAGGACTCACGAGCAGGATATCATCAATAGGCGAGTCACTGTGGAGAGATAGGAGCTGGCAATTAGCCGACAGCTGAATGGCCAGCTCAGAGAAGGAAGGGCTGAGCCCAGCCCTGACAGAAAGACCTTGACACCAATGTGTAGCAGTGCAAGGGCAGGATTAGGGTTTTAGTGGTGGCCTGAGATATCAGAAATGAGCGCAAAGACATGGTACCAGTAGGATCTCAAGCACTTACAGGACCAAAGAGTGTGGGCCGGTGGGCCTTTGTCACCACAGAGTCTTCAGCATGTTGGGGAGCAGTTTGGATAAATCTTTGTATATATACAGTATGTTTATCATTGCATTGTACTGTATGTAAATGATCTTTGGTTCAATAAAGCTTTGTTGGAATCTCAAGGCAGTGTCTCTGATCATTAGCCACAGCAGTACAATGTCATTATAGTAACACTGCACTGTTCTGGTAACAGTTTGTAAAAACTTTTTTTTTTACATACTGTCACCTGAGCAAGTACAGTGTCACTATGGTGACATTGTGTTACTGTGGCTAATGATCAGAGACATTGACTTAAGGCTCTGATACCACTGTATGTCAATGCCACCAGTCATTGTTTTTGATCACCACCACAGCAGAACAAGTTTTACCAGACCAGTTTAGCAAACAACAGTGTTCCTGATCACCACCATCAAGAAAAGGGGGACAAGAACAAGGGGGTGGGACTTTAAATGAAGCGTGTGGTGGCAAAAGAATGAAGGTGAACAATATGGAATCTTGTTGTTAAGTAATTTGTTTTGAGGTCGATTGCCACTAAGTGCAATCAATAGAAAACAGGTACAATATGTAACAATAGTACATTGGTAGTCAGGATGCATAATATCATACAAGCAATATCACATATAAGATTCTTCCACGGTGCTACCATTGGGTAACACAGTATGAACAACATTGCATAAATAATATTGCATAAATGGCAAACAAAGATTCATTCATAGGACACCCAAATATTGTTGAATAAAACAGTAAACCATGATAGTATTTGCAAGGTCTATGACCACTATGGTCCGAAAGGAGGGAAATACAGTTAAGCTTGGTATGCAGGTAATATGTGTTGTAGTCATAGGCATATGGCAGCTTTACGCGTTTCGTGGCTAGAGGGCCACTCATCAGGAGCAAGCACAAGATGTATCTGTAGGTGAGAAGGATTGACCAGTTGGTGGAAAGTATGTACAAAATAAAAGATGAAAAATAATAATGGGGTAACAACCCCCAACCTAAGGCTAGGGACTTACTGAGGTTCGCATGTTGGCCATGTGGTGCCAGGCACCATAGCCGTCCGAAGGCGTGCTCCCCACCGGGAGCTGCGGCGGACGTCTCGCCCGGACTCCCCCAAAGAGCGCCCACCAGAATGGGCCGTGGAACACAAGGCCACCTAGGTGTGAGTGGACAAGAAAATTGAACTATGGTGGAACTAAGTGCGAAGAGCGTGTGTGTGATAGATAGATGGACTGACTAGGGTGGGGGAGACCAGGAAAATAGTGACAGTCAGGAAGCTAACAAAGTGAAAGGAGCGAAGTGGAAAGTGAGGTGACCAATCCATAGGGCTGTGGCAATGCAGTGAAAGCAAGAGAAGAATAGGCTGTGACTGTTACCTGTGGTGTGCATGGGGTGGATAAGAAGAGGAAGGTGGGAATCCTAGACTGACGTGATTGTGCAAAGGAGCCCTGAGTGCCGGAGCCAACCCCGAACGGCGCCTAAGAAGGGGTCGTAGCGATGACGTCACTGACATCACGCCAGCGCAGCAGAGGTAGGAGGGAGAGGAAGGAGGTGGGACAGATCTGGCAACCAGTACCGAACCCTACGCCAGCGTCCATCCCTCAATCCGCTCGCGAGCGTAGGAACCACAACAAAGGACTCAACGGCGCCCTAGAGCGCCGAACGTCCGATGCGGGGTGCGTGACGTAGACGCGCAGTGGCGGTGCCCACTCCCCCCCCAGACAGAGGGAGGAGGTCCGACAGGCGCGTCACAGCTCCCGGACTCGGAGAACAACACGGGCGGCAGGCAGCCCGGCCCAACTCACACAGCCCCCAAGAACGGACCAGAGCAAGGCCAATTAGCCTGGGGAAATGTAAAATAAAATAAAATAAGTTTGTAGGTCAATCAATCACTAGTTGTTAATTGGGATGAAAAGGGTAAAGATGTTGTGAGGATGAAAAGGATAATCTGATGGTCAATTATAAGAAGGTGGCTATAATTGAAAGGTAAAATTGGATCAAGATAATTGTCATAGATTAAATAATTGCAAAAAGGATAAAATATGTTAATAGAAATAGAGCCAAACCACATGCTTCCATCCCTGTGTCTACTAATGGAATAAAAAATGGGGTTTTAAGGGACTTTGAGTGAACCTGTGGCCTGGTAAGGCCAACTGTTCCATCCCTTGGGACTTTAAATGAAAATGTGGCCAGGTAGGGTCACATGTTTCCATCCCTGTCATATATCAAGAAAAGGGGGACAAGAACAAGGGGGTGGGACTTTAAATGAAGCGTGTGGTGGCAAAAGAATGAAGGTGAACAATATGGAATCTTGTTGTTAAGTAATTTGTATTGAGGTCGATTGCCACAAAGTGCAATCAATAAAAACAGGTACAATATGTAACAATAGTACATTGGTAGTCAGGATGCATAATATCATACAAGCAATATCACATATAAGATTCTTCCACGGTGCTACCATTGGGTAACACAGTATGAACAACATTGCATAAATAATATTGCATAAATGGCAAACAAAGATTCATTCATAGGACACCCAAATATTGTTGAATAAAACAGTAAACCATGATAGTATTTGCAAGGTCTATGACCACTATGGTCCAAGAGGAGGGAAATACAGTTCAATTTTCTTGTCCACTCACACCTAGGTGGCCTTGTGTTCCACGGCCCATTCTGGTGGGCGCTCTTTGGGGGAGTCCGGGCGAGACGTCCGCCGCAGCTCCCGGTGGGGAGCACGCCTTCGGACGGCTATGGTTCCTTGTCACCACATGGCCAACATGCGAACCTCAGTAAGTCCCTAGCCTTAGGTTGGGGGGTTGTTACCCCATTATTATTTTTCATCTTTTATTTTGTACATACTTTCCAGCAACTGGTCAATCCTTCTCACCTACAGATACATCTTGTGCTTGCTCCTGATGAGTGGCCCTCTAGCCACGAAACGCGTAGAGATGCCATATGCCTATGACTACAACACATATTACCTGCATACCAAGCTTAACTGTATTTCCCTCCTTTCGGACCATAGTGGTCATAGACCTTGCAAATACTATCATGGTTTACTGTTTTATTCAACAATATTTGGGTGTCCTATGAATGAATCTTTGTTTGCCATTTATGCAATATTATTTATGCAATGTTGTTCATACTGTGTTACCCAATGGTAGCACCGTGGAAGAATCTTATATGTGATATTGCTTGTATGATATTATGCATCCTGACTACCAATGTACTATTGTTACATATTGTACCTGTTTTTATTGATTGCACTTTGTGGCAATCAACCTCAATACAAATTACTTAACAACAAGATTCCATATTGTTCACCTTCATTCTTTTGCCACCACACGCTTCATTTAAAGTCCCACCCCCTTGTTCTTGTCCCCCTTTTCTTGATATATGACAGGGATGGAAATATGTGACCCTACCTGGCCACATTTTCATTTAAAGTCCCAAGGGATGGAATAGTTGGCCTTACCAGGCCACAGGTTCACTCAAAGTCCCTTAAACCCCCATTTTTTATTCCATTAGTAGACACAGGGATGGAAGCATGTGGTTTGGCTTTATTTCTATTAACATATTTTATCCTTTTTGCAATTATTTAATCTATGACAATTATCTTGATCCAATTTTACCTTTCAATTATAGCCACCTTCTTATAATTGACCATCAGATTATCCTTTTCATCCTCACAACATCTTTACCCTTTTCATCCCAATTAACAACTAGTGATTGATTGACCTACAAACTTATTTTATTTTATTTTACATTTCCCCAGGCTAATTGGCCTTGCTCTGGTCCGTTCTTGGGGGCTGTGTGTGTTGGGCCGGGCTGCCTGCCGCCCGTGTTGTTCTCTGAGTCCGAGAGCTGTGACACGCCTGTCGGGCCTCCTCCCTCTGTCTGGGGGGGGAGTGGGCACCGCCACTGCGCGTCTACGTCACGCACCCCGCATCGGACGTTCGGCGCTCTAGGGTGCCGTTACGTCCTTTGTTGTGGTTCCTACGCTCTCGAGCGGATTGAGGGATGGACGCTGGCGTAGGGTTCGGTACTGGTTGCCAGATCTGTCCCGCCTCCTTCCTCTCCCTCCTACCTCTGCTGCGCTGGCGTGACGTCGGTGACGTCATCGCTACGACCCCTTCTTAGGCGCCGTTCGGGGTTGGCTCCGGCACTCAGGGCTCCTTTGCACGATCACAGCAGTCTAGGATTCCCACCTTCCTCTTCTTATCCACCCCATGCACACCACAGGTAACAGTCACAGCCTATTCTTCTCTTGCTTTCACTGCATTGCCACAGCCCTATGGATTGGTCACCTCACTTTCCACTTCGCTCGTTTCACTTTGTTAGCTTCCTGACTGTCACTATTTTCCTGGTCTCCCCCACCCTAGTCAGTCCATCTATCTATCACACACACGCTCTTCACACTTAGTTCCACCATAGTTCAATTTTCTTGTCCACTCACACCTAGGTGGCCTTGTGTTCCACGGCCCATTCTGGTGGGCGCTCTTTGGGGGAGTCCGGGCGAGACGTCCGCCGCAGCTCCCGGTGGGGAGCACGCCTTCGGACGGCTATGGTGCCTGGCACCACATGGCCAACATGCGAACCTCAGTAAGTTCCTAGCCTTAGGTTGGGGGGTTGTTACCCCATTATTATTTTTCATCTTTTATTTTGTACATACTTTCCAGCAACTGGTCAATCCTTCTCACCTACAGATACATCTTGTGCTTGCTCCTGATGAGTGGCCCTCTAGCCACGAGACCGGTAGAGCTGCCATATGCCTATGACTACAACACATATTACCTGCATACCAAGCTTAACTGTATTTCCCTCCTCTTGGACCATAGTGGTCATAGACCTTGCAAATACTATCATGGTTTACTGTTTTATTCAACAATATTTGGGTGTCCTATGAATGAATCTTTGTTTGCCATTTCTGCAATATTATTTATGCAATGTTGTTCATACTGTGTTACCCAATAGAGCACCGTGGAAGAATCTTATATGTGATATTGCTTGTATGATATTATGCATCCTGACTACCAATGTACTATTGTTACATATTGTACCTGTTTTTATTGATTGCACTTTGTGGCAATCGACCTCAATACAAATTACTTAACAACAAGATTCCATATTGTTTACCTTCATTCTTTTGCCACCACACGCTTCATTTAAAGTCCCACCCCCTTGTTCTTGTCCCCCTTTTCTTGATATATGACAGGGATGGAAACATGTGACCCTACCTGGCCACATTTTCATTTAAAGTCCCAAGGGATGGAACAGTTGGCCTTACCAGGCCACAGGTTCACTCAAAGTCCCTTAAACCCCCATTTTTTACTGATCACCACCATGCCAGTAGAGTGTTGCCTCTGCCTGCCACTTGTAATGACCCTGGTCTGTGTATTGACCAGGTTTCTGCTTGCTGCATGGATCAATCCTATGCCTGTTTGCTGATCATGTCTCTGCCTGCCACCTGAACTGACCATCTGCATGTCCCACTAACTACGTTCCTGTGAGACACCAGTCCCAGCCATCCCCTGCAGAAAACTGCATTCCTGGAACAATAGTTATTATTTTGTTCTTCCTTTCTTCAGCCTCTTGTACTTCCTGGCCAGTGCAGTGAAAATGACATTCCTGGAAGCAGTCATGTACCAGTAGGCTAGGCTTGTAGGAACGGGGACTTCTATAGGTGATGCTACACTAAGCTATATTCCCTGACTACCTATACAGAGGGGACCATTACAGTACCATGTTTTTGATACAACTGGTTGATTTGTATGATACTCAAGATACAATGTCTGTAATCAGTCCAAACATTGAGACAGTCTTTTGGGGTGGAATGCCTGTGCCGTGTGTGAAAAATATATTATTAAATTGACAACTTTGTGTAAAAAAGAAAAACATTTTTTTTTTTACTTTTACAGAGCCTCTCCAATCCTATGGAACTCCTTACCCCAACCTGTCTGACTACTTTATTAGCTTTTAGATGATCCCTGAAAACCCTCCTCTTCAGAGAAGCCTATCCTACCCACACCTAACAACTGTATTTTAATTTTCTCCATCAGCTCATCCGCCACAGTTATTACATTTTGTTTCACTTGACCTTTCCTTCTAGATTGTAAGCTCTAATGAGCAGTGTCCTCTTATTCCTCATGTTGTAAAGTGCTGTGCAAACTGTTGGCACAATATATAAATCCTGTATAGTAAAAATATTAATAATAATCATTTTCTTCATTTACAAAATCTTGTGGCAAAAAAAAAAAAAACATCTTCAAAAGGCTCACTATGCCTCTTAAAGATACCTTCAGGTGTTTGTTTTTACTCTCTAAAATATGATCTTTTAATAGATGATTCTATTGTCCCGGCACTCCAGTGCTTCCAAAAATGTGAAAGCTAGTCAGGAAATCACATTCATAATGTATACCCCTAGAAAGCCTGAAGGTGCACCTTGGATTTGGGGCCTCTCTATGTGGTTAGGCTTTTTAAAAGTCTCACACATGTGATATTGCCATGCTCAGGAGAAGTAGCAGATGGTGTTGTGGGGTGTAATTCTAAGTATGCATAAATATTTTATTAATTGACAATTTTGTGTAAAAAATACATTTGCATTTTCTTTCCACAATTTCCAAAAACATGTGGCACAAAAATGGCATTTTCAAAAGACTCTTTCTATTGCCTTTCCTAAAATACCTTGGGTTGTTTGCTTTTTGAAAATGTGATTATGTTAAGGCTGTTTTTTTCTTTCCTGGCACATTAGGGCCTCGAATAATATTATAGGTAGTCGGGTAGTCAGGAAATTAGACGTAATTTACGCCTATTGAAAGCCCAGTGGCGATCCTTGGACATTGGACCTCTCTAATGCATCCCGGATGTAAAAAAGTCCCACACATTTAGTATCTCTATACCTAGAAGGAGTAGCAGAATGTGTTTTGGGTGTAGTAGCAAGAAAATATTCAGCTAAATTTAAAAAATATATATTTTTTACTATTTTGGGCAAGTTTTCCTTTGATAATAAAAAAAATCAAGACATATTTGTTACCATGATATGTACAGTTTTACTAACATATGTCAAAGTTACAAAATTTTATTCAGGCATGAACATTTGTTTTACCCTCAGTCACTAAGGGGTGATTCTATATATGTGATACTGGCATGCAATCTGTAACACCAGATATGATGTCCAATTTGCACAATATCTTAAATATACAATATAAAAAAAAAGAAAAAAACTTTAAAAAGTGTAGTGTTGAGAATACTTGAAAATATACATATATATTTTTAATTAATAATTTGCTTTAGTTAATTGACATAATATGCAGATTGCAAGTGTAAGAGGACATAAGCAGAGGGGAAGAAGGACGGGATGTACTACACATGTACTTTGGTTACATTTTTGGATGTATGTCCACAGCTGGCTAATCAATTTCTCAACATTTCTGTAGTCCTTCCAAAATACTGATAGATACAAGTGACCTTTATTATATTTACAACATAGCAGTCAATATAGTCAGAGAGTCAATATCACATAACACTACAGACAAAGCCAACTGAATTTTTTCAATATAAATTTAAACTCTTGATTGACTCAGCTTTCTAACAGGTTTTTTTTACAAACAATGAAAGAAAAAGACTATGCATTAATACTAAATCTGAATGTTTCATGTTACTGTTAATTACACGAAATACATTACACATACATACATAGTTTGAAGACTTAATAATACATTATTTGAGATGATAATTACTGTTGCCTGACACTGTTCATGAATGCTTTCCCACAAGATTCACACAGCTTTCAGCTAAGATTCACACATTTTGTAATTCAATTCAATTAGAACAATGCATGATTCCTGAGTAAAAGCTGTGTGAATCTTGTGTGAAAACATTATAAATAGACCTTTTAACCCTTTCGCTGCCAGGTCCATATGACGTACGGACCTACAACACTGCCCCCAGGTGACCAAGTCTGTACGCCATATGGACCTCTTTTCTCCCTCTCCTATAAGCTCATGGTCACTTCAATGACCATAAACTTATAGCAGAATTGTTCAGTAGACTCTGCTGAACAATTCTATAACTCTGATCAGAGAATTACAATTACCCATAAAGCACAAATTACAATTACCCATCGAGCACAGTAGACGTAAAACTGACCTTGAAAGGGGGATCAAATCTTTAGAAAAAAACAAGCAGATCGTGATCAGAAGTGCTGACAAAGGGGGGGTCTGGTTATTCTCAACAAATCTGATTACTTAGTTGAACTTAACAGACTTGTCTATAATGCTGAAACCTATGAAAAATTGTGGGGTAATTCCACCAATAAATTTAAAGCTAAGCTGAAATGTTTGGTAAAAAATGCCCAGGATGAGGGTATTGTTACTAATAAAGAGGCCAGATACCTGGTGCCTGATGCTCCAAGTACCAGTAATTTACCAATTGCCCAAAATTCACAAGAATCCATCCAAATTACCCGGGAGACCTATTGTGAGTGGGGGGGACTCGTTGTTTGCCAGAATTGGTGAATACCTAGACAGCTTCTTACAGCCATTGGCACAGAGCTGTCCAGCCTGTCTTAAAGATAGCAGGGATCTCATGCAATTATTGCGGGGGATTGAGGTCAATGAAGGGCATCTCTTGGCCAGTAGTGACGTCAACTCCCTGTATACCAATATTCAACAGAAACATGCGATCGAGGCGGTAGTATGGGCTTTGAATAACACTAAAATGAAAAATAAACAAAAGGATTTTTTGATACATGCCTTAGATCTGGCCATGAGTCCTATTTCTTCTGGCATGACAAACAGTTTTTTAGGCAGAAAAAAGAAGTAGCCTTGGAGGCCAAATACTCCCCCTCAGTGGAAAACATATTTATGAGTCGCTGGGAAAAAGATGCTATTTTCAGTGGTAACATACCCCAGCTTAAGTTTTACAAGGGTTATATCGATGATATTGTCATTGTTTGGGCAGGATGAAAAGAGTCGTTCTTACAGTTTTTGTCAAAAATTGACGAGAACAGTTATGGCATCTCCTTCTCGGCAGTTTTTGACAATCAAAGTATTAACTTTCTCGATCTTGTAATTTTCAAGGATAACCATCAATTGTCCACAAAAACCTTTTTTAAGGATGTGGATCGTAATGGTTATATTCCCCTGGGTGGTTGCCATCACCCTCGATGGCTTAGCTCAATTCCTAAGAGCCAATTCATGAGAGTTAGTCGCAATTGCACAAGAATTGAGGATTTCGATTCACAGGTGAAGGTTCTTTATGACAGATTCGTGGAAAAAGGCTATACTTCAAGAAAGCTCAATAAAACTCTGCTGTTAGTAAGAAATATGAACAGAGATGATTTATTCAAGAAAAGAGAGTCAAGTGAGAGTGATTTTGGAATAGCTTTTATGACAGGTTTCACTCGGCAATATAGACAAGTAGAAAAAGCATTGGCACTTATTATTGAGGGACAATGATCTTACTAAAACTCTACCTAGCAAACCACTGTTCATCTACACCAAACCTCCTACCTTATGGCTAAGACTGGCACCTAATGTGGTTGACCCCCCTAAGAAGACTTGTACCTTTCTAGACCAAGTGGGCTTTTTTAGTTGTGGGAGGTGTTTAATGTGTAGAACGTCTAAACATAGAGTGAGAAAGACATTAGAGTTCACATCCCATTCCTCTGGTGAGTCCTACAAAATTAATAAATTCATCACATGTGGTATCACCCACGTTATGTATCTTTTGTCCTGTCCTTGTAGGCTTCAGTACGTGGGTAGGACCACCAGAGCATTGGGGGTCCGTCTACGTGAACATGTCAACTGTATTAAAAATGGATTTAAACATCACAGCTTGTCCAGCCACTTTAGGCTTTTCCATGGCAGAGACCCTAGTGGTCTCACTTTTTGTGGTATTGATAGAGTTGAAGGTCACTGGAGAGAAGGTAACCTTAAGAGAGCTATCTCAATGAGACCCAGTGGATTCATCGTTTGAGGACAATGAACCCTATGGGGTTAAACATCGAATTGGATTTAAATAGTTTTTTGGCTAATTTTTAAACATATGAATATCTTTCACTGTTTTTTATAGGCACTGTCATTATTTTTTCTTATTTCTTTCTTATTTTTTTATTTTTATTTTTTATTTTTTATTTTATTTTTTATTATTTATTTTTTATTTTTATTTTCATTCTTATTTTTATTTTCATCTTTATTTGTATTTTTATTTTTATTCATTTTTATTTTTATTTTTTTTATTTTCATTTTTATGTTTTTATCTATTTTTATTTTATTTTTTATTTTATTTTTTTATTTTTTATTTTTTGTTTGTGTTTTTGCTGTTTTCATTTATTTCATTTAACTTATTTTTATTTTTTATTATTTTTAATTTTCACATCTATTTCTATTTTTATTTTTATTTTATTTTTATTTCTAATTTTTAATTTGTTATATTTGGTGTGGTTCCACAATTTGTAACAATTTTTATCTGTCAACGATGTCACTAGAATTAACGTCAAGTTGTGTTTGTTGTTTTTGGTTTATCCAACCAACATTATGGCGTTTTAGCCCCTTTTGTGGATTGTGTTCTATCCACAGGAGCGACATGTGTACTCTCTCTCCTGTTATTTAAGGCAGTCAGATCCAATCAGAAATTAGGTCCTTTGATGACGCCCTGTGGGAGGGCGAAATGCATTGAGGCAACGCAACATCCGGCATGACTGACGTCACTTCCGGTCTCGTGGAAAGAACGCCAGTAATGGCGTTTGCTGCATTTTCTTCTCCATGTCATGTCTGTTTTTAACTTACGTCTGTAAGTATGCATTTTTTATGCACAATAAAACCTGTTCTTAGCTTACTTCACTATTAGTCCATCTCTTTCCTTTTGGGTACCTGTTTTTATGGCTGAGATATCATCTTGAAGAAGCATTTGTCACCAAGTCCCATCATTGAATCTGCTTGATGTCCTTTGGATATCGTTCTAAGCCTGTATTGACCCCAGACTGAAAAGCTGGGGTCAAAAGGTGTAATTTTGATCTGGTTAGTGGGGACACACGTGGGGGTGTCTTGGTACGCCTAAAATTTTGTGAAACATTTTTTCTGCACTGTTTGCACACCAGATGTGAAGCATTTTTCAGTTTTTTATGGACTTTACATTTTTTTATGGATGTTACGTTTTGATTTTTTCACTTATGTTTCACTTATGATGGGTTTATGTTTGTGAGCAGTGTATTTATGTATTTTAATTTTGTTCAAGTGTTTAGCACTTTGTGTATAGCAGCTTCATTCTCTTTTTTTATTACCCAATTTGTTCACCATCAGCGCAAGTTTATATAGATAGATTATATATTTTTTCACAGCGAATTACAACCCACTGATCAGAGTTAATAACCCTAAATCTGACTGCCCCCCCTCCATGCCGCCGCTTCACTGTCCCCAGCCTCTCTACCCCCGCAACTCCCTTCTACCTAAAACTACTCCCCCCACTTTCCTTTTCTACCCCCTTCACCCCCCTTCTTCACCCCCAGCACTAAATACCCCCCTTCCACCCAATCCGACACCACCGCAAATTCGATCTCCCGCAGCTACCATCATAAGCCGGCATCCCTCCTCCTCCGCTCCCGCAGGCTTCAGGTGCTGCATGGGGCTTGGGGGGAGTCCATATGTGTCCCCCCCAAGACTCAGAAAACCCCCCATACTGGCCCCCGCACCCTCGATGCATCCATGCTGGGAGCAGCATCCCTCTTCCCCCTCTCATAGCCTGCAGCTTCTGCTCTGGCAAGCTGAGAAGCTGGGGATCACGGCAGGTAGGGGGTGTAGTGGTGCAAGTCAAGTTTGGGCTTGGGGGGCATGGTAAACACGTGTTTACCACCAACCTCCGTGTAGCACCCTGGGCGCATGCAGAGATCACTATGATCTCTCCTAAATGTCCACTGACATCTGATAATAGTAACTAAGATTGTTACTATGTATCACACTGTCAGTTTATGAGTTAGTGAGGAATCTCTATTCAGATTCCTTATTCATTCAAGTAAAGTGATACAGAGAAAAGGATTATCGTCAGTCCCTTTCTCTGTCTCAAAAAAGAGATATTGGGGTCTGTTTAGACCTCTGATATCTCACCAAAGACCGCCCAAAAAAATATATAAAAAAATAACTGTAAAAAAATTAAAAAAGTTAAAAAACAGTAGTAAGACCCAGTGACTTTTTGGCGGGATGGAAACCCCCCCAGCTCTGCCCACACCCAGCCTCTCCACAGTGATGGCCCCCACCCTGCACTCACACCTCCACGGTGATGATCTCCCCCAGTATTCACCCCTCCATGGCTTCCTTGGGAGAAGCCGGAAGACAAAAGCTCGGGGCTATTGCGCCCCAAGCCCAACCTTTTCCAAGCCAATTAAAGCCTCAGGATCTAATCATGTGGCTTAAAAAACTCGCCCAGTGCCCTGCAGGCCCTAATGGACTGGCCGCTCCTGTTAAAACCCCTTTCACAGGGAGAGGACTCTGTCAAGCAGTCTGTCTGCTGATCCCTATTGAGCAGGCAGATGACAGGTCCGTGTCCGCTCCGCTGAAGTAAAGCGGACACAGAAACAGCCTGCTATTTTCTATGGGGCGGTCAGATGGAAACGGTCAGATCTGATCTGATCCGCTAGATGGATGGGGAATGGAATCCCCATCCGTCTGTTTTTAGTGGACTGGATCGAATTCAAATTTTTTGTTATTTAACCACCTGCCATCCGCGCTATGGCCGAATGACGGCCACAGCGCGGACCTTAATTCCCGGGAAGCCATCATATGACGGCCTACCTGTGCACGCTCCCTGCACGCGCCCTGCAGGGCGTGCTGTGATCACCGAGTCACTGAGACTCGGCTGATCACCGATCACCGAGAAAAATGACCCGTTTTAAATTTTTTATAACAAAATATAAAAAAATATATATATTTTTTTTTTAATTCAGTTTTTTACATTTTTTTTAACAAAAAGTAAAAACTGCAGAGGTGATCAAATACCACCAAAAGAAAGCTCTATTTGTGGTGAAAAAATGATAAAATTTTCATTTGGGTACAGTACTGTATGACCGCGCAATTGTCATTCAAATTGCATCAGCGCTGAAAGCTGAAAATTGGTCTGGATAGGAGGGGGGTTTAAGTGCCCTGTAAGCAAGTGGTTAATAACGCCATACAAGTTACGCTTTTATATTTAGTAGGGATTTAGCAAGAATTTTGTCAAATTAGCTGTGTTTTTTACTTTCAAAGATTTTTATTAGTTTTGTACAGGAATAAACAAAAGAAAAACGAAATGTACAGACTATCCACACTCGGAATGAAAACAAAGTTAAGAAACAAGCAGTCATAACTATCATGGAATATATCATACAGCCTGTAACTGGAAGTAGAAATCAGGAGACTCCGTCTCACAACCCTAACTATGCGTCCGAGTCAAGAGGGATAGGACCTCTGGCACCCCCTATGGGATCCCCATCTGTCTATTTTTAGTGGACTGGATCGAATTTAAATTTTTTGTTATTTTTTGTTATTTAATAACTCCATACAAGTTACACTTTTATATTTAGTAGGGATTTAGCAGGAATTTTGTCAAATTAGCTGTGTTTTTTACTTTCAAAGATTTTTTATTAGTTTTGTACAGGAATAAACAAAAGAAAAACGAAATGTACAGACTATCCACACTCGGAATGAAAACAAAGTTAAGAAACAAGCAGTCATAACTATCATGGAATATATCATACAGCCTGTAACTGGAAGTAGAAATCAGGAGACTCCGTCTCACAACCCTAACTATGCGTCCGAGTCAAGAGGGATAGGACCTCTGGCACCCCCTATGGGATCCCCATCTGTCTATTTTTAGTGGACTGGATCGAATTTGAATTTTTTGTTATTTTTTGTTATTTAATAACTCCATACAAGTTACACTTTTATATTTAGTAGGGATTTAGCAGGAATTTTGTCAAATTAGCTGTGTTTTTTACTTTCAAAGATTTTTTATTAGTTTTGTACAGGAATAAACAAAAGAAAAACAAAATGTACAGACTATCCACACTCGGAATGAAAACAAAGTTAAGAAACAAGCAGTCACAGCCTGTAACTGGCACTAGAAATCAGGAGACTCCGTCTTACAACCCAAACTATGCATCCGAGTCAAGAGGGATAGGACCTCTGGCACCCCCTATGGGATCACACTGTGCAAATTAGCTGTGTTTTTATCTGCTAATAGGGATGAGCCGAACACCCCCGGTTCGGTTCGCACCAGAACCTGCGAACGGACCGAAAATTCGCACGAACGTTAGAACCCCATTGACGTCTATGGGACTCGAACGTTCGAAATCAAAAGTGCTCATTTTAAAGGCTAATTTGCATGGTATTGTCCTAAAAAGGGTTTGGGGACCCGGGTCCTACCCCAGGGGACATATATCAATGCAAAAAAAACTTTTAAAAACGGCCGTTTTTTCAGGAGCAGTGATTTTAATGATGCTTAAAGTAAAAAAAAAAGTGAAATATTCCTTTAAATATCGTACCTAGGGGGTGTCTATAGTATGCCTGTAAAGTGGCGCGTGTTTCCCGTGTTTAGAACAGTCCCTGCACCAAATGTAATTTTTAAAGGAAAAAATCTCATTTAAAACAGCTTGCGGGTTTAATGTAATATCGGGTCCTGGCAATATGGATGAAAATCAGTGAGACAAACGGCATGGGTACCCCCCAGTCCATTACCAGACCCTTTGGGTCTTGTATGGATATTAAGGGGAACCCCGCACCCAAATTAAAATAAGGAAAGGTGTGGGGCCACCAGACCCTATATACTCTGAACAGCAGTATACAGGCGGTGCAAACAAGACAGGGACTGTAGGTTTGTTGTTAAGTAGAATCTGTTTGTCATTTTGAACGGGTACATTTTTAACGTGTTTAGCTCCAGCCAAAAAATCTTTTTTAAGCTTTTTGGAAAACATAGGGAAGGGTTATCACCCCTGTGACATTTGTTTTGCTGTCTTTCCTCCTCTTCAGAAGATTTCACCTCACTTTTTGTCCCAAATGTTTTTTGAAAATTTGGGGTTTTTTGTGGAACAAGGAATGGAAAGCATCAGTGGAAAGGAGAAATGTTTTTCCCATATTAACTCTTACAGGAGAGAATTTTCCTTCCTAGGGGTAGATTTCATCTCACTTCCTGTTGTCTCCTTTCGTTTGCAAGCAGGAGTCGTTTGTAAGTTGGAGGTTTGAAAGTAGGGGCCTTCCCTATATACTCAGCAGAAATTTGGGCCTTAGGTGTTGTTGTGGCCACAACACTGTAAGCCCTCACAGGGCCCTGCTGTGAAATATTAGATCAAGAATTGTAATTACATGCCCCTGTTGAACAGGGGCAGAAAAACTGGGCCTTTGCTGGTGGTGGTGCTGGTGCCACAACACTGTAAGTCCTCACTCACTCTTGGTGGGTGCAGAAATGGGCCCTGCTGTGAAATATTAGATCAAGAATTGTAATTACATGCCCCTATTGAACAAGGGCAGAAAAATTGGGCCTTTGGTGGTGGTGGTGGTGGTGCTGGTGCCACAACACTGCATCCCCTCACAGATACTCTAGTTGGAATGCTGAAATGAGCCCTGCTGCAAAGTATTGCATCAAAAATTGTAATTACACGCCCCTGTTAAACAGGGGCTGAAAAATTGTGCCTTAGGCACTGGTGGTGGCGCCCAGAACCAAAAATGTTCTTACAAGCTATCAGCGTGATCATTGAGGAGGAAGAGGATAATTACTCAGGGATAGTCACTCAGCATCAGCATAGGCAGTCTTTGAAGGGATCTGAGATTTCAAAAAAAATTATTCGGTTACATCAGCATCAGGTGCTTTGTAGCTGGTGGTGATCCAAGACTGATTCATTTTTATGAAGGTCAGTCGATCGACCGAGTCGGTGGACAGACGCACCCTGTGATTGGTTACCACGCCTCCAGCAGCACTGAATGTGCGTTCCGAAAGAACGCTGGATGCAGGACAGGCCAGTAGCTCAATTGCATACTGTGCAAGCTCTGGCCAGTGATCCATCCTCAAGACCCAGTAACCCAGAGGATTTTCGGTGGGAAAGGAGTCCAAGTCTGATCTTGCCCCTAGGTATTCCTGCACCATGTAAAACAGACGCTGGCGATGGTTGCTGGAACCGATCATACCTTGGGGCTGCGGATCAAAAAATTGTCTGAAGGCATCGGTCAGACGGCCACCTTCTCCACCACTCCTTCTTTGACTGACCGAAGCCTCAGCAACACGTTGTCCAGAAACAGGGGTTTGTAACCTCCCAGTCTCTGGGAACGCGTTGCACAGACCTTTCTGCAAGGCCTCCCAAAGATGTTTCATCCTCTGCTCCCTCTGCGATGGCAAGATAAGGTCCGCAACCTTACCCTTGTAACGTGGATCAAGGAGGGTTGCCAGCCAGTATTGGTCCTTCTCCTTGATACCACGAATACGAGGATCCTTACGCAGGCTTTGCAGGATCAGAGAGGCCATGCAGCGTAGGTTTGCTGAGGCATTCGGTCCGGAGTCCTCTGGGTCACTAAGGATGACATGGTCCGCAGCCACCTCCTCCCAGCCACGTACAAGTCCATGTGTTTCTTGGGACTGATCCCTTAAAGACTGCTGCTGATGCTGAGTGCCAGGCTCCACCTCCATACTGACACAATCTTCCTCCTCCTCCTCTCCCTGTGTGATCCGCGGGCACGCAGGAACACTGTCTGGATAAAGGGGGCCTTGAGAGCTAAGGAAGTCCTCCTCTTCCTGCCTCTGTTCTGCCTCAAGTGTCCTGTCCATTATTCAATGCAGCGTGTGCTCCAACAGGTGGACAAGGGGGACAGTGTCACTGATGCATGCACTGTCACTGCTCACCATCCTCGTGGCCTCCTCAAATGGTGACAGGACAGTGCATGCATCCCTGATCATGGCCCACTGCATGGGGAAAAAAAAACAAGCTCCCTGACCCTGTCCTGGTGCCATAGTCGCACAGGTACTCATTGATGGCCCTCTGCTGCGTGTGCAGCCGCTGCAGCATGGCGAAGGTTGAGTTCCACCTGGTGGGCATGTCACAGATTAGGCGGTTCTTGGGCAGGTTAAACTCCATTTGGAGATCCGTCAGCCGAGCACTGGCATTATATGACTGGCAGAAATGCACACAGACTTTCCTGGCCTGCCTCAGGACATCCTGTAAGCCCGGGTAGCTGCCCAAGAACCGCTGCACCACCAAGTTAAGGACGTGAGCCAAACAAGGCACATGGGTCATTTGTCCCTGTTGGAAGGCAGAGAGGAGGTTGGTGCCATTGTCGCAAACCACCATTCCTGCCTTAAGTTGGCGTGGCGTCAGCCACCTCTGAACCTGCCCCTGCAGAGCTGACAGAACCTCTGCCCCAGTGTGGCTCCTGTCCCCCAAGCACACCAGCTCAAGCACCGCATGGCATCTTTTGGCCTGCATACTTGCGTAGTCCCTTGAATGGCTACGGAGCACCGCTGGTTCAGAGGACAAAGCACAGGAAGAGGCCATGGAGGAAGAAGAAGAGGAGGGGGTGGAGGAGAGAGGTGTGTCACAATCAATACCATTTTGGAGGCGTGGTGGCGGCACAACCTCCAACACTACTGCACCTTGTCCTGCATCCTTCCCAGCTGCCAGCAGAGTCACCCAATGCGCCGTGAAACTTAGGTAACGTCCCTGTCCATTCCTGCTGGACCATGAGTCAGCGGTAATATGCACCTTACCGCTGACCGCCCTGTCCAGCGAGGCATGGACATTGCCTTCCACATGCTGGTACAGAGCCGGAATCGCCTTCCGTGAGAAAAAGTGGCATTTGGGTACCTGCCACTGAGGAACCGCACATTCCACAAACTCACGGAAGGGGGCAGAGTCTACCAACTGAAAAGGCAGCAGTTGAAGTGTTAGCAATTTTGCCAAGCTAGCATTCAACCGCTGGGCATGTGGATGGCTGGGAGCAAACTTCTTTCGGCGGTGCAGCAGCTGGGGCAGGGAAATTTGCCTGGTACAATCTGACGTCGGTGTACCAAAAGCAGATTGCCCACAAGTACTTGGCTGTGACACACCTAATTCTACACCTTCATTCCTCTCAGTGCAGGTCTCAGAGAGGACTGAAGGTATAGTGGGGTTGGAGATCTCAGCTGATGAGGAGCAAGGAGAGGTCCTCTTTGTTCTTTGGTGTGGGTCTTTTAGATACGCTTGCCACGAACTGCATGGCAGGTCAACATATGTCTGGTCAAGCATGTGGTACCCAAGCGGGAGATTTTTTGGCCACGCGAGATACGCTTGAGACATATGTTGCAAATAGCAGCGGTGCGATCTGATGCACTCGTCTCAAAAAAGGCCCACACCAAAGAACTTTTTGAATAACGCGCAGAGACTGCAGCGCCCTGCACATGTGGAGCTTTGGGGTGTGATGCAGTCAATGTGCTGCCCTTAGGCTGGCCCCTGGAGGGCATCCTGCCTCATTGGTGATGTGCCACCTCCTCCTCCTCCTCTCTCCTATCAGGCACCCACATTGAGTCAGTGACCTCATCATCCCCTCCCTCCTCATCACTGGAGCAAACCTGGCAGTATGCTGCAGCAGGGGCAGCATGACTGCCAGATTGCTGTCCTTCTTGGGCACCCCCTCTGTCCGTGCTCATGTTACTGCCTTCATCGAGCTCAGTATCATCATCAGAGCCTTCCAAACGCTGGGCATCCTCCTGGAGCATGTACCCAACACTGTGGTCAAACAGTTCGAGGGACTTCTCAGGGGGACATGGTGGGGCTAGGGAAGGAGTCACTGATGACATTGAGCCGAGGGAAGAGGCCGCTGCTTTGCCAGACAAAGTACCCTGGGCATGGGTGAGAGAGGATGAGGAGGATGAGGACGGCTTGGTCATCCACTCGATCAAGTCTTCCACATGTTGCAGCTCAACGCGGCCAGCTGCCGAAAAAAAGGCCAAGCATGTCCCATGGCCACGTGTTGATGAGGATGCACCGTCTCCACGACCAGCACTAGACACAGAGCCTGCTTGCCCTCTCTTATTGGCTTGTGACTGTCTGTCTCTCCTTCTTGGCCTTCCAGACATACTAATGGCCTGTAGCTACACTAAGCTGGGATATATATATATATATATATATATATGTACTGATACTGCAGCTAGCAAAATCAACTGCCTGCCTGTAGTATGAGAACAACGCCAACCTTCTACAGGTAGCTTTAGCTGAACACTGTGCAGAGCTCGCAAAAAACTAACTTGTAGCTTTTTTAGCTGCCTGCGGTAGTAATAGGATCAGGAAAACACCACCAACCTTCTACAGGTAGCTTTAGGTGAACACTGTGCAGAGCTCGCAAAAAAATAACTTGTAGGTTTAGCTGAACACTGTAAGGTGGACGCACCACACTAACTTGTAGTTTTAGCTGAACACTGTGAGCAGGACGTACTGCACTAACTTGTAGCTTTAGATGAACACTGTGCAGAGGTCTCACTACACCAACTTGTAGGTTTAGCTGAACACTGTGAGCAGGACGCACCCCACTAACTTGTAGTTTTAGCTGAACTCTGTGAGCAGGACGCACCACACTAACTTGTAGGTTTAGCTGAACACTGTGAGGTGGACGCACCACACTAACTTGTAGTTTTAGCTCAACACTGTGAGCAGGACGCACTGCACTAACTGTAAATAGTCACCAGAACACCAGTAATTTTCTTCAGGTAGCTGTATATACTGTAACAAGACAAGCCTGCCTGTCAGTAAGAAGATAACAGGAACAGATCTAGCTGAACGCTGTGAGCAGGACGCACTGCACTAACTGTAAATAGTTTAGCTGCCTGACTGTGGTACTAATAGGATCAAAAGAACACCAGTAATTTTCTTCAGGTTGCTGTATATACTGTAACAAGACAAGCCTGCCTGTCAGTAGGAAGATAACAGGAACGGATCTAGCTGAACACTGTGAGCAGGACGCACTGCACTAACTTGTATGTTTAGCTGAACACTGTGAGCAGGACGCACCCCACTAACTTGTAGGTTTAGCTGAACACTGTGAGCAGGACGCACCCCACTAACTTGTAGTTTTAGCTGAACACTGTGAGCAGGACGCACTGCACTAACTGTAAATAGTCTAGCTGCCTGACTGTGGTACTAATAGGATCAAAAGAACACCAGCAATTTTCTTCAGGTAGCTGTATATACTGTAACAAGACAAGCCTGCCTGTCAGTAAGAAGATAACAGGAACGGATCTAGCTGAACACTGTGAGCAGGACGCACTGCACTAACTGTAAATAGTCTAGCTTCCTGACTGTGTTACTAATAGGATCAAAAGAACACCAGTATTTTTCTTCAGGTAGCTGTATATACTGTAACAAGACAAGCCTGCCTGTCAATAGGAAGATAACAGGAAAGGATCTAACTAAACTGAATACAGTGTATATATATATATATATATATATATATATATATATATATATATATATATGCAACACCTGGGATGCATATATATACACAATACACTGTAAGTGCAGCTAACTGACTGACTGTTCTGCCTAATCTATCTAACTCAAATCAAATGACACTGTCTCTCTGTCTATCTCTTTCAACGCCGGAACACACACTACACAGGGCCGCCGTGCAGTGGAAAAGATACCAGCAGTGACTATGAGTAGCAAATTGTTGCTGAATTGAGGGGAAAAAAGGAAAGTCTCAGTGCAGAGCCAAAAAAGAGCCACAGGTTGAATAAAAGGCCAGAGGAGGGCTCTTATTGGTAGCACAGAATATTTGCATTCAGTGATGCATTCACAGAAAAGGGTAGCTTGAAGGAGGCTTCAGGACTATTATATGTGGAGCTTAGCAGAAATTGATTTGTTATGTAGAGGGTCATCAAGGGCAAGTATGTTCCATCCTTTTAGGAACTGTAAGCCCTTGTCCACTGAGTGAATAGTATTTTGCTTACTTTGGAGACAATCAATTTAGCTAGATGGCCATTTATAAAGGATTCCACCTGAGATTACTCTTAGAAGTTTTCTTTTTTATTGTTCTCAGTTTCTGCTCATTTTGTAACTAGTCTCCCTTGTCCAAAACTCCAAAAAGGTACATTACTGATGGGGAGTAATTTTAACCTAATGCCAGAAACTGTGGTAGGCCCTACCACTAATTTATGGAAATTCCAACCAGAAAGAGTTTTGTATTACAGAAAGAGTTTGGAGATGTCTGAAATAAATAAATAAATAAATGTGTGATGTGCAACACAGGAAAGACAAGGGGAGATTAGAGAACTGAATGCATGGCTAAGAAGTAGAGATTTAGGTTTTTAGAGGACTGGTCTGACTTTTCATTAGGGTACAACCTGTATGCTAATTATGGTTTGCACCTAAATTGAAGGGGGTCTCCTATGCTGGGGGAGAGGTTCATGGGAAGGCTGGAGGAGTATTTAGACTAAAATTGAGGGGGGAGGGAGAATCAGATTATACTGGGGCAGACAGGTCAGACAGGGGTCAGTCCCTATTAGTGGGTAGAATAGGGAAAGATGGGGGGGGGCTATGACAGATGATAAGGAGGCTCCCAAGTTACAAACAACCGCTGGAAATTATACTATTTATACTAAAATAAAATATATACAAACTATGTGTTCAAAATGTGGCAATGAATTAGTGCGTGTTCACCAATGCCAGAAGTCTGCCAAGCAAAATAGGTGAGTTGGAAGCTTTGGTGCATGCAGAGAATTATGATTTAATTGGTATTGCTAAATCTTGGCTTCATTCTTCACATGACTGGGCTATTAATATTCCTGGTTATGCTCTCTTTCGAAAAGACAGGATAAAACAGAGGGATGGTGGTGTCTGTGTGGTCTATGTGAGAAGTGATCTCAAAGTGAGTGTGAATGAGGACCTAGTTGATGGAGTGTGTGATGAGACTGAACCATTTTGGGTGGAACTGGACATGGGTGTACATACTACTGTACAAAGGTAGTCATTGTAGTTTGTTATAGGCCATCCAGTGTTAAAGAGGAGGTGGAGACTCAGCTCCTTGCACAGATAGAAAGGGCTGCAAGGGCTGGGATAATGATAATAATGGGAGTTTTTAACTACGCAGAAATTGATTGGAGTCCAGAACAACAGGAACAGTTAAAAGGCAAACATTTATAAACCGATTACAAGACAATTTTATGGTACAGTTCATAAAGTCCTTACTAGGAATGATGCTCTGCTGGACATGGTAATCTCAAACCATGCAGAGCTTATTACTGATGTTCATATAAATGAACACCTGGGTAGCAGTGACCATAAAATGATTTCTTTAATGTAAGCTGTAAGCAACAAGCACACACTGGAAATATAAAAACACTTAACTTTAAGAGAGCACATTTTCCAAGCATGAGGGCTGCTCTCCAAGACTTAGGCTGGGAGGAAATATTGGTATCGATGAACACAGAACAGAAATAGGAATTCTTCAAAAAGACCGTAAAATATATTTCCATGAGGAGTTTTCACCCCCTTCCTGCCCAGGCCAATTTTCAGCTGTCAGCACTGTAATATTTTCAATGACAATTGCACGTTCATGCAACACTGTACACAAATGAAATTTTTATAATTTCTTCTCCCACAAATAGAGCTTTCTTTTGGTGATATTTAAAAAAAAAACACAATATTTTTTACTTTTTGCTAAAATAAATATCCCAATTAAAAAAAAAACAAACAAACTATTTTTTCCTCAATAAAACCAAACAATAATTGCGCTATTACAAAAAATGTGTGAGTAATAGCTGCCGGCATGTAACAATGTGGTAGGCAGTGTACAGATGAAAAATAAAAAAACACATGCAGCGCTAAAGATGTGCATTTACATTTGCAACATATATCTGTGGAAAAGTGCAGAAGAGATAATTTATACCTGTTGGGTAATAAGTGTAATAGGTAAACATCTAATATGTAAACACATTAGGAAAAAAGTCCATAAATGTATGGTGGATCATCTGTTAATCCAACAGCACATGGGGATTCATGGGCATGAATGGTGTCGCAACTCCACGTGGAGTGGGGGCTGGAAAAGACTCTGTATGAGGAGACACTCTGCACATGAATCTTCTAAGTTCCAAATGGAGACTGCAAATGGTAGAAATGAATATCCTTACCAGAAGAGGTGGACACAGTCACCATACAGGGGAGATAAGAGCAAAAAATTCTCCACATAGGAAGCTTTATTTAAAAGCTGAAAAACGTGATCACAAAGAATATAATAAAATAGCGTGATAACAGGGCATCTATAGGCATTAGATGCCCTGTTATCACGCAATTTTATTTTATTCTTTTTGATCACGTTTTATGTATTGAAGTGCATTGTCTAGCACTTTTTCAGCTTTTAAATAAAGCTTCCTATGTGGAGAATTTTTTGCTTTTATCTCCCCTTATGAATGGGACCCTGCTGAGCCCCAGCCATTTCTCTTTGCATACTCCTTCCATCTGAGAGAGAGACTCCGATTGACCGGGAACTTCCATACCACCGAACAGTGATCATCGCCCTGGATGTGACTCCCCGTCAGGACTTCTCCAGCTGGATACCCTTGGGATCGTTGAATCTCTCAAGCCTGTATGACACTCCACCGTACGGTGACTGTGTCCACCTCTTCTGATAAGGATATTCATTTCTACCATTTGCAGTCTCCATTTGGAACTTAGAAGATTCATGTGCAGAGTGTTTCCTCATACAGAGTCTTTTCCAGCCCCCACTCTACGTGGAGTTGCGACACCATTCATGCCCATGAATCCCCATATGCTGTTGGATTAACAGATGATCCACCATACATTTATGAACTTTTTTCTTAATGTGTTTACATATTAGATGTTCACCTATTACACTTATTACCCAACAGGTATAGATTATCTCTTTAGCACTTTCCCACAGATATATGTTGCAAATGTAAATGCACATCTTTAGCGCTGCATGTGTTTTTTAATTTTTTTCCTCAGTTTAGGCCAATATGTATTCTTCAGCGATCAGTGCTATAAAAGTCCACTGATTACTGTATAAATGTCACTGGTAGGGAAGGAGTTAATACTAGGGGTGATCAAGGGGTTAAATGTGGGAAACAAAATATATATGAAACCCTGCGAGCCACTTACGGATAAATGCCTATAAAATAATAAGTGAACAGTGGAGACCAGCTGCAAACACTCAGTCACGTTCCATATTCGTGCAAAGTATTAAAATAAAAAAACAATGTGTCTGCGCTAGAAAAAATCGCTGCACTCAAAGTGCAGTACCCCTAGGTGCTAAAGTATAAAGTGCACAGTGCTATGTGAAACACAGCAAGTGAGTGATCAAACAAAACAACATATCCATTAAAATATCAAAATAAATACAAGAGGATATAACAAACAGTGAATAAATGAAGTCCAAAAACGTGTATATCCAATGATATAAAAGTGCCCAAATAAATTAGTCCAAAAATTTGGTGAATTTCACATATCCTATCTTCCAAACTGTGCCACCAAAAAACATGCTGTGGTGTCTTCCAGCCGCCCCCACAGGTGTATATGCTCACCTTCCTGTGTGTGACACAGCGATTAGACTATGTCAAACAAAGCCTTGGAGCCACTCCTGTGCTCATTAGGAACCAGCTGTGCAGACTTCCAATGTTCTCAAGTGGAGATGGTTTATGCAAGAGAAAAAAACTCCATAGCGCAATATGTAGGTATAAAGGATTTTAAAAATAATCAGCTCCCCTCACATATATGTGCATGCGTAAAACTACCCCTGGGTGCTAAAATATAAAGTGCACAGTGCTATGTGAAACACAGCAAGTGAGTGATCAAACAAAACAACATATCAATTAAAATATCAAAATAAAATACAAGAGGATATAACAAACAGTGAATAAATGAAGTCCAAAAACGTGTATATCCAATGATATAAAAGTGCCCAAATAAATTAGTCCAAAAATTTGGTGAATTTCACATATCCTATCTTCCAAACTGTGCCACCAAAAAACATGCTGTGGTGTCTTCCAGCCGCCCCCACAGGTGTATATGCTCACCTTCCTGTGTGTGACACAGCGATTAGACTATGTCAAACAAAGCCTTGGAGCCACTCCTGTGCTCATTAGGAACCAGCTGTGCAGACTTCCAATGTTCTCAAGTGGAGATGGTTTATGCAAGAGAAAAAAACTCCATAGCGCAATATGTAGGTATAAAGGATTTTAATCAAATAATCAGCTCCCCTCACTGGGGTACTCACATATTGTGGGTGCGTGAGTGCACCATCCTTAACAAGCATAAAACGGTCAATCTCTCGGTGTGGTGTGCGGTGCGGCGTGTGTAACGAAAATCTCCTGCTCTCTCTCTGCTGACAGCTCCGTCCAGGCCCCTCCCCTACGCGTGTTCGGCACCGGGACCACGTGCCTTCTTCAGGGGGAATCTGATTGGACGAGAGCTCCAGAGTGAATATATATAACTCCGGCGGCCATTTTGCCTAAGACCGCAGACACATCTGTGTCTATAGCGGCCATTTTCCCTTAGGCCATGGATCAGGCTGACACCAGCCGTGTCAATCATGGCAGCCATTTTGCCTAGGATCACAGATGTAAATCCTAATGGGCAGTAAAGGTAACTACAGCGGCCATTTTCCCTGAGACTACAAATCTGCTAAATAGCAGAATGTGTACTATTAATAGCAGGATCTCACAATAAATGATCTAATCAGATGTTGTGCATAAAAATAATCTACAATGATATATAACCATGTATTCTATCTTAATATAATAATATTATACAGGACGGAGCGGTCTCGCAAAGAGAGCACCGCCATACACCACACACGTTTAGATCGCCGCAAACGATAAAATATCACATAATAAACAAACGTACAGCATTCCATATATGATTAATCGACCCCAAGATTGGATCAACCAACTTAAAATTAAATATTACTAAAATATTAAAAACAAACATGACATACTTTATTATAAAAAATTGTTATTAAAAATATTTGAATCACATAAAAAATCATAAAAAAATTCTTTTTAAGATATTAATCTAAAAAATCTATTTAAAAAAATTCCAAAATGGATAAAATTTATACACCCAACATAGAATCACTGTGGGGAGGTAATTGAACTATCAAGGGGAACATCACAGTATACAATCTATAGTGGATGCCCTAGCTGAGCCCAATAGATAAGGCATCCCTTTCAACTCAAAACGAGAAAGAACAGAAATGGTAAAAGGTATATCGCCAAAGCAAACAGTATCAATAGTTACTAAGAAAACATCTCAAATCGAAATCTCTATTCAATCCTCCAGGGACCAAAGACCCAAGCTGGTGTATCCACCAGGATTCCCTTTTGCTTATCTCTCTGACAAAATTCGAACCCCTCCAGTGGCGTTTGGGCGCCTCAATCCCCCAAAACTTCATGCCTACGGTACTCTGGTTGTGTACCCTCTTAAAATGCACATATAAACCATGTTTATCGGACCCATTGCATATGTGCCTCACATGTTCTTCTATGCGATCTTTAAGGGCCCTGGTGGTGCGCCCCACATACAACAGGTTACATGGGCACTTTAAGGCATAGACCACCCCTACTGTATCACAAGATATAAAATCCCTAATCTTATATGAAAAGTTGTTTCTAGGGTTCGAGAATTCCTTTAACCTCCTAGTGTTGTCCGGGATCCTCCTGCAACTGTAACACCTGCCGCAGCTATGGAACCCTTCTAGGTCCAAAAACATTTTAGGTTTTGGAGGGGGGGGATCTACCACATTATGTATCAGCCTATCCCGCAAGCTAGGAGCTCTCTTAAAAACAAATTTCGGTTTATCCGGGAGAACATCTTTGAGCTGGGTGTCCTGTTTCAACACACTCCAATATTTACATATGATCCTCCTTACTTCATAACTTTGTGCTGAATAATCAAGTATTACACTAATACCCTCATGAACATCATTACCGGTTACTTTGATAGCATCTTTTAGAAGATCCGCCCTACTCATGTTGCCAATTCTACTTCTTTCTTTCTCCAAAAACTCCTTCTGATATCCCTTCTCCAAGAACATGGTACTCAACCTCTCTGACTGGGTCTCATAATCAACCATCCTGGTGCAATTCCTTCGCATCCTCATATATTGTCCACTCGGGATGTTTTTTAACCAGGGTTTATGATGACAACTCGTAACCGGAATATACGAATTCCGGTCCGTAGCTTTGAAGAAGGATTTGGTGATGATACCCTCATTGGTGTTGGAGATCTCTAGATCCAAAAAATGTATATTTTCTGTACTAACATTCCAGGTGAGGGAGATGTTTCGATCATTGACATTCATGGAGTTCAGTAAACCCATCAGACCTTCCATATCCCCTCTCCAAATAATTAAGAGATCGTCTATAAATCTCTTGTATAGTACGATATCTCCATTGTCGTCCTTTAGGTTTTCCTCTTCCTCCCATTTGGCCATATAGAGATTAGCTACACTCGGGGCGAATTTGGCGCCCATCGCGACACCTTTCTTCTGTAAGTAGATCTTGTTATCGTACCAGAAAAAATTATTCTGTAAACAAAAATCTAAACATTTCAAAAGAAAGAATGTAAGGTCCTCATCGATTGAATCTTCCTTATCCAAGGCCCATTTGACAGCATTCAGGGCACCCTCATGGTCGATGTTAGTATATAATGAGGCCACATCTCCTGTGGCCATAATTATATTCTCATGTGTAGCACATCCCCCAAGCAACTGCAAAGTATGCTTGGTATCCCTAAGATAGGCGTTGGTTTTCTTCACTAAGGGCTGTAGATGGATGTCTATATACTCTCCTAATCTGGAGGTAAGGGATCCAATACCGCTCACTATCGGTCTTCCGGGTGGATTTAGGCTGTCCTTATGGATTTTGGGTAAGTAGTAGATTACAGGCATTTTACTGACCATAGGGACTAGGTATTTGGCTTCATGCTTGTTCAACAAGCCTTTATCGGTTCCATATTTGATAATGCCCTCTAATGCACTTTTACACATCTTGGAGGGGTTATCCTTAAGGGGTTGATAAGTGTCCATGTCGCTCAGTATCCTTCCCATCTCATCTTTATATTGTTGTAGTGAGAGGACGACGACACCTCCCCCTTTGTCCGCCGGTCTAATCACTATGTCTTTCCTTTTCTCCAGTGAATCCATTCCTCTTTTAATATCTATATGTTCATACACTTTCTTAACCGGTAACTGTTCTAACTCCGAGGTAACCAATTTTTTGAATAAATCGACATATTTATTGTTGGATATATAGGGGTTAAACACTGAGTTATTTCTTAGGTTAGTGAACCTATGATCAGTGACAGCTCTCTCAACAGGATTGAGGGCATAATACTTTTTGATATTAAGTTTCCTGACCAATTTTTGTACACCAACATAGGTGTCGAATTTGTTGAGTCCTTTTTTAGGGGCATATTTGATTCCCTTATCTAAAACTAGTAGTTCCTCCCTTGATAGTTCTGCTCCGCTCAGATTATAGATTCCCCGTCCTAGTCTTCCCGCCTTCTTTTTCTGTTGAACTCTTCGTCCAGCTCTCCCTCCTCTCTTCCTGGATTTCGTACTTCTCGGGAGGGTCCTCCCCTGGTCCCCCCTAAAAAAGATTCATCCAGAAAATTGTCATTGTCGCTCAAAGGCTGGAAGCTATTAGCCACAGGTACCCCATAGTGGTCCTGCTGATGTGTTTCATATCTGACTCTCTGCGGTTTAGGGGAATAGTAAACTCCACCTCTACGTGCATCTTCTCTTGTATGTGTGGGGTGTCCCCTAAAAGGAGGTTGATACGGTAAGGGGCCCCTATAAGGTGCACGATTTCCTCTCTGGGGTGTATTCTGCTGATTCCCATAACTCCTATAATGATGATATGGAGTACTGTGTTGGTATCCATATGGCCTTTGATGGCCATATGAGTACTGTTGGCCATTTCTGTAGTGAGGGGCAGGATTCGGAGGATAATCCAAATCAAGATGCTCCCTCTCCCTATAGCCATTATCTTGATAAGCGGGTGCCTCATATCTCCAATTCCCATTGTTGGGCGGCGGGCCATTTCTCCCCTCATTATTAGGTCGCCTCGACAGATTTTGTTGCGATTTTCTAGGGGGTTGGCGATAAGGCGTATGAGGTAACACCTCCTCCTGACGTTGCGGTGGAAACCCTCTGTTACCTGGTCTGTTGCTCTGTTGCTGTGAATGAGACTGACCCTGTGGTTGTGGTACCCTATTGGTAACTGTCCCCATCTGTGAATGGGGGTTAACCACAGTGGTGGACGCCAATGTTGATTGCCAACGAAAGACTTGTTTGTTTTGATAGTCTTCGAAGTCCCTTTGGTACTTCTTCTTCTTTACATTTTTATTTTCCGTGTCTTTCTTCTGCATACTCCTCTGTAGCTCCCCCATGAGTTTAGTGTATTCAGGGTGATTAATGAGGGAGCTAAGTTTATCCCTAATATCCTTAATTTGGTTCTCCAAAAGATCTAGTTTACGCTGTTTTCTCTTCATAAGGAATTCCATAATCTCCCTTCCCTTACCCACAAAAAACGCATACCACTCCTCCACATCATCCACCCCTAGTAAGCCATCATTAATGGGAACATCCCATCGTAACTTCCTAGGGATCAGACCATCCTTTAAATATTTTCTCATGGTGGACATGTCCCACCATATATTACTCTTTTTATCCATGCAGTGTCCTAATTTCCTAAAAAGCTGCGTAATATCATTCTCATTCGTGTTGGTAATGGAGAAAAGATCCTCCAGATCAATTTCTTTGTTCTCAAAAAAGGCAAAAGGATCCATCAGGCTACTAGCAAGAATATGAAAATTTGGGAAACAAAATATATATGAAACCCTGCGAGCCACTTACGGATAAATGCCTATAAAATAATAAGTGAACAGTGGAGACCAGCTGCAAACACTCAGTCACGTTCCATATTCGTGCAAAGTATTAAAATAAAAAAACAATGTGTCTGCGCTAGAAAAAATCGCTGCACTCAAAGTGCAGTACCCCTAGGTGCTAAAGTATAAAGTGCACAGTGCTATGTGAAACACAGCAAGTGAGTGATCAAACAAAACAACATATCCATTAAAATATCAAAATAAATACAAGAGGATATAACAAACAGTGAATAAATGAAGTCCAAAAACGTGTATATCCAATGATATAAAAGTGCCCAAATAAATTAGTCCAAAAATTTGGTGAATTTCACATATCCTATCTTCCAAACTGTGCCACCAAAAAACATGCTGTGGTGTCTTCCAGCCGCCCCCACAGGTGTATATGCTCACCTTCCTGTGTGTGACACAGCGATTAGACTATGTCAAACAAAGCCTTGGAGCCACTCCTGTGCTCATTAGGAACCAGCTGTGCAGACTTCCAATGTTCTCAAGTGGAGATGGTTTATGCAAGAGAAAAAAACTCCATAGCGCAATATGTAGGTATAAAGGATTTTAAAAATAATCAGCTCCCCTCACATATATGTGCATGCGTAAAACTACCCCTGGGTGCTAAAGTATAAAGTGCACAGTGCTATGTGAAACACAGCAAGTGAGTGATCAAACAAAACAATATATCAATTAAAATATCAAAATAAAATACAAGAGGATATAACAAACAGTGAATAAATGAAGTCCAAAAACGTGTATATCCAATGATATAAAAGTGCCCAAATAAATTAGTCCAAAAATTTGGTGAATTTCACATATCCTATCTTCCAAACTGTGCCACCAAAAAACATGCTGTGGTGTCTTCCAGCCGCCCCCACAGGTGTATATGCTCACCTTCCTGTGTGTGACACAGCGATTAGACTATGTCAAACAAAGCCTTGGAGCCACTCCTGTGCTCATTAGGAACCAGCTGTGCAGACTTCCAATGTTCTCAAGTGGAGATGGTTTATGCAAGAGAAAAAAACTCCATAGCGCAATATGTAGGTATAAAGGATTTTAATCAAATAATCAGCTCCCCTCACTGGGGTACTCACATATTGTGGGTGCGTGAGTGCACCATCCTTAACAAGCATAAAACGGTCAATCTCTCGGTGTGGTGTGCGGTGCGGCGTGTGTAACGAAAATCTCCTGCTCTCTCTCTGCTGACAGCTCCGTCCAGGCCCCTCCCCTACGCGTGTTCGGCACCGGGACCACGTGCCTTCTTCAGGGGGAATCTGATTGGACGAGAGCTCCAGAGTGAATATATATAACTCCGGCGGCCATTTTGCCTAAGACCGCAGACACATCTGTGTCTATAGCGGCCATTTTCCCTTAGGCCATGGATCAGGCTGACACCATTTTTTTGATATTTTAATGGATATGTTGTTTTGTTTGATCACTCACTTGCTGTGTTTCACATAGCACTGTGCACTTTATACTTTAGCACCTAGGGGTACTGCACTTTGAGTGCAGCGATTTTTTCTAGCGCAGACACATTGTTTTTTTATTTTAATACTTTGCACGAATATGGAACGTGACTGAGTGTTTGCAGCTGGTCTCCACTGTTCACTTATTATTTTATAGGCATTTATCCGTAAGTGGCTCGCAGGGTTTCATATATATTTTGTTTCCCAAATTTTCATATTCTTGCTAGTAGCCTGATGGATCCTTTTGCCTTTTTTGAGAACAAAGAAATTGATCTGGAGGATCTTTTCTCCATTACCAACACGAATGAGAATGATATTACGCAGCTTTTTAGGAAATTAGGACACTGCATGGATAAAAAGAGTAATATATGGTGGGACATGTCCACCATGAGAAAATATTTAAAGGATGGTCTGATCCCTAGGAAGTTACGATGGGATGTTCCCATTAATGATGGCTTACTAGGGGTGGATGATGTGGAGGAGTGGTATGCGTTTTTTGTGGGTAAGGGAAGGGAGATTATGGAATTCCTTATGAAGAGAAAACAGCGTAAACTAGATCTTTTGGAGAACCAAATTAAGGATATTAGGGATAAACTTAGCTCCCTCATTAATCACCCTGAATACACTAAACTCATGGGGGAGCTACAGAGGAGTATGCAGAAGAAAGACACGGAAAATAAAAATGTAAAGAAGAAGAAGTACCAAAGGGACTTCGAAGACTATCAAAACAAACAAGTCTTTCGTTGGCAATCAACATTGGCGTCCACCACTGTGGTTAACCCCCATTCACAGATGGGGACAGTTACCAATAGGGTACCACAACCACAGGGTCAGTCTCATTCACAGCAACAGAGCAACAGACCAGGTAACAGAGGGTTTCCACCGCAACGTCAGGAGGAGGTGTTACCTCATACGCCTTATCGCCAACCCCCTAGAAAATCGCAACAAAATCTGTCGAGGCGACCTAATAATGAGGGGAGAAATGGCCCGCCGCCCAACAATGGGAATTGGAGATATGAGGCACCCGCTTATCAAGATAATGGCTATAGGGAGAGGGAGCATCTTGATTTGGATTATCCTCCGAATCCTGCCCCTCACTACAGAAATGGCCAACAGTACTCATATGGCCATCAAAGGCCATATGGATACCAACACAGTACTCCATATCATCATTATAGGAGTTATGGGAATCAGCAGAATACACCCCAGAGAGGAAATCATGCACCTTATAGGGGCCCCTTACCGTATCAACCTCCTTTTAGGGGACACCCCACACATACAAGAGAAGATGCACGTAGAGGTGGAGTTTACTATTCCCCTAAACCGCAGAGAGTCAGATATGAAACACATCAGCAGGACCACTATGGGGTACCTGTGGCTAATAGCTTCCAGCCTTTGAGCGACAATGACAATTTTCTGGATGAATCTTTTTTAGGGGGGACCAGGGGAGGACCCTCCCGAGAAGTACGAAATCCAGGAAGAGAGGAGGGAGAGCTGGACGAAGAGTTCAACAGAAAAAGAAGGCGGGAAGACTAGGACGGGGAATCTATAATCTGAGCGGAGCAGAACTATCAAGGGAGGAACTACTAGTTTTAGATAAGGGAATCAAATATGCCCCTAAAAAAGGACTCAACAAATTCGACACCTATGTTGGTGTACAAAAATTGGTCAGGAAACTTAATATCAAAAAGTATTATGCCCTCAATCCTGTTGAGAGAGCTGTCACTGATCATAGGTTCACTAACCTAAGAAATAACTCAGTGTTTAACCCCTATATATCCAACAATAAATATGTCGATTTATTCAAAAAATTGGTTACCTCGGAGTTAGAACAGTTACCGGTTAAGAAAGTGTATGAACATATAGATATTAAAAGAGGAATGGATTCACTGGAGAAAAGGAAAGACATAGTGATTAGACCGGCGGACAAAGGGGGAGGTGTCGTCGTCCTCTCACTACAACAATATAAAGATGAGATGGGAAGGATACTGAGCGACATGGACACTTATCAACCCCTTAAGGATAACCCCTCCAAGATGTGTAAAAGTGCATTAGAGGGCATTATCAAATATGGAACCGATAAAGGCTTGTTGAACAAGCATGAAGCCAAATACCTAGTCCCTATGGTCAGTAAAATGCCTGTAATCTACTACTTACCCAAAATCCATAAGGACAGCCTAAATCCACCCGGAAGACCGATAGTGAGCGGTATTGGATCCCTTACCTCCAGATTAGGAGAGTATATAGACATCCATCTACAGCCCTTAGTGAAGAAAACCAACGCCTATCTTAGGGATACCAAGCATACTTTGCAGTTGCTTGGGGGATGTGCTACACATGAGAATATAATTATGGCCACAGGAGATGTGGCCTCATTATATACTAACATCGACCATGAGGGTGCCCTGAATGCTGTCAAATGGGCCTTGGATAAGGAAGATTCAATCGATGAGGACCTTACATTCTTTCTTTTGAAATGTTTAGATTTTTGTTTACAGAATAATTTTTTCTGGTACGATAACAAGATCTACTTACAGAAGAAAGGTGTCGCGATGGGCGCCAAATTCGCCCCGAGTGTAGCTAATCTCTATATGGCCAAATGGGAGGAAGAGGAAAACCTAAAGGACGACAATGGAGATATCGTACTATACAAGAGATTTATAGACGATCTCTTAATTATTTGGAGAGGGGATATGGAAGGTCTGATGGGTTTACTGAACTCCATGAATGTCAATGATCGAAACATCTCCCTCACCTGGAATGTTAGTACAGAAAATATACATTTTTTGGATCTAGAGATCTCCAACACCAATGAGGGTATCATCACCAAATCCTTCTTCAAAGCTACGGACCGGAATTCGTATATTCCGGTTACGAGTTGTCATCATAAACCCTGGTTAAAAAACATCCCGAGTGGACAATATATGAGGATGCGAAGGAATTGCACCAGGATGGTTGATTATGAGACCCAGTCAGAGAGGTTGAGTACCATGTTCTTGGAGAAGGGATATCAGAAGGAGTTTTTGGAGAAAGAAAGAAGTAGAATTGGCAACATGAGTAGGGCGGATCTTCTAAAAGATGCTATCAAAGTAACCGGTAATGATGTTCATGAGGGTATTAGTGTAATACTTGATTATTCAGCACAAAGTTATGAAGTAAGGAGGATCATATGTAAATATTGGAGTGTGTTGAAACAGGACACCCAGCTCAAAGATGTTCTCCCGGATAAACCGAAATTTGTTTTTAAGAGAGCTCCTAGCTTGCGGGATAGGCTGATACATAATGTGGTAGATCCCCCCCCTCCAAAACCTAAAATGTTTTTGGACCTAGAAGGGTTCCATAGCTGCGGCAGGTGTTACAGTTGCAGGAGGATCCCGGACAACACTAGGAGGTTAAAGGAATTCTCGAACCCTAGAAACAACTTTTCATATAAGATTAGGGATTTTATATCTTGTGATACAGTAGGGGTGGTCTATGCCTTAAAGTGCCCATGTAACCTGTTGTATGTGGGGCGCACCACCAGGGCCCTTAAAGATCGCATAGAAGAACATGTGAGGCACATATGCAATGGGTCCGATAAACATGGTTTATATGTGCATTTTAAGAGGGTACACAACCAGAGTACCGTAGGCATGAAGTTTTGGGGGATTGAGGCGCCCAAACGCCACTGGAGGGGTTCGAATTTTGTCAGAGAGATAAGCAAAAGGGAATCCTGGTGGATACACCAGCTTGGGTCTTTGGTCCCTGGAGGATTGAATAGAGATTTCGATTTGAGATGTTTTCTTAGTAACTATTGATACTGTTTGCTTTGGCGATATACCTTTTACCATTTCTGTTCTTTCTCGTTTTGAGTTGAAAGGGATGCCTTATCTATTGGGCTCAGCTAGGGCATCCACTATAGATTGTATACTGTGATGTTCCCCTTGATAGTTCAATTACCTCCCCACAGTGATTCTATGTTGGGTGTATAAATTTTATCCATTTTGGAATTTTTTTAAATAGATTTTTTAGATTAATATCTTAAAAAGAATTTTTTTATGATTTTTTATGTGATTCAAATATTTTTAATAACAATTTTTTATAATAAAGTATGTCATGTTTGTTTTTAATATTTTAGTAATATTTAATTTTAAGTTGGTTGATCCAATCTTGGGGTCGATTAATCATATATGGAATGCTGTACGTTTGTTTATTATGTGATATTTTATCGTTTGCGGCGATCTAAACGTGTGTGGTGTGTGGCGGTGCTCTCTTTGCGAGACCGCTCCGTCCTGTATAATATTATTATATTAAGATAGAATACATGGTTATATATCATTGTAGATTATTTTTATGCACAACATCTGATTAGATCATTTATTGTGAGATCCTGCTATTAATAGTACACATTCTGCTATTTAGCAGATTTGTAGTCTCAGGGAAAATGGCCGCTGTAGTTACCTTTACTGCCCATTAGGATTTACATCTGTGATCCTAGGCAAAATGGCTGCCATGATTGACACGGCTGGTGTCAGCCTGATCCATGGCCTAAGGGAAAATGGCCGCTATAGACACAGATGTGTCTGCGGTCTTAGGCAAAATGGCCGCCGGAGTTATATATATTCACTCTGGAGCTCTCGTCCAATCAGATTCCCCCTGAAGAAGGCACGTGGTCCCGGTGCCGAACACGCGTAGGGGAGGGGCCTGGACGGAGCTGTCAGCAGAGAGAGAGCAGGAGATTTTCGTTACACACGCCGCACCGCACACCACACCGAGAGATTGACCGTTTTATGCTTGTTAAGGATGGTGCACTCACGCACCCACAATATGTGAGTACCCCAGTGAGGGGAGCTGATTATTTGATTAAAATCCTTTATACCTACATATTGCGCTATGGAGTTTTTTTCTCTTGCATAAACCATCTCCACTTGAGAACATTGGAAGTCTGCACAGCTGGTTCCTAATGAGCACAGGAGTGGCTCCAAGGCTTTGTTTGACATAGTCTAATCGCTGTGTCACACACAGGAAGGTGAGCATATACACCTGTGGGGGCGGCTGGAAGACACCACAGCATGTTTTTTGGTGGCACAGTTTGGAAGATAGGATATGTAAAATTCACCAAATTTTTGGACTAATTTATTTGGGCACTTTTATATCATTGGATATACACGTTTTTGGACTTCATTTATTCACTGTTTGTTATATCCTCTTGTATTTTATTTTGATATTTTAATTGATATGTTGTTTTGTTTGATCACTCACTTGCTGTGTTTCACATAGCACTGTGCACTTTATACTTTAGCACCCAGGGGTAGTTTTACGCATGCACATATATGTGAGGGGAGCTGATTATTTTTAAAATCCTTTATACCTACATATTGCGCTATGGAGTTTTTTTCTCTTGCATAAACCATCTCCACTTGAGAACATTGGAAGTCTGCACAGCTGGTTCCTAATGAGCACAGGAGTGGCTCCAAGGCTTTGTTTGACATAGTCTAATCGCTGTGTCACACACAGGAAGGTGAGCATATACACCTGTGGGGGCGGCTGGAAGACACCACAGCATGTTTTTTGGTAGCACAGTTTGGAAGATAGGATATGTGAAATTCACCAAATTTTTGGACTAATTTATTTGGGCACTTTTATATCATTGGATATACACGTTTTTGGACTTCATTTATTCACTGTTTGTATATCCTCTTGTATTTATTTTGATATTTTAATGGATATGTTGTTTTGTTTGATCACTCACTTGCTGTGTTTCACATAGCACTGTGCACTTTATACTTTAGCACCTAGGGGTACTGCACTTTGAGTGCAGCGATTTTTTCTAGCGCAGACACATTGTTTTTTTATTTTAAGGGGTTAAATGTGTTACCTAGGGAGTGACTAGGGGAGGAGATCGATTGGTGTTCCTATGTTCTTATATACTAGGAACACATGTTCTGTGTCCTCTTGCCTGACAGGACGTGGATCTGTGTGTTCACACACACAGATCCACGTTCCTGCTCCTGTCATGAGCGATCGCGGGTGCCTGGCGGACATCGTGGCCACCGGGCATGCGCGTCAGCTCCTCGGTGATGAGGCTAGTGTGTGCGGGCGCCCCTTGTACTGCCGGGAAGCCGAGGCCATCATAAGACGCCAGCTCAGGATGGGAGATCCCATCTGCGGACGTCATATGACTATGGGCAGGGAAGGAAGTGGTTAAAAAGCTAAAAATAAAACCTATGTGGCTCATGGCCAAAGTTTAAGAAGCTATAAATAATAAGAAAAGAGCTTTTAAAAAATATAAAAATTAGTTAACTCTATCATCATTTAAGTGTCACAAAGAATATACCAGATTATGTAAAAAGGAAATCAAGGTCGCAAAAATTCAAAACGTATGACAAATGAAAAATTATCTATACGCAAGCCATATGCCTGTGGTGGAGAGAGTTAGAGGAGCTCCATCCATGTCAAAAGGGATGGCCTGCATGTATAGCCAAAATTAGCCTGAGGTGTAATTGTTTGTTCCAGATCCCAAAAGAGAATATGCATTGCTGGGTGAATTACAGTTTATCAAAGAGCAACATCATAGAGCCTATATATGAAGAAAATGTATGCACTGTCAGAGCCTTATGCCAAAAAGAAAGGAATTGTTTGTAAGGTCTGGGAGAGATTGAATGTCTGGTGCCTGTAGAGTGAAACCCAAGGTAATGCTTGTAGATTTTGGGGGGTGTTTAAAATGATTGTAAAGTCTTGTTTTTTTTCCTCTAAAAATAACAAACATATTATACTTACCTGCTCTGTGCAGTGGATTTGCACAGGGAAGCCCAAATCCTCCTCTTCTTGGGTCTCTCTTTGGCTCTCCTGACCCCTCCCTCCTGTTGAGTGCCCCCACAGCAAGCAGCTTGCTATGGGGGTACCGAGCCTAGTCACAGCTTCCTGTGTCCATTCAGACATGGAGCCATCCATTCATCCCTCCCCCTCTCTCTCCTGATTGGCTAACTGACTTTTATTGACAGCAGCGGGAGCCAATGGCACTGCTGCTGTGTCTCAGCCAATCAGGAGTAGACAGCTGAGGCACTCGTGGACATCACTGGAGAGAGATAGGGCTCAGGTAAGCATTAGGGGGTGCTGGGATGGCTGCTGCACACAGAAGGTTTTTTATCTTAAAGGAGAAGTTCAGCCTAAGCTTGTTTGGCTGGGCCTCTCTTATGGGTCACATTTGTGCAATTCGTTTTGCACTCCTGTGACCTGTTTTCAGCAGAGAGCGGACTGAAGTCCAACTAAAGCAGCACAGTGCTGAATAGCAAAAAATGCCCTAGTCATAAAGGGGTTAAAACCTTCCAGTGCTGAGGTGGTTAAGGTTCAGCTTCTATCGATTCCTTTCAAGCCGTTTAGTGAACGTTCTGCAAACTGAACCCAGTACACTACATCCCTAGTGTACAATAATTATCAATGCACTCACATGTAGAAGATTGTTTTTTCTTTTACAAGTTACTATTCAGATTATCTTCGTTACCATATTTCTTTCTCCTCCCTATCTCCCACCTCATACATTTACAATTATAGCAAAGGGGTCAATTCACTATCGTTTATCACATGCAATAACACGGTCACGTGACTCATTTGCATAAATTATTACATGCAGTGAATAAAAAAGTAAATTCACAAAAAAATAATGATTATGTGGTATTTACCACAAAATGAGAAATGTGTCGGTAAATATTGCCAAAATACCATACGGTAAGCACTTAAGTCTAATTCACAAATAAAAACAGAGGGTAAAAAACATGCAATATTTATCACCAGGGTTCTGTTGGCGGTATAGCATTCGGTATCTGTCAGAAACAGTGTGGGGGTCCCCCCTATAGCTGGTTGCTAAGGAGCAGGTTCGGAAGCCAGCCGCCGCGTCCTTAACAACAGATGACTTATCAGCTCTCAGCGTGTTCCCCACTGACAGCTGAATATAAAGAAAACATGCCGGCAATTAAAAAATATGATAAAAAAACAGCATTGAGTCCCCCCCAAAAGCCATACCAGACCTTTATCTGAGCATGCAGCCTGGCAGGTCAGGAAAGGGAGGGGAAGAGCGAGCGTCCCCCCCCTGAACCATACCAGGCCACATGCCCTCAACATGGGAGGGAGTGCTTCGGGGCGGGGGGGTCCTGCCCGACTTCCTGGCACACTCCTTAGCAACCAGCTCAATGCGATAAATTACAGCAATAAAATATACAGTAATTACCGCATTGTCAAAACTTTGCCACAGTAGTTATTTACCCCACAATTCTTAGTAAATTGCTCTTTCAAAACTGATTTAATGCAAGACATATTTTACTGCATTTTATTTGCCGTTATTTAACTCTTAGTGAATTGATCCCAAAGTATTGATTTATTTGGCTGACTTATTTAAACTATTTCAAAGATATAGACAAGTTTAACAAGAGATACTCAATGAGTACCTTTTATTATTAATATATATTCTGTACCACACACCTTCTTTAGGGAAATGGCTGTGCAATGACAATTCAACTTTATTAAAAATGTAATGTAAAGAAATCTTGAGACTTGTATTCCTGTTTACATTAAAGCGGTATTAAACCCAAAACCAAAAATGTCATTTATTGCAGTTTACCAATCATTAGATGTGGTGGCTGCATTTGTTTTCTTTTTTAGGCTTTTTTTACTCTGTTTTCATCTGATGATCTGGGCAGGAACATATCTCATGTACTACAGTGCTTCTACTCTGGATGAAGGAGAACATGCGCAAAGGTGCACAGGGACAGCAGCATTGTCAGTTCGGCGGGAGGAGAGTGTTAGATGTACTAGCATATTTAGATACACTAACAAATTGAAGCCAAACTCCAGCTAATACATTTAAACAGTTACATGACACACCTTTTTTTTCTTTTGGGATAAAGGTTTTACATAAATAAATAAAAGTTTACTATTGTAAGCACCCCTGTGTGAATGGTTATTTGTCTTAACCTTCCAACAGCTACATTTGCAGAAGAGCTTGTTCTTTTGAAAAATAACAGACTTACTGGTCAGATCACCAGATGAAAATAAAAGAAAGTCTGAAAAGAAAATGTAGACTTCATATCTAAGAATTGGTAAGCTGCAATATAGTAAATGTTTACTTTTGGGTTTAATACATCTGTAAGATATTATTAAAATTACATTTCACATGATTGCATGCCATTACAAAAATGTAATTTTCTTTCTACATTTGTATCTACTTATTTATAACAAGTATTCAATTATTAATCTATTCTCCAGCTGAAGCTTATGGAGGGATGGGACCATTTTTCAATATCTGATATTAAATTTGTTTCTTCAGAAAAAAGGAGGTAACATAATTTTGTTTTTGCAGTTGGCTTGTCGGGCACTCAATTCAACTCAATTTAGGCCCTATGCATGGGGGGAGGGGTCACAGGGGATATGAAAAGCTTCAAAGGCCAATAATAATGCCCACGGGGTTGAATATTAATGAACATCAGTAGAAAGTGTTTTCTTAACTGGTTACAAAACTGCTTAAACCAGTCAAAGTTAATGATAACTTTGAAGTTACTTTGAAGTGATAAAGGTGATAACTTTGAAGATATCATTGATATAATCGTGTAGGCATGAACACATCTAGCCATTGAGTATTTAATGCTGCAGGCAATATGAGAGCAGCACAACCATCCCCCAGAAATATAAGGAGAAAAAATTAAGGGAAATCCTGCCCCCCACATTTCTAGGTGGTAAGCTGTACCATAATAATACTGTGTAAAAATAGTATCTATAGTTAAATAGTCAGGTTAGGTAGACAGGTCTGGTATCTTTATCATTAACTACATCCCTGAAGCTCATTGTTTACCTCAAATGGTGAAAGAAACTCTCTTAACTTTATTTTGTTTCTATACTGAAGAAATGAATATCTTATGCAGTACAAAGTAAATAAATATCAATTATGCCATAAATACATCCATCACTCAAATGTATTATCTATTATAATTACAAAAATGTCAGAATACACATTAGACTTCAAAAAGAAAAAAATTAAAGCCTTTTCATATATCAGCCTTAAGCAGTATTCATATATTGAAATGGATTCATTTGTTATGAATTAATCTAAATCACACTTGAATATATTTACATACATGTATACATCTTTGGCATTAACTACAATGGAGTAGAAAAATATGAACTGTTACTGAAGCCCAATTGGGTAATTTGTGCATCCATCTTTATTAACTATATCCACCATTAACTAGATGAGAGTAGATATCTCTATTCTGAAACTTAGTAGGAATAAAAGAAGAAAATGATCCCAGAGCAATTGAAAATCAATTATGAAGTGCTAGGAAGAATTAACAATGAACTTCACAAAGAAATGCATTAATTATCAATAAATACATATCTAACACATGTACTGTACATATCCAATTTATAGACACAGGTCTTGATTTACTGAATTCAAATAGGCTGTTCATTTACAAAGGAAGTTGCACTTAGCAATGGAATTTACTTCAAAGCTTAGGGGATGAGGTGAAGCTCTGCTTACTTCCATTATCCAATAATGCTCAAAATAATGGCTCAAACTAATGTCAAGTTTACATTTTTAAATGTGCAATGGTGAGCTGAACCAGCCATTGGCAACTTTTTTTTTTCTCAGAAAAGTTTAGCAGTAAGAACTTTTTACAGGAAGTTTGGAACTTTCCACAAATTCTATGATGTTTTTGTTACCTTTATTCTACACATCTATGTTTCTCTTTCTGGTGGGCTCTGATGACAACATTGTCTTGACAAAAATGAGGGAAATCTCAAATGAGAACACAGTCAGATTGCTGCATTCCACACATTACTAATACACACTTTTTATAACTATTGTGTCTCTGTGTGGGGGATTTCTCCTCACTTGTTGTCCTCGTGACAATATTGTCACTAGGATGGAAAGTGAAAGAAATTCTCTTGACTAGGGTCACATACAACAATAAAAATATGTAAGCATTCTAACCATGGCTATTTCAAACTACAAAGGTTTTGGCTAGCAACATACTTTAAAGCCAAGCAAAACTTTTAAGAGACATGCCAGGAAAGGTAACAAAAAAAACTGGTTGAAATATCCTTCTGATGAACACTTGCAGAATAGGTAAATCCACCTCCTAGTACAATTATGCACTGTAAAGCCTGATTCACACTTGTACAGGTTGCAGTTTGCATATTGCAGGAGTTTGCATTTTTCAATACACATCTTTAAACCATTGAAGTCTATGGAACCAAAAACCAGAAAAAAGCCCTGGCCCTTTCCATAAAATGCACAGATGTGAACTACATCCATAGGAAACCATGTTAAATGGACTGTAGTGTGATTCTGAAAAACTGAAAATGCACTAAAAAATGCATAGTTGTGAACCAGGCATAATTTATGTTTTGATTCAAAAATTAGCCACTAATTTCACCATGCGGGACTGCTACGAGAAAAATAAATTAGCTATCAGGGAATTCCTGTTAGCCAGTTGGCTCAGAAATATGCACATGTGCTTAGTTTTACTCATGGCTCTGCACATAGAATTAGGCTATGCATGCAACTGCACACAGAGATATGCATGTTTATTTACATACTTCACAGTGAGCGCACACAGTCAGTATTGGCACCAGGAGGCCTATTTAGGCATTACTCTGTATCACTGGTCTTCAGCCTGTTGTCTGTATTCTGATCCGTGTCTTGCATTGTATTCCCTTTACTAACCTGTCACTCTCTTGACTTGATCTTGCTATGTACTATTGCCTACTATTCCCTGACCTCAGCTTTATCCATGACTCTGATTTGGCTTGTTCTGTATCGCACTGTCCTTCCCACAATGAACCTGTGGCCATTCAGTGTTCCCCTTTCACCCCGGCTTGTTTTCCTTGTGGTGATGGCAATCCCTCAACTAACACTTCTGGCCTATGCTATGTTGGATCTTCAGGGTTGGCATCTCCACTCTGGGGCTCTGTAATCAACACATTCTTGCACTCTTGTTTCTTGTCCCTTGGCACTGTCTTTTCCACATCCATGAGTGCTTGGGCCCTATACAGTTTTTAAAACATTTGCCAACAATGACAGCCATATCAGACCATGCCACTGTGTGACTTTTTTTTAGCTATCAAAGCAATGGCAGACCCTGATGCTGTTACATGGCATTGTTTATTAGCACACCAATACCTCACACTATGTTGTGCTTCATTGATCATTTTTGCACCATTATGCTTACAAATCTGTGGAACTGGTGTTGTGGAACATTTCTGACACACTTCCTTTCAGAAGTCTTCTAAAATGTACAAGGGTCCATTGAACTTCACAAAGGAGGATTGACAGTAATGGACAGTAATGATAGTAGCCCCTCTGAGCCATTCCCCTGCATGTGTGAATAGTGGGTCTGTTCATAGCTCCAGCTTAGCTTAGTAGTGGCTGCTCTGGGCTAATTCAAACTCTGAATAGCTAGAGAAGCGGACTGTGCAGTCCACAGACATGGAGTCTGAAGGGCCTGAATTGGCCACTAGGGTGCACATTGTTGTGAAATTCTGCTCATCCTGCAAATGGCAGTACAGAGAGGAATGAGAGGCCAGAGCTCTTTTGGAGACAACTCTCAGTAGCTGCATCTGTAATGGGCGTTTTTTTCACAATTTCCAACAGGAAGAACTGTAATGAAGTGTCATGTAATTTGTTCATTATATACTGTATAGAATTGTATAGAGGGATTCTCTGCATTAAAGTAAAAAACCTTCTGGATGCAGCTTCCCTTTAGCCCCCCTTATACTTTCCTGAGCCCAAACTTGATCCAGGGATGTGCACAAGACCAGTAGCTCTTTTGGCTCTCTCCTTCCTCATTTGCTTAGAGACAGCCATTGGCTCCCACTGTTGTCAATCACAGATAGTGATCAGGGTGTGGGGCCAAGCCACACTGTCTGACCCTATTCTATGAGGGTATTCAGTGTGTATGGGGGTAAGGTGAGCCAGGAGCACTGATGGGGGACTGGAGAAGAGGGGGACTGGGGCTGATCTGTCAAAACCATTACAGAGAGCAGATAAGTATATCATGTTTGTTATAAAAAAATGCCTTTAGAATCACTTTAACTGAAGCTGCAGTTTTAATTACCTTTATAATATTGATATAATTTCAAGTAGTAATAGGATTTCAGCATATATATACACTACTCTGCAAAGAGTTTAGGTAAGCATGAAAAAATGCTGTAAATTAGTAGCTTTTACATATGGAAGTGTTAATAGTTTATTTTTATCAATTAACAAACTAAAAAGTAAACAGAAGAAAATCAATATTTGGTTTAACCACCCTCTGCCTTCAAAAAAGTATCAATTCTTCTAGGTACACTTGAGTGACTGAAGGAACCCTGCAGGTAGGTTGTTCCAAACATCTTGGAGAAATAACCACAGATCTTCTGCAGATGTAGACTGCCTCAAATCCTTCTGTCTCTTTGCAGACAGACTCGATGATGTTGACATCAGGGCTCTGTGGGGACAAATCCATTACTTTCGGGACTCCTTGTTCTTCTTTACACTGAAGATAATTCTTAATATCATTGTTTGTATGTTTTGGGTCATTGTCCTGCTGCAGATTACATTCGGGGCAAATCACACAACTCCCTGATGGTATGGAATACTGGAAAAGTATCTGCTTGTGCTTCTCAGCATTGATTGAGGATACCATTGATTCTACCCAAATCTCCAACTCCATTTGCAGAAATGCAGCCCCAAACTTGCAGGGAACCTCCACCATGCATCACTGTTGCCTGAATACACTCATTATTGTACTGCTTTCCAGCCCTTCAGCAAACAAAATGCCTCCTACTGCAGCCAAATATTTCTAATTTTCACTCAGTCCAGAGCACCTATTGCCATTTCTTTATCGTACATCACTAGACATAGAGCAGCCATAGTAATTACAATGTGGGTTATACACCACCTATAATATGGTCAGCCCCATTGGAGAAATCCTTGCCAGCATGAAGGGGCTATGCAGTCGGATCCATTCAAAGTGGCAAAAGAAAGACCAAAATGGATGGTACCCGAGCCTCGAGGAAGAAGAAGTGAGGTTTTTGCCAGTAATGCTCCTCTTTGGAGGTCCGGACCCTGGGATCCAGGCCCTTGGATACATGACTAAACCAAAGGTTGTCCTGGCAGGGTGCTGTATAGGTCCAAGGGGACCCGATTCTTGAAGGTCTGTTCGAAGACCTGGCCTGCTGTGATGAGTGAAGATTGGGTCTGGCTGTGTATTCCAGCAGTATCCTGTGGCGAGAATGGTATGTTTTTTAAGAAAAAATAAAAAATAAAAAAGATGAAGAAAGAACCTGGGAAAGGAACATATATGTTTCACTTCAGAGGATTTCTTCTGAGTGGCGAATGCCTTGTCTGGTTTTCTTTTTTTTTTCAGCTATAAGTTTGTGACTCTGTAAATAGTCTGGTGGCTGATGGAGGGACACAGATTATACTGGGGCATGTAAACACTGTATAGGTGTGGATACATGCATTTAAAGGCATGCCTACTGAGCATTAGGCTGAGCAGTGATAGCGGCATATTTTTGCTGGATTACAGCTCAGCAGTGGATGCATATTGTGAGTACCTCTGCATTTTGTGCTTAGGACTATGTCTTCCTGAAAGAAAGGTGGGAGGAATAAAGCAGGGACGAGCGCAAGGGCACAGCTGTCAGGATCGGAGGATCCTAGTCACGCTTCCACAGTACTATCCTCCCCTGAAATGCAGAGGCGACTGGCCAGTCTGAGCCATTGAGGCTGTCAGGCATAGTGGCTACATTCAACATTTCAGCCTCTGCATACATCACCAAGGATGATTTGGCTTCAGAATTAGCTGGATTGGAGGGAAAAATAGACAGTATGATCGCGTCTGTCTCCCAGTGCGGGAAAAAACGTGAATGGTCCCCTTCTCCCCCTCCTGACCTTCCAAGTATTGAAACAGGAATGGGCAGATGACATTGAGGTGTCATTGGGTGACCGGGAAGAAGGGCAAGAAGATGACTCCTCTTCTGAGGATTCTAGCTCTGAGGAGCCCTTCTCAGTCTCTCAATCCCAAAAACTGCTAGTCCAATCCCTTACGGAATTGGTGCATTTGGCATATAAGTTGCCCCCAGCGGAGGTGGCTGAGCCCCCCTTTTCTTCTTTGGGTTCTTTGAGGCCATCACAGGGCCCACATGCTTTCCCTTTACACCCACTACTGGAGCAACTAATATATGCAGACTGGGATCACCCAGATAGGTATTTTGTTCCTCCTGGGAGATTTTCTCTTCTTTATCCCATGGCTGAAAACTGAAAAGTTCACTAAAAAGTGGAGTTTGCCAGCAGTGGATGCTGCTTTTTTTTCTGTGAATAGGAGTCTAACTTGTCCAGTAAACAATGTCCAGGTTTTCATAGATCTAGCCGACAAAAAGCTGGAATTTTACTTAAAGCCTCCTTTTCTATAGCTGGTGCAGCAGTACAGCCTGCAGTAGCAGCGATAGGGGTTTGTCCTTAAAGGACCAGCTCAAGCAAGTCATTAAATGTGTCCCTGCTCAAGGGGAAACGGCCAACAAGTTAGCGGAGCTGCCAGGGGCCTTATGTTTTGCTGTGGACGCCCTTAAAGATTCTATTCAACAGGTTTCATGCTTTGCCCTCTTATCTGTGCATATGCGCAGAATTACCTGGTTGAAGCATTGGTCAGCTGACTTGCCATGCAAAAAGCTATTGGCAAGTTTTCCTTTTCATGGGGAGCGGTTGTTCGGAGATGATTTGGATAAGTATATACAAAAAAATTCAGGTGGTAAGAGTGCCCTTTTACCGGTTAAAAGAAGGAGTAGGCGTCCTTCATTTAAACGTTCTTCTTCCCTGGCACCAGGTGCTACAGCCTCCAGACAGTTTTGACGGCCTCCACCATCCGGTTCAAGAGGTAAGCCTAAAGGCCAAGTACAAGGCCAGAAGAACCCCTGGGGGTAGAAGCATACAAAACAGAGTCCTAAGGCCTCCTTATGAAGGGGCGCCCCCACTCGGTCAAGTGGGGAGAAGGCTTCTGCAGTTTTCAGGAGCCTGGCGGAAAGAGCTCCAAGAGATGGAGATGAACAGATGGTTCATCTCCACAGTATCTCCAGGCTGCAAGCTAGAGTTTTGGGAGTTTCCACCATTTTGTTTTCTAAGATTGAATGTTCCCAGAGACCCGTTCAATCATCAATAGACATCAAAGATGCATACCTGCATGTGCCAATCTGCCCCGTTTACCAGAAATTTCTGCGATTCGAGGTGGAACAGCGCCATTTTCCATTCATGGCCTTGCCCTTCGGGTTAGCCGCAGCCCCCCGGGTGTTCACAAAAATTCTGGCCCCGGTATTAGCATGATTAAGGGTCCAGGGTATATCAGTAATGGCATACCTAGACGACCTGCTGCTTATAGTTCAGTCGGTTACACGACTGACAGCAGTGTGTCCAGCGCGGTCAGGGGTTGGATTCTCAACCTAGAGAAGTCAGCCTTACGACCAGTAAGAAGGCTAGAGTACTTGAGTCCTCAGATGAAGGTCAGGGCTATAAGAAATCTCGTCCATGTGGTCAAGGGAAAGAACGATCCCTCCATTCACCTTTGCATGAGGTTCTAGGGAAAATTGTGGCTTTGTTCAAAGCTATTCCCTATGCCCAATTTCATTCAAGACAGTATTCTGTCTGCTTGGAACAAGAGGATCCAAGCCTTGGACTAACCAATGTATCTGTCCCCAAGGGTGCGCCAGAGTCTCAATTGGTGGTTGTTAACCAGAAATCTGCAGAAGGGGAAATTCTTCATGCCGGTAGCCTGGAAGGTAGTAAGAACGGATGACAGCCTCTTGGGCTGGAGAGCAGCTCTGGAGGAGGCCACTGTCCAGGGAAAGTGGTCAGAGACTGAAAAAGCCTTGCCCATCTACATTCTAGAGATTTGGGCAGCGCGTCTGGCTCTAATATTCTGGACTTCCAGGTTGCAGGGGTGTCCTGTCAGGATACAACCCGACAATGCCACAGCTGTGGCTTACATCAACAACCAAGGGGGTACCAGGAGTCAAGCGGCCCAAAGGGAGGTGGACCATATTCTGACATGGGCAGAGAAGCATGTGCATTTTCTGTCAGCAGTCTTCATTCTGGGAGTGGAGAATTGGCAGGCGGACTACTTTAGCCACCAACAATTGTCCCCGGGGGAATGGTCCCTGCATCCCGAGGTTTTTTTAGCCATATGCCAAAAGTGGGATGCCGCGGACATAGATCTGTTGGTGTCCAGGTTCAACAAGAAGTTGGACAGCTTTGTGTCAAGGACGAGGGATCCGCTTGCATTCAGAACAGATGTGCTAGTGACCCCTTGGGATCAGTTTTCACTGATTTATGCGTTCCCCCCAGTTCAGCTGCTACCGCAGCTTCTTCACAGGATCAAGGGGGAAGGGAAGCTGGTGACTAGGGATGAGCCGAACACCCCCCTGTTCGGTTCGCACCAGAACATGCGAACAGGAAAAAAGTTTGTTCGAACACGCGAACACCGTTAAAGTCTATGGGACATGAACATGAATAATCAAAAGTGCTAATTTTAAAGGCTAATATGCAAGTTATTGTCATAAAAAGTGTTTGGGGACCTGGGTCCTGCCCCAGGGGACATGGATCAATGCAAAAATTTTTTTTAAAAACGGCCGTTTTTTCAGGAGCAGTGATTTTAATAATGCTTAAAGTCAAACAATAAAAGTGTAATATCCCTTTAAATTTCGTAGCTGGGGGGTGTCTATAGTATGCCTGTAAAGGGGCGCATGTTTCCTGTGTTTAGAACAGTCTTACAGCAAAATGACATTTTGAAGGAAAAAACTCATTTAAAACTACCGCGGCTATTGCATTGCCGACAATACACATAGAAGTTCATTGATAAAAACGGCATGGGAATTCCCCAAAGGGGAACCCCGAACCAAAATTAAAAAAAAAAAAAGACGTAGGAGTCCCCCTAAATTCCATACCAGGCCCTTCAGGTCTGATATGGATATTAAAGGGAACCCCGGCCAAAATTAAAAAAAAAAAATGACGTGGGGTTCCCCCTAAATTCCATACCAGACCCTTCAGGTCTGGTATGGATTTTAAGGGGAACCCCGCGCCAAAAAAAAAAAAAAAAAGGCGTGGGGTCCCCCCAAAAATCCATACCAGACCCTTATCCGAGCACGCAACCTGGCAGGCCGCAGGAAAAGAGGGGGGGACGAGAGTGCGCCCCCCCCCTCCTGAACCGTACCAGGCCACATGCCCTCAACATTGGGAGGGTGCTTTGGGGTAGCCCCCCAAAACACCTTGTCCCCTGGCCGGTGGTTGTGGGGGTCTGCGGGCGGGGGGCTTATCGGAATCTGGAAGCCCCCTTTCCCGCTGTGTGATGGCACTCCTCGTCTGACAGTTCTTAAATAACGGGGGCGGGGCCACCCGGTGACCCCGCCCCCCTCTGACGCACGGGACATGAAGGGACTTCCCTGTGGCATTCCCCTTGACGTCACAGGGAAGTCCCGTCAAGTCACCGTGCGTCAGAGGGGGGCGGGGTCACCGGGTGGCCCCGCCCCCCGTTATTTAAGAACTGTCAGACGAGGAGCGCTGTCACACAGCGGGAGCCTCCCGGAGAAGAAAATGAAGAAGAGAAGAAGAGAAGAAGAGAAGAAAAGAAGAAGAGAAGAAGATGAAGAAGATAAGGAGAAGAGCGGGAGCCTCCCCCCATGCCATGGGTGCGGAGCGGCCCGAGGAGAAGAAGATAGAAGACGCCGCGGAGGAGATGCTGGACGAGAACGCCGGAGGAAGAACCAGAAGAACCAGAAGAACCAGAAGAACTAGAAGATGAAGGAAGATAGAAGAAAGAAGAAGTATTTAAATAAAGGAATTGTCAAAAACTGTCTCTTGTCATTTTTAACATTTTTGACAGTTTTTTAGTGAAATGGTAGGGGTACTTTTGTACCCCCTTATCATTTCACACAGGGGGGGGCGGGATCTGGGGGTCCCCTTGTTAAAGGGGGCTTCCAGATTCCGATAAGTTCCCCGCCCACAGACCCCCACAACCACCGGCCAGGGTTGTGGGGATGAGGCCCTTGTCCTCATCAACATGGGGACAAGGTGTTTTGGGGGGCTACCCCAAAGCACCCTCCCAATGTTGAGGGCATGTGGCCTGGTACGGTTCAGGAGGGGGGGGCCGCACTCTCGTCCCCCCCTCTTTTCCTGCGGCCTGCCAGGTTGCGTGCTCGGATAAGGGTCTGGTATGGATCTTTGGGGGGACCCCACGCCGTTTTTTTTTTTTTTTTTTGGTGCGGGGTTCCCCTTAAAATCCATATCAGACCTGAAGGGTCTGGTATGGAATTTAGGGGGAACCCCACGTCATTTTTTTTTTTAATTTTGGCCGGGGTTCCCCTAATATCCATATCAGACCTGAAGGGCCTGGTATGGAATTTAGGGGGACTCCTACCTCTTTTTTTTTTTTTTAATTTTGGTTCGGGGTTCCCCTTTGGGGAATTCCCATGCTGTTTTTATCAATGAACTTCTATGTGTATTGTCGGCAATGCAATAGCCGCGGTAGTTTTAAATGAGTTTTTTCCTTCAAAATGTCATTTTGCTGTCAGACTGTTCTAAACACAGGAAACATGCGCCCCTTTACAGGCATACTATAGACACCCCCAGGTACGAAATTTAAAGGGATATTACACTTTTATTGTTTGACTTTAAGCATTATTAAAATCACTGCTCCTGAAAAAACGGCCGTTTTTAAAAAAATTTTTTGCATTGATCCATGTCCCCTGGGGCAGGACCCAGGTCCCCAAACACTTTTTATGACAATAACTTGCATATTAGCCTTTAAAATTAGCACTTTTGATTTCTCCCATAGACTTTTAAAGGGTGTTCCGCCGGCATTCGAATTTGCCGCGAACACCCCAAATTGTTCGCTGTTCGGCGAACTTGCGAACAGCCAATGTTCGAGTCGAACATGAGTTCGACTCGAACTCGAAGCTCATCCCTACTGGTGACCCAAAAGATCCTTGTATGCAGAGATCATAAGGTTGGTAGTAGGGAAACCGTGGACTTTCATCCCATCCAGACTTGCTTTCGTAAGGACCGGTGATCCATCCTACCTTACAAACGCTAAGTTTAATGGTTTGGTTATTGAAGCCCAAATTTTAAAGGATCGGGGCTTTCGGGCTCAGTGGTGACTATACTACCCTGATTAATTCAAGGAAGCCGGCTTCTAGGGCCATTTATTATAGGATCTGGAGGACCTATATTTCCTGGTGTGAAGCCAAAAGATGGTATCCTCGAAAGTATGTCATAGGAAGAATTTTTGCCTTCCTACAATTGGGGGTAGAAATGTGGCTAGCCTTGATTACCATCAATGGTCAGATCTCGGCCTTGTCAGTATTTTTTCAAACATTGCTTGCTTCGCATTCTTTGATTCAGGCCTTTATACAAGGAGTAACTTGTATGACCCCGCCAGTCAGGCCGCCATTGTGCCCATGGGATTTTAATCTGTCCTGCAAAGACAACCCTTTGAGCCTTTTCGCCACATTCCCTTGATCCTTTTGACAAGGAAGTTGTTTTTTTTGGTTGCAGTAACGAGAGTAAAGAGAGTGTCAGAATTGGCAGCCTTTTCATGTAAAGAGCCATACTTAATTATTCATAAAGACAAGGTAGTGTTGCATCCTCACCCAACCTTTTTTGCCTAAGGTAGTGTCCAGTTTTCACTTGAACCAAGATGTCTCCATTCCTTCTTTTGTCCCAGAACCTCACACTGTGGAAGAAAAATTGTTGCATTCTCTCGATGTGATGAGAGGTGTCAGGGTTTATCTGAAGGTGACAGCTCAGATGTGGAAAACTGATGCTTTGTTTGAGCTGCCAGAATGGCCCAGAAAAGGGCAGGCAGCGTCAAAATCGACTATTTCACAGTGGATTAGTCAGGTTATAATTCAGGCTTATGGACTGAATAAATGAATGAATTAATGATTTGTAAAGCGCTGCAAATGCGAACTGAATCGCCTCAAGGCGCTGATGCATTGTGTTGTCAAGCTTCACTAGAAGAGGTAGGTCTTGAGTTTTTTCCTGAAAGCCAGATGGTTTTCTTCCATGCGGATGTGAGTCGGAAGAGAGTTCCATAGCCGAGGTCCCTGGACTGCAAATATTCATTCTCCCCTTGCTTTGCAGCGGTATTTGGGAACGAGGAGGAGGTTTTGGCTAGATGAACGCAGATTTCGATTCGGTGTATAATGTTTTATTTTCTCTCGGAGGTATTGAGGGGCGTTTCCATGTATGCATTTGTGGGTGAGGCAGAGGGTCTTGAAAGTGATCTGATTCTTTATTGTTAGCCAGTGTAGGCTCCTCAGGGATGGGGAGATGGACTCCCAGGGTTTTTTTCCTGTTATTAGTCTTGTCGCCGCATTTTGAATGGCCTGTAGGCACGTGAGCTGATATTGGGGTAATCCTAGGTAGAGTAAGTTTGCGTAATCGAGACGGGAATTAATGATTGTTCCAACTACTGCTGCTCTGTCCTCTTCTGGGATGAAGGGGATGAGTCTGCGTAACTTGCGGAGGAGATCCACTAACTACTGATCCTATTTGCGCATCCATTGTCATTTCTGTGTCCAAGATAATACCAAAACTTTTTGCCTTGGTGCTCGGAGAAATGATCTGTCCGAAGATGGCAGGGGGTGTCCATGGAGTCTTGGTTTTGGGATTTTGGTTAGTGTGTAAGTAGAGAAGTTCTGTTTTTGACCCGTTGAGTTTGAGGGAGCTAATGGTCATCCAGTCATCTATTGAAGTGAGACATTTCTCTAGTTGCTGATGGTGGTCTTTTTGTCCGGTGATCCGAAAGTAGATTTGGGTATAGTCTGCGTATGAGTTGAAGCAGAGGTCTGATTTTCTGATGATATTGAGGAGAGGGCGGATGTAAATGTTGAATAGCACTGGCGACAAGGGGGAGCCCTGAGGGACTCCACAGGAGATTGCCCGGGTTTCCGAGGTAAATGCTCCTAGTTTCACTGTCTGCAAGAGATTTTCTAAGAAGGATGCAAACCATTTTAGACTAGACTCTGTGGCTCGTGTTTATCTCGTGTTAATAGAAGATTGGTGAGAGATGATTCGCGCTTGTGAGACTCGTATTTTTCAGTTCTTTTTAACTGTTGTTTAGTCTGTGCTTGTGAGGTTTGTATCTCCTTTCAGTGCGTTTGGTCAGTTGGCATTGAGAAATCTTTGTTTTATTGTCCGCTCGTTGCTTATTTTCAGGTCGCTCTTCACAGGCCTTGCTGTTCTTCAGTGCGTTCTGTTAAGTGCGTTCTGACCAGCCGACCGTTTTGAAGCCATGTTACCTGTACGTACTTCAGCCCAAGACCAGTCCATGAACAGGGAGAGGAGGAGTTCATGGACCAAGAATTGGTTGCTCCAGCATGACCAGTTCTGTCACATGCCATTGCTCCGTGAGATCCGTGAGAATAATCCTGAGGATTTCAGGAACTTTCTCCGGATGACGGACCCCGTTTTTGACTGTTTGTTGGCTTTGCTTACCCCTTATATCAGCAGGCAGGATACCTGCATGAGGCAAGCCATCACTCCGGAGCAGAGGCTAGTTGCCACGTTGCGGTACTTGGCGACAGGGAGAAGCCTGCAGGACTTGAAGTTCTCGATAGGCATCTCCCCCCAGGCTCTGGGGATCATTATCCCAGAGACCTGTTCTGCCATCATTCAGGTCATGCAGAAGGACTATATTAAGGTAAGAATTTTTTCCTTTATTAGCATCACATGTTATTTTATTTAATGTTTGATAATGTAATGTATTTATTAACTCAAACACTACTTACCATCATTGCAATATAGTGTGAATGTCCCCTTTTTCTCCTCATGCATGCTGTAATTTTTTTCTGTTCCTTTTTGTCATGCATGTATATTTGCCTTCACTAACCTCCCCAGCATACAATGCTGGGCACATATCCACCTAGTCTACTCAGTTTGAATGTATGTAGTCAGCTGCATTGTATTTTGTTTCCCCTAAACTCCATCCAAATAGCGTGTGTGTCATTAACTAGATTTCCAAACCCCTCCCCCCCTAAACTCCATCCAAATAGTGTGTGTGTCATTAACTTGATTTACAAACCCCCCCCTAAACTCCATCCAAATAGTGTGTGTGTCATTAACTAGATTTCCAACCCCCCCTAAACTCCATCCAAATAGTGTGTGTGTCATTAACTAGATTTCCAAACCCCTCCCCCCCTAAACTCCATCCAAATAGTGTGTGTGTCATTAACTTGATTTCCAACCCCCCCCCCCAACTCCATCCAAATAGTGTGTGTGTCATTAACTAGATTTCCAAACCCCCCCTAATAATTTGCTATAATGTTCTGTGGTGTTGATTTTTACAAAGCAAATATATGTTGCACTTTGCAAATGCATTTGCACTCTGCAAGTGCATTTGCTCCAGGGCTTTAGTAAATGAGCAGAAGCTCTGCTGATTTCCATCATCCAATCATGTGCAAGCCACAAAGTGTTTGGATTAATTGCCCTTGCATGTGATTGGGTACCCCTTGCAACATGGAAATCGAATATTCCGCGCTTAGGATCAGTACCAACAAGGAACTGCAGCCCCCCAGGCAAAATGGAAACACCGAAGTTAAATCCACGTACTACAATATATTCTAATAGGGGAATGGCGCTGTTCATAGACAATAGAAAAACCAAAAAAATGAGTAAAAAATATTAAAAATATTACAAAAAGAAAATTGACAATATGTGAAAGATGTACACCAAAGTCCACAACAGACTAGGTGAGAGATTCCTGCTAAAATCCTGCAAGCGTGTATTACGTAGGATGTGGGTGTGCAAATCACTACCATTGGTGAAAAAGATTTTTTAACTCCTTGCAACATGAAGCCTTTTACATTACCTCATTTACTAAGCTGTGGAGCAACTGCACTTGCAGAGTGCGGCAACTGCACTTTTCAAACTGCACAGTCTTGTAGCCTTTAGTCAATAAAACCCTGCGTGTCCTTAAACTTTTAATTTCTAACTTTACCACCCCCTAAAATGTAACAATGTGCCATCAGAGGGGGTGAGCAATCTGATAAGTGTGCCATTCCATAATATTTATTCAAGAAGATTTCAATTATTTAATGTTATACTGATGCTGGGCAATAATGTTTTAAGTGTATAATGTTCTTGCAATGTTCTTTTCTAAATTACTGAGTTTTGTTTTCTTGTTTGATTCCCCAGTTTCTTTCAACACCACAGGAATGGCAGACTGTGGCATCCCATTTTGCCACCCGTTGGGACTTTCCCAATTGTGGAGGGGCTATAGATGGGAAACATGTAACATGTCCACATCGTGCCACCACCCTATTCAGGGTCATACTATTTTAATTATAAGGGGTTCCATAGTATTGTCTTAATGGCGGTGGTGTCGGCACAATATGAATTTCTCTATGTGGATGTGGGGAAGAATGGCTGGATGTCGGATGGAGGAGTATTTGCCCAGACGGAGTTCTGCCAGCGTCTCCAGAGTGGTGGCCTGGGATTGCCACCTGATGTGGATAATGTGGAAGGACTCCCCTTTGTCTTCATAGCAGATGAAGCCTTCGCTCTGAGCAAGCACCTCATGAGGCCATTCCCCCCCAGAACCCTCACCCCGGAGAGGAGGGTTTTTAATTTCCGGCTGGCCAGAGCGAGAAGAGTTGTTGAGAATGCTTTTGGGATTCTGGCCAGCTGGTTCCGTCTGTTTCAGACATCCATAAACCTGGTGGAATACAAACTTAATTTCATCATTTTAGCATGCTGCATCCTGCACAACTTTTTGAACAAACATTCTACAAATTATATTGTGCCAGTTGGGCCTGAGGCCAGACTTATTAGTGACAATCTGACGGGCCTGGATACTGTCCGTACTGGCTTGGCCCCCCAAAGTGCCCGTCAAGTTTGAGATTAATATGTCAATTATTTTATGGGTAGGGGGGCCATTGCAATGCCCCAGGATATTTCATTTCTCAAAATAAAAAATCTTGATGAAATGTTGAATTATATTTATTGCTTGCCTTTCTTTTTGGCTTTCTCCTAGGTTTTTTTTTTTTCCATAAAAGTTTTTATTGTGAACAAATGTTGTTACACAGTTTTTACAAACAATAGGTGGATAGACAACATGGATCTTATTAACATGACTTATTTCACTACAGTATAGTGAGTCAGATATATGTTCAACTGTAAATCAAACAGACGTATAAAAGAGTAAGAAAGCCTCGATTTTGAGGTTTACTTCATCATCTGAGATCAGGAACCATCTTGGGCAGGAGTATCACCTTGAGTATGGTTTCAGAAGTTATGGGCTAATTGGAGAAATGGTCGAGTGTAGTTAACTATGAGTCCATATGTTTGTTCCTGAACATGTGTGGATGTGTCGGGCTTGTAAAGTGGGGTCTGTCTGTATGGTGAGTTAGTCTCGTCGGTTTTTGAAATGTGAGGATTAGATGGCGAATTATACACCGAAGTTAGGGTAGTCATGGGAGTAAGTAGATGGTTATCGTCGTCAGTTCAGTTGGGGTAGGGGTATAGAGAGGGGGATAGACATAGACGTGAATGGGATTGAGGGATAAAGTGAAAGATAGAAGTAAGTGGGGGAGGGAGGGAACTGGGGTATCCCCTCCCCAGTCTCCACCGGGCTTCAAGAGCATGGATGTTTTCATGGGCGGATCCCTGTCTGAAGGGGGATTCCCCCCGGGATCCGCATTAAAGCGGGAGTGAGCGAATCAGCGGGTTTTGATGAATAGGTGCGTGTCTCAAAGGGGTTATTTGGCTTATTTCAGTCAGTCGTTGTGGGAGGATTCGGGACGGATTGGCCTCATAATGGAGGTATATCTCTCTGTAGTGCAGAAGTGGGTCCAACATGCCCATGTTCGGGAGTATTTTGAAGGCGTATCTTTTGCAGTGTGGATTAATTCCTCCATTTCATTGACTTTACCCACACAGGAGAACCATTCAGACATAGTTGGGATACAGGGGGATCTCCAGTGGGCTGAGATGCATAATTTGGCTGCGTTGATCATATGTATTCCCAGAGACTTTCTGTATGTGTGGGCTGAAGTGGAGGAATGGTGGAGAATGAGTCTGGCAGGTGTATAGTCCAGGGAGTATGTGGTTACCTGGGAAGTGATGTCATGAACCTGTTTCCAGAAAGTCTGGAGAAGAGGGCAGGACCACCAGATGTGTAAAAATGTGCCTATATCATTAAAGCATCTCCAACATTTGTTTGACGTATCAGGATTGAATTTGTTTAGTAATTCAGGTGTACGGTACCATCGGGATAGGGTTTTGTAATTATTCTCTTGTATCGTGACATTGAGGGAGCCCTTGTGTGCTATTGTGAAAATTCGTTCCCAGTTCTCTTCCGTTAGGTCTATTTGAAGTTCCCTTTCCCAAGCCTGGCAAGCTTTGGTATCTTTGGGGGAAGTCAGGGCAAAGAGCAAGAGGTGGGTATTCGCAATCAAGTGTTGTTGCGGTGTGGTTTGCGAGCATAAGTTTTCAAATGGGGTTAAGTTTCTAGATACAGACGTGTTTCGGTGTGTTGTTGCAAGAAAATGGCGAATCTGGAAGTAAGTCCATAGTGGGAGGGGTTCGCCCCCTGTATTTGTGGGAAGTGCATCACGGTTTATGAAATTACCATCTCTAAAGAAGTGTTGGGCCAGTATGTCTTTGTGTGGCCAAGTATCTTTAAGGAAGGTGTTGGACATCCCCGGGACAAAGGCTGGGTTAAGACGGATAGGCGTAAGGGGCCCTGGGTTAGAGGAGATTTTGAATTTTTTACATACTTCCCTAAAGCTTCTGAGGTTAGCCTCTATTAGGGGGTGTTCTTTTAGGGTTTTGGGAATGTGGCATTGGAGAATCCAAGGGGTGCTTCTAATGGGCAAGTGGGAGAAAGAGCCTTCTAGTCTCACCCAGTCTTTAACCCCTCCGTGTACTGCCCAGTCTACAATTCTTCCCAGATGGCAAGCTCTGGAATAGTTCTGCAAATCTGGTAGCCCAATACCCCCTTTGTTTTTGAGTTTCGAGAGTTGGGTGTAGCTTATCCTAGGACGCTTGTGTTTCCAAAGAAACTTCAGAGATTGTTGTTTGATTGTGTGAAAGAAAGCTGCAGGGAGTTTGATGGGTATTGTTTGTAGCAGATATAGGACACGCGGGAGCACATTCATCTTTAGGATGGCCGCACGGCCGAACCAAGAAAAATGGGGTTTGTCCCATCTGCGTAGGTCCTGGGTGATTGTGCGAATCAGCGGGTGAAATTTTTAGTGTACAAATCCGACAGGTGTGTGGTCAATTGGATTCCCAGATAGGTGATGGCGTTTTGTTTCCAGACAAAAGGAAAATTATCTTGGCATTGGGAGACTAGTCTTTCGGGAGGGATATGTTGAAGGCATGGGATTTTGAGAAGTTAATCTTTAGGTTGGATATTTGCCGAAAAAGGTCAAAATCTCTGAGGAGGTTTGGGATCGAGGTAAGAAGGTCACTTAGAAATAGCAGAATGTCATCGGCAAACGCCGCTATTTTATACGTATGTCCTGCAATGGGAATACCCTTGATATTCTCGTTCGATCGCAGGCAGCGTAGTAGGGGTTCTAGAGTTAAAATAAAAAGGATAGGGGACAATGGACATCCTTGTCTCGTTCCATTCCGGATGGAGAAGGCGTCTGACAGGTGGCCGTTGACTTTGACTTTTGCTGTTGGTGTGGTGTATAGGGACATAATTAGGTTGAACATTCGGTTCTGTAGACCTAGGTGGCGTAAAACCGCCCCCAGGTAGTCCCAGACCAGCCTGTCAAATGCCTTCTCAGCATCCAGGGATAGAAAGAAGCCTCTTTGTTTTTGGGAAGTTAGCCAATGGTTTAAGTTAATTGCCTTGATGGTGTTGTCCCTGGCCTCTCTGCCAGGAACAAATCCAACCTGGTCTTTCCCTATTATTGTAGGAAGGAGGGGAAGGAGTCGGTTTGCTAAAATTTTGGCAAATAATTTAAGATCTACGTTGAGTAGGGAGATTGGTCTGTAACTAGTGACTGAAGTGGCATCCTTCCCCTCCTTCGGGAAGACCGTGATATGCGCTTCAAGTAGTCTGTGAAAAGGTAACTTTGATGAGGTTAAGGAGTTGAATTTCCTCAGAAACGGGGCTGAGAGTATGTCTATAAAGGTCTTATAATAAGGTGCTGAGAAGCCATCTGGGCCTGGGCTTTTGCCCGTTTTTAGTTGTTTAATCGCTCTCTTAAGTTCCTCTTCGGATATGGGGTTGTCTAAATCGCGAGCTTCTTCCCGGGGTATGGGTTTGGGGCTGAATTTTTTGAGGAAGTCTGTGATAATGGCTTTTCTAGAGGTTTGGCCTACAGTTGTTTCGGGTTGCTGCGGTATGTTATAAAGTTCTGTGTAGTAGCGTTCAAATTGAGATGCTATGTCTGCGGAGTTTGAGCTTGAGTTACCTAAAGGGTATTTTATGGTGTGGATGTTGGCGCTAGCTTTTTTAGATTGTATCGCTCTGGCTAGTAGCTTCCCGCACTTGTTCCCCTGTTCATAAAATAGCTTTTGATTTAACCTAAATTTGCGTCAGGTTTTGCGGTTGAGGACTTCCAACAGAAGTTTCCTGGTTTGAGTAAGTTCTAGGTATGTGTCTTGTGATTGAGACTGCTTGTGAAGTATTTCTAGTCTCTTTATTTTGTTAGTTAGTTCCCGTAAAGTTATTTGTTGTGTTTTTTTCCGGTTGGCCTGAAGTGTGAGAAATTCCCCTCGGATGACGCACTTATGTGCCTCCCAGAGGGACAGGGGTGCTGTTTCAGAGTTATCATTTTCCCTGAAGTAGTTGCTTAGGCTGGTGCGGATGTGATTAGTGTCAATTTCTGAAGTGAGGAGAGATGGGTCAAGACGCCATATCTTTGTGACCAAGTTTCTTTCCGGGAAGGAAAGGGAGGGGGTGATCGGGTGGTGATCTGAGATGAGTAGGGGTTCAATGGTAGCAGATTTTAGGAAGGGGAGATCTTTTTGGGAGAGGAAGAGGTAATCTAGCCTAGAGTACCGATTGTGGGGTGCGGAGAAAAAGGAGTAATCTTTCCCATTCGGGTGTAGGGTACGCCATGTGTCGTGTAAAAGGAGTTCCTGTATTTGTATCTTAATTTGTCTCAGTGCTCTGTAAGGTAGGGTGGAAGACCCCGATGAGGAATCTAGGATGGGCTGAAGTGTCACATTAAAATCGCCTCCAAGGATTGTAATCCCCGCTTGGAAGCCTGCAAGGGTGGTTGCGATAGAACGGAAGAAGCTGACCTGGGCAGTATTGGGGCTGTATATGTTTGCTAAAGTGACCGTCCGATTATGGATGGTTCCCTTTAGGAATATATAGCGGCCCTCTGGGTCTACTATGGAATCTATCAGTTGTCATGGAAGATTTTTAGAGAGCAAGATTGAGACCCCTTTTGTTTTGGCTAGAGGGTTTGTAGCATGGAAGGAGGTAGGGTACCTGCGGCTTGCTAGTTTAGGGGTATTGTTCGTGCGAAAGTGGGTTTCTTGCAGAAATACCACATCTGCTTTTAATTTACTCATCATGCTGAGGATTTGACTATGCTTCTCAGGGATATTTAGTCCTTTGACATTTTGAGAGACTACTTTGAGCGTGTTGTGTTGCATAGTAGAATGTAAGGGATCCATGGTAGTTAGGTATAGTCTAGTTGGTGTATTAGGTACGGGGAGGGGGTGCAATTTGCCGATGTGGCTGATGTGGGTGAGTGTAATCCGTGGAGAGTGGTACGCTCTTCAAAGGTATTTAAGCGTTACAGTGGGAAATGCTACGGTGGAGACTAGGGAGGGGGAGAAACCCAGATATATAAAGGGGGGAGGGGGAAGGGAGGGAAAGAGAGCGTATAGAAGGGGGGGAGAGTTGGGAGAAAGGAGGGGGGAAATTAGTCAAGTGGGATTTAGTATCGGGGAGTAAAATGTACTTACCGGAGGTAAACGTAGTCCGGCTACCTTATCCTGTTATGGGTTGGAACGTCCGGTGTGGGTCAACTAGGATAGTCACTGTCCTGTTGTGTGGAGGAGTGGAAGGTGCTCGAAGAAAGGTTCGAGGGACGTCCTGTCTGTGGGAGGTCGTCCTGGGTCTATTCGACTTGTATGGAGGGAGCCTGCTTTCGTAGCAAGGGGAGAATGTGTGGTTAAAGATCTCAGATTGATAATGTAATAATAATAACAATCAGTAATATAGACAATTGAAACATTGAACTTTAAACTATGTTCCTAGAAATAATCTCGCTACGTTAGGAAACATGGGGAGGTCGCCACCTAGACAGCAAGTACAAAGGCACAGGAAGAGTGGCGTTGCTAAACCATCTATAGATATATCTTAGAAATAATACTGATACTAGTAGCAGCAATAATCTTAAGGATAGGTTGGGTTTAGTGCGAAGTATGAACCCGTGATAAATATTGAGGCTATATGGGGGCGTGAGGTGGCGCAGCCTCAAAGAGGCTAGCTCACTATAAATTGGGGGGGTATTTGGCTATGGGGGGGAAAATAAATAAGGATCCGTTGATGCTTAAGTGTAAGGATTAGTCTAGGTGTGGTCTAGTCACCGGGTTAGGATAGAGCTGTACCTTGGGCAGTTGCTCATTTCCAAAGTGGTCTCTAATTGTTCCTGGCAAGATTTAGCAGTAGATTAGATATGAAGTGGTTTTTAGTAGGTATTAAATTGACGGTACAAAACTCAGCAGCTATGGCCCTAGAGTGGTTAGTTTAATACAACCCGCCCCTCAATAGGAGGCTCATCCCCCATGGACGCCACTGGCAAATGTAAAGCGAGTAGGAGTGTGCCAGGTAAGGAAAGAGCCCTTTTCCATGCGGGATGAGCCCCCCTTCTTCACAATAAATATATCAAGACATTCAGCATAAGTATGTTCAAAAGCAGAAAATAAAGTTGATGGAAAAAAAAAAGGGGGGAAAAAAGAAAAAAAGCCAAAAAAGAGAGAACTCCAAATGTATCTCGGAGCACGGTGGGATACCGTAAGTTAAGCATCTAACTTGTATTGGTTCCGGAAGTTCAGTTCATCTCTTTGTTGCATCGTCTTCAATCTGGAGAAGGTACCTGAAAATAAGGGGGGGGTTGGGGTGGGTAGGGAAGTGGGAGGAAGGGGAGAGGGGGAAATGGCGAGGGGAGACCCAAGTGGTGTTGTGAGCTGTGGTGGATGAAACCATGTTGAAGGGGGGGGGTCCATCTTGAGCATCCAGTCCTGGGCTCAGTAAAGGCTGGCAGTTGAGTAAGGGTGTTGGTACCTTGTGTGGTGGCCTGTTGCTCAGCCAGACAATATTCCATTGGTGATGTATGCGGCTTAAGTTCTGCTACTTAGGAGAGTGGATTGAATTCTGTTGGGGTCTGTGGAAGCGGGATATTTCCCCGGGGAGGATGTCTTGGAGTTGAATTGATGTGGAGGTATATAGCGCAGGATCTTCATGGGTTTCTAAACTTGTAGGAATGTATTATTGTCTATCTGTATCTGGTGGATCCAATTCGGGTCAGGTTTGAAATATAAAAACCAAGTGAACTGCGCTAGCAACTAAATGTGTAAAATATATATAAACAAAAAACAAGACACCACGGGTGTTGGTAAAGTGACACGTGAATATAAATATGGATGTGTCAGAGAACTGGACCTGCAGCTCGTGCATCCGAGCCAACACTCAGTGTGCATGCACTAAGCTGCAACACCAGAGCTCCAAGATTCTCCACAGAAACAATAGCAATTGGTGTAAAAATGGCAGGATCATGGAACGATGCACTACTTGAGCAGATGCATCTATCAGACCTCAAAATTAGCAAATTGGCATACAATGATATGAACAAAAATATAAATATATAAATGTAGCATAACAATTATGCAAAAAATAGGATAGCATGGAGCAAAACCACTCAGCACATTCCAGATAGCACAAAGAGACCATAGAATGTCATCTACAATGTATATGCTCCTTCATGGGGCAAACAATAAAATAATAAACGGGCTTCCAACTTTTTCATCCTTTCCAATAACCAGGGCCAATGGTGTAGTGATGTAAGAAGGATTGCTCATAAAGCCAAAGAAGCACGCGTTCCACCGAAGGAGAAAAGAGATGTATATAGCATAAAACCCTTTAAAACCAAAGGTCACCTGCGCATAAATGCGCTACTCACAGGACCGATAAGGAAAGCAGGCATTCAGATATTTCGGTCGGTTCGCCGCTCATGGCGTGCGTTCCACCGCCAGGAAGTGATGTCACTGGTACAGGCCGAGAGAACGTGAACAGGATGTTGCGTCGACGCGTTTCGCCCCTCCCCCAGGGCGTTATCAAAGACTTAACATCCTGCCGGCGTGTAAACCTTTTATATTGTGTTCAGTGAGTGACAGCCATTTACGGCCAATGGGTGAGAAATTACCCATTCCTTCCTCTATCATCATATCCTGTTTGCAACAATAAAACTTTACTCAATGGTCGGAGACAAACAGCTCCAATGAGCAAATAGGTGTTTACAGCATCTTCATAAGCAAAACATCTTAACATACACTGCCTTCCACAGAACAAAGTATATGCAAAACGAAGAATACTAACAACAGGATATTTAGATAGACGGAAAAATTTTTTTTTTTTTTTAATATATATTGAATATCTAAACTCCTAATAATAAAAACAATAGTTTAATACATTACCAATGATTTAAAAAATCTATAAGGGATGACAAAATGATATATGAAGGAATTAATTTGTACAAAAAATAATAATAAAAAATAAAGAATAATAAAAATATATATAAAATCCAAAAAAAAATATATATACTAATATAGCATCCCAAATTACACTCGATGATTTACTAATCTCCCAGGTTAGATATTAATGATTAAAACATGGGAAAAACACATGATCAAAGATGCATAATAGTAACAAAGAATTAAAAATACAATATATACGGTGCTAAAATGCACAGGCAAATATAAAGAGAAATATATTGAGGTATATTAGAATATATATTTATACTACCAATTCGATAAAAAACAATTCAAGTCTAGCTCGATATTCAGGCCCAAGGGGTTCAAAGTGCGTAATCTATGTATCCACTGGGTTTCATTTTGTGAGATGTTTTGTCTAAGGTTGGAACCTCGCCAGTGATCTTCAACTCTGTCAATTCCACAGAAAGTGAGTAGGCTAGGGTCTTGGTTGTGGAAAAGCCTAAAATGATTAGAAAGACCATGGAATCTATAACCCTTCTTGATCCTATTGACATGCTCATTGAGCCTTATACCCAGTTGTCTAGTGGTTCTTCCTACATATTGTAGATTGCAAGGGCAAGATAGAAGGTAGGTAACGTGCGTTGTACTGCAGGTGATAAATTTTTTAATTGTGTACGATCTACCATCTACCATAGAGCTGAAATGGGTGGTTTTCCGCTTACGAAATTTAGATGTTTTACATATTCCACACCTCCCACAGCTATAGAACCCAACACTGTCTAGGAAAGTGCATGTCTTCCTAGGGGGATCTATAACATTATGTGCTAACTGGAGCCTCAAAGTGGGCGGTTTGGTATAAATGAAATTTGGCTGTTTTGGCAGTACCTTCCTCAGGTCATCGTCCTGATGAAGGAGAGGCCAATGTCTCTTAATGATTCTCTCCAGGTCTCGATACTGTCTGTTAAAACCTGTGATGAAGGACAGACTAAAATTGTTTTCCCCTTTTGATTTAGATTTAAACAGATCATCCCTATTCATTTCCCCGACTGTTTGTTTTATCTTCTCTAAATTTTCCAGACTGTAGCCTTTTTCTTGAAATCTTTTCACCATGGTGTTAGCTTGCAAGTTATAGTCACTTAAGTTACTGCAGTTTCTTCTAATCCTAAGTAGCTGACTTTTAGGGATACCCCCTAGCCATCTAGGGTGGTGGCAGCTCGTCAGGGGGATATAACCGTTTCGGTCAACATCTTTGAAGAAAGTGCGGGTGAGTAATTTATTATCTTCCCTAAACAGTGTTAGGTCTAAAAAATTAATTTGTTGGTAACTATAGCATTCAGAAAAGGATATACCAAACCTATTATTACTTATTTTGGCCATAAATTCTAAAAAGGAGTCGGGTGATCCTGCCCAAATGATCAGGATATCATCTATGTACCTCTTATATAACCTGAGCTCCGGGATATTGGATCGATAGATGGCCTCATCCTCCCAAAAACTCATGAACAGATTTGCCACTGAAGGTGCATACTTGGCGCCCATTGCGACCCCTTTCTTTTGCCTATAGTATTCCTTTTGGTGCCAAAAAAAGTTATGGCTCATTGCTAGATCCAAAGCTTTTAAAATAAACCCCTTTTGTTTTAATTTTATATCTGTATCCTCTAATGCCCATCCTACTGCTTGTAACGCATGGTCTTGTTGGATGTTGGTATAGAGTGAATTTACATCAATACTTGCAAGCAAACAATTGTTGTCTATTGTTATGGTCTTAGTTAGTTCGATAAGTTCTCTGCTGTCTTTAAGGTATGCAGGATATTTTTTGGTGAGTGGTTGCAGGAAACAGTCTAGGTATTCACCAAGTCTAGAGAAGAGGGATCCAATCCCGCTGATTATTGGTCGACCTGGGGGTTTAGATTTATTTTTATGGATCTTTGGCAATTGATAAATCACCGGTACCCGTGGTGCATCCGGGGTAAGGTATCTGGCCTCTTTTTTCTTTAAAATACCCTCATCAGTTGCTGTTTTAACTAGATTTTTTAATTTTGATTTAAATTTCTTAGTGGGATTATTTTTCAACTTTTCATAGGTATCCTGGTCTCCAACCAATCTATTTAATTCCTCCAAATAATCAGCTTTGTTTAATATTACCACCCCCCCTCCCTTATCAGCCGACCTGATTACTATATTTTTGTTTTTTATCAGTGTCTCTAAACCTCTCTCTAAATCTTTTTTCCTCCTTTGGGGTTTGACAACAAGCTTGTCCAAATCCTGTTCCACCAGAGATTTGAACACCCCAATGAAATGATTATTACTAATCTGGGGGTTGAATATTGAGTTATTCTTCAAAGTTGTATGTATGTATTCCTCTTCCGGGGAATTTGATACTACTGCTTTATTGGAAAAATGTTTTTTTATATTAACTTTTCTTATGAATTTCTGTAAATCAATGAACACATCGAATTTATTAAGATTTTTTTCCATGGCATATTTTAGGCCTAAATCTAAAACTTTCAATTCTTCTTGAGAAAAGTTTACATCACTTAAGTTAAAAATTCCCTCCATTAAACCATTCTTCTTCGCTTTCCTTTTCCCTCCTCTGCATCCTCTTGTTCTCCTCTGTTTTCTTGATTTGATTGTGGGGTCATGGGGTACCATGGTCTCCACTCCTCTGGTGGACTCTGGTCTCTCCCCCAGCCCCTGGGAGTTGTGGCACCCCTCCCTCTCGTAGTGGGGGGTCCCCCTGATCCTCTCCTCTGAAAATCCCCTCTCTGGTTACTGGGATACCATCCCCTTCCTCTGTTTGTTGGAGGATAATAATCAGGCTGATTATGAGCCCAAGGCTGTCCCCTATAACCACCTCCTCTGTTATATCCTCTTTGGTTTTGGGATCCTCTATGGTCATAGCCCCTCTGCCCATAGGAACCCCCTTGGGATGGATAAGGGTGATCATACTCAAGGGGTTCAAAACGATTATATGTGGGTACACTATATCCGGATGCTGATGCACCATAGTAGTTGTTTACCTGACCACTATGGGTGGTTTTGGCGGAGTCTTTCTGAGAATCAACAAACTTTCTCACAGGAGTTTTGATAGTATCCAGCACTCGGATTGGCTCTGTTTCCATAGGGTTAAGTGCAGTGTTGGACTCCTCCCCCATTTCTTGCCATTTATAAACTTTGTTGGATTTATAGTCATTGGTATCTCTGATGAATTTTTTAATCTTTTTCTTCTGGGTATCCTTATCCAATTTATCTACAAAATCCTGGAGCTGTTTTAGTTTGTCCTTACATTCCCCAGAAGTGATAAGAGGGCCTAATTTGGATTTGATTCCATTAATGTTAACCTCAATTAGTTTTAGTTTTCTCTCCTTTCTTGCTATTAGCATTTCTAAGAGTTTCCTCTCAGCACTATTAAAAAAGGAGAACCATTCACACTCGAGATCTTTGTCTAGGAGCCCATCATTGGGAGCTAAATCCCATCTGAGCCGTCTGGGGGTCATCCCATCTTTCACATATTTTCTAAGGGAAAAAATATCCCACCAAGTCCTAACTTGCTTATCAAGGGCTCCCCTGAGATGTTTGAAATCCGAGTTAATATCAGATTGTTCATTATTGGACGAGAAAAATTCGTCCGCATTAATACTCCTGTCATTAATAAAAGTGAAAATCTCCATCATAAAAAAATGCAGCTGCTGTGACCAAGTGCTCTTACTTGTGAAACATAAAATCATACAATACAGCGCTTGCAAATATATGATATCAAACAGATTCTTTGTGAAGCCAAAAAAGAAAAAAATAGAACTTTGTTGCAGCAGCAGAGTGAAAGTACTGTACTTTGAAGATATAAAAACCAAGTGAACTGCGCTAGCAACTAAATGTGTAAAATATATATAAACAAAAAACAAGACACCACGGGTGTTGGTAAAGTGACACGTGAATATAAATATGGATGTGTCAGAGAACTGGACCTGCAGCTCGTGCATCCGAGCCAACACTCAGTGTGCATGCACTAAGCTGCAACACCAGAGCTCCAAGATTCTCCACAGAAACAATAGCAATTGGTGTAAAAATGGCAGGATCATGGAACGATGCACTACTTGAGCAGATGCATCTATCAGACCTCAAAATTAGCAAATTGGCATACAATGATATGAACAAAAATATAAATATATAAATGTAGCATAACAATTATGCAAAAAATAGGATAGCATGGAGCAAAACCACTCAGCACATTCCAGATAGCACAAAGAGACCATAGAATGTCATCTACAATGTATATGCTCCTTCATGGGGCAAACAATAAAATAATAAACGGGCTTCCAACTTTTTCATCCTTTCCAATAACCAGGGCCAATGGTGTAGTGATGTAAGAAGGATTGCTCATAAAGCCAAAGAAGCACGCGTTCCACCGAAGGAGAAAAGAGATGTATATAGCATAAAACCCTTTAAAACCAAAGGTCACCTGCGCATAAATGCGCTACTCACAGGACCGATAAGGAAAGCAGGCATTCAGATATTTCGGTCGGTTCGCCGCTCATGGCGTGCGTTCCACCGCCAGGAAGTGATGTCACTGGTACAGGCCGAGAGAACGTGAACAGGATGTTGCGTCGACGCGTTTCGCCCCTCCCCCAGGGCGTTATCAAAGACTTAACATCCTGCCGGCGTGTAAACCTTTTATATTGTGTTCAGTGAGTGACAGCCATTTACGGCCAATGGGTGAGAAATTACCCATTCCTTCCTCTATCATCATATCCTGTTTGCAACAATAAAACTTTACTCAATGGTCGGAGACAAACAGCTCCAATGAGCAAATAGGTGTTTACAGCATCTTCATAAGCAAAACATCTTAACATACACTGCCTTCCACAGAACAAAGTATATGCAAAACGAAGAATACTAACAACAGGATATTTAGATAGACGGAAATTTTTTTTTTTTTTAATATATATTGAATATCTAAACTCCTAATAATAAAAACAATAGTTTAATACATTACCAATGATTTAAAAAATCTATAAGGGATGACAAAATGATATATGAAGGAATTAATTTGTACAAAAAATAATAATAAAAAATAAAGAATAATAAAAATATATATAAAATCCAAAAAAAATATATATACTAATATAGCATCCCAAATTACACTCGATGATTTACTAATCTCCCAGGTTAGATATTCATGATTAAAACATGGGAAAAACACATGATCAAAGATGCATAATAGTAACAAAGAATTAAAAATACAATATATACGGTGCTAAAATGCACAGGCAAATATAAAGAGAAATATATTGAGGTATATTAGAATATATATTTATACTACCAATTCGATAAAAAACAATTCAAGTCTAGCTCGATATTCAGGCCCAAGGGGTTCAAAGTGCGTAATCTATGTATCCACTGGGTTTCATTTTGTGAGATGTTTTGTCTAAGGTTGGAACCTCGCCAGTGATCTTCAACTCTGTCAATTCCACAGAAAGTGAGTAGGCTAGGGTCTTGGTTGTGGAAAAGCCTAAAATGATTAGAAAGACCATGGAATCTATAACCCTTCTTGATCCTATTGACATGCTCATTGAGCCTTATACCCAGTTGTCTAGTGGTTCTTCCTACATATTGTAGATTGCAAGGGCAAGATAGAAGGTAGGTAACGTGCGTTGTACTGCAGGTGATAAATTTTTTAATTGTGTACGATCTACCATCTACCATAGAGCTGAAATGGGTGGTTTTCCGCTTACGAAATTTAGATGTTTTACATGTTTTACATATTTTTTTAACTTAAGTGATGTAAACTTTTCTCAAGAAGAATTGAAAGTTTTAGATTTAGGCCTAAAATATGCCATGGAAAAAAATCTTAATAAATTCGATGTGTTCATTGATTTACAGAAATTCATAAGAAAAGTTAATATAAAAAAACATTTTTCCAATAAAGCAGTAGTATCAAATTCCCCGGAAGAGGAATACATACATACAACTTTGAAGAATAACTCAATATTCAACCCCCAGATTAGTAATAATCATTTCGTTGGGGTGTTCAAATCTCTGGTGGAACAGGATTTGGACAAGCTTGTTGTCAAACCCCAAAGGAGGAAAAAAGATTTAGAGAGAGGTTTAGAGACACTGATAAAAAACAAAAATATAGTAATCAGGTCGGCTGATAAGGGAGGGGGGGTGGTAATATTAAACAAAGCTGATTATTTGGAGGAATTAAATAGATTGGTTGGAGACCAGGATACCTATGAAAAGTTGAAAAATAATCCCACTAAGAAATTTAAATCAAAATTAAAAAATCTAGTTAAAACAGCAACTGATGAGGGTATTTTAAAGAAAAAAGAGGCCAGATACCTTACCCCGGATGCACCACGGGTACCGGTGATTTATCAATTGCCAAAGATCCATAAAAATAAATCTAAACCCCCAGGTCGACCAATAATCAGCGGGATTGGATCCCTCTTCTCTAGACTTGGTGAATACCTAGACTGTTTCCTGCAACCACTCACCAAAAAATATCCTGCATACCTTAAAGACAGCAGAGAACTTATCGAACTAACTAAGACCATAACAATAGACGACAATTGTTTGCTTGCAAGTATTGATGTAAATTCACTCTATACCAACATCCAACAAGACCATGCGTTACAAGCAGTAGGATGGGCATTAGAGGATACAGATATAAAATTAAAACAAAAGGGGTTTATTTTAAAAGCTTTGGATCTAGCAATGAGCCATAACTTTTTTTGGCACCAAAAGGAATACTATAGGCAAAAGAAAGGGGTCGCAATGGGCGCCAAGTATGCACCTTCAGTGGCAAATCTGTTCATGAGTTTTTGGGAGGATGAGGCCATCTATCGATCCAATATCCCGGAGCTCAGGTTATATAAGAGGTACATAGATGATATCCTGATCATTTGGGCAGGATCACCCGACTCCTTTTTAGAATTTATGGCCAAAATAAGTAATAATAGGTTTGGTATATCCTTTTCTGAATGCTATAGTTACCAACAAATTAATTTTTTAGACCTAACACTGTTTAGGGAAGATAATAAATTACTCACCCGCACTTTCTTCAAAGATGTTGACCGAAACGGTTATATCCCCCTGACGAGCTGCCACCACCCTAGATGGCTAGGGGGTATCCCTAAAAGTCAGCTACTTAGGATTAGAAGAAACTGCAGTAACTTAAGTGACTATAACTTGCAAGCTAACACCATGGTGAAAAGATTTCAAGAAAAAGGCTACAGTCTGGAAAATTTAGAGAAGATAAAACAAACAGTCGGGGAAATGAATAGGGATGATCTGTTTAAATCTAAATCAAAAGGGGAAAACAATTTTAGTCTGTCCTTCATCACAGGTTTTAACAGACAGTATCGAGACCTGGAGAGAATCATTAAGAGACATTGGCCTCTCCTTCATCAGGACGATGACCTGAGGAAGGTACTGCCAAAACAGCCAAATTTCATTTATACCAAACCGCCCACTTTGAGGCTCCAGTTAGCACATAATGTTATAGATCCCCCTAGGAAGACATGCACTTTCCTAGACAGTGTTGGGTTCTATAGCTGTGGGAGGTGTGGAATATGTAAAACATCTAAATTTCGTAAGCGGAAAACCACCCATTTCAGCTCTATGGTAGATGGTAGATCGTACACAATTAAAAAATTTATCACCTGCAGTACAACGCACGTTACCTACCTTCTATCTTGCCCTTGCAATCTACAATATGTAGGAAGAACCACTAGACAACTGGGTATAAGGCTCAATGAGCATGTCAATAGGATCAAGAAGGGTTATAGATTCCATGGTCTTTCTAATCATTTTAGGCTTTTCCACAACCAAGACCCTAGCCTACTCACTTTCTGTGGAATTGACAGAGTTGAAGATCACTGGCGAGGTTCCAACCTTAGACAAAACATCTCACAAAATGAAACCCAGTGGATACATAGATTACGCACTTTGAACCCCTTGGGCCTGAATATCGAGCTAGACTTGAATTGTTTTTTATCGAATTGGTAGTATAAATATATATTCTAATATACCTCAATATATTTCTCTTTATATTTGCCTGTGCATTTTAGCACCGTATATATTGTATTTTTAATTCTTTGTTACTATTATGCATCTTTGATCATGTGTTTTTCCCATGTTTTAATCATGAATATCTAACCTGGGAGATTAGTAAATCATCGAGTGTAATTTGGGATGCTATATTAGTATATATATTTTTTTTGGATTTTATATATATTTTTATTATTCTTTATTTTTTATTATTATTTTTTGTACAAATTAATTCCTTCATATATCATTTTGTCATCCCTTATAGATTTTTTAAATCATTGGTAATGTATTAAACTATTGTTTTTATTATTAGGAGTTTAGATATTCAATATATATTAAAAAAAAAAAAATTTTCCGTCTATCTAAATATCCTGTTGTTAGTATTCTTCGTTTTGCATATACTTTGTTCTGTGGAAGGCAGTGTATGTTAAGATGTTTTGCTTATGAAGATGCTGTAAACACCTATTTGCTCATTGGAGCTGTTTGTCTCCGACCATTGAGTAAAGTTTTATTGTTGCAAACAGGATATGATGATAGAGGAAGGAATGGGTAATTTCTCACCCATTGGCCGTAAATGGCTGTCACTCACTGAACACAATATAAAAAGTTTACACGCCGGCAGGATGTTAAGTCTTTGATAACGCCCTGGGGGAGGGGCGAAACGCGTCGACGCAACATCCTGTTCACGTTCTCTCGGCCTGTACCAGTGACATCACTTCCTGGCGGTGGAACGCACGCCATGAGCGGCGAACCGACCGAAATATCTGAATGCCTGCTTTCCTTATCGGTCCTGTGAGTAGCGCATTTATGCGCAGGTGACCTTTGGTTTTAAAGGGTTTTATGCTATATACATCTCTTTTCTCCTTCGGTGGAACGCGTGCTTCTTTGGCTTTATGAGCAATCCTTCTTACATCACTACACCATTGGCCCTGGTTATTGGAAAGGATGAAAAAGTTGGAAGCCCGTTTATTATTTTATTGTTTGCCCCATGAAGGAGCATATACATTGTAGATGACATTCTATGGTCTCTTTGTGCTATCTGGAATGTGCTGAGTGGTTTTGCTCCATGCTATCCTATTTTTTGCATAATTGTTATGCTACATTTATATATTTATATTTTTGTTCATATCATTGTATGCCAATTTGCTAATTTTGAGGTCTGATAGATGCATCTGCTCAAGTAGTGCATCGTTCCATGATCCTGCCATTTTTACACCAATTGCTATTGTTTCTGTGGAGAATCTTGGAGCTCTGGTGTTGCAGCTTAGTGCATGCACACTGAGTGTTGGCTCGGATGCACGAGCTGCAGGTCCAGTTCTCTGACACATCCATATTTATATTCACGTGTCACTTTACCAACACCCGTGGTGTCTTGTTTTTTGTTTATATATATTTTACACATTTAGTTGCTAGCGCAGTTCACTTGGTTTTTATATCTTCAAAGTACAGTACTTTCACTCTGCTGCTGCAACAAAGTTCTATTTTTTTCTTTTTTGGCTTCACAAAGAATCTGTTTGATATCATATATTTGCAAGCGCTGTATTGTATGATTTTATGTTTCACAAGTAAGAGCACTTGGTCACAGCAGCTGCATTTTTTTATGATGGAGATTTTCACTTTTATTAATGACAGGAGTATTAATGCGGACGAATTTTTCTCGTCCAATAACTCGGATTTCAAACATCTCAGGGGAGCCCTTGATAAGCAAGTTAGGACTTGGTGGGATATTTTTTCCCTTAGAAAATATGTGAAAGATGGGATGACCCCCAGACGGCTCAGATGGGATTTAGCTCCCAATGATGGGCTCCTAGACAAAGATCTCGAGTGTGAATGGTTCTCCTTTTTTAATAGTGCTGAGAGGAAACTCTTAGAAATGCTAATAGCAAGAAAGGAGAGAAAACTAAAACTAATTGAGGTTAACATTAATGGAATCAAATCCAAATTAGGCCCTCTTATCACTTCTGGGGAATGTAAGGACAAACTAAAACAGCTCCAGGATTTTGTAGATAAATTGGATAAGGATACCCAGAAGAAAAAGATTAAAAAATTCATCAGAGATACCAATGACTATAAATCCAACAAAGTTTATAAATGGCAAGAAATGGGGGAGGAGTCCAACACTGCACTTAACCCTATGGAAACAGAGCCAATCCGAGTGCTGGATACTATCAAAACTCCTGTGAGAAAGTTTGTTGATTCTCAGAAAGACTCCGCCAAAACCACCCATAGTGGTCAGGTAAACAACTACTATGGTGCATCAGCATCCGGATATAGTGTACCCACATATAATCGTTTTGAACCCCTTGAGTATGATCACCCTTATCCATCCCAAGGGGGTTCCTATGGGCAGAGGGGCTATGACCATAGAGGATCCCAAAACCAAAGAGGATATAACAGAGGAGGTGGTTATAGGGGACAGCCTTGGGCTCATAATCAGCCTGATTATTATCCTCCAACAAACAGAGGAAGGGGATGGTATCCCAGTAACCAGAGAGGGGATTTTCAGAGGAGAGGATCAGGGGGACCCCCCACTACGAGAGGGAGGGGTGCCACAACTCCCAGGGGCTGGGGGAGAGACCAGAGTCCACCAGAGGAGTGGAGACCATGGTACCCCATGACCCCACAATCAAATCAAGAAAACAGAGGAGAACAAGAGGATGCAGAGGAGGGAAAAGGAAAGCGAAGAAGAATGGTTTAATGGAGGGAATTTTTAACTTAAGTGATGTAAACTTTTCTCAAGAAGAATTGAAAGTTTTAGATTTAGGCCTAAAATATGCCATGGAAAAAAATCTTAATAAATTCGATGTGTTCATTGATTTACAGAAATTCATAAGAAAAGTTAATATAAAAAAACATTTTTCCAATAAAGCAGTAGTATCAAATTCCCCGGAAGAGGAATACATACATACAACTTTGAAGAATAACTCAATATTCAACCCCCAGATTAGTAATAATCATTTCGTTGGGGTGTTCAAATCTCTGGTGGAACAGGATTTGGACAAGCTTGTTGTCAAACCCCAAAGGAGGAAAAAAGATTTAGAGAGAGGTTTAGAGACACTGATAAAAAACAAAAATATAGTAATCAGGTCGGCTGATAAGGGAGGGGGGGTGGTAATATTAAACAAAGCTGATTATTTGGAGGAATTAAATAGATTGGTTGGAGACCAGGATACCTATGAAAAGTTGAAAAATAATCCCACTAAGAAATTTAAATCAAAATTAAAAAATCTAGTTAAAACAGCAACTGATGAGGGTATTTTAAAGAAAAAAGAGGCCAGATACCTTACCCCGGATGCACCACGGGTACCGGTGATTTATCAATTGCCAAAGATCCATAAAAATAAATCTAAACCCCCAGGTCGACCAATAATCAGCGGGATTGGATCCCTCTTCTCTAGACTTGGTGAATACCTAGACTGTTTCCTGCAACCACTCACCAAAAAATATCCTGCATACCTTAAAGACAGCAGAGAACTTATCGAACTAACTAAGACCATAACAATAGACGACAATTGTTTGCTTGCAAGTATTGATGTAAATTCACTCTATACCAACATCCAACAAGACCATGCGTTACAAGCAGTAGGATGGGCATTAGAGGATACAGATATAAAATTAAAACAAAAGGGGTTTATTTTAAAAGCTTTGGATCTAGCAATGAGCCATAACTTTTTTTTGGCACCAAAAGGAATACTATAGGCAAAAGAAAGGGGTCGCAATGGGCGCCAAGTATGCACCTTCAGTGGCAAATCTGTTCATGAGTTTTTGGGAGGATGAGGCCATCTATCGATCCAATATCCCGGAGCTCAGGTTATATAAGAGGTACATAGATGATATCCTGATCATTTGGGCAGGATCACCCGACTCCTTTTTAGAATTTATGGCCAAAATAAGTAATAATAGGTTTGGTATATCCTTTTCTGAATGCTATAGTTACCAACAAATTAATTTTTTAGACCTAACACTGTTTAGGGAAGATAATAAATTACTCACCCGCACTTTCTTCAAAGATGTTGACCGAAACGGTTATATCCCCCTGACGAGCTGCCACCACCCTAGATGGCTAGGGGGTATCCCTAAAAGTCAGCTACTTAGGATTAGAAGAAACTGCAGTAACTTAAGTGACTATAACTTGCAAGCTAACACCATGGTGAAAAGATTTCAAGAAAAAGGCTACAGTCTGGAAAATTTAGAGAAGATAAAACAAACAGTCGGGGAAATGAATAGGGATGATCTGTTTAAATCTAAATCAAAAGGGGAAAACAATTTTAGTCTGTCCTTCATCACAGGTTTTAACAGACAGTATCGAGACCTGGAGAGAATCATTAAGAGACATTGGCCTCTCCTTCATCAGGACGATGACCTGAGGAAGGTACTGCCAAAACAGCCAAATTTCATTTATACCAAACCGCCCACTTTGAGGCTCCAGTTAGCACATAATGTTATAGATCCCCCTAGGAAGACATGCACTTTCCTAGACAGTGTTGGGTTCTATAGCTGTGGGAGGTGTGGAATATGTAAAACATCTAAATTTCGTAAGCGGAAAACCACCCATTTCAGCTCTATGGTAGATGGTAGATCGTACACAATTAAAAAATTTATCACCTGCAGTACAACGCACGTTACCTACCTTCTATCTTGCCCTTGCAATCTACAATATGTAGGAAGAACCACTAGACAACTGGGTATAAGGCTCAATGAGCATGTCAATAGGATCAAAAGGGTTATAGATTCCATGGTCTTTCTAATCATTTTAGGCTTTTCCACAACCAAGACCCTAGCCTACTCACTTTCTGTGGAATTGACAGAGTTGAAGATCACTGGCGAGGTTCCAACCTTAGACAAAACATCTCACAAAATGAAACCCAGTGGATACATAGATTACGCACTTTGAACCCCTTGGGCCTGAATATCGAGCTAGACTTGAATTGTTTTTTATCGAATTGGTAGTATAAATATATATTCTAATATACCTCAATATATTTCTCTTTATATTTGCCTGTGCATTTTAGCACCGTATATATTGTATTTTTAATTCTTTGTTACTATTATGCATCTTTGATCATGTGTTTTTCCCATGTTTTAATCATTAATATCTAACCTGGGAGATTAGTAAATCATCGAGTGTAATTTGGGATGCTATATTAGTATATATATTTTTTTTTGGATTTTATATATATTTTTATTATTCTTTATTTTTTATTATTATTTTTTGTACAAATTAATTCCTTCATATATCATTTTGTCATCCCTTATAGATTTTTTAAATCATTGGTAATGTATTAAACTATTGTTTTTATTATTAGGAGTTTAGATATTCAATATATATTAAAAAAAAATAAAAATTTTTCCGTCTATCTAAATATCCTGTTGTTAGTATTCTTCGTTTTGCATATACTTTGTTCTGTGGAAGGCAGTGTATGTTAAGATGTTTTGCTTATGAAGATGCTGTAAACACCTATTTGCTCATTGGAGCTGTTTGTCTCCGACCATTGAGTAAAGTTTTATTGTTGCAAACAGGATATGATGATAGAGGAAGGAATGGGTAATTTCTCACCCATTGGCCGTAAATGGCTGTCACTCACTGAACACAATATAAAAGGTTTACACGCCGGCAGGATGTTAAGTCTTTGATAACGCCCTGGGGGAGGGGCGAAACGCGTCGACGCAACATCCTGTTCACGTTCTTTCGGCCTGTACCAGTGACATCACTTCCTGGCGGTGGAACGCACGCCATGAGCGGCGAACCGACCGAAATATCTGAATGCCTGCTTTCCTTATCGGTCCTGTGAGTAGCGCATTTATGCGCAGGTGACCTTTGGTTTTAAAGGGTTTTATGCTATATACATCTCTTTTCTCCTTCGGTGGAACGCGTGCTTCTTTGGCTTTATGAGCAATCCTTCTTACATCACTACACCATTGGCCCTGGTTATTGGAAAGGATGAAAAAGTTGGAAGCCCGTTTATTATTTTATTGTTTGCCCCATGAAGGAGCATATACATTTTAGATGACATTCTATGGTCTCTTTGTGCTATCTGAAATGTGCTGAGTGGTTTTGCTCCATGCTATCCTATTTTTTGCATAATTGTTATGCTACATTTATATATTTATATTTTTGTTCATATCATTGTATGCCAATTTGCTAATTTTGAGGTCTGATAGATGCATCTGCTCAAGTAGTGCATCGTTCCATGATCCTGCCATTTTTACACCAATTGCTATTGTTTCTGTGGAGAATCTTGGAGCTCTGGTGTTGCAGCTTAGTGCATGCACACTGAGTGTTGGCTCGGATGCACGAGCTGCAGGTCCAGTTCTCTGACACATCCATATTTATATTCACGTGTCACTTTACCAACACCCGTGGTGTCTTGTTTTTTGTTTATATATATTTTACACATTTAGTTGCTAGCGCAGTTCACTTGGTTTTTATATCTTCAAAGTACAGTACTTTCACTCTGCTGCTGCAACAAAGTTCTATTTTTTTCTTTTTTGGCTTCACAAAGAATCTGTTTGATATCATATATTTGCAAGCGCTGTATTGTATGATTTTATGTTTCACAAGTAAGAGCACTTGGTCACAGCAGCTGCATTTTTTTATGATGGAGATTTTCACTTTTATTAATGACAGGAGTATTAATGCGGACGAATTTTTCTCGTCCAATAATGAACAATCTGATATTAACTCGGATTTCAAACATCTCAGGGGAGCCCTTGATAAGCAAGTTAGGACTTGGTGGGATATTTTTTCCCTTAGAAAATATGTGAAAGATGGGATGACCCCCAGACGGCTCAGATGGGATTTAGCTCCCAATGATGGGCTCCTAGACAAAGATCTCGAGTGTGAATGGTTCTCCTTTTTTAATAGTGCTGAGAGGAAACTCTTAGAAATGCTAATAGCAAGAAAGGAGAGAAAACTAAAACTAATTGAGGTTAACATTAATGGAATCAAATCCAAATTAGGCCCTCTTATCACTTCTGGGGAATGTAAGGACAAACTAAAACAGCTCCAGGATTTTGTAGATAAATTGGATAAGGATACCCAGAAGAAAAAGATTAAAAAATTCATCAGAGATACCAATGACTATAAATCCAACAAAGTTTATAAATGGCAAGAAATGGGGGAGGAGTCCAACACTGCACTTAACCCTATGGAAACAGAGCCAATCCGAGTGCTGGATACTATCAAAACTCCTGTGAGAAAGTTTGTTGATTCTCAGAAAGACTCCGCCAAAACCACCCATAGTGGTCAGGTAAACAACTACTATGGTGCATCAGCATCCGGATATAGTGTACCCACATATAATCGTTTTGAACCCCTTGAGTATGATCACCCTTATCCATCCCAAGGGGGTTCCTATGGGCAGAGGGGCTATGACCATAGAGGATCCCAAAACCAAAGAGGATATAACAGAGGAGGTGGTTATAGGGGACAGCCTTGGGCTCATAATCAGCCTGATTATTATCCTCCAACAAACAGAGGAAGGGGATGGTATCCCAGTAACCAGAGAGGGGATTTTCAGAGGAGAGGATCAGGGGGACCCCCCACTACGAGAGGGAGGGGTGCCACAACTCCCAGGGGCTGGGGGAGAGACCAGAGTCCACCAGAGGAGTGGAGACCATGGTACCCCATGACCCCACAATCAAATCAAGAAAACAGAGGAGAACAAGAGGATGCAGAGGAGGGAAAAGGAAAGCGAAGAAGAATGGTTTAATGGAGGGAATTTTTAACTTAAGTGATGTAAACTTTTCTCAAGAAGAATTGAAAGTTTTAGATTTAGGCCTAAAATATGCCATGGAAAAAAATCTTAATAAATTCGATGTGTTCATTGATTTACAGAAATTCATAAGAAAAGTTAATATAAAAAAACATTTTTCCAATAAAGCAGTAGTATCAAATTCCCCGGAAGAGGAATACATACATACAACTTTGAAGAATAACTCAATATTCAACCCCCAGATTAGTAATAATCATTTCGTTGGGGTGTTCAAATCTCTGGTGGAACAGGATTTGGACAAGCTTGTTGTCAAACCCCAAAGGAGGAAAAAAGATTTAGAGAGAGGTTTAGAGACACTGATAAAAAACAAAAATATAGTAATCAGGTCGGCTGATAAGGGAGGGGGGGTGGTAATATTAAACAAAGCTGATTATTTGGAGGAATTAAATAGATTGGTTGGAGACCAGGATACCTATGAAAAGTTGAAAAATAATCCCACTAAGAAATTTAAATCAAAATTAAAAAATCTAGTTAAAACAGCAACTGATGAGGGTATTTTAAAGAAAAAAGAGGCCAGATACCTTACCCCGGATGCACCACGGGTACCGGTGATTTATCAATTGCCAAAGATCCATAAAAATAAATCTAAACCCCCAGGTCGACCAATAATCAGCGGGATTGGATCCCTCTTCTCTAGACTTGGTGAATACCTAGACTGTTTCCTGCAACCACTCACCAAAAAATATCCTGCATACCTTAAAGACAGCAGAGAACTTATCGAACTAACTAAGACCATAACAATAGACGACAATTGTTTGCTTGCAAGTATTGATGTAAATTCACTCTATACCAACATCCAACAAGACCATGCGTTACAAGCAGTAGGATGGGCATTAGAGGATACAGATAAAAAAATAAAACAAAAGGGGTTTATTTTAAAAGCTTTGGATCTAGCAATGAGCCATAACTTTTTTTGGCACCAAAAGGAATACTATAGGCAAAAGAAAGGGGTCGCAATGGGCGCCAAGTATGCACCTTCAGTGGCAAATCTGTTCATGAGTTTTTGGGAGGATGAGGCCATCTATCGATCCAATATCCCGGAGCTCAGGTTATATAAGAGGTACATAGATGATATCCTGATCATTTGGGCAGGATCACCCGACTCCTTTTTAGAATTTATGGCCAAAATAAGTAATAATAGGTTTGGTATATCCTTTTCTGAATGCTATAGTTACCAACAAATTAATTTTTTAGACCTAACACTGTTTAGGGAAGATAATAAATTACTCACCCGCACTTTCTTCAAAGATGTTGACCGAAACGGTTATATCCCCCTGACGAGCTGCCACCACCCTAGATGGCTAGGGGGTATCCCTAAAAGTCAGCTACTTAGGATTAGAAGAAACTGCAGTAACTTAAGTGACTATAACTTGCAAGCTAACACCATGGTGAAAAGATTTCAAGAAAAAGGCTACAGTCTGGAAAATTTAGAGAAGATAAAACAAACAGTCGGGGAAATGAATAGGGATGATCTGTTTAAATCTAAATCAAAAGGGGAAAACAATTTTAGTCTGTCCTTCATCACAGGTTTTAACAGACAGTATCGAGACCTGGAGAGAATCATTAAGAGACATTGGCCTCTCCTTCATCAGGACGATGACCTGAGGAAGGTACTGCCAAAACAGCCAAATTTCATTTATACCAAACCGCCCACTTTGAGGCTCCAGTTAGCACATAATGTTATAGATCCCCCTAGGAAGACATGCACTTTCCTAGACAGTGTTGGGTTCTATAGCTGTGGGAGGTGTGGAATATGTAAAACATCTAAATTTCGTAAGCGGAAAACCACCCATTTCAGCTCTATGGTAGATGGTAGATCGTACACAATTAAAAAATTTATCACCTGCAGTACAACGCACGTTACCTACCTTCTATCTTGCCCTTGCAATCTACAATATGTAGGAAGAACCACTAGACAACTGGGTATAAGGCTCAATGAGCATGTCAATAGGATCAAAAGGGTTATAGATTCCATGGTCTTTCTAATCATTTTAGGCTTTTCCACAACCAAGACCCTAGCCTACTCACTTTCTGTGGAATTGACAGAGTTGAAGATCACTGGCGAGGTTCCAACCTTAGACAAAACATCTCACAAAATGAAACCCAGTGGATACATAGATTACGCACTTTGAACCCCTTGGGCCTGAATATCGAGCTAGACTTGAATTGTTTTTTATCGAATTGGTAGTATAAATATATATTCTAATATACCTCAATATATTTCTCTTTATATTTGCCTGTGCATTTTAGCACCGTATATATTGTATTTTTAATTCTTTGTTACTATTATGCATCTTTGATCATGTGTTTTTCCCATGTTTTAATCATTAATATCTAACCTGGGAGATTAGTAAATCATCGAGTGTAATTTGGGATGCTATATTAGTATATATATTTTTTTTTGGATTTTATATATATTTTTATTATTCTTTATTTTTTATTATTATTTTTTGTACAAATTAATTCCTTCATATATCATTTTGTCATCCCTTATAGATTTTTTAAATCATTGGTAATGTATTAAACTATTGTTTTTATTATTAGGAGTTTAGATATTCAATATATATTAAAAAAAAATAAAAATTTTTCCGTCTATCTAAATATCCTGTTGTTAGTATTCTTCGTTTTGCATATACTTTGTTCTGTGGAAGGCAGTGTATGTTAAGATGTTTTGCTTATGAAGATGCTGTAAACACCTATTTGCTCATTGGAGCTGTTTGTCTCCGACCATTGAGTAAAGTTTTATTGTTGCAAACAGGATATGATGATAGAGGAAGGAATGGGTAATTTCTCACCCATTGGCCGTAAATGGCTGTCACTCACTGAACACAATATAAAAGGTTTACACGCCGGCAGGATGTTAAGTCTTTGATAACGCCCTGGGGGATGGGCGAAACGCGTCGACGCAACATCCTGTTCACGTTCTCTCGGCCTGTACCAGTGACATCACTTCCTGGCGGTGGAACGCACGCCATGAGCGGCGAACCGACCGAAATATCTGAATGCCTGCTTTCCTTATCGGTCCTGTGAGTAGCGCATTTATGCGCAGGTGACCTTTGGTTTTAAAGGGTTTTATGCTATATACATCTCTTTTCTCCTTCGGTGGAACGCGTGCTTCTTTGGCTTTATGAGCAATCCTTCTTACATCACTACACCATTGGCCCTGGTTATTGGAAAGGATGAAAAAGTTGGAAGCCCGTTTATTATTTTATTGTTTGCCCCATGAAGGAGCATATACATTGTAGATGACATTCTATGGTCTCTTTGTGCTATCTGGAATGTGCTGAGTGGTTTTGCTCCATGCTATCCTATTTTTTGCATAATTGTTATGCTACATTTATATATTTATATTTTTGTTCATATCATTGTATGCCAATTTGCTAATTTTGAGGTCTGATAGATGCATCTGCTCAAGTAGTGCATCGTTCCATGATCCTGCCATTTTTACACCAATTGCTATTGTTTCTGTGGAGAATCTTGGAGCTCTGGTGTTGCAGCTTAGTGCATGCACACTGAGTGTTGGCTCGGATGCACGAGCTGCAGGTCCAGTTCTCTGACACATCCATATTTATATTCACGTGTCACTTTACCAACACCCGTGGTGTCTCGTTTTTTGTTTATATATATTTTACACATTTAGTTGCTAGCGCAGTTCACTTGGTTTTTATATCTTCAAAGTACAGTACTTTCACTCTGCTGCTGCAACAAAGTTCTATTTTTTTCTTTTTTGGCTTCACAAAGAATCTGTTTGATATCATATATTTGCAAGCGCTGTATTGTATGATTTCAGGTTTGAAATAGGCCGCTGTCGGGTGGATTTCAAGTATCGGTCGGTTTGCTGTTCTACCCTGATTCTATGGTCCTGGAACTTGGGTTGGGGTGGCGACCTAAGAAAGACTGCAACTCTGAACATGAGTTGTACTGTTTTCAAGCGTTTGGACAGGATTGATTAAGGCTGATCTGGCCTAGCCCGCCTGTGAGCTGGGGACGCTGTTGGGCTTTGTCGGTCTCTGTCCAACTGATCCCTCTGAGGAAATGGTCTTGGAGAGGATGATCTGCGCCTTCTAATGTGGAATTCATCTCTTATGGGGATAGCTTCCATGGAGTTGGTTCTTTGGAGCTGGGGGGAGCGAAAAGCTCTATACTAGTCCGGGAGTTCGATGAATGGTATCTGCAGAGTATTGCAGAATCCCCTGAGATCTTCCGGGACTTTCAGATTGGCAGTGCGTCCAGCATTTGTTGCAGACAGGCAGAAGGGAAATTTCCAGCGATATTGGATCCTTTTTGGCGTAGTAGGTCGAGCAGCGGGCGCAGGTCTCTGCTGTTTTGTAGGGTTATGGGGGATAGATCTTGAAAAATTTAGATTTCTGCACCCTGGCACATTAAGCTGCGGCGCTCTCTGGCTCTTCTCAGTATGTCTTCCTTCAATCTGAAATTTATTAGGCAACATATCACGTCTCTGGGAGGGTCTGAATCTCTGCCTCTGGGTTTAAGAGCTCTGTGTAGACGCTCATACTCAATGGGGGTCTCAGAGGGTCTTCCCATTAAATCATTGAAAATCTGGATTGTGGCCTGTATAATGTGATTCTGCTCAACGGACTCAGGTATGCCTCTTACCCTTACATTATGGCGGCGTCCGCGATTGTCCAGATCCTCCATATGCCTGTATAGATCTCTGAGCTGGCTGTTGTATATCTGAGACGAATGCTGTAGCTGTTGTAAGGCAGCATCATGGCGGGTTGTGGTTGTTTCTAGGTCATCAATTTGCATGTGCATCGATTGAATATCCCTCCTGAGATCTGTAAAGGCAGCAGCAAAGGAGTCTTTTATATCTGTTGCCACCGACCTGAGATCACTCATGTTAAGTGGTCAGGCAGCAGATGGGCTCTCTGCACGCTGTGAGCTTCTCCTGGCAGGGCTGAGGCTTGAGGCGCGTGTTCCGGAGAAGGCCGGAGATCAAGCCAGGGCCTCGCGTGATCGCTGCCGGAAGATTTCCGGGATGTTGTGTCTGGAGAGCGGAGCCGTGTCCCTGGGGGATCGGGACCGGGACTGGGATGTTTTGTCCTTTGGTTTCCCCATGTTGACAGCAGATAAGGGCTCCTTTAGGCAGCTTGCAGGACCTCCGTGGGACAGAGCGAGGAGATCAGGCAGCCATTCTCGTTTGGCTCCAAGCCACGCCCCTACCTTCTCCTAGGTTATGGTAGAGCACTTGTAGTGCCAAGTGTATTTTCCTTGACTAAATAAGCACCATTGTCACTGTAAACAACTATTTTAAATTTAAACAAACTGATACTGAGCATTGAAATAACAAACCACACATTTAGTTAATTACTAAACAGATGTTTTAATATTCTGTGTACATTCACTTATTCATTTGTAAAAAATGTTGATAGTCAAAAAAAATCTATATATTTACAAATTTGGAACAATATAATTAGGTCATTTTTTTTTTACTATATCATTTTTTTTTTGGGGGGGGGGGGGGGTTTCAACAAACAGGCCTCTCTTTTATTTTTTTTATTTATTTTTTGTTTTTTTAAAAACAGGCCTCTTTTTTTGTTTTTTTGTTTTTTTAAAAACAGGCCTCTATTTTTGTTTTTTGTTTTTTTAAAAACAGGCCTCTATTTTTTAATTTTTTTTTTTTGGAAAACAGGCCTCTATTTTTTAAAATGTATTATTTTTTTTTTTTTTTGGAAAACAGGCCTCTATTTTTTTTAAGATTTTTTTAATTTTTATTTAAACAGGCATATAATTTATACCAAAGAAAAAAGAGAAGGTCCAGAATGGGGTCAGCAAACAAGGAAATGAAGAACATGATCAATGTTTTTTGGGTTGAAAAAGGGCATTTAGATTCGACCCAAAACATCAATCATGTTCTTCATTTCCTGTTGCATACGATCCAGCCGATTCCGCATTTGATCAATCTCCCCATTCCAGGCCATTATTTGACCAATTAGTCGTTGGGCACTGTCTGTGGTAAAATTTTCACTCAGACCTAAAATTGAATGAAAAAAAGATGTGTTTAGAAATATGCAGACATACATAGATTACCTTACCATAAGCTGGTGTCTCAGACACTGGCCTGGTGGGGTGCCCATGTCGCATACTTCATCAACATCCTCGGGGGTGGCGCTGTTGCTTGAGTCAAGCACAACCAGATCACCTAAATAGAGTTTAAAATTTTCATCAAAAAATATGCAGCCATACATAGATTACCGTAAGCTGGTGTGTCAGACACACACCTGGTGGGGTGCCCATGTCGCCCACTTCTCCTTCCTCCACATCCTTAGTGGGGCTTGGGCTGATTTCCCAATTATGTTGTTTCGGTTGGGGGGGACTGGGTTCATCTTGGCTGAGTCTTTTTTCCCCTATGTGAACCAAAAAATGAATATACTTAGCACACAGATATTTTAGTACATAGTAATCTTCAAACATTGTAGTGAAGTGGTGTCTGTTTGTGTAGAGTTCCTAGTTTAATACATTTTAAATTTTATAAAGACATATCTAGATAGATAGATAGCTATATCTATAGATATATAGATATGTCTATATATCTATATATCTATGTATGTATATATATATGTGTATATATATATATATAGATATATATAGATAGATAGATATAGATATATATATATATATATATATATATATATATATATATATATATATATATATATATATATATATATATATATATATATATATATATATAGATATATAGATATATAGCCGTACCCCAAAAGAAAGATGTAATGTCTTCACCACCTTCGCCATTTTTTTGGCTTTTCTAAAATTAGGCCGGGCGTACGGTCCATACATCCCATCATAGTCATTATTTTTCAGAATTGCCACCATTTCCACCATCTCTTTAAAAGACATATTGGAGGCCTTAAATCTCGGCTTCCCAGATCGTGATGTTCTGGCCTCCGGGCTTTCGTCGCTACCTGAGGTAGTACACACCTGATGTGTCTCCGCCATTATTCATCCCACTACGCACCGTAGAAAGAATGGGCGGAGAATATTCGTTAAGGTAGAACGTCAGGGGCGGGCGACGCAGGTGGAGTTTCACACATGCGCAGTGTATAAAGAGAGGTATTACGCATGTGTCGTACGTACGCTCTGTGCGTAGAGTCAAGGGGCGGAGAATAGGAGTTGAAATCGAACATCAGGGACGGGGGCGACCCAGGCGGTGTTTCACACATGCGCAGTGTATAAAGAGAGGTATTACGCATGTGTCGTATGTACGTTCTGTGCGTAGAGTGCGTAGAGTCAAGGGGCGGAGAATATGAGTTAAAATCGAACGTCAGGGGCGGGCGACGCAGGCGGAGTTTTACACATGCACAGTGTATAAAGAGAGGTATTGCGCATGTGTCATACGTACGTTCTGTGCGTAGACTCAAGGGCGTAAAGAAAAAGAACATCAGGGGCGGGCCAAGCAGGCGGAGTATTACGCATGTACAGTGTATGAAACGTTACTACGTCTTGTGTCGTACGTACATTCTGTGCGTAGATAATAGTGGACCGGGACCCTACAAAACGAAGGTCATTTTTAATTTTGAAATTTGGTCAAAACTTTGTAGCAAGCAGCCTATATGGCTTGACAGATTGATGAGGCCTATGTAGGGATAAGATGATGAGGGTTTAGCAGAAACATAAGTGTTTTTTGTCTTATGTCTTTATCTTTTACAGACATTATGAATGCCAAATTTAAAGAGCCTGAATTTTTGTCGGTTTTCATTGACAAATACAGAGAGATGAGGAATCTGTGGGAGGTCAAACACCCTCAATATTATTTGAAACATGTAAGGAAGTCAACGCTGGAGAGACTTCTGACATTTGTCCAGACGACCATCCTGGAAGCAACGATGGAGATGTTGTTAAAGAAAATTGGGATCTTGAGGAACATGTGTAAGAGGGAGCATAACAAGATCCAGGATTCCATGAGATCCGGAGCATCAGCAGATGATGTATATGTACCCAAGCTGTGGTACTACAATAAACTACGGTTTCTTGATGACCAGACTGAAGCCTTCCCTCCACCCTTCCCTCCACCCTTCCATGCACTCTTCCATGCACCCTTCCCTCCACCCCAGCAGAGGCTGATGAGGACCAAGCTGGGTCTTCCATCCTGGAAGAACCGGATGTGACCATCTGGAGTCAGGTAAATTAATTTCAAAAATATTTACTGTCCTAATATTAATGATGTTAACTGGATGTTATAATTGATTAAAATAATTTTCTCCTAAAAATGATGTATACATATCAATTGGCAGTAGTGGCCAAGTATGTTTGTCACCTGCTTTAAAAAATGATGGTGTCTGATTTCTAGACTCTTTTATTAAGAGATGTATTCACATTGAATTTGCAAGTCATGAGAAGCAAATTGTGTGTCATTGATGAACCCCCCCAAAAAAACCTTTTTTATACACAGGATGAGGGCAGCCAGGAGGAATGTGGGGAAAGTGGCAGGCAGGAGGAGGCTGGGTCCATGGACAGCCTGGAGGAGGCCGGACCCAGTGTCATCCTGGAGGAGGCCGGACCCAGTGTCATCCTGGAGGAGGCCGGACCCAGTGTCATCCTGGAGGAGGCCGGACCCAGTGTCAGACAGGAGGTGGCTGGGCCCAGTAGGAGCCTGACACAATCTCAAGTGCCTCCCCTCTGCCTTCAAAAAAAAAGGGCCAGGAAGGGGACTGTGACACAGGAGGCATCCCTGCGCCTCATGCGAGAGGCCACCAATTTTTTGAGGAGCCCCCCCGAAGCTGAAGAGGCCTATGGGTGCTACTTAGCCAGCAGGCTGCTTCAAATGCAGTGGGGCCAACGCCTCATTTGCGAAAAACTTTTGTCGGAAATGATCCACAAGGGGCTGAACGGGGAGCTAACTGCCAATACACAATTACATGAGGCAGCCCCCCTCCTCCTCCTCCTCCTCCTCCTTCCTCCTCCTGCCACAACTCAAACACCAGAGCCACAGCCTCCAAAGAAGGCTGCAGGGAAGGCTGCAGGGCAGTGTGGAGGGAAGGCTGCAGGGAAGAGAAGAAAGTGATGACCTGGGTTCAGTCTGGTCTGACCGAAGACGCAGGCTGTTGTAGTACCACAGTCTGGGGACATCTATATCATCTTCTGCTGCTGTTGATCTCTGGAATTCCTGGACCAGATTGTGCTCCCTCTTATATGGACTCCTCAAGATCCCAATTTTCTTGTCCACAGACTTTTTCCAGCGCTGACTTCCTCTTTGTTTTCTTTTGACCATAAATAAATTGATATTTGAGTTTATGAAAAGACTTTATGTGTTTTAATTAACATCATTGATTTAGACACAATGTCAAATTAACAAGGGACAACAATCTCCTTGAGGTTGCAAAAACACACACACAAAAAAAAAATGTTCTAGTGGTAACTTAAAAAATATATATATATATACATAACCAAAAAAGGTTCTTTGTGTTAACTTTATATACAAAAGAAAAAATCACAATAAACAAAAAAATGGTTCTTTGTGGTAACTTAAAACAAACAAAATTAAAAACAAATGAGAGGGTAGGGGTCAACTGGTCAACTGGTCAAGTGCGCCCCCAAACCTTTTCCTTGAGCTCGAGCTAGACTCAGACACCAAGAAGGCCTCTTCAATCGATTGGAAAATGAGTGATATGAACGACACCACGCAATTATGTTGGATATCGATAATATAAATCTTTATATTTTTCTCACATGTTATATATGACAACAATTCATTATACATCATTAGGGGCAAACCAAGGGGCGGTCCCTTAGCTTATCCAATCACAAGAGTACAAGTATCACAAGTTACATGGTATATGGCATATATAAAAAGACAATGATATTTCTGCTAAATGACGTGCTTAAAAAGTACCTAACAAAAAATACCCCAAATTTCCTTATCAAAATATATTTGTCTTAGCTTAATTCCGAGAAAAGGGTGCAATATAGAAATAACCTTTTAAGATACTTTCGATAAGGTGCCGTTTGGCATTAGGCCCAGAATTGCGGTGGGATGCTCTAATTTGTTCCCATACATATTGTGACCGCAAATCTTCTGTTTTTGCAGACAGCTAGCTCAATAAAATTTCCACTTAAACATTGTCAAAGCTTTGCATAAAAAAAGCGTTTCACCTATCTTGTATAATAAAAAAAAGTTCAGGCCTCTTATCAAAAATATATATAGTGAACCAAGTGAACCAAAGTGCAGCCATTTTCCTTACAATCCCTCCTTTGATCAGGGAGGATTTCATTCTCCCTGATCATTAATTCCCTAATGTTTGGAGTACCAGGTATGTTCTGTGTAGAACATAGCCGTGGCTTCCTCTGGCTCAATGTAGAGGGGGTCAATGTAGAACATGGCCATAGTTTCCTTGAGCTCAGAGTCCGGTTTAATTTTTGCTGAAATGTCAGGGACTTTACTAGTAATATAAAATAGGAATTTGATAGTGGCATAAATGGTGATACCCAGGAGTACTATCATGATCAATATCATGCCTGCCTTTTTAAAGAAACCCATTACACTATCCCAAAATGATCCGAACCACCCCCCAATTCCTGAGAGTGGGTTCCAAGAGTCTCCCAGTCTCCTCATTTGTGTCTGCAACTTTGCTCTCTCCTCCTGGTGTCCTTTAATTATATCATAATAATCTGGTACCTCTAGATCCTCACTGGGTTTGGTTAAGTTGTTCATATATGTGCAACATAGGCTTTTATCCCCTGTCACATCACATAGTCCTGTCAGTACCATCATCATCCTCTCTTGACGCTGCTTGATTATTTCTTGTTCAAACAGGATTTTCCTCAATTCCTCATTGATGAAGCCCACATCAGCTGATGTTTTATTCATCCAGGAATCTACTAGTTCCCCAAACTCATCTACTTTTGTTAGTGCATTGTACATGCCTGCCCCTCCCATGGAAACGAATACCTTGTCCCACCAGGTTGTGACCTCTCTTTTGTGCCTCCCAAGCTCTAAATGACCATGGGCTGGTATCATCTCAACAGGGGAGTCCCCTGGAGTAGCACCCATGAAAGGAATCATTTCTACCAGGGTGCACCATCCTGAGGTCTTTCTATCGAGGGGGTATGGGATGGTAGTGTGGCACCAAAGACCGCAGCACACCATCCATCCGTGGGGCATATGAGGGTACATCCCCAGATGAATGTAGGTTGAACCTTAATCCCACTAGGCACATCCAGTCCCCTATGGAGGGTGCCTCATCCTCCCGCTCCTCCATCCATGAACTATTCATATGTGTGTTGATGAGCCAAGATTCTGTGACCGAGCTATTCCCTTTCATACAATTTGAAATACTGTAGGAGGACATGTTCCCAATGCGTTCATCAGGGTCTGTTATGTTGTGTGTGAGAAGTCCCTCTATATCTAGTGTCCCATTGGCTATGAGCCCCAAATACACCAGTGTAAAATTTACTACTGTGTCTCTGCAAAATCTACCGTTATACAAGTCTTTACCTGCTCCATTAAGAAAACAAAATTGTGGACTCCTTGTGTATCCTGTAAAGAGAAGGGGTTTACTATTGGTTGTGATGCTCTCAGGGGGAACGGGTTGAGTTATGTTTAGCAGCTGTTCTAGGGTCACTGGCCTTCCAACCATCGGAACTGAGTGTCGGCCAGTTTCCATATGGAAACAAACCCAGCATTCTGAGTAATTCTGCTTTCTTGCGAAAGCATGCATCATTATGAAATGATGAGTAATTGTGTCTGGTACTGAATAAGTTTCAGGATCTAGCTGTGCCCCTTTATTAATACTTCTAAAGTCTGGTCTTAGGAGTTCCCTTCTGGATTCTAGAAATTGGAATTCTGATTTGGGGGCCTTTTTCATACTAGTATCATTTAATGGTGCAAAGGGAGCGTAGTTTGATCTTTTATTTTGAATAACTTGGCTGATTCCTATATCTCTGAGTTTGGCCTTTTTAAACTTGGACACCAGGCTCTGACTTGGTTTATGATTGGGATTCATACACCAAGTCCTTTCTACTCCCTTATATTTGGCGGTAAAGACAATGGCTGCTATGTGACAATTCCCATCCCTCCTTTGAATATGATACCCCGTAACGGCTTGAGATTGGGCTTTGGACATCTGTCCGGCTATCTGAGTGCAACAAGGATAAATAGAATTTCCCAAAAAACCTCGCCGAGTACGGTTAGTATAATTAGAGGGGAGCTGGAAGTCACAACTATTAGTCATCCAACATACAAAGGTGGTTAGCAGAATAATCTTAAAAGTAATCAGGGCGGCAAAGACTAAAATTATTTGAGTGGTACATTTCCAGGGCTGTTCAGGTGGGTCCTGGGAACCTGGGGGAAATACCTAAACATCTACTACTCGAATGTCATTAGGTCTAAAGTCTCTGGGGCTCTGCAGTCCTCTAGGGAGGGTGCTGCAGGGGGTTTGCTTAAGTTCTCTAGGGCTCCCGAGTCCTCTAGGGTGGATACTGCAGAGGGTTTGCTTGAGGTCTCTAGGGATTGGGGGGGGTTGGGGGGCCTTTCGGGGGGATTGGAGGGCTTTCGGGTGGAGATAGTAGAGGGCTTGGGAAGGGGTTTGAGTTCAATGTCTCTTTCTTTTGTGGTCCTTGGCTTGCTTCTAGGCTTGGTTTCTTTTTCTTTCGTGGTCCTTGGCTTGCTTCTAGGCTTGGTGCTTTCTTTATCCTTGATGCGTGGATCCATTGTGGTCCTTGGTCTGTGAGGATGGCAGTTCGGGTTGCTTTGAGTACTTCAAATGGTCCTTGGTAGATGGGCCCTGGTATCTTCCTTGCTGCAAGCTGCTTTATCAAGACTTTGTCACCGGGTAGGAAGGGGTGTGTAGGTTCTGTGGAAAGAGGAGGAAAAGTGACAGCTACCTTGTCGTAGTTTTCAGTAAGGCTACTTACCAGATGTTTCATGTGCTCTTCCTGTAAGGAATAAAGATTAACCTCCTCTCCCTCAATTGCTTTCTTTTGGGCCGGCCTTCCCATTAGTATTTCATATGGGGATAAGCCTGTCCTGCTGTGGGGGGTGGTTCTTATCTGGAAGAGGACCTCTGGCAGGTATTTTAGCCAGTCCTTCATGGTAGCCGGTAGCCTTCTTTAGTTTGTCTTTGATTGTTCTATTCATTCTTTCCACTACCCCTGAACTCTGTGGGTGGTATGGGATGTGTAGCTTCCACTGTATCCCTAATACCCTTGTCAATTATTTCACCAATTTTGAAGTAAATGCTGGACCTTGGTCAGAGTATATGGTGGCAGGAAGTCCGTATCGACTGATCCAATGATTGATCAGACACCGGGCTGCAATGCCTGTGGTTTCCCCTGTAACGGGTATTGCCTCTGGCCAACCTGAAAATTTGTCCACAAATATTTGAGGTTAACTCTCTGCCTGGGCATATGTGTGAAGTCTATCTGTAAGTCTTGTAGTGGGCCTAATGGTGGTGGCAAATGTCCATGTTTCCCATGTTGGGGGTCCTGAACATTGTTCTGAGCACAAGTCAGACAGGAAGAGACAAGCTGTTGTACTCATTCATATGCCTTGTGTGTTCTAAAACAGTCTTCATCCTTTTTAAGAGTGGTCTGGGTCCTATATGTCCTGGGCCGTGGAGATATGACAGCAATAGGGGCGCTGCTGCTCTAGGTATCCCTATGACTCCCTCCTTGTTTGTCCAGAGACCTGTAGTGTCTCTGGTCAAACCTGAATCGCTCCTGTAGTCCAGGTCATCAGCCGATGCCTGTTTTTGCAAGAGTGCAGATGTGTGTTGGAACGAGGGGGTGTTAAAGTCATTCTGGAATAATAGGAGCTTCGTGTCATGTGGTTGTGGCTGTCTTTCTGCTGCAGCTTTTGCTACTCTGTCTGCTAGAGCATTTCCCTGGGACTCTAGGGATCCGTCAGTGGCATGTCCCTTAACTTTGACAATGTTTAATTTATCAGGCTGTTGTATTGCATTAATTAGATCGTACACATAACCACTGTTATTTATTTTTTTGTTATCTGCGGTGCGGAATCCGCGCCTAAACCAGATCATACAATAATCGTGCGCGTTCACCTTTTTTCCTTTGTGTATTAAACATGCCCTAGTGAGTTCATACAGCTCAGCTTGTTGTGCGGAGGTTGCGCCAGTAAGGTAACCATCTTCTAGAATGAGATCCGGTAGCATTACCACCGAATAGCCTGTCTTGTATTGATTGTCTGCTGGATGTGTGCAGCTACCATCTATAAAGACGTTAGGGTAGTCTGGGTTAGGCAGATCAGTGAGATCTCTTCGAGGTGCTGTGACAGTGAGAAGTTCTTGTGTACAGTCATGACAGTCTTGGGGAGTGACTGGGAGTTTTAGCAAAGCGTGTAAGAGTTTGATTGCCGGTGTTACTTCAGCACAGCTTTTGACAGTTAAGTTGTGCGTGTTTGTAAGAATGATTTCATACCCTGATGAACGTTGCGTAGTCATGTGTTGGGTGTTCATGTTTTGTAACAAATGGAGGACACTGTGTGATGTGTATAGGGTGGTTGGAGTCCCTAAAGTGATCTTTTGTGCTTCTTTTACGGTCATTGCACAGGCTGCCAGCACTTGTAAGCAGCCCGGCATCCCTTGGACTGTCACTGGTAGTTTTTTTGAGATGTAGGCTACGGGGCGGTAGTGGGTGCCATGCATTTGGTCTAGAACTGCAGCAAAGGCATGACCCCTGACCACACAGTATGGGGTGTGGATTTCATTGGGGGGACCCAGTCATCTAAGGTGGCTTTAAGCACCATTGAGAAGGCGGCCGGACTGTCCACATAACCTTGCAGAAGCCTGGTCCAGGTTAGCTGCTGGCCAATGGCCAGTTCGGTGGACCATGTGAAAGAGAAAATGTTTTGGAAGTCCTCATGAACTTCTATACTGAAAAATGCATTTGACAGGTCTAGTACCGTGTATATGGAGGACCGTGCAGGAATATTGATGAATATTCCTGTAATGTCTGCCACTAGTGGGGGTAAGGGTTGTATGCTTTTGTTGACTACCCTAAGATCCTGCACCATCCTCCATTCCCCATTAGCCTTCCTTACTGGATTAACTGGTGTGTTCCAGGGACTAATGATAGGCCTTAGAATACCTAATCCTAGGTATTCTTCTATCAGGGGCTGAAGTCCCATGATCTTTTCTTTTGGCAAAGGGTATTGTTTCTGAAATGTGGGTACCGTGTCTGGTTTGAAGGTGGGTACATATGGTGTACAAGGTATGTGTCCTACATCAGTTTTGGACTTTGCTCAGATGGGATGTGTTTCTAAGTATGTAGGAACTGACATGAAGTAACACAGAAAATCTTGTCTTTTTGGCATCTGTAAATCACAGTGAGGGGATTTGACAACAATCCCTCCTTCTGCTGTAAAAGTTATATTCAGTTTCAATTTAGACATTAGGTCCCTGCCCATTAGGCATAGCGGACATTGTGGCAGTATTGCAAACTTAGATTTGGTTAACACTCTGTTCTCCAAGTCACAGACCTCTAGGAGAGGTGTAATTTTGTGTACCACATCAGTTCCATTGATCCCTATAGAGCAACCCTCCATACAATCTTCACATAAAAATTTCTTATTGTTTAGGCAACTTGTTGTGGCCCCTGAATCAAGCATTAGGTTGACCACTTGACCCTTGATCTTAAGGGTTACTTGTGGTAAGATTTTCCAATGATCTGTAAACATGTGAAGTACCAGGGCTGGAACCTGCTCTGGGCATCCCTATTGTCTAAATGGGTTATTGTTTGAATGTCCAGAATTACCTGGCCAATTCATTTGGACCCTCTGCGGGGTATTGGTGTTTGTTTGGTTGGGTTGGTCATTTCTAGGGTTTGGTCTAGTCTGACTATGTGTCCTGTCTGAATTGTATGCTCTACCCCGTCCCCTTTGAGGTGGGCCATTACCTCGTCTGGGTCTGTATCCTCTCCTATGTGTGCAGTCTGATTTCCAATGTGATAGGTCCCCACAATTGAAACAACCCTGGTCAGTTTGTTGAATATTATCTCTGTTTTGGTATTGTTGTCTGTATGCATAAGTGGGCATTGGAAGAGAAGTACACATCGGTGTGATTTCTTGTTTTATGGCAGAGTCCTCCACTATTGTAAAGAGTCCTCCTTTTGAATTAAAGACACCAGATGTTGCCCTTGTTTGTATGTCTTCCATAAATGTTTTTGCTGTGTGTGTCGCCCATTTAGTATTTACCAGTTTTATAAGCTGGGCCGACTTGGGGTCCCCATTGTTCATTACCGTACTGACAAATAAGGGGTCACTTTCTATTCCACAGGATGTATAAATCTTATACAATCGTATGACAAAGGAATGAAAAGATTCCCCCGGCAACTGTTTACAGGAGATTAGATCACTGATCGGCGTTTCAGGTCTATAAGCCGTCCTCCAGGCAGCCAACAGTGCTGCCCAAAAGGTGTCCCAATCCTCTCCTGGTTGGTATAATTTACTATTTTCCACCCAGTCCTCTATTTTTTTTTCTGCTGTGCTGTCAGGGTCTACGGCATTAATTATAATTTGTACATCTTCAGAAGACATTCTACCCACTAAACAATACCGTTTTAAAAAATTGACTGCTTGTTTAGGGTCCTTACTGGACTTGGGGTATGTGTCTTTTATTTCCTTAATTGTTCCCAAGGGAAGAGCAATCTGCACTTGAGTATTGCCCATGGTGATGAGTGGAAACATACCACTATTTTCGGGGGTTTGGGTTTGCAATGTTTCCTTAGGCTCAGCTAGAAGGGCACTGGTCTCTGTTATTACAGTGGAGGACGATGCCGCGTCTGCTACCTCGAGTGCTTTTTGTGTTTCTGTGACTTTTAACAGTTTTAATGTCTGACTGTCCTCGTCCTCTGAAGACTCTAATTCTTTTGTCAATTCACTGTCACTCTCTTCTGCCCCATGTTTTCTCATTACCTCCTGATATTTCTGTCTTGCCGCTCGAGTAATCATTTGACCTTCTGCGTCTATTTCCCATAATATCTTCTCTGAGTCTCTTATTAACTCACTTATTCTGTTCTTTCTTTTCTTTCTTTGTTTCTTATCTTCTACCTTAGTTCTAGCTATTTCTAGGTGTTTGTCTACTGTTTCGGATAGCTTATCCATGGTTTTAACATATTCTTTAATTGCTAGTCTCTTATTTTCTTGTTCTTCTAACCAATGAGTACCCTTGTCCTCAGCTATCGCCAATAATCCCCCCAATGTTAATTCTAGGGAGGGATATAATTTATTTTTCTGTTTATCTGTTTTAGTTGTTTCTATGGGGGTCTCATGATTCACTAGTTTAATTGTTTCCATGGGAGTCTCTGCGTTCTCCGGGTTAATTGTTTCTATGGGGGTCTCAGGGTTCCCAGGTCCCTCCTTAGGATGGTCAATTTTGGGAAACACATAAGGAGGTGGGGCGGAATAGGAATCATAAAAAGGATTACAAGGCTTTGGATCGTCTATAGGTGGATCAGGTGCTGTGGGAAAACATAAGTGGTTTTTGTATATAGTCTGTGGGAATTTCTTTTTATAGTCCTTCAGTGCTTTAGACCATATTTTATAACACTCTTTCATATAATCATTGTTAGAAGGAAACGGTGGATAATTATACTGTTTGTGTTGCCCACACATTTTAGTAACTTCTTCCCAATCATTCTGGCTACAAGGGCCATAGGGAGTTAATCCCAAAATTTGCGGACTATGTGCCCGTTTTAGTACATGTGCCCAAAATGGATCAGTATAATATTTTCCACAGTTTCCAGACACAAAATCAATTGGGCTGGGTTGCTCTGACTTACCACCAGAACTTGCCTTTTCCAAAAGGTTTCCCATTATTTATACAAATCTCTATGATCGCAGACCAACAATGAATTAGGACAAACAGTATAAGGTTGTTTATAGAAATGTTTAATAAGGCTTCTGACACCACCTACTGTCAGATTTGGTTTTAAAGGAACCTGATTATGAATGTTAAACCTTAGAGTCCAAACCTTTGGATCTCCTCCTTCAAAATAAGGTCCCTTTCCAATTCTATGAACGTAACCACCTGGGCACGTTGCTTTCAAAATTGCTTTAGATCCGTTATACACAAACAACAATCCAAGACTACAATTAACGCAGCGTCCTGCGTGAAATCTCTCACTTTTGGTGGCCACCTTAAGTTTATCAGACATAACTCAATACAACATAATACAACATAGACGTTCTTGATGTCCAGTCCTATTTCTTATATTTTGACGAGCTACTTGACCTTACCAGATCCGACCTTACATATTCTGAAGTCCGGTCAAGCACAAGAAAACCACCTTGCAAACGAAATTTAAAGAGACCTTACCTTTTTGGCTTTGGCCAAAATTCCTTTGGCCTTGGCTTTGACCACCGGACTTCAGAATATGTACCCCACTTCTGGTACCATCTGAGAGGGTAGGGGTCAACTGGTCAACTGGTCAACTGGTCAAGTGCGCCCCCAAACCTTTTCCTTGAGCTCGAGCTAGACTCAGACACCAAGAAGGCCTCTTCAATCGATTGGAAAATGAGTGATATGAACGACACCACGCAATTATGTTGGATATCGATAATATAAATCTTTATATTTTTCTCACATGTTATATATGACAACAATTCATTATACATCATTAGGGGCAAACCAAGGGGCGGTCCCTTAGCTTATCCAATCACAAGAGTACAAGTATCACAAGTTACATGGTATATGGCATATATAAAAAGACAATGATATTTCTGCTAAATGACGTGCTTAAAAAGTACCTAACAAAAAAATACCCCAAATTTCCTTATCAAAATATATTTGTCTTAGCTTAATTCCGAGAAAAGGGTGCAATATAGAAATAACCTTTTAAGATACTTTCGATAAGGTGCCGTTTGGCATTAGGCCCAGACTTGCGGTGGGGTGTTCTAACTTGTTCCCATACATATTGTGACCGCAAATCTTCTGTTTTTGCAGACAGCTCGCTCAATAAAATTTCCACTGAAACATTGTCAAAGCCTTGCATAAAAAAAGCGTTTCACCTATCTTGTATAATAAAAAAAAGTTCAGGCCTCTTATCAAAAATATATATAGTGAACCAAGTGAACCAAAGTGCAGCCATTTTCCTTACAACAAACAAAAATGAAAGAAAAATGTATTTGTGTTCAATTTAAGAACTACAAAACTAAAACAAAAACAAAAAAATCTAAAAAAATGGTTCTTTGTGGTAACTTTACAAACCCCCCCCAAAAAAAGGTAGATGAAGATAAAATAAGTTCGACAACAATCATAAAATAAAAATCTGGATAAAATCTAAAATAAAAGAAGACTCCCCCAAAAAAAAACAAGTGTAAAAATTATTATTAGTATGGAGACATTGTTTTTAAAAATAATACTATATCATTCATGAGATCAAAGAGAAAAAGAATCCAGAAATCAGTTTGGGAGAACTCTGTGTGAATAGAAACAGCAAAACATCTTCTTATAGCATTATTAAAGAAGACAATAATGCGCTGCATTCAACGATCACAGAATTTGCAGCGTGAGGAATGTGCTACCTACAATACGAACACTAGTTTTACTAGACCGAGTGCTAGACCGAGTCTTTGCTTATGAACATGCGTCGTTTTTTTGTCCGTCGGACTAGCATACAGACGAGCGGATTTCTGGGTCCGGCGTAGTTACGACGTAAAGAGGTTGGAAAAGTCCGCTGAAAGTCCGGGGAAGCCCACACACGATCGGATTGTCAGCCGTATTTTGTCCGTCAGCGTCCGTCGGACTTTTGTAGACGAAAAGTCCGACTTTGTGTACGCGGCATTAGACTACACGGGATATCTAGCTTAGTTAATCACTCACAATCTGGTTAGAGCATCTCTTCAGTGGCCACAGGTTTTGTTATTTTATTTGGGGCAGACAACGGTGTCTGGAGTATGGTGATGGATGTGTACTTAGATTTTATCTTATTGTGTACAAGCAATAATACATTTTGATATAAATAAAATTTACAAGTCCTATGAATATCTGGCTTCTTGCATTAGTCCCTTATAGATAACTGCTTTTCCAGGGTGAACTTTATTGTTCACACATTTATTTATTTTTTGCATGTAGTGTTTTGGTTATGTGGGACTGTGGATGGATTCCAGTAACACAATTGCTCCTGAAAGTTTTTCTATTTTTGCCAAAAAACATGTATGCCATTCTTTCAAGAAGACCACTTCTAGTTAGAATTCTCCAAACAGTAGATGGGTGTACCTCAGCCCCTCTGGTTTCCACCAGTTCTGTGTTAATGGCACTGCTGCATATCTTCCAATGTCAAAGGGAAGTAAGCATGGGGTGTCTTTCATCTGCTGCATTGTTTCCTAGCCGACTACAACATCTAAAGTCTTCAGTGTTGTGTGTTTCTGCTTCTTCAAAAGAGCTTGAACGGCACATCTTGAAGCCCCAGTCTGCTTTGAAATGTCTGCCTGGGAGAGACCTTGTTGATGCAACTACCTTGTATCATTTTGCTGTGCTTAGTCTTGCCATGGTGTACCTGTGATATGAAATTGTCTTCCACTACCTCACCTTTGCAGCAGGGTGTCAGGAAGACTCTGTCAAAAGACAGAATAATAGCGGCAAACAAATCGCTGTTCCCGAAACCCCTGTAAGAAGAGGCACATTAGCGCGTGCTAACGTGCGAATGCATATATGCAGGCAAACCAATATGCGCCAGATTGCAAACAAATATGCACATGCGCCTTGTGACAGATAAGGGAGCCAAATGGACTATTTAAGCTGGATCAGCACCCAAGATCAGTGCTGTCTCATCTACAGTGCTCTGTGATTGTCCTGTTCCCTGTTATCTGCATCTGCTTTTGAAATACTGACCCAGCTTGTTCCTAACTGTTCCTGTTCTCCACCTGCATTGACCCTGGCTTGTCCTTTGACCATTTTCCTGCCTCTGCATCTGTACTTGATCTGATCACTCTGTGTATGACCCGACTTGTCTGACTCTGCTTATGTTTCAGTCTATTTGGAGCTACCAAGTTGCTAGCACCTGTCCCTCTGTCACTGGTACCTGCACTACGGCTATAGTACCAGCCTGTTCCTGCTCTCGGGAGATCTGCTGCCATCTGGTGTTCTACTCCACCAGCAACCCAGCAGCAAGCACATCTACCAGCACTCGTGCGACTCTGCACTCCTGCGCCACCTGTATACTCTACCAGGGGCCCCAAGTCAGAGGTGTAAGATATGCCTTCCTCTGCACAGACCAGTCTCTACCCACCAGGTACATGACAAAGAGTTTGGCTGTTCCTCACCCAGTTTTAAAATGTTTGTAAAGGATTTTTTTTTAATAACAAACATGTCATAGTCACCTGCTCTGTGCAATGGTTTTGAACAAAGCAGCCCTGATCTTCCTCTTCTCGGTTCCCCTGCCAGCACTCTGGCCCCTCCCCCTTGTCAATCCCGCCATAGCAAGCCGCTTACTATGGGGGCACTTGTGCATGCACGCTCCAGAGCCAGCTCTCTACACAGCTATTTCTTTCAATTTGTGACTGTTTTTCACCTACATATGAAATTGATCATCATTAACAGCTTGATATATTTCGTTAAACATACACCTGACTAATCTTACAAAATCCCTTACTTTGTTCAGGTATACAAAGTGTTCAAGTGTAAGGGTCCTTTCACACGGACGGTCCGCCCATCGGACTCCGCTTTGCTCAGTAAGGAATCAATCCCCTGATCCCCACTGAGCAGGGGATGACCAGTCTGTCTCCACTCACTGTGCAGAGATGGACCTGTCAGAACCCCACTGTCCTCTTTGTTGAGATCAGATGAAAACGGACCGCCTGTCCATTTTCATCCAATCCCATCTGATCTGCCAGATGGATGGAAAATAGGGTCACCATCCATCTGGATTTTTAATGGACAGGATCAGATCAGATAGCAGCGGGTGTCAGCGGACATGTCACCGCTGACATCCGCCACTCCATAGGAAGAACTGGAGGCTCCGATCAGGTCCACCTGTCAGTTTTTTCCTGATCAGAAAGCTCGTGTGAAAGGGCCCTAAGAACTGATGCTGCTTTGAAGTCAAAGGTAGTCACACCAAATAATGATTTTATCTAGATTTTTCTTCTGTTTGCTTACTTTCAATTTTGTATATTGACAAAAATAAACCATTAAAATGTATATTTTTTAAAGCATTCTTGCTTTACAGCATTTCTTCACACCAGCGTAAAAACATTTTCACAGTACTGTACATCTATTTATATTATAAGGAAGTTTGGTAGAGCTTTATGTGACACAAAGGTGGTTATTTACGAAAGGCAAATCCACTTTGCACTACAAGTCCACTGCAAGTGCACTTGGAAGTGCAGTCACTGTAAATCTGAGGGGAAGATCTGAAATGAGGGGACGCTCTGCTGATTTTATCATCCAATCATGTGCAAGCTAAAGTGTTGTTTTTTATTTTCCTGGCATGTCCCCCTCAGATCTACAGCGACTGCACTTCCAAGTGTACTTGCAGTGCACTTGTAGTGCAAAGTGGATTTGCCTTTCGTAAATAACCCACAAAATGTAATGGTTTTTATATTACTTGGATGGGTTCAATATGCCTAAGTTTATGTTTCTATGGGAGATGTTTTCAAAGAGACTTTCATTTTTATATAGTAAATATTTACAGGGTTTTTTTTCAGCGGGAACGTGGGGGAATGCAGTTCCAGCACCTCCAGCACTAAATGTATGTAATAGCATGGGGTGTGGGGTATGCTGGAGGGTCTATTGATATTGACTGCTGGGGGATCTAGTGTCACTGGTGGGGATCTGATTTTGTGTGAGGGTCTATTGTTGCTGATGGGGAATCCATTGTTGCTGGGAGGGTCTTATGTTTCTGGAAGGGATCTACTGTTGAGGGAAAGGTCTATCTTTAATGGCTGCTGGAGGATCCATTGATGCTGGCTGCTGGGAGATCTGTTGTTGCTGCTGGGGGGGAGGCGTCTAATGTTGCTTGGGTGGATATTTTGTTACTGGGTGTGATATTTTGTTGTGGGTGGTTCACTGTTGCTGCAGGGAATCTATGGTTGTTGGGGTGAAGTCCATTGTTGCTGGGGGAGTCTATGGTTGTGTGGGGATCTATTGCTGAGATTCTATTGTTGCTGGCTGCAGGGGATCTATTTTACTGCTTTTCTTTTTATCATTAACATGTTCCATACAAATGATTTAGCACCACAAAATGATACTTGGTTCTGTATTCTCTAAAATGGGCAGTACTGGTATTTGGGTAGGGGGTGGAATCAAGGGACGGTGGTCAGAGGTGGGTAGGGGACAGAGACAAGGGGTGACTCAGACGGGGGTAGTTCCTGCACCTATTCTCCGAGAAAAAAAACCCTGAATATATATATATATTTTTTAAATTAATAAATGTATCCTGCTTGAATTATTATTGCTAAATCCTTGTTTAACTTGAGTCTCATAATTATTTTTTAAATTGGTAAAATATTTGCCATAGCCATAGCAACACTCTGGGGTTGATTTACTAAAGGCAAAAAGACTGTGCACTTTGCAAAATGCAGTTGCACTCTGCTAAAGCAGTTGATCCAGAATAAATTAGCAGAAGCTCTGTTGAGCTGCAAAAATGCATTTTTTTTTCTTTGCATGTGATTGGTTATTATTTGCAAAGTGAAGTTTTACCTAATTTAATAACCTCTGAAGCATCTGGGGGTTGTTTTTATGCATTCTTTATTTTAGAAAAATACAGAAAACATCAGGAGACAATGCATTGGTTTGATTTAGTAAAGGCAATAGGTTGTTTCATTTGCAAAGGGGGTTTTACTTTGCATAGGAATTTTCACTATAGCTTAGTAAATGTGCTAAAATTTCAGGTTGCAAAGAATACCTAATAATGTACAAGGAAATAGGAAATAGACATTTTTGCTTGAACTTAAGTGATCTTGGAAGTCATCAGAACTTCAGCTCTCTGTCATTGTTTCAAATTTTTAGGGACTCGTTAATGACTGAAATGGTACCACTGGATTGGCGTAGGGCTAATGTGGTGCCTATATTTAAAAAGGGGTTCAAAGTCTTTACCAAGTAACTATAGACCTGTTAGTTTAACTTCTATAGTCGGGAAGATACTGGAGAGTTTAATAAAAGATCACATAGATGAGTTCTTACTGTAAAAAAATATTTTAGGCAACAGACAACATGGATTCATGAAAGACAGATGAGGAGGTAAGTAAAACCTTGGACAGAGGGGTGGCTGTGGACATGATATACATGGATTTTGCAAAAGCGTTTGACACAGTTCCCCACACATGGCTAATGTGTAAGGTAAAGTCTACAGGCTTGGAAAGATCAGTTTGTAAATGGATAGAAAACTGGCTAAAAGACAGAATTCAGAGAGTAGAGGTCAATGATTTTTACTCTGATAGGTCTAAGGTTATTAGTGGTGTACCCCAAGGTTTAGTGTTGGGACCCTTACTTTTTAATACCTTTATAAATGATATAGGGTCTGAGATTAAAAGTATAATTTCTGTCTTTGCAGAGGACACCAAGCTATGCAGTGGAATAACCTCCTCACAGGATGTCTCCAACTTACAAGCCAACCTCAATGCAATCTTTAACCGCTTGCCAACCAGCCGATGCAGTTACACTGCGGCAGGTTGGCTCGGCTGCGCAAATCACCGTAGGTGTACGTCGGTCCCTTTAATGGCTATAGCAGGTGCATGTGCCCGGGGCTCATCACTGGAGCCGATGTGCGTGGCTGGTGGCCGCAATGTCCACCGGCCACCTGTGATCGCTCTACAGAGAGGCAGAATATGGATCTGTCAATGTAAACGGATCCCCGTTCTGACAGGGTAGTGGAGAAAGATAGTCTGTTTCTAGTAATCAGGAACAGTGATCTCTCTCTACTCCCAGTCAGTCCACTCCCCCCACATCTAGAAACACCTCACTAGGGAACACTTAACCCCTTGATCGTCCCCTAGTGTTAACCCCTTCCCTGCCAATGTCATTTATACAGTGATCAGTGGCTATTTTTAGCTCTGATCACTGTAATAATGTCACTGGTCCCAAAAAAGTGTCAAAAGTGTCCGATCTGTTCGCCGCAATGTCGCAGTCCCGCTAAAAAACGCTGATCACTGCCATTACTAGTAAAAAAAAACAATAATAAAAATGCCAGAAATATATCCCCTATTTTGTTATAACTTTTGTGCAAACCAATCAATATACACTTATTGCGAATTTTGACTTACCAAAAATATGTAGAAGAATACATATTGGCCTAAACTGATGAAGAAATTTGTTTTTTTACATTTTTATGGGGATATTTATTATAGCAAAAAGTTAAAAATATTGTTTGTTTTTTTTCAAAATTGTTGGCCTTTTTTTGTTTATTGCGCAAAAATGTTGAGTAAATGTAAAGTTATGCACTTGGGAGCTAAGAATATGCATACATCATACATACTAGGGGGAGTACAACTGGGGGGATCTGTAGTGGAGAAGGATCTGGGGGTTTTGGTAGATCATAAGCTCAATAATAGCATGCAATGCCAAGCTGCCGTTTCCAAAGCGAGCAAAGTCTTTTCTTGTATTAAGAGAGGTATGGACTCCAGAGAGCGAGATATTATTTTGCCCCTGTACAATTCATTAGTAAGACCTCATCTGGAATATGTAGTTCAGTTTTAGGCACCAGTTCTCAAAAAGGATATGGGGGAACTGGAGAAAGTGCAGAGGAGGGCAACCAAACTGATAAGAGCCATGGAGGATCTCAGCTTTGAGGAAAGATTAGAGAAACTGAATTTATTCTCTCCTGAGAAGAGGAGATTAAGGGGGGATATGATCAACATGTACAAATACATAAGTGGTCCATATAGTGAACTTAGTGTTGAGTTATTCACTTTAACCACTTAACAACCGCCCGCCGCAGTTCCCCTGCACGAACCATCGTTATTGCACGTCGGCTCGCGCAGTCGCTGTTGTGGGCGGTCATCACGCACGCTGTGGGGGCATGCCCACGGGTTGGGCAGACTCGATGTCCTTGGGCGGCACGCGATCACGGTGAGGAGAGCCAGAATGGGGATCTGCCTTTGTAAACAAGGCGGATCCTGATTCTGTGAAATATATAATAAAGTCCCTTGCGCTATCACAGTAGAATAAATAAATAATAAAAAAATTTAAAACAAAATTAATCTAATCAGTTACAGCTGGACCTAAAGTGTATACAGTGCACTTAGAAAGGGTGAAGATAGTGATCAGCGCAACTGAAATTAAAATGAGCTAAAATCATTAAAGGAAAAGATCTTCTGTGCAAATATTGCTGTGCCAAATTATTAACTGTGCGGTCATGTGTAAAATGATACACTGTGTGATAATGTGCAAAGTGATGAGATATTCATACAAATGATGAATAGACAATCCTAATCATGTGCAAAAAAAAAACAAATCTGGGCAAAAATATGTGCTGTTCTTACAAATATATGAATGGACAATCCTAGTTCTGTGCAAAGAAACAATGCTGTGCAGAAAAGCAATTGTGTGCAAAAAACAATGTTGTGCAAAAAATGTTTTCTATGCAGTGCACATATGAAATATTGTGCTAATAACCAATATGATGACAGTACTAAACACACTGTAAAATTATTCAATCCAGTCCCAGATCGATTACCAAAATAATTGAAACATTCATAGATTAGTTCATTAAATCTAGAATGGTTAAAGAAGGACTAAAGTGCAGAAAGTGCTTCAATAAATAAAAGTGTTCAATGTATACTCTCTGGTGTGAAATCTTCACGTGTATCACATAGCACTCTCTAGACTCTTACCTCAATGTAGATGGTGAAAAGGAGGGGATAGCTTTGGCGCTGCTCTTATTTAGAGGTGACCTACAACCTCTAAATACTTGAGGGGTGTGTTTCACGGGTGCATTTAGTGCAAAAAGTGACAATAAAAGTGCAGAAAATAAATATTTGTAAATTCACAAAAATCCACAAAAAAATCCTACTGTGTAAACTACCTAACCGCTTATATATAATGCATATTGCTATGTTCAAACTGCTTCTTAGAAAACAGTGCCCCATAAGAAACGCACTCACCGCTATTATTCACCCCACAAGGAGGTATTTCACCTTCACAGTATGAGCCACTGTGCAGCCTGTGGAGGGGGAGGAAACTTCCTGTCCTGTGTTCTCCAAGTACCTCCTTGTCTGTGATGTAAGTGGTCTCCTCACTGTTAACCTCTTAGATGTTGCCCACATGTAGAGAGGAAAGAGACTCCATAGTGTGATACCGTACAAATATCCAAACATGTATTAATAATACTGATGGGTACTCACATTTATTAAAAATCATTAAAAGCAAAAAGAGTATTTAAAAACAGGAATTTGTGCTCCACGGCTCGAAACCAGAAGTAATGCAATGACGCTGTATAGTCCCGCCCTACGCGTTTTGTCATTGGGACGTCATTTGGATCTTTTATTGTCACTTTTTGTACTAAATGCACCCGTGACACACACCCCTCAAGTATTTAGAGGTTGTAGGTCACCTCTTAATAAGAGCAGTGCCATACCTATCCCCTACTTTTCACATTTCTTCTAAAATCACCTTAGGGTGAATTTATTGATAGAGGCTGCAGCTCCTCATTTTTCATTTTCACGATAAGCGCGGGGGTCTAATAATTTTTTCAATATAGATGGTATCTGGCTTATTCTGATCAATATGATTGGAGAGCCTCCCGGGGTCCACTATCGGTGGATGGTGCTTCTCCTACTGCTGTGTTCCAAATGAACACTTCAAATTGTCAGCGCAGCGCAGATATTCACATACAGCGGGCATATGTAAGGAATGACAAAGAGACTCCCATAGAGCAGTACCTTTGAACACACTAATTTATTGATTAAAAGGCCAAATGGGCACTTACAACAATGAAATGTAAAAACGGCAGAGCTGTAAATTTAGCGGCTTTCTGCGCTTTTTTTTTTTAAAGTATATTGTGTTGTTTTTTCCATCAAACACGTTTTTTTTTTATTGAAATTAAAGTAAACATGTATACAGTCATGCATTTCTTGTATCAGAAAAAACACTAAAAGCAATACAATGTGTAATAACAGAGAATTCGCTATGTCTACCCCCAAATTATATGTATTATGATACGTTATTTTTTTTATAAATCACCAATGACATTCGATAAGAAAAAGAAAAAAAAAAACAAAAAGAAAAAACATTCCAGATACTGTGCACACCGTGTCATTCCATTAAACGCTTCTCCCTCCCATATACAATTTTTACAGAAGGGCTATTGGTCTGTGCGTCCTATTGTAACATTCTTTTTAATTTTATATATCACATACAGGTTTCAGGTGCTTTAAGCCACTTGTCCCCAATTTTTTCATACTTTGTTGTACCCTCTATGTAAATATGTGAGTTTCTCATAGGGTAATACTGTATTTACTTCTGCAACCCAGTGTGTGAGCTCTGGCGGATCAGGCCTCATCCAAAGTCTGGCTATAACTTTTCGTGCAAAGAAGAGCGTTTCCTAAAGAAATATCTTTTGGAATTTGTTGATCTCTGTGTTTGGGAAAATTCCTAAAATACACAGTTTGGGTTGTAGTGTGATAGGAGAGCCCATTGTGTCATGCAGGAATCTCACCACTTGGGTCCAGAAGGCCTGAATCTTTGGGCACTGCCAGATTAAGTGAAAGAATGTGCCTATTGCTTGATTGCACATTGTGCATGTTATAGACTGATTCTGTTTATATCTAGAAATTCTATATGGTGTGAGGTAGGATCTATGTAATATGAAAATCTGGGTCAACCTATCAGATAATTTATGGGATACCAGTTTGCAAGCATCAAGAGCATCACTCCATTCATCATCCTCCATATTGCCCACCTCCACCTCCCTCTCCCACCTAGGTTTCAGTGCATATGCAATTTTGGTTGCTGTCGGTGTTGTCAGCATAATGTAAAATTGGGAGATCAATTTTTTGGGGTCTGGGTATTTTATTGATTCCATGAGGGGATTGCCGACTGAGACGAAATCCTCTGAGGGGAATTGCGATCGAAAGGCGTGGCGGAGCTGTAGGTATCTGAAGAATAATTGGTTTGAAAGCATAAACTCAGATTTTAACCTGTCAAAGCTCTTCAGTTTACCATTACTGATGATATGAGACAAGTAAAATATCCCTCTGGAGCTCCACACCTCACTGTCTGGGATTGTAAAGAACTCAGACAGATCTGGGTTGTGCCATATAGTGGTAAAACCGTGTATTGCTGGTATGCGCAACTTATCCGAAGCAAGTTTCCATATCCTCCTATATTGGTACAATAGTGATCTACGGTTATCCAACCTCGCCACCCCCCTCGCTCCCCCTGTTATCATTACCATTGAATCCTGGGTCTTACGAGACCATTCTGGACATAGAAAACTAAGGAATCTCTCCCTATCCACCTTATCCACATGAAATATTTGTGCCAGTTGGGCTGCCATATAGTATATGTTGAAGTCCGGGAGGGCCATACCAGCTAAATCTGTAGGATTTTTCAACTTATGCCAGGACATTTTGTGCCTGTTATTGCCCCATATGAATGGTTTTAGGATAGCTTCCATTAGCTTAAAGTGTCTGAGAAATAAGTATACTGGTGAGTGCCATATCATGTATAAAATTTTGGGTAAAAGAACCATTTTTGTTATGTTTATACGGCCCATTACTCCCAAGGGGAGACGTGTCCAAATCTGAGTCTTTTGTCTAAGCATTTCGTAAAGTGGGTTTATATTTAATGGTATATAGTCTGCTGGGTCTCTAGTCAGCCTCACCCCCAGGTATTTAATAACATCTACCCTCTGTAAAGGTAACAGGGCCCTGCTCCTAGGTGGTGGAAAACTATCCAGAGGGAGTATCTGCGATTTGTCCCAATTTATTTGAAGACCAGAGAACATGCCAAATTGTTTAATTAGGTCTAGCGCTAACGGTAGAGAATTGTCTGAGTCATCTAGGTAAAGAAGTGTGTCATCCGCGTACATGCTGATCTTCTCCATCACCTCCCCTCTACCGAGTCCCATAATCCCAGGGTGTGCTCGAATAGCTATCGCGAGTGGCTCTGCCGCCAGCGCGTATAGCAGTGGTGACAGAGGGCACCCCTGTCTCGTACCTCTGGTCAAAGGAAACTGTCAAGATGGCCAACCATTGGCCAGCACTTTCGCAACCGGGGTTTGATATAAAAGTTGCACCCACTTTATAAATTTGGGCCCCAAACCAAAACTGCCAAGACAGGTCCATAGGTATCTCCACTCTACTGAATCAAATGCCTTGGCTGTGTCCAAGGCTACAATCAAACGGGATCCCTGACTATCATGAATGGCCTGTAGATTGATAAATAATCTTCTGAGATTGAAGGAGGTATTTCTACCTGGCATAAATCCAGCCTGGTCACTATGCACTAAGGACAAGATAACCTTATTCAGGCGGATGGCAAGCACTTTTGCGAGTATCTTCACATCCACCTGAAGCAAAGATATAGGACGGTAGGACTCCAGGAGATGTGGGTCCTTACCCGGTTTGGGGATTACAACAATAGTTGCTTCTCGCATTGATGCAGGCAGTTCAGAACTCTCAAAAATAGCATTGTATAATTTAAGCAGCCTAGGGATTAGCAGGTCTGAATAAGTGGAATAAAATTCCACAGGTAGACCATCGGACCCCGGGGCTTTAGATTTGGGGAATCCTGCTATAGCACTGGATATCTCATCTGATGTCAGTGGGGCTTCCAGTTCCTCCACCTGCTCTGTACAGTATTTAGTTGAGGAATCGTCAGTCCCTCTAAGAAGGACTCCATATTGGATGTGTCATCCGTAACTGTGGCCATGTATAGATTACTAAAGAATTCCTTAAATAAATCAGAAACTTTGCTAGGTTCCGTCTCCAGTACATCATCAGAGGAGCGTAGTGAAATCACCACAGGAGGTCTCTCCTTGCAATGGACTAGATGGGCCAGAAGCTTCCCAGTCCTCTCCCCATATTCGAATGAGTTCTGTTTGTGGAAAAAAAGTTTCCGTTTGGACTTTTCATACTGCAATTGATCAAGTGTTCTCGAGCATAATTTAAGAGCATTTGCTCTATCAGTGGTGGGATCATTAAGAAACCCTCTCTCTGCTTCCCGTACACTATCCTCTGCCCTATCAATATTTAACTCAGATTCTCTTTTAATTTGGTTAATGCGCCCAGTGAGAGTCATGCGGGCGTGCAGTTTAAACATTTCCCATACTGACTGTACTGTGGCCGAGTCATCGTTTGTCTTAAGGTATTGTTCCCATTCCTCTGAGAGGTCATCATCTTCTGGGAGAAATGTAAGCCAAAAAGGATTTAATCTCCATGAAGCTGGCGGACGGCCACAAGACAAAGCGACCGAGGCCCAGTAGGGACAGTGATCTGATAGTGATCGAGGAGAAAACCCTGCGTCTACAAGTCTGGGAATAAGAGTTTTAGACATCAGTATGAGATCTATTCGGGACATAGCATGATGGGACGTGGAAAAGCAAGAATAGGCTTTGGTGGAGGGGTTTCTGGTCCTCCAAGTGTCAATAAGGTTCAAGTTATCTAGTAATCTAGCAAATCTTGTTAAATAGGAAGAGGGCGTCAGAGGCATTGAACTGCTCATTCTATCCATCGCGGGGTTTAACACATTATTAAAATCCCCCATCCATATCACTGGAATAGTAGGGTACATAGCCATATAGTCAAACCCAACAGTGATTACCTCGTAGGTGAATGGTGGAGGGACATAGAACGCTAACAGGAGTACCAGTTCCCCATATAGTTTGGCCCTTAGGAACACTCAAAGTGTGTGGTTTTGGTAATTAAAATGGATACACCCCTGGAATGTGTGGTATGTACCGAGTGGAAAGCCCACCCTATCCAAGGCCGTTTGAGTGTTCTGTGAGCCATGCCTTCTGCATGGGTCTCCACCAGAGCCATTACATCCGCCTTTTGTTTTTTAAGCTGTGTAAATACTGCTGACCTCTTGATCGGGTCTCTAATACCGCGGACATTCCACGTGAGCAATGTCAGGGTGGCCATTGAGGTAAGTAATAGAAATGACGAGCCCCAGGCCTCAGAGAGCCCACCATAGCAAACACGGCGACACAGATCTCCGGGCAATAAACATCTTCTAATAATAAATTGTATCTGTCATGGTGATGCAAACATGTGGTTAGTACATAGCAACATATCAATTTTCTCCGTTGTTGAAAACCCCCCACCCCCCTCCCCGCCCTGCACAATCCCAAACTAGTGCGGGCTTTCATCCCAAACTGCCAACGTGGCATGAACAATGTCCGACCTGAGGAAAAAAGATTTAGTAAAAACCGACTAATAGATGTGATCACTGCGGTTAGTAAAAACTGAGTAGTGTTACAGACATAAGAGCAGATCAGCACAACAGTGAACAGATTATTCCATCTCAGGTCATGGGTTTTGATGTGTGGGGCGAAACTACGCTGAGTAACGTTACACATCTCAGGACTTAGCTCACTTTCATTAGTGAGGTTTTCAAGGGGGAATCATCCTCTGCCGGTAATGGATGTGGACTATTTACTGACAAATGAGAGTAGTGGTCTAAATGATCTTAAGTGAGGTTTGTAGACCAGGTATGTATTTCCAATAGGTATGGTGGGAAACAGGTGTACTGCGGATATATGTCAGGTATATACCTGTAATGCCTGTTTAGGCGTCCAGATTGTAGCATTCGTGGGCTTATTACCAGTTCAGAGCTTTTCCCTGACGAACAGGTATTTATGCAGTAGGATGTAACGCACACAAGTATGTTCCTTTGAATGGCATAGTAGGGGTTAATAGTAGCAGTGTGCTGTGTTACGGCCATAACTCACTATTTCACTGCTAGGGGTAAAGTGAGGGAAAGAGTCAGAGTCAGTGTGTGCCATGTCCAGTAAGGGTAACAACTTTGCTAAGCTGCAGAAGATTTGTTTTCTGCTTCCCCCGCAAGTAAGTGAGGGTTCAATAAAAGACATGAGAGAGTGATAATGTCACTTATCTGTGTGCGTCCCTCTGCTCCAGCCATGTAATGGCCGCCTCCGGATCCTCAAAAAAGTGCGCCTGATCCTCTCCTTCAACGCGTAGACGTGCTGGGAAAAGCATAGCATACTTTATATTTTTTATTCGGAGACGCCTTTTAACCTCCGTGAAGGTTCGCCTTCTGCGCTGTACCTCAGCAGAAAAATCTGGAAAAACTGCGATCATCTTATTTCCGAAGGGAATGTTGCCTTTTTCCCTGCTGAGACGAAGAATGGTGTCACGATTTCTAAAGTTAAGGAACTTTGCTATAAACGTGCGTGGGGGCGCTCCAGCAAGTGGCATTTTCCCGGACAGTCGGTGTGCACGTTCGACTACAAATGTAGGGGAGAGGGCATCTCTCCCATATGTATCACAGAGCAAATGTTCCAGGAATGTGGGGGGGTCTTTCCCCTCTGCTCCCTCAGGGAGGCCAATAAATCTTAAATTGCATCGCCTCAATCTATTTTCGATCTCATCCTGCTTTTGCAGGAGCTGATTTACCTGGGATTGCAGTTCTGCTGTGGAGTTCTGCAGCGGGGGGAGTGAGTCCTCCACATTGCTCAGCCTAGTCTCTGCCTCCGTCACTCTCTCTCTCTCAGCTTCTGAAAATCTTGTCTTACAAGAGAAATGTCGACTTTTACTTCCTCAATCTTCGCTGTGACAGTGGTCTGGCAGGCTGTTACTGCTTCTTGGCAAGCTGTTATAGCTTCAAGCACTTTGGTGGTATCTGCTCCGACGGCCCCCTCCTCCCCCTGCATGGCGGCGCCATCTTCTCCCTGGGACTCAGCTCCTTGACGGCGGTACTGTCCCAGCTTTACAACCGCAGAAGTAGCTTTTTTTCCCAGCGGCGACATGATCCAGGGGGGTTCCCAAAGCAGTGGGGATGATTTTCGGGTGGTCAGCTATTCAGATAGTCCCAGGATTTGATAGATCGGATATACGGCCGGCAGAGCTCTGTTCCCTAGCGTCCTACACCATGCCGCTCCAGGTCACGCCCCCCGGCTTTCTGCACTTTAGTCTTTAACCATTCTAGATTTAATGTACTATTCGTTGAATGTTTCAATAATTTTGGTAATCGATCTGGGACTGGATTGAATCATTTTACAGTGTGTTTAGTATCTGTCATCATATTGGTTATTAGCACAATATTGCATATGTGCACTGCATAGAAAATATTTTTTGCACAGCATTGTTTTTTTTGCATAAAATCGTTTTTTTGCACAGGATTGTTTCTTTGCACAGAACTAGGATTATCCATTCATATATTTGTATGAACAGGACATATTTTTGCCCAGGATTGTTTTTTTGCACATGATTAGGATCATCTATTCATCATTTGTATGGATTCTCATTCTGACAGGGGATATATCAGAGATCTACTGTTCCCAGTGATCGGGAACAGTGATCTCTGTCATGTCCCAGGCAGCCCATCCCCCCTACACTTAGAACATGCTAAGGGAACACAGTTAACCTCTTGTTCACCCCCCTAGTGTTAACACCTTCCCTGCTAGTATCATTTTTACATTGATCAGTGCATTTTTATAACACTGATCAATGTAATAATGTCACTGGTCCCCAAAAAGTGTCATTTGATGTCATATTTGTCTGCCGCAATGTTGCAGTCCTGCCAAAAATTGCAGATCGCCACCATTACTATGAAAAACAATAACAAAAAATAAAGTCCCTAAATCTATCACATAGTTTGTAGACACGATAACTTTTGCGCAAACCAATCCATACATGCCTATTGCAATTTTCTTTACCAAAAATATGTAGAAAAATATATATAGGCCTAAACTGATGAATAAATTAGTTTTTTATATTATTTTTTGGATATGTATTATAGCAAAAAGTAAAAAAAATTTTTTTTTTTCAAAATTGTCACTATTTGTTTGTTTATAGCTCAAAAAATAAAAACCAAAACGCAATTACCACCAAAAGAAAGCTCTATTTGTAGGGGGAAAAAAATTGTTTGGGTACAGCATTGCACAACCGCGCAATTCTCAGTCGTATCGCAAAAAATGGCTTGGTCATTAAGGGGGCAAATCCTTCCGGTCCTTAAGTGGTTAAGGTCATCACAGAGGACAAGGGGGCACTCTTTATGTCTAAAGGAAAAGAGATCTCATCTCCAAATACCGAAAGGTTTCTTTACAGTAAGAGCTGTAAAAATAATTATTAACCTGGCATGCACAGCAATACCCAATATGCTCAGTACAATTTAGATTTTCCCATGTAGACACATCCTAAGGAATGTGTTTATGATTGTATATGTATGTACATTGGGCAGGGGGCTTTAATTTTTGTTGGGGGGGGGTGGGGGGTGGGAAGTAAGTGCTTGGGTGTAACATTCATTTTGCTTCAAAGCCCCTATTTGATAGCATTTTGCTGTAATGGGTTCTCTTTACTCATAGGCCCCTGACGTCTCCCCTTCACTGAAGTTGATGAAGAACAGATCATGCTCCATTCACTTCTTCCCTAGCCACAGTGGCCAGGTTTCTTACTAGCTAGGTTCTTACTAGTTAGGGGAGATCAGTGAATGATCATTCACTGGTCTCCCTCACCGTTACTTAGCTACACTTGCCATTCTGCTCCTGCCTGCAGTTGGGACAGCAGAGCCCAAAATTCATGCTGTGAGGATTGTTCCCAGTTGGATGGTGTAGTGTACATACATTGCAATTAGGAGTGTGTGTAAAGCCCTGCACTGCTGCCAATGTAAGTGTTACATTGGTGGCACCAAAAGGTTTAAATAATACCTTATATAATAATACAATTAATATAACATTTGCCACTAAATTACATTTATCTGCTGGCTTAAGTGTTTTGTCAAACAAAGAGCTTGGGTAGCTGGAAACTGCCCGTTGGATGCCAAAATAAGTACTGTTTGGTAGAGGAAAGCTCTTTTAATAATGTTTACAGTGAAACATAAAAAATTCACAATTCACATTGAGGCTCTGAAATGGAATGTAAGGGGACCCCATAAAAAACCTACATGTGGGCCCCACAATTTAACCCAGACCCTGGATATGGGATTTAAGGATGGGGTTTAAGGATAAGATATTTATGCCAAAAAACAATAAAAAAGAGTGGGTCACCCCTTCACCCCTTAATTTATATTATACCTTTATGTAAGCATACAGCTTGGTTGACCAGGAAAGCAGGGTGCCAGTAAGCATGTAGCCTCTATCCTGTGCCATACCACATGCCCTGAACATATAGGTACCTCACTCCCAGGCAAAGCACCTTGTCCCCCTGTAAATCAGGACAAGGGTTTCTTCCCCACATTCCTAGACCAGTGGGTGTGGAAATATGTGTGTCTTTTAAGAACCGGGAAGCCCTTTTCAAATAAGGGGAACCTCTGATATCCACCCCCAATGTAAATGATTAAAGGGTACAATGGTACTCCTGGTTATTTATTCACAAACAAATTGCAATGTAAATAAACACACCACACATTTGACAAAGTATTGTGTTAAAAAAATAAAAATTTTCCATGCTGGTTTCACATCAATCACAATGAATGATGACTGCTCACCTGCTAAAAAAAAAACACATTGCCTGCTGACTCCCAATGGGCTGTCACCACAAATAAAAATTTCCTTCCCACCAGTTGAATGTAAACAAATGGGCAAGGAATTCAGCTTTATGCTGTGAGTCCCCCCCAACATCAATACCAGACATTTATGTAAACATGCCTTGGCTGACAAGGAAAAGGGGGCTGCAAGCTCCTTCCCCACTTCTCAGGAAAAGTGAATTTGGGAGTCTATTGATACTGCCACTAAATTAATGACTTCTTCCCTGAGAGACGATTAATGGGAGATATAATCATCATGTATAAGAAAATAGATGGTTCATATAGTGAACTTAGTGTACAGTTATTCACTTTCATGTCATTACAAAAGACAAGGCGGCATTCTGGAGGAAAAGAGATTTAACTTTCACATATGGAAAGGCTTTGAAAATGTAGAACAGGCTCCTTCCCTGGCTAGCTCATTGGATTTCTTTAAAAAAAGATCTGGATACATTCCTAAATACACACAATATAACTGGATATTAACATTTATATGTAATAACACCTGAGATTTTTGATCTTGGTAATATCAATTTGCCTCCTGGGGGATCAGGAAGGAATTGTTTCCCCTGATGGAGCAAATTAGACCATGCTTTGTGAAAGTTTTTTTTTTCTTTTTTACTTCCTCTGAATCAAATGTGGGTATAGGATTGTGTATATGGAGGGTTTATATTTATTTATTTGTATTTATTGAACAAGATAGACTTGAGTTTTATTTCAACTAACTATGTTGAGTGCACAGTGGATTTGCCTTTAGTAAATAAACCCCACTGTAACTTCCTTCTACAGTAGCAGTCAGAGGTTTACGCTGGTGAGCAGGCCAAATCTGGGCACTTATTTTGCCTGGTCCACAAATTGGGAACACACAGGGGTTGATTTACTAAAGGCAAATATACTGCACTTTGAAAAGTGCAGTTGCACTCTGCAAAGTGCAGTTGCTCCAAAGCTTAGTAAATCAAGTAAATCTTTACTTTGCAAAGAATACCCAATCATGTGAAAATTTAAAAAACTGCATTTTTGCTTGCACATGATTGCATGATGGAAGTTAGCAGAGCTTCTGCTCATTTACTAAACTCTGGAGCAGCTGCACTTGCAGAGTGCAACTGCACTTTGCAAAGTGCACTGCCTATTTGCCTTTAGTAAATCAACTCCACAGACTTCAGTGCAAACCATGCATGGCCATGAATCTTATCCATAATTGTTAGGAACAAACATTCTATCGGATACGTACGTAAACATAAATACACAAGCAGTAGTTTGGCACCATACTGGCTACCTATTGCAGACCTGACTTTTTTTTTTTTTTACAGTTGTTATAAGAATATTTAGTTTAATGCAAAATTAATAAATTTTAAGTCCAATCAAAACTTTTTATCCTGGATAGAGCAGGAAAGGTTAGAGGTTGCAGAAATAGGGTGCAAAAGGTGCTTTGTTTTATGGTGCACCTATACTTTGAGTTAATTTAGTGTACATTAGCGTCTTAAACAGAATAAAAAAATATAAAATGCTTTTGTTTAAAGCTATTGAAAAATTTCATGAACAAGTAGTCATGGGGGGTTATTTACTAAAGGAAAATCCACTTTGAACTGCAAGTGCACTTGAAAGTGCATTTGGAAGTAAAGTCACTGTAGACCTGAGGGGGACATGCAAGGAAAATAAAAAACAGCATTTTAGCTTGCACATGATTGGATGATAAAATTAGCAGAGCTTCCACTCATTTCAGATCTACCCCTTAGATTATCTTACTGACAACAAAAGTAATGAAATAATTTCCGAGATGTACATCAGTTGAATGTGTATATCACTATGATCTTTTATGTTATGTACTATGTTCCTTTATAAAACATTCAATAAAAATCATTGAAACAAAAAAAGATTTACCCCTTAGATTTAGAGCGACTGCACTTTCAAGTGCACTTGCAGTGCAAAGTTGATTTGCCTTTCGTAAATAACCCCAATGGAGTAGCACTCTAACTATAAAGAATATGTACTGTAACTTCATACATGATAAGTTTACATTGTATAGCTTTGACAATGGTTGGTTTATTTTCTTTTTCTTTCTCTTCTTCTTTTTCTTTACTGTGAAGAGGAGTGCCATAATAGAAAATGTTTAGATGTGGTACCTACGTCCCAACAATATGAAGGAAAAAACTGAGGTGGGGAGGCTATGGTGGACTTTAGTGGTACCGTACAACAACTGAATTAGGCAGTCATATGTAAAATATTTTAATTAATTTTATTACAAAAATATACATCTTTAACAATACAGTTATTTTTTAAAAATCAACAATAATAATCGTACAAAGCTCCAGTTCTATGGTCATGCCAAAGTGTGACCACTAGATCATTATCACCATCTATGGGTTTATTGCTCTACATGTTTTGCGGATCACATTGACTGCTTCTTCAGGAGATATAACATACATATACACGAGGATTATAAGGCGATTATCACATAACTATGAGATAAAGATGTAGAATATGCCTGTCCATTATATATATTCATTTTGTCTATATATGCATTTCTATATATCCTCCATTGAGTTCACATGGGCCTGTTTGCTAGTCTTATGCAACATTTAATCTGGGGACTTACCCATATATCCTTTTATCTTACAGACATATTCTAGATTTATGTCATGCTATAGAGATCTTATTTGGAATAATGAAACCCTCTGACTGAGCCAAGTGCTTTTGGTATGATCATTTGATATGGTTAAACATTTATGTTATCCTGTTATCCTCAAATTACCATTTTTAACGCAATCCATTCCTTACTAGACCTTTATTTGGTCTCCTGTGCCTTGGTAGGGGCTCCCATGCCCTCCGGGGTGGGCCATCCTCCCTTGGGCCTCCGGCAGCTCAGCATTTCTAGGTAAGATGATTTTTCTTGGGGGTATCCACAGCAGATGCTCATCATTCTACAAAATATTATGATATATTTAACATTGTTATATATTGTTTGACTGATGTATTTTTTTTTTAATTTCATAGTTATATGATAATAGCCTTATAATCCTGGTGTATATGTATGTTATATATCCTGAAGAAGCGGTAAATGTCATCCATGAAACATGTAGAGCAATGAACACATAGATGGTGATAATGATCTAGTGGTCACACTTTGGTGTGACCATAGAACTAGAGCTTTGTGCGATTGTCATTGTTGGTTTTTAAAAAATAACTTTATTGTTAAAGATGTATATTTTTGTAATAAAATTAATTTAAATATTTTACACTTGACTGCCTAATTTAGTTGATGTACGGTACCACTAAAGTCCACCATAGCCCCCCCCCCCCCTAATTTTTTTCCTTCTTTTTCTTTACTGATACATTTATTGATTTGTATTTATTCTTTTCTTAAGTACACTAAAATGTTTCAGTGTTTGTTCACTAAATGCTACATAAAAGCAAGGAGGATGGGAAAAGTGTAGTAACAAAAAACTCCCAATCCTGAATCAACTGTCAGCTGATGAGGTTACAGTAGACTAAACCTGTTTGTTTGCTATGTGTTTATGTGTGTTTATACATTTTTTATTGAAAAAGGCAGTGAAATCCCTAAATGAATTTAACAGTGCAATGAACATTGGCAGACAATTGACAATCAATGTGCAGCATTTTAGAACATACTGTATTTCAGTTTACTAAAAGAAAAGCAATTAAGTATGAACTTTTGCTTGTTGTGGGTATCTGCACATTGCTTTTTTATTTATAGGTGACATTATGCATAGGCAGTGTATTCAATAAAAAATATAAATATATTAAATTGGTTTCGAATAGAAACTATTATTTCATGATTTCTGTTATCTGGATTTCATGTTAGATCATTTTTAAAGGGTGATTTAAGAAAGTCTACAAGCCCCCCTATTTTTGAAAAAAAAAATACAAGGGTAACACTAAAAATCAATGTTTATAATATAAATACATTTTTTTTTTGGTATTTTTAATGCTTGTTCTTGCAAGTAAATAGCTACCTTTGTGCAGTTTGGATCAAGACATATGGGTCCATGTTTTCTATGCATACGCAAAAAAAAAAAAGCAACGATCAAAACCCTGACTGAGGACAGTTAGTTTGCTGAAGCACTATGTAGCACATTCAGTTACCTTTTTTTTTTTTTAAATAAAGTTTTCACCTTGTTTGCATTTCAGTACTGCTGATCTCTGTCAGTCTTTGCCAGCCACTTCCTGTGCCCATGTATTCTCTCTGTCATCGGATGCATATCATTGCTCTGAGCTGGCTACCTGCTAATGACAATGGTGGAACATACCTGCAATGTTTGTCAGCACAGTCTTTTAAAGCCACAACCAGGAGTGCATGTGACAAAGTGACAGTACAGAAGCACAACTGGGATACAGTTGTAACCATTTTACAGCATACATTCATACAGTGTGTGTGTATATTTACTATATATAAAAATGTGCCACTAAAACATAGTGCTTGAGTATTATGCAACAACAACAAAAACAAAATGTCCTATTTTGCATTAAATGTTTTTATGAAAATTAACATTTAAATGACATGTATTTAAACTATATTATTTATATGGCCATTAGATTACATGTAAAACAATACCAACAATATCTGTTCAATCCACATAACTATGAAATTCTATAATTTTACTTATTTTTTCATTTATAAATTGTAACCCTAACAAAATGTTAATTAAAGAGTTAAAAATCTATGTGTAGCAATATATCTGAATTTCCTAGCTTATTAGTATTAATCATTAAAAGAATGCTGTCCTTAATCTTCTGTGCTGTATAATAATTGTATAAAAGGGTTAACCAGTCTTCACCAGACTAAAGATTTTCACAGAGTCTCTAAGAAACAGCCAAACACCAGCTTGACATTTTGCATCCTTCACAAGGAAGACAAAGGCGTGAAGAAATTCCCATGATTCCTTTCTGCATGCCTAACTATGAGCTCAGGTGCAGCAGCGTTTGCCCTGGACCGGCCTCATCAACATGAAGGGCGAACTCATCGTTTCTGCATCTTTTCTCGCCAGTGCTTGATTAATTGGCTCACAAATACGCAGACTGAATACCTAATATACCTCCTGTTTCTATTCTTTCCTCACAGCCACTTGGCAAGATTTACATATACTTTATATTCCATAATTTAGAAAAAAAATGCAAGCACATCTCAGTAATTTGATGTAATGACGACATGTCACCAAAAAGAGGAATTAGAAAAATCTGTAGGTATTTAATTTATTCTTGTTTTTTTTCTTCTAAGTAGATATCTCTTGGAAATACATTAATATTCATGTGCAAGAGTGAGAGAAATACACAGCAGAGGAAAATACCATGGATTTAAAATAAGCTAAGGACATTTTTAAGAAATAGCTTTAGATGATAGCACTACATGATAGACTAGCTTTGAAAAAAAATGCACAATTTATGTGAAAATATAATGAATGTAAAAAAAGAAATGCTGTGTTACATTATAATATAAATTTCATTCTTGAGAGTTATAGTTTTAAAACTAATGAATATTAGTTGATATAAAAACTGCTACATGATTAATTAATGTGTATTTTTAATCAGTTTCTCTCACTATATTAGATTTTTTACAAAGCTTTTGAATATACAACAATTTTTTTGTACAAGTATTAATATTAGTAGTAGTAATATTATTCAGTTATAGCAATAATACAACACTAAGAGATTCAGTGTTTAGTACAATAGTTAGTACTCTTTCAACGTAAAAAATATTGGGAGTGTGTTATGTTTTGCTTATTTTTTAAACTTGAAAAATACTAAAATCAGAATAATAGTTTAATTTATAATTAAAAGCATTTCTAAATGTTGTTAATAAAAGTGTAGTAAAGATACCAGGTCACCGATTTGAAAATTGCAGTTAAAAGCACAAAAAGCTTGCAATGTGCTTTTGAACTAGCTATAAAATGTGATAACGCTAGGAAGTGTCAGTTCCCTAGTACAGCCCCTCCCTCATAGCTCTTTTCCTTTTGGAAATATCTAATTACTGTGTGTGGGATGCTCTTCTGCCCCTCAGCTCCCCACATAACCTTTTATGTAGCTGCTGGGGCTGGAGCAATACTATAGCGTGTCACTTGAGTGGCAGTTATGTGTCTCCTGGGGTTTCTGACATCACACCCATGATGGCAGCGCCCAAAAGCAGTCTCAAGTCTTTTGGATGTCTACACAGGGATACTTTTACAGGTAAAAAATAAGCACAAAAATACATTAAATCTATATATAATCTTGCAGAAGATTTTTGTTGCAGTGCATAGTCAGCTGCCAGGGTCACTTTAAATTTTCTTTTTATGTTCCTATGCAGGCAAGGACATAGATTAAGAGAAGGAAGGCTAACAGTGTCAGACAACCATTTTTTAAATTTTTTTTATACTTTTCACAATGCCATGAAAGTGCGTAAGGATTCATTTTTTACTATGTTGCTGATACTTCACCTTTCACTCAACTGTGAACATCAAGGAAGCTTGCAGCTAAAATCATGTTGGTATACAAAACTGAGTGGGGGTGTAGCTGGAGCACGGAGAAGATAGCCGCTTAGAGCCTGTGTGCAGCACTGCTCAGCACCGGTCCTGAAAAATGGAAAGAGCGGGGGCAGCCAGGGAAGATGGCGGACTTCTTCTCGACCCCCACACACACACTCTGACACAACAGCCAACATCCCTCCCAGATAGCTATACAGCATTTCCTCTTCAGCAGAGGGGGAGGCTGCCATTCAAACAAGACAAGAGCTGCTTTACAAGCCTTATCACTGAACTCCAGCCCAGCCAAGTCTAGGTAGAAACTGTCTTAAGCTCCAACTGCAGCCACATGATGAGGCCACAGGTGAGTGCACATGAGGGCAGGTGAGGGCACATTATTTATCACTGGAAGACACAAGGTAGCTACAGGATACCATACTAGCATTTCCCACCTGTACATGATACCAAATTAAAGGACATGCTAGTATCATTGATAAGCTCTATCCATTCTGACATGATGTCCCTGGTGCAGCAATTTAAAATAGAGATTCATGAAGTGGCAGACAGAGTGACTCATATTGAAACAAAATGGGAGAATTTGCAGCCACTTTTAATGAGCTAGTGGATGCGCACAACGATACAGATGATGACATCACATGGATTAAGGCTAAGGATCGGTCTTGGTGTAATATTGTTAAAATCAAGAGTATACCTGAGTCGGTGAAACCCTTAGATTTGCAGGCATACTTCCCTGCAATCTTAAAAGAGGCCTTGCCAGACTTGCCACTAGAATAGCTTGCCATAGACCATATTCATAGCCTCTTGAGGCCCAAACACCTGCCTGAAACACTCCCCAGGCAAACTATTGTATGTATGCACTACTATCACATTATGAAAAAGTTGCTGAGGTTCACTAGAAACCCTGAGCAATTGCCAGAGTGTCTACAGGATCTCTCTGTGTTTGCAGACCTCTCCTCCCATTTGCTGCAGGGGAGGTAAAAATTGGCTACAAATACTAAACCCCTATGAAACCATGGTATTCCATACCACTGGAAATACTCTGATGATCATCTGAGGTGGGGACACCTTAACTGTCAAAACGGTTAGTGCAGGCCTGCAGCTACAGAAAGAATAGAAAATACTGGATGGCGCAGCAGAAATACACTTTAAATCATCATCCCCTCCATGAGGGGCCTCTAGCTGCCAGGACCCAGTGGAATATTATTGCCCTACATAAAGCCGGATATGTGTTTTAATGTTATATCTCTGGCAAGCTTTTGAAGTGCATATTGATCTTTTGCTCTTTGAACCCTGTTACAGTTGCAGTAATAGTTCTGTGCAAAATTGAATCATCAGTTTATACGTGGTGCTTTGGTACTTGCTCCTTATTTTTGTTGGGGTAACACCAAAAGCAAATTGCTTTTTCGCTTTTGTAAGTTTTTTTTGGCAAGGTGCATCCCGATTAAGGGTTGTACCTGCTCTTGCAAGTGAAATCTGACATATCATGAAAACTGCCTCTAGGCCTCTACATTATTCCTTGAACATCTTGCTCTGACCATATTATTTGATTGGTAATACACTCTTGTTATTTATTATACTGCACGCTCTTCCAAGAGACTTTCTGGGCACTGTACAACACCAACCTATTGCTCAGATGAAGTTCACAACCTCTTCATTTAATATCAAGAGACTTAATAGCCCAGGCAAAAGGCATATGGTATGGAAGGAAGCACACCATAATTGTGATGTGCTAGGCATCCAGGAGAGTCATTTTTGTGCTAAAAATCCTCCAAAATGTTATCATCACCAATTCCCTTATGTGTATTCCTCTAATGCAACTACCAAGAAAAAGGGGGTCCTAATTGCGGTCAGAAACACTGATTTTCAAACACATATCTACAATAGCAACGATCTCGGGAGATACTTTTTTATGTGGAAATAACAACCCTGCATATACATTAGTGAATGTATACCTCCTGAATGTAAAACCTCTCACTTTTCTAAAATGGGTCTAAAAGAAAGTGAACTCTCTAAAGCAGGCCATGTTATCCTATGTGGTGACTTCAATGCCATACCTGATGGCTATTTCTGACCCTTCTCCTAATCAACTCTGTAGATTATATTATAGCATCCTTTATTACCGTGTCCACTCTCTATGATGCTTGGAGACGTCAGCATTCTCAAGTAATATAGCAGTCATATGACTGCTATATTACTATGTTCCATTTTGCAGGGCCAGGGCTGTCAGTGGGATGAAGCCTCATCAGTTTGTGAGCACCAAGGATTTTGCTTTGAGTTTCAGTCCCAAGCTCCCTTGTAACTTTTCTTGTGATTTTATTTTAGATTTATAAAATCAAAGATAAAACACTATGTCAATTGACATGTATACTTACCTTCTACATCAGCAGCATGCTGCTGAATTACAATAGAAAAAAATTGACTGTACACTTCCCTGCAAGAGCCATGGTTAATCAAGCACTTCAGGGAAGGCAAGCATGAATGCCTGGGATATTTGACAAGTAAAAAGGCGCAATGCTCAGATACCTCAAAATGACAATATGTAGTCCATAATAGTCTGATGGCAAATATGGAGCAGAGAAAATAGGTGAGTCTGTCAGGGCTGCCACCATGAGGACCAGAAGCAAGTTCCAGCTGAGCTACAGAAAAAAACAAGGAGAGGGGCGCCTCTGAATATATATCAAGTAACAATTTATTAATAAAAACAATACCCACTCACATGGAAGAACAGAGAGTTGAGTTCAGGAACATCTCTGGGCTGATGAGGTGGGACTACAAGTTGCAGTAAACCCGCTTCAGGCTTGAAGGTTATAGCACATCCAGCAAAATTTGGATGGTGTGGAACTACAGGTCACAGCAAGTCCTCTAAGTGCTGACCTGGTGCAGCATTAAAAGATTCCACAAAGATTGTGCACTAGTGGCTTAAGATTGAAAGTTCACTTAATATGGGGAAATTCCCGGGGGGAGGGAAGGGGGAGGGAGAGGATGAGAATAATACGGTAACAAGCCGCGCTGCAGCTTGCGCTGTCCTAGTTCGGCTTCTGGGATGATTGAGAACGGCCGTGAGTAAAGAATCCAAAACGAGGCTTGGGAAGCAAAAAAAGCATGGCGCCGGGCCGTGACGTCACTAAAATGCGACGCGTTTCAGAGCCGGTGTGCTATTGGTGTTGGAATAGCTGTGCTCCTTTTTCAAGCATTATGCTTGGGATGCAATGGACTGATGACACAACCTTACAGGCATTATATGTGCAGACACAGCATCCTGTAGTCCCAATATAGGCGTTTGCACTTGGTGGTGACAAAGCTACCACAGCAGTAGGAGTCTTTGTTTGGCATTGTCATCCTTTTACAGTAAGTCATACATGAGACCTGAAACTGGAAGGGTAAGCAAGTATTTAATATACATATAATAAACACAAGTAAAAACAATTTTGGCTAACTGTGTTTCACAGTGAGCTCTTGGGAGGAGTTTACTATTTGGGTTTACACAGGGGCGGATCCAGAGCCTAGTCTCGGGAGGGGCACTGCCATAAAATTTTGCGGGCAATTTGTCGGGCAATGGCTGGTGTTGGCGCTTCAATCATAACAGCACCATGGTTGATGTGGTGTCAGGATGATTGAGGCGCATTATTTATATTATTACATTGTAATGTAAAATGAAATCGTTCAACTCACCATAATGCAGAATCATTGGGAGCCCTGAGCGTGTCACTTGCTACCGTCGCCTGCCACCAGATGCAGCGTGTCACTTGCCAATGTCGCCTGCCACAACATGCGGATTGTCACTTGCCAATGTCGCCTGCCACAAGATGCGGATTGTCACTTGCCAATGTCGCCTGCCACAAGATGCGGATTGTCACTTGCCAATGTCGCCTGCCACAAGATGCGGATTGTCACTTGCCAATGTCGCCTGCCACAAGATGCGGATTGTCACTTGCCAATGTCGCCTGCCACAAGATGCGGATTGTCACTTGCCAATGTCGCCTGCCACAAGATGCGGATTGTCACTTGCCAATGTCGCCTGCCACAAGATGCGGATTGTCACTTGCCAATGTCGCCTGCCACAACATGCAGATTGTCACTTGCCAATGTCGCCTGCCACAAGATGCGGATTGTCACTTGCCAATGTCGCCTGCCACAACATGCAGATTGTCACTTGCCAATGTCGCCTGCCACAAGATGCGGATTTTCACTTGCCAATGTCGCCTGCCACAACATGCAGATTGTCACTTGCCAATGTCGCTTGCCACAACATGCGGATTGTCACTTGCCAATGTCGCCTGCCACAACATGCGGATTGTCACTTGCCAAGTTGCCAGTGGATGTGTCCTAGAGTGAGGGCGGGCAGTGAGAGATATTGTAACTCATCAGAACATGCATGCAAAAGCATGTTGCATTGCGGCCATCTTGGTACACCCTCACTTGTCAGCAGTAAGACTAGAGTTAGAAGTCGGTAAGCAGACATCTTTATACACCCACCGGAGTCTTGCTTTTCACAGTTATTTTTAATAGTAAACTCAGCTTATTTAGTGAAATATAAGTTGAGTTTACTGTTGAAAATAACTATGATAAGCAAGACTCTGGTGGGTGTATAAAGATGTCCGCTTGCCGACTTACAAACACTAGGCTTACTGTGGACAAGTGCGGGAGTACCAAGATGGCCGCGACGCAACGTCCCTTCAGTCACATTATCAGAAGGGGAGCGGCTTCAACACCTGCCTGCTCGCTGCCTCGCTCAGCCTCAGTCACACAGCAGCCGCCCGCTCCAGGCCCTGTCACACTGTCACGTCGGTCGGCTCTGAGAGACTCGAGTCCGACCTCCGACGTGACGCCGTGACTCACTCACTCACTGCAGTGTGAGTGTGACTGACCGTGACGTCACTCGTTGCTAATGCCAGGGCCGCCTGGCGTCTAGCAACGAGTGCAGAGCAGGGAAGAGGCTCCACCCACCTTCAGTGTCAGTGACCGCCGCCGCCACCCGTACATACCACACGCGAGTCTCTCTCTCGGCGCCGCTGATCGGCACATGTGAGAGAGACTCGGGCCGGCAGCGGAGCGCAGGAGACAGTTACATTAAGAGTGTGTGTGCTATTATTTCGGGGGGGGCAATTGCCCTGTTGCCCCCCCCCTGGATCCGCCCCTGGGTTTACATACACTTTAAGAAATAAAAGAAGCCCAACTGCTGTTTAACTAAGTGTATGCAGCAAAAATCAAAAAGGACTGCGATGTCATAAATATTAGATAGATATGGAAAATATATTTGAAATGGCAAAAATCCAAGGCAAAAGTGGATGAGGTAATGATCTGAACTAAACAATGGGGCCCTCCAAAAGTTTGTCCAACAGACATGTGACTTACTAGAGAAGAAGTAGATTTAAATGCCATGAGTCATCACTGAGGAGAAGCTGTGTCTTGACTTTAGCAAACAGAATTTAAATAGCCTGGTCACCTAAAGCAGATGAACAAGAGCAGGGATAAATCATCATCATGTACTTGCATAATGGGCCTGCATTAATGGGCCAATGTACAATATGCACACAGTAATTCTCAGCTCTGAACCTACCTAGTTGGTCTACAAGGATAGTCACTGTTTTGCTGCGCTCATTGAATATCAAAAAATCAAGGTTTTGTTCCTTCTTTTCTAAAGAAGAGATAGGTTCTCCAAGCAAAGAAATGCACATACACTATATTGTCAAAAATGTTTGGGACACCTGCCTTTACACGCACATAAACTTTATTATCATCACAGTCTTAGGGTTCAATATTAAGTTGGCCCACCCTGTTTTGTGCTTTGTGCACTGGTCCAAATCATTTGGTGGAGGGGGGATTATGGTATGGGGTTGTTTTTCAGGAGCTGAGCTTGGGAACTCTTATGCTGCGTACACATGAGCGGACTTTTCGACCGGACTGGTGCGACGGACCGAGTCCGGCGGACAATCCAATCGTGTGTGGGCTTCATCGGACCTTCAGCGGACTTTTCCAGTCGAAAATCCGAAGGACTTTAGATTTGAAACATGCTTCAAATCTTTCCAATGGACTCGAGTCCGGTTAAAAAATCCGCTCGTCTGTGTGCTAGTGCAACAGACGAAAACCCACGCTAGGGCAGCTATTGGCTACTGACTATCAACTTCCTTATTTAGGTCCGGTCGTACGTCATCACATACGAATCCGTCGGACTGTGGTGTGATCGTGTGTAGGCAAGTCCGTTCATTCAAAAGTGCGTCGGAAGTCAGTCAAAAGTCTGACAAAAGTCCGCCAGAATGGCCGTCAAACTTTTGTTGCCGAAAAGTCCGCTCGTGTGTACCCGGCCTTAAGGTGTCAACATACCAAAACATTTTGGACAATTTCATGCTCCCAACTTTGTGGGAACAGATTGGGGATGGCCCCTTCCTGCTCCAACATGACTATGCACCAGTGCACAAAACAAGATCCATAAAGACCTGGATGAGCGAGTTTTGGGTGGAGGAACGTGTCTGGCCTGTAGAGTCCTGACCTCGGCAGAACACCTTTGGGATCAATTAGAGCGGAGACTGCGATCCAGGCCTTCTCATCCAACATCAGTGCCTGACCTCACAAATGCGCTTTTGGCAGAATGGTCAAACATTCCGATAGACACAATACTAAACCTTATGGACAGCCTTTCCGGAAGAGTTGAATCTGTTATAGCTGCAAAGGGTGGGCCAACTCAATATTGAACCCTATCAGACCAAAAAAAGGCATATATGTCAATATTTACCATTGGGATCACACACAATCTACGTAAAGGTGTATGTGTATATCCTCTAGTAAATCAGTCTCAATAACTTCATTCACTGTTTTATAGTTTATCAGTTGTTTGTAAAAATGAACAGCTGAACATAAAGGTATGACATTTTATGTTTTCCATTCACAAAACCCCTTTCTGCTTCTAGTTATTTACTGGCCAAAGGCAAGCATTTTTGCAATTTACCCTGAACCTTTTCAATTTAATTAAAATGAAACAGTAATTTTGGCATGGTTAAGCTTTAAAGCAGAAGTTCACCTTTGGAACATGTTACGTGTTGCACCCTTATTTAAAGCGGAAGTAAACCCATGTCAGAAATGTAACACTCCAATTGGTTGTGCTCTCAACCAAACTGTCAAACCATCCAATGGCTGGTGTCATAACTGATCACATGTGCAGCATCATGGCAGTTGTTAATTAAACAGAGGCAAAGATGGCAGCTTCTTTGGCTGAAAACGATAGGGGGTTTACTTACACTTTAAGGTGGAACATGTAACATGTTCCAGCTCCTTCCCCTTTCTCTCTGATCCCCCTTCCCTGTGACAGCAGGCTGGGGTTTTTCTTCTGGCACCCGCTGTCACTCTTTAAAAACAGCCCGTTTGTGTGGGGCTCTGCCCACACAGATGCGTCATTTATTCACATATTCCTTAAGCATCATCTGCCACTGCAGCACATGGACTTGTAGTTTCCATGGGCTGCGGGGGCTCTAGTAAGAACTCTCAAAATCCACTGACATCTCGTCTGACTTTCAAATAGAAAGCCTGCATAAAAGTATGGGCTGAAAGCTGCAGTACATGTCTGCAGGAGCCCACATTGCACCCGTGATCTACTGATTGTGGGTGCAATGCTTTCCAGGCTCCCGCAGGAAAAAATAACAATTGCAATTTTTTTTTCTGCAAAAATGTGCATTTCATATTTTTTTTTCCAAAATGTAAGTTAGCCTTTAAATGCAGTTTTTCACCCCAGCAACCCTCCAAAGTTTTAATCTGATCTATTCTTGCTCATCCAATATCTTTCCTATTTACAAAGACCACCCACCGTTTTTTATGGATGATAGACAATCTTGTCATAGGAATACATTAAAAAAACAACCAGGCTGAAGAGAACAGTGGCTATGTGGTGATTAGCAGCCCATACAGTTAAGACCTTGAGGGAGTAAGGACAAGTAAGTATAACAAATAGGGGTTGCTTGGGGGGGGGTGCCCAAAGGTGTGAAAACATTATTAAACTTTCCATTGCAGTACTAGCAGCCTAAACCTCTGATGTTCACTAGTTCAGCAAAATTACTGTAACTGACAGTGGCCAGTGTCAGAAACTGCATACTGAAAGCAATCACCATGGTTCCCAATCTTGTGATCACTATGTTATTAAAGTGATCACAAGATTGGGAACCATGGTGATTGGTATCTGAATGTCTGATGCCTAATTTGTTGTTTGTTGTTGTGTCTCATAAATAGAGGCTCTTTGACAGAAAATATAAACAAACAAAAAGATGGTGCACCAGCCTAGTGCATTAACTTAACCACCTAACCTCTATAAGGTGTTACCCCCTACATGAACAGGTAATTTTTTGCCATTCAGCACTGTGCTACTTTAATTGGCAATTGCGCGGTCACGCATCACTGTACGCATATGACATTTATATAATTTTTTCACATAAATGGAGCTTTATTTTGGTGGTATTTGATCACCACTAGATTTTTTATTTTTTGCTATATAAATGAACAAAATTTTGAAAACAATATTTTCTACTTTCTGTCATAAAACATATCCAATCAAATAAAATGTCTTCATAAATTTAGGCCAAAATTTATTCTACTACATGTCTTTGGTAAAAAAAAAATCTGTTTATATTAATTGTTTTTTATGAAAGTTGTAACTTCTACAAATTATGGTATACAGTATATATTTGAAAATTGATCAATCCAAATGTACTGATAGCCTATCTAATTTCTTGAGGCCTTTAAAATGACAGGGCAGTACAAATTCCCCTCAAATGATCCCTTTTTGAAAAGTAGACCGTCTGAGGTATTTAGTAAGAGGCATGGTGAGTTTTTTAAAGTTACAGCTTTTTGTCACAATTTTTTTGAAAATGAAGAATTTAACCGCTTCAGCCCTGGAAAGTTTTACCCTCTTAATGACAAGGCCATTTTTTGCGATACGATACTGATTTACTTTAACTGACAATCACAGGGTTGTGCATTTTTGTACCCAAATAAAATGTCCCTTTTTCCCACAAATAGAGCTTTCTTTTGGTGGTATTTTATCACTTCTGTGGTAAAAAAGAGTAACAATTTTGAAAAAAAAGCACAATATTTTTTACTTTCTGCTATAAAGCACATCCAATAAAAAAATGTAAAAAATCTAATTTCTTCATCAATTTCAGCCAATATGTATTCTGCTACAAATTTTTGGTAAAAAAAATCCCAATAAGCATATATTGATTGGTTTGCACAAAAGTTATCGCGTCTACAAACCATGGGATATTTTTACGGCATTTAATTTTTTTTTTTTACTGGTAATGGCGGCAATCAGTGCTTTTTAGAAGGACGGCGACATTGTGGCGGACAAATCGGACACCTAACTGACACTTTTGGCACTTTTTTGGGAACCAGTGACACTATTACAGTGATCAGTGATTAGTGCTAAAAATATGCACTGTTACTGTACTAATGACACTGGCAAGGAAGGGGTCAACATCAGGGGTGATCAAAGGGTTAATTGTTTCCCTAGGGGGTGCTTGCTAACTGTGTGGGGGATTGTCTAACTGGGTGCTTAGCAGTGACACAAGATCTTCATCTTCTTCCCTGTCAGAATGGCGACCTGCCTTGTTTACATTGGAAGATCACCGATCTGCCTCGCTCGGGAACGATCGCAGAAGGCCGGCGGACATTGGGTCTGCCGGAACTGCTAATTGGCTCCCCCTCTGTCCAATCAGCGCATGCTTCCAGCGGCACACCTGCCCCCCCAGTGTTTATTGCACGAAATGACGTACAGATACGTCATTTCGCGCAATAGAGCCAACCTGCCACAGTACATCTGCGGTAGGTGGTCGGCAAGTGGTTAGATAAACTTTTCTTTACATCATATCATATCATATGACTGGTGTGGCCGTGATCAGGGATACTGACTGGTGACGGTATAAAATAATTATAATTTTTGTATACAATTTTTAAAGCATTTTAACATTCTATTTTCTTTTTTTAAAACAATTTTTTTACATACTTTCATCAGAGTAGTTCAGTGTAGTTCATCAGAGTAGTTCAGCTGTTACAATGATGATCATCAAAAACAACCACACAATCTTTTTCCAGAGCAGCCTGTATTTCTCCTGAGGTTACCTGTGGGTTTTTCTTTGTATCCCGACAGTTCCTGTGGCAGTTGTGGCTGAAATCTTTCTTGATCTACCTGACCTTGGCTTGGTATCAAGAAATCCCCAAATTTTCCACTTCTTAATATGTGATTGAACAGTACTGACTGGCATATTCAAGGCTTTGAATATCTTTTTATATCCTTTTCCATCTTTGTAAAGTTTCAATACCTTGTTACGCAGGTCTTTTGACTGTTCTTTCTACCTCCTCATGGCTCAGTGTCTAGTCTGCTTAGTGCATCCATGTGAGCACTAACAAATTCATTGACTATTTATACACAGAAACTAACTGTGATTTAAATAGCCACAAATGTGGGAAATTAACCTTTGATTGACATTTTAACCTGTGTGTGCCACCTTCTGTGTCTGTACAAAGGCCAAACATTCCAGGGTATGTAAACTCTTTATCAGGGTCATTTGGGTGATCTCTGTTACCATTATGATTTAAAAAGGATCCAAAAAACTGTGATAGTAAATGGCTTTATGTGATTGCTATTCTTAAATAAAAGACAGTTTTTTGGCATGATCATTCATATCTTTAATATTAATGTCAATATATATAGTAAACTCAAGTAAAAAATAATAAATAATATGTAATATATCAAAACATATATAGAGATGTACCTCAAAAAAGTGCTGTGTGTACACAAACACAGGCCACATCAGATGGAAAGACACTGAGTCAGGAGAGTATGGTGTTCATCATTGGTCTCATAGAATATAAAATATATATATGAGGTTTAAGAACTGAAGAGAAAGTCAGAACGGAGCTTCGCAAGCATCCCATAGATAAAATCATCCAGCGGAATATAATCTATAAATCATAAAGAAAATAATCTGAATGGGACCCAAGTTACATGTAGCCAAGCAGCACATAAGCATCTCCAAAATTGGAGCCGAAGGTGCATAGTGGAAAATAGCATTTACCTGAAACAATGATCTCCAATGACACGCCGCTCTGTGGAAACCACAGCACTGAATGTACCATTACTTAAACTGTCTTTAAATACAAAGACTCAATGAGCCAACCTCACTTTCCTAGCAGGTGTGGGTGACCTTGCCTGATGGCAGACACCCACACGTGCATACCTGCTGACGCTGTGGTCCCCCAAGTGCACGGCACAGGGCTTCACCCCCTGCCCACATCTAAGATGGCGATGCAGGAGGAGTGACGTTGTGCGTCACGCTCCCACCGACACTCATGCACGGTCACCCAGGGAGCCACTAGACATAGGGAGGAGACTAAAAGATGTAATGAATGGTCTCCTGAGACTATAGTAATGCTTGCATATAGAAGATGCAATCACACTAGCAGTCGTATGGCTGTGGAAGTGGGACATGATGGTGGGGGAAGAAAAAGCATCTGCCCATGTGATAGGGGCAGATGATGCCCACTGAAAAGGGGAGATCGCAGGGGGAAAGCCGAACGGACGGGAACAGTTGGATCAGCGTATCAAAACACTTAATCCCAAAGCCGCCCAGAACAGCCTGGGTGTGCCGGGATTGCAACCAGATGAATCGCATAATCCACCATATAACCCACCAACAAGGAAAAGCAAAAAATACAGAAATGAAAAAGGTTAAAAAAAAAAAAAAAAGGGTTGTGGTGTGAATACAAAAAGGGCCCTGATTGCATAAAGAACGCACAAGCACAGCAGGCAAAACAGATGCAAATGGTGGACAAAAGAAGGCAAGGCAAAACAAAACAGAACAATACTGTAACATGCATGTAACCCCATACCAAAGTCCCCATAGAATGAATTAAATGAGCAAAGTGAATAATCTGTCCCTTGAAGGACAAAGATGGAATTCAATCTTTCTCCATGCCCCCAGATACAAAACCCTCCAAGAAGGGCCTATAATTGTCTGCTTCGTTTAGGCCTGGAAAGGTTGTATATAAAAAAGGCAGTACAGCGCATTAAATAAATAAACAAAGCTAAAAAGTCCAATATAAATAGGATGCAGGCAAAATCCAGTGATTCCTCCAGTGACACTAGTGACATGAGAAAGTAGCAGGGTGACTGTGGTGACAAACATGGACCTCCACCTTCGGTGATACTGGCCGCTCACCTCAATCGATGGACCCCTGAGTAAATCAGTCAGATCAAAACGGCTGTTCCCTCACAGGGATAATAACAGGAGGAGATATATGCACGGTCAGGCATCAGCAGCAACAGCTTCAATAGTGGGCACACAGGCAGTTTTCACATGTAAAAAATGGAAAGAATCTAGTGCTCTCTGAATAATACTCAAGATGCTTTATTAAAATAAGCGAAAACACTCACATTATGATGCACTGTGCCCCAGTGCGAAGGATGAAAGCGTGGATAAAATGGATGTCCCATGCAGAATGGACGAGCGGAGCGCGGGTGACGTCACGATCAGGACACGTACACAATGCTGTACGCGTTACGTCCCTAAAAGTGGGCGGGACTTCCTCAGCAGCGGGACTTCCTCAGCATGATGACACCCATTTAAGGGGCATAAGTGTATATTCCTCACTATGGCAACCAAGGTCAAAGTGCTCAAAAACCAGGAAATGACAATGTCCATAGAATAACCATGGAGACTGTTGATAAAAAGGCTATCAATGGATAACCTGTATTTAGTGTACTAAAGAAACATTTCTCTAAAACTTTAGGCGTATGAAATAGTAACACAGAAGACAAATATAAAAATATAGATAAGTGTAAAGATATAAAAATATCTAAAAACGACGTAAACCCCGCACATCCGCTCATCATCCTGGGTCATCCAATAACATAATCATGGATACATATATAAAAAGTGGTCCATCTATTGAGGTGAGCGGCCAGTATCACTGAATGTGGAGGTCCATGTTTGTCACCACAGTCACCCTGCTACTTTCTCATGTCACTAGTGTCACTGGAGGAATCACTGGATTTTGCCTGCATCCTATTTATATTGGACTTTTTAGCTTTGTTTATTTATTTATTGCGCTGTACTGCCTTTTTTATATGCATCTTTATGGGATTTGATAAATTTACCCTCAGTATCACAGCTGCTTTTGGTTAGGGTTTGTGGTCTGCGCTGGTTGATTTTAATTACACTGGAAAGGTTGTAGCCTGGAGCATGAAGATCCACTTAAGTTCTTTTTGTAAAATGATTTTGTTCCAGTCTCCCCCTCTTGCACTGGGATGAACTCTATCAAGGACCAAAAACGTAATCCTCGGACAGACACCACAGTGCAAAGATAGAACATGTCTTCCAAGGGGGAGATCTGGAACACTCATGCTCCAGATGTTTGGACATCCTAGAGCGTAGTTCAAGCTTGGTTTTGCCTACATAATAATAGCCACAATCGCAGAGTAGCAAATAAACCACCCCTTTCGTTTTGCAATTAGCAAAATGTGCCACTTTGAAGGGCCTCCCATTGGGTAATACACATAAGGGTCCCACCTGTATGTATTGACAAAAGGTGCAACCCCACATGTGTATGTGTAGCAAATAATTTCACGCTACCCCCAATTTCAAGCAGCTAACACACCAAATTAGATAAATGGCAGAGAAGAAAACAACAGCAAAAAAGTGTAGCGCTAAAAAATGATAGGCTGTGGGTCCAAATGACATTTGAAAATTACAAACAATAAATAAGAAAAATTAATTGTGCCATAGAAAATGACATTGTAATGAAAATACAAATAATATAGTAAAACTGGGTGACCATATAGGTGACAACACTAATAATATTGCGACTGAAATTTCAATAAATGTATAATGTCAGTCCATATGTTTAGAGTTGGGAGACTCTGCAACAAAAGTTCCAGTGTGGAAAAACGTGTCTATCCAAAGATAAAAATCTGTGACTGTGATAGAACCACCACCGTGAGAAGAGGAGGCTTACTGGAATGTTTGAACACGCCAGAACATATGTTCTGCATGTCAAACAGGCTTGTAATGTGGTGGGTAGATTCAGGAGATGTTGATTTCTCTGGGCTGGAGATTCCCTGTTCACATTCAAATGAGGACACGTGGAAAGTAGCCTCTCATATGTTACGGTACTCAGACATTCACAAATGTAAAGTGGCAAAGGGAGAAGCAAAAAGGGGACCAAATAGTGTAATTCCGTATATAAAGTTAAAATTTATTAAAGTTAAAAACACTCACATGATTGTAGAAGGAAAAGCGCTTGTACTAAATCAAAAAGCAGCAATGGAGACCATCCCGCCACGCTTCGTCTCCAAGGACATTGTCTGGGGTGTCCCTCCACTGCTGCACTCCACAAATATATAAGGAATATGACCCCCAACATGAAAAATTCAGTCCACAAGTGTTTGCGGTGAATTTTCCTGAACACTTCTGGTATGTAAGCGTGCGTCTCAGCGTGCGCTCCATAGTGTGTTCCCACACAGACAGGTGATTAGATACACTATTTAGTGGGTTGCACACATACAGAAATGCTTAATGGGATATTGTCTGTTGGTAACAGTTGATCTGAATTCAACTGCCCTACGTCCAACTCCTGAGTTGTGTTGACAAACTGCATTTTCTGCACGGAATGATCGTATCCTCAGTCCACTGTTACCGGACCAAGCTAAAGTTGTCTTTAGAGGGGCACAGTAGGGATTTATTTAAAATATATTAAAACTTCCCTCCAGAAGGGTACTCACAATATGTAGGTGTGTGAGTGCACCAATCTTTCCAGAGAGTGTTTGTATAAAACAAGCGTTTGTATGGCGTGCAGTGTGTCATTCCTCATCTACCTCTGTTGCTGACAGCTCCATCCTGAGCTGTCAGCAACAGAGGTAGACGAGGAACGACACACAAACAAACGCTTGTTTTATACAAACACTCTCTGGAAAGATTGGTGCACTCACGCACCTACATATTGTGAGTACCCTTCTGGAGGGAAGTTTTAATATATTTTAAATAAATCCCTACTGTATCACACTATGGAGCTTTTTCTTTCTTTGGAGTGCAGCAGTGGAGGGACACCCCAGACGATGTCCTTGGAGATGAAACGCGTCAGGATGGTCTCCACTGCTGCTTTTTGATTTAGTACAAGCGCTTTTCCTTCTACAATCATGTGAGTGTTTTTAACTTTAATACATTTTAACTTTATATATGGAATTACACTATTTGGTCCCCTTTTTGCTTCTCCCTTTGCCACTTTACAGCTGTGAATGTCTGAATACCGTTACATATGAGAGGTTACTTTCCACGTGTCCTCATTTGAATGTGAACAGGGAATCTCCAGCCCAGAGAAATCAACATCTCCTGAATCTACCCACCACATTACAAGCCTGTTTGACATGCAGAACATATGTTCTGGCGTGTTCAAACATTCCGGTAAGACTCCTCTTCTCACGGTGGTGGTTCTATCACAGTCACAGATTTTTATCTTTGGATAGACACATTTTTCCACACTGGAACTTTTGTTGCAGAGTCTTACAACTCTAAACATATGGACTGACATTATAAATTTATTGAAATTTCAGTCGCAATATTACTAGTGTTGTCACCTACCGTATATACTCGAGTATAAGTCGTTCCGAGTATAAGTCGAGACCCTAATTTACAACAAAAAAAATGGGAAAAACGTATTGACCCGAGTATAAGACGAGGGTGAGAAATGCACAGCTACTGTAAGTGGAAAAGAGGGTCAACAATGCCCATTTGCAGCATCACTGTGCCCATTTGCATGCCTCACTGTGCCCATTTGCAGCCATAGGTCCCCTGAACTTCAAACTCAGTAGTTAAGGGTTCCTAGATGCCCCTAGCTGCAGCCAAAATTTGGGGTCTCTGAATCCACATTGCTGCAGATGGACACAGTTGACCGAATTTGGGGCCCTGTATGTCGGGGCCACTTAGTGCTAGGAACCCCAAATTTGGAGTGCAAACCCAGTGAAACTAGCACCATAAAATTTCCAAAGCTGAGGTTTCTAGCACCAAGTGGCCCCGAGATACAGGGCCCCCAAAATCAGTTCAGAAAATGTCAAGTACTTTTCTGCAGCAGAGAATGACATTTTCCAAACTGGATTTGGGGCCCCGTATCTCAGGGCCACTTGAGGCTAGGAACCCCAGCTTTGGATATGTAATGGTACCAGTTCCACTGGGTTTGCACACTAAATTTGGGGTTCCTAGCACTAAGTGGCCCAGAGATACGGCGCCCCAAAATCGGTTCAGAAAATGTCAAGCACTTTTTTGCAGCAGAGAATGACATTTTCCAAACTGGATTTGGGGCCCCATATCTCAGGGCCACTTGACGCTAGCTTTGGATATGTTGTGGTGCCCGTTCCACTGAGTTTGCACACCAAATTTGGCGTTCCTAGCACCAAGGGGCCCTGAGATACGGGGCCCCAAATTCGGTTCGGAAAATGAAATTTTTTGCTGCAGAAAAGTGCTTGACTCGAGTATAAGTCGAGGGGGGCACTTTCAGCACAAAAAAATGTGCTGAAAAATTTGACTTATACTCGAGTATATACGGTATATGGTCACCCAGTTTTACTATATTATTTGTATTTTCATTACAATGTCATTTTCTATGGCACAATTAATTTTTCTTATTTATTGTTTGTAATTTTCAAATGTCATTTGGGCCCACAGCCCATCATTTTATAGCGCTACACTTTTTTGCTGTTGTTTTCCCCACATGTGTATGTGCCTTTGGTTGTTCAGGGATCGCCCCGATTGTCGCCCTTGAACTCACTTTGAACAACAAGGCGCATTGTATATATTTTTCACTTAGCAGATCTTCTCTGATTCAGTGTTTTTGTTCCCCATCAGATAGCAAACTTCAAAGGCAAAGACTGGGATGCACGTATGACTGGCTATCTGACCAGTTTTGGTCAAACAGAACATCCTGAATCTGATCTTATTTCTCTGTTCTTCCGCTTAAACAAACTATTGAAAAAGAAATCATCACTATATTGGCATGTACATTCTTTTGAAAACTATATAAGAGAAGATATTAATCCTTTTGGGCTTTAAATCCAAATTTTCCCCACCTTTGAAATCAAAGATATAGATTTCAAGGTGGAATGGGAAAAAACATTAAAGAAATGCTCAAGAGAGATGATGAAACATCTAATAGAGCCATATAAGAAACAAATGAGTGAGTTAGACAGAGACATAGATCAGACCATGGACCTCCTGCAACCCCTGCAAAATCTAGCATCTTATAAGGAGCTGGAAAAAATTATGACAGAACGTTTAGAAAAATTCAATAAGGGGATTCTAATGAAAAAAGAGACAAAAATAGTAAGGGATAGGAATGCCTTTAGAGAGGGAAGGGCCTACAAGTGGCATACCTATCAATCTCACTCTAAGGTGAACCCCAATTCATCTAGAGTGCAGGATGGAAATATTTCACAATCCTCTTCTAACATATCTTCCTCTCAGCATCAGTCTTTTTCTAGGCAAAGAGGGACAGGACGGACTAAAAGACAGAGATACCACAAAGAACCTCACAAATAGGTATGAGCTTCGAGTTTGAGTCGAACTCATGTTCGACTCGAACATCGGCTGTTCGCCAGTTCGCCGAACAGCGAACAATTTGGGGTGCTCCAGGGGACATGGATCAATGCAAAAAAAAGTTTTAAAAACGTCTGTTTTTTTGGGAGCAGTGATTTTAATAATACTTAAAGTGAAACAAAGGGAGTGTAATATCCCTTTAAATTTCGCACCTTGGGGGGTGTCTATAATATTCCTGTAAAGGGGCGCATGTTTCTGTGTTTAGAACAGTCTGACAGCAAAATGACATTTTAAAGGAAAAAAAAGTAATTTAAACTACTCGCGGCTATTAATGAATTGCCGGTCCGACAATACACATAAAAGTTCATTGATAAAAATGGCATGGGAATTCCCCACAGGGGAACCCGAACCAAAATTTAATTTAAAAAAAATGACGTGGGGGGTCCCCCTAAATTCTATACCAGGCCCTTCAGGTCTGGTATGGATATTAAGGAGAAACCTGGCCAAAAAAAAAATGGCGTGGGGTCCCCCTCAAAATCTATACCAGACCCTTCAGGTCGGGTATGGATTTTAAGGGGAACCCAGCGCCAACATTTTTTAAAAAAACAGCGTGGGGTCCCCCCAAAAATCTATACCAGACCCTTATCTGAGCACGCAACCTGGCAGGTCACAGGAAAAGAATGGGGGACGAGAGAGCGCCCCCCCTCCTGAACCGTACCAGGCCACATGCCCTCAACATTGGGAGGGTGCTTTGGGGACAAGGGCCTCATCCCCACAACCCTTGGCCGGTGATTGTGGGGGTCTGCAGGCGGGGGGCTTATCGCAATCTGGAAGCCCCCTTTAACAAGGGGACCCCCAGATCCTGGCCCTCCTGCCTGTGTGAAATGGTAAGGATACCATTTCACTAAAAAAGTGTCAAAAATGTTAAAAATGACAAGAGACAGTTTTTGACAATTCCCTTATTTAAATGCTTCTTCTTTCTTCTTTATTCTATCATCTATCTTCCATTGGTTTCTTCCTCCATCTTCTTCTTCTTCTGGTTCTTCTGGTTCTTCATCCGGTGTTCTCGTCCGGCATCTTCCTCCGTGGTGTCTTCTTCCCTTCTTCTCCTCGGGCAGCTCCGCATCCATGATGGCATGGAGGGAGGCTCCCGCTGTGTGACGCTTCTCTCTTCATCTTCTTCTCTTCATCTTCTTGTCTTCATCTTCTTTTCGGGCCGCTCCGCATCCATGATGGCATGGAGGGAGGCTCCTGCTGTGTGACGCTTCTCCTCTTCTGACGGTTCTTAAATAACGGGGGGCGGAGCCACCCAGTGACCCCGCCCCCCTCTGACGCACGGGGACTTGGCGGGGACTTCCCTGTGACATTCCCCGTGATGTCAGAAGGGGGCAGGGTTACGTAATGGGTGACCCGGCCCCCCTCTGACATCACGGGGAATGCCACAGGGAAGTCCCATCCAGTCCCCGTGCGTCAGAGGGGTCGGGGTCACCGGGTGGCCCTGCCCCCAGTTATTTAAGAACCGTCAGAAGAGGAGAAGCGTCACACAGCGGGAGCCTTCTTTCATGCCATCATGGATGCGGAACAGCCCGAAAAGCAGATGAAGACAAGAAGATGAAGAGAAGAAGATGAAGATAAAAAGATGAAGAGAGAAGCGTCACACAGCGGGAGCCTCCCTTCATGCCATCATGGATGCGGAGGCCCTTGTCCTCATCAACATGGGGACACGGTTTTTGGGGGGCTACCCCAAAGCACCCTCCCAATGTTGAGGGCATGTGGCCTGGTATGGTTCAGGAGGGGGGGATCTCTCTCGTCCCCCCTCTTTTCCTGCGGCCTGCCAGGTTGCATGCTCGGATGAGGGTCTGGTATGGATTTTTAGGGGGACCCCATGCCATTTTTTTTTAAATTTTGGCACGGGGTTCCCCTTAAATTCCATACCAGACCTGAAGGGTCTGGTATAGATTTTGAGGGGGACCCCACACCATTTTTTTTTAAATTTTGGCCGGGGTTCCCCTTAATATCCATACTAGACCTGAAGGGCCTGGTATGGAATTTAGGGGGACCCCCCACATCATTTTTTTTTAATTAAATTTTGGTTCGGGGTTCCCCTGTGGGGAATTCCCATGCCATTTTTATCAATGAACTTTTATGTATATTGTCGGACCGGCAATTCATTAATAGCCGCGAGTAGTTTTAAATGACTTTTTTCCTTTGAAATGTCATTTTGCTGTCAGACTGTTCTAAAAACGGGAAACATGCGCCCCTTTACAGGCATACTATAGACACCCCCCCAGGTACGAAATTTAAAGGAATATTACACTTTTATTGTTTCACTTTAAGCATTATTAAAATCACTGCTCCCTAAAAAATGGCCATTTTTAAAACTTTTTTGCATTGATCCATGTCTCCTGGGGCAGGACCCAGGTCCCCAAACACTTTTTATGACAATAACTTGCATATAAGCCTTTAAAATTAGCACTTTTAATTATTCATGTTCGTGTCCCATAGACTTTAAAAGGTGTTCGCGTGTTCAAACCAGTTTTTTGCCTGTTTGCAAGTTCTGGTGCGAACCGAACAGGGGGGTGTTCGGCTCATCTCTACTCATGAACAATCGGTTAAAAAAGCCATGCGAGGACAGAACCCTCATCCAACACAAAGCGCACAGGTTTCTGGGTGTTCTAACTCCTTGGTGGCAGGTAACCCACACGCTAGTGGGGTCTCAGAACTATCTCCTATTTCTTCCTGTGAAGACATATATGACCCCACCAACCCTAGACACCTATCAGATAGGAGGGAAACTGTATCAACACCATATGCACCTATTTTCTCTTCTTTTCCGAGCCGCCCAATTTCAAATTCAACAAAAGGGAACACAACTCCCAACATACCTACGACTACTTAGTTGATGTAAATGATGGGTCTGTTAAATCGAACACCTCTATGAATATAGTCAATCTATCTTCACACACTTTGAATACATATGAAGTCGATGTTCTTATGAAGGGGTTGAGGTTCTGCCCCAATGAAAACTTTAACAAGTTTGATTTGGTCAAGGACCTCAACCTCTTCGTAAGGAAACTCCTACTAAAAAATATGTATGGTAAGAACTCTGATGCCAATACACAGCTGAGCAGGGAGGAAGAAAAAGCTATTGAACAGCTTGTCTCTCTTCTTGAGCAAAAAGATCAATCAAATCTCATCGACTGTGTCGACATTGACAAGTTGTTGGCCGATGTCGACAGGGTACCCGATGAGAAAGTTACCAAACCTAAATCCATGCTTAAGAAAAAATCAGATCAATTCCCTGCACTCAGCTCCAATCCAAATGTAGCTACTTTTTTGAAGCTTGTATCTCGAGATCTGAATAAAATACCACTGAAAGCTAACCCGAAAGATAATATGATCCCCTTGGAAAAACAAGCCCTCTAAGATCTATCTAAGAATTATTCACTGGTGGTCAAACTGTCCGCTAAGGGTGGGAACACTGTTATCATGGACAATGATCAGTATACCGCTATGTGCAAAAAAATTCTCCAAAATGAGAATTGGTACCCCCCCATTCCTGATCGAGAGGTTTAACGCTAAGTTTTATGATCTAGTGGGCACTGCAGGCACCAAGGGTATTATAACAGCTACAACCTGGAAATATATACGTACTGAGCATGCACGAATCCCTACATTCTACTCGCTCCCAAAGATTCACAAGAACCAAAACGATCCACCTGGTCGCCCGATTATTTCAGGCAACGACTCCATCTCTGAAAGATTGAGTCGATTAATTAATGAACATCTTTTTTTTTTTTTTTAGAAGTTTATTTAAATTTTCACAACAGAAACAATTCACTTCATGTTAGATTTGAATACAGATGACATGCATAGAACAGTTACATTACTTGGTATGAGTAACATTCAATTCTCACAGTAGTTATCCATTTCAGAAGAAGATACTAATACATTCATTAAGGATATTAATATAAGTTATTTGTGTAAGGGATCCCACATTTCAATTTGGAAGATTTTAACCCGCTCGTATATAGTTTGAAGAGTCCTGGGGGCAATCAACGCCATTCCCAATGGGCCTGGACCCAACATTTCATTCAATAGACAGGTGTTTTGCCTTCACCAACGCTGCCCAAATTTTTTCAAATTTTTTGGGACAATTTCTTCCCATATATGTCATTTTATATAATGGTAGCGCTTTATTTACCAGAGATTGCCAGAGTTGTTTGGTGGGAGGTTGGGACTGATTCCACTGCAGTAAGATTGCTTTTCTAGCGTATAATGTGGTGTAGAAGATGAATAGTTTCTTCCCCCATGTGACTTCTAGAAAGTCACAAATACCTAATAGAAGAGGTATTGGGCTATATGGGACTTGTAGTCCCCCTATCGAGTTGATATCAGCAAGTATACTGTTCCAGAATTCCACCACTCCAGGGCAGGACCAGACCACATGAAAGAAATCGGCCTCCCCAGACCCACATCTAGGGCACCTCGCTGTCCTATCAGGGTATATTTTTGCCAGGCGTATTGGAGAGTAATAGGCCCTATGTAAAAATTTCAGCTGCATGAATCTATCTCTTGCTGAAATTGTCAGGGGTAAATATTGCTGAATTCCCTCCTCCCAGTCCCCATCCGTCAACTCCGGAACATCCACCCTCCACCGCTCACATAGCTGGGAGACTTTAGATGTATCTCGAGTCACAAGCAAATTATAGATGACGGACAGCGTTCCTCCGCCATCTTGGTTTTTTAATACACTTTCCATCATTGACTCCTCCAGAGTCAGCGGACCGGGGAACTGGGACCGGAAGGCATGCCTCACCTGCAGGAACCTGAAGAACATATGATTGGGTAGATCTTTCTCTCTCTTTAAAGCATCAAAGGTAATTAGTTGTCCCTGGGCAACTATATCCCTCAGGGTCGTGACTCCATATCTGGCCCATACAACCGGGTCGGGGATGGAGTGGAAATGAGGCAGGCGGGGGTTACCCCATAGGGGAGTTGCCGGGGATCTATCACCAGGTCTCAGAAATAGCGTATTAACAGTGTCCCATACCTTAAGGGTTGTTTTCATGGGACAGGTCACATCTGGATTGGATCTAGGGCCTCTATGCACCAGATTCCTCAACTCTGCATAGGAGCCGATCAGCGCTGCCTCCAAGGAAGCAGCAGGGTTAGCCGGCTCTTCTGAGAACCACCATTTTACTGTGGCCAATACCGCTGCCCAGTAGTATTTTAGGAAGCATGGCAAGGCCAGACCCCCCAAGGTCCCTGGTAGTTGCAATGTTGCCCTGGCTATTCTAGGAGTTTTCCCATTCCAAATGAATGAGGTAATAATGCTATCTAAGCGTCGAAAAAAGGTCATTGATATAGGGATCGGGGTTTGTTGGAAAAGGTATATAAATTTAGGTAGAATTGACATTTTAATTAAGTTGACACGGCCAACCGGGGTTAATGGTAGGGATCTCCATGTGTTACATCTTTGGGATAGGTGGTTTACCACAGGGTTTAAGTTGAGGCTGATATATTTTTTAAAGTCTTGATGTATTTCTAGCCCTAGGTATTTAAACTGGGAAACCCTGCTGAGTTGTCCATCCGACTGCAAGGGAGTAGACCCCGCCCGCAGAGGAAACAGGATCGACTTTCCCCAGATGATACATATACCAGAGAATTTCCCAAACCTATTAATTACCGAGAGAGCCTCTTGTAGGGAAGTACCATCATCTTTAAGATAGAGTAAGGTGTCGTCGGCGTATAACGACACCTTTTCCTGTAGAGGACCTCTTGTAATCCCCTAACCCCGGATGTGGCCCTAAGAAGGGCAGCCATAGGCTCTATGGCCAGGGCAAAAAGACCCGGCGAGAGCGGGCAACCCTGTCTAGTTCCCCTACCCAAAAAGAAGGTCGGGGAAAGTACTGTACCTGTGCGAACTCTGGCCGTAGGGGCCCTGTATACCATCCTGACCCATGAGATAAAGACCGGGCCAAACCCGAACCTGCGGAGGACCTCCCACAGGTAGCCCCACTCAACAGAGTCGAAGGCCTTCTCCGCGTCAAGAGAGGCCACAATTTCGTCTTGGGCATCCTCCTCCCCAGAGGCCAGGACAGCATACAGCCTGCGAATGTTTATGTCCGTGCCCTTTCCAGGCATGAAACCTGATTGGTCTTCATGGATTAGATCGAGTATTATTTCGTTTAAGCGATGCGCCAAAATTTTGGTTAAAATCTTCGCGTCGGAATTAAGTAAAGATATAGGTCGATATGAGGGGCATAATTGGGGGTCTTTTCCCGGCTTTGGCAGGACCACTATAATAGCTTGTGACATGGATAGTGGTATCTCCCCAGTTCGTAGGGTCTCTGTAAGCATTGTGTGTATCCTAGGCGCCACCTCGCCCATATATTGTTTATAAAATTCGGGGGGTAGGCCATCCAGTCCCGGTGTCTTCCCTGTTTGTAAGGAGCTCAGAGCCCGTTGGACCTCTTCCAAGGTTATTGGAGCCTCGAGGCCCTCCCGTGCTGCAGCCGTGAGGGTCGGAAGCGTTATTTCATCTAGGAAGTCCGAGAGTTCCTTCGCTGAGTATTGTGCCCTAGGGGAGTATAGGGACGAGTAATACTCAGCAAAGCAAGCGTTAATCTTCACAGGGTCTGACACCAGGGTCCCGTCATTCCTTTGGATACGAGCTATCGTGGACACTGTCGATTGCTCCCTGGCCAACCAGGCCAAAAGCTTACCTGTTTTTTCCCCTTGCTCAAATATTCTTTGAGTTTGGGCCAGTTGGCGTTTGTTCGCTTTGGCTACCCTCAGTAGCATTACCTCCCGATAGGCAACCTTCATGTCCTGTGCTACAATAGGGTTGGCCGTAAGGGTGTATCTGGTCTCTAAGTCCAGAGCTTTGGTCTCTGCCTCTTCCAACAACATCTTATTATTCTTGCGCTCTCTAGCTATGGATGACATATAGCAGCCTCTAATGTATGCTTTAAAAGTGTCCCATACCATACCCGGAGTGGAGGAACCCGCGTTAGCCAACCAAAATTGTTTTATCTCTTTTACTATCTCTATTTCTATAGTAGGATGTTCGATCCAGAATTGGGAAAGTCGCCAAATTCTGTCCGCCTGTGGAGTGGAAGTTTGCAGTGTGCATAATAGCGGGGAGTGGTCAGAAATACCCCTCGGCAACATTTCAATATTTATAACTTTGGGAAGCATGGGTGAGCTTGCATAAAGAAGGTCAATACGTGATAGTGAGTTATAGGAGGATGAGTGACATGTGTACACTCGTTCTGTTGGATGTTTCCAGCGCCACACATCCTCCAATCCCAGAACCCGCGCCCATCTATTTAACGCAGAATCTGTAGCTGGGTCTGGGGACATTTTATCTAGTGAAGGGTTAGGTGTGATATTAAAATCCCCCGTGAGAATTATGTTGTCTGTGGGGAATTGGGCAATTATAGTAGTGATCCTCTGCAGTAGGGAGATGTTAGCCGGTGGGGGCAAGTATACCCCCACTATAACCATAGCAAATGCTTCTATATTAGCGTGGATTATTATGTACCTGCCTGCTGGGTCTATGAGAATATCAAGGGGTTCAAAATTGAGTGATTTGTGGATCAATACACTAACCCCCCTGGCGTAATTAGTGTAGGTAGCATGGTAATGATGTCCCACCCATGGTTTCTTTAACCCCAGCACTCTGCCCCCCATCAGATGCGTCTCTTGAAGAATACAAATACTGGGTGTATATTTCTTAAGATATTCAAAAACTAGTGAGCGTTTAATTTTGTGATTGAGACCCCTTACATTCCATGTAGTATATATTTCTACCGGAGAACCATGTATAGTTAGAATATATAGATAACTCCTTCTCGTCCCTCCCCCCTCCCGCCAAGGGACCCATCAACCACCCATGGGCAGTAGCCAGTCTAGTAGCCTGGAGCTTGTAGCTTATGCCCTTGCCATTGTCAAGCCAACTGTAAAAATCTTTCCTTGAATAATGAAGCGAAAAACGAAGAACAAAAATTAAAATTAAACATACTAAACAAAACATCCCTCCCATCCCACCCCACCCCCCATTAGTTAAACCTCAGGGTGTTTGAGTACCCATAACAACAACAAAAAAAACAAGAAAAAACGAGAAAAAAAAAAACAGGAGGAACCTCCTAGGGGGCGGTGTGTATCAATTGGCACACCCAGGACCTAGTTTTCTTGACGTGAGATCAGAGACCACACTACTCACTGCATCTGCAGGCCTTTGCTGATAATAAACGAGGAGACGGGGAAGGGAAAATAAAGATTCCCTATAAAAAAGAGAGAAAACCGGAGAAAAAAAAAAAAAAAAAATTTTGAAAAAGAGAGAATCATAGTGACTGGGGGGGGGAACCTCCCCCATATTCAGGGCCCCCTCCCTTCCATGTGGATCAGAGCAACCTGTCTGCGCCAAAGCAGCCATTAACACTTAGATACTTCTAAGGGTACAATCTTAGTTACAAACACTGGTAGTTTCTAAAAACCTGTTGAAAGCAAAAGAAATTAGTTAAACAATAGAAGCAGTCATTTAAGTCCTCTTGAAGGGCCAAACCACTTAGCAGAATTCCACCATTAACCCTTCCCTCCACCACCCATCTCCAATATCAGGATAAGCATTGGTTATGTGTGGCATTATGTCTCGCATTATCCCCTTGTGTGTCATCTCTGGGGCCAGTAAATACAGCCACAAAGTTCCATGGCTTCATATCGTTGATCAGGACCGCCGACATCTGAATAGTCCCCCCGGGGGGGAGGGGACGGGGGGGAGAAACTCATTCCAGGCATTCCAGCGGACCATATCTCACAAATCTCCACCATCCCCCCCAATCCCCCGACTTAGGACCACGCAGCAAAGCAAACGTCCTTCCCCCATTGTATGGTTAACTGGTTCGGCAATACCCCCCTCAAATAGTCAGGCCCCATAGGATTTATATATTCCATAGTTCGCAGACAGTATGCCGCTTACCAATAGGGGTAGGGGTTATTAGAGATGTCAAGCTATAAGTCTTACCACCGGTCATCACCAGGTAGATAGAGGGTTAGTTGCGGTGCACTCCATACATTGGATCAATGATTGCGTGGCAGGGATTCAAGCCATCTGGTTGCTTCTTCTGGAGAGGTGAAAAATTTAGTAGTTTCGCCATCCACTACTCTGAGTCGTGCAGGAAATAACATGCTGTATTTTAGTCCCTTGGCACGTAGTAGGGCCTTAACCTGATCGAATGTCCTGCGTTGCCTCTGTGTTTCCACTGAGTAGTCAGGTCTTCGTGTTCTCAGTGCGCAGCTCTCCCACCTTTCGTGCCTCCCTTAAGATCAGATCTCTATCTCTAAAATTCAATAAACGAAATATGAAGGTGTGTGGAGGTGTTCCTGGTGGGCCCCGAGTTGACGGCATTCTGTGGGCTCGCTCCACCGCAAAGTGTGCAGAAAATGGTGCTTGCGGGAGGAGGTTTCGCAACAACTGCTCCGTGTATGCCTCCGGGTCTCTTCCCTCCGCTCCCTCCGGAAGTCCCACCAAGGGCAGATTATTCCTGCGATTTCTGTTTTCCTGATCTTCCGCACGCGATTCCAGCATTTTCATTTTAACTTGCAATATACGAAGAGAGGCGCTGTGATCTCGGATTTCATCCTCATTCTCCCCTACCCTCCTTTCAGCCTCCGTTAGCCTGTCTCTGTATTTGTCCATATCCCGTCTTATTAGGCCCATTTCTGATTGTATTTGCTCTATTTTGGTAGTTAGGGTAGTTTGGCAACCTGTGATAGCCTGCATTAATGCTTGAAACTGATCCTCTCCCATCTGGGAGGACTCAGCCTGAGTGCCTGTGTGAGCAGTCTGTGAGGCCATGTTTGAACACACTACTCCACGTGGGCCCTGGGCTGGTGGCGGTGTTTTGGGGGCCTTGTGTTTCTGCTTCTGGGCGCTACAGGTCCTTCTTCTCATGCCCAGTTTGTTCCCAGCCTGCCAGTTATTGTGTGACAGGCAAGGGTCCCCTTACAGCCGGGTTTTTTGTAAATCTCCAACCTGCCGTATAGCCCTGTCTCCCTCACCTTCCAGCAGGTCTTATCACTGGTTCCTCTGCCACTCACCGCCGGATAGCACCTCCTTGGGGTGTGCAGCTGCCCTTCTTCCGCCGATCGCCGCACCCGGAGGCCTCGTAGGCCGCAATATGGCAGATCCCCTCTGGAATGAAGAACCAGCCGAAGGCCTCTGAGGCGGCGTGGATGTCCCCTTTCTTCCGCTCCGAGTCTCCCCCCGCCTCCCAGCCACAGTGGATTGTTCGTTGCGGCCCTTCTATGGCCGATCGCGGCACCTGAGGCCAGGGATCGCGAGGCCGCACAGGCCGCAAGATGGCGGAACGCCTATGTGACACGGAGCTGGCCGAGGGTCTGCAGCAGCTTCATCCGACGGCCTGCGCCCTCAATACTCCTCAGCTCCGCCGCTGGCAGTGTATTACAATGACACAGGGTCAGTTTTAAGTGCAATCTCACAGGTTTGATGCAGGATGCCTGTGGATGCAGTGAGGGCCGGCGGAGCTCATTCGGATTGCTTCTCCGGCAGCGGTGCCCGTGGAGCTGTACGCCGCTATCATCAAGCTCCAGCTCTCCTCCCTGTTGTGCCCGGTCTCATCCACATTTCCCTGGGGCAGTTAAATATGTTGCTAGTCCACGAAATAGCGGATTTGTAGGCCTGTTATGTGTGGAGCATCGCTCCCATGCGTCCTATCAGGTCGCCATCTTGACCACGCCCCATCGATGAACATCTTAGGCCCTTTGTAATCAGTCTCCCATCTTATGTCAAGGATACGATACACTTTCTCAAAATTCTAGATGGCCTTTTCTTTTCAGAGCACTCAACTTTAGTCACAATCGATGTTGAGGCGCTCTACAGCTCCATTCCGCATACTTTAGGGTTGGCTAAGATTCATCACATCCTATCCCAACAAGTAGAGGATGACTGGCCTTATAATGATTTAATTGTTCAATCTTTGGACTTCATCCTCAACCACAATGTTTTCTCTTTTGATGGCTCCCACTACCTCTAGGTGCAGGGTGTTGCAATGGGGACTTGTTGTGCCCCATCGTACGCCAATCTGTACCTGGGGGTGTGGGAGTGGGCCTTAATGGCGGCTGAAGATTTGATGATGTACACTGGCCATATTACGATGTGGTTAAGATACATCAATGACATTTTTCTAATTTGGGATGGCCCAGTGGAGATGTTGTCCGCCTTTTTGGCCAGGCTTAATAAGAATCAATTTAATTTAAATTTCATCATGACATACCACTCTGACGAGGTGACTTTTCTGGATGTCACAGTCCTCCATGGAGAGGGTGGTGCCATCCAGACTCACCTGTTCAGGAAGCCAACAGCAGGAAACTATACTCCACGGGTCCAGCTTTCATCCACGTCCTCTCATCACCTCCATACCCTTTGGTCAATACCTACGTACTAGAAGGAATTGCTCCGACGAGAAAACTTTTCAAATCAAAGCAAATAAATTACAAATTAGATTATTGGAGCGAGGATATTCAAAAACAAGCCTGAAGAAGACTTATAAAAAATCCTTGGAAAAAACAAGACATGAACTCCTATATTCTTCTAAAAAACAAATAAGTGATGCCATAATGCCAATACGACTAGAATTATTATATCTTACTCTAACCAACATAACAAAATTCGTAATATAATACAGTAGTCTTGGCATCTTCTTTCCATGGATGCCCATTTGGGCAGGTTTGTATCCTCTAAACCGCTTATCACCTTTAGACGGGCCACATCAATTAGAGACTGATTGTTCAAAGTGAGTTAAAGGGCAACAATCTGGGTGATCCCTGTACAACCATACACATGTGGCACATACACATGTGGGGGATGCACCTTTTGTCAATACATACAGGTGGGACCCACATGTATATTACCCAATGGGAGGCCCTTCAAAGCGGCACATTTTGCTATATGCAAAACGAAAGGGGTGGTTTATTTGCTACTCTGCGATTGCAGCTCTTATTACTTAGGCAAAACCAAGCTTGAATTACGCCCTAGGATGTCCAAACACATCTGGAGCATGAGTAAATGTGTTCCAGATCTCCCTCTTGGAAGACACGTTCTATCTTTGCACTGTGGTGTCTGTCCGAGGATTACGTTTTTAGTCCTTGATAGAGTTCATCCCAGTGCAAGAGGGGGAGGCTGGAACAAAATCATTTTACAAAAAGAACTTAAGTGGATCTTCATGCTCCATGCTTCAACCTTTCCAGGCCTAAACGAAGCAGTCAACTATAGGCCCTTCTTGGAGGGTTTTGTATCTGGGGGCATGGAGAAAGATTGAATTCCATCTTTGACCTTCAAGGGACAGATTATTCACTTTGCTCATTTAATTCATTCTATGCGAACTTTTGGTATGGGGGTACATGCATGTTACAGTGTTTTGTTCTGTTTTGTTTTGCTTTGCCTTCTTTTGTCCACCATTTGCGTCTGTGTTGCCTGCTGTGCTTGTGCGTCCTTTATGCAATTAGGGCCCTTTTTGTATTCACACCACAACCCTTTTTTTTTTTTTTTCTTTTTCATTTCTGTATTTTTTGCTTTTCCTTGTTGGTGGGTTATGTGGTGGATTATGCGATTTATCTGGTTGCAATCCCGGCACGCCCAGGCCATTCTGGGCAGCTTTGGGATTAAGTGTTTTGATACGCTGATCCAACTGTACCCATCCATTCGGCTTTCCCTCTGCGATCTCCCCTTTTCAGTGGGCATCATCTGCCCCGATCACTTGGGCAGATGCTTTTTCTTCCCCCACCATCATGTCCCACTGTCACAGCCATACGACTGCTAGTGCGATTGCATCTTCGATATGCAAGCGTTACTGCAGTTGCAGGAGACCATTCATTACATCTTTTAGTCTCCTCCCTATGTCTAGTGGCTCCCTGGGCGACCGCACATGCGTGTTGGTGGGAGCGTGACGCACGGCGTCACTCCTCCTGCATCGCCATCTTAGATGTGGGCAGGGGGTGACGCCGTGCGCCACGCACTCGGGGGATCGCGGCGTCAGCAGGTATGCACGTGTGGGTGTCTGCCATCAGGCAAGATCACCCACACCTGCTAGGAAGGTGAGGTCGGCTCATTGAGCCTTTGTATTTAAAGACAGTTTAAGCAATGGCGCATTCAGTGCTGTGGTTTCCACAGAGCGGCATGTCAATGGAGAGCACTGTTTCAGGTAAATGCTAATTTCCACTATGCACTTTCGGCTCCAATATTGGAGATGCTTAAGTGCTGCTTGGCTACATGTAATTTAGGTCCCATTCAGATTATTTTCTTTATGATTTATAGATTATATTCCACTGGATGATTGTATCTATGGGTTGCTTGCGAAGCTCCGTTCTTTTGTCCACCATTCTTTTGTCCAATACTATTGCATGTCGGATCATCCCTGAAGAAGGAGTGTGGAACACTCCGTAATGCGTAGGATACATCGAATGCTTTTGCTTACATGTTCATGCCTACAAATTTTGGGTGTATTTCGTCTCTCTGAGATCTCCGGAGATACCATACACTCTATATGCCTATATGCTAGATATTAATTATTTTAAATATCTTTTTGATACATTGTTTAAAATAAAAATTTTCTTTTTTATTAATTTTTTGTATGACAATCTATGCCTTTAAAGTCCCACCCTCTCTGGGGAAAATGTTGTATTTATCCAAATCTGGGATGTTGGCTGAATAATAGCATATGAGTCATTTCAACTATACCTCCATTTTTTCTTGATATTGTCTTGTTGGAAGGTAAACCTTCGGCCCAGTCTGAGGTCCTGAGCACTGTGGAGAAGGTTTTCATCCAGGATATCCCTGTACTTGGCCGCATTCATCTTTCCCTCAATTGCAACCAGTCGTCCTGTCCCTGCAGCTGAAAAACACCCCCACAGCATGATGCTGCCACCACCATGCTTCACTGTTGGGACTGTATTGGACAGGTGATGAGCAGTGCCTGGTTTTCTCCACACATACCGCTTAGAAGTAAGGCCAAAAAGTTTTATCTTGGTCTCATCAGACCAGAGAATCTTATTTCTCACCATCTTGGAGTCTTTCAGGTGTTTTTTAGCAAACTCCATGTGGGCTTTTGTGTGTCTTGCACTGAGGAGAGGCTTCCATCGGGCCACTCTGCCATAAAGCCCCCACTGGTGGAGGGCTGCAGTGATGGTTGACTTTCTACAACTTTCTCCCATCTCCCGACTGCATCTCTGGAGCTCAGCCACAGTGATCTTTGGGTTCTTCTTTACCTCTCTCACCAAGGCTCTTCTCCCTGGATAGCTCAGTTTAGCCCGGCGGCCAGCTCTAGGAAGGGTTCTGGTCATCCCAAACATCTTCCATTTAAGGAACATGGAGGCCACTGTGCTCTTAGGAACCTTAAGTGCAGCAGAAATTTTTTGTAACCTTAGCCAGATCTTTGCCTTGCCACAATTCTGTCTCTGAGCTCTTCCAAAGGCAGTTCCTTTGACCTCATGATTCTCATTTGCTTTGACATGCACTGTGAGCTGTAAGGTCTTATATAGACAGGTGTGTGGCTTTCCTAATCAAGTCCAATCAGTATGATCAAACACAGCTGGACTCAAATGAAGGTGTAGAACCATCTCAAGGATGATCAGAAGAAATGGACAGCACCTGAGTTAAATATATGAGTGTCAGAGTAAAGGGTCTGAATACTTAGAACCATGTGATATTTCAGTTTTTCTTTTTTAATAAATCTGCAAAAATGTCAACAATTCTGTGTTTTTCTGTCAATATGGGGTGCTCTGTGTACATTAATGAGGAAAAAATGAACTTAAATGATTTAGGCAAATGGCTGCAATATGAAGAGTGAAAAATTTAAGGGAGTCTGAATACTTTCCATCCCCACTGTATATATATATATATATATATATATATATATATATATATATATATATATATATATATATATATATATATATATATATTATATTTGTTGGATATCAGTTTTAATTCTGGTTATGTTCTTTTAAAGTGGACCAAACATAAAAATATAAGGTGCTGTCAATGAGGAAAATGAGGGAAAGTGACATCACTGCTGCTTCCATGAAAATTTGAAAGCTTGGTCTTTGACAATATTGATTAAGTGCTTTACTGGTGTTAAGCGAGCTGTCAGCAAATTAGACTTTGCATTTTAATGCAAGGTCCATCTTAGTTACTAAACCAACAATTGGAAGACATTTGTCACTCTGGAACAGGAAATGGATGTACAAGGAGGTCTGTGAAAGGATCACCAGATATTATTTTAATATTTTTACTGAATGCTGCATATTTAATAAATAAAACCTGATAAAAATAAAAAATAAAAAAAATTCAGGTTAAGTTTGAGCTTCAGCTGAACAAAAACAAAAAGGCATGAAACGTCTAAAGCCCTGTACACACAATCAGAATTTCCGACTGGAAATGTTCGATGTGAGCTTGTGGTCAGAAAGTCCGACCGTGTGTATGCTCCACCGAATATTTGCTGTTGGAATTTCTGAACACAAATGTTTGATAGCACGTTCTCAAATTTTCCGACAACAAAACTTTGTTGTCAGAAAGTCCGATTGTGTGTACACAAGTCCGGCGCACAAAAGTCCATGCATGCTCAGAATCAAGTACGAGATGGAAGCGCTTGGTCTTGTAAAACTAATAGAGATAGCATATTCGTCACGCAGCAAATTTTTAAATCTTTCAGTGCAGTGCATTCTCTTCTTATTTATAATGCTAGAATAATGAAGTTGCTTTCCTGCTTATATTCACACAGAGTTCTGACAAACTGATGTTTTATTATTTTTCGTGATCTCATGAATAATCTTTGTTTTTGTTGTTTTTTTTTATCAAGATCTCCTGAATAATCTTTTTTTGTTAATTTTTATAATGATCTCCTTTTTTTTTAATTTCTCCAGATCTCCAGAATAAAAGCTTTTTTATTTTTTTATTTTTCTAGTGATCTCCATAATATTTTTTGTTGTTTTGTGTGTCAAGTTACCACAACACCATTATTATCTTGTATTATTTTTATCTCAAAGAGGTTGGTTGGTGTTGGTGTCCCTTGTTACCGTAATTTGACATTGTATTTTTGAAATGTACTTGCCTACTCACAAACAAACTGTCCTGTTTGAAGTAAAACATATAGCCAAGTTTTTGTCAAAACAAAAATTAAAAATTTATTAGGGATCCTAACAAAATAAAGAGGAAGGCAACGCTGGAGAAACAGTTGGAATTGGTGAAGCCTTTGTACCCCAGGGCAGACATCAATTATTTGACTGTCAAAATTGGTAACCTGAGGAGTCCATTTAATAGGGAGCACAATTCAGTCCAGGACTCCGAGAAATCGGGAGCAGCAGCAGATGACATTTATGTCCTGAGGCTGTGGTCTTACAACAGCCTGTGTCTTTTGCCAGACCACACCAAACCCAGGCTATCTCTCTCAACACTTCCTTCCATGCTTCCTTCCAGGCTGCTGTGGTGGGTTGGGTGGCTGTGTTGTTAGTGGTGTTGCTGAAGGCGGTGGTGGTGTTGCTGGAGGTGGTGGAGGAGTAATATGGTTCAACTCACACACGTGACTTTTATTTGTGAGTTGGCCCCGCATCCTCTTGTTTAGGGCCTGAAGTATTACCTCCTCACAGATGAGGCGTTGGCCCTCCTCCATTTGTTCCAGTTTACTGGCTGTCAGACAGCCATATGACTTGGGGCCACCAGGGGTTGTTATGAGGACTGCAGTAGGCTGCCGAATCAAAACAGTCACTGACTCCTACAGGTTCTTCATCCCTCTGGTCCTTTTGGTTGGAAGGCAGAGGGGAGGAACCTGGGATTCAGTCAGGCTGATTTCCACCGCCACCTCCTGGCTGCCACTTTCCACGGCCTCCTCCTGGCTTAGACTTTCCTGTGTATGAAAATGGGACATAGTTTTAATTTTTTGGTCATCAATCACACACAATTTTTAGCTCATGACTGTTGCAAATTGAATGTTAACAAATAGAAAAGACTATCATTCTGACCCCAGCATTTTTCATCCTTGTACCAATCATTTTTGGCTACTATTGTCTATTAATATGTAAACCATTTTGTTAAATCAGAAATGAGTGATCAATAATAACATCTAGTTAACATCATTACATTTTTGACAAGAAATATGTTGAACAATGCTATACCTGGCTCAAGCTGGGCTCCTCCACATCTTCCTGGGTGGAAGGCCCAGGCTGGACTTCTGAAGGCTCATCTGATGTGGAAGGAAGTGTGGAAGGAAGTGTGGAAGGAAGGGTTGAGAGTGATAGCCTGGGTTTACTCTGGTCTGACAAAAACCACAGTCTTTTATAGTATCAGAGCCTGGGGACATAAACGTCATCTGCTGCTGCTCCTGATCTCATGGAATCCTGGACCTTCTTGCACTCCCTATTATATGTGCTCCTCAGGCCACCAATTTTGGCCTTCAAATAGGGGATGTCTGCCGTGGGAGTCACCGGCTTCACTAATTCCAACAATTGCTCCAACACTGCCTAACTCTTTAGCTTGTTGGAGTAATCTCTGTGTTTGACTTGCCAGAGACATGGCAGCTCCTTGTAAATGTCTATAAAGTTTGGTAAGAATTCTGGATCTGTAAATTTATCCATTTTATCTGCAAGACACAACACAAGACAAACCCTAATGTCAAGCTAAACTCTCCTAATCTTGTCCCAATCTATAAAAGCAGTATAGGCCACTAACCACTGATGCCCCAAGTTAAAATATTACCTTCGTTTGCACAATCGTTACTTATGCTACTCAGTCCTCCGCTCACAGATTGTAGTATGACACGCACGTGTTATGCTTTATATACACGGCGCATGCGTGAAACTCCACCCCATACCTTCTTTCTAGTTTATTCCCGGCCTCTTCTCTTTCGGCACAGTGGGAGAGCACATGGCGGAGACAGAGCAGATGCATACAGAGAGCAGCAACGAGGAGGACGAGGAAAGTCCAGAGCAAGAATCGTCCCGATCCAGGAAGAGATATAAGGCCTTTGTAGAGATAGTGGAGATGGTGGACATCTTGAAGAGGGACAATTATGATGGGAAGCATGGACCATACAGAAACCCAAATGTGAAAAAGGCCAAGATCATGACTAAAGTTGCGAGAAGTCTGCACAGGAAATTTGGGGTACTACGATCCAAGGAGCAATTGAGGAAATGCTGGTCAGACCTGAAATTGAGGGAGCACGATCAGTACAAAAGGATCAGAAAAGTGCATCTAAAAAGTATGTTTTTGTTGTGTGTCCCTATTATTATTATTAATTTAGTGCTGCTCCATGTGCTTTTCTTTACAGATGTACAGTTCAAATTTGAGGATCGTGGGCACAGTAATCGTTTGTATTAAACATTGTTCGTTTGAACACTAATACAACGTTTTTGGTTAACTACATTTGTTCATGCCTATTTGTATGAAAAGAAGTTTAATACATTGTTGTCTTGATGTATTTGTAATATAATGAAATGCAAACTTAGTTCAGTGTAAGGAGAGGACACTCAGCAGCTGTTTACACATCTGGACCCAGGTGCACTAGTGTGGGACAGTAGAATACCTTTTTTTATGGTGTCCCACACAGGTGCTCCAGTGGATACTAAGGGTCCCTCCAGATGTGATACTTTAACAAAACAGGTAAGTATTCCATCTTTGGAACTCTGCCAAAACAGACAATTGGACAACACTTCCAAGCAATGTTTCATATTACAATTTCTTGCCTCAAATATCTGTGTGCTAAGTATACCTTTTTTGTATTTACATCGGGGAGAAAATAATCGGGACATCTGAGGACACCAGGAACCCCACTTCTCCTGAAGAAGGGGAAATCCCCACACACCATGAAGATGTGGATTCCGAGGTACATGAAGTGGGCGAAATAGTGAGCACAACAGGTCAGTGTCTGAGACCACAGCTTCAGGTAATAGATGTATGCCTGCATGTTTATAATACATGGTGTGTATTTTTTTTTTTAGGTCATGTGGATATTGTGGAAGAAGAAACTCACTTCAACAGCGCAAGTGCACAGATCTTGATTAGCAAAATAATGGTGTGCAATCATGAATTACATAAGGTCAAGGAAAGCATCAATGATGTTGAAAAAGACTCACCAACATCATTGATGTTTTAGCCAAAATATAACCCAAAAAAAGTCAATGTTGTTGTTATTTTTTACATTTTTATGAAAATTTTAAAGTAATTTGAAAGCCAAATTTTGAACATGCACACAGTGTGTCAACATGTGCTATCAGCCATCATGGGGGATCAATGTATGCGTTTTGTGGGTGCAACCCCTTCCTCTCATCTACTTTAGTTGGGAGGAAGGGGTTGCACCTACAAACCGCGTACATTGATATCCCATGATGGCAGATAGTACATGTTGACACACTGTGTGTCTTTTCCCTACATCTATCAAAATAGATGTAGGGAAAAGACACACATTTTAGGCATGGGATCATGATGGAAATCCACATTTTTGAGTCCCAATTTGTGTGCATCTTTAAAATTTGGCTTTTAAAGGGGTGACTAAGGATGAGCCGAACACCCCCGGTTCGGTTCGCACCAGAATCTGCGAACGGACCGAAAGTTTGCACAAACTTTACAACCCCATTAAAGTCTATGGGACTTGAACGTTCAAAATCAAAAGTGCTAATTTTAAAGGATAATATGCAAGTTATTGTTCTAAAAAGGGTTTGGGGACCCGGGTCCTGCCCCAGGGGACATGTATCAATGCAAAAAAAAGTTTTAAAAACGGCAGTTTTTTCAGGAGCAGTGATTTTAATGATGCTTAAAGTGGAAAAAAAAGTGAAGTATTCCTTTAACTATCGTCTATAGTATGTCTGGAAAGTGGCACGTGTTTCCCGTGCTTAGAACAGTCCCTGCACAAAATTACATTTTTATAGGAATAAAAGTCAATTATGACTGCTTGCGGCTTTAATGTAATGTCAGGTCCCGGCAATATGGATGAAAATCAGTGAGACAAACGGCATGGGTAACCCCACCAGGCCCTATATACTCTTAACAGCAGTATACAGGCAGTGCAAACAAGACAAGGACTGTAGGTTTGTTGTTAAGTAGAATCTGTTTGTCATTTTAAACTGGTACATTTTTAAAGTGCAGCTCCAGCCAAAAAATCTATTTTTAAGCTTTTTGGAAAACATAGGGAATGGTTATCACCCCTGTAACATTTGTTTTGCTGTCTGTGCACCTCTTCTGAAGATTTTACCTCACTTTCTGTTCCAATGACAAATGTTTTTTGAAAATTTGGGGGTTTTAGTGAAACAAGGATTGGTGATAAAGCATCAGTGAAGAGGAGACATGTTTTTCCCATATTAACTCTTACAGGAGAGAATTTCCCTTCCTAGGGGTAGATTTCATCTCACTTCCTGTTGTCTCCTTTCGTTTGCAAGTAGGAGTCATTTGTAAGTTGGATGTTTGAAAGTAGGGGCCTGCCCTATATACTCTGCAGAAATTGGGGCCTTGGGTGTCGGTGATGCCGCAAAACTGTAAGCCCTCACAGTTACTCTTGGTGGGCGCAGGAACGGGCCGTGCTGTGAAATAGTAGATCAAAAATTGTAATTACATGCCATTGTTGAACAGTGGTATAAAAATTGGGCTTTTGGTGGTGGTGGTGCTGGTGCCACAACACTGTAAGTCCTCACAGTTACTCTTGGTTGGCGCTGGAATGGGCCCTGCTGTGAAATATTATATCAAGAATTGTAATTACATGCACCTGTTGAACAGGGGCTGAAAAATTGGGTCTTGGGCACTGGTGGCGGTGCCCAGAACCAAAAATGTTCTTACAAGCTATCAGCATGAAAATTGAGGAGGAAGAGGATTGTGACTCAGCATAACAGGATAGTCACTCAGCATCAGCATAGGCAGTCTTGAAGGGATCTCACAATAAAAAAAAATCAATCGGTTACATCAGCATCAGGTGCTTGGTAGCTGGTGATCCAAGACTGATTCATTTTTATGAAGGTCAGCCGATCGACCGATTCGGTGGACAGACGCACCCTGTGATTGGTTACAAAGCCTCCAGCAGCACTGAATGTGCATTCTGAAAGAATGCTGGATGCAAGACAGGCCAGTAGCTCAATTGCATGCCGTGCAAGCTCTGGCCAGTGATCCATCCTCAAGACCCAGTAACCCAAAGGATTTTCGGTGGGAAAGGTATTCAAGTCTGATCTTGCCCCTAGGTAATCCTGCACCATGTGAATCAGACGCTGGCGATGGTTGCTGGAACCGATCAGACCTTGGGGCTGTGGACTAAAAAATTGTCTGAACGCATCGGTCAGATGGCCACCTTCTCCACCGCTCCTTCTGTGACTGACCGAAGCCTCAGCAACATGTTGTCCAGGAGGAACAGGAAATTGTAACCTCCCAGGCTCTGGAAATGCTTTGCACAAACCTTTCTGCAAGGCCTCCCGAAGATGTTTCATCCTCTGCTTCCTCTGCGACGGCAAGATAAGGTCCGCAACCTTACCCTTGTAACGTGAATCAAGGAGGGATGCCAGCCAGTAATCATCCCACCCCTTGATACCACGAATACGAGGATCTTTCCGCAGGCTTTGCAGGATCAGGGAGGCCATGCAGCATAGGTTTGCTGAGGCATTCGGTCCAGAGTCCTCTGGGTCACTAAGGATGACATGATCCGCAGCCACCTCCTCCCAGCCACGTACAAGTCCATGGGTTTCTTGGGACTGTAAATGATCCCTTGAAGACTGCTGCTGATGCTGAGTGCCAGGCTCCACCTCCATGCTCACACAATCCTCCTCCTCCTCTTCCTGTGTGATCGGTGGGCACGCAGGAACACTGTCTGGATAAAGGGGGCCTTGAGAGGTAAGGAAGTCCTCCTCTTCCTCCCTCTGTTCTGCCTCAAGTACCCTGTCCATTATTCCACGCAGTGTGTGCTCCAACAGGTGGACAAGAGGGACAGTGTCACTGATGCATGCACTGTCACTGCTCACCATCCTCGTGGCCTCCTCAAATGGTGACAGGACAGTACATGCATCCTTGATCATAGCCCACTGGCGTGGGGAAAAAAAACAAGCACCCCTGACCGTGTCCTGGTGCCATAGTCGCAATGGTACTCATTGATGGCCCTCTGCTGCATGTGCAGCCGCTGCTGCATGGCCAACGTTGAGTTCCACCTGGTGGGCATGTCACAGATTAGGCGGTTTATGGGCAGGTTAATTTCCTTTTGGAGGTCAGCCAGCCAAGCACTGGGATTATATGACCTGCGGAAATGCACACAGACTTTCCTGGCCTGCCTCAGGCCATCCTGTAAGCCTGGGTACCTGCCCAAGAACCGCTGCACCACCAAGTAAGGGTGTGAGCCAAACAGGGCACATGGGTCAGTTGTCCCTGTTGGAGGGCGGAGAGGAGGTTGGTGCCTTTGTCGCGAACCACCATACCTGCCTTAAGCTGGCGTGGCGTCAACCACCTCTGAACCTGCCCCTGCACAGCTGACAGAATTTCTGCCCCAGTGTGGCTCCTGTCCCCCAAGCACACCAGCTCAAGCTCTGCATGGCATCTTTTTGCCTGCATGCTTGCATAGCCCCTTAAACTCCTACAGAGCACCGCTGGTTCCGAGGACAAATCAGCACAGGAAGAGGCCATGGAGGAAGAAGAAGAGGAGGGGGTGGAGGAGAGAGGTGTGGCAGAATCACCACTAGTAGAATCTTGGAGGCGTGGTGGCAGAACAACCTCCAACACTACCGCACCCTGTCCTGCATCCTTCCCAGCTGCCAGAATAGTCACCAAGTGTGCAGTGAAAGATAGGTAACGTCCCTGTCCATGCCTGCTGGACCATGAGTCAGCGGTAATATGCACCTTACCACTGACCGCCCTGTCCAGCGAGGCCAAGACATTGCCTTCCACATGCTGGTAGAGAGCCAGAATCGCCTTCCGTGAGAAAAAGTGGCGTTTGGGAACCTGCCACTGAGGAATCGCACATTCCACAAACTCACGAAAGGGGGCAGAGTTTACCAACTGAAAACGCAGCAGTTGAAGTGCTAGCAATTTTGCCAAGCTAGCATTCAACTGCTGGGCATGTGGATGGCTGGGAGCGAACTTCTTTCTACGGTGCAGCAGCTGGGGCAGGGAAATTTGCCTGGTACAATCTGACATCGGTGTAACGATTGCAGATTGCCCGCAAGTACTTGGCTATGACACTTCTAATTCTACACATTCATTCCTCTCAGTGCAGGTTTCAGAGAGGACTGAAGGTATAGTTGGAGATCCCAGCTGATGAGAAGCAAGGAGAGTTCCACTTTGTTCTTTGGTGTTGGTCTTTTAGGTACGCTTGCCAACGAACTGCATGGCAGGTGGACATATGTCTGGTGAAGCATGTGGTGCCCAAGTGGGTGATGTTTTGGCCACACGACATATGTTGCAAATAGCAGTGGTGGGATCTGATGCACTCATCTCAAAAAAGGCCCACACCAAAGAACTTTTGGAATAATGCGCAGAGACAGCAGAGCAGTATGCTGCAGCTGGGGGAACATGACTGCCAGATTGCTGTCCTTCTTGGGCATCCCCTCTCTCTGGGGCTCAGGTTACTGCCTTCCTCTAGCTGGGTACCATCATCGGAGCCTTCAAAACACTGGGCATCCTCCTGGAGCATGTACCCAACACTGTGTTCAAACAGTTCGGGGGACACCTAAGGACAACATGGTGGGACTAGGGAAGAAGTGACTGATGTCATTGAGCCGAGGGTAGAGGCCGCGTGGGCAGCTGCTTTGCCAGACAAAGTACCCTGAGCCTGGGTGAGAGTGGATGAGGAGGATGAGAACGGCTTGGTCATCCACTCTACCAAGTCTTCCGCTCAACATCGCCAGCTGCTGAAAAAAAGGACAAGCGTGTCCTACGGCCACATGCTGATGAGGATGCACTGTCTCCATGACCAGCACTGTTGCCTCTAGACACAGAGCCTGCTTGCCCTCTTTTATTGGCTTGTGACTGTCTGCCTCTCCTTGTTGGCCTTCTAGACATAATAATGGCCTGCAGTGAGATGTAGCTGCTAGGGATGAGCCGAACACCCCCCTGTTCGGTTCGCACCAGAACATGCGAACAGGAAAAAAATTCGTTCGAACACGCGAACACTGTTAAAGTCTATGGGACACGAACATGAATAATCAAAAGTGCTAATTTTAAAGGCTAATATGCAAGTTATTGTCAATAAAAGTGTTTGGGGACCTGGGTCCTGCCCCAGGGGACATGAATCAATGCAAAAAAAAGTTTTAAAAACGGCCGTTTTTTCAGGAGCAGTGATTTTAATAATGCTTAAAGTCAAACAATAAAAGTGTAATATCCCTTTAAATTTCATACCTGGGGGGTGTCTATAGTATGCCTGTAAAGGGGCGCATGTTTCCCGTGTTTAGAACAGTCTGACAGCAAAATGACATTTTGAAGGAAAAAACACATTTAAAACTAACGCGGCTATTGCATTGCCGACAATACAAATAGAAGTTCATTGATAAAAACGGCATGGGAATTCCCCACAGGGCAACCCCGAACCAAAATTTAAAAAAAAAAAATGATGTGGGAGTCCCCCTAAATTCCATACAAGGCCCTTCAGGTCTGGTATGGATATTAAGGGGAACCCCAGCCAAAATTGAAAAAAAAAATTGACGTGGGGTTCCCCCTAAATTCCATACCAGACCCTTCAGGTCTGGTATGGATTTTAAGGGGAACCCCGCGCCAAAAAAAAATAAAAAAATGGCGTGGGGTCCCCCCAAAAATCCATACCAGACCCTTATCCGAGCACGCAACCTGGCAGGCCGCAGGAAAAGAGGGGGGGACGAGAGTGCGGCCCCCCCCCCTCCTGAACCGTACCAGGCCACATGCCCTCAACATTGGGAGGGTGCTTTGGGGTAGCCCCCCAAAACACCTTGTCCCCATGTTGATGAAGACAAGGGCCTCATCCCCACAACCCTGGCCGGTGGTTGTGGGGGTCTGCGGGCGGGGGGCTTATCGGAATCTGGAAGCCCCCTTTAACAAGGGGACCCCCAGATCCCGCCCCCCCCTGTGTGAAATGGTAAGGGGGTACTTACCCCTACCATTTCACTAAAAAACTGTCAAAAATGTTAAAAATGACAAGAGACAGTTTTTGACAATTCCTTTATTTAAATGCTTCTTCTTTCTCCTTCATCTTCTTCTGGTTCTTCTGGCTCTTTTGGTTCTTCCTCCGGCGTTCTCGTCCAGCATCTCCTCCGCGGCGTCTTCTATCTTCTTCTCCTCGGGCCGCTCCGCACCCATGGCATGGGGGGGGACGCTCCCGCTCTTCTCTTCATCTTCTTCTCTTCTTCATCTTCTTCTTCATCTTCTTCTTCTTCTTCTTCTCTTCTTCCTTCTTCTCTTCTTCATTTCTTCTCCGGGCAGCTCCGCAGCCATGCTGGCATGGTGGGAGGCTCCCGCTGTGTGACGGCGTCTCTTCGTCTGACGGTTCTTAAATAACGGGGGGCGGGGCCACCCGGTGACCCCGCCCCCCTCTGACGCACGGGACATGACAAGACTTCCCTGTGGCATTCCCCGTGATGTCACAGGGAAGTCCCGTCAAGTCACCGTGCGTCAGAGGGGGGCGGGGTTACCGGATGGCCCCGCCCCCCGTTATTTAAGAACCGTCAGACGAAGAGACGCCGTCACACAGCGGGAGCCTCCCACCATGCCAGCATGGCTGCGGAGCTGCCCGGAGAAGAAATGAAAAAGAGAAGAAGGAAGAAGAGAAGAAGAAGAAGAAGAAGATGAAGAAGAAGATGAAGAAGAGAAGAAGATGAAGAGAAGAGCGGGAGCGTCCCCCCCCCATGCCATGGGTGCGGAGCGGCCCGAGGAGAAGAAGATAGAAGACGCCGCGGAGGAGATGCTGGACGAGAACGCCGGAGGAAGAACCAAAAGAGCCAGAAGAACCAGAAGAAGATGAAGGAGAAAGAAGAAGCATTTAAATAAAGGAATTGTCAAAAACTGTCTCTTGTCATTTTTAACATTTTTGACAGTTTTTTAGTGAAATGGTAGGGGTAAGTACCCCCTTACCATTTCACACAGGGGGGGGCCGGGATCTGGGGGTCCCCTTGTTAAAGGGGGCTTCCAGATTCCGATAAGCCCCCCGCCCGCAGACCCCCACAACCACCGGCCAGGGTTGTGGGGATGAGGCCCTTGTCTTCATCAACATGGGGACAAGGTGTTTTGGAGGGCTACCCCAAAGCACCCTCCCAATGTTGAGGGCATGTGGCCTGGTACGGTTCAGGAGGGGGGGGGCCGCACTCTTGTCCCCCCCTCTTTTCCTGCGGCCTGCCAGGTTGCGTGCTCGGATAAGGGTCTGGTATGGATTTTTGGGGGGACCCCACGCCGTTTTTTTTTTAAATTTTGGCTGGGGTTCCCCTTAATATCCATACCAGACCTGAAGGGTCTGGTATGGAATTTAGGGGGAACCCCACGTCAATTTTTTTTTTAAATTTTGGCTGGGGTTCCCCTTAATATCCATACCAGACCTGAAGGGCCTTGTATGGAATTTAGGGGGACCCCCACATCATTTTTTTTTTTTAATTTTGGTTCGGGGTTGCCCTGTGGGGAATTCCCATGCCGTTTTTATCAATGAACTTCTATGTGTATTGTCGGCAATGCAATAGCCGCGGGTAGTTTTAAATGAGTTTTTTCCTTCCAAATGTCATTTTGCTGTCAGACTGTTCTAAACACAGGAAACATGCGCCCCTTTACAGGCATACTATAGACACCCCCCAGGTACTAAATTTAAAGGGATATTACACTTTTATTGTTTGACTTTAAGCATTAATAAAATCACTGCTCCTGAAAAAACGTCCGTTTTTAAAACTTTTTTTTGCATTGATCCATGTCCCCTGGGGAAGGACCCGGGTCCCCAAACACTTTTTATGACAATAACTTGCATATAAGCCTTTAAAATTAGCACTTTTGATTTCTCCCATAGACTTTTAAAGGGTGTTCCGCGGCATTCGAATTTGCCGCGAACACCCCAAATTGTTCGCTGTTCGGCGAACTTGCGAACAGCCAATGTTCGAGTAGAACATGAGTTCGACTCGAACTCGAAGCTCATCCCTAGTAGCTGCACAAAGCTGGGATGTATATATATATATATACTGATAATGCAGCTAGCAGAATCAACTGCCTTCCTGTAGTATTATTAGTATGAGAACACCAGCAATTTTCTTCAGGTAGCTTTAGGTGCACACTGTGCAGAAGACGCACTACACTAACTTGTAAATACTGCAGCTGCCTGCGGTACTAATAGGATCAGAAGAACACCACCAATTTTCTTCAGGTAGCTTTAGGTGCACACTGTGCAGAGGACGCATTACACTAACTTGTAAATACTGCAGCTGCCTGCGGTACTAATAGGATCAGAAGAACACCACCAATTTTCTTCAGGTATCTTTAGGTGCACACTGTGCAGAGGACGCGCTACACTAACCTGTAAATACTGCAGCTGCCTGTGGTATTAATAGGATCAGAAGAACACCACCAATTTTCTACAGGTAGCTTTAGATGCCCTGTACACATGGACGGAAAAAGTGCGATTGGATTTTGTTATTGGAAATTCCGATCATGTGTGGGCTCCATCTGACTTTTTCTGTCGGAATTTCCGACACACAAAGTTTAAGAGCAGGCTATAAAATTTTCTGACAACAAAATCCGATCGTGTGTACACAAATCCGACGCACAAAGTGCCACGCATACTCAGAATAAATTAGGAGACGAAAGCTATTGGCTACTGACCCGTTTATAGTCCCGACATACGTGTTTTAGGTCACCGTGTTCAGAACGATCGGATTTTCCGACAACTTTGTGCGACCGCGTGTATGCAAGACAAGTTTGAGCCAACATCCGTATGAAAAAATCTATGGATTTTGTTTTCGGAATGTCCAATCAATGTCTAACCATGTGTACAGGGCATAACTGTAAATACTGTAGCTAATAGGACTAATAGGATTAGAAGAACACCAGCAATTTTCTTTAGGTAGCTGTAAATACTGTAAAAACACCTGCCTGCCTGTCAGTAGGAAGAGAATAACAGGAACGGATCTAGCTAAATTGAATACAGTATATATATATATATATATATATATATAACACCTAGGATGCACATATATATACACATTACACTGTAAGTGCTGCAGACTCGCCCGACTACTCTATCTAACTTAAATCAAATGACACCGTCTCTCTCTCTCTCTCTCTCTCTATCTCTCTCTCAACACCGGAACACACTACACGGGGCCGACGTGCAGGCAGCCTTATATAGTGTGGGGCATGTACTAAACCCCCTGAGCCATAATTGGCCAAAGCCACCCTGGCTTTGGCCAGTTATTGCTCTCTGTACAGACGGCGCTGTGATTGGCCAAGCATGCTGGTCATAGTGCATGCTTGACCAATCATCAGCCAGCAATGCACTGCGATGCCGGAGTGAATTATGGGCTGTGACGCGCCACTCAAATTTTGTGCGAACGGCCCATATTGTTTATCCACAAAAAGGCTATATACTGTCACACATAATGTTATACACCAAAGATGTTGGTTTGGTATAATGCATATGTGAATGTGCTTGCAGTAAAATATTTTATACTCAACAATGTGTGGCTTCTTCTTTCAATGCTCATTACCAGTTTTTGGAGAAAGTTGGTGTAGTTACAGGGACAATCGGGGTTATTTACTAAAGGCAAATCCACTTTGCACTCCAAGTGCACTTTCATTGCACTTGCAGTGCACTTGGAGTACAAAGTGGATTTGCCTTTATTAAATAACCCCCACAGTGCTCTAAAATTTGCACCAATCAGGCCATGTTAGGAACTTCAAGCAATTATTTCATGGAGTTGAAAAGGATGATTATTTTTATCATTAATGCATTACATACATTAACAACAAAAACAAGGTGTGTGTGTAACAGACCCATAGCACAACATAGCACAACATAATAGTTAGCTGAACAAGAGATTATCACCTCATGTATCAAATAAGTTATGTTTGCACTATTGAAGAAAATGGCCAAAAATAAAAGGCCATTGGAGAACCTAGGAGACAGCTAAAAGAAACACAAGAAGTAATCAAGTTCAGTTTTTAACAAACAATTTATTTAAAACAGGTTAGACATTCTCTGGCATATCAATGGCCCCCCTACCCGCAAAGTACTCTAGATATATTTGCCGTACCTCACGGGCGCTTTGGGGGGGCAAGCCAGGACGGCCAGCTTCAAGAGCCATCAGAGTTGTATCCAGTAAGCCACCTCAGTCGCAACTGACAGAAGGTTCCAAATGAGTTGTGGTCCCCCAAAAAAGCCTCTTGCACTCTGCCTGAATTTAAGGACAACAATAATATTTGTACACATTTTAGGGGGTGTTTAGGGTAAGCACTACAATGTAGCTGACAAAATACATTGTTAAGTGACTAGGCTAGGTGTGTATGGGCCCAGGATAGCATGCTGGGGAGTAGGGATGAGCTTCGTGTTCGAGTCGAACCCATGTTCGACTCGAACATCGGCTGTTCGACCGTCCGTCGAATTGCGAACGATATGGGCCGTTCGCGCCAAATTCGTGTGGCGCGTCACGGCCCATAATTCACTGCGGCATCGCAGTGCATTGCTGGCTGATGATTGGCCAAGCATGCACTATGACCCGCATGCTTGGCCAATCACAGCGCCGTCAGTAGAGAGAGCTGTAATTGGCCAAAGCCAGGGTGGCTTTGGCCAATTATGGCTCAGGGGATTTAGTACACACCCCACACTATATAAGGCCGCCTGCACGGCGGCCCTGTGTAGTGTGTGTTCCGGTGTGCTGAGCGATAGAGAGAGAGAGAGACAGTGTCATTTGATTTGAGTTAGATAGATTAGGCAGAACAGTCAGTCAGTTAGCTGCACTTACAGTGTATTGTGTATATATATGCATCCCAGGTGTTGCATATATATATATACACTGTATTCAGTTTAGCTAGATCCGTTCCTGTTATCTTCTATCTAGACTATTTACATTCAGTGCAGTGTGTCCTGCTCACAGTGTTCAGCTAGATCCGTTCCTGTTATTTACATTCAGTGCAGTGCGTCCTGCTCACAGTGTTCAGCTAGATCCGTTCCTGCTATTTACATTCAGTGCAGTGCGTCCTGCTCACAGTGTTCAGCTAGATCCGTTCCTGCTATTTACATTCAGTGCAGTGCGTCCTGCTCACAGTGTTCAGCTAGATCCGTTCCTGCTATTTACATTCAGTGCAGTGCGTGCTGCTCACAGTGTTCAGCTAGATCCGTTCCTGCTATTTACATTCAGTGCAGTGCGTCCTGCTCACAGTGTTCAGCTAGATCCGTTCCTGCTATTTACATTCAGTGCAGTGCGTCCTGCTCACAGTGTTCAGCTAGATCCGTTCCTGCTATTTACATTCAGTGCAGTGCGTGCTGCTCACAGTGTTCAGCTAGATCCGTTCCTGCTATTTACATTCAGTGCAGTGCGTCCTGCTCACAGTGTTCAGCTAGATCCGTTCCTGCTATTTACATTCAGTGCAGTGCGTCCTGCTCACAGTGTTTAGCTAGATCCGTTCCTGCTATTTACATTCAGTGCAGTGCGTCCTGCTCACAGTGTTCAGCTAGATCCGTTCCTGCTATTTACATTCAGTGCAGTGCGTCCTGCTCACAGTGTTCAGCTAGATCCGTTCCTGTTATCTTCCTACTGACAGGCAGGCTTGTCTGGTTACAGTATATAAAGCTACCTGAAGAAAATTACAGGTGTTCTTTTTGATCCTATTAGTACCACGGTCAGGCAGCTAGACTATTTACATTTAGTACAGTGTGTCCTGCTCACAGTGTTCAGCTAGATCCGTTCCTGCTATTTACATTCAGTGCAGTGCGTCCTGCTCACAGTGTTCAGCTAGATCCGTTCCTGCTATATACATTTAGTGCAGTACGTCCTGCTCACAGTGTTCAGCTAGATCCGTTCCTGTTATCTTCCTACTGACAGGCAGGCTTGTCTGGTTACAGTATATAAAGCTACCTGAAGAAAATTACAGGTGTTCTTTTTGATCCTATTAGTACCACGGTCAGGCAGCTAGACTATTTACATTTAGTACAGTGTGTCCTGCTCACAGTGTTCAGCTAGATCCGTTCCTGTTATTTACATTCAGTGCAGTGCGTCCTGCTCACAGTGTTCAGCTAGATCCGTTCCTGCTATTTACATTCAGTGCAGTGCGTCCTGCTCACAGTGTTCAGCTAGATCCGTTCCTGCTATTTACATTCAGTGCAGTGCGTCCTGCTCACAGTGTTCAGCTAGATCCGTTCCTGCTATTTACATTCAGTGCAGTGCGTGCTGCTCACAGTGTTCAGCTAGATCCGTTCCTGCTATTTACATTCAGTGCAGTGCGTCCTGCTCACAGTGTTCAGCTAGATCCGTTCCTGCTATTTACATTCAGTGCAGTGCGTCCTGCTCACAGTGTTCAGCTAGATCCGTTCCTGCTATTTACATTCAGTGCAGTGCGTGCTGCTCACAGTGTTCAGCTAGATCCGTTCCTGCTATTTACATTCAGTGCAGTGCGTCCTGCTCACAGTGTTCAGCTAGATCCGTTCCTGCTATTTACATTCAGTGCAGTGCGTCCTGCTCACAGTGTTTAGCTAGATCCGTTCCTGCTATTTACATTCAGTGCAGTGCGTCCTGCTCACAGTGTTCAGCTAGATCCGTTCCTGCTATTTACATTCAGTGCAGTGCGTCCTGCTCACAGTGTTCAGCTAGATCCGTTCCTGTTATCTTCCTACTGACAGGCAGGCTTGTCTGGTTACAGTATATAAAGCTACCTGAAGAAAATTACAGGTGTTCTTTTTGATCCTATTAGTACCACGGTCAGGCAGCTAGACTATTTACATTTAGTACAGTGCGTCCTGCTCACAGTGTTCAGCTAGATCCGTTCCTGTTATTTACATTCAGTGCAGTGCGTCCTGCTCACAGTGTTCAGCTAGATCCGTTCCTGCTATTTACATTCAGTGCAGTGCGTGCTGCTCACAGTGTTCAGCTAGATCCGTTCCTGCTATTTACATTCAGTGCAGTGCGTCCTGCTCACAGTGTTCAGCTAGATCCGTTCCTGCTATTTACATTCAGTGCAGTGCGTCCTGCTCACAGTGTTCAGCTAGATCCGTTCCTGTTATCTTCCTACTGACAGGCAGGCTTGTCTGGTTACAGTATATAAAGCTACCTGAAGAAAATTACAGGTGTTCTTTTTGATCCTATTAGTACCACGGTCAGGCAGCTAGACTATTTACATTTAGTACAGTGTGTCCTGCTCACAGTGTTCAGCTAGATCCGTTCCTGCTATTTACATTCAGTGCAGTGCGTCCTGCTCACAGTGTTCAGCTAGATCCGTTCCTGCTATATACATTTAGTGCAGTACGTCCTGCTCACAGTGTTCAGCTAGATCCGTTCCTGTTATCTTCCTACTGACAGGCAGGCTTGTCTGGTTACAGTATATAAAGCTACCTGAAGAAAATTACAGGTGTTCTTTTTGATCCTATTAGTACCACGGTCAGGCAGCTAGACTATTTACATTTAGTACAGTGTGTCCTGCTCACAGTGTTCAGCTAGATCAGTTCCTGTTATTTACATTCAGTGCAGTGCGTCCTGCTCACAGTGTTCAGCTAGATCCGTTCCTGCTATTTACATTCAGTGCAGTGCGTCCTGCTCACAGTGTTCAGCTAGATCCGTTCCTGCTATTTACATTCAGTGCAGTGCGTCCTGCTCACAGTGTTTAGCTAGATCCGTTCCTGCTATTTACATTCAGTGCAGTGCGTCCTGCTCACAGTGTTCAGCTAGATCCGTTCCTGTTATCTTCCTACTGACAGGCAGGCTTGTCTGGTTACAGTATATAAAGCTACCTGAAGAAAATTACAGGTGTTCTATCCCAGCTTAGTGCAGCTACAGGCCATTAGTATGTCTGGAAGGCCAAGAAGGAGAGGCAGACAGTCACAAGCCAATAAGAGAGGGCAAGCAGGCTCTGTGTCTAGTGCTGGTCGTGGAGACGGTGCATCCTCATCAGCACGTGGCCATGGGACACGCTTGGCCTTTTTTTCGGCAGCTGGCCGTGTTGAGCCGCAACATGCGGAAGACTTGGTCGAGTGGATGACCAAGCCGTCCTCATCCTCCTCATCCTCTCTCACCCATGCCCAGGGTGCTTTGTCTGGCAAAGCAGCGGCCTCTTCCCTCAGCTCAATGTCATCAGTGACTCCTTCCCTAGCCCCACCATGTCCTCCTGAGGATTCCCTCGAACTGTTTGACCACAGTGTTGGGTACATGCTCCAGGAGGATGCCCAGCGTTTGGAAGGCTCTGATGATGATACTGAGCTCAATGAAGGCAGTAACATGAGCACGGACAGAGGGGGTGCCCAAGAAGGACAGCAATCTGGCAGTCATGCTCCCCCTGCTGCAGCATACTGCCAGGTTTGCTCCAGTGATGAGGAGGGAGGGGATGATGAGGTCACTGACTCAACGTGGGTGCCTGATAGGAGAGAGGAGGAGGAGGAGGAGGAGGAGGAGGTGGCACATCACCAACTAGGCAGGATGCCCTCCAGGGGCCAGCCTAAGGGCAGCACATTGACTGCATCACACCCCAAAGCTCCACATGTGCAGGGCGCTGCAGTCTCTGCGCGTTATTCAAAAAGTTCTTTGGTGTGGGCCTTTTTTGAGACGAGTGCATCAGATCGCACCGCTGCTATTTGCAATATATGTCTCAAGCGTATCTCGCGTGGCCAAAACATCTCCCGCTTGGGTACCACATGCTTGACCAGACATATGTTGACCTGCCATGCAGTTCGTTGGCAAGCGTATCTAAAAGACCCACACCAAAGAACAAAGACGATCTCTCCTTGCTCCTCATCAGCTGAGATTTCCAACCCCACTAGACCTTCAGTCCTCTCTGCGACCTGCAGTGAGAGGAATGAAGGTGTAGAATTAGGTGTGTCACAGCCAAGTACTTATGGGCAATCTGCTTTGGGTACACCGACGTCAGATTGTACCAGGCAAATTTCCCTGCCCCAGCTGCTGCACCGCCGAAAAAAGTTTGCTCCCAGCCATCCACATGCCCAGCGGTTGAATGCTAGCTTGGCAAAATTGCTAGCACTTCAACTGCTGCCTTTTCAGTTGGTAGACTCTGCCCCCTTCCGTGAGTTTGTGGAATGTGCGGTTCCTCAGTGGCAGGTACCCAAACGCCACTTTTTCTCACGGAAGGCGATTCCGGCTCTCTACCGGCATGTGGAAGGCAATGTCCATGCCTCGCTGGACAGGGCGGTCAGCGGTAAGGTGCATATTACCGCTGACTCATGGTCCAGCAGGCATGGACAGGGACGTTACTTAAGTTTCACGGCGCATTGGGTGACTCTGCTGGCAGCTGGGAAGGATGCAGGACAAGGTGCAGTAGTGTTGGAGGTTGTTCCGCCACCACGCCTCCAAAATGCTGATTGTGACACACCTCTCTCCTCCACCCCCTCCTCTTCTTCTTCCTCCATGGCCTCTTCCTCGGAACCAGCGGTGCTCCGTAGGCGTTCAAGGGGCTACGCAAGTACGCAGGCCAAAAGATGCCATGCGGTGCTTGAGCTGGTGTGCTTGGGGGACAGGAGCCACACTGGGGCAGAGGTTCTGTCAGCTCTGCAGGGGCAGGTTCAGAGGTGGTTGACGCCACGCCAACTTAAGGCAGGAATGGTGGTTTGCGACAATGGCACCAACCTCCTCTCTGCCCTCCGACAGGGACAACTGACCCATGTGCCCTGTTTGGCTCACGTCCTTAACTTGGTGGTGCAGCGGTTCTTGGGCAGGTACCCGGGCTTACAGGATGTCCTGAGGCAGGCCAGGAAAGTCTCTGTGCATTTCCGCCGGTCATATAATGCCAGTGCTCGGCTGACGGACCTCCAAAAGGAGTTTAACCTGCCCAAGAACCGCCTAATCTGTGACATGCCCACCAGGTGGAACTCGACGTTGGCCATGCTGCAGCGGCTGCACACGCAGCAGAGGGCCATCAATGAGTACCTGTGCGACTATGGCACCAGGACAGGGTCAGGGGACCTTGGTTTTTTTTCCCCACGCCAGTGGGCCATGATCAGGGATGCATGCACTGTCCTGTCACCATTCGAGGAGGCCACGAGGATGGTGAGCACTGACAGTGCATGCATCAGTGACACTGTCCCCCTTGTCCACCTGTTGGAGCACACGCTGCGTGGGATAATGGACAGGGCACTTGAGGCAGAACAGAGGCAGGAAGAGGAGGACTTCCTTAGCTCTCAAGGCCCCCTTTATCCAGACAGTGTTCCTGCGTGCCCGCCGATCACACAGGAAGAGGACGAGGAGGAGGAGGAGGAGGAGGAGGAGGAGGAAGATTGTGTCAGTATGGAGGTGGAGCCTGGCACTCAGCATCAGCAGTCTTTAAGGGATCAGTCCCAAGGAACACATGGACTTGTACGTGGCTGGGAGGAGGTGGCTGCGGACGTTGTTGTCCTTAGTGACCCAGAGGACTCCGGACCGAATGCCTCAGCAAACCTACGCTGCATGGCCTCCCTGATCCTGCAAAGCCTGCGTAAGGATCCTCGTATTCGTGGTATCAAGGAGAAGGACCAATACTGGCTGGCAACCCTCCTTGATCCACGTTACAAGGGTAAGGTTGCGGACCTTATCTTGCCATCGCAGAGGGAGCAGAGGATGAAACATCTTCGGGAGGCCTTGCAGAAAGGTCTGTGCAACGCGTTCCCAGAGACTGGGAGGTTACAAACTCCTGTTTCTGGACAACGTGTTGCTGAGGCTTCGGTCAGTCAAAGAAGGAGCGGTGGAGAAGGTGGCCGTCTGACCAATGCGTTCAGACAATTTTTTGGTCCGCAGCCCCAAGGTATGATCGGTTCCAGCAACCATCGCCAGCGTCTGTTTTACATGGTGCAGGAATACCTAGGGGCAAGATCAGACTTGGACACCTTTCCCACCGAAAATCCTCTGGGTTACTGGGTCTTGAGGATGGATCACTGGCCAGAGCTTGCACAGTATGCAATTGAGCTACTGGCCTGTCCTGCATCCAGCGTTCTTTCGGAACGCACATTCAGTGCTGCTGGAGGCGTGGTAACCGATCACAGGGTGCGTCTGTCCACCGACTCGGTCGATCGGCTGACCTTCATAAAAATGAATCAGTCTTGGATCACCACCAGCTACCAAGCACCTGATGCAGATGTAACCGAATAATTTTTTTTGAAATCTCAGATCCCTTCAAAGACTGCCTATGCTGATGCTGAGTGACTATCCCTGAGTAATTATCCTCTTCCTCCTCAATCATCACGCTGATAGCTTGTAAGAACATTTTTGGTTCTGGGCGCCACCACCAGTGCCTAAGGCACAATTTTTCAGCCCCTGTTTAACAGGGGCGTGTAATTACAATTTTTGATGTAATACTTTGCAGCAGGGCTCGTTCCTGCATTCCAACTAGAGTGTCTGTGAGGGGTTGCAGTGTTGTGGCACCAGCACCAGTGCCTAAGACCCAATTTTTCAGCCCCTGTCTAACAGGGGCGTGTAATTACAATTTTTGATGCAATACTTTGCAGCAGGGCTTGTTCCTGCATTCCAACTAGAGTGTCTGTGAGGGGTTGCAGTGTTGTGGCACCAGCACCAGTGCCTAAGACCCAATTTTTCTGCCCCTGTCTAACAGGGGCGTGTAATTACAATTTTTGATGCAATACTTTGCAGCAGGGCTTGTTCCTGCATTCCAACTAGAGTGTCTGTGAGGGGTTGCAGTGTTGTGGCACCAGCACCAGTGCCTAAGACCCAATTTTTCTGCCCCTGTCTAACAGGGGCGTGTAATTACAATTTTTGATGCAATACTTTGCAGCAGGGCTTGTTCCTGCGTTTCAACTAGAGTGTCTGTGAGGGGTTGCAGTGTTGTGGCACCAGCACCAGTGCCTAAGACCCAATTTTTCAGCCCCTGTCTAACAGGGGCGTGTAATTACAATTTTTGATGCAATACTTTGCAGCAGGGCTCGTTCCTGCGTTCCAACTAGAGTGTCTGTGAGGGGTTGCAGTGTTGTGGCACCAGCACCAGTGCCTAAGGCCTAATTTTTCAGCTCCTGTTCAACAGGAGCATGTAATTACAATTCTTGATCTAATATTTCACAGCAGGGCCCTGTGAGGGCTTACAGTGTTTTGGCCACAGCAACACCTAAGGCCCAAATTTCTGCTGAGTATATAGGGTAGGACCCTACTTTCAAACATCTAACTTACAAACGACTCCTACTTGCAAACGGAAGGAGACAACAGGAAGTGAGATGAAATCTACCCCTAAGGAAGGGAAATTCTCTCCTGTAAGAGTTAATATGGGAAAACAATTTTTCCTTTCCACTGATGCTTTCCAATCCTTGTTCCACAAAAAAACACAAATTTTCAAAAAACATTTTTCATTGGGACAAAAAAGTGAGGTGAAATCTTCTGAAGAGGAGGAAAGACGCAAAACAAATGTCACAGGGGTGATAACCCTTCCCTATGTTTTCCAAAAAGCTTAGAAAAGATTTTTTGGCTGGAGCTAAACACATTAAAAATGTTCAAAATTACAAACAGATTCTACTTAACAACAAACCTACAGTCCCTGTCTTGTTTGCACCGCCTGTATACTGCTGTTCAGAGTATATAGGGACCTTTCCTTATTTTAATTTGGGTGCGGGGTTCCCCTTAATATCCATACAAGACCCAAAGGGCCTGGTAATGGACTGGGGGGTACCCATGCCGTTTGTCTCACTGATTTTCATCCATATTGCCATGACCCGACATGACATTAAACCCGCAAGCAGTTTTAAATGAGATTTTTTCCTTTAAAAATGACATTTGGTGCAGGGACTGTTCTAAACATGGGAAACACGCGTCACTTTACAGGCATACTATAGACACCCCCCAGGTACGATATTTAAAGGAATATTTCACTTTTTTTTTTTTACTTTAAGCATCATTAAAATCACTGCTCCCGAAAAAACGGCCGTTTTTAAAAGTTTTTTTTGCATTGATACATGTCCCCTGGGGTAGGACCCGGGTCCCCAAACCCTTTTTAGGACAATACCATGCAAATTAGCCTTTAAAATGAGCACTTTTGATTTCGAACGTTCGAGTCCCATAGACGTCAATGGGGTTCTAACGTTCGTGCGAACTTGCGGTCCGTTCGCGGGTTCTGGTGCGAACCGAACCGGGGGGTGTTCGGCTCATCCCTACTGGGGAGGTTAGTGAAGGCAAATATGCATGAAGGACAAAAAAGGAGCATTAAAAGCTTACAGTATGCATGAGGACAAAGAGGACATTCACAGCATATTACAATCATTGTAAATATGGAATGATGAAATAAATACAATACATTAGCAAACATTAAATACATAGAATGTGATGTTAAAAGATAAAACTTACCTAAATATAGTCCTTCTGCAGGACCTGAATGATGGCAGAACAGGTCTCTGGAATAATGATTCCCAGAGCCTGGGGGAGATTCCAGTCGTTAACTTGATATCCTGGAGACTTCTCTCCGTCGGCAAGTACAACAAGGTGGTGATGAGCCTCCGCTTGGGAGTGATGGCTTGCCGCATGCAGGTGTCCTGCTTCATAATATAAGGGGACAGCAAAGCCAACAGAGGTTGAAAAACGGGGTCCGTCATACGCAGATAATTCCTGAAATCATCAGGATTATTCTCCTGGATCTGCCGCAACAAAGGCATGTGCAAGAATTGGTCATGCTGGAGCAACCAATTCTTCGTCCATGAACTCATCCTCACCCTGTTCATAGACTGAACTTGGGTCAAAGCAAGAACTCCAACACCAAGTCCTAGCACAGCACAAACTCTACGAAGAGAACGTACCCACAACATGGCTTGAAAATGGTCGAGTGGTCAGAACGAACTGACAGAACGCACTGAAAATCAGAAAGGACCTGAGAAGAACGATCTGAAAATCAGAAACGAGCAGACAAGAATGCACTGAAAAACAGAAGCAAACTATTTAATAGAATGCACTGAAAGACAGGAACGAACTGACAACACACACTGAAGAACAGATACGAACCCACAAGCACAAACTGAAAAGCAGAAATGAACTGAAAAGCACAAGGCTGAAAAGCGCGAATCGTCTCCCACCAAATTTCTACTAACATGAGATAAACACAAGATTAGTAGAAGGAGCCCAAAGGGTGGCGCACTGGCTATTGAACTTTCTTTTTATAGTCCCGTCGTACGTGTTGTACAGTATGTCACCACGTTCTTGACATTCAGAATTTTGGCCAACATTTGTGTGACTGTGTGTATGCAAGAAAAGTTTGAGCCAACATCTTTCGCAAAAAAAATCCACTGTTTTGTTGTCAGAAATTCTGATCGTGTGTACGGGGCATTACAGTTTATTTTCTTTATAATGCTGTCCCAATCTGAGTAGAAAAACCTGCCCCCTGTCAGCATGATACAGAGAAGAACCCTTGCTCTCTGTGTGAAAGTAATGGCCTCTCTGCAAAATCTGGTGCCCATGCCGAGTCAGAGCTAAAGCTCTAAATTCAGCAAAGACCATGCTCCTTGTTGATTTGAGACCTCTAGCACTGACTCAGCAGAGAGGGTGTCAGACTGCTACAGAGAGACCACTGCTTTTACACAGAGACAATGAGGCTGATTTACAAAACATTTGCGCCATGACTTGCGGTGCATGCTGATGCGCAAATGCTATTTGCATATTTACAAAGCATTTAAAGCGGTAACACAGTGCGATCCCCCATTTACTATTCTCTTCCCGGCGCACGGGAAGAGGTGATCTGTACGCCACTATAGACCTGGTGCACGTCATGTTTAACTTGAAATTTAAACAAGCTGGAAGTGCCAATAATATGGGGGTGATGTGGGGTGATGTGGGGAAGTGTTGTACTAACTGCCCAAGTCACAAATATGGCCAATATAGAATGAGAAAGTGACTTTCTCGGAACTAGGGATGAGCTTGGAGTTCCAGTCGAACTCATGTTCGACTCAAACATCGGCTGTTCGCAAGTTCGCCGAACAGCGAACAATTTGGGGTGTTCGCGGCAAATTCGAATGCCGCAGAACACCCTTTAAAAGTCTATGGGAGAAATCAAAAGTGCTAATTTTAAAGGCTTATATGCAAGTTATTGTCATAAAAAGTGTTTGGGGACCTGGGTCCTGCCCCAGGGGACATGGATCAATGCAAAAAAAAGGTTTAAAAATGGCCTTTTTTCAGGAGCAGTGATTTTAATAATGCTTAAAGTCAAACAATAAAAGAGTAATATCCCTTTAAATTTCGTAGCTGGGGGGTGTCTATAGTATGCCTGTAAAGGGGCGCATGTTTCCCGTGTTTAGAACAGTCTGACAGCAAAATGACATTTCAAAGGAAAAAAGTCATTTAAAACTACTCGTGGCTATTGCATTGCCGGTCCGATAATACTCATAGAAGTTCATTGATAAAAACGGCATGGGAATTCCCCACAGGGGAACCCCGAAACCAAAATTTAAAAAAAAATGACGTGGGGGTCCCCCTAAATTCCATACCAGGCCCTTCAGGTCTGGTATGGATTTTAAGGGGAACCCCGTGCCGAAATTTAAAAAAAAAAAGGCGTGGGGTCCCCCCAAAAATCCATACCAGACATTTATCCGAGCACGCAACCTGGCAGGCCTCAGGAAAAGGGGGGGGGACGAGAGAGCGCCCCCCCCTCCTGAACCATACCAGGCCACATGCCCTCAACATTGGGAGGGTGCTTTGGGTTAGCCCCCCAGAACACCTTGTCCCCATGTTGATGAGGACAAGGGCCTCATCCCCACAACCCTGGCCGGTGGTTGTGGGGGTCTGCGGGCGGGGGGCTTATCGGAATCTGGAAGCCCCATTTAACAAGTGGACCCCCAGATCCCGCCCCCCCGTGTGAAATGGTAAGGGCCTACCATTTCACTAAAAAACTGTCAAAAATGTTAAAAATGACAAGAGACAGTTTTTGACAATTCCTTTATTTAAATGCTTCTTCTTTCTTCTATCTTCCTTCATCTTCTTCTTCTTCTTCTTCTGGTTCTTCTGGCTCTTCTGGTTCTTCCTCTGGTGTTCTTGTCCAGCATCTCCTCTGCGGCATCTTCTATCTTCTTCTCCTCGGGCCGCTCCGCACCCATGGCATGGGGGGAGGCTCCCGCTCTTCTCTTCATCTTCTTCTCTTCTTCATCTTCTTCTCTTCTTCTCTTCTTCATCTTCTTTTCCGGGCTGCTCCGCATCCATGCTGGCATGGAGGGAGGCTCCCACTGTGTGATGCGTCTCCTCTTCTGACGGTTCTTAAATAACGGGGGGCGGGGCCACCCGGTGACCCTGCCCCCCTCTGATGCACGGGACATGACGGGACTTCCCTGTGGCATTCCCCGTGACGTCACAGGGAAGTCCCGTCAAGTCACCGTGCATCAGAGGGGGCGGGGTCACTGGGTGGCCTCGCCCCACGTTATTTAAGAACCGTCAGAAGAGAAGACACGTCACACAGCGGGAGCCTCCCTCCATGCCAGCATGGATGCGGAGCGGCCCAGGGAAGAAGATGAAGAAGAGAAGAAGAGAAGAGGATGAAGAAGAGAAGAAGATGAAGAGAAGAGCGGGAGCCTCCCCCCATGCCATGGGTGTGGAGCGGCCCGAGGAGAAGAAGATAGAAGACGCAGCAGAGGAGATGCTGGATGAGAACACCAGAGGAAGAACCAGAAGAGCCAAAAGAACCAGAAGAAGAAGAAGAAGAAGAAGATGAAGGAAGATAGAAGATAGAAGAAAGAAGAAGCATTTAAATAAAGGAATTGTCAAAAACTGTCTCTTGTCATTTTTAACATTTTTGACAGTTTTTTAGTGAAATGGTAGGGGTACTTTTGTACCCCCTTACCATTTCACACAGGGGGGGCCGGGATCTGGGGGTCCCCCCCGCCCTCAGTCCCCCACAACCACCGGCCAGGGTTGTGGGGATGAGGCCCTTGTCCTCATCAACATGGGGACAAGGTGTTTTGGGGGGCTACCCCAAAGCACCCTCCCAATGTTGAGGGCATGTGGCCTGGTACGGTTCAGGAGGGGGGGCGCTCTCTCGTCCCCCCCACTTTTCCTGCGGCCTGCCAGGTTGTGTGCTTGGATAAGATAAGGGCCTGGTATGGATTTTTGGGGGGACCCCACACCGTTTTTTTTTTAAATTTTGGCAAGGGGGTTCCCCTTAAAATCCATACCAGACCTGAAGGGTCTGGTATGGAATTTAGGGGGACCCCACATGATTTTTTTTTTTAATTTTGGCCGGGGTTCCCCTTAATACCCATACCAGACCTGAAGAGCCTGGTATGGAATTTAGGGGGACCCCCACGTCATGTTTTTTTTTTAATTTTGGTTCAGGGTTCCCCTGTGGGGAATTCCCATGCCATTTTTATCAATGAACTTTTATGTGTATTGTCGGACCAACACCGGCAATTCATTAATAGCCACGAGTATTTTTGAATGACTTTTTTTCCTTTGAAATGTCATTTTGCTGTCAGACTGTTCTAAACACGGGAAACATGCACCCCTTTACAGGCATACTATAGACACCCCCAGCTACAAAATGTAAAGGGATATTACACTTTTATTGTTTCACTTTAGGCATTATTAAAATCACTGCTTCCGAAAAAACAGCAGTTTTTAAAACTTTTTTTTGCATTGATACATGTCCCCTGGAGCAAGACCCAGGTCCCCAAACACTTTTTATGACAATACTATGCATATAAGCCTTTAAAATTAGCACTTTTGATTTCTCCCATAGACTTTTAAAGGATGTTCCTCGGGATTAGAATTTGCCACGAACACCCCAAATTGTTCGCTGTTGGACGAACTTGCGAACAGCCGATGTTCGAGTCGAACATGAGTTCGACTCGAAGCTCATCCCTACATATAAGCCTTTCAAATTAGCACTTTTGATTATTCATGTTCTTGTCCCATAGACTTTAACGGTGTTCGTGTGTTCAAACACATTTTTTGCTTGTTCGCAAGTTCTGGTGCGAACCGAACAAGGATGTATTCGGCTCATCCCTAATTGCCGGACCGACATTTCATTATAGCCGCGAGTAGTTTTAAATAACTTTTATTCCTTAAGGGCCAGTTCACACCACATGCAGTCCAGTGCGTTTTTTTCTGCATCAAAAACGCACGGAAAGTAGGTTATATGGTTTTCAATGGCATAGTTCACACCAGTGCTTGCAGTTCCAGTGCGTTTCCAGTTCCCAAAAAAAAAAAGTCGAACATGCTGCATTTTTTATGCACTGGACTGTACTGGAACGCTGTAAAATGCATTAAAAATGCACTGGAACGCACCTAAATGCACCAAAAACGCACTGCAATACACTTGTCCTTATTTAGGCCTGATTCACATCTATGCATTTTCAGTGCTTTTTGCATTTTGCAGATTTGCACTACAGAACGTGTTCCATAGGAAACCATGTTAAATGGACTGTAGTGCAGATCTGCAAAATGCAAAAAGCACAAAAAATGCATAGGTGTGAATCAGGCCTTAAGGTTAAGAAAAAAGAGGGGGGGAGCACTGGACTGCATCAAAAATGCACCAAAAATGCACTGGAACGCATAAAAAACGTGCATGCAGAAAAGCACCTGGAACACGTCCGGACTGCGTTTCTATGGTGTGATCTTGCCCTTAGGGCCCTTAGGGCCAGTTCACACCATAGAAACGCAGTCCGGACGCATTCCAGGTGCTTTTCTGCATGCACGTTTTTGATGCGTTCCAGTGCGTTTTTGGTGCGTTTTTGATGCAGTCCAGTGCTTTTTTTCACCCCTCTTTTTTCTTAACCTTAAATAAGGACAAGTGCGTTCCATTGCGTTTTTGATGCGTTTTACAGCTTTTCAATACAGTCCAGTGCAGAAAAAATGCAGCATGTTCTACTTTTTTTCTGGAACTGGAACGCACTGGAACGGCAAGCACTGGTGTGAACAATGCCATTGCACACCATATAACCGAATTTCCGTGCATTTTTGATGCATAAAATATGCACTGGACTGCATTGGTGTGAACTGGCCCTTAAGCAATTTGGCATATTTAAAGGCATTTCTCCTTGTTTCGTTTTTGGGTTGTCCAATTGGTGACATTGATATATGTCCCTTAGGGTGGGACCTGGGCCCCATACTCATTTTAAGGCCAATAACTAGAAGATAAGCCAGCCAAGTGGGGACTAGTAAAATTGCCAAGTCAGTTCCCTTAGACTGCAATGGTATTTGTTGTATAACTTTTGCACATGTTAGGCTCTATAGTTGCCCCCCTGGACTGGGGGGTGTTTTGTCCCATCTGTAATTTTGGTGCATGCTGGATGATGTGCTTAATTTTGGACAGTGGGGTGGCTTATTTTGTGCTAGCTGCATTTGGGTTGTTCTGAGCATGCTCAGGGACTTAAGTTTTTTTTGGTGGTGCTTTTTGTGTGTGAACAGCACTTGGATGTTTCTGGGCATGCTCAGAGTGTGTTTTTTGGGTTAGTAATTTAAGGACATCCTTAACAGGTGTACCCACTTTGAAGTTCTCTCTACATTGGGTGAAATTGCATTTTGTGTGTTTAATGGACTGTCCATGTGTTTGCAATTGCCTCATTAGCAGACAAACCTATGTTATATAAAGCTTGCAGATAGCAATATTTACTTTGCCCTGAAAAGAGCCAAGATTGTGTGTGTGGGGAGCCGGCAAGAGAGTACATTTGGGTGTCCTTATCGAGTTTCTAACACATGTATTTTCTATTTGTATTTTGTTTGTTATGTTGTTGCAAAACAGTTGTGTTTTTATGCAATTTATTTGTTACTTTGGTTTGTTGGGGTTTTTTTTTTTTTTTGGGTGGTGGTTATTTTACCATGAAATCTTTTTTATGTTGGCAATTTTTGTTTTTACGTTGTTCACTTTGATTTCCTGACAGGCTCCATGGCAGCATACGTGTGGGTAGGCTCCACCTCCATAACTACCCAATAGGACCCCTCTCCCATAAATCTTTGCTCTAGGCTGCTATCCATGTTCCTTTTTTATCCTCCTCCGTAGGATCAGGTGTTGGTACTCCTACCTGAAGATTAACCTCCCTACGATCGAATCAGCTGAGTGCCATAAAATTCCTCCGATAGGCCCTGACTGTTAAGCAGGGTATGGAGTGTATAGCAGAGTAGCGCTGAAGATTGGATCGGTTCATCTATGTGCGCACGGTCTGTTTGCCTAATGTTTCAGGCGACCATTATCTGCTGCCAAGTCCGGTGTGTGTGTATGGATGGCGGTTCCTTGGCCCAGGTGATGGTTGGTGGAGAGGTAAGTTTTTATATTCTTTTCCATATGGCAGCAGTGTTTGTGTTATACCTCTCTGTGTTTTTTCTGCTTCACTGGTGTCCTAATCGGCGCTGACGCTCCCTGCGTTCCAGCAGCCGCTCTCTCTGTTACTTCCGGGTACCGGCGTGCGCTCTGCGCATGCGCGGACCTGATACGAAGTCGAGGCTTGGTTCGTGCATGCGCGCAAGCATCTTGCGTCTGATGTCAGTGATGACGTCACGGGCGCCACTTTTAAAAGCTGTGGAAAGCTTACAGAGCCCTGGGAATGATCATGGGGGATACGGTGACTTCCCGGGGCAACTATCTTGGCGGTTCAAAGTAAGACAATCTCTATTGTCTGGGGGTTGAGGTCTGTTGTCAGCCAGCTGATGTGTGAATCTGTCTCTGCAGTTTCCTATTGTGTTGACTCAATGGACTCCTCACTGCCCCCTAGTGGCCAGCCCACTTGTAGCAGGTATGTTTTCAGTTATGCTTTTCTACCTGTACAAGGATTGAGAGTAGGATTTTAGGACACTAACTGATTTCTTTCTCTATCTTTTCTGTGCTTCTTCCTCACAGCCCACCTAGGTCTGATCCACACCGTAGTTCCCATAAAGGAAGTGGATCATCAAAATCACACCACCGGCAATCTTCCTCCAGGTCTAGCCATCATAGATCTCCTTCCAGATCTGAACAGCGCAATAAAAATCCTTCTCACCCCCCTTCATCTCACTATAGAGAGAGATCAGGAAAATCATGCTGGGGTTGCAGGATGCCTGTTCCAACAGACAAATCTCTCTGTGATCACTGCTTCTCTAAAGCTGCAGATGAGAGGGATGGTGCAGAACAGTGTTTGGAATCTATGGTGAGGCGGGTTGTGAAAGAATCTCTACAGGAAAGAGAGGCTCAACAGCCCCGTGATTCCCCATTAGACCCATTATGCCCTCCAGTGGGAGAAGGTTCTGTGAATGAGACATGGGAATCTTCCCAGTCAAGTCACCCTTCTGCTCCTGTTTCAGACAGCGATTCGGATCTGGAAGATCCTGGCGTGGGGTTTGAGTATGCTCTAGTCCCTTCTTTGGTGAAGGCAGTAAAGAGGCCCTGAAGTGGGAAGATCCAGTTACTTCCCCCCCAAAACAGAGAGTTTTTCAAGCAGCTCAATAAGGAGCGACAGTATTTTCCTTTTCTCTCTGAGCTGGGCGATGTCATTTCTGAGGAATGGAGCAAGATGGACAAGAAAAGTTCCATGCAGTCAAAGGTCTTAAAACTATATCCTTTTAATGAAGAGGAAGTAAAGCACCTTGAATCAGCACCATTAGTGGATGCAGCTCTGATGAGACTAGCAAGATATGTAACGCTTCCCTTAGAAGACACTGTATCTTTCAAAGATCCTTTGGAGAGGCGAATTGATTCGGATTTAAAAAGGATCTACCTGATGTCAGGAATGGCATATTAGCCAGTACTTGTGATAGCTGCAGTCTCCAAAGCTTTGTAATCTTGGTCTGATAATGTGGATGAGTTCTTAAGAGGTATCTCTACTGAAACAGCAAAGGATTCTCCTATCCAGGAGATCAGGCTGGCATCAGCCTTTCTTGGGGAGAAATCTATTGATGTCATCCGCCTGATGTCCCGGGTTATGTTGGCGGCTGTTTCAGCTCGTCGTGCCTTATGGCTCTGTCCGTGGTTGGCGGATCCAGCTTCCAAGCAAGCTTGGTGCCGAATTCCGTTTGAAGTTTCTTCATTGTTCGGCAATAAGCTCGATAGTGCCATAACCCGGGCCACAGGTGGGAAGTCTGGTTTCCTCCCTCAAGACAGACGTCTACAAAATCAGAAACGTAGTTTTCCTAGAAGACAAAACTCTGATTGCGCTAGGGATGCGCGCAGCTACAGACCTGGTCGGGAGTTTTCAAGATCCTGGAAATCCAGGCAGTCCTCTTTTAAGAAACCCGCAAAAGGGTTCCTCTGGCAACCAAGACTCCACAAAGTCCTTTTGAGATTGGGCCCGCTCAGGCATGCCAGGTGGGGGCTCGTCTTCGCCACTTCGGGCATGTCTGGGCGGCCTCAATCTGGGATTACTGGACCATCAAGACGGTCTCCTCCGGTCACAAGTGGGTCTTCAACACTACCCCAAGACTCAGATTTGTTCCCACATCTCTTCCAGGTTCAGAAGAGAAAAAGCAGGTCCTATTAACCTACGTGAATTGTTTATTGGATCAAGGCGCAGCCGTCCCTGTTCCAGAAAACAAACGAGGCAAAGGCATGTATTCTCCTCTGTTCATGATATAGAAGAAAAACGGTACATGGAGGCCAGTAGTAGATTTAACATATCTCAATTAGTTAAAGACAGTAGTAGGGGTATAAAACCTATTAATAAGGGGTTTATACCCCTACTACTGTCATTGCTTATTGCACATTTTTCACAGTGTCACTTCCTGCAGCGTCATTTGCACAAATTGTATACCATTCCTCTTTATTTATTTATATATGTTTTATCTGATGGTTTTATCACTTTGATGGTAGATTTATATTATCACGTAGAGTCTCCTATGACCTACACTTATTTACTATTCTGATTATTATTAGGTTTTGTATTTTGTCACTTGTTGTCACCTACGGTAATTTGGTTTTTACTTATTTTTGATTTTCTCTTACGATATTTACATTTGTTACTGGGATTTTATATTCACTTTCCTACACATGGTCGTTTAATGTGGATTAGCGCTGCATCATTTATTTTTATACTTGTTGTGCCTAATGTTGTTTTAATCCTTAATAGATGTCCATTTGTGGGTGCACTCCTTTTAACTCCTGTTAATTTACACAGCAAAAGGGTCAAACCTATTCTATTAGTGTCTCAAATTAACATACATGTGTGTATTTTGCTTTCCTTGCTTCTTTTACAAGTCTTGTGCTTTTTTTTTTTTTGACCAATAAAATTGTTTCACATTCTTTGTTTTATGTGTGTTCTTTTCCCAGCTGCAGCTTAAATAGGCTGATTGGCATGTCTTGGACAAATCCCTTTTTTTCATTTTTTTTTATGTTTTAGTTTTAAGTTACTTTCCTGGTGCCTTCATGGTAGCACATGCATGGATTGTGCATATGCTGCCATGGATAGTGACCAGGAAAGTAACATTTCAGAGTGGTAAGTATTCAATTTTCTTTTTGAGTAGTGGTTTTCAGCCTCAGTCCTCAAGTACCCCCCTGACAGGACATGTTTAGGAAATGTTATCTTCTCTAAAATAGCTGTCCAAAATACAAAGCCATTGACTTTGATTTAAAGCACCTGTGCAAGATGAAGGAAAACCTGCAAACATGGCCTGTTGGGGGGTACTTGAGGAAAGGGTTGAGAAGCACTGATTTAGGCTCGATTCACACCTATGCAGTTTTAGTGCTTTTTGCATTTTGCAGATTTGCACTACAGAACCTGTTCCATAGGAAACCATGTTAGATGGACTGTAGTGCAAATCTGCAATATGCAAAAAGCACTAAAACTGCATAGGTGTGAATCCAGCCTTAGAGCACTGAACTAAAATCAAGCTGAAGCCAATCCTTTTCCAATTGCGTTCATTTGAGGGAAATCAAGATTTGTATTTATTTATTTTTTTAAAGGTTGGGCTTTGTCCCTTTTCTTAAAATTGGTTTCACTTCCTGTCATAGCCAAACAGGAAGTGAGAGTAAAACACTAATTTTTCCTTGGGGACACACAGGTCAATCTAACTAGTGCCCCCATTATGCAAATTGCACTCTAGCACTTTGTTGTATACACCCCAAATTATTAGGTATTTAGGGGTTTATTAAAGGCAAGTCCTTTCTGCAATACAAGTGTAGTTGCTGAAAATCAGAAGGGTAGCACTGGTGATTTTATCATCCAATCATGTAGAGGCAAAGATGCTGGTTTTTTTCTTTTCCTTGCATGTCCCCCTCGGATTTCCAGCAACTGAACTTCTAAGTGCACTTGTGGTGCAAAGTGGATTTACCTTTTAGTAAATAAACCCCAAAATACATAATAATTTGGGATGTACATGGCAAAATGCTAGAGTGCAATTTCCCAAATGGGGAAACTATTTAGATTGACCTGTGTGTCTCCAAGGACATACATTGGTAGGGTTTTACCCTCACTTCCTGTTTGGCTATGTGACAGGAAGTGAATAATTTTGAATGCGAAATTGGCAAAATTTGGTAGGTGTCTTCACCCTATTCGGGGTGTAGATATCCCCCAAAACTTATAATCCCTCTGCAGTCTATCCCCAAGCAAAAATAAGAAAGGATTTTAATGAGTTTAACTTTGCAAAAACACATTCCTAAGTTCAATTGTGATGCATATTAATGGCCCATTTAGACCTTTAATAGAAAGTCATCAGTTGCCTTTGACTCTAAACATTATTTTTGGCCAGTCCTAGAAATCTGCATCTGTTTTTCTATTAACCACTTGGTGTCTGTGCCATAGCCAAACGGCCACAGCGTGGACCTGAGTTTCTGGGAGGCTGTCATAGAATGTAGTCACTGAGACTCGGGTGATCACAGATCAAAGTAAGGGCCGATCTGTTTATTTTTTCTACTCACGCTGACAGCATGAGGATAACCATAAAAGCTGATAACCGGCTTAGGTGCAAGGGACATTGGTCCCGAAGAGGCAATTCTGCCTCATATGTGCCCACCAGTACCCCCTTCCAGTGCCACCTATCAATGCCCATCAGTGATCCCAAGCAGTCCTGACTGTCAGTGTAACCAATTAGTGCCGCCTCATCAGCGTACATCAATGAAGGAGAAAAATTACCTGTTTGCAAAGTTTAATATCAAAATATCCAAAAATATACCAAATTATTTTTAAAAATCTGTCTTTTCTTTTGTTTGAACAAAAGAAAAAAAAACACACAGGTGATCAAATACCACCCAAAGAATGCTTTATTTGTAGGAACTTAAAAAAAACAAAAACATTTGGCTAAGTATGACCGCGCAATTGTCATTCAAAATGGATCAGCGCTGAAAATTGGTCAGGACAGCAGGGGGGTTTAAGTGCCCAGTAAGCAAATGGTTAATTTCCATGCCAACTATGGATTTCTTTAATAAAGATGTGTGCCCGCTGTGTATACGGCATGTGCATAAGCAAGTCGCACACATATGAACGGTACTCATTGTAAATCATGGGGTACAACTTGTGATGCAACTTTTCAGTCCCAAGTGGCCTTAGGCTGTCTTTCCACTACTGCGAGTTGTTGTGCGACTTGACACATGTGAAGTCGCAGTACAAGTCAAAACACATGTATTTCAATGTTCCCCCGTTCTAATTGGTGCAACTCCAAAAAATCTTGCACTACTTTGTTCCAACTTCAGTGCGACTTTTTCTCAGATGTTTTGAATTAGTCGCGTGGCATTAAGGCTCGGTTTCCACTATGGAAAGGCCAAAGTTGCGTGCTTTTTGCCGCGAGTTTCCCCCAACTTTTTGCCAAAACTTGAAGCAATGCCGGTGTATTTTTGAGGTCTTTGGACCTCAATTCGCATCAAAGTGGGACTAAAATAGTGCAGGGACTACTTTGAAGTTGCTGCGACTTGAAGTCGCAGACATCTGAACGGTACTCATTGTAAATCATGGGGTAGAACTTGTGATGCAACTTTTCAGTCCCTAGTGGCATGACAAGTTGCAATAGTGGAAAACAAGCCAAAAAAGCACATTGTAAATCACGCAACTTTGGTGTTGAAATAGTAGAAAGAGAGCATTAGGCTAAAGCGGTAATAGGAGGATGCACTGTAAGAATTACTTCTAACCTCTGCGGTGCTGCGTGACGTCACCAACCGGAGCCACGCACCGCCCCCTCTGCGCCTGACTGACTAGACGTGACCGAGCTGAACCGAACGACACCGGGGAGAGTGAGCAAGGATGGCGGCGGACCAGAGGCAACGCTTCCTCTCCACTCCCGGGGAGTCGCTGTACCGCACTCTAGGACTGGACAAAAATTGCACATCCGATGACATAAAAAGATGTTACAGGAAGCTAGCGCTGAAATATCACCCAGACAAGAACCTGGATAACCCAGAGGCGTCTGAGAAGTTCAAGGAGATCAATAACACACACGGTATCCTGACAGACTGCACAAAGCGCAACATCTATGACAAGTACGGGTCCCTTGGCCTCTATGTGGCCGAGCAATTCGGGGAGGAGAATGTCAACACTTACTTTGTGCTGTCCAGCTGGTGGGCGAAGGCTCTTTTCATGTTCTGTGGCCTGGTCACAGGCTGTTATTGCTGCTGCTGTCTTTGCTGTTGCTGTAATTGCTGCTGCGGGAAGTGTAAACCTCGGCCTCCGGAGGGGGAGGATCCAGACTTCTATATGTCGCCCGAAGACCTGGAGGCACAGGTGCAAAACGACGAGCGGGATACCTCTGATATCCCTGTGATGGTACAGCCTAGCTCCGCCACCGAGACCACACAGCTCACCAGCGACTCCCACGTCAGCTACCGCACCGACCCATTCAACTGAGCGTGTGTGGGGCCCCTGGTTCTAGGATTAGAGAGGAGGGGGGAGAACTGATTTAACCCTACAACCCCCTGTGTAATCATGGCTCCCCCTCCCCCCCCAAACACCTCATCTGACCAGCTATTATCTCATCCCCTCGCTGGGGAGACAGGCGCATGCTCACCACTCACCCTCCTGCCCCACCCTCTATGATCAAATCTTTTTAATTTATTTTTATTTTTTGTTCAAGTCTAGTTTTTAATGGGTATATTTTTGTAATGGGGACCTGTTACTACTGCACCCCTCCCTTCTGTGTTTGACCCCTCGTTGTCTGGGAGCGCAAAGCTTTCCTCGCCTCCGCTTCTCTCCCTAGAGGAGGAGTTTGCAGTCCCGTGTACCATATTCCAGGTCGGCCTCGACAGGATGCAAACTCGTCCTCAATAATCATTTCCTGTTTTATCAGCTACTGGACAACCACCCCCTCAAGTATTTTACCTGTATGTCACGTTGTAGTATGCGTGTGTGACCGGCAAAGCCAGTTCTGTAGTGCGCAAGTGACTGGGACGCTGGCTAGTCCGCCGATTTCTCCTGGTGTGGAAAGGGGGTTATAGAAAATGCGTTTTTTGCTGCTGTATGTATGTTATACTTCTTATGAATCTCATTATTTAGTGAGGAACATTCCTTTATATGCAGCTTTTTTTTTTTTTGTTTACTGGAAATTATCAGGAAGGACTTCTTAAAAGGTCAGCCCTCACAAAATGTACACGTAAGCCATTGGGTGACCATCACCATTTCTGTTATTTTTTGATCTCCAGGACCATTAATCCCAACACTTCCTCAGTGGCAATCCTTTTGTTGCCTTCTAAAAATCCATCAGAAAGGGTAACACATGTTGTGAGGGAAGAAAAAAGTCCAGACAGCCGCACACCAGGAGAATATAATCCAACGAAATTTCTTTATTGTAAAATCAGGAACAAATCATGTACAAAGCACCATGGATAGAATGTACAGATAATCAGCTTACGCGTTTCACGCTCTGCGGAGTGCTTACTCATAGCCATAGAAAGGGTAACACACTTTAGTGGGCGGGGCTGTGAGCTCAGGTGCAGAGAACTCACTTTTGGTGTTCCCAAGAGGCACAGAAATCTAGGCCCACCAGTATAAACCCAAATGGGAATATTGAATGGGACTGACTTTTCTTTTTTTTTTTTTTTTTTCACTTGAAGTGTTGTAAGTCTAGCCAAAGCCTTTTCTTTTATTTTTGGATAGGGTGGGAAAAAGATTAGAACCCCTGTTGGCTTTTTACTGCTTTTTGGGGCTCCCAACAGCTGCACCAGGCCAGAAGTGAGGTGAAATCTGTAACTGGCACACAGACAGCAGGAAAACACTGACACGGGTTTTGGCTTTATTCTACTCTACTAAAAAAAAAAGGGCATTTTTATTTATGTCCTTGTTGCTGTTGGAGAAACCTCCATTTTGGCTGGTCATACAATGAAACCAACAGTATCACTGTTGCTGGTAGTGTCATAACAAATGACTGGTGAAACTTAACCTATCATGAGGTGCAATAACTTTCACTTCCTGTAGGGCACGCTGTTTATTACTTTTCTATTTAGGAGAACATTCATTACAGGGATTAACCCCTTGGAGCTGGCGCCTCCCGCCTCTTTAAGGGGATTAGGATGCCGGGAGGTGGGGCGGGGTTTATAATTATGTGAGCGCTGTGATGGGTGGTCACGTGATCTGAGAGCACCCGATCGCTGAGGTTTCCGTTAACTGTGCTCTCGGCACAGCTGTATTCAAGCTAATGAACGCAAATATGCGGCTACCCGCCGCTAAGGCCCACCCGCTGAGAGGCCGCATATTTGCATTCGGCAGGCACTAAGGGGTTAAAGCGGTATGAAAACAAAAAATGTAACATATTGCAGCTTGCCAATCATTGGATGTGGTGGCTGCATTTGTTTTCTTTTTTTAGGCTTTTTTCCCCCTCTGTGTTTACCTGGTGATCTGGCCACTAACACACCTCTTGTATTAGAGTGCCCTCACTCTGGATGAATGAGCACAGGGAGCGCATTTGCACAGCAGAATTCTCAATCTGGGGGGAGGGGAGTGTTATATGTACTAGCAGGTTTAAATACACTTACAAATTGAAGCCAAACTCCAGCTAACACTTTATAAGCAGTTACAGTAACCATTTTGTTTCTTTTGGGATAAAGTTTGGGTGAATGACACATCCATTAATTGCACCATATCCCTTGAGTAAATATTCAAGCAGAGGGATTGAGCAATGGGATTTTTGAGGGGCGCTAAGATTTATAAACTGTACATCAGCCTTCGCTAAATGGCGGGCCAAGGTCCGGATCCGGACCGACAGACAACCCAGTCGGGACCGACAGCCTGCCATTCTGCTGTGCTGGATCCTCGCCAAGCTTTAGTCTTTCTAGGACTGCTGATGTCATAGCAACCAATGATGTCACATGTGTGCCCCGCCCCCTGCAGCCGCTTCTCCTCCCAGTTCCTGAACCCTGCCTGCCCGGCTCTAATGGGCATTTAGATGGGGGACACCTGATGTAAGGGGGCACTCATATGGGGGACACCTGATGTAAGGGGGCACTCAGATGGAGGACACCTAATGTAAGGGGGCACTCAGATGGGGGACACCCGATGTAAGGGGGCACTCAGATGGGGGACACCCGATGTAAGGGGGCACTCAGATGGGGGACACCCGATGTAAGGGGGCACTCAGATAGGGGACACCTGATGTAAGGGAGCACTCATATGGGGGACACCCGATGTAAGGGGGCACTCAGATGGGGGACACCTGATGTAAGGTGGCACTCAGATGGGGGACACCTGATGTAAGGGGATACCTGATGTAAGGGGGCACTTAGATGGGGGACACCTGATGTAAGGGGGCACGTCAGTCTGAGTGCTGACACTGTGGAGAGCAGACCTCTGTTGCAGCGGCTCTGTTACAGCGGCTTTGCGAAGCAGCTTCGGCCACCTGGCCTCCCATCCCTAGGTCCCGACCATCCCTGACTCCCCTCACCAGCCCCCCCTCCCTATCTGCTCCTCTACTCACTCACCGCCACATCCTCACGCCATAGCCAGCTGCCCGGCCGCTCAGGACACTCAGCGGCTCCAGCCAGCCCCCCCTGCAGTTGCACCAGACCCCCCCCCTTGTCCGCACCGACCACTGTCACCCGGACCCCTTCGGCTAGCCGGCCGCTCAGGCCACTCCATGGTCCGGCCAGCCCCCCGCTCCATACACCGGGACCCCCTCCCCTCCCATCCGCACTCACCACTCTGGACGCCGCCTTAGTCAGCCAGCCTGCCGCTCAGGAAAATCCGCGGCTCCGGCCTAGCTTCGGCTGCTAGCTGGCAGTACTCTTCACTCCTCCTACCACCGTCCGGTCGCCCGGGCCGCCCCCCCCTCTTCCCTGCTCGATCATCCTCACCGGATCTCCCGCCACCTTCTGTGGACGGTCCGGGCATCATCGCAGGACAGCCCGCGGCTTGGGCCTAGCCGGCGGCCATTTTGGTACCCCCATCACCATCCAGCCGCGGCTCGGGCCCAGCCGGTGGCCATATTGGCACACTCAGACCTACTGTGCAGCTACTGAGGACCCGGTGCAGCATCCCAGGACACCCCCACTCCTGTGGCCACTAGTGTCCAGCCGCATCACCCCTGAGTGACCCGCTATCCAAGGTCCCTCCTTCAGTCTCCCCCCGCCCCCCCGGGACACCACCGCAGCCGCGGTCTAACCACCTCATTCTAGCCACTAGATTCGGTGGGACAGACCACGGCTGCGACCTAGTTCCAGCAGCCTGCCACCCACACCCCCTCCCATTATTGTCCTACAGAGCACGGGCCACTCCACACCTGAAATCACCCATCCTGCGACCACTGGACCTCACCGCAGGGGCTCTGGTTATCCACCGGAGGCTACTCAACTTGAATCATCATAAACGCAGCCACCACACCACCTACCTGTAAGTAGCATCAGATCCCCCCCCTTTGACCGCTGGACCATCCATTCAGGTAAGCACAGGGGTACGTTAGCAGTTGATCAATGGATTCCCGATCGCCCCTCGGGGGGTCAGGAAGGAATTTTTTTCTCTGCTGCACCATTGGCACTCGCAGCTAGGGGTTTTTCGCCTTCCTCTGGATCAACGACAGGGGGGTAGGTTAGCCGCACCTCCTCAAGTACCTCCGCACCAACTCCAGCCCGTCACCACACCGCTCCAGTAGCAGTGGTAGTCATCGGACCCCTCCATCCACCTGCAAGCGCATCACCACCACATCAGTACCACCATCAGAACACCCTTCCTACAAGCAACGCCGTCTTCCTCATCATGTGCAACTTCAAATACACAGCAGACACCCTCCACAGGCTGAGAAACACTGCCGTAACTTTACCGACCGCCACTCAAAAGAGATTAAAAAAAGAACAATTACTAAGGACCAACCCTCAATCAACCAGGAAATGCAGGGAGACACCGATCCAACCGCAACAACTAACATGCGCCCTGATCAACACCAGATCTGCAGTCAAGCACAGGCTGGAAATCCACGACTTTGTCATCGAAAATAACATTTATTGTCTCTTCATTACAGAAAGCTGGCTAACACCTGACTGCAACACCATCCTAACTGAACTGGTGCCCGAGAACTACAGTATCCTAACCGAGCATAGAATCGGAAAAAAAGGAGTAGGCCTAGCAGTGATTTTCAAATCACATCTTGGGTTCACCAAACTAAACTTACAAAACCCAGTGCCTTTCATGGAAACACTCTCACTGCATCTTCAAACAACACCTCAGGACACCATTCACATACTACTATGCTACAGACCACCAGGACCAAAGACCAATCTCCTTACGCCGCTCACTGAATTTCTCAATACACACCTTGAAAACCAAAAACCTTCTGGTACTTGGTGATTTTAACCTGTGGGCAAATTCTGCCCAAGACGCCATCGCAACCGCCTGCGTCAACCAAATGGAAGAACTTGGCCTTCAACAACTGATAAATTCTCCCACCCATGGGTCAGGACACACTTTAGATCTCATCTTCAAACAGAATATGGACATCAAAGTACTTGACAACACTCCACTACCATGGACGGACCACCATGCTATTAAATTTATAATCACCACTAACGGCATCCTCCAAAAACAGAAACACGCAACTCACTGGAATAGATCTCAGAAGAAACTTCATTCCGATCTCTTCAAAACTACGTTATCAAGCAAAATTCTTTTGCTAAACTCAAATCTCTCAACCAAACAAACACTCAACTTCCTAAACAATACATTACTACAAACAGCAGACTCCGTGGCACCAAAACGCAGAACACTTATCTGCAAAAAAAACTCCAGTTGGTTTAATGGTACTCTCACCCTACTCAAGCAAGAACGCAGAAGAACTGAGAGAGCATGGAGAAGAAATCCCACCAAGGAAAACCATGCTAACTACAAAACACACACTGTGAAATACCACAAGGCAATCTTCAAAGCCAAAAAAGAACATTTCTCAAACACCATCTCATCCGCCTTAAACCGCCCACGTGAACTTTTCAAAATAGTCGCTCAGTCAATGAACCCGACCTGCTTAGAGCCCCCATCAAACGACACCCAAGAATTCTGCAATGAGTTATCAGACTTCTTCATCGACAAAATCGACTTCATTCGAAAATCAATCCATCAAAAAATAACAACCAATCTCACTCAACCAAAGCAAAAAGAGGATAGCGTTACGAACTTCACTCAACCGCCAAATTTCTTTCTGTCCCCAATCACCACGGACATGACTAAAAACATCATCAGAAGTCTTCGAGACAGCACATCACCGAACGACATCATTCCCACTAAACTGTTTAAAGAATGTGCCGACATCTTGGCCGGTACCCTAACACATCTCATAAATCAATCATTCAAAGAAGGGATTGTGCCAACCTCCCTCAAGCAAGGCATCGTCAAACCCCTGCTAAAGAAACCCAATCTCGACCCCAAGGACCCTAACTGCCGCAGACCAATAACCAGCCTCAACACCATCTCCAAGATTATAGAGAAACCAGTAGTACAGCAGCTACAACACCACCTGGATTCATACCAACTCCTGGACCCTCTGCAATCAGGCTTTCGCCCAGGTCATGGCACAGAAACAGCACTTCTGAAGATATGGGACGACGCCCTTGAAGCAGCAGACGATGGAGAACCAAGTCTCCTGGTACTGTTAGACCTCAGCGCAGCATTCTGTACAGTGGACCACAATACTTTACTTTTCTGCCTCACTGAAGTTGCAGGAGCTACAGATTCTGCTCTAAAATGGTTTACATCCTTCTTAGAGAATCGCTCCCAGACAGTGAAACTAGGAACCTTCACCTCGGAAACCCGGCAGTCTCCTGTGGAGTCCCTCAAGGCTCACCCTTGTCACCAATACTATTCAACATCTACATCCACCCACTTCTCAATATCATCAGGAAAACCGATCTCTGCTTCCACTCATACGCTGACGACACCCAACTCTACCTTCGCATCAACGGACAAAAAGACCTTCATCAGCAATTACAGAAATGCCTCACTTTAATAGATGACTGGATGACAAGTAGCTCCCTCAAACTCAACGGTTCAAAAACAGAACTTCTTCTCCTTCAAGCTAACAAAAATTCCACAACAAAGACTCCGTGGACACCTCCCACCATCCTCGGACAGATCATCTCTCCAAGCACCAAAACCAAGAGCCTCGGAGTCATTTTCGACTCAGGAATGACAATGGATGCACAAATAGGATCAGTGGTGAGCGGATCCCACCATCTCCTCCGCCAGCTACGCAGACTAATCCCCTTCATCCCAGAAGAGGACAAAGCGGCAGTTGTGGGAACAATCATTAATTCCCGACTCGACTACGCAAATTCCCTCTACGTAGGACTTCCCCAATATCAGCTCGCGCGCTTACAACTCATGCAAAACACGGCGGCAAGACTGTTAACAGGAAAAAAAACCTGGGAATCCATCTCCCCATCCCTAAAGAGCCTACACTGGCTAACTGTGAAGAATCGGATCACATTCAAGACCCTCTGCCTCACCCACAAATGTATACAAGGAAATGCTCCGCTATATCTCCGGGAGAAAATAAAACACTACACACCGAATCGCAGTCTTCGATCAGCCAACCAAAACCTCCTTATCATTCCCAAATACCGCTACAAAGCAAAGGGAGAATGAAGATTCGCAGTCCAAGGACCCCGACTATGGAATGCTCTTCCTACCAACATCCGCATGGAAGAAAACCACCAGGCCTTCAGGAAAAAACTAAAGACCTTCCTCTTCTAACAAGCTGACAACAGAGAATGTATCTCAGCGCCTTGAGGCGATTCAGTTCGCATTTGCTGCGCTTTACAAATCATTCATTCATTCACTAAGATGGGGGACACCTGATGTAAGGGGGCACTTAGATGGTTGACACCTGATGTAAGGGGGCACTCAGATGGGGGACACCTGATGTAGGGGGGCACTCAGATGGGGGACACCTGATGTAAGGGGGCATTCAGATGGGGGACACCTGATGTAAGGGGGAATTCAGATGGGGGACACCTAATGTAAGGGGGCACTCAGATGGGGGACACCTGATGTAAGGGGGCACTCAGATGGGGGACACCTGATGTAAGGGGGCATTCAGATGGGGGACACCTGATGTAAGGGGGAATTCAGATGGGGGACACCTAATGTAAGGGGGCACTCAGATGGGGGACACCTGATGTAAGGTGGTTCTATTGGCCTACTTTTATGTTTTATTAGGGAGAGTTTCGGACCATGGCTGGAAGAAAATTTTAGCAACCGGGCCTCTTTAAATTTACCCCTGCTATACATGAACAGGTCACCAGTTGAAACTTCGACATTTATTGATGTGCAGTGTTTGGAACCATTTAATTTACAATATGTACGCATTTTTTGCATGGTTGCTTGTGTGTGTTCATTTGTGCGGTGATGTGACTGTGTACACTCCCGGCGTGTTTTGCCCACTGGGGCTTCTTCATCCTTTATGCCCTGGGGAGGCCCCAGTGGGTGAAACGTGTTTGGAGTCTGTGCTGTTGTGTCGCCGCACAGATGAGTACTCTAACAACCATGTAAAAAAAAAAATGCGTGTATGTTTTGATTTGAGTTGTTTTTAGCATTGTGTATCGATGGGTGTTGAAGTTTTGGCTGGTGATTGTTCATGTATAGTATACACATTCCAGCACCCTTCAGGAATCCCATTTGGTTAATCCTTCTGCTTGAATCAATAAATACAATCTGATCACTGTAAGCACCTCTTTCAGTGGTAAATGGTTTGTCTCATCCCCGTAACTGCGAAAGAGCTTGTTCTGTTGCAAATCAACAGACTTATGGGCTGTATTATCAGGTGAAAATAGAGGAAAGAAATCCTGGAAGGGGAAGTGAATGTGGCCATCACCTCTAAGACATGGTAAGCAATATAATAAGTGTTTGGTCTTGGGAAAAAAACTGCTGCACCTTAACCTATCCCCAGTGCAGCTGCAGAAAATCAGTAAATCTTTCTGTGAAAAAAAAGAACAGCAGTGCTTGTGGAAGTCCCTATTCTGTAATGGTTTCATTTTTTTTGTGTGTCTTGGTGAACACATCTAATCACCGAAGTAAAATAATCCTAACCATGTTCAGATAAAGTGATTTCTAATTTCCTCCTAGCACGACACGGCTGGAGTGTTATCAATGTCGGTGGCAGAGACTGGCATAGACACCTATGGGCACATGCCAACACTGACTCTGGAGGTGTGTTCCAGGAGATCAACTCCTGTTTCTAAAGCTGTAAGATTTTCTGCACTTACAGCTTTAGAAACGACTAACGACTATACATTATACAACCAAATGTATGCAGACACCCTGCTAATGATTGAGGTCAGGTTTTTTTTTTCCTTTGATGCTTCAGCATACGGACATGGTAGACAATTGTGTGCTTCCAACCTTGCAGCAATAGTTCGGGACAGACCTTTTCTGTTCCCCTTTGCACAAAGCCTATTAAAGACATTGAGGTTGATTTGCTGAGGGCACATAGTCCAGCAGGGGAGAGCTTAGGCAGAGCTGACATCACTTCTTGGGAATTCAGTGCAGCAGAGGCAATGGGGGTGGATTTGCTGGGGGTAGGTAGGCTGTGCGCTTTGCAGGGGCGGTTGCGCTCATTTTCCCCAGAGCATGGTGAATGTGGTGAACCTTCTTGTAAAGAATACACAATTGGGTGCGAGGAAATAAAAAAAAAAAGGAGAAAATAAAAATGTTCTTTTTCTTGCACAAGATTGGATGATGGAAATCAGAGCTTTGCGCATTTGCTGGGTTCTGGGGAGGGTGGGTGCGGCCAAACTTGCGGGGTGCGCGCTCTGTTTGCCTTTAGTGAATCAACCTTTGTGTTTGATGAGTTTGCCGCGGAGGAACTCAAGAGTCCTGACCTCAACCCTTCCTTTGAGATGAATTGGGAACACTGATTGTGAGGCAGGTGTTCTCATCCTCAATATCAGTACCCGACCTCACCAATGTAACTTTGGGTGGGGGGTCGGCGGGGGGGGGGGGGCATGACTTCCCACAGACACAATACAAAATCCTGTGGAAAATCTTCCTAGACAAGTAGGGGGCTGTTACAGTCACATAAGGGGGGTGGAGGGGGATGAACGGACAACACCTTCTTATACCCATGGTTTCTAAATGGGTTGTTCAAAAAAAAAGCTTATATAGGTGTGATGGTGGTCCCGTGGGGTCTACAAAGTTTTGATCATATAGTGCAGGGATGTGCGGTTGGTGGACCGGCTGTTGTGGAACTGCAATTCCCATGAGGCATGGCAAGACTCTCAGAGCCACAAACATGACACCCGGAGGCATGATGGGACTTGTGGTTTTGCGGCAGCTGGAGGTCCGCTGGTTGCATGCTCCTGATATACTGTATTGGACGATGGAAAAAAAATAAATAATTACTTCTAATTGTAGAAAATCAAACCGGCTCTTGCACTGAATCTAATTTATGGAAGATCTAACTGATTGGCCAGTGTATGGTGACCTTTAAAGTAATGAAAACGTGAATTTCTGGTGTTTAAGCCTCATACACACGATGGGACTTTGTACCCCATGTACGGAGCCCGCTCTGCTCAGCGGGGGATCGCTCCGTCGATCCCCACTGGGCAGGCAGATGACAGGTCTGTCTCTGCACACTGTGCAGGGACAGACCTGTCAGAGTGCCGCTCTCCTCTATGGGGGATCGGATGATGACAGACCGTAGAGTCTGTCGTCACCCGATCCGATCCGCAGATGGATGGAAAAATAGGTTTTTCCTCCGTTACACTTTTTAGGATTGGAGTGGGTCGGATGTCAGCGGATGTGTCACCACTGACATCTGACCCTCCATAGAGGTCTATGGAGTGTCTGTTCAGGTCCGAGGCGGACCTGAAAGGTCCGTCTGTGTGAAGGGGCCTTAGGCCCCTTTCATACTGGGGCGATGCGGGCCGCAGGGCTAAAACGGCGCTATTTTTCACGCTGCTTTACCGGCGGTATTCGGACGCTAGCGGTTTTAACCCCCACTAGCGGCCGAAAAGGGGTTAAATATACACGCAAAACACCACTGCAGTGAAGTTTTGCCGGTGGTATAGCCGCGCTGTCCCATTGATTTCAATGGGCAGGAGCGGTTTATACACCGCTCCAAAGATGCTGCTAGCAGGACTTTTTTTAGGCCCCTTTCACACTGGGGCACTAAAAATAACGCCTGAAAAATGCCCTAAAGAAGCGGCTCCATTCACTCCAGTGAGGGCTTTCACACTGGAGTGGTGCGCTGGCAGGGCGTCCCCAAAAAGTCCTGCCAGCAGCTTTTTTGGAGCGGTGAACTCACTGCTCCTCCCCATTAAAATCAATGGGGCAGCGCTGTGATACCGCCGGCAAAATGCCGATCCAGCGGCGTTTTGCGGGCGGATTTAATCCCTTTTTGGCCACTAGCAGAGGGGTTAAAATGGCCCCGAGGGGGGTTAAAACTGCCCTGCTAGCAGCCGAATAAGTGCCGCAGATGCCCTCACCGCCCCAGTGTGAAAGGGGTCTATTCACACTAATGCGTTTTTTGATGCATTTTGCAGAAATGCATGGGAATTTTTTAACATGGGTTCCTATGAAACATGTTCACATCAATGCATTTTTGTGCCTCTGCGTTTTTGGAAAGGGTCTGGGACTTTTTATCCTGCAAAATGCAGCGTTTTGCTTGTAATAGCAAGTACCGCGTTTTTACTGCGATTTGCGTTTTTTTAATGCTGTATATAGCTGGTTGCTAAGAAGGAGGCCGGGAAGCCGGCCGCTGCGTCCTTAACCACTTCCCGCCATAAGCAGAATGACATCCGGGAAGTGGTTCTGTTATCCTGACTGGGCATCATATGACGTCTAGCAGGATAACATGCTGGCACGCGCCCGAAGGGGCGCGCATTGCGGCAATCGCGAGTGCGGCGTGTCAGTCTGACACCCCGCATCTCTGATCGTGATTAGAAGCCTCTGTCAAAGGCTTCTTACCACGTGATCAGCTGTGACCAATCACAGCTGATCATCGCGAGAAACAGGAAGTGCCGGTAAACGGCATTCCTTGGTTCGTGCTGACAGGGAGAGCCGATCGCGGCTCTCCCTGTCAGAGGGGGGTCTGTGCTGACAATCAGCACATTGATTATCAGCACAGCCCCCTCAGATGTGCCACAACACCTGAGATGTGACCCCTCAGCTGTCAGACACTTCCCCAATTAAAAGACAGCTCACAGTGCCCATCAAAGTGGCAATCAGTGCCCAAATCAGTGCTAATCAGTGCCCACCACAGTGCCCAGCAGTAAAACCTGTCAGTACCTCAACATCAGTGCTGCCCATCAGTGCCACCTGTCAGTGGCAATTAGTACTGCCTATCTGCCCATCAGTGCCGCCTGTCAGTGCCCATCACAGCTGCCTTCAGTGCCCATCACAGCCACCAGTCAGTGCCCATCACAGCCACCAGTCAGTGCCCATCAGGGCCGCCAGTAAGTGCCCATCAGTGTCGCCAGTCAGGGCCCACCAGTGCTGCCTATTAGTGCCCATCAGTGCTGCTTATCATTTCCGCATAATTTTGCCCATCAATTCTACATATCAGTGCATCCTCATCAGTGCCCATCAGTGCCACCTTATCAGTGCCAACTCATCAGTGCCCATTAGTGCCGCCTCATCAGTGCCACCTCATCAGTGCCCGACAGTGAAGGAGAAAATAAAATTTTATAACTAAAAAAAAAAAAATTTTTTTTTTCCAAAATTGTGTTCTTTTTTAGTTTGTTTAGCAAAAAGAAAACCTGCAGAGTTGATCAAATACCACCAAAAGAAAGCTCTATTTGTGGGAACAAAATACTAAAAATGTTGTTTGAGTACAGTGTAGCATAACCGCACAATTGTCATTCAAAGTGTGACAGCGCTGAAAGCTGAAAATTGGCCTGGGCGGGAAGAGGCAAAAGTGTCTGATATTGAAGTGATTAACAACCTATTTGTCATCAGCTGTCAGCTGACTTCCCGCTCAATGTAAAAAAAAAAATGCCGGCTAAAAAAAAAAAAATTGTGAAAAAAAACAGCGTGGGGTCCCCCCAGGGTCTGGTATGGATTCGGAGGGGACCCTCATGCAAAAAATTTTTTAAAAGATGGCGTGTGGGTCCCCACCCCCAGGGGCATACCAGGCCCTTCGATCTGGTATGGATTTTAAGCGGAACCCCTACGCCGAAAAATTGGCGTGGGGTCCCCTCCAAAATCCATACCAGACCCTTATCTGAGCACGCAGCTCGGCAGGTCAGGAAAGGGGGTGGGGACGAGCGTACCAGGCCACATGCCCTCAACATGGGGGATGGGTACTTTGAGGAAGGGGGGAGCGCTGCGGCCCCCCCAAAGCACCTTGTCCCCATGTTGATGAGGACAAGGCTCTCTTCCCGACAACCCTGGCCGCTGGTTGTCGGGGTCTGTGGGAGGGGGGCTTATTGGAATTAGGGAGCCCCCTTTAATAAGGGGGCCCCCGGATGCCGGCCCCCCACCCTATGTGAATGAGTATGGGGTACATAGTATCCCTACCCATTCACCTAGGGAAAAAGTGTTAATAAAAAAAAACAGGAAAAGTAATTAGCTGTCTAATTACAAACCGCGCTCCTGTGCAAAATCACTCTATGTAAAACAACATATTATAAAGAGAGAAATCGTGAGAATTGTGAAATAATATCTGCCAACTGAATATTAAATCATCATAGTGAAAACAAACAAAAAATTAATCAAATTAATCGAATGTGCAAAATTCAAAGAAAAAGTCCACCATTAGCAACATCTTCAGGGACATCTTCCTATACTCAGCCTATATACACTCTATATACAGCCTCCTTGTATCTCCTCTTGCACTTTACTTGCTTGCTTACTCCAGCTGGATCACTGTAGATGAATCTGACAAGCACAGTCAGATTTAGAAATGGCCTTTTGCAGGCAGGACCTCAAAGCCCCTTGTAAAGTAGCAATACTCAATGATCAGCTTGCAATCGTCCTCCTGTGGCTACTGGTCCCAGTACTACCTCTTCAGGCACTGCCAACCCACCTGGCTGAAGCTTCCCTTTTCACTAGCCCTCCAGGCTAATGGCTTTTACAGTCCATCAGACTGACTCACACCAGTCCACCCAGCTGACTCTGCAGGAGATCTCCTAGGGAGGGGATGAAGACTTGGTACAACACTGTCTTCAGGGAGAACTGGCTACATATGGCAGTCTCCCCCCTTGTAAGTCCTTAGTAGTGCTGCTCTACTCACACTGTCCTTCACTTACTCCTGTGCCTCCCGGAATGGTTTCCGCCGTGTGTTGTGGCAGGATCCCTCCAGTATCCGAGCCCCGGCCCAAGGTCGACCCCTCCAGACTAGGGGGCACCCCAGAGGGTCACCAACAGTCTCCACAGCACTACATCTCCATCTTCCACCTGACTGCGCCTGCTGACATGGCTTATGCCTATTTATGAGGTGAACCTTGCCCCCTGCCAGCCCTTTAATGAGGATTGGCTGAGGTACTCATAAATATTCCAAACAGCTCCTCCAAACCTCTACCCATTAGCTCTAGAAGTTTCTACAACCTTCTAGACCAGTGGGAGGCACCAGAGGAGCTCTTAGGATAAATCACCCAGCCCTGATTTACTGAACCCTGACTCAGATTTGCAGTTAAGGCTTTGCCCTGAGCCAAACTAAATGTTCCTACAGTACCTGCCTGCGGGATTGTGTTTCCAGCGTGATCCCATTGCGCTGGTTCTCGGCAACAGGGTACTGTACATCTCGCCCTCCGCCCGCAGACCCCGACAACCAATGGCTAGGGTTGTCGGGAAGAGGCCCTTGTCTTCATCAACATGGGGACAAGGTGCTATGGGGTGGGGGGGCTGCAGGGCACTCCCCTTCCCCAAAACACCCACCCCCCCATGTTGAGGGTATGCAGCCTGGTACGGTTCAGGAGGGGGCTTGTCCCCACCCCTTTCCTGACCGGCTGCGCTGCGTGCTCGGATAAGGGTCTGGTATGGATTTTGGGGGGGACCCCCATGACGTTTTTTCGGCGTAGAGGGTTCCCCTTAAAACCCAAACCAGACCTAAGGGCTTGGTATGCCCTTGGAGGGGAACCCATGCTGGTTTTTTATTTAAAATTTGGCGTGGAGTTCCCCATCATGATTCATACCAAACACCTGTCAGTATTGCTTGTCGCTCATCGGGAAAGGAAAAAATCTTTTTTCCTTTCCCAATGAGCGAGCCAGCTTGGCGCTGGCTCCCGCGACAGGGCTCGCAGGTGTCAAATCTTGCCGATAACATCGTCGAGATCGACACAATATCGCGGCCACGTACTGTACATTAACAAACCTACACTAACAAACCTAACCTACATCTAGCACACATTAAAGGGTGCTATAATGTTATATTAATATTTTCTTTTCCCACCAATGTACTTACCTATTGTTAACATTGTTATACTTATACTTTTTTGACAAAATTCTACAACATTAGAGAGACTAGAAAAAATATTATTGCATAAAGCAATCAATATTCAGTGAAAATAGTCTTTTCAAGAAGTTTCCGAGGTGTCTATTGTTGAATTGGACTTAAACTGAAATTAAATATTCTAAAGCTAATATTTTAGCCATACTAATCTGATGTACTTTCTACACATATCACACTGAGCAGAAAATTGATTGGTCCCATATGTATTAGGCATCACCTGTTTTACTGATTAATATAAACTGTGCGACATCTGTGTCTTCCAATATTATCTCCTTTTGAAATGTGAAAAAAATGAAATGCAGATGCATGAATAAACATAGAATTTATTATGGCTACACAGTAAGAGGCTCCAGACAACACTGAATTAAATCAAAGTACAGTATGTAGCCTATTTTAATATGCATGGTACTTAAAGGGGTTGTAAAGGTAAAAGTTTTTTCACCTTAATGCATTCTATGCATTAAGGTGAAAAAACATCCGACCATACCGGCCCCCCCAGCCCCCCCGTTTTACTTACCTGACCCCTCAAAAGTCCCGCGCTCGCCCCCAACATTCTCTTCGCCGCTCAGCCTGGCTGTTGATTGGTTACAGTGGATGGATTGAAAGTAGCACAGCCATTGGCTCGCGCTGCTGTCAATCACATCTAATGATGCGGCGAGCCAGGGCGGGGCCGAGTGATACAGTGAGCGGCTATGGCCACTGGCTGTATCACGGGAGCACACCCGCAAGCACTCAACACCATGCGAGGGAGCTCGCATAAAGGTGTTGAGTCCTTGTGGGGGAGAGCCAAGACAGTCGCCGAGGGACCCCAGAAGACCAGGTTCAGGGCCAGTCTGTGCAAAACGAGCTGCACAGTGGAGGTAAGTATAACATGTTTGTTATTTAAAAAAAATATATATATATCTTTAGTGATCCTTTAAAGTCTAGTTCTACTTTTGCTGTCAAATTTGAGAAACCCCCACTAAATGTTTGTTATGTGTTCCCATTTACCCTCCATGTCTAAAATTATTATTATTATTCTCATGTTTCTAGTTGTGTATTTGGAGCATGTTTGTATGTAGAACTTTAACCTATACTGAACAATTTCAGAGTGACACACTGGGGATAAACTGAGATAGGGTGCATTAACATACAAAACTCAATTCTTGTGATCATTAAACTTTTTTAGTACAGACAGTGTTAATTTAGTTTACAACTGATAATGAGATCTGCTAAAGCAGCACAGACAGGGTCAATTATGATAAACAACTCCACAGTTGTACATATATAAAGCATTGTTACTAACTGTTTCTCAACTCCAATTTTCCAATTTTTTACTCTACAGTAAAACCCTATTTTTTGTACAGCTGGTTTAATCAGTCTGGCTAAGTTAATAAATACCCCAGATGGATCTGCTCCAGCTGTTTTAATGCTATATAGCAAAGACCAGGACTCAGAATGTTAGAAAAAGTCTAGCCTAAGCAGAACTGAAAGCGATTGGGAAATCAAAACCAAGCTCAGATGCTACACTTATACTAGCTGTTGGGGCAGAACTGTTATAGAGGTATTTGAAAGCAGCAGATAAGATACAGGTAAGATGAGGAGAGAGATAATGGGATTTATTTTACTAAAGGAGCAGATTTTACTACCAGCCAGTTAGGTAGTTGATGTGAACACAACTTAAGCTTGTTTTCAATTCTGTAAAATATTCACCAAGTTCAGTAAACATTCACGTTTGCTAAGTAAATAATCACAAATCTTTTAGTAAAAGACCCCATAGTGTATACTTGGTTGATTTACTAAAGGAGTAGGCTGTTCAATAAGCTTAGTTAATAAGATGAAGATGTGTTCATTTTAACCATCCAATTATTTGTAAAGGAAATAAAAAACAGGATTTTTAAATGTAGACATTTGGATGAAGTCTGTACTCCCTTAATAATTGAACCAAAATGCAGAAAATCATAGGGAAAATAAAAATATAGACTACCAGATTACCCCATAGGAACATGCACAAAGAGGAGCAAACAACAAAATAAACCCTGGCGGTAGTTCTGATATCTTTTCAAATACAACTGCTCTTAATGTGACATAAATAAACATTAAATGAAACATATACATGAAAAAGAAAATCCATGAAGTGACAAAGTCCATCCACTGATATGTGTACCACCCATCACCAAATTGTGTGATCTTGTGTATAGACCACCACCATACAAAAAGTCTGCTTCCTGGAACGTGTTGACCTCCTATCCCAATAGGAGGTCAACAAATTCCGGTAAGCAGGCATTTTGTATGGTGGAGGTATATACCCAAGATCACACAATTTGGTGATGGGTGGTACACATATCAGTGGATCGACTTTGTCACTTCATGGACTTTCTTTTTCATTTATATTTCATTTAATGTTTATTTATGTCACATTAAGAGCAGTTGTATTTGAAAGGGGCTGTGTGGCTCCACGCTGCCAACCGCTACTGCCCACTACCTTTAATTTCAATATAAGTCTCATCAGAAGTGGGGATCAGGAACAGCAATGTTCTAATCAGCAAGTCTCATATGAATCTCGGTGCAAGCCGTCGCTAAGGCCTGACTGACACCAGATCCCCCTCTTTCAATCAAACTAAAATTGACAATGTCAGCTAATTATTGAGAGCTGCAAATATGTAGTTAAGAGGTTGCTGTTACTATTAGACACAGTTGTAAAGTCCCTGAGGTATTCAGTTCTGTGCTCTTGAAGAAGCGCATGTGGCGCGCAACATGTCGAGCCAATACAGAATTTGATTGTTACCACCGCATAGCTTCTGGTTCAACACAATGTAACTATACTGAACAGAATTTTCAATTCTAAATACTGCTCAAACTGTTTTTTATAACCATTCAGCTATGTATGGAGTGTATAACTTGTAAAACTGTGTGATCATGAACTGAATCCTATTTGTTTCTCCTTTTTATTATTTATTTTAAATATTTTCTAATAAACTAGAATTTTAATTACACATTTAGTAATTATTGTGCCTAAAAAGTCTCAAGCCCACATTTCTTCTAATCTAATACGATAAGACGTGGCACTCGCAACCTAGACCGTATCCGCATGACCACTATGCGTTGATACGCTCAGAAACTTAATTATTTGAAAAGTGATTTTGTTCTGTGTGTATCTCACAGGAAAGCTGCTGCTGTACATTATGTTCTGGTTTAGAAGAACAGTGCAGTTTTTTTATATTTTTATAAGGTAGTTTGCGATATACATAACCATGAAATAATCACTATATTAAGAACAATTAAAACATTGTTCCTATATAAAAACCTTGAACATTTGATTAGTTTATCCAATTTGAAGGTTATGGTTTTATATGGTATGGTTTGTCATGGTTTTCCCATATAGACGTGTATTAAACCAAACATATTTAATGTCACAGTGCAAGAAAAATGCGTCTGCTTGTTTCATTTACAGCAAAATACTAGTAAACTAAAGGTAAACAATCTCAGGCAAATATTTTTGTTTCTAACATATTGTGTTGTATACTATGGATAAAAGTAATCTTCAATAAATCTGTCAAATACATGCCCATATCTCTAAATGAAGATGGATGTCCACACACTTTTGGCAGACATTCAAAACTCTATAATACTTGTCTTTCAGTATGAATATGCTTTCAAATTATGCAGACTTTAACTGTTTTGGCCAGCAAGTACATCCAAAACATTTGTATAAATCAGTGAGAATTACATACAAAACATGTATTATTCTTATTGCTTTCATCATCATAAGTGAACTAAACTACAGTAACATATCTGTGACCAGTTCGGGTAGGTTTGGCAAACTTTACTGAAGTTTAGATTCTGAATGAAACCCCCACTTAAATGAATAGGAGCCAAATCTTAGAAATCAGTAATGACCATTTCTAGGCTAAACGACAAGGAATTGTCAAACAAAGGGGTACTGGTGTATTTTAAATGATAGAGACAGAATATCAACCAAAAATCTAGAAAAAAACCACATACAAGAAATGTTATAAATTGAGTCGCAGTTCAGTGAGTAAAATATATATTTCATCCCCAAGCAAAATATGACTTAGTACTTGGTGGAGAAAGCCTTGTTGGCAAGCACAGAGGTAAGAGGTTTCTTCTAGTTAGTGACCAGGTTTGCACACATCTCAGAAGTGATTTTGGTCCACTCTTCTTTACAGATCTTCTCTAAATCCTTAAGGTTTTTAGGCTGTCTCTTGGCAATTTAAAGTTTTAGCTCCCTTCATACATTTTCTATAGGATTAAGGTCTGGAGACTGACTAGACTACTCCATGACCATAATGTGCTTTTTCTTGAGCCACTCCTTTGTTGCCTTGGCAGTATGTTTTGGGTCATTATCATGCTGGAAGACCCATCCATGACCCATCTTCAGTGTTCTGGCTGAGGGAAGAAGGTTCTCATACATGGCCCCATCCATTGGCCCCTCAATACAGCAAAGTCAGCCTGTAACTTTAGCAGAGAAACAGCCCCAAAGCATCAGGTTTCCACCATTCAACTCAATTCATAACATTTGTATCATGTGTTTTTTCTGGATTTTTGGTTAATATTCTGTCTCTATCATTTAAAATACACCTATGATAAAAATTATAGACCCTTCATTTCTTTGTAAGTGGACAAACTTACAAAATTTGCAGGGGATCAAATAATTATTTTCCCCACTGTACTAGAAACAAATACCCCTTATCCTTGATGAGGGTCTGGTATGGATGTCAAGGGGAATACCATGTGAAAAAAAAATTCCATATCCATACTAGACCCTTCGGGTCTGGCACATATTTTATGAAGGAACCCCAGAGAAAAATAACAAGCCACATGCTCACAACATGCTCTCAACCTAACCTTGAAAAGGGAGACTCCCATGGAAAAGCACCTTGTCCTCATGTTGAGGAGGACAAGGACTTCTTCAGAAAAACCCAGACTGGTGATTGTGGGGGTCTTTGGGCAGGGGGCTTATCAGAATGTAGAAGTCTCATTATTTTTTTTTGTTTGTTTACAAACTACCGTATTTATCGGCGTATAACACGCACTTTTTTCCCCTTAAAATAAGGGGAAAATCGTGGGTGCGTGTTATACGCCGATCCCCGCTATTTTGTGATCTGTCGGAGCGATCGCGGTGATCGCTCCGACGGATCACATAGCTTGGATTTTTAAACATGGCGCCGCGGAGTTCGGAGGGACTCGGGGGCGCTCGTTCAGCTGAACGAGCGCCGCCGAGGACACAGTGGCTGGGCGGAGCCGAGATACACATAGCCGAGGCTTCTCGGCTATTCTCGGCGCCGTTCACAGTCACGCCCAGTCCCGCCATTGGACCTGTGTTATGTCCATCATAGGGACTGGGCGTGACTGTGAACGGCGCCGAGAATAGCCGAGAAGCCTCGGCTATGTGTATCTCGGCTCCGCCCAGTCACTGTGTCCTCGGCGGCGCTCGTTCAGCTGAACGAGTGCCCCCGAGTCCCTCCGAACTCCGCGGCGCCATGTTTAAAAATACAAACGAAACGTTTGTATGTCGGCGGCGACAAGGCTGCACGGACCACTGGGGACAAGGCTGCACGGGGGCAAAGCTGAACTGGGGCAAAGCTGAACTGGGGCAAAGCTGCACTGGGGCAAAGCTGCACTGGGGACAAGGCTGCACTGGGGCAAAGCTGCACTGGGGCAAAGCTGCACTGGGGACAAGGCTGCACTGACAAGGCTGCACTGGGGACAAGGCTGCACTGGGGCAAAGCTGCACTGACAAGGCTGCACTGGGGCAAAGCTGCACTGACAAGGCTGCACTGGGGCAAAGCTGCACTGACAAGACTGCACTGGGGCAAAGCTGCACTGACAAGGCTGCACTGGACACTGGGGAAAGGCTGCAGATGAACACTGATGAGGCTGCATTGATGGGCATTTAAATGTAAGTTTTTTTTTCCTTAAACTTCCCTCCTAAAAGTTTTTTTCCTTAAAATTCCCTCCTAAACTTGGGGTGCGTGTTATACACCGGCGCGTGTTATACGCCGATAAATACGGTATTTATTAAAGTATGTGAAATACATAACATCATCACAATATACAAAAAATGATATATGTCACAATTACAGTTTTAAGTTATAAAACAAACAACAATATAGAAGCATACAGAGTATCTCTAAGGCATATGAATCAATAAATCTACAGATATAGGGACATTAAAAGTTAAAAATATGCCTAATGGCACTGATCGATAGTCTCATTATTTAAGGAGGGCCCCAGATACTCCCCCCACACCTCATACACACACACACACACACACACACATGAATGAGTGAGAGATACATAGTACCCCTGCTCATTTACTTCAATCATGTCATCTAGAGATGCTGGTCCATGACAACAAAAAATGAACAATGCCTGTTGCCAGGCATTGTTTATCATAATTGACAAAGATCTGCATTTTTAGATGCCAAAATTGGTAATAGATTTACATCATTGGACTTAAAAAAAAAAAAACTTGTTTATATGTATACTTATTTTATACATTTATTTGTGAATGGATAGAAGTACTAGATATGGGGACCCATGTACTGCCCCAATGGACATATTGTATATCAATGCAAAAAAAAAAGTTTTTAAAACTACTGTTTTTTAGGAGAAGTGATTTTAAGAATGCTTAAAGTAAACAAAAAAATGAAATATTCCTTTAAATATTGTGCCTGGGGGGTCCCCTTAGTCTGCCTGTAAAATAGCGCATCTGTCTAATGTGTTTTACTGCCTGCAGCAAAATTTAATTTCTAAAGGAAAAAATGTCATTTAACCTTGCTCGTGGCTGTAAAGTATTGCCGGGTTCTGGCAATATAGATAAAAATAAAGGGAAAAAACAGTGTGGGTCCCCCCTTCGGGTCTGGTATGGATTTTAAGGGGAATTCCATGCCAAAATGTAAAAAAAAAAAAATTAGTGTGGTCCCCACAAAATCCATACCAGACCCTTATCTGAACATGCGGCCTGGAGGACAGGATAGGGACAGTCTTTGACATTTCCTTTATTAAAAAGGAAAAAAAAATCATGGCAACCCGAAAAATTGAAAAAAAAAGTTCTGCCTCGATGGAAGGCATCCTGGAGACTGCTGTCTTTTTGCGGTGACAGCTGTTATAAAGGCAAGGGCGGGGCCACCCGCTGACAGAACTGGTTGACTCCCCCCACCCCCTCTGATGGCACATGACGTCAGACGGGGCTGGGTCACTCGGTTACATCACCGGGTGGCCCCCCTTGCCTATATAACAGCTGTCACCACGAAAAGACAGCATTCAGCGGGACGCCTCAGGTGTTCTGTCAGAATGAGGTCAGGACTCTGTGCAAGCAAGTCAAGTTCCTCCACCCCAAACTTGCTCATCCAAATCTTTATCAACCTTGCTTTTTGCACTGGTCCAAATCATTTTGTGGAGGGGGATTATGGTGTGGGGTTGTTTTTCAGGGGTTGGGTTTGGCCCCTTAGTTCCAGTGAAGGGAACTAAGGACATTCACAGAGTTGGCCCATAGCCACTCCTTTGTTATCTTGGCTGTGTGCTTGGGGTCGTTGTCCTGTTGGAAGATGAACCTTCACCCCAGTATGAGGTCCAGAGCACTCTGGAGCAGGTTTTTTATCAAGGATATCTCAAATGAACGCGTCAGCATACCAAGACATTTTGGACAATTTCATGCTCCCAATTTTGTGGTAACAATTTTGGGATGGCCCCCTTCCTTTTCCAAAATGACTGCACACCACTGCACAAACAAGGTCCATAAAGACATGGATGAGCAAGTTTGGGGTGGAAGAACATGACTGGCCTGCACAGAGTCCTGGCCTCAACCCAACAGAACACCTTTGGGATGAATTAGAGCGGAGACTGCAAGCCAGGCCTTTTCATCCAACATCAGTGCCTGACCTCACAAATGCACTTCTGGAAGAATGATCAAACATTCCCATATGTAGATATAGATTTATATGCTTTACCACTTATTATAAGTAAAAAGAAGCAGCTGCTCACAACTTAACAATGTGTCCCCACATCTAAAATACAATAGTTTACAAATATGAAGTGGCGCTATCCTTCAATTCTAAAAGAATATTGAAACTATATAAAGAATTGCAAACGGTTACAGTATATTACATGCATCTGATCTCTTAAGTTAAATATTGAGTAATGTGAATAATACTAATAATATTTTATCTACTGAGTTTGTACTCAAAGTGTCAGTGCTGCAGCAAACTTCTCATCAAGATGTGCAAAATAATGCAAATAAAATTTATATTCTTATGTCTTATCACAATCCAATAATAAAATAATACCCCTATTGGGTGTGGTAAAACACCAGTGCTGCAAATAATGCCAAATTGTGCAAAAATGTGCAAATAAGCAAAAATAGGTTAAACATTAATCAATAAAGTGATATAGTGAGAAAAACAATACAATTCGGTGACTTGATTTTCATATTATAGTGTCCATTCCAGAACAAAATCAGTGTGTCCAGTGATATCCGTTGTGCAAATGTCATCAAATTCCTCAGTGACCTGATCACTCTCCCTTGCACCTCAATCCACACTGTGTGTGCTAGCAGCTCACCTCATTGACCTAGACCAGAAGGTCTAAAAGCATTTAGGTTGTAAGCAATTCCTCTCCATGGGTGGCTATATCATATCCTTTCTTCAAATCAGCAATACGATTGTATATGAGTCTGTCCTCACTCTCTCCCACTATCCACTCTCCTCCAGTGGGTGAAATGGTTATACAAGTAAGCAAATCCTCATTGTGTAGTATTCCAATTAAAACTAATGATATAAAAAACATAGTAACTCGCATTTAAAATCGAGTACAAAAGCATCAGAAACCATGAACTTCTGGGATCCATCGAAAAACGTAAGTGATGTACCCAACTCCTTCCAAAACATTCCCATAGACACACCAAAACCTTGTGGACAGCCTTCCCAGAAGAGTTGATGCTGTTATAGCTGCAAAGGATAGGCCAACTCAATATTGACTGGGATGCCATTAAAGTCCTTGTACGTGTAAAGGCAGGCATCCCAATATTTTTGGTACTATAGTATATATATATATATATAAATCATAAATTATTCATGCATTGTGGATGGAACAGTTGACTTATCAACACCAAAATGTGCATAAGATATGTTTGAATATATGGCAGAACTGGCAAGAAACTCCAGGTATTGCTCCTCGCAGTTGATACGTCAATGAACAAAGTAAATACAAGTCCATCAAAGTCCAGTACACAGTGCTCCACCAGTGCAAACTAAAATGTCCATAATTATAACATTTTAATAAAGTATCTAAATATCTTTCATTCAAGACGTGAACCTGTGCAAATCTTCCAACTTCCAGCACTTTCACTATTCATCAGCACCACTAGGATTCATTTTATCCTAGTCCTAGTGATGCTGAGATGTGCTTAAAAGATCATGGAGGGGGGGGCGTGTCCGGACACTGAGCAAGGAAGACGTGCTTGTATTGAGCTCTGCTCAGCCAGCAAGCAATCTATTGCCATCCTACCTTTCTCTTACCCCGGAGAACTTCCAAAAGCACGGCATACTGCTCACTACAATCCCTGCTGCAAGCACAGCTAAAAATTATCCTCCATTTCGGAATCTATCCGACTGTGTACATCCCGGTCTGGCTCTCTGCTTCCTGGGCTCGAGGCCCGACGCCATCTTGAGGCCTCTCGGCCCCCACGCTTCTACACAGCAACCATCTTACCTCCACCGGCCAGCGGGACATCTTCGGCGGCTGCTGGATGGACCTGGGGCGGAGCGGTGCTGCCTGGAGATCCCCGACCATGAGCCCTGAAATACCGCGGCCTGACGTCCCTCTACAGCCTGCGGCCTACTGATCAGACCACGCCAGCTCCCTGGAGGACACAGTGAGTAGTGGGAACATCCACATCTCCCATCCCAAAACCAAGCGCCCCTGACATCAACCGCCAACTGTTCCATTAGCTGTGTACCTCCCCAGGAGCCCTTTAGCCCAGACGAGGCCCAGACAGAGCGGCAATCAGACAGCCGGCCGGCCGGCCCATAGAAAAGACCGCGGCTTCGGCCTACACACGGAGGTCGGCAGCCATCTTGGGACTCCAGGATACACCCAGCTGCTTCTATTCATCCAAACTGTGCTTAATCATCATAACCCAGAGACACAGTGAGCAGTAGAATCACCCACACTTACCATCCCACAGCCAAACACCCCGGACATTAAGCACTAATTGTCCCCACAGGAAAGACCACGACTTTGGCCTACACACGGAGGCCGGCGGCCATCTTGGGACTCCCAAATACACCCAGCTGCTTCTGTTCCTCTAAGCTGTACCCACTCATCATAATTAATCTCTTTATACATCCTTATCAATACTCACTACTGGGAACATTATGCCCTGTAACAGTTACCTAAGAAATCATCCTTACAACTGTTCCATGTAAAACGCACACGCAGCTTGCAAAAATGGAAGACGTCTGAATTCTAAGCCTTAACCTCCGCCTACAGATCCGAACCTCCCGTCCCGCAACGCTATTATTTTCAAGGCCCGGGAGACACACTAACTTTTCAAGGAACCCCATAGTTACTTCTCAACTAGTGCATGGGTAAAATTGGAGATCAACGCACCGTATACTCAAAACAAGTCTCACAGGCCGCACTTCGGCGAACCCACTCAATGGAGAAATACCTACGGAGACCCCACTCCCCGGCCTCAAATACCCCGGAGACAGCTATGAACCAAACGGACAATTTCCCATTAGTTGATCCCTCTTTCTTTATGGGGGACTCTTCACAACATCCACAGCCACCTGTCTCCCCCGCAACATTACTACCCGTAACAGTGGACGTTTTAGATACCAAGTTACAGGCTCTGCTTCACAACATCACCCAAAATATCACCAAAGAAGTAAATAAGTTAGCCCATGAGCTTAGGGGTGAAATAGATCAACTTGGTGAATGTACGGATCATCTGGAAACCAAATTCGACGACATGGTTCAATATGTCCATGTCCTAGAAGAGGAAAACGCAGGCCTGAAAAATGCAGTCTCGCTACTACAAACACAACAAGAAGACCTCGAAAATCGAGAACGCCGTCAGAACTTACGCTTCCGTGGAGTCCCGGAATCCATTTCAGATAAAGAAATTCGACCATATCTCCTTGCTCTGTTTGTCAAGTTGGTGCCTCATATTCCTGACATAGAATGGCGCCTGGATAGAGCACACAGATCACTGGCTCCTAAACCTCCTCAGGGTGCTAATCCCAGGGACATAATCGCTCGTTTCCACTTTTATGAGAGCAAGGAGGCCCTGACCATTGCTACCCGAAATAGATCGAGGGTCGAATTCAAAGGCGCAAAACTACACATTTTCAACGATCTATCGCCCATCACCTTGGCTAAACGCAGCGCTCTACGCCCAGTTACCTCCCATCTGCAACAATACCAAGTCCCTTATCGTTGGGGTTTCCCGTTCCGATTGTCAGTCATGAAAGATGGTTCACAACACTCCATGCGAGACCTACAAGAATGCGAAACTTTTATCAAAAACCTAGGTCTCCATCCTATACCAGATGAAGACCTGCAGATACAAATCCAGCCTTCCCGGCAGATGTCCACACCTGGGAAAATATGGACCCCGGTACGCCAGAAGTCAAAGAAGACACCAATTACACCTCAAAGAGCGGCTCCATTTAAAGGACCTACTTGAAAACGTGATGTGACATACCCCTTTGATCTCTCTTTACACATGGGTCATATCTTTTTTTTTCTGTTTTTGTTTTTGTTTTTGTTTTTTGACCTATGTGTTCTGAGACTCTGTGTTCAGAGTCGAACCTTCATATCCGAAGTGCCTTACATGTTTATTTGCTCACTTGTTTGTTACAACCCAGCACATAGCCTCCATGTTGGGGGTTCCATGTTTTTTCTTTTTCTTCTTTAATGTTCGGATCGGGCGGAGGCCCACAAGTCTAATTTTGTAGGCTGACACACCCCCTGTTAACATGGTCTTGACTCGAGACCGTGATTTCCTGAGGCTCCTACATGCCTCAGGCCTAATACCTAACTGGTATGTGTTTTTTTTTCTTTTTTTTTCACCAGAGACCCTTTTTGGTCCTACCCTGGATCTCCTTTTTTTTATTATTATTGTTCTTTATGTTTTTGTTTTCTACTTCCCAACCCCTTGTTTCGATTGATTTTCTCATACATATGGGTTTTTTTTTCAAACCCACGTTCAAAATACAGTTATGTTTTAAAAATTATACAATACTGTCATATGATTTCCTATGATACATCTATTATTATGTTCTATACATCATGGTACACGTTCCTTCCCTATCTTCTAAATTTAATATTTGCTTTACTCATATACCTGAGCTATGGCTGTAAGTATACTGTCATGTAATGTCAAAGGTCTAGGTTCCATCCGCAAACGTTGGTTGGCGTTGAAGGAGTTTAAGGCATCCAGAGCAGAAGTGATCATGGTTCAGGAGACACATTTTAAAGCAGAGGGATCTTTTAAATTTGCCTCCAAGCATTTTCCTACCGCTTATATAGCATCAGACCCTTCTGGAAGGGCTGGAGTAGCCATATTATTGAAACGTAATTCTAATATCCGTGTCAGGTCGACATACTTAGACCCTCAAGGCCGTTTGGTTCTCCTGAGCTGTGATCATGAAAATGTTTCATTTACCCTTGCCAATGTTTATGCTCCTAACACAGGACAGATTGGTTTTCTTGAGATGTTTTTTGAAAAATTGCAATCCTTCTCTCAACCATTCATGGTCATTGGGGGGGATTTCAATTTATGCATGTCTCCGACTAAAGATAGACTTGCCCTTTTTACACACACCCCACCTCCCCAGGTTCAAAAGATGGCTACAGCCTTTAGAAAACTTATCAGAGCTCACAACCTCTTCGATACTTGGAGGATAAAACATCCTACAGCCAAACAATTTACATTCTATTCTCCCCCACACAAGCTATATACAAGACTAGATCACTTCTTTGTCTCAGCACCCTTACTGTCATATGTAGTCCATTCGGAAATAAATACAATCACATGGTCAGATCATGCCCCCATAACTCTTAATTTCCTTCTAACCAAACCTACATCTAGGTCGTGCCACTGGCGTCTTAACGAGACCCTTCTTAAAATACCTGATATTCATATTCATCTCCAGAAAAAACTGACAGAATTTTTTGAACTTAACAAGGGTTCGGTTTCTGAGGCATCCACCCTATGGGAGGCTCATAAGGCCTTTTTCAGGGGAGAGTGCATCTCCTCAAGCTCCCGTCTTAAGAAAGACCGAGCTCTCCAAAGATCATCGCTCTTACATGACTTATCCAAAGCAGAGGAATCCCTTGTCAGCTCCCCTACGGTGGAACGCCTTAGATCAGTGGTATCGTTACGTAACCGCATTAAATCTCTTGATCTGAATTCACTTGCTAAATCCTTGCTATGGTCCAAACAAAAGTTTTACGAATTCGCTAATAGACCCCATAGAATGCTAGTCAACAAATTAAAACCTAGACCCGCAGCCTCAATCCCTGATTTACTATTACAACCCAACGGTGAACCTACATATTGCCCCCAACACATGTCCAAAGTCTTTGGTGATTATTACCAAAAACTCTATAACTGCCTAGCAACAGACCAAAATTTTACATTCACTCAAGAAAAGTTTGATGACTTCATCAAAACTCTAAATCTTCCTACACTCTCTCCTGAGAAACGCTCAGGGCTCAATGCTCCCATTTCTGCTGAAGAAATTACAGCGGTTATTAAACAGCTTCCGACCCACAAGTCCCCAGGGCCCGACGGGCTTCCTTATTCATATTTTAAAGGCTTCCTACCAGTTTTTTTTTTATTTTCAATAAATTTTTATTGGTAGTAGCAAGACAAATTTCTTACATAACCTTTGTAAAAGACATTACATGGTGCAAGGATATTAGGATTCAAAAGGAGACAAATAATGTGAGGGAAGACCTCTCAATGCAAGATGTAAACTGAAAGGTCTAAACAACAAAATTCTTAGTTACAGTTGAGCGTAAATTAAAATTAAAGACTAAAATAAACATAACTCTGGCATTAGGACAATGAATGAAGTGTAAACTGTCAGAGCAAAAACTTAAATGAGTCTGGTGTAACTCAGTAACTGGAATAGGTGAGGAGAGGTTAACTTGGAGACGGGGGGCTTTATTAAATGAATTGTGAGGGATCCGAGATCAGGGGGAGGTCCACCACCCGCCCCTATGGGAACACACTGCGGGCGTAGGGCCATGCCCTTCTCCCGGATCCCCCACCTCAGTTGAATCTAATCTAAGTGAAGTAGCCCATTATCAGTGTCAAAGTGTGGTAAATAGACCTGACCTATCCCGCAGAGGACTATCTACAGATGGTCAGAGTAACCTAGGTCCATATATGTCCTCATAGAGGGGGCTATTTAAGCAGACAGGATAACTCTGGGGCTTTGGGGCCAGAGGGTGTTAGGGTTTTACCATGACCCACTGGAGGGGTAAAAAAAGAGGAAGTTATGCAAAAAAAAATAATTTTAAATAAATAAGTCTCAGGGTTGAGTAATTTACATAGAGAACAATCGGAGAGTCTAAGGTACTAAAGGGAGAAGGTCTTCAGGGAGGCTGATGGGGTGGTAGGTAGAAGGGGAAAATACCATTGCTTTTGATGAGGATTGAGGTGGGAGTCTCTCAGAGAGCCCGTTATCCTGGGGGACTCATGCCGGGGTGCAAGGAGATGTGACAATAGTTGGCCCAGGGTTCCCAGATAAGCTCAAACTTACTAACTTTATCCTGGATAATGCTCACTATTTTTTCTTGCGCCATAATCCAGGATATTTTATGCTTCACCGCTGTGAATGGGACTCTGTGTTTTTTCCAGCAAGAGGCTATTGTTATTTTGGTGCCCAGTAGAACAAAAAAGATCAGTTGTTGGGTATATTTATCAACCCTATCCACTTTCAGATTCAATAAGGCTATCTCCGGAGTTTGGGGGATCTGGGCGGAGGATATCTTGCGGATCACTGAGAATACTTTGTTCCATAAGCCCCTTATCCGTGGACATGTCCACCAAATATGGAGCAGAGTCCCAATGTGGTTGCAACCACGAAAGCACAGCGGGGAAGCATCAGGATATATCTTAGCCAAAAGACAGGGTACCCTATACCATCTCATGAGCACCTTAATGCTGCCCTCCATGAGAGAAACATTAAGGATTCCCTTAAAGGAGCGATGAAAGCAATAAAACCATTGGTCACTCTCCCATGAGATTTCGAGGTCTTTTTCCCAGGACAAGGCATACGGAGGCTTGGACACAGCGGAGGCAAGTGAAGCATAAATGATGGAGATCCCCCCTCTCTGATCCACCGCACCCGAACACCATGATTCATAATTAGTTATTGAAGGGGGTTCCGGTTTGTTTGGCCAAATAGAATGGAGGAAATGTTGGATCTGCCTAAAACGAAAACGTTCGGCAGGGGGCATTTCAAGCTTACTTGTACAGAGGGCTAGAGAGAGAGGGCCAGTGGAGGAGAAATAGTTCCCTATTCTAAGTAATCCTTTATTCAACCACCAGCTAAATGCTAAAATGTTCATCCCCGGTGGGAAGTCAGGGTTATGAAAAATGTGTGTTAGGGGTTTAAGGGGAGAAATCAGGGAGGGATTTTTATAAAGACGGTCGCATAGAGCCAGAGAGTGTGATAGTGTGGGGGCTAGAATGGGTGGTCTCAATTTGGGGGGAGACCAAAGTAAGAAGTCAATCGTGTGGTGAGGGACTGCAAGTCGTTCCATGGATACCCAATCAGGTTTCTGGCCCTTTGAGTAAACGATAGATATCTGGGCTAGTTGGGCAGCCTGATAATACCACCAAATGTTGGGGAGAGCTAGACCCCCTTGTGATTTGGAGCGGAATAGAATGTGTTGTGCGCAACGACTTCCCCTTGATCCCCAAATGAATTTTATAATTTTGGATTGAAGTGGTTGAACTTGTGATTTTTGGATAGGGATGGGCAAGGATCTGAATAGGTAAAGAATGCGGGGGAGAAGGGTCATTTTGATTGCATTGATACGGCCAAGCCAAGATAAGTTGTGGTTGTCCCATTTGGATAGGTCCGAAATTAATTTACGGAAGGTGGTGGGGTAGTTAGATGAGTAGAGAGAGGCTATATTTGCAGTGAGGTTGACCCCTAGGTATGGTAGAGTGACCTCGTTCCAGGAAAAAGGGAAGTGGTTTTGAAGGCTACTTAGAACATTAGGGGGGACCGAGATGTTCAGGGCAGAAGATTTGGCAACGTTAACTCGAAGGCCAGAAGCCTCCCCAAACTTATCCAGCAAAGCAAAGATATTGGGAGTAGAGACTAGGGGGGAAGTTACAAAGAGTAACAAATCGTCTGCAAAGAGGGCGCATTTGTGCTCGCTTTTACCACACAACACCCCTTTGATATCAGGGTGAGTTCTGATAGCGATAGCCAAGGATTCCATGGCTATGGCGAACAGAAGGGGGGAGAGCGGGCAACCCTGTCTTGTACCCTTCTCTATAGTAAAAGGTTCAGAATAGTAGCCCTGCAATCTGACCTGAGCTGTAGGGCCGGAGTATAGTGCTCTAAGGATGTTCATGAAACGTTGACCAAAACCCCAGCGTTCTAATACATGGAATAGGTAGGGCCAGGTGACTGTGTCGAAAGCCTTTTGCAAGTCGATGGATAACAAATATCCATGTTGCGGGGGGCCTCCATCCCATTGGGATTTAAGAAGAGAGATAATGTTGATTGCTCTTCGGATCTGGTCAGGACCTTGTCTCCCCGGGATAAAGCCCACCTGGTCTTTGTTAATATAGGCTGCTATGCAGGAAGCTAGCCGGTTGGAAAGTACTTTAGTTAATATTTTGAGATCATTGTTGATTAATGAAATAGGGCGGTAATTGGAGACCGTAGATGTGTCTTTGCCAGGTTTTGGAATTACCGAGATGAAGGCCAGATTGAGGGCTTTATCCAGGGGAGAACCAGATCTGAGCGAGTTAAAGAATTTGACCAAATGCGGAGTTAAGGTCGGACCGAATTTTTTGTAATAGCCTGCGGAAAAGCCGTCAGGTCCCGGGGCCGAGTTTAGTTTCAGGTGTTTAATTACCCCAAGCACTTCTGCTTCCGATATGGTGTCATCCATAAGGTCAGAGTGCTCAGACGATAATTTGGGAAGGGGTAAGCTAGTCAGGAAATCTGAGGTTGAATGGTCAAATGTTGTTCGTTCCTGTTTATATAAAGATGTATAAAACTTGTGGAATGTTTCCATTATATTTTTGGGGTTTTGGGAAAGTTCACCGGAGAGGGTGCGAATTTTGGGGAAAGCAGCCGAGCGAGGTTTTGGGGACAATTTGGTAGCTAATTTAGTTCCTATTTTGTCAGTCTGGTGGTAGAAACGTGCGCCTGACCACCGGAGCTGTTTCTCAGCCTCAGAGGTGAGGGCTAGATTTAAAGAGGTCCGCGCATTTTCCAACGCCTCTAGAGAATCCCCGGTGGAGTTCTTCTTATGGGCTCTAGAGAGGGATTGGTATCGTATTTTAAGGTTGTTAATGTCAGCCGTGCGTTCCTTTTTAAGGTTGGAGGAGATTTGGATAATCTTCCCTCTGAGTACTGCCTTATGGGCCGCCCACAGTGTGACTGGAGAAACTTCTCCCGTATCGTTAAGACGAAAGTATTCTTGAATCTCTTTATCTATAATCGAGCATTGTATCGGGTCACTGAGGAGCCCTTCATTAAGTCGCCATGTGAATTTATTTCCCGGGTTGGGAGATTGTTGTAGATATAAGAGAACCAGGGAGTGGTCCGAAATGGGGGAGTCCCTAATGACTGCTTTGTTAGCCTTGGGGATGTTATGTGATTGTATAAAAATATGGTCAATTCTAGAATAGAGGTGATGTGGGGCCGAGTAATGGGTAAAGTCTTTGGACCTAGGGTTCATTTCTCTCCATATGTCCACCAGGCCTAGAGAATGTAGAGTGGATGCTATTTTAGTACTATGTTTTGGGGGTTTTCTGGAGCGGGAAGACCCCGACCCTGATTTATCTAGAGAAGTATCGAAAGGTATATTCGTGTCTCCTCCCATTATTATTTTTCCCTCGAGTTTTGGGCCTAGAGTGGACAACATTGTGGAGAAAAAGGAAGCCTGGCCTTTGTTAGGGGCATAGTAAGAGATAAATGAATATATTAAACCCTCAATCGTCCCTTTTACCAATATAAACCTGCCTGCCTGGTCTTTTATGACTTCAGAAGGGGAAAATTTCAGGTGTTTTGAAAAACAGATAGCTACCCCTTTAGATTTATTTTCGGCATTGGATAGAAAAAACTGTGTGTAGTTACCGTTTAAAAAGGAGGGGTTGTATGAGGCTGGGAAGTGAGTTTCTTGTAATAGGAGAACTGCTATTTTTTGTGATTTGTAGTGATTAAAAAGTTTGCGCCGTTTGACAGGAGAGTTCATGCCTTGTACATTATGCGTGGCTATACAAATTTGGGGAGGAGGAACGTGTGAGTCAGGTAGCATGGATCAGAGGGGGGAATGTGCTCATCACACAACCAAAGCCTACCTGAGACCTCAAATTTTGAGTTCGTGTCCAAGTCTCAGCCATCCGAAGGTCCTGGAATCCGGGATGTAGCGACATGGTTAGGCCCCTGAGAGACTCCGATGGTATTGGAGGTGGGGAGGGGAGGGCGGGAGAGAGGATCAACCCTGAGAGAGAAAAACAGGTCATGTCAAAAACAATGTAAAACAGATGATATAGACGATCTGATATATTAAGTGTAACTAAATAAAAAAAAAAGTAAAAATCTAAGAACCCTAACAGGGGGGAGGGCACCCCCTAAAAGAGAGAAAGAAAAAAAGAAAGTTTTCCCAAAAAACGGGTACCCCGTACAGGGGTTATGAAGGTGTTTCTGAATGGGGGAAAATACCACTCAGAAACTCGTGGAGGCGAAGTGCAGCCACTCCGGCCAAACCGCCATAGAAAAAAACCGAAAGGTAGAACCGTAAGAGTCAAAATTGTAGGAGCCCTGAGAGAAGTGAAACAAAGAAAAAATTTGAAAAATAATGCAAACGTCTCAGTGTCCCAACAGGTTAAACACCAGGTAAAGGAGACCGGGTGCTTGGGGTGACAGCGTCCCACATCTTAAAGGGTGCTCCAGAGAGATCTGGAGAGTAGATGGAACTGTTGATAGCAGACTTTCCGTTAGGGAGGGCGTCCATCTTTGGATCTCTTGGCCTGTTGTTTATGCCATAAGGGTTGGATGGGGCTTGAGGGTGGTGGTCTCTTCGCAGACTGGGGTGTTCTGGAATCCGTAGCGGTAGGGGATGTTGGTGAGTGGGATATTAGGCCCAGTTGCAGCAGCAGGCGTTCCCCATCTCCGAAATTTGTGAAGCTGTAAGACTTGTTTAAGTAGGCAAAGTTAAGGCGAAAGGGAAACGACCATCTGTAAGTGATCGATTTTTGCGATAGGATGCTCAATAGAGGCTTTAATGATCTCCGTCTCTGGATCGTGAAGGGGGAAAGGTCCGCAAAAATTTGAATCGAGTGTCCCTGGAATGAGAGATTTTCAGATTCTCTCGCTCTATGCATGACTTCTTCTTTGACTCTGAAAAAGTGGGGTTTAACCACAATATCTCTGGGTAGGCCATCTTGGCGTGGTGGTTGCAAAGCCCTGTGAGCCCGATCTAGTTCCAGCCTGTAATCTGGTATATCCGGGATTAAATGCTTGATAAATGAACGAACGATTTTTTCCGTGTCCTTAAAGGTTTCTGGAAGGCCTCTTAGTCTGAATTTGTATCTTCGAGACCTGTTCTCGAGGTCATCGAGCTTTGAGTATGCCATATCCAGTTGGTCATGTAATTCTTGAATCCTGTCAGTGTTCTGGTTGGCCACTGCAGCAATTTGATCGGTCTTTGATTCGATTGCTTCAATGCGTGCACCTAATTGCTGCAGATCAGCCTGTATAGTTGTGGTAATTTGTGAGGCATTGTGTGCCAAACCCCTTGTAAGCATATTGGAGAAAGTGTTCATTAGGGCTGTAAAGTCAGTGGGGATAGGGGCAGAGAAATCATCCTGAGGGCTGGGTGGGGGGCAGCTCTCCTCCATCTGGGATAGGGGGGGAGATTCCATAGGGTTGCAGTCTAAGGAGTTCATTTGGGATCCTGCAAATAGCCCATCCTGGGGATTACTCACAGTTTGTGTTTTCGTTATGGAGCTGGGGGAGGGCAGGGGAGGAAAGTCTTCCAAGGATGCCTCCAGATTCCCTGAGGGGCCTCGTGTGGCGCCGGCCGCCGCCATTTTTGTGGAGGCCGCGATCCGCGGGCCTGAGTATAAAAACCGGGATAAGTCCCGTCTTACCGAGCCCCCGGTCATGCGAGGGGGTCCTTCCGGACTTCAGGGAGTGAGGAGGGGGTCCGATGGTCCGGTTCAGCCGCTATTTGTAGCTGTGGCAGGGCTCGTAGGCCGGAGTGGAGCGGAGCTCTCAGAACGAGCGACCGTTCATGGAGCTGCCGCGCATGCGCCTCCTCCTACCAGTTTTAATACCCCATATGATAAGTTTATTTACCTCTCTGATGTCGGGGAAAGTTCCGCACTCCCAATTCCTTCATGCCTTTATTACAGTTATTCCGAAACCGGATAAGGACCTATCACTACCAGACAACTATCGCCCCATTGCCCTCCTGAACTCTGAGTATAAGATTTTCACAAAAATTTTAGCTAACAGACTGTCCCTACTTCTTCCCTCACTTATACATAGGGACCAGGTCGGTTTTGTTCCCACTAGACACGCAGGAGACAAAACTAGAAGAACTATCGATCTTATTGATCTACTGACTAAAACTAAGAAACCTGCGATAGTCCTCAGTTTAGATGCTCAGAAGGCGTTTGATCGCCTAAACTGGTCTTTTATGTTCGCCATTTTGACTAGATACGGAATTTCAGGTCCCTTCATACACGCTTTAAGAGCGCTTTACTCCACGCCCACATCCCAGGTACAGTTGTCTTCCCATGTCTCTCCGCTATTCTCCCTAAGTAATGGCACTCGTCAGGGATGCCCTCTATCCCCCTTACTTTTTATTTTAAGCCTGGAACCTCTGGCCGAAGCTATTCGTTCCCACCCTGACATAGGGGGAGTGGCGCTGAGACATCAGGAATACAAACTGTCCCTATTTGCTGACGACATTCTATTAACATTGACCCACCCCCATATATCACTCCCCTCTCTTCATGCAATTCTACATCAATTTGGCAGCATTTCAGGTTTTAAAATAAACCCGACCAAAACTGAAGCCCTCCCTATTAACCTTTCCACAGATATGCTCTCAACTTTACAGGAAAATTTCAAATATCGTTGGTGCACCCACTCCTTGAAATATCTTGGGGTTTATCTGACCTCCTCCTACTCCACTCTTTTTCAGGCCAATTTTCCTCCTATGTTTACAGAAATCAACAAATTATTAAAGTCATGGACGAACCTCCCCTTATCCCTTCTTGGAAGGATAAATGTCCTCAAAATGTCGGTGCTCCCTAAACTCCTCTATCTCTTTGAGACCCTCCCAGTGAAGGTTCCAATGTCCCAATTAAAGCTAATCCAACGAAATTTCCTAAATTTTATTTGGAATCATAAATCTCATAGGATAGCTAGCTCGGTACTCTTTGCATCCCGAGCCGGTGGAGGTTTGGGGGCACCCGACATAATCAAATATTATTATGCCTCCCATCTAAGAACAATAACCTCTTGGACATCCAGATACGCCCCTAACAGATGGTCTGAGATAGAAATGGGCATCACGGTTCCCGCACATCCATGCTATATGCTATGGCCATCTTCGGATAAATTCATCTCTCAGTTACGTAAAATCAGCTTAAATCCGATGCTGTTTACCCTCTCAATATGGAAAAGTTGCTCTGGTAAATATAGACTTTCATCCCCATGCTCTCCTTTAACAAATATTACCTTTAATCCGGAAATCCCTGATAGTCTCTCTTATGATGCCATGTTGCCATGGACGAAAGCTGGTATTTTCCAACTACGCCACCTGGTTAACCCAGTTACCCGTAAACTCCTCACTTTTACTGATCTACAATCTAAATATAAAATCCCAAAAAACTTCTTTTACTCCTTTCTACAAATCCAACATTTTCTCTCCACCAAAATACCACAACTGACCCTAACTATCCCTACTGAATTTGAAGTGGTGTGCTCCAGAGGCCCTCATGAATCTCATCTAATATCCACCATTTACAAAATTCTGCATGCTGCCTCTCCTATCACAGAACAGACTCACACATATATGCGCAAATGGTCCCATATTTTAAACAGACCTATTCAAATAAGCGATTGGAAGAATATATGGGAAAATGCATCTAAGACATCCAGATGTGTGACTCAGAAAGAAACATCCTATAAAATACTGATGTTCTGGTATAGAACCCCGGAGTTTCTTTTAAGACAGAAACTGACTACATCCGGTCAATGCTGGAGATGTGGCTCATCTCTGGGCACCCACTTCTATATATTTTGGGAATGTCCCTTGATAATGCCATACTGGTCACAGATCCATGCCCTGCTGGGGAAAATTCTAAACTTCCCTATACCCTATCAACCTATACATCTCTTGCTAGGCTTGCCCCTCCCTAAGATGCCAAAAACACTTAGGAAACTGATGGCCTTCATCTTATTAGCGGCCAAACGGGTTATACCCCAATGTTGGTTAGTTAACACCCCCCCTACCTTTGCACAATTTTTGTCAGTAATTACAGACATTCGCAGGATGGAACGTATCACAGCCATAATTGACGACTCCCTTCCCAAATTCGAGGCTATATGGGGACACTGGGATTCCTCTGAATACAACATAGAGAACCCCCAGGTAGTCCAGAGTCAATGAGATATAAAGACAGTTTCCTATATTGATTGACTGTAGCAGGACCACAAACCATGCCATTGCTTTATTTCACTAACTGACCCTCTTATTTCTACCATGATGTGTATGTATTGTCTGAAAATCATTTGACATCTAGTGTTATTTCTTCTTGATATATAATAAGCTACCAAAAAAATGTTTTACCTCATTGAAAATATGCTGCTATCAATGTCTTTTCTAAGAGAATGAATACTCTGTTTATGTATACTTGAATATACTTAATAAATAAACAATTTAAAAAAAAAATAAAAGATCATGGAGGCTGCAGACCTAAAGGACCATTTTTCTCAACTGAAATGAAAGACAGGGGCAGAATGTTGTTATCCTATAACAGGAATATGCCTTCATGGCAGAATCACCATGTGTTATTTTAATAAAAGCTGCAGATTTAAAAATATTGAATAAGACTTATACAATTACATTAACTCATTAACACTTCAATAAAATTGGTTTTACATATAGTTTAGGTGCATGCAGTGGTGGACCGTCCACTGGGGGCACATGGGCGCCACCCCCCCTATCCATGCGCCTGGCCCCCTAATCTACATGCAGGGTGCCGGACGCATAGATTTTAATAGGATTTTTTCCACCGAGTCCACCCACTTGTGTGACAATAGCAAATTAATATTCGCTATTGTCTTCCTGATTCTCCTCCTGGCCAATCAGGAAGCCCTGGTCAATTCTTGTACCCCCTGGAAGAGAGGCCCGGCTCTTCCCTCGCTGCATCTCAGCTCCCAGCTCGGCTCCCATCTGCCTCCTCAAGTTAAGGCCTCCTATTGCAGCCTCCCGACTGTCTTCCGTGGGGGGGTTGGGGGATTGCGGCCTCCTGACTGTCTCCCACTCGGGATCGCCTGGAGGGGTGATGGATTGTGGACTCCTGTCCATCTCCCGTGGGGGGGTGGGGTGAGGGTGATGACAGCAGTGGAGGTGCAAGTGAGGGGGGGTTTGTTTGCCATTTTTAGATCTCTCCAGAGATGTTTAATCGGGTTTAAGTCTGGGGTCTCGCTGGGCCACTCAAGGACATTCACAGAGTTGGCCCGTAGCCACTCCTTTTTTATCTTGGCTGTGTGCTTAGGGTCATTGTCCTGTTGGAAGATGAACCTTCACCCCAGTCTGAGGTCCAGAGCGCTCTGGAGCAGGTTTTTATCAAGGATGTGTCTGTACATTGCTGCATTCATTTTTCCTCAATCCTGACTAGTCTCCCAGTCCCTGCCACTGAAAGACATCCCAACAGTATGATGCTGTCACCTCCATGCTTCACTGTAGGGATGGTATTGGCCAGGTGATGAGCGGTGCCTGTTTTCCTCCAGACATGATGCTTGCCATTCAGGCCAAAGAGTTCAATCTTTGTTTCATCAGACTAGAGAATTGTGTTTCTCATGGTCTGAGAGTCCTTCAGGTGCTCTTTGACAAACTCCAGGTGGGCTGTCATGTGCCTTTTACTGAGGAGTGGTTTTCGTCTGGTCACTCTACCATACAGGCCTGATTGGTGGAGTGTTGCAGAGATGGTTGTTCTTCTGGAAGGTTCTCCGCTCTCCACGAGAAAAGCTGGAGCTCTGTCAGAGTGACCATCGTGGATTCTTGGTCAGTGCCAGAAAGATATCAGCATTAAGGATGAGCTTCGAGTTCGAGTCAAACTCATGTTTGACTCGAACATCGGCTGTTCGCCAGTTCGCCGAACAGCAAACAATTTGGGGTGTTTGCGGCAAATTCGAAAGCCGAGGAACACCCTTTAAAGGTCTAAGGGAGAAATCAAAAGTGCTAATTTTAAAGCCTTATATGCATGGTATTGTCATAAAAAGTGTTTGGGGACCTGGGTCCTGCCCCAGGGGACATGTATCAATGCAAAAAGAAGTTTTAAAAACGGCAGTTTTTTCGGGAGCAGTGATTTTAATAATGCTTAAAGTGAAACAATAAAAGTGTAATATTCCTTTAAACTTCATACCTGGGGGGGTGTCTATAGTATGCCTGTAAAGGGGCGCATGTTCCCGTGTCTGACAGCAAAATATTTCAAAGGAAAAAAAGTCATTTAAAACTACTCGCGGCAATACACATAAAAGTTCATTGATAAAAACGGTATGGGATTTCCCCACAGGGGAACCTCCAACCAAAATTTAAAAATAAATGGCGTGGGGGTCCCATTAAATTCCATACCAGGCCCTTCAGGTCTGGTATGGATTTTAAGGAGAACCCCGTGCCAAAATTTTTAAAAAAATGGCATGGTGTCCCCCAAAAAATCCATACCAGACCCTTATCCGAGCACGCAACCTGGGAGGCCGCAGGAAAAGAGGGGGGAACGAGAGAGTGCCCCCCCTCCTGAACCGTACCAGGCCACATGCCCTCAACATTGGAAGGGTGCTTTGAGGTAGCCCCCCAAAGCACCTTGTCTCCATGTTGATGAGGACAGGGGCCTCATCCCCACAACCTTTGGCCGGTGGTTGTGGGGATCTGTGGGCGGGGGGCTTATCGGAATCTGGAAGCCCCCTTTAACAAGGGGACCCCCAGATCCCGCCCCCCGTGAGAAATGGTAATAGGGTGCAAAAGTACCCCTACCATTTCACAAAAAAAGGAGGGCGGGCCACCTTGTGACCCCTCCCCCCTCTGATGCACGAGGATTTGACGGGGACTTCCCTATGGCTTTCCCCGTGATGTCAGAGGGAGCAGGATCACCCGGTTATGTAACAGGTGACCCCGCCCCCTCTGATGTCACAGGAAAGCCATATGGAAGTCCCCATCAAGTCCCCGTGCGTCAGAGGGGGGCGGGGTCTCCAGGTGGCCCTGCCCTCTGTTATATAAGAAGTGTCAGAAGAAGAGAAGCGTCACACAGTGGGAGCCTTTCATGGATGCGGAGCGGCCCAAGAATGAAGCGGGGAAGAAGATGCCGTGGAGGAAGATGCCGGACGAGAACACCGGAGCAAGAAGCAGAGGATCGGAGGAAGAACCAGAGGAAGAAGAAGATGGAGGAAGAAACCAAAGGAAGAAGAAAGGAAGAAGGAAGAAGACCCAAAGAAGATGGAAAGAAGAAGACTTTAAATAAAGGAATTGTCAAAAACTATCTCTTGTCATTTTTAACAGTTTTGACACTTTTTTGTGAAATGGTATGGGTACTTTTGTACCCCATTTCCATTTCACACAGGAGGGGTGGGATCTGGGGATCCCCTTGTTAAAGGGGGCTTCCAGATTCCGATAAGCCCCCTGCCCACAGACCCACACAACCACCAGACAAGGGTTGTGGGGATGAGGCCCTTGTCCCGATCAACATGGGGACAAGGTGCTTTGGGGGGCTACTCCAAAGCACCCTCCCAATGTTGAGGGCAAGTGGCCTGGTATGGTTCAGGAGGGGGGGCCGCTCTCTCATCCCCCTTTTTTTCCTGCGGCCTGCCAGGTTGTGTGTTCAGATAAGGGTCTGGTATGGATTTTTAGGGGGACCCCCAAGCCATTTTTTTTTTAATTTTGGCACGGGGTTCCCCTTAAAATCCATACTAGACCTGAAGGGTCTGGTATGGATTTTGAGGGGGACCCCCACACCATTTTTTTTAAAATTTTGGCACAGGGTTCCCCTTAATATCCATACAAGACCTAAAGGCCTTGGTATGGAATTTCGGGGGACCCCCTTGGATTTTTTTTACTTAATTTTGGTTCGGGGTTCCCCTGTGGGAGAATCCCATGCTGTTTTTATCAATTAACTCTTATGTGTATTGCTGGACCGACAATTCATTATAGCCGCGAGTAGTTTTAAATAACTTTTATTCCTTTAGAAATGTCATTTTGCTGTCAGACTGTTTTAAACATGGGAAACATGCGCCCTTTTACAAGCATACTATAGACACCCCCCAGGTACAAAATTTAAAGGAATATTACACTTTTATGGTTTCACTTTAAGCATTATTAAAATCACTGCTCCCGAGAAAATGGACGTTTTTAAAACTTTTTTTGCATTGATGCATGTCCCCTGGGGCAGGGCCCAGATCCCCAAACACTTTTTATGACAATAACTTGCATATAAGCCTTGATAAATTAGCACTTTTGATTATTCATGTTCGAGTCCCATAGACTTTAACGGTGTTCGCATGTTCAAACAAATTTTTGCCTGTTCGCATGTTCTGGTGCGAACCAAACAGGGGGGTGTTCGGCTCATCCATAATCAGCATAGATGAAAGTCCAATGGCCTACAAGAGAAGGCTCATCTGGGTACAATACATCGCATCATAGAGAGCAAGATTTGACATAAAATCCTACATGCTATGCGAATCGTCAACTGGCTACATTTGGAATTCAGTCATATACACTGGAAAAGGAATAAAATTCATTCCAAAATACAGCAACTATGGAATGGCAACATCTTCCGTTCTTTCACACATTGAGCCATTGCTAAATCAGGGCTATTGCGTAACAACCGACAACTTTTATACGTCTCCTGAACTTTATGAGTTTCTTCTGCAAAACAAAACAGATGCCTATGGAACTGTTAGGGCTAACCGATGCGACATGCTGCCAATGTTTGCCAATAAGAAGCTGAAGACTGGAGAAATGGTTGCCTGGCAGAAAGGCAAAACTATGGCACTGCAATGGCATGACAAGAAAGATGTGTGCCTAATGAGTACAGTTCATAATACATTCAATGTTATGGTATGCATGAAAGGTGAGAAAGAAATCATGAAGACAAAAGTAGTGATAGACTACAATAACACCATGAGTGTCGACAGAGCTGACCAAGCAATGACATTCTACCCAGCAATGAGGAAACAGCAAAAGAAGTACTACAAGAAGATCTTCAGGCATCCTCTTGAGCAATGCTTGTGGAATGCCTACATTATGTTAAAAAAAAAGTGACAAGCCTGTGATTCATTCTGACCTGATTTGGAAAGTTGCCAAATGTATCTTTGTGAACCACAAAACACCATCAATGGCTGTGAATAGAGCTGGACGTTGTGCTGTTGGCATTGACAACCCAGAACCCCTGACTGGTCGTCACTTCATGGACTACATCCCACCAACCGAGAAAAAGTCAGCACCTACAAAGATGTGCGTAGTTTATTGCTCAAAGCGAGATGACAGTGGAAAGAAAATCAGAAAGGAAACCAGGTTCCATTGTCCTGATTGTGACGTCGGACTTTGTGCAGTCCCATGTTTCAAAATTTTTCATACCTGGAATGTTTACTAAAGCAATATACAGTGACTAGTAATATTGCACCCTTGCTTTGACAAATTTTAGTGTTTTTGGTTTGATTAAATTATTGAATTAAATTTATTATTATTATATTATTTTTTATAATTATTTGTAAATATTTATTATTTTGTTTTTCAAACCTTATCATACCCGGGATGTCTACTAGACTCTTGTTTGGACAGATTTAAGTGAGTTATTCCTAATGCCCTGTACACATGGTCGGATTTTCCGATGGAAAATGTCCGATCGGAGCGTGTTGTCGGAAATTCCGACCATGTATGGGCTCCATCGGACATTTTCAATCGGATTTTCCGACACACAAAGTTGGAGAGCAGGAGATAAAATTTTCCGACAACAAAATCCGATCGCGTCAATTCCGACCGTGTGTGGCCTGTTCCGACGCACAAAGTGCCACGCATGCTCAGAAGAAATTCCGACACGGAACAGCTCAGTCTGGTGAACTTAGCGTTCGCAATGGATACAGCACTTTCGTCACGCTGCAATGTTAAAAATGGTTTAATACAGCGCACTCTCTTCTTCTTTATAATGTGACAAGAAAAAAGTAGTTTTGCTGCTCATATTCACACACACTTCTCACAAACTTTTTTTTTTTTGTTTTTTTATTGGGATTCCCTGAATATATTGGTATTTGTCACATCTGACAGAATGTTTTTTTTATTTTTATTTTTTATTTTTTTTGGTTTTTAAGTCATTTTTGGTTTCGATTTTATGTTTGTATTTTTTCCAAGGCTGATCTTTGTTTAATTTTGTTTTTAGTTTGACTCCAGAATATTTTTGTGTGTGTTTTGTGTGTCAAGTTACCACAACACCATTGATATCTTTTATTATTTAATCTCAAGGAGATTGTTTGTTGTTGGTGTCCCTTGTTAATTTCACATTGTATTTTTGAAATGTACCTAAATCCTCACCAACAAACTGTCCTTTTTGAAGTAAAACACACATAGGCAAGTATAATTCAAACAAAAATTCCTTTATTAAGGGCTCAGAACCAAACAAAGAGGGAGGCAACACTGGATCAACATGAGAAATTAGCGAAGCCTGGGACCCCCACGGCAGACATCAATTCTTGAACATCAAAATTGGTGGCCTGAGGAGTCCATATGTAAGGGAGGGCAGTCTGGTCCAGAAGTCGCAGAGATCCGGAAAGCAGCAGATGACATCTGTGTCCCCAGGCTGTGGTACCACAAGAGGCTGCTGTTCACTGCAAGACACAACACAAGACAAAGCCTAATGTCAGACAAAACTCTCCTAATCTTGTTACAATATAGGCCTCAATGTAGAAGCAGTATAGGCACAAGTTTGTCTCTTACCTTCGTTCTTACGATCGCTGCGTCCAATGCTCCTTCCTCCGCTCACAGATCGTAAGTAATACGCACGTGTGTTGCGCTTTATATACACTGCGCATGCGTGTAACTCCGCCCGCCCCTGACGTTCTGTCTAGTCTATTCCCTGCCCCTTTTCGTTCGGCGCAGTGGGTGAAGAGCACATGGCAGAGTCACAGCAGGTGCGTGCTAATTATAGCAACGAGGACGAGGAACGTCCCGATCCAGAAGGAGAAAATTTAAGGCCACAAATATGTCCTTTGGGGAGATGTTGGAGATGGTGGACATCCTGAAGAGGGCCGACTATGATGGAAAGTATGGGCCTTACCCCAACCCCAATGTCAAAAGTCTGCACAGGAATTTCGGGGTACGACGATCGAAAGATCAGCTCAGGAAGCGGTGGTCGGACCTCAAATTACGAGAGCCAGAGCAGTACAGAAAGATCCGGAGAGTGCTGCAAAAAAGTAAGTAGTTGTGCTGTGTTCATATTCTTTTTGTCTTTATTACGTTCGTGCTGCTCCATATGCTTTTCTTAATTGTACAGTTTCAAATGTCAATTTTAATGTTCATGGGCCCATTATTCGTTCGTATCCAACATTTTGTTTCCCCTCTAAAACACCATTGTTTAGGCCATATGCATTTTCCTACATTTTTTAAGGCCTACTTGGATGCAAAATATTTGGTTGTGTAGATGGGTTTGTTACTAGAATGAAATGCAAACTAGATTCTGTGTAAGGAGAGGACACTGAGCAGCTGTTTTCACATCTGGACACTGGAGCACTAGTGTGGGACACCAGAACACCATTTTTAATAGGGGGGGCACACAGGTGCTCCAGTGTATACTATAGGGGGGGCTACATCTGTGAAGCTTGTACAAAACAGGTAAAGTATTGCAGCTTGACAAAGGCCAATAAAAAAACGACATCTTGGAACTCTGCTAAAATTGACGATTGTACCCCACTTCCAAGCAATGTTTCCTATTTATAGTTCTGTCATCAAATATCTGTGTGCTAATTATACCATTTTTGTTTTACATAGGGGAGAAAAGACTCAGAGGACACCCCTCATCCGAGGAGACCCCCCACCTATGGAAGAAGGTGAAATACCCCAAACACAAGCGGAGCAGGAGGAGGAAGAAGATGTGGTGGAAATTGGCACCACAACAGGTGAGTGTCTGCGACCACAGGCTCAGGTAAGAGATGGATGTCCGCAGATTTTTGATACCTGTTTTTGTTTGGTTTCTCTCTTTTTAGGTGATCGTGATGTAAGGGATCGAGATCCTTTCACATCTGAAAGTGCCCAGATCCTGATTGGGGAGATCATGGGGTGTAATTTAGAACATCCAGAAAAAAAATAAATGATGTGATAACAAAAAATAAAAACATCATTGATGTTTTGGGGCGAATTTAAAACCCCACAAAATCACTTTTTTTTTGTGTGGTACAATGTTTATAATCTTTTAGCAATGTTTCGAAAAGCCTAATTTGGAGGATGCACACAGTGTGCCAACATGTGCTATCTGCCATCACGGGAGATCAATGGACGCGTTTTGGGGGTGCCACACCTTCCTCAATATTAAAGTAGCGCTGAGGAAGGGGTTGCTCCCACAAAACACGTCCCTTGATCCCCCGTGATGGCAGCTAGCACATGTTGAAATTCGTAAATTGGTGTGCATCTTCCAAATTTGGCTTTTCAAGGGGTGATTTGACCCCATCTGAACGCAATATCAAACACAGTTCCTAAATACTCATGTCTGATATTGCCTTCAAGTTTTACCATATGTGAATTTTGTAAGTTCAAATTTTTTCTCTTTCTTGTTGGTTTTACACAGGCCTGTTTTATTGTAAATGGACATTTCTATTTTTGATAATGCCACCCCAAAAATGGGTAGACAACAAACATGTTGGTTTGTTAGAAAAACCTTTGGTAAATGCACATGTGATTGTGCAGGTATTAAAAAGATTGTTAATCAAGAATGTGTGGATTATTGTCTCAACGCTACAACACTTTTGGGGTTATGTCATTGCTGTTTTCAGTGAAAATGGGGGTTATTTCCTAAGGGCAAATCCTCTTTGCACTACAAGAGCATTTTCATTGCAGTTTCAAGAGCACTTGTAGTATAAAAAGTGTAGACGCCTTTAGTAAATAACAGCCAACAGTGCTTTGTATAAGGTTACACAATCACGCCATTTTCACGACTCCACACATTGCTGTCAGGGTCAGCTAAAACAAACACAAGCAGTAAATGTCCACAAAGAATTTTGTTTTTTTTTTGTATTATTGGAAAAAGGCTTCACAAATTTGAAGGCATATTGATGGCCCCCCTACCCGCAAAGAACTTCAGATATTGTAACCGAACATCATGGGCACTCAGGGAGGGCAAGCTAGGACGGCCGCTTTCAAGCACCGTCAGTGTTTCAGGTATCACTCCGGCCTCAGGCCCAACTGAGCCAGCATAGTTGGCTGAATGTTTCCTCAAAAAGTTATGGAGAATACAGCACGCCAGTATAATATGGTTCAGTTTATACTCTGCCATATGGATAGGTGTCAGAAATAGGCGGAACCGTCTGGCCAGGATTCCAAATGTGTTCTCCACCACTCTTTGGGCTCTGGCAAGGCCGGTAATTAAAAACCCTCTGTTCCGGGGTGAGGGTCCTCATCAGGAATGGCCGCATCAGGTGGTCCCCCAGCGCAAACGCTTCATCAGCAACGAACGCGAATGGGAGTCCTTCCACATTGTCCTCTGGAGCTGGCAAGTCCAAGCTGCCATTCTGGAGACGCCTGTAGAACTCTGTCTGGGCGATGACTCCACCATCGGACATCCGGCCATTCTTCCCCACGTCCACATACAAGAAGTCGTAATTAGCCGACACCACCGCCAACATCACAATACTATTGAACCCCTTATAGCTGAAATAGTACGACCCCGAGTTGGGTGGTGGGATGATGTGGACATGTTTCCCATCAATTGCCCCTCCGCAGTTAGGAAAGTCCCACCGCTGGGCAAAGTGGGAGGCCACAGTCTGCAATTCCTGTGGCGTGGAAGGAAACTGTTGAGGAAAAGAAAACAATTACTATTTTTGCTCAGAAACATAGCAAGCAGATTAGGCACACACATTCTGGGGCAACCTCCAGATAGCATTTATTAAGGGGAATTTAACAACACCAAAGTATAAGGTACACCTATCATATCCCCCCCCCTCTCATGGGCCATTTCGAACATTATGGGGGGTGTGGAAATCTTGGACAGGTAACCCTCTTCACTACATTGAGAGATGAATGCCTAAATACAGGGTATTACTTGGAACAGCCCCTCAGTTACACTATTGGCAGCCCACTGAACAGGTAAGACGTGTCCGAATACAAAGATATAAATACACATTGTACACATTTGAGCACATTTCAACATTCTGCTATTACCTGACTCAAGATAATAATAGTATCTTAAAAATTCAAACAGTACCATTGGAAAGTATACAGGCAGGCCCTTGCACTACATGCTTTGGGGAATTCATCCATAAATCAGAGCACAAAAGAGATGGGTATAGTGTGTATGGCTTTGGCAAAGTCAGCAGATAGATGATTGAGGATAGATAGAGAATTTGGATCAGCTGACTTAGCAGTTGGGGGAGGGAGGGTTACTAAAAAATGATTTGGGTACACCACAAAAAAAAGCCTCTGCCACTCTGCCAGAATTTAAAGCTAAAATAACATTTTGAAACATTTTACGGGTTGTTTGGGGTTAAGCACTACTATGGAGCTGATAAAATACATTGTTAAGTGACTACATGAGGACATGAGGTGAATATAGGGCCAGGAGAGACTATGCTGGGGAGGTTAGTGAAGGACAATCTGTATGAAGGCCCTAAAAAATTAATTACATAAAAATCCAGCATGCATGAGGACAAAGGGGACATTCACAGCATATTACAATCATGGTAATTAGGGAATGAGGAAAGAAATACAATATATTAGCACACATTAAATACAATGAAATGTGATAATAAAGGATAAAAATCTTACCTTCATATACTCCTTCTGCAGGACCTAGATGATGGCAGAACAGGTCTCTGGGATGATGATACCCAGAGCCTAGGGGGAGATGCCTGTCAAGAACTTCAAGTCCTGCAGACTTCTCCCTGTCGCCAAATACCGCAGGGTAGCGACCAACCTCTGCTCCGGAGTGATGGCTTGCCTCATGCAGGTATCCTGCCTGCTAATATAAGGGGTCAGCGAAGCCAACAGACGGTGAAACATGGGGTCCGTCATCCTGAGAATGTTCCTGAAATCATCAGTATTTTTCACACGGATCTCACGGAGCAAAGGCATATGAGAGAACTGGTCACGCTGAAGCAACCAATTCTTGGTCCATGAACTCCTCCCCACCCTGTTCATGGACTGGACTTGTTGTCAAGGTCAGGACCCTAACACCAAGCCCCCGCACAGCACGAACTCTACGAGGAGTACACATACGCAACATGGCTAGAAAACAGTCGGCTGCTCAGAACGAAGTAACAGAACGCACTGAAGAACAGCAAGGCCTGTGAAGAGCGACCTGAAAAACAGTAACGAACGAACAAGAATACAATGATACAATGACTAAAAGTCACGCGGAACTTGCTTGCATGCACTGAAGAGCAGATACAAACCCACAAGCAAAAACTGAACGGCAGAAAACGATCTGAAAACCACGAGTCTGAAAAAGCGTGAATCGTCTCTCACCAAACTTTTACTAACACGAGATTAGCAAGAGGAGCCAAAAGGGTGCCGCGCTTGGTTCTGAACTGGCCTTTTCTAGTCTCGTCGTACGTGCTTGACATCACCGCGTTCTTGGCGATCGGAAATTCCGACAACTTTGTGTGACCGTGTGTACGCAAAACAAGTTTGAGCCAACATCCGTCTGAAAAAATCCTAGGATTTTGTTGTCGGAATGTCCGAACAAAGTCCGACCGTGTGTACGAGGCATAAGAATTACAGGCCTACGATATAAAACAACACATTTCCATACAAAACAATGTACCACTTTGAGATTCAAAAATACTGACATAATCAGACCGCCAGGGAGGTTAAGTGGCATGTTTAACATTCAACGTTTATGTGATGGCAATTATCTTTGGTTGTTGACCAAATTTAACTTACCAAGAGTGGGGCAGTTCTCGTCTCGGGCCGACGTCATAAGACATCTGCCTATTCAAACAGCGCATGCGCGTGATCGGGAGCGACACTGTCTGTAGCTGCATGTCCCTAGGACACAGCTCATTACCGACATGGGTAAACAGCCAATGATTGTGGCTTTTTACCACGTGATGGGTTGTTATCCATTCACAGGCCGTCACAAATGTAAACACACACTGGTAACTGGCTGTTACGGCTCTTCTCTCCTCACACATCCTTTCCAGTGTAAGGAGAGAAGAGCCAGGATCAGTGAGTTACCAATCTGTGTCTGTATTGTTCTGCACCAAAGCACCTGAATAAAGAGAACCTGTCACATCACCCCATCAGCAGTGTAACAGTCTTCATCAGTGGCCAGCAGTGTTACTGTCACCCCCTCAGTGCACCTCTCACCCAACAGTCACCACATTAGTACCCATCAGTGCTAATAAAGTGCACCTGTCACCCATCAGTGCCCATAAAGTGCACCTGTCACCATCAGAGACTGCCATCAGTGACCATCAGTGATGTACCTGTTACCCGCCAGTCGCCCATCAGTGACCCTCACCTATTAACCATCAGACACCCCATCAGTGACCATCACCTGTCACCCATCAGTTACCCATCAGTGCCTGTCACCTGCCCATCAGCAGTCATCTGTCACCCGTCACAAAGCCTATCACCAAAGTACCCGCCGCACAGCCCATAACCAAAGTACACACCCACCATCAGCAGTCCAGTACCAGCCATGTACAAAAATGTTTACAACAGTGAGGAGGCATTTCAGATCCACAGCATGAGTGATGAGAGCAGCGGGGAGTTCTCACAGTCAGATTCCAATTCTGATTCCGAATCCTATTCGGAGTTTGAACCGATTGAAATCAGTGGATTGTCAACCGAATAGGAGGAAGAAAGTGTCCCTCCTAAAATGGTACGACGCTCTGAAAACTGGGCAGCTGCCAGCAATAGACCCCAGGATGAAATGCCCGGGTCCAATAACAGAGCTGCAGTATCACCCCTAAGTACCAGCATAGGAGTTTCAAATCCACCAAGTACCAGCACTGGAGTGTCACATCCTCCAAGAGTCAGGGCCAGTACATAACTCTCAGATACTCTTGCCAACCCAACATGGCTGACTTCCAATTTAGGATTAGCAAGCATTCCACCTTTCACAGCACAGCCAGGTGTGCAGGCCAATACTGAAAATTTCTCTGAAATTGATTTTTATATTTATTTTTGCCTGACACTTTGCTTCAATTTATTGTGGACCAGGCAAATCTATATGCCCAGCAGTATATTTCTAACAACCCCCCAATCATTCTATGCCCATCCTATGCCCATCCATATATTTTAACCTTTGTTGGTTAAAATAGACATGGATTAGCTGTAGTGGTCATCTTTTCTGTATCTAAATATACTTATTTCCCAAATTACGAAGCAACTACTTAGAGTATACTTTTAATTCTTCAATCTGAAATTCATACAATATATGGACATATTTATAAAGCAGTAATTGGGACATTCACCGACATTCACTGCAGATGAATCAATCACTATAATTCAAAATATGTTCCCTGGGCAAATTTATCTGCATTTTTTCCTGAATGTCACATTTAATGCTTTATAAATATACCTTGATGACTTCACTGCAATATGAACTAAGGGTTTGAAATGAAATCTTTTTTCGTGCATTATAAAATTCAAATATGTGTGCATTGTAATTGTATTCATATTATATTTTGACAGAGAGTGTATCATCATGTCATGGTCCTACATCACTAGATCACATGACTGATATTGGATTTACTTGAAGAGACATTTTTGTTTTTTTTAATTTTGTGGGTGATTTTATTTACTTTTTATATATTTTTTTTAAATTAAAGAGTAACAAGGAATACTACAGTGTGTTACTGCACGTTTAATGCAATACAGTTGAGTGTGTTACTGCACGTTTAACGCAGTATATTTCAGTGCATTACTACACAATTAATGCAGTACATTTCAGTGCTTTAATGCAGTTTTACTGCAGTATATTGCAGTGTGTTGGTGGAGTGTGTCTCTGTAGTGCATACTCAAGTTAAAATGCACCAAACATCACTTCCCATTGATTCAAGTGCATCCACATACACATTGCCACATCTTTATTACATTTTGTTAACCACTTCCGGACCGCCCACCACACATATTCTGTATACCTGTACGTTGTTTTGTGCATGAGATACTGAGATAATGAGATATGTCTGCTGGCAACCCATGATCACTCCACAGAGAGGCAGAACGGGATCTGCTTATATAAACAGGGTGGATCCCCATTCTGACAGGGAATAACACTGAGATCAGTTGTTCCTAGTAATCAGGAACAGCGATCTCTGTGTTGTCCCAGTGCGCCCATCCCCCACACAGTTAAATCACACCCAGGGAACACAGTTAACCCTTTTATCGCCCCTAGTGTTAACCCCTTCCCTGCCAGTGTCATTTATACATTGATCAGTGCATTTTTTTAGCACTGATCACTGTATTGGTGTCACTGGTCCCCAAAAAGTGTCACTTACGGTCAGATTTGTCCACTGCAATCTCGCAGTCCTGCTAAAAATCTCAGATCACCACCATTACCAGTAAAAACAATAAAAAAATAAAAGTCCCTACATTTATCCCCTATTTTGTAGACGCTATAACTTTTGCACAAACCAAACAATGGCAGGTTCCCAATCACTTTTTGTTTTCACATAAGGCTATTCCAACTCTCTACCATCACTTGGAAGGCAATGGTGTGGCATCATTGGGCAAGGCAGTCAAGGTCACATTACTGCTGACATGTGGTCCAGCAAGCATGGTCAGGGAGGATCTAGTTCATTCACAGCACACTGGGTAACTCTGCTTGCAACTCGGAAGGAGCAGGACAGGGCTCAGTGCTGCAGCTTGTTGCGCCCCCACATCTCCATACACCTAGTGGCGATGATGTGAGATTTTTCAGCCCCTCCTCCCCCTCCATGTTCTCCTCTGCTGAATTGTCCCATGAACCACAAGTACCCTCTAAGCGTTCAACAGGCTATTCAATGAGTCAGGCTAAAAGGTGCCATGCAGTGCTTCAGCTGGTCTGTCTAGGGGACAAAGCCACACTGGAGCAGAGATTATTGCAGCTCTGCAGGGGCAGGCCAAAAGGTGGTCCACGCCATGCCTGCTGGAGCCAGGAATGGTGGTGCACAATAATGGCACAAACCTCCTGTCCGCCCTTAGACAGGGAAAGTTAAAACATGTACCATGCCTGGCATTTGAGGAGGTGACAATGATGGTGAGCTGTGACAATGCATGCATCAGTGACACAATCCATGTTGTGCTCCTGCTAAAGTAGACGTGGCCATTATGAACAGGGCACTCGAGGCAGAGCAGCAGGAGGAAGAGGAGGACTTCCTTTCCTCTCAAGGTCCGCTTCATGCAAATTCCATTCTTCCTATGCCACAGAACACACAGGAAGAGAGGGAGGAGGACCACTCTGGCAGCTTTGGAGGCATTGAAGCAGGGAAAGACATATGTCAACTCTTAACAGATGGTTTTCCATCCCCAGAACCCTTGGGAGTAGTTTGTGGCTGGGAGGAGGCAGTTTTAGATTTTGCAATCCTCAGTGACCCCAAGGAGTCTGCTTCTCATGTCTCCACAAACTTGTCTATATTCAAAGCCTGCAAAAGGACCCGAGAATATCTGGCATCAAGGAGAAGGATCACCATTGGTTGGCAACCCTCCTTGACCACTGTTACAAGGGGAAAGTCTTGGAACTCAACCCGACCCCACAGAGGGAGCAGAAGATGAAATCTCTTAAGGACACCTTAACCACTTGCTGACCAGCCGCCATCATTATACAGCGGCAGGTCGGCATGTTCCTGCGAATTGCCGTAGCTGTACATCGGCCCTATAAACAGCTCTAGCAGGCACACGCGCTGCACGGCAGGTGACACGATGCACACGGCTGATGGCCGTGATGTCCGCCGGCCACGCGCGATTACGGGCACGAGAAGCTGAACGGGAATGTGTGTGTAAACTACTAAGTAGGAACAGCGGATCTGTCTCCTCCTCTAGTAAGTAAAATTACCATACAGTTAGAAACAGCTAGCAGGGAACACATTTAACACCTTGACTGCCCCCTAGTGTTAACCCCTTCCCTATCAGTGACATTTACACAGTACTCAGTGCATTTTTATAGCATTGATCACTTTATAAATGTCAATGGTCCCAAAAATGTGTCAAAAGTGTCTGATCTGTCCGCCCTAATGTCACAGTCCCGCTAAAAATCGCAGATCGTCGCCATTACTAGTAAAAAAAAAAAATAATGCCATAAATCTATTCCCTATTTTGTAGACGTTATAACTTTTGCACAAACCAATAAATATACGCTTATTGCGATTTTTTTTACCAAAAATATGTAGAAGAATATATATCAGCCTAAACTGATGAAGACATTTATTTTTTTACCTTTTTTGGGGGATATTTATTATAGCAAATAGTATAAAATATTGTTTTTTTTTCAAAATTATCTCTCTTTTTTTGTTTATAGAGCAAAAAATAAAAACTGCAGAGGTGATCAAACACCACCAAAAGAAAGCTCTATTTGTGGGGGAAAAAAGGACGTCAATTTTGTTTGGGTACAGCGTTGCAGATCCACGCAATTGTCAGTTAAAGTGACGCAGTGCGGTATCGCAAAAAAATGGTCATTATGGGGAAAATTCTTCTGGTCCTTAAGTAGTTAAAGAGGTGTTTATGTAACACCTGCATCCAGCATGCTTTCCGAATGGGTATTCAGTGCTGCGGAGGTTTTGTGACATGTAAGAGAGCACGTCTGTGAATCAGTCCTGAATTGGCAGCAGCTATCATTGCAATTTTTTAAATCAATATTTTTTATTGAATATTTCACAGAACATTAGTGAAAAAACATGTAGAAAAATAGTCACTCAGACATGCACTTCTCCAGCTTATTACACAGTCTTGAGGATTATTCTATAACAAAGTCTGTATACATTAGACATGTAAACCAAGGTAAAAAATGTGATATATAAAGTATATCTTGTTAGATCAAGAGTGAGGAACACCACTCCCCTGCCCAGGCACCCAAACTGGGAACACACTGCGCTCAGGAGGAGAGCGGCGACCACCAGCCCTCTTTTGGGGGTTGTTGTATTGTTTTCATTGTTAGATAACGTCTAGTGTTAGACTAAGTAGAATATTAAAAAGACATTGGTGTTCGAAAAAGGAAAAAGTAAGAACTATAAAATATAAAAGTATAAAATAATATAAAATAAAATTAGGAAAAAAGTTACTTCCCTTTGGTAGTACAGTATGGTTTATAAGTGATACATTTAGGCCTTATGTTTCATTGTGTACCAATCTACCCATTTTTCCCATATTTTTTGAGCTTCACTGTAATTGTTTTGGGTTGATGCATACAACATCTCGTATGCTGCGTGAGTGTTAGTTGTATTTATTACTTCATGTAGAGAGGGGGTTTGTTGATCTCTCCAATGGCGCTTTATCGTTAATCGAGCATTTAGAAGAATGTGCACGGCTATGGTCTGCATTTCGAATTGCATTTCCCAGCGACATGGGTACTTTAATATTTAATACTTGTAAAAATTACTCCATATACTCCTTTCCAAAAGGGGATTTTAGTAGGGCAAGACCAGAGTATATGGTACAATGTTCCCACAGCACCACAGTTCCTCCAGCAGGTATTGGAACTTTGTGGTGAGAATTTATCTATTCTACGGGGTGTCAGATACCATCTGAAGAGGATTTTCTGTGATAATTCCCATAAGTTTACACTCTTTGTCGCAGCGTACGTGATGTGAAGTGCCTTTCGTCATTGTTCCAGGGAGTAAGAGGTATCTAAGTCCTTCTCCCAGGCAATCATATGAGTTGTTTTCAAGGGTATATCCTTATTTTTCAGTATATTATAGAACAACGATATACATTTAATCTTGGTGGTAGGGTTTGTGTAGTATTGGAGTACTCTCCATTACATCTCAATATTTGTTTTCAAGTTGGAGATGTGTAATTCTATGGTATGTGTAATATTCTGAGTTAGCTAGGTTGTATTCTATTTCTAAGGACCTGAAGGTTTTTGGAGTTGGACCTATCATCATATCTCCAATTTTTTCTATCCCTTTTTGCACCCAGCTTGAGACGTTTAAGTCAGGTATGATGTGTGTCAAGCTATAGGTAGGCATTGATAGTGTGGAGGTAATGGAGTCCTGAGATGGAGTGTTTAACCACTTGCTGACCACCTAACACAGATATACTGCGGCAGAATGGCATGGGCAGGCAAAATCACGTATCTGATACGTGATTTGCCTCCCGCGATCCCCCCCCCGGTGCCCGAGGCGGTCGGCATCGTTAGGGGAGTGATCTGTGCTGAGGGGGAGGCCACTCAATGACAATCTTCCTCTGCTGCTGTAATGTAAACAGCAGCAGAGGAAGTGATGTCCTCTCTCCTCGTGTCGGTCTTTTCGTTCCGGCGCCGAGAAGAGAAGTCATCCAAGTAAGTGCACCAACACTACACTTACAGTAGAACACTCTAGGCACACTTTTCACCCCCCAATCACCACCCAATCACCTCCCGATCACCCCCCCTGCACCCCCTGTCACAGTGACACCAATAGCAGTTTTTTTTTTTTTTTACTGATTACTGCATTGGTGTCATTTGTGACCGTTATAAGTGGTAGGGCAGTTAGTGGTAGGCCCCTTTATGTCTAGGGTACCCCCCCACCCCCCCAATAAAGGTTTAACCCCGTGATCACCCCCCGTCGCCAGTGTCACTAAACAATCATTTTTCTGATCGCTGTATTAGTGTCACAGGTGACGCTAGTTAGGGAGGTAAGTATTTAGGTTCACCGTCAGCATTTTATAGTGTCAGGGACCCCCATATACTACCTAGTAAAGGTTTTAACTCCCTGATTGCCGCCTAGTTAACCCTTTCACCAGTGATCACCGTATAACTGTTACGGGTGACGCTGGTTAGTTAGTTTATTTTTTATAGTCTCAGGGCACCCGCCCTTTATTACCTAATAAAGGCTTAACCCCCTGATCACCCGGCGGGTGATACAAGTTAGGTTTTAGGGTCAGATAGGGTCTGCGTCGCCCCAGGCAGCATCAGGTTAGTGCTAGTACTGCTAACACCCACGCACGCAGCATACACCTCCCTTAGTGGTATAGTATCTGAATGGATCAATATCTGATCTGATCAGATCTATACTAGCGTCCCCAGCAGTTTAGGGTTCCCAAAAACGCAGTGTTAGTGGGATCAGCCCAGATACCTGCTAGCACCTGCGTTTTGCCCCTCCGCCCAGCCCAGTCCACCCAAGTGCAGTATTAATCGATCACTGTCACTTACAAAACACTAAACACATATAACTGCAGCGTTCGCAGAGTCAGGCCTGATCCCAGCGATCGCTAACAGTTTTTTTGGTAGCGTTTTGATACAGTCGCTAAGAGTCAGAAGCTTTTTTACCTGTGAGTCTCACTAGTGTACCACTAAATTTAGAGCCCAAAATGGCAAATCGAAGGTACACTAGTGAAGAGGCCTACACGTTTCTGAGCATGACAGATAGTGAAGAGGATATCACCCATCTGTCAGATTCAAGCTCAGAATACAATCCTGTAGAGGACAGCGGCTCCATGACAGATAGCTCTGACGATGGATATTTTGGTCCCTGCCAAGGTCAGGCGTACCAGACCCCAAACTTCTTCTTCTGTCGTTCATGTGCAAGAATCGCAGGTCCCTCGTATGGAGCAGAGAAGTACTAGCGCCGCTATTCATTCTGGTTAACTGGCAAGCACCAGCTGCCTAGTACACCCTGGTCGTAGTCAATCCAACACTGCAGTATCACGTGGTGATGTGGCGAGTGGCTTAAGTGCAGTTTAAGCTGGTGAGGTGGCAAGCACTAATAGTGTCCAGCTGCCCCCAAAGAAGACGAAAACAGGCCCGTCGTGCCCATAGTGCCCTTCCTGCTGCATTCGCCGATCCTAATTGGAAACAAACCCCTTCTGCAGCACCCGTACTTCCCCCATTCACTGGCCAACCCGGCATTCAGGTGGAAACAGTTGATTTTACATCACTTGATTTTTATTTGCTGTTTTTTTATTTCAAAAAGTTTTATTTTGTAAATAATCAAGAGTAAACATGCGTTACAGATGGTTGACAGTGAAGTAGAATCAGTGAACAATACAATTTTCATATATCAATGTATAGTTGAACTTAGTTACAAAATAGCAAAACAGAAAAATGAGTTGCTTCAGTCGGGGTCATGTCTTGGTAACGCATAAAAATATAAGCACCCACCTAATCAAATATAACAAAAAACTTGAAACTTGAAAGATGGTTTGTGAAAGTAAGGGGCATGCCTTGCTAGCAGAGCTCTGGTGGGGATAGGAAGGGCCAAGGGCGATCTTTTTATACTCCCAGCACCCCCAAGGGGATCAGACTGTGCTGGGTGGAGTTCTCTACTTCAAGACCCCTCCCTCTTCCGCCAGATGCCACCGGTTTGACTCGAAGCTACCCTGGGTCTCCGACCAACTTCCGAGACCCAGAGCTAGGGAGTAATGTGAGCTCCACTGTCTTCCCATACAGACAGGGGAAGAAGAAGAGATTGGATAGAAGAGCATTGAAAAGGGAAAGGATAGAGGAGAAGAAAGGAAAGAAGAGGGAGTAGCTAGTTGTTGTCTACCAATAATATTTTATACAATATGATTGAGAAGTCTCAAGTTGGCCCACTGACTGGGAGGAGAGAAATGCTCATATACTGGGCCCATGGATCCCACGTGGCTTCAAATTTAGTGCGGGTATCTGACAGTGTGACAGTATACTGGATAATTTTTTTGGGGACATAATCCAAGAGATTTTCCTCTTAGCAGCTGTAATGGAGATGTTAGGCTGTTTCTACGCCTTAGCTATTGTAATTTTATCACCCACTAAAAGTGGATTAGCTTCCTAATGTGAGTAGGAGTTCATGGAATCTGTTCATTGAGAAGAGCTATCATTGGGGATCTGGGTATCTGGCGACCGACCAGCCTGTCAAATATGTGCAATATTTTTCTCCCGAATGATCGTATCCTTGGGCATTCCCACCAAATGTGGGCCATTGTGCCCAAAAGTTGGCATCCCCTGAAGCACAGAGGATCTGCTGAGGCAAACATGGATGTTAATCTACAGGGTGTATAATACCACCTCAAGATTACTTTTATACTGGCCTCCGAGAGTGATGTGTTAAGGATCCCCTTAAATTATTTAAAGCAGGTCGTTTTCCATACCTCCAGATCCCAATTGAACTGCAGCTCCTCCTCCCACTTCAACATGAACAGAGATTTATAGGTAGGCTGGGGATACCAGTGATGAGTAAATGATCGATATTCCCCCCTCTTCTCCAGTCCATGCCCACACCATAGTTCGTATGCTGTAATTCTGGGTGAAAGTGGCTTTTCTAACCAAATAATGTGAGATTTGTTGAAATCTAAAATGTTCTGTTGTGGGGAGCTCCAGCTTGTTGATGCAGTGCTTGAGGGAGAGAGGACCTGCAGGAGAGAAAAAGTGCCCAATTCGGTACAGTCCCTTGTCCAGCCACCACTTAACTGCCACAATGTTCTGGCCTGGAGGAAAATCAGGATAGTTGAATAGATGGGATAAAAGTTTGCTGACTGATGTTAGGGTTCTAAACTTGCCTAACTTGTCCCAAAGTGCTAAGGAGTGGGAAAGAGTCAGAGCCATTATCGGCGGACGGGATTTGGGGGTAGACCACATTAAGAAGTCTATAGTGTGGCGTGGGATTGCTTGTCTTTCAATTTGGACCCAATCTGGTTTTTCATATCTTGAGTATATGATTGAGATTTAAGCTAATCTGGCAGCAAAGTAATATTGAAGGAGATTGGGAAGCCTTAAACCCCCTTTCTTTCTATGAGTGTACAGGGGAATTTTGTGGTAACCTGTATCCCGCTTTGCCCCATATGAATTGCAATATTTTGCTTTGAAGAGATTTGATGTGACTCCTATTGATTGGTATGGGGAGGGAGCGGAACAATTATAGGAGTTTGGGAAGTAGAGTCATCTTTATCGAGTTTAACTTCCCTATCCATGAAAGATTGTGGCTAGCCCATAATTTAAGTTCCGTTTCCAATTTCCTGAACATGGGAGGATAATTGGTATTGTAAAGGGATTCTATCTTGGGTGTTAAATTAATTCCAAGATATTTAATAGGTTTATCATTCCATTTAAAAGGGAAGGACGTTTGAAACAGGGAAACAGTTTGTATTGGGAGGGAAATATTCAAGGCTAGAGACTTGGAGTAGTTGACTTAAAGCCCTGAAATATTAGAGAATTCTTCTAGGGAGTGACTTAAGTTTGGTAAAGTTGTGATGGGTGAGGTGATGAATAAGAGGATGTCGTCCTCGTATAGTCCGCATTTGTGAATATGTGTGCCACAAGTAACTCCTGTTATGTTGGGGTTTTCTCTAATCGAGATCACAAGGGTTTCAATTGCCAAAGCAAAGATTAGAGGGGATAGTGGACAGCCTTGCCTAGTGCCTTTTGCGATATGAATGGGATTAGAGTAGTGTCCCTGGAGGCATATTCTCACTTGAGGTTTAGAATAAAAAGATTTGATAAGACCCAAGAATTTATCTCCAAACCCCCATTTTTGCAGCAAAGTGAATATATATGGCCAGGAAACAGAGTCAAAGGCTTTTTTTAAATCTAAGGAGAGTAACATACCTTCCTGCTTAGGTCCCCCTCAAGTTAGATTGCAGAATATATATTATATCTATAGCTCTTCTAATTTGATCTGGGCCTTGTCTGCCCGGTATGAAACCCACTTGGTTTTTGTGTATGTATTTGGATATGAAGGAGGCAAATCAGGAGGCAAGGGTTTTGGTTAATATTTTAAGGTCACAGTTAATAAAAGATATTGGTTTCTTCCGGATTTTGATCTGGTTTGGGAATCACAGCAATAAACGAGGAGATGAGCTGGGCCTCTAGAGGGTCTCCCTGGGTCATGGCATTGAAAAATTTGACTAAACGCTGCACTAGGGTGTTAGCAAAGGATTTATAGTATGAGTTGGACAGGCCGTCTGGACCCAGGGCAGATCCATTTTTTAGTTCTTTAATAACGTTAAGAACTTCCTCTTCAGTGAAAGGAGCTTCCAAGGAGTCTTTATGCTCCTGGGACAATAGCGGGATGGGTAGATTGTCTAAGAAAGTTCTTATATGCTCAGTGTCTTTTGGGGTGGAGGCTTTGTAAACATTTGTGTAGAAGGATTGAAAATCATCTAGAATTTTTACTGGGTTGGTTGAGAGGCCATGGCCAAGGATTCTGATTCGGGGCATTGAGTTTATTTGTATTCTTGGGGATAATTTGGCTGCTAACATGGGACGGATGTTATCCTTTTGTGTATAATATTTGTTTTTACTCCATCTTATGCTTTTCTCTGCTTGAGCCGTGAGGGCTAAACTAAGTTCCAATTTGATTTTATCTAGTTGTTGTATGTTGTTATTTGAGGGATTTTTTAATGGTGGGATCTTAATGTTGCATACTCCCTCTCAAGTCTCTCTACTTCAGCGGTTCTTTCCTTTTTATTTGAGTAGACATTTTTATGATTCCCCCCCTAATGAAAGCTTTGTGAGCTGCCCACACAACTTCCATTGAGACATCTCCTGTCATGTTGATTTTGAAGTATTCTGTTAGTGATTTTTCAAGCGTTGTGACTCTGACAGGATCCGTTAGGAGGGATTCATTCAGTATCCAAGGTTTGAGTCCTGATTTTGGGCTAGCAAGTCGTAGGGACATGCTTACTAATGCATGGTCTGAGAGGATTGTGTCTCTAATACGTGAGTGAGTGACTCCGGGTATTGAATGTGTGTGTAATAGGATGTGATCTATTCTGGCGAATGTGTTATGGGGGGCTGAAAAATGTGTGTAGTCAATGGAGGTTGGATTCAGTTCCCTCCACACATCAGACAGTCCCTGAGTGTGAATCATTTTAGCTATTTTGGGGCTGGCCTTGAGGGGGCGTGTTAATTGTTGTCCCTGTGGTTTTGATCTATCTAAGCCTTGATCAAAGGCGATGTTGGAGTCACCTTCAAAGATTACTGTTCCCTCTAATAAGCTTGTCCTTTATTAGGAGAATAGTAGGACACTAGAGAGTATGTTTTTTCTTCTATTGTGCCTTTAACCAATATGAACCTACCTTCCGTGTCTCTATAATCAGAGGTCCAGTTAAAGTTGCAGGATTTCGAAAATAAAATGGCTACACCTTTTGTTTTGTTTTCAGCGTTTGCTAGAAAGAATTTAGGGAACTGCCCATGAATGAACTTAGGACTGTACCGAATTGGGAAATGTGTCTCCTGTAACATAATAATGTCCAATTTGAGAGATTTGTAAAAGTTGAAAAATTTCTTACGTTTCAAAGGTGAGTTTAAACCTTGCACATTGTGGGAGGCGACCTGTAAAATGTGTGGTGTGTCACTGGCCATGGGAGCAGAGGGGAGGACTATGGAAATATTCACCATCACTTACCCTTGGAAATCTTCGGGCATGTTCATCAGTGTTTGTGGGAGTGTCACGTACCTGGTAGGTTTTGAGCCCGAAGTGCAGATAAAGACCTCCCTTACAGCTCCCACTCCTGTTCCTCTGGAATGGAGACAGAAGGCCCAGGAGTGAGGAGTGGTATGGGTGCCTGGCAGGATTGACAGTCACCGGAAGTTCAGGAGTGGTGGCACCTTCTGGATCCAGGAGCTGAAGAGGAGGCTGGAATGCAGAGAGGACCCGGAGCCACAGCAGGTAAGAAAGCAGGTAGGTAAGCAGGTAAGTAGGCAGGACTGGAACCAGGAACAAGCAGCAGGTAGTAGCCTGGAATGCTGGACTGGAACCAGGAACAAGCAGCAGGTAGTAGCCTGGAACGCTGGACTGGAATCAGGAACAAAGCAGCAGGTAGTAGACTGGAACGCTGGACTGGAACCAGGAACAAAGCAGCAGGTAGTAGGCTGGAACGCTGGACTGGAACCAAGAACAAAGCAGCAGGTAGTAGACTGGAACGCTGGACTGGAACCAGGAACAAGGCAGCACGTAGTAGACTGGAACGCTGGACTGGAACCAGGAACAAAGCAGCAGGTAGTAGACTGGAACGCTGGACTGGAACCAGGAACAAGGCAGCAGGTAGTAGACTGAAACACTGGACTGGAACCAGGAACAAAGCAGCAGGTAGTAGACTGGAACGCTGGACTGGAACCAGGAACAAGGCAGCAGGTAGTAGACTGGAACGCTGGACTGGAACCAGGAACAAGACAGCAGGTAGTAGGCTGGATACAGGTATCAGACTGAGGAATGGTCAAACAAGCCGGTGGTCGGTATCGGTCGATTAGCAAAGGTACCAGGGACAACACAGAGGGATGGTCAGGCAAGCCAAGAGGGTCTGGTGCAGGCGGATAGCAGGATGGTCTAACAGGAAGCCAGGTCAGATAGCAGAGTACACAGGTCAGATCAAGTTAAGGCACACGGAGCGCTGTAGAGCAGACAGCGGGGATAGAGTGTGACAGGCCGGTTTAAATAGCCCGCCTAGCACTAGCGGGAGTGTGCGCACGCGTGCCTGTGCGTGATAGCACACGTGAACACGCGCGCATGCGCAGTGGAACCCGCGGCCGTGTCCCCATGCGTCTGGATCGCTGATTACTGACAGGATCTTCATGACAGGGAGCCTCCCCGGGCCTTCTCGATCATTGCTCATTTAGAATCCACATTGCGTTGTTATCTGCTAGAGATATAGGGGTTAATAGTGCTATGATAGACGGAGTAGGAAAATAAGCGGGCAGTGGGAAAGATGAAAGAAAGGAAGATCTTCTCCTAGAAGAGAACGTGGATCTCAAGGGAGAGAAGAAGTCCCTGGGATCCAATAAGTCCAAACATTTTTGGAAAGTGTCCAAGCTTGACATCTCGGATGTCCTAGCCCCTGGAAACCAATTGGATAGCAGGGGTTAGATGGAGGCACATGTGTACCGCTCCAGACCAGGGAGCTTAATAAACAGTAGAAAAAAAAGTAACATAGGTCAGCTAAGAAGCATATAAATACATTTTTTTGACCAGAGGGTGATCTGAAGTATACCATTTAAACCTGGGAACCTGAATAAACTTGGTAGACAAATCATTGCTACTTGAACCTTAAACTATGGGTAACTCGTCCCATCAATAGTAACACCACCGGGTGCTTTTTGTCATTCCGTGATACTATTATATCTAGGAAGTATATCCCCTATATTGTAGGAGTAAATGTGGGTCCCCTGGTAGGAGGGGGGTGTTAGGTGATATGGTGGGGGGGTGAATGGGGAGGAGGGTAAAGGAGGGAAGTAGGGAAATTAAAGAAGGGAAATTGTGAAATATACGGGTTGTGTTTACATATAGTTAGGATACACAGAGTTCACATTATCCACATGCCCAAAATGACCATTGTGAAACCTGTGTACTATAATGTAAGACATAATACAGGGCTTTCAGGCTGCGGGTGTTAAGGAGGGATAAAATTAAAGGATGTGCCGTATGGCTTATGCACAGAAAATCACTGGTATGGTAAGAGCGGGTTGGAACCGTATAAATTTGGGGGGGCCTTAATTAAAGAGTCATAAGACGTGACAGTCATTAAGGCACATGGGATAATCCAGGACCAATCTTGGAGACCTTCAGGTGGGGCCATCGTCCCCTGATCTTCTCCACTTCTGCTTCGACCAAAGGGGTGTCAAAGGACTGACAGGAGGGGGTCTTTTGGTTGAGCTGGTAGCTACCGAGGACGTATCCATTCCTGTTTCTTGTGAGATGATTTTCAATCGGAGTAGGAGCTTTTCTCCCACAACGAAGGTAGAGAAAGCGTGATTTTGGCTTTTATAAGTAAATTTTACCGCAAACGGGAATGCCCATTTGTATTTTATGTCCTTCTGGGCCATGGCAGACAGCAGGGGTTTTAGGGAGCGTCGTCGCTGGATGGTTGAAGGAGCAGGATCTGCAAATATCTGTATGGCGTGACCTTGACATGTCACGTGGGCTGAAGAGCATGCCTGTTTCATCACAGCTTCTTTTACTGTATAATGATGTGGTTTGACAATTATGTCTCTCGGCAAGTCGTCCTTCCTAGGGGGGCCCAGGGCTCTGTGGGCCCTGTCTAGCTCAAGGTGCTGCGTGCTGATGTTAGGTAGCAGAGATTTAATCAAATCATGGGTCGCTGAAGAAACATCCGTCACAGTCTCTGGAAGTCCCTGTATCCTAAAATTACAACATCTGGACCTGTTTTCGAGGTCGTCTATACGCGATAAAGCAGTTTCCAGTTGATCTTGTAAGGTTTGAATCATGTCGGTATTTTATTGGATACTGCGGAAGGTAATTCCAGTTTGTTTTCTATCACCTCCATTCTGGTTCCTATGTTTTGTAGGTCAGATTTGATGTCCCCATTTATTTTGGCTCTTTCCAGGAGCATAGAAAGTTTGTCATAAAGATCCGCTGTGGAAAAGCAGTGATTTTGTGGTTGCAGGCCTGGTGTGGGGGAATCAGAGTATAATGGCCTGTTGGGTCCCATGGGAGAGAAGGCCTGATCTGCCATAGTGTGGCCTATGAGTGATTCTGTGGAGCAGGGAGAAGGGGTGGAGACCTGCTGGCAGTTCCCAGACATGAGCAGGGTATATGTCAGGGTAGCTGGGGTGAGGACTTGTCTGTAATCTGGGACTCCCTCTGAGCACAACGCATGAAGCTGCTTGTGGGCCTCGGCGGTGGTGGCCATCTTGGTGCACCCAGCGCGGGATGACGCCTCAAATCGTTGGTCATTCGTGGGGGTCACCAGAGGTTCGGGCAGCAGGTACCCTCTTTGTTGGTCATCTTGTAGGGTTCAGAGCTGCCTTACAAGCGCCGTTGGTCTGGCGTGGTGTAGAGGATTAGACACTCGCGGCCATCTTGGATCCCTCGCGCATGCGCACTCCCTTTATTCACTGTTTTTCACCGAAGATCTCTATAGATCTATTGTGGACCAAAGTAATTTGTACGCTGGTCAACACATCGCCACTATTCCCCAGTCCTCCCTTGCCAGAGATTGGAGACCAATTACGGTTTCCGAATGTAAGCTCTTTCTGGGCCTTTCCCTCAACATGGGCATAACTAAAAAGAGTGAGTTGCGGTCAAATTGGCCCACTGACCCAATTCACCATATGCGTTGTTCTCTGCCTCCATGACCAGGGCACGATACGAGCAGATCTTGCGGTTCATGCACTTAAATGACAATGACCTCTGTTGTCCTCGTGGAGACCCTAGATACAATCGGCTCTACAAAATTCGGCACCTCATAAACCACTTCAACCAATGTTTTGCAGACTTGTTTTCTCCCCATCAAGTTGTCTGTGTTGATGAGTCCCTGATTAAGTTTTCTGGCCACTTGTCATTCAAACAGTACCTTCCCAGCAAGCGTGCCAGATACGGGGTCAAGTTGTATAAGCTCTGTGGCAGGGCCACTGGCTATACGTGTAGTTTTATGGTTTATGAGGGAAAAGTTAGCCACGTAGAGCCGTAGTAAACTGCCCTGACTACATAGGAAGCGCTGGCAAGATTGTGTGGGACTTGGTGTCACCCTTATTCAGAAAGGGGTACCACTTGTACGTGGACAATTATTATACGAGTGTGCCACTTTAGTCACTTGTTTTTTTAGTCACTTGTTTGATCAGCAGATTGGAGCATGAGGCACCGTGCGACCTAATCGCCGGGACTTTCCTCAGCGACTTGCAGATTCCCATGTTAGGCTGGGGGCGAGAGCCTGCTTCAAGTGTAATAACTTGCTCGCTATGAAGTGGAGGGATAATAAGAATGTTTTCATTCTTACCTCCCTTCATGCAGACACGACGGTCCAAATTACTATGGTGACTGGTGTTGTGGTGAAACCCCTCTGTGTCCACGAATATAACCAAAATATCTAGTTGCCCGTAAGGCCAGACGCTGGTACAAGAAAGTGTCTGTTTATTTATTTCAATTGGCTTTGCTGAAAGCGCATGTGCTATACAGAGCTTCAGGAAGGACTGGATCCTTCCTTAAATTGCAGGAAGAGATCGTCAGAGCCCTTCTGTTTCCAGACGGTGCTCCACCTCACCTTCCCCAACCAAATGCAGTAAGCTGGCTGCATGAGAGGCATTGTCCTCCCGAGTACCTCTACCCAACGAACCCCCCAAAAAAGATGTTGTGTCTGCAGCAAGCGCAGATATAAGCGTGACACCCGCTATTATTGTCCCTCCTGTCCTGACAGTCCTGGTCTTTGCATTGGTGAATATTTTGAACGCTACCATACACTAGTTGAGTATTAGCGTAGGGTACAACACTGCACAGACTAGGCACACTTTCACAGGGTCTCCCAAGATGTCATTACATTTTGAGAGACCTGAACCTAGAACCGGTTACAGTTACAAAAGTTACAGTTACAAAAAAAAGTGTAAAAAAAAAAAAAAAAAAAAAAGTAAAAAAAAAATATAAAATAAAAAAAACAAAAATAGTTGTCTTATTTGTTCTCTCTCTATTCTCTCTCTATTGTTCTGCTCTTTAGCATATATGCCGAAGCATGAGGGCAGCAGGGGCAGAGGAGTGATTTGCTCCTCCCTTTTGCAGGTGGATGCCCCCATGCTTCGGCATATATATATTTTAGGCACAGGTTGCGTTAAAAATATTTTATTTTTTACTATTTTTTTTGTATTTGCTTTGCAGGTATGGTAAGTCTTACTGTTATACTGTAATGTTGGTTTGTTTTATTGTTAACCATCATTTGCTTAGCAGGTACGCCATTCAGTTGCAGCACGGATTTATTTATCTTGACAGCAACAGCGTTTGCTCCCATGACACATAAAGCTGTGACTCCAGTGCTGTCAGAGGTGATTTCACCACCACAATGAAAAAAAAGAGCATATATGCCGAAGCATGGGGGCAGCAGGGGCGGAGGAGTGATTGCCTCCTACCTTGGATGTCCCCATGCTTCAGTATATATAAACGGTGCATGTATGCCCATCATTAGAAGTGGGTGGATGAAGGGAGGTATTCTAATGGTGGGCATACCCAACGATCAATCTCTTTTTTTTCGTTCAGCCCACAGGTTGCATGAAAAAAAAGTTTACAATATATGCCCAACAAGGACCAGAAACGTACTAGTATGTTGCTGGACTTTGAGTGGTTATACCAGAATGATGCCTGCAGGTTTAGGTATCATCTTGGTATCATTCTTTTCAGCCAGCGGTCGGCTTTCATGTAAAAGCAATCCTAGTGACTAATTAGCCTCTAGACTGCTTTTACAAGCAGTGGGAGGGAATGCCCCCCCACCATCTTCCATGTTTTTCTCTGGCTCTCCTGTCCCAACAGGGAACCTGAGAATGCAGCCGGTGATTCAGCCAGCTGACCATAGAGCTGATCAGAGACCAGAATGGCTCCAATCATCTCTATGGCCTAATAAACCGGAAGCTATGAGCATTTTATGACCTAGATTTTGGATGTAAACAGCGCCATTGGGAAATTGGGAAAGCATTTTATCACACCAATCTTGGTGTGGTCAGATGCTTTGAGGGCAGAGGAGAGATCTAGGGTCTAATAGACCCCATTTTTTTCAAAAAAGAGTACCTGTCACTACCTATTGCTATAATAGGGGATAATTACATTCCCTGAGATAGCAATAAAAATGATAAAAAAAATGAAAGGAAAAGTTTAAAAATAAGATAAAAAAGCAAAAAAATAATAAAGAAAAAAAAAAAAAAGCACCTCTGTCCCCCCCTGCTCTCGCGCAAAGGCCTGGCGTCAAATGTAAACAGCAATTGCACCATGCATGTGAGGTATCACTGTGAAGGTCAGATTGAGGGCAGTAATTTTAGCAGTAGACCTCCTCTGTAAATCTAAAGTGGTAACCTGTAAAGGCTTTTAAAGGTTTTTAAAAATGTATTCAATTTGTCGCCACTGCATGTTTGTGCGCAATTTTAAACCAAGTCGTGTTTGGTATTCATGTACTCGGCCTAAAATCATCTTTTTTATTTCATCAAACATTTGGGCAATATAGGGTGTTTTAGTGTTTTTGCTTTAAAAAATATATAATGTTTGGGGGTTCAAAGTAATTTTCCTGCAAAAAAAATTAAATTTTTATGTAAACAAAAAGCATCAGAAAGGGCTTTGTCTTCAAGTGGTTAGAAGAGTGGGTGATGTGTGACATAAGCTTCTAAATGTTGTGCATAAAATACCAGGACAGTTCAACCCCCCCAAATGACCCAATTTTGGAAAGTAGACACCCCAAGCTATTTACTGAGAGGCATGTCGAGTCTATGGAATATTTTATATTTTGACACAAGTTGCGGGAAAAGACAAATTTATTTATTTATTTTTTTTGCACAAAGTTGTCACTAAATGATATATTGCTCAAACATGCCATGGGAATATGTGAAATTACACCCCAAAATACATTCTGTTGCTTCTCCTGAGTATGGGGATACCACATGTGTGACACTTTTTGGGAGCCTACCACGTACGGGACCCCGAAAACCAAGCACCGCCTTCAGGCTTTCTAAGGGTGTAAATTTGTGAATTTTCACTGCCTATCACAGTTTTGGAGGCCATGAAATGCCCAGATGGCACAACCCCCCCCCCCCCCAAATGACCTCATTTTGGAAGGTAGACACCCCAAGCTATTTGCTGAGAGGTATGGTGAGTATTTTACGGACCTCACTTTTTGTCACAAAGTTTTAAGAATTAAAAAAAAAAAAAAAAGTTTCTTGTCTTTCTTCATTTTCAAAAACAAATGAGAGCTGCAAAATGCTCACCATGCCTCTCAGCAAATAGCTTGGGGTATCTACTTTCCAAAATGGGGTCATTGGGGGGGGGGGGGTTGTGTTATATTGGCATTTTATGGCCTTCAAAACTGTAATAGGTAGTGAGGAATGAAATAAAAAATTAGAAATCCCTTAGAAATCCTTAAGGCGGTGATTGGTTTTCGGGGCCCGTATGCAGCTAGGCTCCCAAAAAGTCCCACACATGTGGTATCCCCGTACTCAAGAGAAGCAGCAGAATGTATTTTGGGGTGTAATTCCACATATGCCCGTGGCATGTTTGAGCAATATATCATTTAGTGACAACTTTGTGCAAAAAAAAAAAAAAAGTTTGTCATTTTCCTGCAACTTGTGGCAAAATATAAAATATTCCATGGACTCAACATGCCTCTCAGCAAATAGCTTGCGGTGTCTATTTTCCAAAATGGGGTAATTTGGGGGGTTTTGTGCCATCTTGGCATTTTATGGCCTTCAAAACTGTGATAGGTAGTGAGGAGTGAAATAAAAAATTTACGCCCTTAGAAATCCTGAAGGCGGTGCTTGGTTTTCGGGGCCCCGTACGTGGCTAGGCTCCCAAAAAGTCCCACACATGTGGTATCCCCATACTCAGTAGAAGCAGCTAAATGTATTTTGGGGCTCAATTCCACATATTTTTTTTGTATAATCTTTATTTTCATTTTCAATTTTTAAACAGATTAACATCACAATAAGGTAACATTAATGGGGGGATACAGGGAGAGGGAGAGGGAAGGAGGTAGGGGGGGAGCAAAGGGTAGGGGGTACATTTAACATGGTCCGAGTCCTGTACACCCATTTGCCCAGCCGTGCCGATGTAAGTCGGCAGAATGGCACGGCTGGGCAAATGGGCGTACCTGTAAGTCCCATTTGAATTCCCCGCCATGCCATTGCATGTGCGCCGCCGGCCGGGAGCTCCGTGAGTCGGGTCGCGGGTCCCATGGACTTGATCGCCGCAGGAATACCTGCGATCACCTCACAGAGAGAACGAACAGGGAGATGTTGATGTAAGCAAGCATCTCCCCATTCTGCCTAGTGACAGTGTCACTGATCTCTGCTCCCTGTCATCGGGAGCAGAGATCAGTGACGTGTCACAGCTAGCCCATCCCCCCTACAGTTAGAACACATCCCTAGTACTGACTTAACCCCTCCCTGCCCCCTAGTAGTTAACCCCTTCATTGTCAGTGTCATTTTCACAGGAATCAGTGCATTTTTATAGCACTGATTGCTGTATAAATGACAATGGTCCCAAAAATGTGTCAAAAATGTCCGATGAGTCTGCCATAATGTCGCAGTCACAATAAAAATCGCTGATCACCACCACTACTAGTAAAAAAATTATTAGTAAAAATGCCATAAAACTATCCCCTATTTTGTAAACTTTTGCGCAAACCAATCAATAATCGCTTATTGAGATTTTTTTTTACCAAAAATATGTAGAAGAATACGTATCGGCCTAAACTGAGGAAAAAAAATTTTTTTTTAATTATTTTTTGGGGATATTTAATATATCAAAAAGTAAAAAATAATGCTTTTTTTTCAAAATTGTCACTATTTTTTTGTTTATAGCGCAAAAAATAAACCGCAGAGGTGATCAAATACCACCAAAAGAAATCTTTATTTGTGGGAAAAAAAGGACGTCAATTTTGTTTGGGAGCCACGTCGCACGACCGCGCAATTGTCAGTTAAAGCGACGCAGTGCCGAATCGCAAAAAGTGCTCTGGTCAGGTAGGGGGTAAATTCTTCTGGGGCTGAAGCGGTTGAACTTGTCAAGTGAACATTGTGATCCAAGTATGGGTATTGCATACCCGTATGCAACATTTTGCTGCTCAAGTAGTATCAGGGGGGCAAGTTTGTGAGCCGAGAGAGGCTACTCTCCCCACAGAACAGAAGATAATTTATTAGCTTTCCAGGTATTCAGTGCCTTTTAGCATTTTTAGCCATTACCTTTTGCCAGCCAGGATCTGCATGGGGAATGCTCCTAGGGGAGTCAGGCCTGCTGACAGGCTCTGGAAGTATCTGCCATTCTTTGAGCAGGGACAGACCTTTTTCCAGGGAGTCTTTGGTGAAGCTATGACCCTCTTTGGAAATCGTCATTTTTGTGGGGAAGCCCCATCTGTAGTTGATCCTATGATTCCTGAGGGCTTTGGTAATTGTGGTGAGGCTTCTTCTTTTTTGGAGAGTGCATTGCGATAGATCTGCAAAAAATTGCAGATTTTGATGCCGAGGAAGGATATTATCCTTAGTGCGCATTGCAGACATTAATTTTTCTTTTGCAGGGTAAAAATGTAACCCTAGTATTACATCCCTAGGGATCTGATTGGGGAGGTATGAAGGTTTAGGCAGGCGATGGAGCCTGTCTATGATCACATCTAGATCCGTGAGGCCAGGAAGGATTTCTTTAAACAGAGTAGTGGCGTACTCACGCAGGTCTCCTTGCTGTACAGACTATGGAATCCCTCTGATTTGTAGATTGTTCCTTCTACTTCTGTCCTCCATGTCAGCCATTTTATATTTGAGCCCTTCTATTACCTCCTCTTTTTCATCCTCACCCCATCCTGTTTTTAATGTGCCCCACTCTGGATTCTACAGCCTGTATCTCCTTATTGAACTTTTGCATGCAGTACATCATGTCAGTTTGGATTGAGCTCCTTAGGGACAGTAACATGTCCTTTAGTGTCCATAACTTGCTGATTATTAAGTGCTGGCTGTGGGGCTGCATCCAGAGCCATCCATCCGGAATTTGGCTTTAGCTGGGCTAGCAGACTGAGGGCTGTTAGGGTAGGATTGCTGACTGTCTGGGGACCCACTATTATGCTGACAGATGCAGAGTTAGCAGGGGTGGAGTGTGTGTTGTGGGCCGGGGTGGATAAACGGCCGGTGCCACCTTGCTTACCTCCATGTGTCTGCCATGAAACAGAATCTGTCAGTTTCTGGGGCTTCCTGAGGTCTTTTCTTTTCCTGGCCATGGTCATCGATGCTGTGGTGTGCAGATCACTCCGTTTTGGGGTGCAAACCCCCTCTGGAAAGTTGCTATTAGCCGCTGTTTGTCTGTGAGGAGAGGAGCTCAGCTCTCACACATCCATCTCGCTCTGCAGCCGGCCACGCCCCTCATCATTTAAATTTTTACAGCAAAGCCAATTCTTGCTTTCATCAAGAGTACCTCTATAGGATTATGATGTGAAGGCACCACCGACACCCAAAGACCCATTTTTCCGCACCTGTTTGACAGGTATATATCATTGCAATTTTGACAGCAAGGTCAGTTCTTGCTTTCATGAAAAGTACCTTTATAGGGTTACGGTGTGAAGGCACCACCGACACCCAAACACCAATTTTTCCGCACCTGTTTGCAAGGTGCATATGATTTCAGTTTTTGACAGCAAGGCCAGTTCTTGCTTTCATCAAGAGTACCTCTATATGGTTACAAGGTGAAGGCACCACCGACACCCAAAGACCAATTTTTCCGCAATCGTTTGAGCGGGGCAACAAATTTCAATTCGGACAGCGAGGCCAAAATTTGCATAAATCAAGAGTACCTCTATAGGGTTACAGTGTGAAGGCTGTACCAACACCCAAAACCCAATTTTTCCATGCCTGTTACTTCGATCCAAAGTCTGGGAAAGAGACACCTTAATTTATGTGCTGTGCACTAAATTGTGGCCCCTTACTGGCTCCCCAAGCTGTTGTTTTTTAAAATAAAGAAAGCTTGAATGGAAAATGCTAATTTTTTGGCATTAGAAATGTAATTATTGCTGCAGCATGTTCTATACATGATACAGATGTGCCACTTTACCATCAGACTAAGGAGACTCCAAGGCACTATATTTGAAAGGAATTTTTAATTGTATTGTTATTTCTCATTTTGATGGTTTCACTTTAAGCATCTTACTGATGCTTAAAGTGAAACCATCAAAATGAGATATAACAATACAAGTAAAAATTCCTTTAACCGCTCATTTAAAAATGATTTTTTTCTCTCTTTTTTTCATTGATACATGTCCCCCATGGCAGTACCCAGACCCCCATAACCATTACATGTCCAATTACTTGCTTATAGACCTTCAGAATGGGCACTTTAAATTTTTCCAGTTCGGTGCCAAGTGTGACTTGGTATGGTTCAGTGGAGACACCTTTTCCAGTGACTGCTTTCTAAGAGGGGATTTCCTCACAAACCCTATTGCACTTTAGTAAAAGCAGCAATTGTATATATTGACTTAAGCACAAATACATCTTTAAAATGAAATGTAAATGAATCATTATGGTTTGTGCTTGGCTAGGGACCTCTTGCAGGCAGTTTGAAGATTCCTTGTTTTCCAAATATTTAAGAATGACTTTTGTTCTGTTTATTTTGAACCACATCAAAGTATTGTCTTACAATTTGTTTTTAATATAACAAAACAAAAAAACAAGCACCCAGAACTCCTGAAATTAACACATAAGTCTACAAAATGTCATTCAACTCTTAACACAGAAAGTACTGTCAATATTTGGTTATAATAAACACGACTTTAGAATGTTTTATCATAAATATTAAGTTGTTTTCCATTATTCTAGAATTAACATAGCAGAAATTTTGCTAACTGCCTCTAAACATAAACAAACATAAATGATGTATTATTTTTTAGGTTTAATATATTTTCTATTCTCTTCCTGCAAGTAGTTGTATTTTTTAATAATCTATACAAAAGCATTGCATAGGAAGGTAATAAATGCAAATTATTTTGATAAAATTGCATCAACAGATGGAATCAACCCATTTCCAGCAAATGCCTCTGGCTGTGCAGATGGTAATTATAGGATGTATGTAAATATGCAAGCTCTAGGAAGCATAGTAAATGCACACAAAACTCCATGATCACAGGAAGATGCCTATTTTGGCCCTTACAAGGACCCTTTGGCAAAAAGAACTATACAATTTGAAAAGATTGTCTTTCACAGCTGTATTAATTCTTTATTTGCCTTACTATAGATTATAATTGCCTTTCCCAATAAGGGTGGAATTTTAACAATTAGTCTCTTGCATTGAAAAAAAAATAACCATATTCTTAAACTGAAAGTACAGCATCGGGTATTAAAAAAATGTAATTTCATTTTAGCATACAGATCTCTTAAAGTACAAAATCATTTATGTGTTAATATGTTTACATTAATTTATTTTTCCAAAAAAATGTGAACTCATGGTGGTCTAAAAACAGCAAACCGACACATACAATACTGTGAGTTAGTTATAAGGAAAGGTTGCGAGCACTGAACTTATTCTCTCTGGAGAAGAGACGCTTGAGAGGGGATATGATTTCAATTTACAAATACTGGACTGGTGACCCCACAATAGGGATAAAACTTTTTCGCAGAAGAGAGTTTAACAAGACTCGTGGCCACTCATTAAAATTAGAAGAAAAGAGGTTTAACCTTAAACTACGTAGAGGGTTCTTTACTGTAAGAGCGGCAAGGATGTGGAATTCCTTTCCACAGGCGGTGGTCTCAGCGGGGAGCATTGATAGCTTCAAGAAACTATTAGATAAGCACCTGAATGACCACAACATACAGGGGTATACAATGCAATACTGACACATAATCACATACATAGGTTGGACTTGATGGACTTGTGTCTTTTTTCAACCTCACCTACTATGTAACTATGTGAACTGAAAGCCTCTCCAGGTACATGAACAGTTGGTAACATTTTATGAAGGGTCCCCAAATACAGAAGAACTCTTGAAAGAACTTGTTTATTGTATCAATAATGAGTTGACAGTAGCGGACCAGTTTAGGGCAATGCCAAAACATATGTAAGTGATCCGCAGGGGAATTACAGCATCTTGGACAATACGGAATCTCCCTATGGTTTCACTGTGTATTATGACTAGTTCAGATAGATGTTGTGTAGGTGAAAGAGATACTAGTAAAACTTGCTCCAGCATGGCCTGCCAAGTCTCCTCCTTAAGTTCCCCAAGATCCTTCTCCCACCCTATCCTACCAGGGATGCAAAGACTGGACAGCAATTTAACTAGCAACAACCTATAGAGTGAGAAAATAAGACCCTTCCTATCTGTGCTAGAAGCTAGAGCGTCAATTAGAGGAGTGGGAATCAATTTTATGTTGGACAGTTTGGCCTGTGCTAGAAGGGCATGGTACATCTGAAGGTACTGAAAAAATCTGCAAGGGGAGATATAAGACTCCTGTTGTAAGTCCTGACAAGATCTTAATTGATTTTGCGTAAACAGTTTATAAAGAAATTGCACCCCTTGACAATCTCAATGATCAAAAACATGTAATTTACTGAACTCCTCAAAATATCCTCCCTCCCATATAGGAGTATACTGAGATACACCCTCCTATCCCATAATTTGTTTCATTTCTTTCCATACCTTATTCATCAATTTCAAGGTGGGATATCGTGAGGAGTCTCTAGACCCACCCTCTTCTAACTGAGCCAGGAGATAGTATTTAGCATATTGGGAGAGCAGTAAAGCTTGATTAGGGTTAATCATATTTTGAACTCCCCACCCTACAAAGTGCTGTAGTTGCACAGCAAGAAAATATAAACTTGCATGAGGTAGGCAACTGCAAAATGGGCAAACAAATTCTTTGATTTCTGCTCTTCTAAATGAGGTTACGAAAAAGAGAATCTATCTATTTAAGAAAGGTATTTGGGATCCATATTGGGGGAGTTGCTGGTAATATATAATAACTGAGGAGCCCATATCATTTTGAAAAGATTTATTCTCCCCAACACTGATAGAGGTATTTTAGACCAGGCCATGCTTTTAAGCCTAAACTTATCAAGGTGGTTAAGTAAGTTATAATGAAAATCTTCCACGGTATAGGGAACCCATACCCCAAGGCATGTAACCTAATCCACTACTTTAATCTGCTGTGCACATTGTGGAAGCAGCAGTTGCTGGGCGTCCAATAGCAGGAGGACAGATTTGTCCCAAAAGAGCCAAATGTTTTAATAATGGACATAGGGGATGACAGAGAGCCTGTAGTGTCTCCCAGATACAACAGTGCATCATAGGCCTATAAAGATATCTTATCTTCCCTCTCTCCCCTTCGGAACCCCAGAAGAGATGTAGACTGACGAACGACTGCTGCAAGTGGCTCAATTGCCAGTGTGAAGTGGAGAGGGGAAAGGGAGCACCCTTGGATCATCCCTCTGTGAAGAGGAAATGCATCTGAATAGTACCTATTAATACGCATGACAGCTTTAGGAGCTGAATATGACAATTTAATCCAGCCAAGGAAACAGTCACCACAGTTTCAGTACCTCCCAAAGATAGGGCCACTCCACACTATCAAACGCTTTAGCAGGGTCCAATAACAAGAATGGCTCTATCCCCTATATTATCAGAAGAAATTTGTTGGTTGAGATAAAGTCTACGAATATTAATGCCTGTAGATCTGGTAGGTATAAAGCCTGATTGGTCAGGATGCACCAAGTTTCTCGTGACCTTGCTAAGCCTGTTCACCATCACCTTAGCAAGGATTTTAATGTCCGAATTTAACAATAAAATTGGGCAGTATGAATCAGGGTAAAGCCTGTTTTTTCCTGGTTTTGGGAGAATGATAATACTAGCTATGTTCATAGATTCCAGGAGTTGACGCAGCTCATAAGCCACATTCAAAACTTTTAATAACTCTAGGAGCAAAACTTCCCCATATGACTTATACATTTTAACCAGAAGGCCATCCAATCCTTGTGCTTTACTATTAGGGAATCTTCCTGTCCTCTCAGAAGAAGCAGAGCAAATTTGTGGAGTCCAAAAATTCAGATAATTGGGATGGGGTATGGTGTCCTTTACTACTATAGGGATTGCCATTAAACTGTTGGAATATATTTAAGATTCCCTAGAGATTGTGAATAGGATCACCCGAAGCAGTGACAATGGAAGAAACACAGTGTGGGGGATTTTAGAAACCTGAAATCACTGCTAACAAATGACCTTTGTCTTCACCATCAGCAAAGTACTGGCGACTTGTAAAAAATTGTCTGCTCACCTCTTTTTCAAGCATTGTTTGTCTGTAAACCAATTGGGTGTCTTTCCAAGATGCCAAATTCTGTGGGGAGGGAGACTAAATATATTGTGCTTCTGTTTCTATGAACCTCAGATGACAGAAAACTCTCCCAGCCCACTACAGACCTTTTATAAACACTGATCTCAACAGGCAATATGCCCCTCAGATAGACCTTTAAACCATCCCACACAGTTGAAGGTGAAGCAAATTATTAAGCATAAAGAATTCAGTTAAGATTTGTATGGGGGAGCACAAACAGCCAAAATGGATTGACCCTCCAATTAAATTGTCTAGGGGAACTAGAGAAGGTCAGCTGTACAACCAAGGGGAAATGGTCAGAAAGACCCCTGGCATCATATAAGACAATTGTTACAAAAGGTAGAATGGAGTCAGTACCCAGAGCCATATCTATTTGGGACAAAGAACTGTAGGTACTAGAACAGCAGAATTAGATGAGAGTGGTAATCTCCAAATGTCACGAAGACCCAGTTCCTGGATTTGATCAGCAAATGGTGTACTGGACTCAGGGTAACGATCCACACCAGGATTTCCCACAGCATTGAAATCCCCCACAGCCCAAAAAGGAGCCCCAGGATAATCCACCAAAAAATGGGCCATAACCCTGAGGACTTTGTTATAGGAGGTGAGGAGGGGAATACACATTCATAAGACATGGTTTATATCACATAGCAAAAAAATGAATTTACCCTTCGAGTCTTTTAATGTCCGCCTGCAAGAAAAATGCACTTTGGAAGATTTAAGTATACTAACACTCCTTGCATAGTTAGAGAACACTGAATAGTATTGCACCAAGTACAGACAATTTTTCAGCAAATGGGTGATATCTGGTGTGAGGTGTGTCTCCTCCAGGCAGGCCACCGCAACCCCATAATGGGACAGCAAAGTAAACAACGCCCTCTGTTTTGTTGAATCCTTGATGCCCTCGATGTCCCAGGAAGTAAAATTTAAACTCGTAGCCATAAGATGAGTTGGAGCACAAATGTCAGGTGATCATCAGGGTAGAAGAACTCTGCACCCCCACCCCCCCAGACAAAAAACTGGCTAATAACACATATCCATGAAGAAGTCTAACTGTAGATGTCACTTGTAGTAAGGTGCAGTAAATAACAAATGGGTGAGTAAAGGTCTGGGCTCGAGCTGCAGAACATGGCGTCAGAACCTGAAACAAAAACTTCTGAACAAGAAAACAAAACAGTTCCACTATTCCCGCAGGAATCATTGGCGAGAAAAAATTGGTTGCCACTGTGGATGCACGGGTCAGCCCTTGAACTCGCAGCCACAAGCATACATAAAGGCTTTGCTCTGCAAGGAGCTAACATGTGGGTACCGCCTATTGCAGATGAAGTTGAGGACATCTTTGCATCAGGAGTTTGTAGATGATGAATCCAGAGTATTCATATCAGGAAGGAGTACGAGAAGGAGAAAGATGCTGTTTGTTTCTATCCAGCCATTGTGCAGCTGATTTAGGGATATCAAAAAACTTACCTCTCCTTGGACCACCACATGCAGTTTGGCCTGATATAACATTACGTAGGAAAGCTGGAGGGCACGCAGGAGGCAGTTAACATCTGTGTACTGAGCCCTCATTTTTTGCACTTCCACTGAGAAATCAGGAGAGCAAAAAAGAGATTTTTGAGCCATTTATTTCCACGGTGCCCTTAGTGTGGGCCATAGAGAGGATGTTGTCTTGGTGTTTAGCATGCAAAATCTTGAGGATAAATGGACGAGGTAGGTTTTGCCAGGGGGAAGAGGGTGAGTGGGAATTTAATGTGCCCGTTCTACTGCTAAGAACATCGCAAAATGTCTCTTGTCAAATGTGTCAAGCAGCCATTGTTCTATAAAAGCAACTGGGTCCCTCCCCTCAATGCGCTCAGGTAAGCCTAGGATCCGGAAATTATTTCTGCGTAAGCAGTTTTTTTTTTTTTTCAATATTTTTTATTGAAATTTTATATTTAAAACAGTATACAAATTAAGTAAGGTAATTCGATATACACAATAGACATCCAGTTATACGTCTTTGGTTAACAGGTACACATAAAGTTTCTAGACATGGAATTATTTAAAATGGGTAGTATCAAAATATCAGTTTAGTCATAAGAACTGCTTTGGAGCCTACATAGAGTAATTATCTTATGAGACATTTGTGAGGCGCTATTGCTTTTTAGGCCATATAGACCAACGTTTATCAAACAGATTGCATTGCATAGAGTTGACTGCTATGAGACGTTCGAATGTGTAGTTCCTGTGGACTGCTTTTGTAACATCAGAGAGGTTTATGGCATTTTTAGACTTCCAATTACGTAGTATTACTAGTCGTGTTTCCAGTAGAATTTGGCTCACGACTGGTCTATAAACTGGTGGAAACCTGTCTATACCTAAGTGTAGAATTGCCAAGGCCGGGGTTGAGGGAGTCAATATACCTGTTAGGGAAGAGATTAGTTGGAATGTTTGGTTCCAGAGACTCCTGATATTCGGGCATTGCCATAACATGTGTAGTAAATTTCCTATTTGCCCACAGTCTCTCCAGCATTGTGGTGATGATTCTAGTAAGAAGGAAGCTAATCTATATGGTGTATAGTACCACCTGTTTGTTATTTTTATGGTCAGTTCCCAGTGTTTCACACAATGGGAGGCTTTGTGTATTTCCTTGAACGCACATTGCCATTGCCCATTGGAGAATGAGGTGCCCAAGTCGTTTTCCCATTTGTCCATTGCTATGGATTTTTTAAATGTTTGCTTGTCGTGGAGAAGATTATAGAATTGTGAAATTCCTTTTGCAGCCTGCTTGTCATTTGAGTAGAATTGCCAAATTTTTGGCGAGATTTTTAGTTGTGGTCTAGGGAGAGATTTGAGAAAGTGTGATATGCGTAGACAGGAGAACAGTTTGTCGCTAGGTAATTGATATTGTGCCATTATTTGTTCTGTGGGCTTGGGCTGTGTACCATCATATAGGTCCGATACGTGTGCGATGCCGCATCTCACTAATTCTTTAACTGAGAGCATTGGTATTTTTGCTTCTAATATATGTAATGGTATTCTATAAGTTATTTCCCGTGCATCAGTTGCTGTTATCCGGAGGATGAATCTCCATGCCTTTAACTACTTCCCACCCGGCCAATGTACATAAACAGCCGGGTGGGCGCTCTCTCCTGAGTGGACGTTCAGGAACATCCCTCAGAAGGAGCAGGATCGCATGCGCAGCGGCGCGATCCCGATGCGCTCGTGTCACCCAGACATGGCGCATCTTGGATCGGCAGGAGGGCTCTGTTATTGGCCCTCCTGATCACATGACGGCTGTGTCCAATCACAGCTGTCATGTGATGTAAACACAGCCGGTTGCTAGGCGATCAGCTCTCCTCTCCTCACGCGGAAGTTGTCACTGAGGAGAGGAGAGGGGATCGCTGCAGCCGGCTGATGATCAGTGAGTATGAGCTGTTTTTTACAGCTTTTTACTCACTGATCACCAACCTAGTGTCAACACACGTGTCCCCATACAATGTAAAACACACACATGTCCCCACATAATGTAAAACACACAATGTCCCCAAAACACATGTCCCCAAAACACATATCCCCAAAACACATGTCCTCAAATAATAAAAAAAGCTGTCCCCCACATATGTCCCACTAAAATCACATGTCCCAATGGTAATCTGCACACATATGTACGTGATCACCTGCGCACATCTGTACATGATCGTTAGGGTACATATGTCCGTGATCACACAAACCAATTATTATACACTTAACAGGATTTTTTTTATCAAAAACATGTAGCAGAATACATTTTGGCTTAAATTTATAACAAAATTCGATTTTATTGGATTTCTTTTAAAACAGAAAGAAGAAAATATTGTTTTTTTTCCAAATTTCCGCTATTTTTGCGCTTATATTGCAAAAAAAAAAAAAAATGGAGTCTGTGAATAAATACCACCAAAAGAAAGCTCTATTTGTGAAAACAAAATGATAAAAATTTCATTTGGGTACAGCATAGCATGACTGAGTAATTGTCATTAAAAGTGCGACAGCGCTGAAAGCTGAAAATTGGTCTGGGAAGGAAGGGGGCGAAAGTGCCCAGTATTGAGGTGGTTAAAGAAGTCTGCATGGTAGGGGAGATACTCGATAGGTTCCATGGTGACCATATATCACCTAGAAGTAGTAATGTGAGGTCCTTTGTCGGTGCAATTGTCTTTTCTATGTCTACCCATAGTGGATTTTCGTGTGTACAAAGCCAGTATTTGATGTGGTCTAGTCTAACTGCCCATAAATAGTCACCTATATCTACTAGGCCAGCCCCTCCTACTCTCCTTTGAGAAATAAGATTATTACGGGGACATCTAGCTTTTTTGCCTCCCCAGATGTATTTACGGCCAAGTCTAGACAGGTGGTTGAGATAGAATTGTGGTATATGTAGTGGTAGGGTACGGAATATATATAGGATTTGTGGCAATATTAGCATTTTGTAGGCTGCTACTCTACCTAGCCAAGAGATTTCTTTATTCGCCATGTCTCTCAATTGCGTTTCCAGTTTGGCAATTAGTATATTCAAGTTAGTTTTAACCAGTGTGGAGATAGAATTGGTTAATGTGATACCTAGGTAGGTAATACCTTTTTCGCTCCACACATATGGCAATTTGTTTTGCAGTATCTTCTGTATTGGGGATGATATTCCCAAGGCTAGAATTAGGGATTTGGTGAAATTCACTTTATAATACGAGATATCTCCAAAATCTGT